>CM076445.1:3797500-5195000 GCA_038419695.1 Scomberomorus guttatus
CTCATGCAGTGCCGTGAACCCGTCCCTGATATACACACATGATAAGAGCCAACTCAACAGGCTGGGATCACAGACAGTTTTGTTCTCATTAGCTTTTGCTAACCTGGCACACTAGCAGCTGTGGACTCTACACTTTAGAAATTACCCTGTTAAACACAATCCTCATCTTTCTCTGCCTGTCTGCTTATTCACTCTGGGCTGTGAGGACATGGCAAGAGGTTATCGTGCATTTGTGACAAGACATGATGATAACATTGACTAGAACCACTGACGGATCTGTGTTAAAAGTTCAAATCCTTTCAAATCCAAATTCATCTTCCCTTGGTGTAATCCATTTTTAAGTTTATCATTTATTACAACTTGGGTCTTGTTTTCATAGCTTTGACCATCATTTCTAGTAGTTTGGATAACATAAAAGTAATTGTTGAGATGTAGGAACAAAAAAACAAAAGAGTACCCGCACACTGCAAAATTTTTCCCAAACCTTCTTTAATTCCACATGGACATGACAACATTTCAACCATTATGGGTCTTCTACAGATCTGGAAACACCATAACATTGCTACAATAAGTCTGTCAGAGCAACAAACATGAGCAACCAGACAGTCAAACCAACAGTTAAGTCAGATTATGATTAGGTAAAACTGAAAGTCAGGGCACCCGAAACGTGTAATTATTTGTCATATATACATGTATATATATATGTGTGTGTGTGTGTGTGTGTGTGTATGTAAAATATCATACCCTCTTTTGAAGATACAACAGTAATGTGAGGACTGTAGAGCAGTATAAGGGATTACAGTTTGAAATTCAGTGATTATATTACACACACAGCATCTCATTTTCTAATACAAATGCACTTGAGACTATGATCACACTTTTCTTCTTTTTTCTATTATGTATCTCATTAGGAAATTTGTGTATTTTGCACTCTGATATTTGATATTTTATGTAAAGGTATGCATGGATTTACTCATCCTCTGTAGTATTAGAGATGGGATAGCTTTACTGTGCATTTTGTACTCTGACATTAATTGCATCGCATCTTGTGGAAATGAGTCTTATGGAAATGTATATTTATATCTGATTTTGTAAAGTGTGCCCGTTGTTTACTTTAAGTGCATTTGTATTAGAAAATGAGATGCTGTGTGTGTGTGAACCTGTTGGATCCTCTGTTGATCAGCACCTGACTATTTAAAGACACACCTGATAACAATCAAGCAAGAGTGGATCTGTAGAAGCAACATGCAAAACGTGTAGTTCGCTCCTTTTGTTTTTTAATGTAATCCCCTGATAAAAGAGTGTCAACCCTAGTATCCTGGTGTGCACTGGAATACTTTATTTAACTTTATTATAACATTATTTTAACTTTATTATAACAGTACTTTATTTAACTTTATTGTAACAGTACTTTATTTAGTAGCCTAAAAATATTGCAATATTATTTATAGGCCCTATCACCCAGCCCTATTATCAACATATACATCAATACCAATACCTCTATAAAAAGCTAGATAGCTTTGTTAGCTTGGCCAGCTGCTGGAGGTGAATCTAATGTCTTATCTACACGTTGTGTCTTCTTAGCTAGCAAGCCACTACCCTACATAAAGGAATTTTCTGGTTTTGTTACTGCAACTTTACTGAGGATGGGACTTCTGGAGTTGTACGTGCAGTCACCAGAGCTATAAATTTTGCTGTTGACAGTGAATACCTCCAAACCCCAGGCCTGTTGCTAAAACAATGTCTTGTTTTCTTTTTAAGGTGACATGTGAAGGCTTTGAGTTGTTTGATGAAGCTACAGGCTGGAAAAAACAAAGTAATAGCAACAGCAGTAACAGCATAAATAATTCATTCAATTTTTTTTAGCAAATTGCCCAACAAAAACATGATGTTAACATATCACAGCTCGAAATCTGAAAAGAGCATGCCACCAGACCAAGGAAATAGCTTTTCTGAGTCTAGTGGCATACTTTCTCTCTCTGCCTTTTTCCTCCTAGTCCCTGGCTGCTTTCTGCAGTTCCTCCACCTCTGTCATCATCTCTACACACAATGGCAATTGCAAACTGCATTCCTCGAAGCCATACCTCATAGCTTGTTGGCATCACAGACAATGCTGTTTTGAAAGGAGGGTGAGAGGAAAAGCTTGGTGATTTTGTCCGGTTGTTGTTTGTGAGTACGAGGGGAAGAGGAAGCTACAGTGCTGGTGAGGGAATCAAGGTGGGAATGCTCTGCGGGGTGGGTGAGATGGGAAAAGGCAGAGCTGGTAGATGGGTTGTGTGTTTGAACAGATGTCCCTGCAGCGAGGCTGAAGGATGACAGGAAGGGCTGGCACCAGGAAGGCCCGGCCAACAGGAAACAGACAAATAGTACAGCTCTCACTTTGTCACTTTTCTCCTCTGCTGCTCCCCACCCCTCATTTCTCTGTTCCTTCTGTTCTGTGTAATAATGCATATAAACAAGCTGTGCCTTTTTTGGCACATTTCCCCACCATCTTATTTTTAGTTAGAAAACAAAGAGTTGTGAAATATCAAAGAAGGGGTATGTTAGGTCAAATCCAGGACAAGAAAAAGCTAGAGGGAATCACCTGCGGTCAAAGAAAAACGAGCTCTAAATCTTGCAGCACGTCTAGAAAAACACCCGGACAATAAAAGGCAATCAGGCGTTGATTCTAATCCCACATCTGCTTGTGATAATCCACGCAGCTAGTCAAGCGTGCACCCTAACCCCCGCCCCCCTACCCCCATCTCATCTACACCCAGTCACCCCCTCTTTTGTCCACTGTACCCAAAACATTCCTTCACTTCTCAATTTACTGCATGAAGTCAGGACCATGCATTCAACTTTTCATATAGTGAAGAAGTGTTTCTTATTGTCCACTAAAGCAGGCATGGATGGCAAGAGATGACTCTAAAAATGAAACAACTTAATATTAATTTTACTTTTGTATGATCAGTTTTATCATTCTTTTAATTACATAGAAGGAACCATTCTGTTATTATTTTTATTTTATCCTTAATTGTGACAAACCTGATAAGGTCAGTTTCAATATGATGAGATATAACTGCTGATGATGGCTTACAGGTCCCTGTAATGAATTAATGATTTAAGCACTATAAAAAGCCACAGCCATGCACAACGGTTGTGCGTAATGACACAACACAATTGTTTTGTTTCACTGACAGGTGTAAAGACAGGTGGAGAAGGCAGACTGACTGATATGCAGACAGCTGGTTAAGGGCGTGTCTTTATCAATTTATGGAAAAATTGTGGGAGTGGAAATAAGGGCTTACGCATGTGCACCCACTTATACAATGATTGAGATTTATAAAATTTAGTCGTGTGAACGTACAGCTTTATAACGATGAAAAGGATCTGTCTGAATATATCTGGCTTTGTGCGTATACATATATAGTTCTAGTCATGAGCATTATGCATCTGGCCCCTGATGTTCAATGTCATAGCCAGAGGTTGTCCTAATTGGTTGTACAATAACAAGAAGGCGTGTTTTACCCAATATGAGCCTGTCAGAAGGAAGCACAAACTTATGTAAACAAACTTAAATAAACTAAGCTATGAGCCATCAATGGTTGGCTAGCGACACAAAAGAACCAGGTTGAGCTCCACCATGCAGAGACTGCAAGTGAAGAGACTGTGGGGGTACGAGTTGAGCTTCCTCCATTCTGGACTCTCTGTCTCCCCTCCCTAAAAAGATAGCACTGACAAGACGGTTTGCTGTTGGTCATGGTACAAATTTACATGTTAACATCCACACACATTAGTTAAAACTCTACGCGAAAGATTTGTGTGGGTTTACTTCACCATGAAGTACACACATTGAAAAATGACAACAGTGCATTGATTTTCAATTACATTTTACTCAATGCACCTTTAATAGAAAACCAGCATCTGTGAGCCTCATCCATCATATATGGGGTGTGAGCTCAGATACAGTCAGCAGCAGACTTTACGCTGCCATGTGAACACGCACTATAAAATCTTTTTATGGAACTTTACAGATTCAAGGGTGTCAGTGTTTTTCTCTTCATCCAAAATTAAAATGAGATAAAGAAGCAGATGATGCAAGAGCTCCAAAGTAATAATCAGTGGGAGTGGGTACAAACTGTAGCAAGGGGACACATTAATTAAGATGTGCTGACACAGTCATAGGGAGAAATGATCTTGCATGAACATTCTCTGTGTTGCCTCTTACTGTGAAGTTTTTAAAGCTGGTCTCGTATTCAATAACATGTCAAATTATGTTGACTTCATTATGTCTTATACTGGAAAAATTACACAAACACACACAGACTAATGCATACACATCTCCTTCCACACACAGTGCACAGCACACGCCTTTTTTCTCAGATGTGCACTGATCCACAGGTGTGTGATAAGGTTTGGCAGGTAGCAGAGAGTGAGGGTATAGTGAGGTCAGAAGCCTGTGTGTGTGAGTGTGTGTGTGTGTGTGTGTGACTTTAATTGGAGTGCAGGGTGGAAAGCCTCGATGGAAACACCTGTCTATCCTCCTTCACTCCAATGTCTTTTCATGCTGCTAACTTCTATCCCTTCAAATCCCTCTGAAGGGTCGGACATGTACAGCTCATGTTGACACGGATCATTTGAGGGAGGTGGTATGAAGATGAGTAACCTGATGAAGGTTAGAATACAGAAAATGCAGAGAGGAGAGGAGCGGCAGTTTGTTGTAATACTGCGTATCCGCACAGACACATTCATGAGAGCACACACACACACAGAAATACTAAATAATGAAGCAGAGTTATGTCAAGCAAACATTTAGACACTTAATAGATAGATGCCTGCACAAACACTGAAAACTGAAAAACACTGAAGCAGCAATTTTTCACTATTTCCTGACATTTTATTGATAAAACGATTAATCGAGAAAGTAATCAGCAGATTAAGTGATACTGAAAATATTTGGTGGTTGCAGCCCTAAACCTGTATATTAAAAATGACAAATAGTGCAACATTTGTAGTCATCCATAGCTGCTACCTGATATATATAACTTTGTAATGGCACTCTCCCTACTCCACTGTTGGCCTCCTCCTGTTCTTACTGGGTAAAAGCAAAACAGTTTATTAACTCCTGACATCAAGACATTAACGTTCATACAGTATCACAAGCAATACATTTGTGCATCTAAATAGATTTTGATGAATGTTTGATACTGCCACTGTGTTGCACCAAAGTCAGAAATGTTCTAATTTAAAAATTAAAATTTTTAAGATGTCATTGAATCAAATCCTGTTTCTGTTACTGGTCTGCGTTTTTTGCAACTGCCATTCAATAGATGGTTTTCCATCCACCCTTTTTAATGCGCTTTTTCAATTTGCACATATAAAATGTGAATGGTAGCACCCTGGTAGCCAAATGGTTACCAGGGTTCATGTTTTCCATCGCTTCAGCTTTGACTGTCGCTGATTGTCTACACAAAATGTTAATTGGTGTGTTGCAGACCCACCGCTGCTAATGATATGGAGCACTATAAGAGTGTAACTGGGCTTTTGTAGGCAAATTTTTGCCTTAATTCAGTGATTTAAAACTTTAAATTTATGTTCTTAACAGTATTAATTCTTTTAGGTGGCAAATTTTATTTGCAAAAATCTTCATTCGGTGTTTCAAAATAAAAAAGCACATATTCCATGTAGGTGTGTATCCAGTTCATGAGCTGTGAACACACTGTCCAAACCTTCAAACTTCAAACTGAAATCCCCTGCTCACCAGCAAGCAATAGCAAGCAATCAATAGTAAACACGGCAAGTTTTGAAGTCCCAGGGAACAAATACTCCTGTTTCCCTGAAAAGTTCCGGCCCAACACAGAAGAGAATAACAAAATAAAACCCAGCCCAAAATCATATGTGTTTTTCTCTCTCACTGCTCTCATACACACAGACGTGATCCAAATAAAGATCTCTTTGCTGAGTTGATCATGGAGAACACCAGGTCCACAGCAGCCTGTTGTCAGGGATTAAGTAGCTGCTATATTTGCCAGAGAAAATCCTGCGCTCAGTATTGCTTCATATAAGGAGGTGACATTCACCCCAGCTCGTACACATGTACAGAGGCTGCAGCAGGCTCTCCATACAGCCCAGCAGCCCTTCGACCTGTGCAGACAATCTGATTTGGACGGGTCGGACCAAATTAAGCAACGGAGCTGATAGTACCCGCAGTGAAAAGTCAGAGGCTGGATGTGCAGTGTGCAAACCCTGACAATGTTTCTCTAATTGGGTCCATGTTCATTTAATTCACCAGTGAATGTGATGATCTGCTGCAACTGTGAGCCAGGTGCTAAAAGCAAAAATCTATAATCAGGCTCCAATTCAACATCAGGGAGGTGTTCCTAATATTTTGTAGTCAGTAAATAAGGTAAATGTGGTGCCTGGATCCATCCATCCATCCATTCATCTATCCATCCATCCATCCATCCATCCATCCATCCATCCATCAATCCATTTGCAGTACCTGTGCAGTTGGAAGAGTGAGAAAGATGAGGACAGCCCTCCACAGGATGAATGACATCATCTTCATCTGGATTATTCCCCAGGTCAGGCTCTCTTTACAGCTGGGTGAGCCCCAACCTGTGAACAGAAAGTGTGCACTTCAAATTAAAATACATCTGTAGCAGCACAGTGCTTCACTGTGATATTAGTGACACCACAGATCAAACATGATATCATTTACAATGAGCAGTAATGAAACACATAGTTAACAGTGCTGGATTAACCCACTAGTTGGCCCCTGTTGGGCCCGCACCCCCCTCTGTATCTCCCACACTGTGCATTGTGTTTGTATATGTTAGTAATTAGTTTGCAGTAACTTTTATATTCTATCCACTATTTATTAAAATGCAGCATGTAAGCCAAATATAAAGCAAAATAATAAAGTATTTAAAGGGCCACTCCACCAATTTTACATAAGCAGCTCAGTTTATTCAACATGCAGAGTACAACTCAGCCTGTGTAAACAGTTATATAATGTGTTCTGTAGCTCCCGCAGCTACAGAAGACTGAGAAAATAACTCTGATAGTGATGTCATGAATGTTATCACAGCATTGGCTTGGAGGCTATAAATTTATAACAGAAACCCTGTTACACACTGGGCTTGTGGAGTTTGAAAGATGTTGGCGTTCACCACGCATGGAGGGTCTAATGAAAGATGCTAGTGCTTTATGAGTTGCATTATGGGAAATGTAGGATCCAGAGCTTGCCCCACACCAAGGACTAAAAATGTCTCTGCTGCATTCCTTTTTAAATCTGTCTCTTGCAAGTCCACCAATTTTATGGAACTGCAATATCACTCCTTGAAATCTAAAACTAGATTTTACCTCAAGGATCCTCGACAATGTGGGGCCTCAAGATTACATAATAATGCAGGTGTTAGTTTAAGGCCTCTTTCATTTCTGTGTATAATGAACCTTAGTGCATTCAGTATTAACAAACTCATAAACTATGCAATTAATTAAATCACTACAATCTAATTACTGTACCACACAGTGAATCAGGAGCCTTTGGGGGCCCCTGGTGGTCTGGTGGTCTGGTGATCTGGTGGTCTGGTGGTCTGGTGGTCTGGGGCTCTGGGGCGGTTGCCCTCTTTGCCTACTTGGTAATCCTGCTTTACAAGTTATTTACAATTTGCCAGTGAAAAGCTAAATATTTTATTGTTTTTTAATATTGTCTTTTTACTTCTGTTGCAAGACGGAAGACAAAACATCAATATACATAACTAGATACTCAAAACGTAATCATTTATGTCATTTATTAATAGAAAAACAACTACCAAACATTAGATGACTACAGCTTTAGATATAAAGATGAGCTTCTTTTCTGTTTCATATGATTGTACAGTCACTGTCTGGCTTTTTGGACAGTTTTTCAGGCAAAATGAGCTCTTTCAAAACATCAGTTTGGAGAATTTGGGCTTGTGCCATTTTTTTTACATTTTATAGATTAAATTATTAATGATTAATCTTTAATAATTAAATTATTCAATAATGGAAATAAATGATAGCTATTGGTGAAGTAAATTCTAGCCGTCAAAGTCACACAGCAGCCCCTTGGGAACACTGGAGGAGTAGTCTGTTACAGAGGGGTCTTGTTGGTATTGAAAGGGAAATTCACCTGCAGGAACACTGTACAAAGCCACAGCGACGACAGGGAGCTGATTTGGCTTCATGTATTTTTTCTTAGCAGCACCATGAAGTGTGTGCATAGATCACAGCAAGTTTCTAAGTTTCTAGACGTAAAGCGAAGCTTCCAGGACACTGGCTCTGTTCATGGTATCATGCGCATCAGCAGCATCGAGACCGGACAGGGTGAATTTGGCAATAACTAACGGCAGCCGCAGGTAAACGGTGCTGCTGCCAGCCTGATGTGAGTGTGTGTTTGGGGAGAAATAAACACCTTACCTTCTGCGCTCCCTATGCGCTCATGTGGAGATGCAACATCAGTTATTCTCCAAAAACAGTCCGATTGTCCTCAAAGCCCCGATCCCCGGTGTCCACACCGCGAGACAAACAAAGAAACGTCCAAAAAGTGAGCGACTGAGAGCGACGAGCTGTCAGAGAGATCAACGCGCCGTTACTTTCTGTCTCCAGCTCCGAGCGGCGCACAGACCGTCTGCCAGCCTGACACACAACTTGGGACCAGAGTCAAGTTAGACACTGCTATACAACTTCCGCCGATTACTTTCAAGGTAAAACAGGTACAGACAAACGTGCTGAAACAACTTTTGTACAACTTTTATGTCTGCTTTAGTTGGTAATGTATTTTATTTATTTATTTATTATTTGTTTTTCTATCTATCTATTTATTGAAGTAATCCATCAGTCATACTCTAACCAGAGGCAACATTTTCTGCCATATCACCGCTTTGGTAAAAGCTCAGTCAGCATGTCCATGTGTGTCCCCATCTGGGTTAAATCTGGACTACACGGGTACAAAGTGTGTGTGTATAGGTGTGTGTGTGTGTGTGTGTGTGTGTGTGTGTGTGTGTGTGTGTGTGTGTGTGTGTGTTCAACCCTGTCTCCTAGAAATTACATTCAGTGTCCTTTGTATCACCGGTCCCATGTAGCAAACCCATGTTCCCATATAGTTGAAAAGTGTGCATGGGTAAGTAACATCAACACTGCAGGAACACAACCATGCCACTAGAATAGAGGGGAACAGGAAAACAGCAAATGCCTAATTGACTGCATAGTATCAAATCAGATTTTATGCTATTTTTATGTTTTCTGCCTTACAGAATGTGTTAAATCTGTAAAAAAAAAAAATAATAATAAAAAAATAAAAAATAAGATTTAAAAAAGGTAAGTAGGATGTGATCTGATCTTATTGGCTTCATCATGGAGTCCTGTGATGAGTATGAGCCCTGCCCCCATATAAAACCCACTGTTGCACAGATCTCAAATGGTTAATTGAGGATAAAATGTTATCAAAAATCCATCAAGCCTCTGCTTATATAAACTTAATTAATCATGGTGTAATTTATTCAGTGTAATATTGTGTTTGGTTATGAGACAGTGAACATACAGCAGGAGGTTTACATTTCCTTCCATTTGATTATGTCATTTGAAATGTCAAACTGTAATTATATGTGTGCTTTATATGCTTTTCAGCTTTGCAGGAAGAGCCATTTAACATTCTAGTAAGGGACTGTAGATAAACATTAGGCTAACCCTGGAACATACTTTTTAATAATGTTAATAGCATATGACCATTTGTCAATATTGACTAACTCATTCATGTGGAGACCAATCTCCCTGATTTGTTTAAATATATATTTTTTTAATGTGTAGCTCTATAGACTACTCTATAGTCCACTGTTCTTTCCGATGTGATAACCATATGCTTTAATTCTGAAGGGCAAATCCGTCAGTTTCCGCCACCACCCTGGTTGTCTCTAGCAGCTTGATGCAGCGCTGCGTAGGCGAGACTGATGACCAACCCCTCTGTCCCATGCAGTGTGGAGGAGCAGAGAGCATATGGAGGAGCAGTCATTTTCATCATACTAATGTGGTTAGTGTGTGGAGTCAGTGTGTAACATACATGCTCTCCAGAGATTCTGTGTGATCCTCGCTTTATATACACCTCCTACATACAACTTCCCTGTAATAAAACATTCATAATATCATAGTGATTCTGTATTTGCAGTGAAACATAAAGGAACATTGTGATCACACTACCCTGGAGTAGGTAAACCAGTAAATGGGTGATGGTACTGTGTGATTTTTGATTTGTGGTAATTAATTGTAACTTTGTTTGGAAATATGGGGATATGGACAACTAAAGCACAGTATCAACTGACGTTACCGGCCTTAAGGTGGGTCCTGCTTAATTAAAACATAGTAAACCCGGCGCCATCGTATTCCAACAATAATGTACAGTTTGAACAGGGAAACCCAGGAGCCCATTTTTGCCTCACATACCTGCATTTAGGTACAATTTTGGAATACTTGTTGGGTGTCTTGATTTTATGCTACTTTATACTTCTACTTCTCTACATTTCAGTTAAAATATTGTACTTTTGACTTTCTTTTGCATTTATCAGACAGTTAGTAATAACTTTGCAGATGAATAGTTTACATTATGATCATCTTTAGAATGTGACACTAGTTATAGATTATGTGTATAATATAGATTATAGAATTGTATAAAAAGTACTTACAACTCCCTACAATTAAAAACTCCACTTACTTAATCAGAGCATCATAATCCTACACTGACTAAAGCCATTGTGCCTGCATAATGAATACTTTTATTCAATACATACAACACATGCATTCTCCTGGTATCTTCTGCATTTTTACTTCAGTCAAAATTTTGACTTCAGGACTTTTATTTGTAAGTATTTTACAGTGTAGTATAAACACTCTGAATACTTCTTCTACCACTTCTATTTCCAGAGGAGGGCATCATCTTGTTACAAACACTAAACATTGCTACCATCTTTATCATCATCTCACCAGCAAATTTTCTATGCAAGAACATTTTTAAAAAACTTACATAAGAGGTGTGTGTGGACGTTCTAAGATAAAATGCTGAAACAGCTGAGGGTTGAAGTCATAGTGAAATGATCTGGTGTGACTGGGTCAGTTTCACATCCAGTAGCCTGGTTTCTGTCAGCATCCATCATTCACCTGAGTGCAATACACACACTGTGATTATTCCCATAGTTCAGCCAAACAGAGCTCCCTGCCATCAAGCAGGGGGGATCAAAGGGTGTGTGTGTGTGTGTGTGTGTGCGTGTGTAGGCTTACCTCCCACACACACATATATACCCCAGCACACACACCACCCCTAAGCTTTTATTATGAGGTGAAGAATAGAAGCTGGCAGTGTATGAAGGGACTGGTTTTGACTTTGACTAATGAGAACATCATAAAGCTTCAGTCAGCCAGTGACCTCAGAGACCTCCACTATGCACAACTCAGCTCTGTGGAGACATACTGTACATCTGCAGGGCTGGATGAATGACTGAAGGGTGCTTTTGAACTCATATATGCTGTATTTCATCTGACTGCATTATTATAGAATCACACAGTCGTGTAGAAACAGTATATTCAGTCAGTCAGAAGTTGACCGTAATGCAGAGGCAGCCAGAAGATATATAATACAGCACATGTATAGATGGATGCTTCTCAGTTTTTCAAAATGAAATAAAATAAACAACATTTTTTTTAAAAAGACCATTGGGCTGTGAGATGGAGGTATGGCGCCCTCTTTCATCCGGACACATTCAACAACATTCAGAGAGAAATTCAGTCATATTCTCTAATGGGAATTATCACCTTTATAATTACAACTTCACACATTTTACTTAACTTATTTTTTATTTAAAATGTGTGTGACAATATGAGGTGTGTGGTCTTACATGATCTGATGGGGATCCCCTTTTTTGACTGAGTACATTCAGTTTTTAAAGATAGCATACCGCTGCTGACCTAAACCGCATGTGGTAATATATTTAATAAATATACATTTTTTTAAAAATGCGTTTTAAAAACGCTGGGAAACAAATATTTCCTTTAAATTAAGTCTTGTGATGAGTGACATCACCTATCGGCTTTTGGCCAGTCATATCTATCAGCTGATGTCCTGCAGGAATTTCACTTTCAAGTCAAGTTATACCCAAATTAACGGAAGTTGTGCGGTTTTGCTATCAAAGTAAAGTCGCCTGGGTGTACAATTAAGGAAAACGCCTATTTATTAGTATTACAGTGGTACTTCTGTTATTTATTGAGTTTTATAGAAATTATTAAGTTTTCCAAATAAATTCAGTGATCAGTACTAATCCCAGATCTCACAGAGGGTTGCATCTGTAGCTAATCAGCTATAGATGCTGTTGTATATATACATATGTGTGTGTGTGTGTGTGTGTGTGTGTGTATTCATCTTACATATTCAGTAGGCTACTTGCCATCATTTTCTATTGTCATCATTGTATATACTAACTTTACTTTTCATAAATTGCCTGTTTGCTTTTTGTTTCTTCATTGAATGAAATTCATTTCATTAATCATCATTGAATTTCTCTTGCTTTTATTGTTTGACCTGTCAGACAATGACAATGTCAACTTCATTTAAAAAGCGTATCCCTTTTTGACCCAGACAGCAGCCTGCTGATAATGATTGTCCAAAAAATGTGGTTATACTGGTTTATATAGGTATTTATGCTGAATGTTATTATTTACCAAAAATACTGTACAATGTCACTTAACAGAATTTGGTTTTGGAAGCATAGTATTTCATGTGTTATATGGACTATAGATTTTAAGGGTAACAAATCAATATTTGATGAGTAATCTTCTACACACCAGAAAAATTGTTTATTATTTTAAGATGGCAGACATAAAGCCCATATAATAACTGTATGATGTTGCAATATGAATATTTTTATATTATTACTGCACCATATTGTTATAATATGGTGCAGATTACTTTTTCAATATAATATTATTTTTACTTTGGTAGCTTGTTTTACATCAGCTGATGATGTGATTATTAAGAATCCATAATGCTGATGTTTTGATCAGATGTAGTTTATGAACAGTTTGTTGTCACACACAAACACGTCCGTCAATATAGTTTTATTTTGAAAATCATACCCGGAAATACATGGTGTCCTTTGGCTCACTTGGCGCCGGTGGCGCACTTCACTTGCTCTCAGTGCGTCAACTCTTCAACTTTGATTGGTTTCAGCTGTGGACGCCGTTAATGTTGGGAAACGTCCATTTAATAATTTCTGACGGTCAGGTCAGGTTTTCCTGTGCAGCGGTGAACTTTATAGGACAGTTTCTATGTGACTTTTATTTCATTTAAATATTGCTGCATCCGTTGCTTGCGTGCATTCGGTTAGGTGTACCTTACTGCGGCCCGTCGTTTTTTATATTTAAAAATCGACTAAACCATCAGGATTATTGTGGACTCTGCCTACAACAGCGCCCGCCCGGCCCACCGCCACCATGGCCTCCGCCACCTCCACCCCCGCCGCTTCCAGCAGCCGCTCCAGCCGCTCTGCCAGCCGCCGCAGCGCAGCCGCCGGCGGCCTGACCGCATCCAGCACCAGCCCGACCTGCCGGTCCCGCATCCAGGAGAAAGATGAACTCCGACACCTCAACGACCGCCTCGCCAACTACATCCAGCGGGTCCAAGAGTTGGAAAGCGAAAGGTCCTCCATGCTGATTCAGCTGGAGGAAAAAGAGGAGTCCAAAAGCCGGGAGATGGGCAACGTGCGGCGGCTGTACGAGGAGGAGCTGGCCGATGTCAGAACGTCGCTGGACGGCCTGGCCGGGGAGAGGGCCCGACTGCAGATAGACTATGGAAATCTGTGCGAGGAGTACAGGAAACTTCAAGCCAGGTAGCAGCCAAATACGACAACTGCAAATCCAAGATGTCACACCAGACTCCGCTCAAAAATCTACCTGTTTAATGTTGCCTTGCTTGACGTTCACACCTGCAGAATATAGATGAAGACATCTATGTAAATTACTGGTTACCCACCGCTGTATAATGCTGGATGCATTCAATACTCCAAGCGGCAGGTATTTCAGTAACGTTCTCACTTTTAGACCCGTTTACATATCCTCTACTGCCTTCTGTGGCGTATTTCTACGTTACGAAATGTGGGCCAAAACTACTTTTTAAAAAGTTGACATTTCTTTGAAGAGTTAAATTGTGTGTTTGCCGAAATGAGGATTGATCCTTAATATACCAGTGAATCACATTTCACTGTGTATATTCCTGTTGGCAAGTGAGGCAACATTCAATTGACAGTTTCCTGAACTGAGTTTGGTGTTAAAATGTACACTGGGATACATATTTGGGTTGTCTTTTATTATCAAATTTATAAAGCACCTGTTGTTGCAAAATGTGATGTGCACAATTTCATTATTTTCATATCTCAATATTTTCATTGAAAATGTAGATTTTCAATTCAAAAACCAACAAACCAGCAGAAACAGAACAGCTACAGTTAATCACACAAGCCTGACTGAGTAAATTCCTTAAGAATGGATTTCTAGCTTGAAAGATGTTTGGAGATGGTAGGTTTGTAACACAACAAGATTTTGTTAATCTGCGGTCTTAAACTGCACCAAAAAGAAGCTCACAAGTTGTGTGAAACCATGTATGTCAGTAAGGAAGGTACTGTTAAACTTGCAGATATTTGAATTAATTTCGGCATGATATGATTTGTTTTCTATGGTGCACATAATTCTGTTATTGTCACTCTTCAGGAACCAGAAGAAGGAGAGTGATCTGGCAAATGCGTTGGCTCAGTGGAGGAAAGTTGAAGCAGCTCTGAGCTCCAAGGATGCTGAGTACACTAAGCTGCTGTCAGAGAACAGGACCCTGAACAACGACTTCACTGACCTGCAGGGCCAGCTGGAAAATGTATGTACTACATCGGACTTGCACAGGCTAGAACATATAGAGGGCTATCTGGAGATGTGAAGATCATCTAGTTGTTATAGCTCCCAAAGCCCTGATTTGTAGGATTTGAAAGTGTCTGACTTTGGTGACTCCTTGTAGTATTATTAAGAAGCTGCTCATTGGCTGGCTAGCTAACTGTTGTAGTCCCGCCTGGTTACATTAATGTGTTGGTAAGCTAATTTTCAGGGGGTATAATATGCTGGAATTATTTATTGTTGAGCAGCAGTCAGGTGCAGTGACTGTGCGCAGCTTCCCAGGGTCTTGTCACAGTGAGGTTGCCAGACTCATACTGTTGTTTGTACTCAGACCTTTACCCAAACCTGTGCTCATCAACTGTATCTGGAAACCTGGCAACAGCTGGAGACGGAGCACAGAAGTACTGGGTGGATGGTTACGTTGTTGTTTTTTTAGAAATAGCTCAGCACAGCACTGCCTGTAAAAACAGAAATAGTTGTTTTTACATTTCTGTTTGAGTATAGATTAAACAAACACGTGTTTTTACAGTCTTTAAGATTGATATCAATCTTCTCATCTCACTCTTGGAAAGAAAGCTGTGGTAAAGTATAAACAGTTGGTGGTAAAGTGGTTGAATGGCAAAAATAAAAAGCCATTTTTAGTGTTTATCTGGAACATTAGATGACCTGATGTAGATAGTGTCTGTTCTGTAAAGCTACTGTTGCTTTGTTTAAACTAAAATAAGTTAATTGTAAATACTGTGAATTAATTGACAACATACTTTAAAAGTAACACTGACATAACAGCTGTCAGATCACTGTAGAGTAGTAACTACTGCAGCATGTCCCTCAGAAACTTTAATGAAGTAACTACAGTTATTAACCCAGTATTGATTATTGTAAAACAAGAAATGACAAGCAAAGAGATGGAGGATTCTGTTTTTTTTTTGTTTTTTTTTACTCTTGCGATGTGGAATAAAATCACCACAGACTGTGTGTGTCACCAGGTAGAGGGTACACTGGCAGATGCCAAGAACCAGCTGAGCTCTGAGATCCTGAGGAGGGTGGACATGGAGAACCAGGTGCAAACACTCAGAGAACAGCTTGAGCTCCACAGGAACATCAGTGAGCAGGTAACTCACACCCAACATGTTCTAAGCTGTTGCCTCAGACTGACCCTTGCACAACTCACAGGTGTATTATTATTATTATTATTATTTTATATATATATATATATATATATATATATATATATATATATATATATATATATTTTTATATATATATTTTTTTTTTTTTTTGGTAGGAAATCTTGGACATCCGGAGCCGACACGAGAGCCGTTTAGTGGAGATGGACTCGGGAAGACGGAGAGAGTTTGACAGTAAACTGGTCGAGTCAATGCAGCAACTCCGCCAGGACCATGAGTCTCAGCTGCAGCAGTACAAGGAAGAGATCGACAGGACCTTCAGCTCAAAGGTACAAACATAGAACTTAAGATAAGTTTAAAAGTCTCCAGGTTTAGTGCACTTTTTCTTTTTTTCAATATGAAGCTTCTGAAATTTTAAAAAGTTGTTTGCATTCTTTCTTTCTGCATTGTAGCTACAGAACGCCCAGCAGGCTGCGTTAGACAAAAACAATGTAGCGTCAGCCACCAAAGATGAACTGGAGACCACTAAGCACAGAGTGGAGACCCTCACCTCACAGCTCCAGCAGTACCAGAAAGAAGTAAGTGGGGTCCATTACAACACATGAAGAGATGTTAACAAAACAAGATCAGCTGTGTAGACAATATAACCCCCCGGTTCCAGACCTCACCGTCAACATCTCATAAGTTCAGTGATTTCAAATGTCTTGTGTTGTAGTTATTGATCTGATCTTGATCTGCTGGTTGGAGAAACTATAGACAGTTGACAAGCAAGGATGCAAGTGACACAGCTGTACTGGTTGATGTAAGTTGGCTGGCAGAAATAATTTGTAAATCAACATTTCTTCAGTAGGAGCAAACCAAAATCAAAAAAACACCATAATCTCAGAGGGAACTGAGATTCAGGTTTTTTTTTTTTTGTTTTTTTTTTCTCGTCCGTGTGTTGTCCCATTCTCAATCATGATATCTCAGGAACGCCTTGAGGGAATTTCTTCAAATTTGGCACAAACGTCCACTTGGACTCAAGGATGAAGTGATTAGAATTTGGTGGTCAAAGGTCACTGTGACCTCACAAGACGTTTTTTGGCCATAATTCAAGAATTCATATGCAATTATGACAAAGTTTCACACAAATGTCTAATAGGATAAAATGATGAAGTGAAGGTCAAAGGTCAACTTCACTGACATCATAATGTTCTGCAAAAACACTTTTCTGGCCATTATTCAACACCATAACACAGGAACAGAGGGGGAGATTGTGACCATATTTCACATTTGGTCAGATACTGAATTGCTGACACTAATCTTGGTGTCCACCTTGAAACTGTGGTGATTCTTTAGATCTTCTGTGCTGCCGGGTTGAAGATGTGTGTGAAGCATCCATGTTTCAGAATTTGTAGCTTTGCAGCAACATCCATATCTGAAGTGTTGTCTACTGTCATAGCTACAACTTTGTGTTCTGTCAGAATCAGCTTTATTGGCCAAGCACAAATACAAGCTTAATACCTTTTTATTAAATTCCTTCAAAGTCTTCACTACAAATATTATGAGTCTGGACAGACATGGATGTAAACTGCAACTTGACTGGTTGGCGGAGGCAGTCAGGAGCCCAAATGAACATTGATACAGGTTTTGCTTCCTGTAATTATTCTTCCTGTTCATACTGACCATTAGAAGTTCAAATGAGGCTTCAAAATGAGTCTTTTTAGTACAAAACGACCTATTTGTGTTTCCATTGACAGTATTTCCATGTTGAGCTGAAGTAAAGTGACAGAAACGGAGGAAATTTTATGCTAAAAAAACGAACATTGGAAGATATCCACGATATGACTTACTCAGACTGCTGAAGCCTCATAAGCGTCAGATAAACGTTTTTTTCACAGAACGAAGACTGTTGATTTTGTCTTCCATCACTTGGAAGCACATTAAGAGGGAATCTCTGTCCAGTATGAACAGCAGGAATTATTACAGTGAGCTTAACCTGTTTGAATGTTACTACAGTATAGGCACCTGACTATTTTAAGATGGACTTGGATATTCATGAACTTATCCTTTTTAAATGTAGTGTTTTGATGTTGGATGGAGATGTGTGGATTTACTTCAGGTTACCCTAACATCCCTTAAAATGTGTCAATGTGAGACATATAGGATTGTTAAATTGTGTTCTGTTAATTCATTCACATGAAATTCTTCTCTCCTTTTTCTGGTCTTCTAACAGGAAAAATGTTTTATTAAACCCTAAACTGAATGAAGGGAAAAAATAAACATAAAATAACTAAAGGTTTCAGCTGCCTTCTCTCTTCTAACTCAGTATCACTGCAGAGGGTGTTAACTCTGCCTGTGTAGAAACGGTGTTATTCGGCTGAGGTTTGGAAGATTTGTAGGAGGTTTTTGTCAAGATTGATTTCTGAAGAGTTCAGCAAGTTTAACAATGAGTTTGAACCCAGAGTCAAGGTGTATGACATTTCTTAGCCTTTAGAGCAGCTCCTTCTCTGTTGCTGTCATTGTTTTGTTTGTTTTTTCATTTTAATGTGTTGATGCACTTAACCAACTGTGCTGCATTATTTCCTTGAGTATTTCAGCTGAAGTGTGGTCACCTTTATTTCTTTTTGGCTCATTCTAAAGTTTATCTTGAACTGACTGTCACTCATATTGTAACTGTTTGTTTGTGTAGCTTTGTTGTAGCATGGTGTCTGGGTAATGAGGTTGTTAAATCTTTTTGTCCACATGTCATTCATCCTTCCTCCCTCTGTCAGAAAATGGTGTTGGAGAGCCGCTTCCAGGAGCTGGAGAGGACTCGGGACCAGGAGCGGGAGGTTTGGCAGCAGAAACTCAGTCAGAAGGAGCAGGAGATGCTGAGCATGAGGAGCCAGATGTACAGCCAGCTGGAAGACTATGAGAACCTGCTAGACGTCAAGCTAGCTCTGGACATGGAGATCAATGCCTACAGGAAGATGCTGGAGGTGGAGGAACAGAGGTATCCAATCCATCTTCATCATGCAGTAGTTGAGCAAGGCATCATCCATTTTATTGTCTGTCCCTGGCAGTCAGAAACATGTTTCCTGGTTCACAGAGCAACTTTTGTCTTCTGACAGACTGCAGCTATCACCCAGCCCCTCCCAGCGTACCACCATACCGCGAACACACGAACATAGCAGCCGCAAGCTCCGAGGGAAGAAGAGAAAACATGAGGGACCCTCTGGCAGCTCACCTGCCTATAAGATGTCCAGTCGTTCAGCAGAGCACGGCGCTGTGAGCGTGGCAGAGGTCGACGTGAACGGAAAATATGTTAGACTGAAGAACATTTCCGAGACAGTAAGAATGTGATTCAGCTGGGTAATGATTTTAATTAAGAACTAATTAATGTCCCAGTTTCTCTCCATCATGACATTTCATCTGCAAAGATACAGATCAGTGACTTTAATGTGTCATGGTTCCCATTTGTCCAGAAATAAGCAGGAATTTTTGAATGTAGCTCTCAAGTTGTGGAAAATGATCTTGGTTGATGTTGCAGACTTAACATAACCATAGCACCAACAGAAACGGACACTGTCAGACCCAGGTCTTCCCCCTAAACTACCAAAACAGTATTAGGCCTTGTTCAGACTGCCAGCCCAGATCTGTATTTTAGCATATCCAGACTGTATCCAGATTGATTTTAGAAAGTCTGGACAGCAAAAAAACACATGAAATGAAATATTTGCTAATCAGATCCAAGTCACATCTGTAGGTGGTCTGAAATGTGATTCCAATCAGATTTCTACAAATGTCTCAGTCAGCTGCTCTGGCTGCTCAAATCGGATTTTAAATTGTCTTTTGCGTCACTCACAACATGACAACTTGCAACAAAGTCAAATCCAGAGTGATGGAAGTGCATCAGAGCAGCTGAGCAGAATCTATGCTGCTACTAGCAGAGCGGTATGGAGGACAACACAGAGAACAACAGTCTGTGGACAGACGCTGAAATAAATTGTCTGCTGGCACTTTGGGGAGATGATGGATCTCCATTTCTCAGGCTTCCACAGTGGAAAGCTGCGTCACCAGTGTACGTAGTTACTGATGCCTACATCATTACCACAGCAACCCATGCAGATAGGTTGGTGACGTCTGGACACACAAACCTGATCTGTTTACTTGCAAATAACAGTGCAGACTGTCTGTCTTAAAGATCTGATTTGAGAAACAGATCTGATTTGTCTGCAGTCTGAATAAAGCCTTAGATTAAACTGACCAAAACAGGACTAACAGTGACCACCAACCCAATTCAAAAGTAAAGTAACTACAACATAACAGAAGGTGGCTATGAAAAGCGGGGCTGTTTCTTGAGTTTAGCCTGGTTCCAGACCTGCTAATTAGTGTAGTTAGCATCTAACCAGAAGTGTAAAAATAGCATTAGTGTTGCTTTTTCCTCATGTGTGCACTTCTAGGAGCAGCCACTTGGTGGCTGGGTGGTTCGGAGACAATACTCAGACACTGGAGACATCTCCTTCCATATCCCCTCCTCCTGCATCCTGGCTGGAGGGCAGACACTCACTGTGAGTACTTATGTTACTAATGTTTAACTGTATTACACTTTTTCTTTTTTTTTTCTTTTTTTTTTAAATCAGTGTTAGTCTACCACCAAACTAAAGTGTGTGTGTGTGCGTGCATGCATGCACACTTTACAGATCTGGGCAGCAGGTGCAGAGGCTGAGGCTGACTCTGGGGACCTGATTCTGCAGGGCCACAGGAGCTGGGGCCCTGTCACTGATGTGAGGGTGATCCTCCTGAATCCCGACCATGAGGTAAGTGAAGCAAACTACATCTCCCAGAAAACACCTGTACACACTGCTCCATCACTGCAGTGACTTTAGATTTTTTCCTTTTTAAGGTATTTTTAATTTTTCTTGATTTTGTTTTTTTTTTATTCTTGAATGATCTACCTCATGTTGCTGTGTTTCAACATATTACATAAGAAAAAATGCAAGTACATTGAAAACTGGTGATACTTAGTTTTGGCACAGAATGCCAAAAGTGGTGTCATTATCCTTTTTTAAAAAGCATGAAACCGTCAAACCCTCTGTAAATCCTGTTATGGCAATCTTACAGTGTAACTCAGTGGAGTCATGTAATACCTTCTCAGGAGATGGCTGAGCGCAGGGTGTGTGTGCAAAGCAGAGGTGACGAGGAAACTGAACTGGAGTTTGATGAAGAATTGGTGTCAGGAAGTGACATCCAGCACTTCAGGAGACAGGTAAATAAAAGTTTCATAACCCCAGTAAGAGGTGTAGAGTGCTGTTACAGATGCACTGTAGTGTATGAAACCTGATGTCTGTTGACTTTTTGTTTCCTCTGCCTATGCTGAAGCCAAAGAGGAAGAAGAAGAAGTGTTGTTCTGTGTCTTGAGTGCACACTGTACAGTAGGTGAGGAGGGTGATGGTGCCCTGCTGACCCCCCACCCCCCGCTTGTCTGCTCTGTGTATTTGTCTCAAGATGCATGGCTTGTTTAATACAGCTGCTGCCTTTGTGCTGTATTCACCAACATGTCAGCAACTCTAATCCAACCAGAGAGCTCATTTCTAAAGAGCAATCCGCACAGAGTTTCTGACATCCGTCACTCGTCTCGCCTACCTCATGGAACAGAAACACTTCCATTTTATCAAATGTATCAATCCACGCTGACTCAGACATGCGAGTGACATGCGTCATTCCGCAACCCCAGTGTACTTTAAAAAAAAAAAATTGTAAACAATTTTTATTGGTACAGTGTAGAAAAAAAACAATTGACTTTATAAGAACGTTTGAACCCCAGCACAAAAGTAAAAAAAATAACAAAACAAAACTTTAATCTGCCTTCTACTTACTTAATAATAGCCCACATTTACCCCCCAACCAACCAGTCTCCCCTACAAGCTTTCCCCACATGAAAACACACACTTAGTTCTTGCACGCAGATCTATGAATACAATCAACAAAGAAAACAGACAAAAACAAATTGTGGCTCTGATATTTGTAACAGGCATCAGTACTGTACATCCTTCAGACCTTAAAAGATGATGCTACAGATGCACTGTGACTGGCCCGATCTGTGTTTTTTTTTTTTTTTTTGCCAGTCACATTTATACACGTAGCTGCACAGACTGGATTGTACAGCCCCACACACATACACACTAAAACTAAGTGATATGAACTGCAGCAGACGTTACTAGTCAACGGCGAGTCGCTGCTGCAGTTCATATCATTTAGTTTTAGTTTTTAACTTGTTTAAACATTAATTTACCCATTTTATTTACCGGCAACATGTTGCACACCGTCATCACGACCACCAACAGGCAGGGCTCAGACAGCAGCCTGAACACGGGATACACCGGGACCATCCTGGGTAGCTCAAGATGGGACAGATGGTGAGTCAGTCCAGCCCAAAATAGCCTGCATATAACAGAGTTTATACACCGGGACATGTTCAGCTATTTACATGTTTACCTGAAAGCAGGTGATTTTACCTTCTAACTGAGGTGTGGCTCTGCTGTTAATACTGCTGCTGTTTTATCTATATTTAATTTAACCTCTTATCTGACACACTGACATGAATCCTGCTGTTTTTCAATAAAATAAAAGGGAAAAATATAAAATAATATAAAATAGATCTGATAAATTTGAATTAATACAGCTGATAAATATTTATCTATATCTCCTATCTATATCTCTATCACTCTCTATCTATCTCTATTAAAATGACGGGAGTTGATATTTTCTATATAAGTAAAGCTTTTTGATTACACTGAAAAGAGATTGGGAAATTATAAAATACTATAGGTGAAAAATAGGGTGGGAAAGTACTTTGTGGCATCCACCAGGGTTCATCTGCACCACTGACAAATATTTTATCAGTATTTTACTTTAAGTTGACTTAAATGAACTTAAAAGTTCATGTAGTTAGAAAAACAAAATACTATGTTCATGTTTTGTTTTAAATGAACCATGTTTTATTATGAACATACAATTGAATTTTCCATTAAAGAAAAGTTATAAAAATGTTTGTATGCTGTCAATTATAGTTCTTGGAAAGAAAGAAAATCAGAATCGGCAAGTCAGACTTTTAAAAAGACAGAAATTGGTATCGACCAAGAAAATTGCAATCAGTGCATGTATGTTGAACGCTGGTGGGCTTATGTCACACCAATATTAGATCTCTTCGGATCTAAGGTGCTTAAAATAAGTAATTGGAGGGTTCCAATGATTGTAAAAACACTTTTTGAAGCTCCTCGTGATGTGAATTTTTCTCTAATTTTAATAGCAACATTACATCTCTTGAACAAGGAATTGTGAGGTGATTTCCAGAGTAAAAGAATTCTCCTTCAAGCAATCAGAAAGGTGAGAGCTATGATGCTGGACTTTATGGAAATAGGTAGAAGTTTGACAGGTAGTGTACCGAAGATTGCTATATGAGGAGAAGGGGTCATCTTACCCCGTGTCTAGACAGCAAGCATGTCAGACGTGTTTTTCCCGCACACGTCACACGCAGCAGATACTCTCATCATAATCTATGCAGCTGTCTGCACCAGCTCCATGCAGGCTCACCTCTCTGTCACGTCGCACCCTGAAGCGTTCATTTACACTTTAACTCTATTTACCTCTGTTTTATGCGTCACCACAGTTGTGTGTATTGGGCTCTGAGCGCTTGCAACACACAGGTGACCTACACTCAACACTGCACCTGAGTGCCTCCTGTGTAGACACACAGACAGAGCACTCACTGCTGCTCACGCTACGTTCACTGTCTAGACACGGCATTAAGCTCTGCAAAACTTCTGAGATCGCTTCAAAAAGATTTTTTTGCCAAAACTTGTGCAAATTTGGGCATGACTAAAACATGAGTCAAGTCACAGGCGGAATGGGAGCATCTTTGAGGCCAGCAATTTTTTTTTTACTGTCTACTTATTTTTTCATCTTGTACTAAATGAAGTGTAATCTCCATAGGCAGCTGTTAAAATCACACATACGCTGCTGTTTATATGTTGTACATTGAATTAAATGAATGGTATTGTCTGATCAAGGCCTCCAAGCTTTTCAGTTTCACTGCAGGCATAAATCAATGAATTTGTAAATTAAAAGGACTGTTTTCTTTCTGTATACTCCTCATGGAGACTATTTGAAAACTATTTTTGTCTAGTAAATTTCTCATGTCAGTCAGCCCGGGGAAACACCTGTGCTGCTGACAACAGTGATGGACAAACGTACGCAACCATTCAAATGTTTAGGATCACCCAGAAAATGTCATGTTTTCCATGAAAACTCACACTTTTATTCATCAAATGAGTTGCAAGATGAATAGAAAATAGTCGACATTTTAAAATGTTAGAAATAATTTTTACTTTTTACTTTTACTTGAAAGAATGATTTTGTCCTTCAAATTTTGCTTTTGTCAAAGAATCCATTTGTGGCAATTACAGCCTTGCAGACCTTTGACATTCTAGCTGTCAACTTGATAAGGTAATCTGAAGAAATTTCATCCCATGCTTCCTGAAGCACTTCCCACAAACTGGATTGGCTTGATGGGCACTTTTTATGTATCATACAGTCAAGCTGCTCCCACAACAGCTGAATAGGGTTGAGATCTGGTGACTGCGCTGGCCACTCCATTATTGACCAGAATACTAGCCGACTGCTTCTTCCCTAAATAGTTCTCGCATAGTTTGGAGCTGTGCTCTGGGTCATTGTCCTGTTATAGAAGGAAATTGGCTGCAATCAAGTGCTGTCCACATGGTATGGCATGGTGTTGCAAAATGGAGTGATAGCCTTCCTTATTCAAGATCCCTTTTACTCTGCACAAATTTCCCACTTCACCAGCACCAAAGCTCCCCCAGACCATCACATTCCCTCCACTATGCTTGACAGATGGCATCAAGCACTCCTCCAGCATCTTTTCATTTGTTCTGCGTCTCTCAAATGTTCTTTGTGATCCAAACACCTCAAACTTAGATCCATCTGTCCATAACACTTTTTTCCCTAATCTTCCTCTGTCCAGTGTCTGTGTTCTTTTGACCATCTTAATCTTTTCCTTTTATTGGCCAGTCTCTGATATGGCTTTTTCTTTGCTGCTCTACCTAGAAGGCCAACATCCAGGAGTGGTCTCTTCATTGTTGACGTTGATAACTGGCGTTTTAATGAAGCTGCCAGTTGAGGACCTGTGAGGCGTTAGGGTTTCTCAAACTACAGGCTTTGATGTACCTGTCTTTTTGCTCAGTTGTGCACCAGGCCTCCACTTCTTTCTATTCTGGTTAGAGCCAGTTTGTGCTGTTCTTTGAAGGGAGTAGTACATACCGTTGTATGAGATCTTCAGTTTCTTGGCAATTTCTCACATGGAATAGCCTTCATTTCTCAGAACAAGCATAGACTGTTTCAGAAGAGTTTTTTTTTTTTTTTTTTTTTTTCCTGGCCATTTTGAAACTATAATTGAACACACAAATGCTGATGCTCCAGATACTCAACTAGCCTAGGAAAGGTCAATTTTATTGCTGCTTTAATCAGCACAACAGTTTTTAGCTGTGCTAACATAATTGCACAAGGGTTTTCCAATGATCAATTAGCCTTTTAACACAAACTTGGATTAGCTAACACAATGTGCCACTGGAACACAGGAGTGATGGTTGCTGAAAATGGGCCTCTGTATGCATATGTAAATATTCTAATAAGAATCAGCCGTTTCAAGCTATAATAGTCATTTACCACGTTAACAATGTGTAGACTGTATTTCTGATCAACTTAATATTACTTTAATAGAAAAAATAGTGCTTTTCTTTCAAAAGACATTTCTAAGTGACCCAAACTTTTGAGCGGTCGTATAGGTCTGAGTCAGTGTGGATTGAAGGCTTCAGTAGTGATGTGGATAAACGTGACACATAGATGGGTAACAAATTAAAAACCCAATCATAGCAAGTTGTTTTCCCACTATGAGCCTCCAGAACAGATTCACTGCTTTTTGTCATAGATTCTCAAACTCTACTGGAGGGATGAACACCATTCTTCCAAAAGATATTCCCTCATTTGGTGTTTTGATGATAGTGGAGGAGAGAACTGTCTGGCACATGGCTCCAAAATCTCCCATAGATGTTCAGTTGGGTTGGTGACTGTGAAGAACAAGTGACTCCCATCATTTTCATACTCATCAAACCATTCCCTCAAGACCTGTATGGAAACATTTGTATTCAGTATGTTTCTCTGCTAATTTGTTTTCTGCCTTCATTTGTCACATCTGTGTGTACCGAGGGCTTGAAATTTGAATATGCTTCCCTCCACTTTTTTTGTCAACTTTTTAGTTTTTTAAAAAAAAAAAAAAAAAAAAGCTCTTTTAATGGAGAATGTGTTCACCTCTAACCCAGCCAATTATTTTCCTGTTTTGCCATCAATCACTTTACTTTTACTTCAGTTTGTTACTGTCATATAGAAGTCTGCTCAGTGTACATTTGCTTAAGCTTGGTGTGCATTAAAGGGAAAACCCTTTTTTTGTTGTTTTTTTTTCGAATTAATTTGTGCACACAAGTTACTAATTAGTAACATGCACACAAATTTACGGAACCTGCCAGAGCAGGACAATTTACTCCTTTTATCATTCTTGGTGTACAGAGTTTGGTGACTTCACAGTAATGCCCAGCACAGCTCCGCCCACCTTCAACCTGTACGAGGTCTAGTCAGCCAGAGAGGTGGAAGCAGGTGTGCAGGGCCTTTTAAATTAAATGCAGTGCAAAATAAACAGTCTGTCTGAAATCACTCTATTAACTAGATAGGACACTATTTACTGTCCATTTTATGAGTGTAAATGTATCCAATATGTAGTGCCCTCAAATTCCACAATGGCATGAAAAAGTACATGTACACTACTTTCTGCCAATAATCCCACAATGCAATGCATCACATTTTATAGATGCAAAAATTACTGTTGTGACTCTACAGTTGACAGTGAATTAAAAATGACAATGATTTAAGTGTCAGAAATCTCAATTGTTTATCATATAGGGAGGAGTGAGCGAGCGAGGGAGTGATTTCAGACAGAGGGAGTTGTCAGACCATGGACCATCTAATCAAAATGAGCTGATATTTAATGCAGTTTGGTTTAGATTTTGGATGTGTGGATATTATTTTGGATTAAACAGTTTAACAAAGTTATCTGACACTTATATGCTAAAATGTTAACAATATGAGTGCTCATTTATTAGTTTGTGTGCATAAAGTATTTTCCTCATGAGCTAGGGTACATGATATACATATGTATTATGTTTTTATGTGTACTTTCATAGGGAAAAGTACATAAGAGTTTGATGGTTTCCAGATACTTTGCAACACCATCACTAGACATGTCTGCAAATACAAATCCGGAGTTCTGGAGGTTTCCACATGACGGCTATCTGTTGCCCATCAGTAACTTTCTGCTCAGAATCATGAGACATGCTTTCCTCTAACTGCATGTTCAGTGCTAACCAGGCTGCTGCTGTTAGACCAGCAAGTGTCCCATGATGGAAACTGATCAACTGCTGTTTTCCTCAGGAGCTGTCTAAGGAGGCCAGCTGTGCCGTCATGTGATTGCTTGTCCATCTCCCTCTGTCCTTCATGTCCGCCTGGGACACCTGGACAGCCTGTGGACCCTCCTGCAGCTGTCCAGTTCCAGTGTTGTCTTATACAACCACCTCAACTCTAACAACCCACAGTAGGATACAGACATGTTAGCCTTAAAGCAACAGTATCAACCTCAGTACACCTCATTTGTTTCATCGCTCTAACTGCACAAGAGAAGATAGGAGCTTTGCCTTGATTTGACCTAATTTAAGTGTGTGTGTGTGTGTGAAATAAAACTGTTGGCATAATAAAGTTTTCTAAACAAATACAGTTGTCAGACATGTGGCTCTGTATGAAGGACTGTTTATTGCAGAAAAATGGAGTTAGTTGAATTTCTGGGGACAAGCTGTGTGCTTGAAGTTGCTCCCCAAATGAGTCCAAGCAGCATGTAGAGATCCTGCTTCACAATGAGTCCCTCATCACTCATGTTCAGTTGATAGCAGGAGGAAGTCAGGGAGCTGGACGGGATTTGCAGCAGCAAGAGTTAAAGGGTCAGTTCACCCAAATTCAAAAGCATATTTTCATTTGCCTCTAGTGGTATCCAGTGATTCAGATGTCTGAAAACCTTGAAAAATATCTGGCTCTGAGATTTGCCTTCACCACAATGAAATCGAGGTTAATGGAATTTCATTTGTGGCGCTCACAGCACGGAGAAATGAAAAAACAGCAACAATAACTTGGGAACTGGGTTAGTAATCTTTTCTATCATGCAGCAGATATTTTTTCAGATGGTTAAGAGTCTTTGAGGATTCTGGAAGTAACCTCAAAACACTGGGAAGTGTTTTGTAACACTAATACGTGAGAGGCACAAACTGGGGATAACCATAAAACCACAATGTCTCCAGTTCAGTTTCATTTTTGTTGCATGTTTTACCCCTCTCTTCCTTCATTTTCTGTATGCTTCAACTTACCAGCTGTTGAATAAGGGGAGGAGGGAGGTAATTACAAATGTATTCATTAGTTTTCTGGCCATCACTAGCAGCACTCAAGTCATCTTGCGCCATCTTTGATTTTACATGATTTGTCCTAAGTCCAAACTGCATACTAGTGTGTGTGTGTGGTATTTTCACTCTGGAAAATTAAGTGTAGTCCAAAATAATCTGTGCTGTTGGACATGATTCTCCCACAGTGCAATGTGAGATAAAAAGCTCAAACAAAAAATAACTATAAAAAACAAATGTCTCTGTGGCAAGTATTGTATCACATCTTTCCTCATTAGTATAAAACTAACATTGATTTCTTGAATACTGTACACTTGGTATATTATGGAGATCTTTTCTTTTTTTTTGGTCACCATCTGGTGAGTTTGTGTTTTGTCACTCAGTGACTGAATTGTCCAGCTTTCAGGAGACAGCAATGTCCATTAAACATGTTAGGACAGTTTTTTTTTTTTTTAATACACCTTGGTGTTGAGGGACATGCCAAAGCACTCATGCCCTGCCTCCTCAAATCCCAAAACTGTAACTAATGCTGCTTTGATTGCAGCATGTCATATCCTCTTTATCATCATAGCAGCTGATACAAAACACACATGGGTAACACAACAGTACACATAGGTCAACAGACAAAGTTCTCAATTAATTCTGTGACCTAGTAATGTCTTATGTATACTTATGTAAGGGTAATTGATTGCCAAAACTTCAGAAATTTGTTTGAATGGAAACAGTTTTTATAGGGACTATTTCTTCAGAAAGTAGTTTCAATGAAAACTGCTCACAATGAGGTCTGTAGACTATCCATAGTAACAGAGAGACTTAAAGTCTCTGGAAAGACTCATTCTCTGGTTTTATCTATTTTTTGAGCAGTTTTCAGTTTTTGAGCATCACAAACAAACAGGTGGAGACAGATATCTCCAAATCTGGACAAATAAAACCCAAAAATATCTGCATGGACTTTGAGTTAAAGAATGAGTGGGTCTGACAGATGACATACTGATTTCAGTTGTTCTCATCTTTACATGTGGAGCACAATTTACATTGTAATCTGTTGAACTAACAACAGATTGTCATCAGTTGGTGATCGTGAGCTGATACCAAATGGAGGAAAAATAAATGGATCATCACAGAGTCTAGAGCAGCACCATTGTCTTGTCTTCAGGAAATGATGATAGTGATTGTCACTGTAGACTGAATTCTTGAACATGTCCACTGTAGCCAGAATGACTCTTCTGATTTGGAGATGGTGTCACAAGATGAAATCACTGTAAGACAGACTAGGGTGTCAGAAGTCAGACATCTGCTCCTTAGACGCAGTTAGTCCCCACACTCACTTTCCAAACTAAGTTTGGTAGAAAAAAGGTGAGAGGCTGTTGTAACAGTCTCTAATCACTCTAACCCTGGCATGAACTCTGCTGCTGCCAGGATTAGGACGTGTCTTGAGCTTTGTTCCTCTCTCCTCTTATATGTGAGGTACGTTCAGTAATGTGGAGTGGAGTCTACACCATGGTTTCTTTGTTGGTGGCTTTGCAGAGGACATTTATGGACAGGCTCTGTTGGTTGTGTGTGGTGTGGCCAGGCAAGGGAATCTGCAGTCGCACTCTCTGGTCCGTCTTCTTCCACGTCTTGAACAGGTGCGTGTGGTAGCGCACAGACACCTGGGAATAGAGGACCAGTATATTTCAGTACAGCTGGTAAAGGTCAAATACAGTATTAACACTTTACTTTAAGTCCCCTATTTAGCACTTATAATCAGTATATAAACATTTAATAAATCGTTTAACACTATAATGTGACATTTTAAGTGTTAATGTACAGTATTTTTCAACAGTTGTGACTTCTATGAAGACATCTTAAAATATTCCAACATTTTATTTTTATATTTTATACATTTTTATTTTATATTTTATTTTACTATGTCATTATCTGTTCATACCACAGCCTCCATACATTTATAAACACTTATATCTGCTCACAGCTACATAATTTGTCATAAACCATTTATTAAATGTTTATATACAGCTTGTAAATACTAAATACAGGGACTTCAAGTGTTACCATGTCATCAGACCAAAGTTGTGATCTTTATCTTTATTTCGCTTTCAGTTACCCAAAAAATAAATATTGAATAATACTTAAGTATAAAATAACATTAAATAACAAACAGCTACAAAATAATGAATAAATATCAAGAAGAGATTATAGCATTGACTAAAAATGTGTAGGCTGAAGCCAGAGCTGCTTATGTGTACATTATAGTCTATGTGCAAGCTATACAGTCAAGACAAGAAATAAAAAGGTAGTTGTTCATATTCATACACAGTATGTGTACACATGGCTACACGTGCATGCACACACCTACAGATACGGGTACGTTGTATCAAAACATATCAACAGGATTAGCAAACAAGAAGGGATTTGTCATATACACAGAGTGTGATGGGATATCAAACTACGATTTGTGATTTGTGACATCACTACTAGTTTGGAGCCAATCATGGTCCAGTATGCAACTTACACAAGTGTAATGTGTAAACATGAAGCCTCCAGTGTACATACACTGAGAATGCACTTTACAGTGAAGGAGGAGACACCACAGTGCAGCAGTTAAAGTTTTAAAATGAAAATATTTATATATTCATTCTGGATTTTTCAATTAGGGAGAAGGAATGGATGTCATTTTAAGAATGAGGCAAGAATTAGAATTAAATAGGTAATTTGAAACTTTGTGGAAAAAACATCCGAGGCAAATGATTATTCAAAGCAGAGTATTTTGCCATGTCTGGAGGGGATCGCTCGTCACCATCTCTGCAGTTCCTCTCAGCTCTACTGAATATTTTAACATCTTAAAGCTCATTGTTTGGGTTTTATACATTTAAAAGATCCCCTCCAGACATGTTTTCAGACATAGAATTTTTCACAAAGCAGTTTAAATACAGTATATACTCCTCCTTTGTCATTGAAAAATCCAGAATCTATGAATACATATTTATAATATATAAATATAATTTATTATTATTATGTAATTTGTTTTTTTTCTCATTTCAAAAGTTTAGTTGGTGCACCATGATGTCTCGCCCCTTCATGGTAAAATCCATTCTCAGAGAGGCCTCGTGTTTCTACATCACACTTTATTGGACCATGACTGGCTCGAAAACAAGTTGTAATGTCACAAAATCATCACATACACAGAAACAGAGAAACTTTCCTCCTTCAGCAGATGAATATGAGAACAGTCTTCTAGTGTCAAACTGTACATGCATCATCAAATTAGGGAGGGTAAAATAAGCATTTGTTTGTTTGTTTGTTGTTTTAGCACATGCCAAAATATGTTACTTGAATGTACCATGGTCCAGAAGACATATATGGTGAAGAGGGCCAGTGTAAGGACCAGGAGCCCCAGGGCCTCCATGCCGTTGGTGTAGTAGAGGTCCATGGCTCCCTGAACACACAGCCATCCTGACAGACTGGCCAGAGGTGTGATGAATAGGAAACACACTGCGTCACCACACAGCGTCCTCCTCTGCTGCTGCATGGATGGAGAACACAGCCACTGCAGGGAGGAGGAGGAGAAGGAGGAGGAGGAAGGTGAAGGCTCATTAACAGCTGATCATAACAGAAGGAGTTCAAACTTCTGCTTTCCAATCTGTAATTTGGCCAGCAGGTGGTGCTAAATCCTGTGAACTGTTATGCAGTTAGCAGCAGTATCAGAGGTAACAGTGGTACTCGTAATAGTGTAGAAGTTAATGGTATTAATCTGATATTTGATGAGTATATGGAAAATGCAAAATCACATTTAAAATGTTAAAATTGTTTTTTAATTCATTACACTGTGTTCCACTGTGACATCAGACGAAACTCCTCACACATGTAAAATAAAACCTCAATATATATATAATATCTTGACAGTTATTGGATGGTTGCCATGAAATTTGCTACAGATATTCAAGGTCCCCTTAGGAAAAATTCCAACAACTTTGATGACTCCCTGATTTTTCCCAGAGCACCACCAGCAGGTCAAAGTTTTCATTCAGTGAAACATCTACTTGATGCATTGACATTTGTGGTCCCCAGAGGATACATCCCTCTGACTTTGATGAATCTTTGACTTGTATCTCTGGCACTACAGTGAGATTAACTATTGGATGAATTGCCCTGAATTTTGGTAAAGATATTCATGAGGATGAATTGTAATAACTTTGATCTCCTATGTTTTCATCTAGCGCCATCATCAGGTCAAAATTTCCATGTATCCAATACTTTTGTTTATGACCAAACACCTGCAAAACTAATGACATTCCCTTCAGCCTCAGCAGTGTTTAGTGCTAATTAGAAAATGTTAACTGCTAACACTCTGAACTAAGATATTTCTTTATTTAAAATCAGAAATCTTTTCTTACTATACTATATTTTATTTAGGTAAGTTTTTTTATTCAATGATGCATTCAATGATGCATTGAGCAGATTTTGCTAATTGAATTGAAAGGGTCTGACCTGTTAATATTCCCCAAAGTAAGGTATTGTATAGGCACCAATATCAATATCTTGCCCTAGTAATTTTATTTAAAGTCAAGTATATAATTTAACCTCACTGGAATCAGTCTGTAATCTATGTTTTTAACTGTAGAGTGGAAACTCTCCCAGGCTGCCTCTGAAAACACAGAACATGACCTCAGTGTCCTCAGTGGTATCTGGGACAATGATAGTGAATTATCATCTAGCTTTTTTAGCACTCAGCAGGACTGGACTTTATCATAAATAACATATTGCAACTACACTGAACAAAAATATAACGGCACCCCTTTTTCATGAGTTGAAATAAAAGATCTATGACCTTTTTCTATACACACAAAAGACTTAATTCTCTCAAATTTTGCTCACAAATTTGTTTCAAATCCGTGTTAGTGAGCACTTCTCCTCTGCCAAGATAATCCATCCACCTGACAGGTGTGGCATATCAACTCTAAAATGTCACAAACTCTGCACATACATCATTCTGCACAGAGAAGCTCAAACATCCAACTGTAGGAACAAGATGACTTTAACATTAACTGCTTGTAAACAGGGAAATAGGTCAATGACAAAGTGGGGGAGAACATTCCATTTGTCCCCAATTACACCATTTACACCTTACAAGTCTCTTATCCATGCTTGTTAATTGTTTGTTGTAGCCACACTTCCATCTTTTTTCTGTACAGTCACTGTGGTCAGAGTTCCCCACAAGGCCTGTGATTTTTAAATTATGATCAATCAAAATACAACATTCTTATTCTTAATCAACACCCTGAAGTGTTTCCATAATATTCTTGTCTAATAATAGTTAAGTCAATAAAAGTTAAAGACCCTGCACACCCCCACAGGTGTTCAATCACTGTGGCTGATTAGACCTCTGCTCAGGTTGAAGTACTGTACACAGACGTCTAATCAGCCAAAATAAGAGAAATCACCTGTGTGGGTGTACAGGGCCTGCTGGTAAGATACAGTAGGGCTGCCTGGAGTCTCTGAGGCCCATATTTAACTGCACTACAGTAATAGTAGTAGTGTAATACTTTAATGAACTGTGTTTCTGCATGTGTCCAGTACTGCCTGACAGCAGGCTTATTCTGTTCAGTACTGTGTAGCTTAACCTGGCTGAGCACATGGTGCTTAATCAGTAGATTACTGGCCGTGACCACACATGCGGCAGGAAGACGAGGAGGCCACTAATACACTCTCCTGTCCTGTCCTCTGCAGAGGAGCAAGTGAGGGAAACACCATCTAATCTGGCTCTCAGGCTAAGTGGCTTTAGTGGTACAAGCGGTCCAGCTAACAGCAGCAGGCAGTCCAACGTGAAGGCAGCGACTCATGAGGAAACTCCTCCCACTGACCGTGACATCTGCTTTCTCATTGAGAAAAAGAAGCCGGCCTATTGGATGTACAGGTGACACTGTCTGGTTTGTCACCTGCTTCATCTTTGGGTGGATGTGAACTTGTATTTCAGCAGGGCTCAGCATCACATTAATGAACAGTTTAACATTTTGGGAAATATGCTTGTTCACTTTGTGAGAGTTATAAAATTACATTGCTGTGTTACCTCAGTGAAAGGTTTTGGCAGGCGCTCCAGTGCAAAGTGGTGGTGGCAGAGTTCACAGTGGCTGCTGTTGGAGGCAGTGAGCCAGTGCTCCAGGCAGGCCTGGTGCACCATGGCCAGGGTGCCAGAGCACTCACAGGGGGACAGCAGCTCCCCCGACACACTGCCCTCATGGCAGATCCTACAGAACGGCTCCTCACTGCACAGACTGCCACACAACACACAACAGTCATGTCAGAGGACAGATGAGTGTATGTGAGCTAACATTTACATTACTACTCACTAGTTCTTTTGTGTGTCTTTGTAGTCTCGATGTGATTCATTGTACAAATGGGGATAACAGCGCACACTTTCAGACAGTCTCACTCTGTTATTCACACACAAAAAGTGACAGAAGTAGTTGTGTGAAGAATGAAAAGAGAGCTTGAGAGAAAAGATCAAACCCCGCCCACTTTCTCACCTCCACACACCTGAGTCACTGCCCAAAGTGGGTGTGGTTGCTAGATTGTTGGTGTCCCAAAGTTTGTTGAACACAGTCACACATGCAGTCAGCTCCTGGACTGAACCTGGTATACTGACCTCCACACAGTGAGTGTCTGTTTGAGATCACTGAGCTTAGATATCAATAATGACGTACTGATCTTGATTTAAAAAAAATATTATCTTTGGCCACAGTTTTAAAAAACTGTTATAAAATAAATATTACTGGAGGTGGAGCTAGTTTGAACTACTTTATATACAGTTAGCTAGTTTAGTCCAGTGGTTCACAACATAGGGGTCAGGCCCCTCCAAAGGGTCACCAGATAAATCTGAGGGGTCATGAGATGATTAATGGAAGAGGAAAGAAGAAAAAACAAAGTTCTGATACACAAATCTGTTTTCAGTTTTTGGACTTTTTCTCTAATCTTTGATTTTTGGTGAAATATTGGATCATTTGTTTGAAATGAAACCATGTGAGAAGTTTAGAGGGAAAAATCACTATTTGGTGGAGCTGTTAACAACTCATAGACATCTGAAATGTGACCCTGACTACACACTGCTTTATGTAAGACGTCAAAAACCAAAAAGGTTGGAAACAACTGGTTTCATCTTTAACAATGTGTTGTATTTTAAAAGCTTGTTATATTATCCATTGTGTCAAATCTTCATCTGAAAAGTAACTAAAGCCGTCAAATAAATGTAGTGGAGTAGAAAGTACAATATTTCCCTCTGAAATGTAGTGGAGTGGAAGTATAAAGTAGCATCAAATTGTACTTAGTGACTTTCCACCACTGTTTTTAGCATAAATCAAATTATTATATACATTAGGAAGTAATAAACATGTGTATGGGAAACAAAAAGGAGATTAAGTGATAAGACACAAAATATACACAAGACACCACAACTGGTGGAGAGAGAGAGAGAGATGGAGCAGCAGTTCAGATCAGAGCTGATATGGATGTTAATACTGACATAAATTCAGACAAACACACACATGTATTTTAAAATGAAAGAAAAGTTAGGACAGAAACCAGTTCTTTATAATACTGTGGTATAAGTTCTCATCAAATAACTCTACATCAGAGATACAGTAGGTGATGGGTTTGTTTTGTGTTACCTGTCGGTGACGACTGGACAGTCCTCAAAGGGCGTGTCTGTGTGATAGTGTGTAACTTCTTGGTTGCAGCTGTTGAGCTCCTCCTCGAGTCTGTGTTCAGGCATAAACTTGACCTCTCCCACACAGCTGGACACCCAGGGGCCCAGGGGTTCCTCTGCTGTCATGTCTGCTATATGAGGGGCCATTCACTCATGTCAGGAGCATCACCTCTGCTGTAACACAGAGACAGACAGGATCAAGCATCTCAGCATACAATACATCCCATCTTTACTTTTGAAGTGTCATTCATCACGACTTCGGGTCTGTTATCGTGAAGACAATATTTGAATGGTGAACCCATAAAAATGATAAATAAATAAAGTCCTTAAGGCCATGGGCCCTCACTGATGTACTATATGCCCCTGGACACATTCCCTGTTTGTCCATGCATGATATGTCATTATATCTGTGCAGTATAAGCCAGCTCCATGCATCTCCCTGCTCTAACAGATCTAAGCCTCAGCAGAGCAGCTCACATAAGATGTGATCCCTCTAGTCCCTGTTACAGCAGAGAGCACGGTGAGGTTCAGGGCCAGCTGGCTGCTGTCCCTCTTCTCTTGAGGAGGTGTAGTAAAACTACAAGCTCCTTTATCTGACAGGTTGTAGAGGCAGAAAACTAACATGTTGCTTCAAAGAGTGATAATAAATGCATATACTCAGAGCTAGGTAGTCAGTGTAGGAGGTGCTCTCAAAGCAATGATTATCATGTACATATAGAGCATCTGCAATTTGAATTTGTTTGAAACTGGAGCCAGTATGACCTGAGTTTCACTACCAATACCAATTTTGTCTTTTTCATTCATTTGAATGAAACTTTTCCTAGAAACACTATAGCACTAAAGTTGTGATCTAATTTGAATAGTTCCACATTTTGGAAAATACACATTTAGCATATTAACATTAAAGACACAGTGGGAAACACCTCTGAAGCTCACTAATCAATTGTGTTTATATTAATGTTGTATCTTTTATTTAACCTGCATAGTTGTTGCATCTATTTGGTGCTATGTGTAGGTTATTAATGACAAAATAAAATCAAACCAAATTGCTCTGTGCACAAACAGAGCTTTAAAAAATGACCATTTCTGCTTTTAGGGGGAGTTATCCATTCACCCAGCTCTTCTGCGCAGGTTCTTTGGCTACAGTGTGGGTTGTCAGATACAGTCTGTAAGGTTGTAGTATCTGTGTCTGTACACACTTAGGTTCAGTCTCATACATGACTTGCTAGAGAGCCAGATCCTTTTTCTTAGGAGTTGGTAGAGACCAAAACAGAGCTAAAAGGAGAGTGAATATTGGACTGATAGATTTGTCAGGTGGCCAGAAACATTTCATATGAATGCTAATGTTGCTCTGTGTCTGTTAGATGTGTTAACAGGCAATATTGTTTGCTAACACCTTAACCACAATACCTTGTTTTTTTACAGCTTGTTTTGCTGCCTACAAGTGACCAAAAAATCAATTCATGCAGCTTTAAATTTATTTTAAACTTTTTTTTTCAAACAAATGAACAATCTGTCAGTTCAGTAAGAATCTTTTAACCTGTTTCTAACCTGACTTCTACTGGAAATAAGTTGAATTATACTTACTGTCACTTGTTTTTTTTATTTGTTTTCTTTCTTTCATATATATATATATAGAAAATATGTTTTAGGACTCAATCTATCCAGAAGTCAGTTGATAAAATGGATATTTTTTGCAGTGTACATTTAAACTGTAAATGTAAACCTGTATCTAAAGCTGTACATTATTATAAAAAAAATAAAAAGACAGGACTGTAGCTTAAGGCAACAGCTCACCTCTTTTGAAATAATAAAATGTACAATTTCAAACTCTCAAACTCTTTTTATGACAAACTGCTGTTCATCACAAACACAAGCAGACACATGAACCACAACACTGAACTGTTGCAGAGCCAGTCACACACAGAGCTAATGACAGCTAAGCCAGTAGGCTCCAAACAACAACTTGTACAGAGTAACAAGTTAATGTCTAACAGCAATCTTACCACTGGCTTGATATCCTCAAATGCTCTGTGATGGTGTTTGCTCCCTTACAGTGAAAACCAGTCGTTTCCTTCGGTGTTCATCAGAGAAAGAGTGTGTGTGGAGCCTTCTCCTCCTAAAGCTGGCCAGCAGATTATTGTGGTTGACGGACGGCGGTGAGAATAGTGAGGGATTAGACAGAGAGGAAAGTAAGGGCCAGGCCAGACAAATGGAAATCACATCAGAGTGAGTTACACCAAGCACCTCACCATATCCCCCCTTTAATCCTGTTAGGGGGCTACCAGGCAGGCAGCAGAGCGAGCCCTTCACTGGCCTCCCAGCTCATATGCTAATGTAGACTGGAGCTGCTGTGTTATTGTTGTGTTTGCTTTAAGACAGGGGTACTGTATGTCTGTGTTCTTCATCCTCACTCACTTGAACTTAATGTCCTCTTTTAAGAAGTGATCTTAATGTCTCTTTACTTATTTATAAAGCTCTAAGAAGCTGCCTTCAGTGTTTTATGTGCCTTCACATTCACTCAAATTCTCTACTGCAGGTTTATTATATAATCAGAATTACAGTCATAAGAAAACTGGAGCTTTTTAAATCCTGCTCCCAACCTGTGGAGTATTAGGGAGAACCTGCATTCTGTGACAGGGACAGTTTAAAGGATAAGTCCACTATTTTGTCTTAAAACAACAGTCAGGTGTCCATATGAACAGTGAAAGAGGTGGTGGAAGTATAGTAACAAAAAGAGGGACTTTGGCACTAAAAAGACTGTAACATTGAAAGATATCTAAGCTGAAGCTTCATATTAGCTTCAGATAAACTTTTGAATACATTTTACACAGGAGGACTGTGGATTTTGTCCCCCATCACTTACATTGTAAGTGCATTATGAAGGGATCTTCTAATGGTCAGTATAAACAGGAGGAATGATTACAGCAAGAAAAACATGTTTCAATGTTCATTTAGGCTCCTGACTGTTGTTTTAAGAAAGACTTGTGAACCTATCGTTTAAGACATCTCATAAAGTTGGCTTTAAACTAGTCTTTTAACTCAAAACAATTACATTTCAGATATTTTTTTTATTATTTGTTGTTTGTGCTTCTGTTTATTATTTTACTGCCATAACTGATGTTACCTTGTACTTGTTTTGATGATGTTTCATTTTAGGGGTCTTGATAATTTCCTAACACATTTCTTTTGAAAGAAGCATATAAATTGATTGATTGTAGTTATTGGGAAAACAGAGACAGGGTTTAATTGGTGCACTTCCAATTGATTGAGTCCAATCAGTTGCTAAGCTATCGTGACTTAAAGTTTTTCAGTCAGTCCACAACAGATCAGCTAAACATGCAAAACAGGCAAGAAAACAATTAAGCACATACAGTATGAAGAAAAATGAATAAAAAAATGAATGAATATTTATTTGGGTTTAGTTTGAGCAGGGCAAGGAAGTTCCTCTTAAATCAACCACTGCTTATTAACTTAATACAAGTAACTAAAATAAGTATCTCAGAACATGAAAAAAAGAAAGAACAAGAAATATTAGGACATGATAGACCTGAGCAATATTTGTTTGTCTTTCTGTTTTCTCATTGTTGTACATTCTTTGTATGGGTGCCATTAGTATCATTATTATGATTGTTGCTGTTGTATAATATAATACAAGTCAAACAGGCAGCAACTTATGTGCAGAAATGCAAATATGTGAGATATAAGATGCACTTTGCCTTAATGATGTCAAAGCATTTGTGGCTGTTGTTTGTACTGAGTGTGAGAAAGACACAATAGATAAATTGACTCTCTTCACTCTCTTTCCGTTTGTTTTACCACTCTTTGTTTCTTACATAATCATGTTGGGGACACAGGGACATTTTCATGGGCTGTAACTCTGACCTTTGACCCTGGGATTGGCTGGAATATCTCATCCAGAATTGAAAGCACTCATTGTACTGTAAGTCCTCCTGTTCAAGAACTGTCAGCTAAATGCATGAATTCAAATGCAAACATGAGAACAACTTTAGTTAAAGATAGTAGTTGTAGGCCATGATTGTTACGTGTTTTGAAAGCTGTTAACTACACTTTTACATATAGGCTGAGGTTCACAGAGAGCAATGCTGTGAATAATGCTTCACTGCCTGCTGCTAATGAGACACTGTCAGGAACTTGGTCTGTCTTGTCCTGATGATGGAAACAGTCAACCTCCCTGCATCCCAAAATCCTGAGGACAACACAGAACCATGGGTTAGCCAGAGTTTCACCTCTCACATGATGAATTCCACACAAGTATCCTGACCAAAATAACATCTGTAATGCAGAATAATTTTGGGATAATTTTGTTCACCATGAAAATATAAAAAAATACTGACAATTCGTACATTATATGGCTTATCAGCAGGATTAAATTGAAAATAGTGATACATTTCTACACTACTATAATATTTATTTTAGACAATAATTACTGATTTTGACTTATGTATACTGAAAGAACTATTTTTTTTATTTTAGTCATAGAAATAGTCAAAGATGTCTGAGTGTGGAAGAGATTAGGAGCCCAGACTGTGTTCTAAAGAAAGCCCTTCTATTCATATTTATGGTCTGTTCTCCCTTTTTACACGTAAGCTCAGATAAAAGTCTTGATGAAAAATAACTCAAAAGTTCAGGAGAGAAAGAGAAGAACTCTCTCTGACTGGCAGAGCACCAGTCCCTCTCTTTCTCCCCCTTTCCCCTCTAATCCTGTCTGTTATTCATTCCCAGGCTGCTCCTGACAAAGCCCAGAGGGAACACACATCATCGGGAATTCCTTCATGAACAGACTGAGAGGGTGGATAATTCCTTTGACAGCGGCGGGAGAGCAGATCCCTAGACGTGTGGGATTACCATCCAAAATAAAAACATACACAGGGCCCCATCATGCCGCTCTGGAGAAAAGCCACTTCCTGTCCTATCAGTGGCTGGCGCTGGACACGGGCCTGATAGATGCTGCCTCTGGCTGCAGGTCTGGGTCGGCTGATGTTGTGTCTGGGCTTTAGTCAAGGTCTATTTACGATCGGCGAAACCCTCAACCCCCCTCCTCCTTTTGCATTGTATTAAATGTGATGGGGGCCTTCTCTAATCCTGCTCAGGGCAGGAGTGAGGGGCCACTCTCCAGTCTATTGATCCCTCGCTTTATCAGGTCCCATAACAGCCATTAAAAGATGTTAATCCAGCGTGCGCCTCAGTCTGGATCGATAGCAGACAAAAGCACTGTAGGAGGCTGTCTGGACATTAACAGACACATGTGCTTTATGCTTCACCTGCAAGCTACAAATCATGATAGAAATGATACCACTACACCTGATCCTCGGAGATACAGGAGTCATTCTTAGTGTTAGTAAATAAAGTGTAAAGGTCTCAGTATGCTTCAGACTAGCTAGTTTGTAGGATCACGTCTCAAGTCTAAAGTTATTATGGGTTGGTGGAGCAAATTAACCTAAATGCAGACAGACACATAGAGGCAAGGAGACAAGGGCATGGTAGGAAAAGGTATTTATTAAAGCAGGCCAGGGGAAACTAGTACTGGTAGCTGGGAAACAGTGGCTGAAGCTTGGGCTGGTAGCCAGGAACCAGGAGCTGAGGCAGGCTGGGCAAGAGGAGCAGGTCTGGAATGGAATCTGTGGAAGCTGTGTAGAGTGGGGGTCCAGGGCAGGGAAGCCAGGCTGAGGAGACAGTGACCAGAGACAGAGCAGATGGGATTGCACAGAACAAGAGAAAGAGTGTGAGAACAGGATACAGGTAACACCAAAACCCCTCAGGATAAATGTAGGAAAAAAAACATCTTGAAGCATAGACTGACAGAGCAGAGTCTATGATCTGGCAGTGTGATGCAGGGCTGAGTATAAGTAGAGGTCTTAATTATGGAACAGGTTGCAGCTGGTGAGGCTCTGCTCTGACTCCAGCACACCTGTGTCCATTCACACAATCACACACACAGGGAGCGAGAGGGAGACAGACACTGGTGAAGAGGCAACCGGTAGAGAGACACAGGACTGAGGCAGCAATCATGACATAAAGTGTTTTTACTGTCCTGAATGTCCATCATCACTTCATCTGGCTGCATCTCACCGTCTCCCTGTTCTCTCTCCAAGAGCTCTGAGTCTTCTGTGTAGAGTTGGGTGTGGATGGTAGGGACATGACCCCACCAATGTCTGAATTATATTGTTCCTCCAAATTATTATAATATATAATTAAATATTTTTATTCCACGCTGGGTAAGGCCTATGCAGAATTGCAGAGGTTTGTGTGTTTCCTGTGAGGACGGCTATTTAGATATAATGTCCTTGCTGAATATTACTAACAACACTTGATTTAGATTTTAAGCGTAAGGTGTTAGCTAGTCTGACTCACAGGATGTAGACTGTGGGTATAAGCCTGCCATTGGCTGACTATGTCAGTCAGCATTCTCCTGCATGAAACAACAACAACAAGTTCGAGCTAGCAATCTACACACTGAAAATGGCAAGTTATGTTTGTCTTTTTTGTCAGTAAAAGTCATATAACATAGTCAACATATGTCTATTTTAATGCCAGGGCTCAAACAACTTCCCTCCGTCATTATTTTGCAAAGTGCACCGTCGCTGCATCCTGGGCTTATCACCGCCCAAGATGATTGTGATTGGTTTAAAGAAATACCAACCAGCCAGAGTGTTTTTTCCCCTACAGCAGAAATGTTAATGGGTGCAGCCAGACATGGGTAATATGTGTCCCTGCCTCTTCTCTGCAAGTTTTTATGCTAGTCTGCTGACTACAGTGATGTTGATAACCCTCATAGATATAATCCTAACAAACAAACCACATAAATTCACAGCCATTGGTGTGTTTGCACTAGACCTAAGTGATCATTGTCCAATTTTCTGCATTAGAGATTCCAGACAAAAAAAGAGTCCATCACATATTATTATAAAGAGAGACTTTAAACATTTCGTTGAGCAGGCTTTTCTTTGTGATTTATTTCTCAGTGATATCACAAGGTTATGTGCTATTCCTGACCCCGAATTAGCCCAAAGCCATTTCATAGATGTTTTTAACTCCTTTGCCAATAAACATGCTCCCTTTAAGATATACAGGGTAGAAAATAGATCAAATCCCTGGTTCACACCCGAAATCTCAGAGATGTTAAGGTTAAGGGATGTAGCATGGGCAAAAGCATGAGGCTCAAAGTCCTCTATGGATTGGCAGATCTTTAGACAGTTGAGAAACAAATGTGTCAGGGCAGTTAGAAATGCTAGGTCATGTTATTTTGTTGATACCCTGTCTGATTGTAGTGGAAATCCGGCAAAATTTTGGAAAACAAGTAAGTCATTAAATCATGGTCATGCTTATTCCTTACCCAAGCATCTTTCTCTACATTCTGTCCTTGTCTCAGAGAAAGAACAAATCTGTGATATTTTTAATAGTCATTTTATTTCTTCTGGTCACCTGTTTGAAAATCCAAATCTATCTACATTTACGTCAGTCAAAGATCAAATCAGGGCACTGTTGTAATAACAATACCCCCTTTGGGGAAAGACAGTTCTCTGTTGAGGAGGTTTTTGATGTCCTGGCCTCAAATGACCCAAAAAAGGCTATTGGAGCAGACTTTACCCTTAAGACTCTTACTACTGGTTGTACCTATAATATCTTATCCCTTACCACATATTTTTAATCTAACTCTTGTATCCGGAAATAAACCTAAAGTGTAGGGAGCAGCACATGTACTGCCTTTGCATAAAAGCTGTGACACTACTGATCCAAATAACTACCACATAATCTCCAAGCTGTAATGTTTAGCTAAAATCTTAGAAAAGCTCATCAATAATTGCATCACTTTCTATCCGAGCATTGCATTTTAAACCCCATCAGTCTGGAGTCTGGTTTCAGACCTGGACATAGTACTTTGACAGTACTGTTCACTGATTTGTCCAAAGCATTTGACACAGTGGATCATACTCTTCTTTTGGATAAACATAGATCAGTTGGTTTTGACACAAATGCATGTAACTGGTTTCACAGTTATCTTACTGGCAGAATTCAAGCAACAAAAGGGAAATTACAAAAGGGGTGCCACAGGGATCAATACTAGGCCCTATTCTGTTCACATTATACATAAATGACCTGGGCTCATTGATTAGAAACAGCTGTATTTATTATTATGCTGATGACACAGTAATTTACTCATTGGCGCCCTCTATTGACAAAGCTTTGTCTAATTTACAGGCAGATTTTTTGGCAACTCAAAAGGCCCTGATTAAACTTAAGCTTTTACTAAATCCTGATAAGACTAATTACATGCTCTTCACTATATCCCAAATGAAAAATCCTATAATATAAGCAATCCTAAATAAGCTACCATTTTATTTATCATCACTTTTAAGACAGAAATATGGGACACCACACTCGTTCACAGGAATGCATTACCTTGGATATCCCATATAAACACAGAATTGGGAAAAACTGCATTCATCTACTATGCTCCTCACAAGTGTAATGAGCTTCAGGACTCCCTCAAATTAGACGTTTTAAGATTCTGTTGAATGATGTTTTATATAATGAATGCTCTTGTTTTCTTAATTGTGACTGTTTTGTCCTTGTATAATGTATTTATTTTGTCTTTTTCTTTGTTTTTTTTGTATTTTGTAAGTCATTTGTCTTGTGTTTGTGCTGTATTTATGCTCTGTATAGGATTGGTGATTGTACACTTTTTGTTATATGGTTGCTTTGGTTGTTTATTTGCAGGGCACCATTGGAAATGAGACCTTTGCTCTCAGTTGGTTTCCCCTGCTAAAATAAAGGCTATCGATCAATCAAATGACATACTTTCCTCCTGTCTTGATCAGCTGGCTCCCATTAAAACCACAACAGTGTCATTCACACACTCAGCTCCCTGGTTTACTCCTGAAATCCATCAAATGAAATCCCATAAGCGCCAGCTTGAAAGACTCTACAAGAAAACTTGTTTAACAGTGCATCTCCAAGCCTACACAGACTACTTTCAACAATACAAAGACGCTGTTAACACAGCCCAGTCCACCTACTACTCACACCTCATACACTCTGGCTCCACCAACCCCAAGTCTCTCTTTTCCACTAAACAAACTTCTCAAACCCAGTGACAACACCTCCAAATCCTTCACAGGTAAAACGTGCAACTCTTTCTTTTCATCATTCCAATCAAAAATTGACACCATCTACAGTAACCTGACCACCTCGCCTGTCCTCTCAAACCCCACCCACCACCCCCCGCTTTACTACTCAGCCCAATCTTGTCAAGGACTGCCTCCCAGCTATCACCTCACTCATCACAGAAATAATAAACCCATCCTTCAGCTTTAGTTCAGTCCCCCAAATACTCAAACTGGCTTCTTTCACCCCCATCCTTAAAGAACCTGGACTCAACCCTGAACGCTGCAACTCACTCCACCTGGACCAACTGCCTCACTGAAATTAAATAATGGATGCAAGCCAACTCCCTCAAACTAAACTGTGATAACTCAGACATGATCATCATCGGTCCCAAATCCCCCAGCATTCACAACCTCTGCCTCACCATCAACAACTCTGCTCTGTCTCCCTCCCACACATCCGCAACCTCGGAGCCATTTTCGACAGCAACCTCTCCTTTGAACACCACGTCAAATAAATCACCAGAACTGCCTTTTTCCACCTCAAAAACATAGATCGTCTCCACCCATCACTCTCCTTCTCTGCTGCCAAAACTTTGATCCATGCCTTCATAACATCCAGAATTGACTACTGCAACAGCATTCTTTATTGCACATCATCCAAAGTCCTAAATAAATTCCAGTACATCCAAAACTCTGCTGCTCGCCTGCCTACCCACTCCTGCTCCTGTGACCACATCACCCCGCCCTACAGAACCCCCACTGGCTCCCTCTCCCACAACAGATCCAATTCAAGGCCTTCTCCTCACTCACAAAGCCATAACCAGACCCCCTCTGCTCCTCTGATGCCATTGTCTTGTCTCCACCACTCAGGACCAAGCACCGGACCTGGGGCGACAGAGCCTTCTCCATAGCTGCCCCCTCCCTTTGGAACTCTCTCCCCAAACACATCCGAGACTGCACCAACCTGTTCATGTTCAAATCACTGATCAAAACTCACCTTTTCAGAACTGCTTTTAATTTGTGAATAATGATGTGCGTTATATGTTTTTAGTGTGGTTTGTATGCTGTGTTTTTAGTTTTTAGTCTATGATATATGCTTTTAGTGTGTTGTTTTTCTATGATCATTTTAACTTTTGTATAGTGTCTGAGTACCCTGAAAAGCACTCTATAAATAAAATGTATTATTATTATTAATATTATTGTTGTTGTTGTTATTTATTTATTATTATTATTATAAATAGAAAGTGGGCAGAGCACTGAGACAGAGACTCAGACGGGGTTTGCCAGGACTGTTTGAAGTAAGGAAAGGGGTCACTGAGTGTTTTATCTGGGGGACACACTGATTTGATGCTACCAGACCTTTCAAGGGTCTTTTTTTAAAACACAGATAAGAGGATTGGCAAGTGGCTGGAGAGGAGCAGTCAAAACAAGCCCCGGAACAGAAAACCTCAGCAGACACCAATGATGTATTAGGCTGATCTCTGGAAGGCTTTATTTTCACCAATTCTCACTTAATTATTTTGACTCACTTGTGTATCCAGACACAACTTTCATGACTTCTCTCTGTGTATATCAGCATCCAAGGATTTTCCAGATTCTGACAGTGAGCATGCCCGTCTGCACCGGTCATCAACACTGCAGCATTTAAAATATGCCTCTCCATTAAAGGAAGAGCCCATTAGCTTTCAGAGGACTAATCTGTGAAGAATGCTCTATCAGTCAGCACTATCAGTGAGTCCTCCAGTAGAGGAAGGGTGATGTCTCCTGGTTTTAAAATGGATCCTAAAGACAAGAGAGAAGTAAGCGCGCCAAGTGACTCATGTCAAGTGGACATCCTTATCTATGAAAGATGGGGTGGCTCTCTCTTGCAATGGCTCCACTGCTCTGAAGGCAGGCAGAGCTGGCAGGCAGGGAGGAGGTCTATTACAGGCTAAAGCAAAAGAGGGAAGGTGCTCTGGTTATAGAACATTCTGACTAAGAAATGACTAGCAAGAGTTTCAATAATTGAGAGAAACTCGAGAACCGACGGTAGATTAGGTGGGCAAGTTTAGCCAAGATCAGGTATTCTGCAGAGTAGTTCAGGGTGAGCAGATCCAACAGGGTAGGAGTTCAGGAGGAGGAGAGGTGGATCTGTCCAGAGCAGACTGCTCTACTCCAGGCAGCTCGTCCCTCCTCGAGGCAGCCGGCAGCCACAGGCCACCATGACGGAGTGGACCCTACTCAAACGTCTCCTGGATGCCGTCCACCAGCACTCCACCATGATCGGTCGTCTGTGGCTCACTGTCATGGTCATCTTCCGGCTGCTCATTGTTGCCGTGGCAACTGAAGACGTGTACACCGACGAGCAGGAGATGTTTGTGTGCAACACACTGCAGCCAGGATGCTCCACTGTCTGCTACGATGCATTTGCGCCCATCTCGCAGCCTCGCTTCTGGGTCTTTCACATCATCAGTGTCTCCACGCCATCCCTCTGCTTCATCATCTACACGTGGCACAACCTGTCCAAGCTTCCCCACAATGCCAGCCAGAGGCAAGGGCAAAGACAGGGAGATTTCCCAGGGCAGGCAGGCCCGGATCTTGGGCGAGACAGCGGACAGGAGGCATATGATCGGAGCTGCGACTCAGACAGCTGCTCCATCCGCTCCCATAAGCATCTAGGTCACAGCCTAGCAGATGTGCTGGAGGGCATCACTACCCAGAGTCTACAAAGGGGAGACCCTAACAACATGGTGTCCTTCAGTCAGGCCCGTGCTTGCACCTACAAGGAGGGGATTGCAGAGGGTCACCTTGTCTCTGGAGGGGTTCTGTCCAAATGCTACATCTTCCATGTGTGTTTACGTGCAGTTCTGGAGGTGGGCTTTGTCCTGGCCCAGTGGAAGCTGTTTGGCTTCCAGGTGCCCGTCCATTTTCTGTGTTCCTCAGCCCCCTGCAGCCAGCCAGTGGACTGCTACATCTCCAGGCCCACAGAGAAGACCATCTTCCTGCTCTTCATGTTTTGTGTGGGGGTTTTCTGTATCCTGCTCAACCTACTGGAGCTCAACCACCTGGGCTGGAAGAAGATCCGCCAGGTGGTGAGGCTGAGGGAGAGGGCATCCTGGGGAGGTTGTCCAGGTATGAGAGGGGGATATGAAACCTTCCCACAAGACAGTCCCTCTCTCACCTCCTCTCTGGGCTTCAGGGACATGACCAGCACCACCTCCTTGCCCACTTTTGACCTGGTGGTGGGTCACCAGCCCAACTGGACCTGTGCTGCCAACTGTGGCAGAACGCAGGAGACTGAGGAGGTCAGAGAGACAAGACCAGAGCAACCAAAGAGACAAGACTGCCAGAAAGGAGAGAGGCAGCCTCTGAAGAGTAAGAGGGAGATCAGAGGGTCCAAACAGAGGAGTGCTGAGGTCTGGATATAGTCTACAACCATGGGGAAGCATGGTGCTGCCTTTATTAGTCTACCAATGGATCTCACTCTGGAATTCAAAGGATCCCCAGCAAAACGATTGGTTCACCCAAATTACAAAGAAAAAAAGAAATTTTTCTTTTTATTCTTACCTGTAGTTGTATGCAGTTTTTGTTTGGGATGTTCACAGCATTGAAAAAAGGTAATTAAAATGGCAACATATCTTTCAAGAAATGGTGCCTGTTTTTCAGGGTAAGCAACAGAATGTGCCACCAACCGTTTTTATAGAAGGTAGTTCCAATGAAAACAGTGAGGTCTGTGTAACATCCCAGGACACTGTTTCCAGAAAGACACATTACTGTTTAGATTTTAAATGTATTTTTTAAATGCTGTGAGCACCACAAACTAAATTTCATTCACCTCCATTGTATTGGTGTGGAGGTAAAAATCTCAGATATAGATATCTCAAAACACAGACAAATAAAATCAAAACTCTGCATGGCTCGATATTGCTAGAGCTAAGGGAGAAAATGGACTTGGTTTATTGGATTCCTTTTTCATCAACTAATATCTCTCCCATTGGATAAGAAAAAAACGTCCACATACAGAGTTCCTGGAACAAAATCTTATTACCTGGATGGACAGAGCAGTTATCAGTTAATAAACTAAAGCTTCAACACCCTCTTGAAAAATAACAACTGAATGCAGACACCAAAATGCTGTTGCCAATAAATACTTGCTAATTCTGGGTGAGTCTTAAAGCCTGAAGACACTAAAATATGTGATTTAACACAGTGTTTACTGTACCGTGTGAGTTTTGGACATCATAATGAGATAGAAATCTGTTTGTGGATGTATTATACATGTTCAAGTGCACTTGAACACAAGGATGAATAGATGTCTGGTTGCTAAAGAGTATAAATATTTCTTTAGAGACTGATCACTGATGAGAGGGTTGACCATTTAAGACAGTGCTTTCCAACTGTTTTTGTTCATGATCCCTTAAAAAGTCATGTCTACTTGTTACCAGCACAGGTTGGGTTGTGAGCAGTTTAGTCATTTTTAAACTGTTTCATTTGAATAGTTTTGAGGTCTGTAGGGTAAACCTATACATTATTAAATTATATAGTAAAAATAAAAAAATACTGACCCCCAGGTTGAGAACTACTGATTTAAGGTACATTATAGGCCAAAAGTCTGTGGACATCCCTGTATGATTGTTGAACATGTGAGTCCAAACCATGGGCATTGATCTGCTGCTTTAACAGCTTCCACTCTTCTGTTGAAGACTTTCCACCAGATTTCGTACCTGGCTGCATTAGTGAGGTTTCTTATCACCCAACATCAGTGTTGGGTGATGAGGCTTGGCTCGCTGTCAGCAAACTTGGAAAACCACTTCTTTATGGAGCTTGGCTGGCTGCACAGGGGTACTGTCATGTTGAAACAGGAAAGGGCCAAACACAAACTGTTCTCTCAAATATTATTGCATGCTGGATCATTAAGATTTTCCTTCACTAGAATTAAGAGGCCCAAACCAGAAAATACAGCCATAAAACAAAAGTATGTGGACATACTTTTGGTCATATATAAATTACAGATAAAAATGCACACAAATAAAAAACACGTGATTGGCGGCTCAATATTTGTTTGTCATTTATTTACGCAATATATTTATTCATATATTCATTTACAACATCTATAAAACACCTCTTGCATAAATTATGCTACTGAAAAAATAAAACACAGATGCTCAGCCAGTTTCCTTTGTCTAGAAGTTGGTTGTAAAACGAATACTGAGGAGAGACTTTTGTGGACTGCAAAGGCAAACAGAGGTACAATGTTGAGAAATCTTGGTTTAGTGTATCAAAGAGTCAGTCATTCATACTGTGGGGCTAACTGTGAAAAATGAGTGATTATAGGCTGATCTTGAATTCAGTGTTAAATCATCTGTTAACCCAGTCAGACTTTGGAAATGTTTCATGAAAACTGCATTTATACACGAACCTGATGAGAAGAAATTCTTCTGTCAATGTTTTTTGTTGTTCTACAAAGAATAGTTTAAGACTGGATGCAGGATTAAACATTCCTTTCATTCTGTGATGTAATGTGTGTTGCAGGTAGCAACCCTGTGCTAAGAATTCCCCAGTATCCAAAATCCATCATAACAATCTTTAGAAAAATCATCATGCAATGAACATCTAAACAATTGCAAGCTAACAGTAAGTATCCCAATACATTTTGTTTATTTTGTCTCTATTGTATATAAAGTACAGTTAGTCCACATACAATAAAAGATGAAACTAAATAATGGAGATAAAGCGTACTCCATCGAGTAAGTATTGGAACCCAAGCCCGAGGTCTGGGGTTATTTCTGTTCACATTAACAGTAACTCTGTGTACAAAACTAAATTAAGGAACTTCACAAATTCCTGGAGAAAAAAGGTTTTTGTGGAAATGCCATGAGAGTATTTTGGAGTGCCTTGAATTCTCAAATAAAGGCTAGTATTCATCCAGCTGCTAGTAAAGGCTGGTAAACACAGAGACCTGTTACATTGGCTCACATAATGACTCATTCTGTATAATGTACATTACCACAGCACTAGGGCTGTACCCGAAGCTGTAATAATAATAATAATAATAATAATAATTATTATTATTATTATTATTATTATTAGTGGAAATGTACATTGTGTTGAATTTATCCAGACAACAGGTGATCATGGAGCAAGTTTTGAGTTTGAATCAATGGATATCAAAATAGGAGCAGACAAGAAAACAGGAAATTAGAAATAAAGATGTGTATCTATTCCGGTCTGGTTCTCTCCAAAGTTAAATAAAGGTAATTAAAAGCCTTGGCCTGTTTTTAAGAATTGAACGTAATCTTACCCTTTTCTAAACTGAATGTTGTCAGGAGAGACGACTGCTGATTATCAGGCTACTGAGGTTTTCTATCAGCACAGCCAAATCGTAACTGTGGTCTTTACTTATTCTACTGCTCATCACTAGCTAATAAGAGAACTGGAATGAGTTTCACAAGGTAACAGGTTCCTCTACTTCCACAGACATCTACGTCTGATTTTAGATGTTGATTCAACCATTTTTCCAATCTAAATTACAACAACTGAGATAGTGGATTCATCACAGCACAGTACAAAGAACATCTGTGGTTACATTAATCAACTATCTACCATTTTGACTTCACATATATCTGATATGGTAGTGATTATAACCCCGTTGTGAACAAGACAAAGTGCAACGCTGAAGAGGAAGAACAGAACATTAACAAATAAAAAGGTGCATGTCCATAAACGTATGTAGTAGGTAGATTCTAAAGCTTCAGTGCAATACAGACGACATTTCAAAAAGCACTTTTATATGGTTTCAATGTGTCATTCATTCATGTGGCATTCATCCCTATCTGACACAGAGCGGGCGGTACAGTCCTTACATCATGTCACAATAAGTCAGAGCATGTAAACAGAGAAAGAGGGGGACATTCAGAGAGATGAGAGTTCACTTCAGTTCCTCACAGTCGTAAAAACGTGTTCTGGGCAACACTTAAGAGCACAACAGGCAAACAGGCAAAGTCAGTGTGGAGAGGAGGAAAGACGTGAACAGAAAGGTACAGAGATACAACACAAGACAGGGCGAACTGGACACAGGCAGAGTCTAATGGAGTAGTAATACACATTACATACAGTCTACCATGATCCCAGTGCAATGTGAAGTTTTCAGACACTGTTGAGACTTCAACTGTGAGTTCTGCGTGATCACTGTCCAACGGCTGTGGCTTTAAAAAGTTCACAAAACTACACACGATAAAAACATGTAGAAAATAAATAGCAGTGGAATGTTTGTGTGTGAGGGAAGAGCGCCATCAAGCTAAAGCCAACATTGATCAAATTTTTTGTGAGGACTAAATTTCACATTTTAAAGGATCATTTTGCTTCATTATATTGGATGTTGTTTTCGTAGTTTCCGGAAATATTTCTTTCAGTTATGATGACATTGTACACACCAAAGTAAATGCTGAGATCTGAGAACATGGTGACATTACTACAACAGAGTTCAACAAGGAAAGAATCAGACAATCCAACAGTTTCTCCAGATTATGAAACCACTTAATAAGTAGCTAAATCTGAAAGTGAGTGCACTCAAATGTGGCTAATAATCCCTCACTGTACAGAAAGACTGTGTATGCTGACAGGTCAAAGTAGAAAATGGGTCTGTAAACTGTTATGGATGTTTATAAGACAATTTGGGTAATAATTTAACCATTTGTCTTTCTTTTCTCTTCCAAAATAAATTTAACTAACCTGGAAGTTTGTTTGCTGAACATCACACACAAGTTTGACATATTATGGCTAATGTGCTACTGGCTTTAGCCTGCTCGATGTTTCACTGTGTTCACTAGCTAGTTGCTAACTTTGTTTCCTGGTAGTGTTGGTTCATCAGAGCTTTTTCACTGAAACAGCTGCCAGCTGCTGCTGGAAAATGAGTTTGATGAGAGCTGTGAGACTGAACCAAAACAGTAAAGTTGTGGGCCATGAAGCCAAAACAATGAGCTGAAGGACACTAAAGAGGGGGAAGTATGAAGTTGGGTGATAATTCTCTGTTGATTCTTCACTACATGCGACCCCTTTTACATATGAGCAGTCTCGATTGTTAATATAAAAATATTGATTAGTGCAGCTTTAAAACCTGTCTGATTGTTGACCGATAATCGTTCTTACCCCTTCAGACTTCTTATAGCAATGTCACTGTATTCCCAGATCCCAGCAACTAACTTGATGAGCACAATGTTATTATTACTTATCAAAATGATGACCAAAACTACAAAAATAAGACCCAAGTTGTAATAAACTGGAATGATCCTTTCACTTTGGCAAGACTTCACTTGAAGGCCTCAGGAGGCATCATAAACACTTAGGAGAATGAGGCGTGTGTTAGGATAAAAACATAAGAACATAAAATGCTTTTAAACTATGAAACGCAAAATCCATAGAATACAGGATTGTAGCGGCCATATTGGAGGTCTTGGTGACTAATAAAAGCTGTGCTTTTCTAAACATATGGGCTGGCCATCATTTCATCAACTGTTCTTGCTCTGTTTTTTAAAGGGTCAATTTACCCAAATTACAAAAAAATACATTATATTTATATTTTCTCACTTACCTCTTGAATTTGTTGGATGTTTTTAAACGTCATTTTTCAAACATAAAACTATATATATGGTTGGATACTAGGGGTAAGAGAACAAATGTGTTTTTTGTAATTTTGTAATGCAAACTGATCATTTAAGTTGAGACTTCAATTTTTGATGCAAACACAAAGCCTCTACCATTTTTTAGGGATAATTATATAATAATTTATGGGATTTATAGTACCCTAAAATGTTTGTCATCTTCTTCATGTGGCTGTAATGCAAAAAAAAAGCTAATGGTCCAACAATGCAGTCTTGATGTCCATTGTGCACTTCAATGAAAGTTAAGAAGTCTCAGGTTGTGATGAGAGGGCAAAAGCAGGCAGACAGCTCAATGACATTAACTTCTATAACGCTAAACAGCCTTATAGAAGAAGAACTGACAGGATATAGTCATCCCGTCAGTTCTTTAGATCAGTCTCTAGCCTTATCTACAGAACTGACAGGATGATTACAGAGTTTGGTGACTTCTTGACATTTTCACCTCGGTTAGACACAGAGGACACAAAGGGTCCAACCAGGCAAAGTGTCCCACTTAATGGCTTGGGTTTCAGTTGGCTTCAGGTCCATAAATATCAACAACAACAAAAAAACAACAATGCAATCAGTGACATTTGATCTTACGTCGGCTTGGGACAAAACTACTACCTGTCTGGCTTGGTTTGAAATTTAGAAGACAGAATATTTTTTCAGCTTCGAGCTGAGCCGGCCCCGCACATTGTCAGACAGACAGAGGCTGAGTGTGATGTGGCAGGAAGGAGTCTGCGGAGGACTCGAGGAGCCAGTCTCACTGAGGCAGGGGGACGATGACCTCCACGTAGTTGATGGGGAAGAAGCCGGACTCGCCATTGATCATGCCCTCGTACCAGTTCTCGTCAATCCGGTTTGTGAGGATGATGATGTCGCCCTCCTTGAAGCCCAGCTCGCCCTCGTTCTCCGGCTCGAAGTCATAGAGGGAGCGACAGCACGGCTGGTCCAACACCTCTGACTCTGCACCCAAACACAGGAAGACATTTAGAATTATTCAATTATTACTTCACTCTTGCATTTTATGATGAGAAATAACTTTCCTACCTAGTTCCTATTTCATGTTAATGATGTGTATAGGTCAATAAATGAAAAATGCCACTATAGGTTTCCAGAGCCCAGTGTGACAACTTTCAACTGCTTTCAACCACATCTCACAGTCTTCATCAGTACCGATACTGAGCCATCTCCATGAGAACTGGGCAAACACCTCTTGATGATGAAGACCATGAGATATGGTTGAAAGTTTATGAAAAAGCTAGATGACCTTGAGTTCAGATTTTTTGTCAAAATATTGTATCTGTCAAAAATGAACTCAAAGAGCTTGTTTGATCCAAAAACCCAAAGATTCTCATATGTGAGGGGCTGCAACCTGCAAATGTTTGGCATTTTTGCTTGATAATGACACAATTAATCAATGATCTAATTTGTTGTTGATTAATTTCCTATCAACTAATCAATTATTGGTTTCAGCACTAACGTAGTGAGATGCAGAGTCAGTGTGTTACTCACGGTGGTTATTGCCATTGGTAGTAGGGCTCTCAGGCCATGACAGGGGAACAGAGGTTATATGATCAGCTGGGTAAGATGTGAAGACACATGGAGATGGAGTTGAGCACAAGACAACACAAAATAATGCACACACATTTGGTACAAGATGAAGAAGAACATATCCCCACATGGGCCACAATATACCACACCATACTGCACTGGTTGTGACTGAATTTCACCACTAGAGGGCAACAACTGTTTTTCAGACACCAAAAGTGCATTGGCATTGGCTGTCCACCTTATTTTCACCTGCTATTGGCATTTGTGTTTATAACTGCAATGACTCCACTCCAGAGGTGGTCAAGCATGCATTTAACTACATCATATGTGTGTACAGAATACATCTAGTAAGAAGTAAGCTGACTTCTACATATAGACGCAACAACAATGGAGCCACACAAGTGAAGCAGGTAGAAGTTATATGGAAGTTAAAGCTGAGTGCGGGACTTTTGTCTCCCCCTTCTGGCAGTGAGAGTAAAGGGGGGCGCTGTGATAGCGAGAGACAGGCATGCAGCACGCTCTCATTCGCACCCCGAATGACAGGCACACAGAGAGGGCTGGTAAAAACTGATATATTTTGACGGTCCACCGGTCCAAAAACGTATTGTATGCCCCAGTATGCTCGTGCACCACTGGCCATAATCTACTATTGCAGCTGTAAAACAGTGGATACATTGTTTTGAGCGTCACACAACCTCCTCTTGTTTCACTATCAGAATTTGATCCATTCCGTCCTATAACATTTGGAAAGTCTAGAAGAGCCACACAATTAACGGACAAACAGCCAGCACAGGAATGATGTGCCCGACATGAGATTTAAAAACTCCATATACTGTGAAATACAGTAGGCTTAATCAGCATTGTGTGAACTCGTTTGGCAAGGGCTTGAATTTAACGGGCATTCATTTATATGCAGAATTTCTGCTCTGCAGGTTTAATTTACAACAAAATTACTGAGAGAGAGAGAACACAGAACATTCTTATCCTAATCCCTCTGTAAGTCAAGATTTGAGAGTGTGCAGGGACATATTTATTAAACTTAAATTCATCAGTTATTTTCTCAGACTTGTCAAAGCTCCTTTATACAACAGAGTTTGAACCAGGATTGTCTGGGAGGGGTCTAACGGGCCCATTAGTACTTTTCTGGGGGATTACTGCTCCATTTGAGGCGCCAATACACAATACATATTAAACATATTAAATTAGACATATAAGTAATATTGCTTTCATTACATACACATAAATGAAAATAAAACAGTATGGTGAGAAAGTATCCTCCTATATTATATATCCTGTATTTCATGAGGGCTTAACTGTGCTACTGACAAATATCTTATTAATGCAAGTAATTTCCTTTGTGTTTTACTCAGCTTCAGAGAACTTCAAAGTTTATTTGCATCTAGAAAAACAGACCAGATAGCTCACATTTACAGATATAATAGCTACATAACTGTGATATTTAAAATTACTCAGTAATTATTCTCAAAAATAATAATCATTACAAACAAAAGGTCACACCAACTAAAATTCATCTAAATTGATGCTGTTGGAATCTCTCCTTTGTCTGCTGTTACATTAGCTAACACTAGCTAACATTGTAGTTTCACAGACTGACAGGACAACCTGCTGCTCAGATCTGAGTTCTTCAAATATCGATGTGACACTCTTAAAGCTATATCTGAGGAATTCCAGCTTTTGGTTACTATCTGCTATCTTTTGCTGCAGAAAACTAAGATCAGATGTGGAACTGAGTGCACACAAAACCAGTACTGAGCTCACACATGTTAGGTGCCCACAAATGTGTCACTGTACTCTCTGAGATCTTGACTTATGTTGATTTTATACCAACAGTTTTGCCTTGAAAACCTTCCATACAGACAACTCACACAGTAATAAACAAACAAAAGTTTGGAACAAGTGAGATGAGCTGTTTACTGTTCAGTTAATGGATTTTAATGTTTGGTTTAAATGAAATTGTATTTGGATATGACATTAATGCCAGGTGGAGGGAAGCACACATAAAGTAGCATAAAATGCCATATGGTAAGTAACAGGGACCCTCACATAACATTGTATGAAGGAATACCTACTTTTCCCATTGACTGTGTGATTGATCTGGATATCTGTAAGGGATAACAAAAAAAACAAAACAAAAACAGTAGAACTTAAAGCAAACAATGAAGATGGAGCTGACAGAGAAAATTACAGAAAAGAAGGCAAAAACACAGATAAAGTAAAGACAGATATGTGAGCAGCTGTACCTGTGGATTTGAGCGAGGAGCTGTAGGACAGGCCGTTGTGCTGACTGTTGTCCAGGGTCTCCATGCTACTCCTGATGGACTTTGGTTTGAACTCTCTCTTGGGCCGGCTGCTGGCTGTGGATATTCTGGGGTGAGAAGATAGCATAGTGAAAACGTGTCCTATAGAGCAAAGCATTATGTTTTGGGCTGTGGGTTTTCTTTACGTGCAGTTCAGGGAGCTCCGGTGGATCAAGAGGTGACTCAAGTTATTAAGTGTCCAAAATAAGTCCAAAATCAGGCAGGACACTTCCTCTCCAGCTCAAACTCACAGCAACGCTGTACGCAGGACTGGATTCACTTGCTACGGGGCCCAGGGGCAAAATAAGTTTATGGGCCCCTTGTGTCCAATACTTTGGTATTCTAAAATATTGTCCAAATACTGTACCTGCAAAACTAATAACCTTCCCATCAGCTGCATTTGTGTTAAGTGCTAATTAACAAATGTTAGCATACATATGATATTTATTTCAAATCAACCACTGATGTTTCATAACATATATTTGTTTCTGGGCAGCAGAGAAGTGTTTGGAACAGTCAATATAGCAGCTCTAATGAACGAGGTAACATCTGAATTACATTAACATCTTAACAGGGATTTAATCTAACTTAAACAAGTGTGCTATAAATTCATTGATCACTTTACGCTGCTTTGTATTGGTACATGTGACTCTTGTTGCATTACATAACAGGCCAGTGTGTTGTTGCAGAGAGAGCTCTGTCTCTAAAGATCATGCCAGAAGTCTATTTGAATTGTCATATCTACAGCTTAATATTAGTCTTTTATTAAATATGTCCTGATTTAAATCCCAATTTTGTGACTTCATGTTATGCTGTACTGTATCTAGAGTTTAAGTTCATGTATGGCTGTTTGTGTTAGGACAACATTATAAAAGACACATTTGACATGAAAATCATGTTCAGACTAAGTATGGGAACCAGACTAAGAGTCTTCAGCCATGCTAGCAGCTTTGTGAGGCTGTAGCAGGCCACCATCTCAGTTTAGCATGTTAACATCTTTTAATTAGCACAAATTAGCACTAAACATAAAGTACAGCTGAGCTGATGGGAGTGTCAGTTATTACAATTCATCCTGTGTGAAACATATCAGAACCACATTTCATGGCAGTCTATCCAACAGTTGCTTATGACCTGATCAATTTTGGGCCCCGATCTCAATCAGAGACCTTCAGTATTATGTATCTGCCAATACGGAGTCCAATCCAATACTTCTGTTTACTTAACTGACACAGCTGCCCAGTGCACACTCAAGTTACTATAACCAGACCAATGTAGGTAGTACTGTGTGTGCTTGATAACGGAATAACTCTGCATCAAGCAGCTTTCTTTTAAAGGTTGACGTATTACCTTTTCCTTATTTTCAGTCATATATATAATGTTACAATGTCATATGTTCATACAGATGTCACTTGTTTCATTTGTCACGGTTACCGTGGCAGTAAAGCTGCACATCAGCAACAAAAAGGGAGGAGGGACTTGTTTTTTATCCAGCTGATTTCAGCACTAGCTGCAATGTACACTAACAACCACCAGGTGACACGTGAGCAGTCCAGATGCAATCTCTGCAGGCCGAAGTCTCCGCAGTTGCACCCACTGAGTGGCAGAAAGCTGAGTGTGCCGTGAAAACACAAAGAAACAACCTAAAATGGGAAAGAGCTGTTGTGCGATTGACTGTACAAATACATTCAATAAGAAATTGGAGCTATCTACAGATTTTACAGATTGCCAAAAGCTAAAGAAAAAAGCAGCAAATAGATCACTGCAATTCGCAAAAACAACTAGAATCCAGTTATTTTTATGTCAGGTATGTTGGATATTTGGGTAAAATCGTAAATTAAGTTATAGACCACGAAAACGTACAACTTATTGTTATAACATAAAACGTTTCACGTTATAATGTGATACTGATCTGTTTTTCTTTTTCTGGTATGGCAGCAATACGCTGCCATAATACACTGTATTGACTAATGTTACTCATCAATTAAATATTTAGCATCTTTCATTTATATTCTGTGTAACTGTAAAGTTTTTGTCAGCATTTATTAAAAAACAAAAAACTTCCATGATGATGGTACTGTACTCCACAAAGCAAGTGTAGACACCAGATAACTTTAAAAGTTTATACAAAATATGTTGAAATTTTGTTTATTATTAGCATCCTTTTGGGTGGCTGAATCACACTCCTAGGATACCTTTGTAATCCTGCTTTGTGGAATACCTCCCCAGGTACATGAGTCAAATGTTGTAAGTAATGACGAAATCATGTATATTTCCTGTGCAGAGATGTAAATAAATAAATAAATAAATGAATATTACATTACTAGAAAAACGTTTTGTTTGTTTCAGAAAAAAGAGTGATGATTCCCTACACCCTGACTATGTGCCAAGTTTATTCAGTTTCACCTCCACCACTGATCGAACTTGGGCTGTCAACAACCTGGAAAGATATCTACAATCTCAAGAAGTTTTCTTCATGCTTTGCCAATAGAATAGCGACCTCATGTGTGTCTACATCTTCTTTCTTTAAAACTTGAAAACAAGAAGCTATAGCCTACTGTACTTTTGATGATCATCCTTTTCTGTGTTGTTTATCCAAATAAAATACTGTTGCACATCACTACTGACACAGCGTGTTTCTGTAAAAATGAACGTGAGAGAGAGAGGCTTACAATATCTACATAGACCATTTGGACAAAGTCATCCTGCAGGTCATTGTGTTAACTGGAGGTCTTGTATGTAGTCATGTAGTCACAGTATCCCTCCCTCCGCCCTGCTGCTGCTGTCTGCTTCAAGTTTCAAAACACACACACAGGATGTGATGATAATGTTTCATGTAAATTATCCTCTCTTGGACACTTGTATCACAATGCACCTGATGGCTTGTCTTGCATGTACATTGTGATACAAATGTCCAAGAGTGGAGGATAATATTTCATGTAAATTAATCTCTCTTGTACACATTTGTATCACATTTAGAAAAATCAATGTGATTTCTCCATCAATATCCACCAATTGTCCACCATCAATATGCTAAGGAAATAAATGGAGGTCATTCATGCCTAATGGTGATGATAATGTTTTATGTAAATTAACTTCTCTTGGTCACTTGTATCATAATGCAAATATAATATAATAGAATTTTTACAGGGTAAACAGCATAGCAAGCATTCTAATACAAGTTCTCACTTACTGGAAATACTCTGTTTGGTTTAGGCGAGGGGTGGCACCTGGGTAAAGCGTGCAGGAGGCAGGACAAGACGCAAAAAGTACGCTGCGGTTGTAATTCAGCGTTTTTAAGCTTTTCACCAGAAATAAAACGGCTTTAATTTTACAAGAAATCACTGGAAGTCCTCTCTCCCATTAGAACTAACTTCACAGCGGAGCGTTCAGGCCCTGTCAAAACAATGCAGCTTAGCACCAGCCGCATGATAGAAATGTCATGTCAATGTCAACACACTCACTCGCTGTGAATTCTCTAGAAAATTACCTTCTGTAATCAGACATTACACAGACTTTACATGGACAACTCCTCCTGATAATGTCCGCAAAATTTCAGGGTTGCAGTGCATGTGTGAAAGGGGCTTCATTGACTGTCATGTAATTTTACCTCTCACTGTCTTCGGCAAAAACACAAATGTGCTGACTTTTGAAACTGATTTCTCAGTCGTTTTTAACTTTATCCACACAAATTACACATCTACATTTCAACAATACGACCTGCAGTTTTTTAATGACAGTGTCTTCTACGACTGGTACCTCGGCAGCTCTCTGTGGGTTATCACCATTTCTGATCAACATACAATAACACAGCTGATTGTGATTAGCATGTCTTGTGATTAGCATGTCTTGTTCGCGACAATGTATTTCAGCTCTTAGCTTCTTTAGATAATGCAGTTCAGTTTCTACTTCTGGTATTTTATTTAACATTTCTGCATTTTCAGCAATTCTTTGCAGCTCTAAGCTCTTTAGGTTAATGCCTTTTTTGTTTTGCTTTCACAAAATATTTACACAATGAGATTTTTGTTAAATAATGGGTAATATAATAATAAGTGGGTAAAGGCAAATAATAGAACAGCTAGAACAGTCTGGTAAGTTCAGAAAATTACATCACTTTACTGTAATGTAGCCTTCAAACCAGGAAAATACACCACTTATGCCATATCACAATATTACAATATCCAAAATCTAAGATGATAACTAGTCTCATATCACAATATCGATTTAATATTTATATATTGCCCAGCCCTACACATACACATGTATCAATTTGGAATAATACCCAGCACTAGTCATGGCTCCTCTTACCCACCCCGCCTGCTGTGGGTCACATGTTCTGAGCCAGTGCCACAAACTTGCACCATATTCAGCCCACTAATTCATGAACATAGAGAGCTTAGTTTCTAAATATACTGCTCATAGACCAGCTGTCAGCACTGGCATTCATGCTTTCAATGTCATAACCACTCTGAGTGAAATTACTTTTTAAAAGCAGGAACAGAATGAGATTGTGATTCTCCTACAGAAGATGAAGCTGCAGAGTAATTACTGTCAGGAAAGTGAGGGATGACCTCCAGTCCAACAGAACACCTTCCTCACCTCTTCTGCAGCTGTCCACTGAGCTCCTCCAGGATTTCACATGACTGCCGATGGTACTCTAAGCCCGCCTCGATCAGTGCTGACAGCTGGGTCACCTGCTCCACCTGTTGGCCAAATCACACACACACACAAATATTGAATAATCTGTGCATAATCTCAAAATTCTATAATTTATATTTTTCATCCCCATGTTTGTAGTTAATATGTTGACATGTTTAAACAGCCAGTTGCCTCATGTTTAATACTCCCTATTGGTCCATTCTTTATGTAGAAGTTCTGTCCTCTCTTACATCATTCTCCAGGAAATGGAACATGCTCCTCTCAGCCAGCTCTTTGCTCTCCTCAAACTTCTCCACAGCCTGGCGGATCTCCTCGTCAGGGATTTTCCCCTGACGTTTCTTTTTATAGTCAAAGTCTAACCGACGGCCTTCAAGCTTCTTCAGGTGGTGCTGCAAACACAAAAAGGAAACTGCCAGTTTAGCATACTAAATGCAATATTATTCATTCGCTTCAGAATTTTGTTTAGCATATACTGTATTATGAAACATAACCTTATATATATATATATATATAATTAGCAAATGTTAGCATGCTTATATACTAAACTGAACTGGTAAACATTACCTGCTAAACATCAGCATGTTAGCATTTTCATTGTGAGCATGTTAGCATGCTGATCAGTCTTTACTTGCATGGCACCTTTCGTACAGGTTAGTGCAATTCAAAGTGCTTTACAGATGACTGACGAGCTGATAATAAGACAGTTCAAATGGAAACAGTAAACAATTTGAGACTAATGCACACCAGAAATTTTAATGATGAAAATATAATACTAAAACCAATATACATATATATATATATATATATATATATATATATATATATATATGTATATATATGTATATATATATACATGTAATGTCAGCATTCACTTCAATGCTGACACTCAGTGCCTGAGTACAGCCTCACAGAGCTGCTACATGTAGCATGGCTGCAGACTCTTGTCTTGTTTCATTACATGAAATCCAAATTCACCTAAAATTAGTTTTGTGACTTGTGATTTCATGGATTGAAATGGAAACTTTGCAAACCTTAAAGCACAGACATCATTTTGTAAAATAGATGCTATGTGTTCTGTAAATTAAATTTCCATAACATTCAAGGCCTCAACACTGGCCTCATCGCATATTTCAGCCAGTGTTGCAAAAGTGCTGCAGAAAATCTGGCACCTCCTCAAAGTGTTGTCACATTTCCCCTGTGTTGCAAACACTGTAAGAATTACTACAACTTGAGGTCAAGGTCTTGAACTATGGAATAAAATGAACAGTTTGCCTACCCTGCCAATCATAAATGTGTCTTAGGATTTTGGAATGAGGGAATTTCTGTCAGTGACCGTTGTGTAAGAAAAAGTGTTTCATATTGTATAAGTTCAGTTACAGGGCATAGGCTGCTGTAACATACTGTGATCTCTTTGAGGTCCTTGTCCTGTAGATTCTGCAGGGGGTCAATAAAGTTTTGTTTGACGTTTATGTCCAGGGAGTCCTTCACGTCTGCCATCTGCCTCATGGCCTCACCCATATCCACCAGAGCACCACCTAAGGTACACAGAGACACCACAACTTTTCAGTTAACATGTGGTCTTTTCAGCAGGACACTGTAGCATAGAGTCATCTGAAGACATGCAACATGCTTTAGTTTCAGCTCAACAGCTACATAAAAGCTTTCACACGCGAGTTGTGTCTCTGCGATAGTGTTCTTTTTTTCTAGCAGATTGTATGAAAGATGTTAAAATTTGTGTTTCACATGAATTCATTTTAGGCTTAAAGGTGATGCTTGGTTGTGTAAAAAATTTTTACACAACCAAGTGTCCAATCATTAGTTGTAGCCCTAGCTGTAACTGACAGCTAGGGCGATTATTAACGATTATGCAATTTCCTAAAGCTTGAGGTGATCATCACATTGCTTGTTTTGTCCAACTAGCACTTCAAAACCTAAAGATATTCAGTATACTACTACAGGATACAGATAAAGAAAAGCAGAAAATCCTTGCAACAGCTAAAGAAGGTTTGTCATTTTTGCTTTAAAAATTACTTGAATGATTCTTTGATTATTAAAATATCTGCTGAGTCATTTCTTCAGCTCTACTGGCAGTGCAACAAAATCACATTTTTTACAGCCACGTCGCAAAGGAATCTTAAAGAAATATAACTCAGGCACCAAGGAGAGTGACAGGCACACAGCGCACATGAGAGGCAATAAAATGTGGAAAAAAGTCCTGGTAACACAAAGTTACCAATATAAGCCAGTGCAAAGGAGAGCCACTACAGGAGCAACTTTGTGACTCCTTCCTGTTGACATATTGGACCCGTCTAACAAAGAGGAGACCGTAAGGCAGAATGAATAGTTTTTATAGCCAGTATTCGTCATGGTGTATGTGAGTGTTGGTACCAAAGACAGAGTCCTCTCCCAGTTCGTGGCCGTAGCGCAGCATGCAGTCTCCCAGCAGGCCTTCAGTCTGGGGGTATCCAGTGGTCTTCACCTGCCCTCGGATCTTGGACACTGTGTTCAGCATGTTGAGTTTTGCTCGAGAGGCTATAGAGGAAAATAATGAATACACTTTACCACATATTGGATTGATTTCTCAAGACAGTGTTGTAGTGATGGATAAAAGAACAGCAAATTATATAACAAAATAACAGCCATGTTTTTACCTGGGTTAGGCTGCAGGTATTCTGTTGTTTTGGACAAGAGGTCAAACACTGACTTGTTGGTCACCTCAATTTTCTGATGGAAGCAAAGATGTTAAAAAAAGAAGATATGAAGATATGTTGCAGTTGTGTCCATGCATAGTGGTGAACTTCTTACTAACTACTTTAATTACTCAGGAAACAGAATTCGGCAACACTATTAAAGGAACACTTCAACATTTTGGGAAATACTCTTATTCACTTTCTTTCCGAGAGTAAAATGAGAGGATTGATATTAATCTCATGTCTCATGTGAGCTGGAGTCAGGATGTGGTTAGCCTAGCTTAGCATAAAGACTGGAAGCAGGGGGAAATAGCATCAGCAGAGAAGTGCTGGGTGGATGGATAAACTGTTGTTTGTAACAAAATAGTTCCAACACATAACCCCCTCTAAAACTGCAGACTGGCATTTTTAAACTTCTGTTTGTCTATGGACTAAATGAACAAAATACAAATTGTTAATTAATGAGATTTAGAGGTGTGGGTAGGTGTGTCTCTCCCACTTTGAACAGAGCTGCCAGGCTAGCTGTTTTCCCCCTTTTCCAGTCTTTATGCTAAGCTAGGCTAATCTTCTCATCTCAGTAAAAGTTCATGATTTGCACAAACCAAACTCTAATTTTAACCAAAACTTCAGCCAGGTAGTTGTGTTGATACTGGCATAAAAGTTGTTAAAAAAAGTTGAAAATCTTTAAAATCCATGGTCATCATCTAACTCCTGACAAGTTTTTAATCAACTAAAGATGAACTGAGAAGGACTTTGCATTAAGAAGCTCTTATCTCCTGCCTCTCGCTCATATCAGATCAATCCAGCACTACCAAGTGTAACACTATACATCTATCATAAGACCATGTTTACTGCTGAGCACACACATCTGCACTGAACTCACCCTCTCCATCTCCATGAAGTCCTCATCCAGCTTCGTCCCCTCTGCCCCACTGATCTTTTCACTGAGTAGCTGCACAGAGAGAGCAGAGAGACAATTATGCAGGACTGAAAAACACACTAGAGACCATGTGGACAGGAAGAGGGTAGAAGAACATGCATTAACCTAAATCTCATGTCATGTGTAAGTGTTTTGTTGCTCTGGTAACACTAGGTGAACACTTTCTGCACTGTTTTGCTGTGTGCAATGAAGGAAAAATTCAGTTTTTTTTACAATACGGGTGTCCATGATACACATGCACAATGGTTGCTGCCAATAGTTTCACTTTCTTCCACTGATCTACAGGATGCAGTTCAGTCCCAAGAAACACAGCAATGCAACAACAAAGGCAGGGAAGGAGAAGACTGCTAGCTAGTAAACATGAAAGTGAACAATGATGATTTAAAAATTTTCCAAAATATTGGCTTTGCAAATGTGTTAAGAGGAAGGAAATGCACTCAACATGTTTGTTAGACCTCAAGGATGCACACAATGTGCTCCATGTAAAAACACTCCATGAAAAAATGAAGAATCTATGCCAATATTAGTCGTGTGTTGGGGGAATCCACTTTAAATGAATAAATATGCAGTACAGCATGTTCTTTCTATAGTATTGTACAGCTCAGCTTAACTGTAGGAATCTGATCTTCAAACTGGACAGCAGAGAGACAGATTGGGCATGATGTCATCTAAAGACAAATCCTGGAGATGCTAGACTATGAATAATAGAACAACTGCTGGGACACGGTTATGGGTTTACTAGGATATGTGCATTTTCTGATTCAAAGCTGGACACATTTTAATAACACTGATTTGGAATACATTTGTCAAACTAAACCATTATGGGCTCACAGAGTCACTCACTAACTCAACTCAATGCACCGATATGGATAAAATGAACAGTAAATATACAAATACAGAAATGTCTGTTTCTGCTAATTTAACATATTTAACATGTGAAAAAGTATTTCATCACATAATGCAAAAATCCATTATTGCCATCAATCGGTCCCGCTCACTGATTTGAATAAATGCCAATGACCTAATACACACAGAGATATTAAAAAGATAGATACCACAGTATAAACAGTATGGCAAAATCTCACTTATTTAAAAAAATCATCATAGACTTGGAAAATTTAATATAAAGTATAATCATTTGAGACAGTGACTTGTTTATTTAGTCAATTAAATCTTGGTATTTTCACCTTTAGAAGACTGTTTTCTGTGTTTGTAGATACTGGCATCATATGAACAACAGAAAGCACTGAAAATGTAGAATTAGGGTAGATTTCCCTTTGCATTTATGATTAGCAGTAATTCTACTGAGGTTGCATGGTTTTAAGAAGTGTGTCAAACAGAGGAATGAGACTCTGACACCATTCTCTGGCAGATTTAAAGAGGATTAAATTCTGTGTGCACAAATAGAGGACTGATACTAAAAGATTTAGGGCAGTTGGAAATTTAGAAAGAAAACTTCTGATTGCAGGTCAGGCAATGAGTTCAAGTTCTTTGACTGAAAAATCATCCCTTACATATTGTATGTGTTCTTACACTATGGTTCAAAACATTGCAGTAATTATTTTGTGATTGTGTTTTGTAATTTACTTTCACATTAGTCTGTTTTCTGTACCTCTACTTCCTTTAAAATACACCACACTTTTAAAAATTAATAACCATAACTCAATGATCAAAAAATATATTTTATTATATTGAAAGACATCTCATGAACTGAATTTGTGAAATGTACCCAGAAAGTATCATAAATACTACAAAGAGGATTACAAGCTTTTCAGATGACTGTTATGTTTGCAGCCCTCCAACCTGGCAGTCCAGCTCACTCTCTGACCATACCAGACCAATCTACTTTTAGGAGCAGTTAAGTAAACCAACAGCAGGTTAAATATAGAGCAGACAGTGATGACGGCTGCATCAGCACAGACAGCCCAGCTAAAGGAAGTCCAATTCACAGCTCTGCTAACAGCAGAACATTTAACAGGGAGCTATGAAGTGGGAGAACCTAGAGATCAACCCAGAATAGCAAAGAGACTTGAGTCATCATGACCGATGCTGACTGGGAGAGGGTCAACAGGGGCAGTAGGTGTCATATATGAAATATTAGGATTAAAGGACATGTTCACAATTTTTAAAGTCTGTCTTAAAACAACAGTCAGGTGTCCATATGAACAGTGAAAGAGGTTTTCCTCACTGTAATCATTCCTCCTGTTCATACTGACTATTAAAAGATCCCCTTCAAATGTGCTTTTAATGGAAGTGATGGAGGCCAAAATCCACAGTGTGTTCAGTCATTTAGTGCAAAAATGCATTTAAAAGTTGATGTGAGGCTTATATGAGGCTTCAGCAGTCTGAGTTAGTCATATTAAGTGGATATCTGCCACATTTACAGTCTTTTTAGCATCAAATTCCCTCTTTGTGTTTCCCTGTTGAGCTGTGGTGGAAGTATAGTAACAAAAAGAGGGACTTGGCACTAAAAAGACTGTAACATTGAAAGATATCTAAGCTGAAGCTTCATATTAGCTTCAGATAAACTTTTAAATACATTTTGCACAGAAGGAGGACTGTGGATTTTGGCCCCCATCACTTACATTGTAAGTGCATTATGAAGGGATCTTCTAATGGTCAGTATGAACAGGAGGAATGATTACAACAAGAAAAACATGTTTCAATGTTCATTTGGGCTCCTGACTGTTGTTTTAAGACAGACTTAAAAATTGTGAACCTATCCTTCAATATAATCCCCCTGTGCAGATCCCCTTGAGAAGACAGGCAGGGTCTTAATATTGGCAGACAGCACAATAACTACGATTCCAAATTCACAGGGCAGCTTAACCCAAAGCAACTTCATTTCAATATGACTGATGCAGTTTGTGTCAAAACTCGCACGCCTTCTTCCCTGGGTCATGGCTCGGTCAACTTGGAATACAAAGACAGCTTACACATGATGCTGGAACCAGAATAAATTTCCAGTGATTGTGGCATCTCCGATTCATAAACATTCATAAATTGGAATCATAGAAAAAAAACACTCCTTATAACTTCAGATCTTGCCTCATAATCATCAGCACCTAAAGTAATCCAGGTGATTGTTCTCTGTATATCCATGGTTACAGTGCTAACATGAACTGCTAGTCGTTGCATGACTCGTTGTGCGTAGCATGAGCTTCCATGGTAAAGTTTCACCAAAATGTAAAGAAATATAGGCAAAAAGAAATACAGGGCTAAGGTATAGACCTAGCTCACTGGCTGTGTCTGAAGTCATTCACTCATTCACTTTGTCACTCTTCATTATCGAATAAACTGTCAATTATTTTCTTAATTAATTTATTAGTTGTTTGGTCCATAAAATGTCAGAAAATGGTGAAAAATGTCAATCACTGTTTCCCAAAGACCAAGATGCAACCTCAAATGTCTTCTTTTGTCCCGACCAAACAGTCCACAACCCAAAGATATTCAGTTTGCTATCATACAGGACAAAAAAAGAAAATATTCACATTTAAGAAGCTGGAATTAGAGAATTTTGGCATTTTTCTGAAAAATGACTCAAATTAATCAATTTTCAAAATAGTTGGCGATTAATTTTCCATCAACTAATATATTAATCACCAAATCATTGCAGCTCTACTCAGTAGTTTACTCTGAGTGCACAGTAAATTGAGATTTTGGACACTTATTTTGTATCATCACTGACAGATGTACTATCACACAAATGTCAGTGTTTCCCTTAGGTGGACTGCTCTGTGGTGGCGGTGGCAGCGGCAACCTTAGGAGGGGGGAGGTGGGGGTGTGACAAAGTTGATCTCAGGGAGTGTTAAGCATAACTCAGGAGAGACTCGGCGGCCACACATTTCTCCGTTCTCTGTTTAGCGTTGTCAGGTTAGGCTAACCCATTGTTGCTGACTTTGGAGCTACGCTACAAAGAGTTTCCCAGGCAACGACACAGAGGTTGACTCATGTTTCGGAACTGCGCTGCACAGAGAGGACCCCAAACGCTATTGATTTCAGAATATAGGGGAAACGCTGAATGTAATCTAACATCTACTTCTGTGTGAGTATTTGCAGGCATTACACAGAGCAATCATACACTCTACACTCAAATCAAATGGTGGACAGTAAACATAATGCACTATATACTAAGAAGGGAGTGACTGACTTCCATGATTTGAACTGCAGCACCAGAATATTTAGAACATGATCCCCCAAAGAAAAAAGTAAGTCATCACAGTATGACAGTGATCCTGTCTGAAACTGAAGCAGCTAAATGGAATTCAGCCATCATTAATTTTATTATGATGCTTTTCCTATATGACGTCAAAATGTCTTCAGTGAAAAGGGCCTATTAGAATGACAAAATCAATGGATATTAGCTTTTTTTGTTTTGTTCTTTTTCATAATCCCTATCACATGTAAATTGATGTGAATGCTAAATAAACCTAGCTACAACATGTAGTGACTATGCCAAAGGCTTGTAAAGCTGACACAGGTGAAAAGTCTGACTCTACATCTGACCCCAAGGTTACCCCATGATCTAACTCATGAGCCACCCTATGAGCATATGAAACTGGAGGTGAGAAGTCTAATATTACACAGTATCTGACAGTCATCTCTGCTGTTCTTGTTGAAGTGACAGGAGCTAATTAAAATGTCACCACTGGGCTGACAAACAAGGAGGTACAGTGTGTCAAAGAAAAGGCTAATGCTATAGATGCTAAAGGTGCTGGACATCAACTTCCTGCCAAACTCTGACTGAATCCCACACCGTAATCTCTTCACGCCAGAGTTAGTGATATGTAGCAGTTCAAGCTCTGCTTCCTGATCAAACAGTCATACCTGGAAAGTTACATGTCATTTACAGCTCCAATTAGTCATCGTTTCAACAGGATAACCTCAGTGCTGTGCTGTATGTAAATGACACATAAATGACGTGCTGCTCTGAAATCAAGCCTCAGTGGTGGAGTGTCAGTCATGTTGTCATACCAGATCCTGTGCCTGTGATCACAGCCGGCTTATCTCTCACATAATAAGATCTGCATATCACTGATCTAATAAAAGAAAAGATCTATGACTGTTTTGTTTTGCTAATCTCTTTCAGTGACTGCTTTAATATGACACTGTGGTGATTCAGTTACATCCAGGTAATGAAAGCTTTTACATTTTGCTTTTCTAACCATCGCTTGTCTGGCAGATGTTGAGTGTTTTGGGGCAATGAGTACACAGTATGTTCATGTATCTTGCTTGACATTCTGAGAATTAACATTTCACTGATTGCCCTTTGGCCAGTCAGTGTAATTATCAAAGTGCCAAAATGAAGAAATGAAACACAACATACCCCGACTTTCATCAAAACAACTCAGACATCCTGATGTTTAGACTAATGATCTCTGTTCGTACCTATTTATTGAATTATTTTAATTAATTTTAATGGATTTCTCTGTTAAGCACTTTGGTCAACATTAGTTGTTTTTAAATGTTTTTAACTTGACGTGAAAAGTCCTGTGCTGTTCTATTGTTTAGATTGCCACAATGCTCTGTCATATCAACAACATATTTTATGCTTCTATCTTAGTAACAATGTTTCATCTTTTGGCTTTGTATGACTGTATTTAGGTGTTTTACCTGCTATAGGAATATGTTATCCTTTTATCTCTGTGTGGCTCAATATTATTGTTTTTGCTCATTTTATGCTGGCGTTCTCATGGAACCCTGCTGTCTTGTCACATTATTTTCCGCTCTTCTGGAAAGCACTTTGTATTCCTCTTTTGAATAGTGCTGTATCATTGAAATTAGATCAGATAACACATATAGCCAGACATGACTTAGTTTAGTTTTATTCTGGCATAAAACAATATCAACACTTGTCCAAAACAAGCAATTTGTCATTATTACAATAACTGGCCAACTAGCTGTTCTTAATACATGTCAGTACAGTATAATGGCTCAGGAATTTATTTATTTATAAAATTAAAAAAATAAAAACACCCCAGAAAAGGGGCACTTCCTCTGTAGGAGGCTAAACAGGCAGGTGCCCCCTTTGAGGTCTATCTATGCACATGCCTACTAAAATATGAACATAGCATAAAGCAGAGCTGCTGAGCTGCAGTCCACTGCTGCTCCACAGCGGACAGCTTCATTTTTCCTCAGGTGCGAATTACTGACTCACAACTAAGCACACTAACAACAGGGAATACTAAGAAATATACAGACACTAATAACAATTATTTCTACAACTATACAAGAGAGATTGCTGGACAAATGGGTGCACTCAGCATGCTACAATCTCTCCAGACTGCATTGGTTATCAGGAGCAGAAACAGGACCACAGCAGACAGCATACATAGTACATAAATATGAAACTGTATTACAAAGGTACAGTTCACCATGGAAACATTTACAATTACTGAAAGCAGCATCTCTAAAAACTTTAAATTGACTTTTCTCTTCCTGACTTGATTGAAAAAAATGTACCTTGGGAGGACCCTTAACAACAAGCGAGTGTATTATGTTATCTGATTCATGTACAAACCAAAAAGTTTGTGATTATTCTACAGTATCTGAAGTACAGGCCTGTATTATGGTCTTAAAACTTACATACAGATCTGGGGCCAGATACATAAACGATGGGTACGCACAAAAACCATGTATACGCCATTTCCTGCACATAAACTGGTATTTATTAACACAGAATGTGCAGTGAGAATGTGCGCACCTCATGCATTCTTCAGACCAGGCGAACATGTTTTTCTAAAGCGATCTGAATGTGATGTGATGAGGTGGAGATGAAATATAAGCTAAGACACAATCTTTTAGTGAAACATCATTGATAACCAGCTACACTGATTGTGTGATATGTTTTTTGTGTTTAAACAGAGATTTGTAAAATTCCAATCAAAGGCACATTTATCTGATTGTCTGATTATTTTTATCATTCTTTTAATTTACATAGGAGTCAACATTTTATTTTGCTGTTAATATTCTTTTTATTTTATCCTTAGTTGTGTCACACTTGTAAAGTGTGTTTAGATATGAGCGCTACAAACTAATTATTGATTACATTTCTGAGATGTCACTGCTGATGATGGTTTACAGTCCATGTGATGAATTAATTATATGGATGCTATAAAGAGCTGTGTGTAATGTGGCGCGTAATGACAGCTGTTTTCCTGTTGGAGAACCTCGCCAGTGAAACACAATCAGTGAAACAGCACTTCTTCTTTCCTGTTTGTTTCACTGACAGCTGTACAGACTGGTGGAGCAGGCGGCAAATTGAAATGAAAACAGCTGGTTCAGGGCATCTTCATCCATTTATGGCTAATTGTGGAAGTGGACATGAGGCTCGTTCACGTGCACCCAGTTCCTCTATGACTGAGATTTATAAAACAGAACCATGCGTACGCATGGCTTTATAAATCTAAGGAAAGGATTGGGTGTGCATATTTCTGTCAGTATCACATTTTCATGCTATGATTATTGTAGGTAAAAATATCACAGTAAATGGTTTTATCATGATAATCTCCAAACTTTTCTGAAATACTACTATTCATTTATATGAAGTACCTTGAGCTGCATTTCATGTATGAAAGGTGCCATACAAATAAAGTTTACCATTAGTGCTAAAATATAGTTTAATGACTTCACACCAGGATCACCTTGGATTTTACTCACTGAACAGCGAGCTGTATGTTGCAGCTTTGTTGAACTCAAATACAGTTTAAACACTAAACAAAAACAGGTTTTAAAGGTTGTTAAAAGTTGACAGTTGACTGGAAATGACTTTAAATGTAGCACAATGTCTGTCATTCTTAGGTTTTAGGCACCCATTCATGTTAAATGTTTAATTAAATGTTAAATTTCTATATTTTTCCCATTTAAAGTGATTGGTCGATTTCTAGAGTGAAAGAACTTTATAGTATGTGATATCTGTTAGGCTAGCAGTTCAAATAATTTAAAAAAGGCACCAAAGCTGACTACACACCTTTTCTACATTACTACAAATACCTTGGGCAGAGCCGAAGCTGACTTTTGAGGAGGAATGATCTTGACGCAGGGAGTTTCCTCTTTATGTAAACTGTAGCTCTCTGACTAAACGTTATGACTAAAAACGATAAGCTAACTGCGCTTCAGTGGGTTGACAGACAGACAGGTGCCTGGTTCTCTGTGCTGTGGTTATTCTGCATCTGTTTGACCAGTAAAAAGCTCCTTCCTTGTGGCTAAACAAAATAAAACTGGTAATGAAGGCAGTAGTGCTGCTCTGTGTTAATGGGGCCCTCAGAAAATGTTTCACTGCGGTTTATAGTAAATCTGATACAGCAGCACACCTCTTGTTAACACCTCTTAACATCTTAAGTCATGTGAGTCACGCTGAGCCTGATGAGTAAGTGAGAGGAGCAGGGTGTGAAGCTGTGCTCATCACCTCCAGCAGGCTGTATTGTCCTGTATCAGCAAATGACGACAGCAGCTCTGGAGTCAGCGTAGCTGCTGCCAGGCCTTATGTAAGCAACCAGACTGGATCAGCGAACAATGTACAGTACAACCGGGGTTCTGAGAAAGCATGGGTGGGCAGGGGGGGTGTTATTGATGTTGTGTGCGTGTGTGCTTGTGGAGGTCACACAGTATAATGAGCAGTTGCACGAGTACAGGCAGAAAAAGGAAAGACAGCCACTTGTGCTTTGAAATGTCAAGAGCAGAAGAACAGTCACTGAGCGGTTCCCAAGAAAATAACAGAAGTCTAATGAATTTCACAGTGCGCTGTTCCTGGGTTTCATCAACACACACTTGAGCACAGTTTTGCACGCTGTTGTGCTGTTCACTGATGTTACGTTACGTTTCCCCCCACTGAATCCTTATAATCACCCATACAGGGGAGCAACACAGCACTATCATCTAAAGCACTAAGTGCAATTAAATCTGCAATATAAGTCCATCGTATCTTCATCAATTCTACAACAGAAATGTAAACAACTTTTGATTCTGAAATATCCAAACAAATACTGGATGGATTGTCGTGAGATGTTGTACAGACATTCATGGTGCCCAGAGGATGAATCTTAATAACTCTGATGATCCCGTGACCTTTCCAGGTTTTCCCATTTTAATGTGTTCAATACTTTTATTTATGACCAAATATCTGCAAAACTAATGACATTCCTATCAGCCTCAGTTGGACTTTGTGTTTAGTGCTAGGATGCTGACATGTTAAACCAAGAGAACAAGCATATCAAACATTATCTGCTAAACATCAGTATGCACAGTCAGCATTCAGCTCAAGTACAACCTTACAGAACCTCTAGCCTGGCTGTAGACTCTCACCTTGTTAAATGTAGGAAAATGTGTTTACACAAAGTAATGTATCTATATCTCCCATAGACCATAATATACACATGTAGGTTTCTCTTGCCCAGAAGCTGGTTGAGGAGAGACTATATTTGTACCTTTTACTTTGCACAGCACATGACAGAAATGCTGGGATGTGACTCTGTCTTCAAGTCAGGTGTTTTGCCATCCTGGTAACCCCAAACAGAGGGCACAACTGCCCCCTGTCCCAGTACAGGTGGTGCATGTGTGTGTGTGTGTGTGTGTGTGTGTGTGTGCTCCACCTCAACCGTGCTAGCAATTACAGAGTTGTAGGCAGCAAGTGGGTCAGAGTGTGGGTAAAATTAGCAGACTCAGAGTGGTGAAATGAGCCCAATCTGGTTGCCGCAGCCTTTCTGGGACAGCAGGGTATGCTGAGGGAAATACAACTATTTACATCTTTACAGGCTTACTGCAAAAACTGCAGCTAATCTTGCATACTATTGGACCCATCAGCCTAATATTTTGTGCATATTTGACTACATGCTCAAAGACCTCTCGTGGTTGCAGTGATTCACAATTGTTGAAAAACCTATTTTATAATGTGTATTATACCACCATTGACTGCTGATTCCTCACTCCTCACTCCTCTTAACCAGCTGGTAGGGGCTGCAAGTGATCAACAACTGCAGCAAAAGGCATTTCCAGCAGTCCTGCTAGGCTCAAAACAAGTCTGTAGCAGGCCACATTTTGGCCTTTGTCGTGGCTCAAAAACTGACATCCATAGAAAAGTTTGGTCTCATCTTGAACCGGAGCATCTGCAGATTAATTCCATACCTGATATGTTATGACCCACTAAAGTTAGGCACGATGCGAGATGAATAAATCCCCATTTTTGTCAGCTTCGCCGCAGCCTTGACTGTAAGGGAGCCGGGATGGACAATTGAGTGAGAGTCAACTCTTCTTTGTTTAGGAGGGGAGAGGGAGGTAGGGAGGGGCTTTATTTTGTGTGGTGTGTTACAACAAAATGTTCTAAATAAATAACAATGTTTAAATTGAGAAGTTTGGACTTATCCTGTTTATTGTCACCTTATTAAGTTTATACAGTTAGGTGAACCCAGGATGGTCGGTTACAATACCATTACACTATTCTATGCATCTTAAAGAAAACTGTACATGCCCCCAGACACACCTGGCAGAAATCATGTTTTTTCTGCTTGAACTAGACATTTTCATAGAAACAAGACAATACGTTTTCATTTTTAGATGTTTTTGATACTTTTGATACTTTGATACTGATTTAAATTAAAAACTGTGCCTTGTCACTTGTTGACAGAAAATTTTTGGGTTGCATGGTGGTTACATTAAAGGGAGGGAGGAAGAAGCAGCAATGCACACTGGGACAATGACATGCTCCAGGGCCAAATGCATTACAAGCTGCAGCAGCAGGTGACATCTGGGGCAGCAAATGACTGGTGCTGGCCCAGCAGACAAGAGTGCACATCCCTTGCTTTTAATCCACACTGACGCCATCTAATCTACACATTAGAGCTGCAATTATCCTGAGCAGTGAACTGAGAGTGAACACAAGGCCCAAGACTCTGAAAGTGAAACTGCTCTGATCGATAGGGGGTTTGGACCTGAAGGGACTCTGCAGCGAGCTGCAGTCTTCACTGTCAGGATGTTAGTTGTTTTCTTTCAAGTCCCAGATCAAAGAAGCCACCAGCATTGTGCGTTCATTTACAGTCATTTCTTTGATTGAGGGATCTGTGTGTTCCTTCTTCCTGCACTCTGAACACAGGGCTTTACAGATGGGCCTGGGGGAGCAGAGGGGACGCACACACTGTGCTTGTTCCTTCCTTTGCAGAGAGCACACACACACACATAGCAGCATAATATCCTTGTCTTTTTGCTCACACTGCTTAATCTAAACAAACTCAATAATGACCCAGCAGCCAAATAATTATACTTTAACAGAGTATATAGTACTTTGCAAGTTTTGTATATTTGGTGTTGTTGTCATGCTGCAGACGCCTCCCTGATGGTATTGCATTATGGATAAGAAACTAAACATCTAGAGTCATAAAGAAGTATCTTCAACAACAACAAGAAGAACAACGACTCCTGCAACAGATGGTTTGGCCCCCACAGAGCCCTGATCTCAACATCATGGAGTCAGTCTGGGATTACATGAAGAGACAGAAGCAGCTGAGATGCTGAAATCCACAGAAGAACTGTGGCAACTTCTCCAAGATGCAGGAACAACCAAGGAGTGTACCGAGGAGAACTGTTGCTGTTTTAAAGGCAAAACTGCTCACACCAAATATTGATTTAATTTAGGTTTCTGCTGTTTACTCAACTTTGTATCGAGGTTAATTGATAAATAAAGACTATTCATGGCATTATTTTAGAAAGCATCCTCACTTTACTTTTAGTGCCTCAAACCTTTGAACAGTACTGTACATTACTGTGGATCATCTGCCAATCAGTTTCCATACTTAACTGTTAAAGGATAACTCCCATTTATTTCAAATTGGGTCTTATTTTCGAAGGTTTGGCCATCATTTCTATAAGTTATAATAACTTTGTACACATCAAGTTAGTTGCTACACCACTCCCTGAACAGCAAATGTCAATCATATCTTAACAACTATAAGCAGACATGGCAGGTCTGACAGTGACCGACAGTGATTCTCTGTAGGAGTATTGAGGGGGTTATATTTTTAACCTTTCCTAAACACAAGAGCAAATATGTTTATCATATATGTTTTAAACTATGTGTTTATCTGCTCTAACGTAAGCAGTAAACATTAAATGAAATAGATTACTACCTACAGTGGTAACCAACCGTTACTTACAAGACTGGCATATCATTTACGCTATTTTGTGAGGTTACAAGTTAAGTTAGAAAATGGCCTGTTCAGGACTGGAACATCCAGCTGGTCCTGAGTTCTACTATATCCTTTAGGCAACCCCAGGTTAACTCACTAATCAAGATAGCGTTATGTTCGCCACGCTCATTGGTTGTCATCCTCACATCCTTTTCTCTTATAATGTTAAAAACAAAACATCCTATTGAAGAAGAAAAGGCCTAGGCTTTGATCTACACATCCAAACAGGGTTATGTTAGAATGAAATAACAGTCTGCTCGTACATTTTCCTTATCACACTGTACTATAATGCTAGGGCTAGCACTACAAATCTACCCTACAAAACAAGGGGTTTCTAGGGGTGTGTGATATGACGATATTAGATCGTGAATAATTAAAATCTCTCCATAATCCGCCTTTACAGTGAGATCGTTAGTATCGTGCTACATTGCAATTGCACATTGTATCAGTTCAGCTCCGTGATAGAGTGCATTCTGCTAGCAGGAGGCTAACAGGTAACAGCACCGACATAGTGAGCGCCTCGTATCACATCTCCAATCTGCTACTGAAATCTACAGCAGTTTTAATGTCCTGCTAGGAAGCTCACCTGCTGCACATCACACATGTTAAACTGACAGCTGGGCTGCAGTCAAACACCACCATTTGGCAGTTAGCTCGCCTGCTAACTGGCAGCACTAACTTCTGTCATGCTGCAAACTAGCATGATGTCAGCTCTGGTGTACTGTGTTGGTGACTTTTTTGAACGGTGCACATCCTGCTAGTTATCCAAAACGACACACTAATGCTTCTTCACAACATCAACTGTTTGCTTTTCAGACATTAGGTTAGTTTGGTTTGCCACTGCAATATCCATTTTAAACAAGGCCAAATAGACTGTCACTGCTTTTTAATGCAGCTTTGCACACCTGCTCTTATTAATGGAATTGTTTGTGTTTTAATGTAATTTTCTGTCTTTATGTCTTTCATGGGTGTATGTTTTTATGTTGTTTGTGAGCCCCTAACCTAAGAAAAAATTCTATTATGTGATAGACAATTAAGTTTTTTGAATCTTGAATCGTGAGTACTGTTCAGTAACTTGCAAAATAGTCTTAAAAAGCAACATGAAAAGAATCGTGATAAGATTGTGATCCTGCCTGAAAAAAAATTCTGACATGATATTTTTGCCATATCGCTCACCTCTAGCTGTTTCCTTATTTCCATGTCTTTTTCATATCAACTGAGGAGGAAGCTTTAGCCTTAGTGTTTTAGCATATCATGTATGTAGCCATTATATTTAATACCCTTTTACAGGATTCTTGTTTTTAAACGAGACAGCTGGAGACTGCGTTTTCAACTCACTAATCAGGTAGCTATCTAAAAAAAATGTGATAGCCTGCTTTGTCTGAAATGTTGCTTCAAAAATTACTAAGAATCTTGAGTGGTAAATGTGCCACTGTTGTCATTGTACATTTTTTTTAGCAACAATGTTAAAATAGAGTCAGATAGGGCAGAACACAAGCAGTTAGACCTGACAAGCTGTAAACCCCCAGGTTAGCCCAATTGAGAGAAAACGAGTGAATGTAAAATTATTGAAAAATCTATCACACTTACTGTAGTTTCACCCACACAGTTTTCCTGTACAGCTGCAGGTGGTTTAGATCAGATTTAATCCGGGGACCCGCAGGAGTCCTTGAGGAGGTTCCAGGGGGTCCCCAGCAAAAAGGGGAATAATTTATTTTCACTATAATTCCATCCATAAGTAACACAATGACAGAATGTATGACTAGTTTGGTCATGGGTTTCATACACTTTCTGTAATAAAACACCTAAAAGCAAAAATCTTATCAGATGGGGGTCTGTGGTCGAAGTTGTGTCAGTTTAGGGGTCCTTGACGTGAAAAAGGTGGAGAACCGCTAGTTTAAATAATCTGGATAAATTGATGGTTTGTTTGTAACCTGTCTGATCGTCTGACTGCGATGTCACTGTGTTCGCAGATCTCAACAATTACGTTTACAATGTTATCATAACCAATAAAAATAATGGTCAAAGCTATGAACGTAAGAGGCAAAAATACACTTGTATCATCAGCATAGCTCACCAAATGGGCCATCACATTGTAACTCCATAGATTCACCATGTTTACGCAAATGAAAAAATGAATGAGTATACTTCTTAATTTACAGAAAATCTCAAATCTAATTTTAAAAAACATTTATTTTTGTGACTGTGCTGATTTCCCACTTAAAAGTAGCATTCGGAGAAACTCCAATCTACAATACAGCTAAATCTCAAATTAAGCCTTGCAGCGCTTATATACTAGGGATATATTCTACATTAGACTGTATGTATAAGATATGTGGTCTAAAATGTGTATTTATTGTATTTATTGGCTATATTGCCACTGCACTGACTCATGCACAACCATTTGAGTCACAGGACCACCACTATCCATTTTCTCAACTGCATTTTGGAATTCAGTCCAACTCTGCTCATAGATCAGTACAGCTCCAGGCTCTGCTCCAGCAGAGGTCAGGAACTACCATCACACCACTGTTAATCACTCTCCTAGCTGGCTGCCTATTTAATGAATGCTGCTTACATAAACAACCAATCTTCTCTGCTGGAGAAAAATACAGAACAGGACTTAGGTATGAGGTGTAAAGTTGGGAATCACCAAGAAACTTGAGGGGCCAGTATACTCTGTCAGACAACTTTCCGATGTCTGATTGGGGGGGGGGGGGCTGTGCAGGGCCATTTCTATCTATAATAAAACTACGATAACTACAGTAGTGGTTGCTAGGAGGCTGCTAGAACTTTACATTTGTCAAATCGATCAAAGAAATATGAAAAAAGTTATTTCTGTAAGCCGATTTACAACAACCTGTACAGTTGCATCAATCTCCTCCACACTTTGATTGTTTGACTGTTGCTGTTTGTTTTGTTCAGTTGTTTCTCCAACCATGGGAAATGGCTGTTAATGACTACAACACCAGAGATATTTAGATCACTGAACAAATCAGAGCAGTGATTCAGAGATCAGGAACCAGGTTACAACTTACTCACAATATGACACATTATATTTTGCCCACATGTGCACTTCTATGGAAACCCAGTATTCATGTTAAATGATGGTTTGACCTATCATTAGGCCCTGTAGTGGGTATCAGGCTATGCAGTCAAAAATATAAAATGTAATTTTATATCATGACAAAGTATATTTTCTGGAAATTCAACTGACGGACAATTTAAAAATAAAATAAAAAATTCCTTTCAGTAATGAAATGATCTCTGATGAATTTATGTATTTCATCACATTCATCACAACAATCCTCTAAATACAAATACAGAACATTACTAATTTATGGAACACAGGTTTAATACAACCAGAGATACTGAAGGGATTGCAACCTTAATATTAAAGATCTGGTATTATAAGATCTGGTCTTATGGCCTTTTTTGACTCATTTTTATAAATACTGTTTTAAACATATCTGTGATATTTTATTCACCAAAAGTTGTTTAGATTTCTCTACATCCATCTCTCCTTACAGCCCAGATTACCCTCTGTCCTCCAGCAGGCTGTTTCGGAAGCTTTTTACATAAAATTTGCATTATTAATGACCACCTATTCCAATTGGCCCAGGGTGAAGGTGGGGGCCACAATACTACCTAATGAATAATACAAGTTCCCTTACGTTGCATTTTTACCTGGAGTAATGGCTGCAGCTGGACAGGTAAGACAGTATATAGCGGTTTATGAACCAGAGTCACACCCTGAATGAAGGGAAGAACCTGCTGTTGCACAGTTGAGACTTCAACAGGTTGTTTCAGAACGGTGAGATCATGTTTAAGTTTCCTCACATAGAAAAGGTCATTTGTCATTTACATCAGCCTAGATGTAAACAAAATGTGAATGATGGCACTCTTTGATGAGCTGTGATGAAACACTGTGAGGCAACCACATCAAAGAACAAACTGCGTATTCAAAGTGCACTTCCTGAATGACAAACCTAATTACATGCCTAGCACATAAATCTGATTCATTACACTGACTGAAGAAAATTTAGACTGAAGTCTGAGCTCAGTGTGAAAACACAATATTAGCTCTCATCCCAGTTTCATATCATGTGTCTGACCTTTTAGGGAAAAGGTCAGATAAGAAGATCAATATCTGTTTCATGCCTGTGTGTTCAGTACAGAGATACTGACACATTAAACAAACCCAGATGAGTCTTGGCTAAATAAGATAGCTATGGAGCTAGCAAACAAGGATATTCTAAAAATCCCACATCAGGATCCACATCTGTAGCTACTGTACAGCACATTTAGCTATGAACTGTGTGAAGCATATAATGTAAGCCAAGTTTAACAGGAAGCACAGGTACTTTAAGTTCACTGAGCTCCAGAGCTCCAAAGACCACCAGGCCAAACTCTAATAACTAGTAATTTAATACTCCCATGAATATCATCAAACACACTTTCCTATTAGAACATAATCTATTACTTTGTATGAATTAGTAGGAGCCACTATTCAATTTGGTTGAAATTTATTCAAATCACCAAATATGACTTATTTCAGTGGATGATAGCTCCTAACCAATATTATGGTTAATTCAGCTTTATTAGAGAACTATTCCAGTAAAAGCAGCAGCTGATCAGAGGCTTGCATATGCGCATACTTTCATAATGAAGAAGTGTGTGTGTAAAAATGTCCTTATTGACAAGTAATTTAATTGACCATTAAGCCCTAAACTTTTATCTAACTAATACTGATAAAGTCACTTTATCCTGAAAGACTCATTAAACAATTTGACACACTGGAAAAAGTGAAATGGTCTTAACCTCTCAGAGGAGATTTAACTTAAAGATTTCAAGGTTAATAAGAAAGCTTGGATTTAATGACAGCAAGGTTAATTCAATTCAATTATTCATATTTTTCAGGGTGTTAACATTGGTTCACACTAATTACTGTGAAGCAGAGATAATGTTCAATGCAGTGTTTTGCCTCACAGTGCGGTGGACCTTGTGGGAAATTAGTCTCGACAAGTTATGAGGCATTCCAGGTAGGCTGGCCTGTCTGCCTGCAGGGTATGGACAGATGAAAAGAATGCAGAAGGTCGTATGAAAATGAAAAGCAAGAGTGTGATGCTCTGTCTGTTCAGTGCTATGTGATTCATTGTCAGTCTGTCATAAATCACACATTCCCCTCAGCTGAGACATGCTATTGTAGGAGGGAAAGTGACATGCAGTGTCACCAAATGGTCTGCTGGAGTAAACAGCAGTTTCCCTTTAAAACAATGTGGAATCTCTTGCAGAGGTGAATCACTGGCCAACACACACGTACGCAGGAATTCTGTTGTTGTGGCTTTTTGTGTGTTCGCAGAGCCATATTGTTCAACTGTGTCTCGAAAGAGCTGCACTGCAGAGGCAAAGGGGAGGGGGTCAGAACAGTTTACTGATGTAGTCTGAGAGAGGTTTGTGCAGTGGATATGAAAACTGTACAAAGCTTTTACTATTTCTATAATTGGGGGGATTTAGACATCCTACTAATCAGACATTTACAGAATAACTAAGACGTTCACTAAAGCAGAAAATAGTAGGAATGCACCAATCTGACTTCTTCAGTCCTGATAACGATACCAAGTACTAGTCCAATACCAGTGACCACTGACTTTTTTGTGTAGGGAAATATGAACTATAATAGTACTACATCTACTGTGCATCATTTTCCATTTTCAAAAGAAGATAAATCAGTTTTTGGACGTATTTGAAACAGCGTCTAAACTTCTCTAAAAAGTCTCTGGGTGTGCGTGGCAGAGGTTGACTGTTGTTGCTAGGAGACGCATCATCAACTCCAGTAGTGCGCTGAAGACTGAAGAACATCATGCTGTATAGCCTGCGAACATGGATACAAGGCTTTATCAACAAGCCCACAGTGTGAACTTTTAGTGATTTAAGTCATCTATTCTTTGACAACATTCAACACCTGGGGGGATCCATCGTGCTGTTAGGTTTGTATTCCCATGGGAAAGGAGAAACTAGTTAGCCCAGCTTGCTAATGTTAGCAGTGATTCCCACTAAACCTTACTTCTCGCTCTTGTTATTTCAACACAGTCAGCAGCTTGTACACACTGTCTGGCTAGCTAGTCTTTTTTTCATGGGTCTACTTGACCAAGATTTTAATCCCATAGTAACGTACGGAGTGCTGAAGTCACAGATGAGGTAAGCTGGGCCTGTTAACATGGCTGACCCCCCAGCTCGTTCAAGCCAGTACATTATTCAGCTCAGAATGGCCTGTCTGGCTGCTGGTACTGAAATGAAATTACAAACTATTTTTAGTGTCCACCAACAAAGATATTGCACCAAACTTAAACACCAATGTAGGTGGAGCTGTCACTGCAGAAAAATACAAAAACTATATTTTTATTTTTTTGGTACATACAGTTATGACCAGATAAACACACAAGTCAAATAAGAGATCTAAGAGATAAACTGATTAGTTAAAACTTTTTAACTTTTTATTTAAAATCAGTATTACGCACCAACACAAACAAATTTGTTGAATACATTTCCTTCCTCACAAAACATTTGCAAATCCAGTTTTTCTTATAAGTTTGAAACCTAAATTGTTTACATCCATGTTTACTTTTTACTTTGTGTTCAGACAGAATGCCAAGCAAATCTTAGAGGCAGCACATACTGCATATAAAGACACAAGCAGGCGCAAAATCACCCAGGGCGAATTAACACGAAGATGTGTCTGCATGAATTGAAAATGTTTCAAAAAACACACGTATCCCGGAGCTTTATGAATGCACTTCATAAACGTACAGAGAGGAGAGGGAAATATCAGAAAGAGCTGGAGTTTCTAGTGAGTTCTGATCTGAGTTTAGTCAGAGGCTGAGCTGAACACAAACACAGACACACTCCCACATACATGGTCACTGCGTCTGTTTCTGGATAGCTTACAGCTAACGTACAGTTGGTACATTGTCTGTTTGGGGTGAATAAACGCAAACAGTCCAGCAGTAAAACTTGTGCAAATGCCTCAAGGTGAAAATTTGCTTTGCTTTTTGTCTGAACACAGCTTTAGTCTTCATCTTCTTGCCTGCCTTTGTGTCGCATTACTGCTTCTTGACATTACTCCCATCTGTAGATCAGTGAAATATTGTGGTGTAAACTCTCCGTGTGTCCTCATACAAAATGAGGCCCAGCATGTAAAAACATTGCTCCATAGCACTATTAGTGGCCAAAAACTCATAACATGGTACATTTAAGTTACTTTTAATTAGACAGTTCCTTGAGATGCGTATGGTATGCTCGTTGTTCTTGTTTGTACAATATTTAATTAAATATTCTTCAAGTCTGGTGCACCATTTTGACATTTAATCAGACATAAGCGATCATTTCTACACTAGAAAATAAAATTCTGTGGATTCAAACTTGGCCACAGAACATGCAGAGGAAACATGGTTGATGAGAGCGGTGGGACTGAGACATACAAGAAATATGCCACAAAACCAACAAAGCCATGCAAGCAACATCTTTCATATCACATACAGGCTGGTGGACTTTAACCATCATTTGTTTGAGGGGGAATTATTTTAAGTAGCAGAGACATCACCATAGACACACTTAGATTACACAAGGCAGACACACATACCAAAGCTGTAATAAATTCCATTCTGGTTAAATAGAGAATCTTTTGATAAAGGTTTAGACTGTGTGTGTGTATCTAATAAAAACAAACCCTCAGTAAGAATAGCTGCTCTTCATTGATTTGATAGGGTCAATGGCAGGGCTTTGTGCCCCCCCCCCCCACCCCAAATGGTGAATAGTTTGTCATTATTATTTATTTTACACTGGCTGAAGATTCTATCAAATACTCTAACAAATATTATCTCTGCATATATGGACATACAGTTATACAATTTAACACTACACAATCCAAACTTCGTGCCATTTATACAAAATCTTAGTGTCTTCTTTGTGTCCATGTGAGACGTCTGTGAGTTCAAAAGCTTGAGATGTCCTTGGCTAGATAACACCATGAAAAGAGCCATTCATTCAGCATTTACTGTACACACACACTTATCTACCCAACAACACTGTCTGTGTGTGCTGCACTGCCTTTATATGTATATGCAGTTTTCACTGCATGTGCATGTGTGTGTGTGTGTGTCTGTGTGCGTAGGTGTGTGTGTACTCAGGCAGTTGAGTCGTGGGTGGAACTTTCTTCATGAAGTTTCAGTGTGTGCAGGAAGGAAGAGGTAGTGTAGCAGACATGGTTTTGTTTATGTATCCATTTAAGCCAGTCATGCTGATTTACAGTATCTAACCCCAACCAACAAAGAGCAAAATACAAAACTATACACCACTGCTCTGTTTCAGGAGATCAAAACCACTGTCAGCCACCCGGGAAAATCATCATCTGAGTTAACAAGGCTGTCTACTGAAAACAAAACGATTACAAGAAGATTAATTAAAAGAAAAACATCACAGGATGACATGACATTATTGCATTAATCCTCCTCTGTCATGCATGGGTTAAACCTGCTATTCCAGGTAATTGCCTCATTAGTGGCCTGTCCAGAGCAGGGACACGCTTGTCCATTACCATCAGGAGTGCTGTTAGCTGTTGAGCTCTGTTCACAACTGATGTAATTATAATTCCTTCACTCAAGCCCCATGGTGTGAGTAGAAGAAGCAATCATAATGGCTGCTGCTAAAGAACCAAGCATGATACCACTCTTATTTCATATTTACATTTTTCAAACCATGATTTGGTTGGTATCAGGTCATAGAGCTAAACTGTGAACAGTGCTGCTGTGAGAGAAGACTGGCAGCCTTGTTAAACCACTGATATTGTTAATAGTGTCTACTACCTGCTCATATTGTTTTTTTACATAACATAACATAAAATAAACACTTTTGATAGGTTGTGTTTTTTAAGAATAGTGAAGGAATACTGAGCAGGATATTTTAAAGTTGAAAAACATCAAGGAGCAGAACTTTGGCCCTCCTGTAGATCAACCATGGGCCGGCTATAGTAGAACAAAGAACTCCCACACACTGTCTTCTTCACTTGCAATTAGAGAAGATTTATTGGGAATTGTGTTTCTGTACAAAGACCATCAGGTTAACCTGATGAAGGTCTGTGTTATAATCAATCTTTGGCAAAGTAGAAACATCAGCTGCAGAGGCAAAAGAGGGCAAATCTGCTAACAAAATCTGAAAAGCCTGTTACCTAAATGTTTTGGACATTGGTCTTTGCTGATTTAAAAGGAGCTATGAGATAAAAGATAAATTAGTTTATCGATAAAAAGATTCGATAAACTCAGAGCTTAACTACCCCAAGGAACTGTATTTCATCAACTTGGAACTGGTCTCACAATGGAACCCGCTATTGGAACCGATACCTACTCATTTCCCCTGTATCTCTGTATGTCTTCAAGAGCATAAACAGGATATTTTCTATCAGGAACTAAACCAGAAACATAAAGGTGTGGCTCTGTTTTTGGAAGGTTGCACCCTTGTTCTCCCACTACTTTTACACCATTATACCATGCTTCTGCAGTGCACGTCTTTTCACAAATTATTTTGAAGTCCTGACTAAAGATTTCTGTTAAAATTTCTCACATTTTTTTTTGGTGGGAGAAAGACATTAGCTACCGTTTATATACAGTGGTGCAGTGGTGACACTTTATATTTTTTCATGTCTGTGATATATTTTACACAATGTGATTGAAACTATAGTGAAAGGTGTAATGTTGCTGGTATGATGTCAAAATGACTATCAACAGATAATTTTCACTGTCTATTTTGAAAGAAAGAACCGGAAAAATAGCAGCCATGCATGAGACCCTCCCTCCCCCCGGCCATCCCATCCTGCCACCCCAAAGCAGTCAACCTAGTGCAAACACGGCAACACACGCTCTGACAATGTACAATTCCTTCTATAGATTTCCTGATGTGTTGCACAAATTCACCTTGTGTCCTGTCCTTAGAAAATATTCTAAATAAAAGTTTTAAAGCTAAAGCAGCTTGACACCACTTGACAGACTGTGATATAAACAGGGTCTTTACTCTGTGGAAAAGTAAAGCTACTGGTATCATATTTCACAGTTTGGGGAAATCCTCCAAGGAGACGCCCTGTTTCTGTATATCATGTATCAGCTACTATTCAGCTGAAAGGGACACATGTAGAACCACTGACATTAACTAGAGGAGCTGCGTCACACCATGATGATGAGCTGTTGAAATGTTAATGAGCTGAAAAGCTGCCCGCCTGCCAGACCAGCAGGCGACTGTGGCTCAGTCCCACCATCACTCCATCATTAAAGATGGATGCATTCTTTTCACTGAGGTGTCAGCTGTATCTCTACCTACTGACATTTTGTTTCTGTTGCAGGCTGCAGGTGGACATAGGTTACTATGATAACTGATCCGCAGGGGTGCATGCAAACACACTGTTACACTGTTAGAGTTTGGTTTAGTTTCTACTTGACTAAAGGCTTCATTATGCTGCCATTGAAGTCCTTGTTGGATCATCAAACAGTGTCTAAAACCCTGTTTCTGGGGGAGCTATGTCCAACAATTTTTGCAGCTTTCCAAATCAGACAATCTAACATCACGCCCTCTGTATGCAGTGACTGGGCAGGTGTGGAGGTGAGAAAGTATGCAAGGTTTGAACATCTCTCTCAGTCGCTCTTTTTTCTTTTGTATTCTGTCACTCTTCATGTCTAAAACTGAACGCTGAATATCATGAATGCTTTCAGGGAGAGCAAGCTGTCTTCTCAGACGGTCCACCACCAAGATCCATTAATGAAATATCAGCAAAGCATTTCTACCTGAACTGAATCACATTAACTTGCTTCTAACTACATATTTGCATGTGCATCATGGCTGCCCTATGCCCATGGCAATTAATGCTGCAAGATGCAATCAACAAACAGTTAACAAACCTCCACAACAATAGCAGAAAGTTTTCATGAGACACTAATACAGTTTGTCCAGCACTACCCAGCACTATATCACAGTGACAAATACAGTAACCTATTTTATGGCTGGGCGATATACTGAATTAATGTGATTAATTATAATTTCTGTAAAAAACTGAGTTACTATAATGTGTGAGGTTACATTACATTAAAAAGTACGTAAAATGTGCACCCTAGTAGCCAACTGTTCACCACAGTCTGTCCAGTCCAACCACCAATCTCTGTTACATGTCACCCTTCTCAGATTAGAGCTGCAACGATTAGTCGATTAATCAGTCAACACAAAAATAATCCAAATATTTATTTGATTTATTTATTTAATATTCAAATCATTGCTTTAGTCATTTTTAAGCAAGAATGGCAAAAAAATTGCTGGATGCAGCTTCTCAAATGTGAGAATTTTTCTGTGTGACGCACGACAGTAAACTGAATATATTTGGATTTTGGAATCTTGGTTAGACAAAGACAAAGACATTCAATGACCTCACCTTGGTGTTAAGAAATTATATCATATTTTTCACTATTTTCTGGCATTTAATAGACAAAGCAATTAATCCAGAAAATAATCTGCAGATTAATCGATAATGACATTATTCGGTAGTTTTAGCCCTTCTTTGTACAGTCTGTTCTATCTGCTGCAGCAGCAGTCTGCAGATATCAGGCTGGTGTTTTGTTGGAACAAACATCAACAGCAGATGAATTAGAGCGTGGAGCAACTGACAGTCAATAGCAGTACACGGCAAAATCAAGTATAAAAGTACGAAGTAATGGTGCTCATGGGAGTGCTACAGACTGGAATAAGCACAATACAAATTCAGTCATTTTGATTATCTAGGCCTGCAGATAACTTGTTTCATTAAAATGCATATATTAAGATATTAAGCCTACGTAGTACGGTACATCATCTTTAATCAGCTGAAAAAGTGAAATTGCCATTATAATTGTGAATTAGTCTTGGGTGAAGAGCCCACCTGCCACTAAAGTGGGTACATTCATTTCAAGTTTGCAAGTTTATCCTCACTTTATCACTCAAGAGAGGTGCTAATCACAGTGGAGGAAAGAGCAACTGGATAATTGAACTGCCTCCTGTTTCCATGTACAAGACGTCAGGAGTATTAGTAACAAACTCCTCTGACAGTGGTTCCACCTGTACAAATGACTGTGGACTTTGCGCACTAAATGAGACACAACAGTGCTGTTATCAAGTCATGGATAGAGGCAGGACAGATAGGGCTCAGCTGGTATCTCAGTCTTGTGCATGTTTCACTGCAGTGTCAGATCACAACACTCCAGAAACACATGTCCTTACAGCTTCTCACATTCACAGTCACATTTTTTGGATGACTGTTCACTTCTTGAATGTAACAATTATCCCAGACCAACTTACAACATAAAGTGACCTCAGAAATATACATGTGTATAAACACGAGATAAAAATCTGTTTTTGCTTCAGTTGCTTCAAGTGAGCTATTTAAATTCATGGCTTTTGTTGTGTCCTGCTGTCACATATACACTACCAAAGCCTATATAAACTGACAAGACATCATTATTATCCTGTGCAAGAGCCAGAATCCATTCCCAACAAAAATGGCAACAAGCATGGATGAGATTGCAACAGCAGTACAGGCTGTTATACATCAACTTACAGAAATAACAAGTCTCCAAAAGTGCTCCTAGCAACCATGACCACTACTCTTTTGTGACGACTGAGAATGACGTTGATGGGACGAATACGTCAGTCACTACTGACTGGTTAGGGCGAACTGACCTCCCATAACAAACAGAAAATGGCTAACATGAACACAATGTCAGACTGAACAGTGAGGTGAAAACAAATTGGCAATGCAGTCCGATTATCAGGGAGACAAATTCTGATTTGAAAGCTCAAGCATGTTAGAACACAGGTTCTGTACCAAACATCCTAATGGTCCAGGTGGGGATTGGAAAAATGGGACTCCATCCAGCTTTTTCCTGTTCACACTAATTAAAAACATCAAATCTGATATGAGAGTAATAAAGTGTAATCCTCAGCTTCAGCTTGTTGTTAATGGAACACTCAAGAGAATTTTAAGCTCAGTTATTGAGAGTCTTAACAAAATGTTGATTGCAGTTGTTATTTGTATGTACCTTTTTGATTGTCCTTTTGACTTCTTATCCAAGAACTGGAGATTTTCTAACACAGCTCCTCATCTTTTATACTGATGTTCCAACCAGGAGAGTTTCATGCCAATCCCAGCTGTGGAAGTGCTCTAACTGTAAAGTTTGACTTTAAGATAGGGCTGCAACTAATGATTATTTTCTTGATTAATTGATTAGTTGTTTGGTCCATAAAATGTCCATAAAAATGGTGAAAAATGTTGATCAGTGTTTCAATGCTTCAAGATATTCAGTTTACTGTCACAGAGGACTAAAGAAACCAGAAAACATTCATGTTTAAGAAGCTGGAATCAGAGAATTTGGACATGAATTTCTTAAAAAATTACTCAAAATGATTATCGATTATTAAAATAGTTGTCAATTAATTTAATAGTTGGCAACTAATCATTTAATCATTGCAGCTCTACTTCAAGAACTCAAAACACAAAATAATTTCTCCCAATTCACCACTCTATTGAAAGTAGCGCTGAAAGACACAAAGACTGCAGTGCAGTAGCAGTTTTTCTTGTATTGAGTATTGACTACAGACAATGTACACTTCTAAAAATCTAAAAATCTTGTCATTCAGAGTACATATGCACAGATACAGTACACTTATTTATTTATCTAACTAGGGTGGGGATCATTTTCCTTGCCCCGTATCCAATAATAGTGGAAAAAGATTCAGATATGGTTGAAATAAACAGGATTTGACAATGTTTCCCTTCCCAGTTATCTTCTGCACTGTTTGAGAGAGATTCATACATCTGGTCACTATCCCATTTCCCACTTCAGGAAACAGGTGAACTACCAAACAATGTTTCTGACATACATGATATACAGCTAGCTCCAAAAACTGATCTATTGTTTGCTTTTTTGCTGGTGTGTGATAAGTCTGATTGATTGTTATTTTCAGATATTTTCTCACAGTTTTTCCAGTAGGGGGAAACCACTGCGGGTGACTGAAATGTTAGAAAAGCTCTGAATTGTTTTACAGCCTCGGCTTTGACTGCTCGTCACCGCATGACTCAGAGAACAACACCATCAAACGGGAACCACGGAAAAACAGGTAGAAAATACTGTACATGGGCGGTGTTTACATGTGAAATGTTTTTCTTCCACGTGTGTGCAATGAATCAAAAGAAGTGACAGCAGATAACCAGGCATGACCTCCATTTTATGTCATAAAACGGGCTGTGAAAGAGAAACTGCATTTCTCGTTGAACGTACAATTATACTGATCAAAGTATGGAGGGGAACACACCACAACAACACAGGCGACTACAAGGAGCACTGAAAGACACACAAACAGGATGTGGCAGATTGACATTTAGCTCGTGCACACAGGAATAAATTCACAAGTAATCAGATACATAATGATGGTCATATTCCCCTGCATGAGCCCAGATGCCCAAAATGAGATTTCCTCTCTGCTGTGAAGGGACAAGACAATGAGACTGTGAGTAGCAAGACAATAAATCTCTAATGTGTGGCCTGATCTATGATTCACCCAGATACTAGTCTAAGGTCATCACCAACGTCAGCGCTCTCTAGTTAGATAACTGATGCTATCTGTTGTGGGAATTTCAATATGATACACGAGACACTATGTGAGTTCAAATCAGTGGGAGGAAGGAATTTCTACTGGCAATGAGGTAGAGCTTTGAGGAATTTGAGGGAAACATCTACCGACCCTATTACAGCTGTGAATAAAAATGATCTGTAAATGAGACAAATTCTTTAAATTCTTTATTTACCTTAACAGCACAAATAGACATCTGGCCAGCATTACAGACAGGACTTTGTTTCCCAGTTGATTCTGTCATGTTAGTAAGAAGCCTCCCTGTTTCCACAGTACACTCTCATCATACTCTTGTTTTGTTATTTTCATCTTCTTTTCTCTAAAAAAATGACTCACTAATTACTTCTAGTTCTTCTACTTATCAGTTTTTCATTCGATGTTAAGCTCCTGTTGCTGAAGCTCAACATTTCCTGCAGATGTTTCACATTAAAGGCCTGGCGGGCCTTCATAGAGATGAAACATCTCTATGAAGTTAAGAGTTTCACTGACAGAAAGTTAACACCAACCACAAAACTGAAAGGAAAAGCAAAATGAATGCAGAGTGAGTATGACATGACTCTGGAAATGCACATTATGCTGAATTTTCCATGTGCGCCATTATGATTAAATTTCCCTCGGGATCAATAAAGTTTCTATTGATCTATCTATTATAGTACAGGTAGTCCTACAGTCCTATAAATTCAACTCCAGGCCTGTATTTGTGGTCTAAATAACACTATGAGAAACAACTTAACAAGAAGTGACTGTATCAGGCAGGATTATAAACTTTTAATTGTTTCTACATCAGTTGAGTCATATAACAATGCACTTGTGTGAGGAGTTACTTTGTTACACAATGAAGCATTTGTTTGTTATTACGATAATGATATCTGAAATTTTTTCTAATGGATGCAAGAGAGTACAGTAATGCTCAGCACTGTAGCTTGACAAGCAATAAAACACTAACAATAAATATAGTGAAACTCTTCCTGAGATATTATCACTCTTTAAGTTTTTATGGCAAACCTGTTAGCAAACAGGTCACCAGATAAATCTGAGGGGTCGTGAGATGATTAATGGGATGTGCTGTGTTTTAAAAGCTTGTTATATTATCTGTTGTGTCAAATCTTCATCTGAAAAGTAACTAAAGCTGTCAAATAAATGTAGTGGAGTAGAAAGTACAATATTTCCCTCTGAAATGTAGTGGAGTGGAAATATAAAGTAGCATCAAATACTCAAATACTCAAAATCAAATAACCAAGTAAAGTACAAGTACCTCAAAACTGTACATAAGTACAGTACATGAGTAAACGTACCTAGTTACTTTCCACCACTGAGAGAGTCAAACCCAGCTCAAGGCTATATTTCTGTTTCATCTACTACTGACTGTTAGCTCGCCAAGCTAATGCAACCCATTGGCTATCTACTTGAAACATGTGACACATATGGATGCAGACTTGAGTCAGTGAGAGAAAGAGAAAAATAAATAAATTGCAACCCAAACCCGGCCCAATCTCAAAGCTCTACACAACCAAACCACCCAAACCAAAACCAACACCCAATACTTTGTGGTCAGGTAGCAGAACCCCACTATGTCCAATAGCCAAATGCACCAGCAGGCTACATGTATGGTGAGAAACCCCCAAACAGATGGACAGCAAGCCTGTAAGGAAAACCTCATGCCAAACTCCAGTCTAATCAATTTCCACCTGGAACTCTGGTGTTGGCTTGCTTACATTACCAGCAAAAGGTCTTAATGGTTTCAACAAAGAGCCACCGCTCATTTAGGCAAACACATGATCCACCAAGCAGCATTAGATTCTAATGAAATGTAAGCTAAATGTTAGAACTGGCTCACAGTTACTCACTGCCGCCCACCATGATGTATTTTGGTGGCGGGAGGCTGTGAGAATAACATACCAGCCTGTTCTAAATGATATTTTTTATGAATAACATGAATTATATTCAATCAGAGATTAAACAACAGGTACAATCACCGTGCTGTGCCTGTTGCAATGTTTCTAACAGTTCCATGTCATTCTACCGGCCTGTAAAGTTAAAAGATAGATTCACGATTTTTCAAGTCTGTCTCTTAACAACAGTCAGGAGCCCAAATGAACAGTGAAACATGTTTTTCTTGCTGTAATCATTCCTCCTGTTCATACTGACCATTAGAAGATCCCTTCATAATGCACTTACAATGTAAGTGATGGGGGACAAAATCCTCCTTCTATGCAAAAATGTATTTAAAAGTTTATCTAAAGCTAATATGAAGCTTCCAAATGAGTCAAATCAAGTAGATATCTTTCAATGTTACAGTCTTTTTATTGCCACAGTCCCTCTTTTTGTTACTATACTTCCACCACAGCTCAACAGGGAAACACAAAGAGGGAATTTGATGCTAAAAAGACTGTAAATGTGGCAGATATCCACTTGATATGACTAACTCAGACTGCTGAAGCCTCATATAAGCTTCACATCAACTTTTAAATGCATTTTTGCACTAAATGACTGTGTGGACACACTGTGGATTTTGTCCCCCATCACTTACATTGAAAGCACCTTTGAAGGGGATCTTTTAATATCCAGTATGAACAGGAGGAATGATTACAGCGAGGAAAACCTCTTTCACTGTTCATATGGACACCTGACTGCTGTTTTAAGACGGACTATCCTTTAAGTGTGTTGCAGGCCTGACAAGTTTCAAATACTTGGCTGGTCTCCAGAAGACAGATGTGCTACTTTTGATTCTTGTATGATGAAAATGTCTGAATAATCAGACATTTGCTGTGACATCTGAACAGAACACATTTAGCTACGTTCACCAACTAAATAGAATCTTAATAGTTACTATAATAACACCGTTGTATATTAACACCACGCTTGTTCCTCTCAAGGTCTCAAATGCAGAGATTCAGAATAACGTCACGCCAAACCACGACAGAAAATGTCAGGTGTTAAGTCTTGTGTAGCCTGGTAACACTGCTAGTAAAATAATAACGATAAACTTTCATACTCATTAAACAAAGATTTCATTAGAATTCACTTTTCTTATAACCTTTCTTGATATTATAACATCACTAACCTCTCCCACCGATACTAGTAGCTTGGTAACAATGTGAACCTGTTCTTCTAACATTTGAAAAGTTATTTAAGTAACGGGTGGCGAGGTAAATAATTTATGCGTCAAAAACTACGCCGAAATGTCCGTGGGATTTCAGTGATTGGTAAATAGCCTTATATAAAGTCAAACAAGTTATATGAGTTTGCTTATGTGAGAATATACACAGTATGTTCCGATTTTTAAAGGGAGTCTGGTGTGACGTTGTCTCCGTATACAAGTATCTGAATGAGAAAGTAACGTTTCACAGACAGCTTCAAATGCTTTAAAACAGTGTCTGAATCGATTAAATGAAATAATTTGAAGTTGGCTACTTTTCATGTTTTCTTATCACCCGAAGCGTAAATTCCGTGCACCGTTAGCTGCAAACACGGTCCACATCCAAACAATTGTTGTTATGAAGGAGCAATAACAGGCGTCTCCGTACCTGGCTGGCTTTGTGGAACTGTTTCTTCAGCCCGGCCACAGACATCTTTGACAAACGTGTAAACGCTTCACCTCTGGAGAAATTGTTCCGTAAAACACTGAATAAAACTGGAAATGACTACGCTAAAGAAAGAGCCAGTCGAGTCCACGGCACTGCACTCATCAGTCACCACCACCGTTCAAGATTGCAGCAAGACCTGAGCAGAGTCAAGTTCACACAGCGCAGGGCGACGGCACCGGAAGTAGTTTGATTGTCGTAAAAACAAACGTGTCTACTTGTCTCCTGTCACTGAAACTGACACTTTTTGTTTCTTACATTTTATTACTTTATTTTGGGTTAATACAAAAGGAACAACATTAATAGTTCCAGTGAGAGAGAAATATTACTGATACAACTTTTTTAGACTGTTAAATTCTCAGATTATAGGGGATTTTATGGACCTCTCTATTCACTACGACAGCAGGGGCCTCTGTGTTACATTATGAGAATTGTACATGTAATTGATAACTTATCCACACACAATAAACAGTGACCTGCTTCATTTATGGTTGAAGCAAAATACTGATATTAACACAAATCTGTTCTGCTTAGATTGGCCAAATTATGTTATGTAGGCTTTGTTATTCATCTGGTAAGTATATAAGATGTTACAAAGTCAAATCTATTGGGATTTACATGAGCCTTGTGTTTACATCGTTATCTATTGTAGATTTATGAAAAGTCATGATTTGATGTCATCTATAAAAGGGAAAACTTCAGCAGGGCCAAATATTTTTGTTGGAGGGCCAGATTTGGCCCATGGGCCACTATTTACCTACCACTGGGCTATGACGATCTTTCTGAGAAAACAAATGCTCTGATAGAAGGTTTAAGGGACTCATGCTGAACGTATGTACACTATTACACATAGATGTGTTCAATCGTATTCCTCTCCATTGAAGTGTTTAGATTGTTTAGCTTAAGGAGCCTAGGTCTAGTCATAAGTCATCTTATTCTTTACAGTTATTAAGTATAAGTGGTATATATAATTTATTATTAAAGCATTGCAAAGTCATTTCCCCAGGCTATCAAAAAGGTGGCGTTGTGGTTTTATTTTGAAATGAAAGACCGGAGGTGGGACTTACGTTGTGTTGCTTAATTAAGTGAGTAGCGACGGAGGAGAGGGTTTCCTGAGTCACAGAGATGTCGCCACTTCTCAAACCCCATTGGCTGACAGCTGCTGTGAGGAGGAAACCGCGGCGGAGAGAAACGCGGACTGCAAAGGCGTCGGAAATGTCCTGACAACCAATAAAGTGATCTCTAGTTGTCAACAAAATAACTGTAGCTTACTAAAGAACTACGTCATGTTTTCTAGAATACCTATAAATTTCCTATACTATTTAATTACCTATAGTATGTCTACAGCTGTTAATATATGTTATATTATTATTATTATATTACAGTGTATGCAGCATTTTAATGCTGCTGGAGGTGAACCAGATAGATAGATAGATAGATAGATAGATAGATAGATAGATAGATAGATAGATAGATAGATAGATAGATAGATAGATAGATAGATAGATAGATAGATAGATAGATAGATAGATAGATAGATAGATAGATAGTCCCCCTCCCATTATTGTATATTCTATATACAATATGATGACAGGCATCTCCTGAAGTTCGCAGATGACACTGTCTTAATTAGTCTGCTGGATGGCGAGGTCGCTCATTGGCCAGTGGTGAAAGACTTTGTAGAGTGCTGTGACAACCACTTCCTGGAGTTAAATGTTCACAAAACTAAAGATATGGCCATCAGCTTCAGGAAAACAAGACACTGATGGCTTTATTTTATAAACCCTTTATTGAGTCCATTTTAACCTTCTGTTTAATTTCTAATTTTAATACAGCAGCTTTCTTTAGCAGATATCTATGACAGACAAGTTTTGCAGAAGGCATGGTGGATCTTGGCCAGCTCTGACCACCCACTCTTTTTCAGATCAACATCAAACTCAAACTGGAATACGCAGACAACCCCACAATCGTAGGACTGATCTCTAAAGATCAGTCAGCAGCCAGCAGCAACCAGACTTCTAACCAGAACCAGCCATAGGTCCCACATTATCCCTGTTCTTGCTTCCCTCCATTGGCTTCCTGTGAAATTTAGAATCAACTACAAGATCCTGCTGATTACGTATAAGGCACTCCATGACCTTGCCCCTAGCTACATTTCTGACCTCCTCATTCTTCATTCCTCCTCTCAACCACTACGATCTCGATTTTCGGCCTTTTATCTATCCCCCACACTAACCACAAAACAAAAGGTGACCACTCATTTGCAGTTTAGCCTTAAATCTGTGGAATCATCTTACACAATCTATTAGATCTGCTGAATCCTTGCACTGTTTTAAATGGCGCCTAAAAACCCATTTATATTGGCAAGCCTTTCTATAGACCTCCCTTCCTGTTCTCATGTCTTGTTTAATTTCAGTTTGGTCTGTTTCTCTCTGTGACACGTTATATTTTATATTGTAAATTACACTATTTTGTTAATCTATTTGTTTGAATTTTGCATGTGTGTGTGTTTGTGAAGCACTTTGTAACTGTGTGTTTTAAAAAGTGCAATATAAATAACGATTTACTTACTTACTTACTTACTTAAAGACAATTGAAAATGACCTGGTCCTGAACGAAGAAAAGACCAATGAAATGATCATTGACTTCAGAGCAAAACAATCAATAAAAGCACCTATCCTCATCGACAGCCAACCAATTACAATAACTGACTTCAAGTTTTTTGGCACACACATCAGCAATAACCTGACATGGGACCTCAATGATGACCATCAAATGCAAAAAGCCCAACACAGATTCTACTTCCTGAGACAACCCAAAAAGCACAGCCAGGAAAGATCTACTGGTCCAATTTTACACAGCCATAATCCAGAGCATCCTGTCACTATCAATTACTGTCTGGTACGAAAACACATCTAAGCACACAATAAAGAAAATGGATAGTTATCACCAGAGCATCAAAGATCATAGGCTGTAAACTCCCCACATTGGACTCCATACATACACACAATGTACTATCTCACGAGCAATCAAGATAAGGAATGACCCTCTCCACCCAGCTCACCATCTGTTTCAGCGTGTCCCCTCAGGCAGAAGGTACAGGTCACTAGGAGGCCGGACAGGACGTCTTAACCGGAGCTTCTTCCCCAAAGCCGTACAGTTGATGAACACACAAAGGTTGTGCTAATTGTATTGTATGATATGTGGAGCTGTGTAGGCTACTGTATGTTTCTTCTTTTGCACGTATGTCCTTTATGTTTGCACTGGTGTTGTATGTGATGTATTGTTACAGCTATCGTATCAAAATCGTATATTTCAACACTCAAGAACAATCAACAACAATTTTCACAGTGAAGTCAATTTGTGTGTGTGTGTGTGTGTGTGTGTGTGTGTGTGTGTGTGTCTCATGAAACGAATTGCTACCATCTAGTGTTGCCAGTAACAAAATGCATTTTTCAAACATTTTGACACATCACTTTGGGAAAGCAAAGGTGTAAATAATACAATTATAAAACATTTCAGTGTCCTGGTATAGAATGTTTTTCATGTCAGACACTTTAACATGTCACTCCGAGAGAGGCACAGGTGTAATTAATAACATGAATCATGGCTGCATTCCATTTATATGTGCAGGTTTTAGGGCACTCACTGTGCATGCTGATACACCTAAATGGAACACAGCCAGCGTTAACGTTGTTAGTAACACCTGTGCTTTTCCTACTATGACAAGTTAAAATGTCTGCTGTAAAAAAAGACTTATATGAGTACCTGCTGACTTTTGTATAATTAATTTTCTGCTCCTTTAACATTTTAAGTTTCCATTTAGTGATTAATTCTGGCACTCTATAACTAAAAATTCAACCAACCCACAATGCAAAAACAGGTGAATTAAGAAACTTTTCCGATTGGTGTTTATGGCAGATTGAGCAGTTGCTCAGCTCCATTCACTCCAGAAAAAAGAAACATGAATGTCAGGACCTTCTATGTGTCAAAAGAACCTGATGGTGACACTGGAGAGGAGTGAACAGGAGATTTTGGAGAAATGTCTCTGAATGTGTTAAATGTGAATTTTTCACAGTGCCACTTTAACTGTTCTTCTTCTAAACAATCAAAATGTTGCATCAAGAGCAGTCATGACTCCTGATGAGCATGCCAAACATTTAAACACAGAATATTTTCACATACAAAACTCCAGTAAATCAACTAAACAGACAAAACTGCACATTTAATTTAATCTAGTGTTTTGGACACTGGGTATCATTTCTATTGTGTGTTCTTATTCAAGTAAAGGTAATATACTGATGTGGTATAATTTCTAAAAGACCTGTGATGTGCTGAAGGGAACAAAATTGCATTGCAAAATGATTTTAATGAGATATTGCATGTTGAGCCTTAAGTAAGGTTAAAATACTGTTATAAAACACTGGATTAATTATATTTCATGTATACCTCACAAGATGTGTGATTAAGTGTGAAGACACATATTATGCAGATGGTAACCTCACTCAGTGCACTTGTTGAAGTGTGTGTATTAAACTTTAATATTTTTTAAGAATATCCTTAAGAGAAGGTTTAGAAATAAGGGTGTAAAACAGGCAGTAATAACTTTAAAAAAATAAGACCAAAGGGAATTGTGAAGATATTGGTGTAAAATCAACAAGGAATAGTCTTAAAAGAAAGAGGACATGTCTGGACAAAGCTCCAGACATGCCTAGGCAGAACCTGGTCTGCTGAAACCTGTGTCAAGAGAGGTAACCAAATAAGGATCGAAAATAAGTTCTAATAGTGTAATTAGTCAGAAATAAGGGGTTGGCCATAGGCATGACCTTTGAAGGCCTAAAAAGTATAAAAGACAAGACAGAAACCACAGCAGACCAGAGTCATCTCAGATACACATTGTATGTTGTGATATGCTCTCCTTTTCTTGCTGCTCTGAACACTGACTCCTGAGGATTTTTTTGGACACTAAAGAGAAGTTTTTCCTGATTTGGTTTTATGATATTTTAAACTTCTACAAACTGAGACCCAAAGAATGTGACCCAACACTGACACTTAAATATGGATAAATTCAAAAGATAACTCAGGTAGCGTGTAACCCTCGCTCTGGGGGATTACATATCGCACAAATGCAGAAGCATCACGGTCATCAAATGTATGCTGTTGACCACAATTTCCAACCCTATTTACTGAGATCTTTGCCATAGATCTAAATGCAGATGTCACATTAGTCACTGTTCCTATTGAAACACTAGCCAGTTGAGCAGCTCCTTAGCCCAACAATGAACCTTCTTTCAAAGCCACTTAGATTTACAATTTACAATTTAATTTAGCTTTTATCCAAAGCGACATACATCTGAGAGTTGATACAACACAAGCAAGGATCGAGTCAGGAGAGAACAACACGAGTAAGTGCCATAAAGCTAAGTCCAAGTCCGATAGGATGAAGGTGCCAACAGGCAGAGCACAGAGGCAATGCATAGAGTGCATAGAAGCATATTTTTTCTTTTCCATCAAGTGGGGAGGTGTTCATGAAAAAGCTTTGTCTTCAGTCTTTTCTTAAAGATTGAGAGGGACTCTGCAGATCGGATGGAGTTTAGTAACTCATTCCACCACCGGGGAACTACAGAAGAGAAAAGTTTAGGAGCGTAGACCTGAATTAGGGAGTTCAGGTAGGTGGGAGCTCTTTTAGTTGCTGTTTTGTAAGTGAGTGTCAGGGTTTTGAATTTGATGCAGGCAGCAACTGGGAGTCAGTGGAGGGATATGAACAGCAGGGTGACATGCTGTTTTGGGCTGGTTGAAGACCAGCCAATGCTGCCGCATTCTGGATCATCTGCAGAGGTTTGAACGTACATGCAGGGAGGCCTGCCAGTAAGGAGTTGCTGTAGTCAATGCGTGATATTACGAGAGCCTGTACCAGGAGTTGTGCTGCATGTTCAGACAGTTAGGGTCTGATCTTCTTGATGTTGTACAGGGCACATCGACATGACTGAGCAATTGAGGCCACATGGACCTTAAATGTATGGCAACACCGCTTGGACAAACTACATTAGAGTTGAGTTTAGCAGAAAGAAGAATGAATTAGTTATTCATTATTATTAGTTATAATTACTTACTTTCATTAAGTTAATGTGTAAATTCATTTTAAATTTATTTTTATTAAACATTTCTTTTCCCCCCAACAGCCTGCACGGGACACTGACAATAGTAAACTGGAAACCCGTGCTTGCCGAAGAACCTAACGACATCACCATGGCTACGAGCATAATTATCAGTGTCTACTTCCTTTTCAGCCTTAAGTATGCAAAATCCATAAAGGGTACATTACTATTCCTTCAGACTTTGTTGGGTATTTAGGAGGGTAGCATCAAGCTCCCTACAGCTGTTCTGTGACTGCTGAATTACTTAAAAAGTCCCATCTAAAGTGAGTGGTGATGTTTACACAGGTTCTTAAGCAAAGAGCATCATCGTGCTTTCCCTTTTAATGCATGCTTGTTTTGTTGTTTTTCAATTTCTCTTGTAAAGCACTTACTGCTGAGGACTGAACATTTGCATGAAAATGTGCTAAAAAATCATTTTAGAGGTCAAAGTACTAGAAGTGCTGGGACATTAATGTTGTATTTGTGTATTCGTGTTGTACTTTTCTTCTTATTAAGGTCTTCCTGAGCTTTTGTGGTTCCCAAATTTGGGAACAATTTTGGGATTTTGGTGAGTAATCTGATTATAATTTTATCTAAAAAAATATAAAAATGTCTTCAGATTACTTCCTGACGAGCAGCTAAAAAAACCCAAAGGTTTCATTTTATAGCTATATAAATCTGAGAAAAGCAAGTAATTCTCAGCATTTGGGAATCTGTAACTCTGATAAAAAAAACTTAAATGAATACTCCACTATCAAAATTCTGTGTGGATTTCTGTGTTAGCTGTGAACTGACTCATCTGGACTCATCTCTACTGCTTTTGCAAATTCTTGTCTTGTTTATGTATTTATTGCTTATTTATTATGTGTCATTTGTGAATTATTTATTTGCTTTTTTATAATGTTTATTACTAATTTGACACCTCATTGTATTCTTCTTTAAATTATTAATGCATTACACAAAAAACATTGAATAAATTACCCTTGAATAAAATTAGATTTGGTGTTGTAATTTTTTGGTTTAGTAGTAGTAGTAATAGTAGTAGTAGTAGTAGTAGTGGTAGTAGTAGTAGTAGCAATAATAGGCCTCAAACTCCCTAATAAGCTGAAGTTCCTTGAGGAACCTCAGATGGTTAGGAAATGGTGCTTTGAAGCAACCAAAGTGGTGTCAGACGCTGGAAAAAGGGTTCCTCAAGGAACCTGATAAACTACCCCAAGTTCCTCAGAGAACTGATGTGTTTAAAAGGGTTCCTGGAAGGCTCCCAAAGGTTCCGCCAGTGTGGCAAACTAAGGAACTCTAAAAGGAGCCTCAAGTATCGAGCACTTTCTTCTTCTGTCTCACCTTTCTCACTCTGTTCTTCATCCCTTACATTCAGTTATTCTCCATATCATTTGTACTTTCCCTCATTTCCTGATCTCCTCCCTCTGAGCTTGTTGTCCTCACTCTACATCTCTTCCTCCTGACTGGTCTGCAGCATTTTTTTTGCTAAAGTTGGTGATAAAGTCTCAGTTGTTCTTTCTTTTCATTTTTTAAATCAGTGGGCCTATCCAATTGCACCGACCACAGTGCAGTTGGAACTGCAGTGAAAGGTTTTCCTCACTGTAATCATTCCTCCTGTTCATACTGGCTACTAAAAGATCCCCTTCAAATGTGCAAAAATACATTTAAGAGTTGATGTGAAGCTTATATGAGGCTTCAGCAGTCTGAGTTAGTCATATCAAGTGGATATCTGCCACTTTTGTCTTTTTAGCATCAAATTCCCTCTTTGTTTCCTCAGACAGTGTTTCCCTGTTGAGCTGCAGTGGAAGTATAGTAACAAAAAGAGGGACTTTGGCACTAAAAAGACTAACGTTGAAAGATATCTACTTGATTTAAGTTAGTTGGACAGATGAAGCTGTCAGATATTGCAGAGCAGGTGGACCCAAATGCAGAGACTGAAGGCAAGGCAGGTCTGAAGAAAACATCTTTATTAGAAGTGTGCAGGCAAACCAAAAATGGCTGGAGGGTCAAAAAAAGCAACTCTAAATGCAGTGAAGACCTAGACAGGACAGAACATAACAGACAATTTGACAAGGACTGAACTCAAAACTGAACTTAAATATAAATTCAACTAATTGGACAACAGGGAACAGGTGGCAACACACAAGGGCAGGCTGGGAGTGATTGGCTGGGAAAAACACTGGGCAGGGCTAACGAGGCTGATACAGGACAGGTATGGGGAAAACACAGAACAATGCAGGGCTAACGAGGGTAATGCAGGGCAGGTGAGAGGAGGAGCACATGAACACAGGAGGAGCGAAGGAACACACAAGGGAAACACAGAGCAACCCAAATCCAACTGAGAAAGTCTTACAAAGTCAAACAACATAACGTAACCATGAGGTAATCAACAAAGGCAGGAAAACACAGGAAGGTAACAAAACACAAGGAGAAAACATTTCAAAATAAAACAGGGACTAAACTAAAATCCAAACACCAACAGAAAGTCTAGGCAGGATGTGACAGAAGCTTCATATTAGCTTCCGAAAAACTTTTAAATACATTTTTGCACAGGAGGAGGACTGTGGATTTTGTCCCCCATCACTTACATTGTAAGTGCATTATGAAGGGATCTTCTAATGTTCAGTATGAACAGGAGGAATGATTACAGCAAGAAAAACATGTTTCACTGTTCATTTGGGCGCCTGACTGTTGCTTTAAAGGACTAGTGTGTAGAATTTAGTGGCTTCTAGCAGAATGGACTTGGCAGAAATAGAATATGATATTCATAAGTATATTTTAATTAGTGTATAATCACCTGAAACTAAGAACTGTTGTTTTTTGTTACCTTAGAATGAGCCCTTTATATCTACATAGGGAGCAGGTCCCCTTCATGGAGCCCGCCATGTTGCACTGTCATTTTTCTTCAGTAGCCCAGAACAGACAAACCAAACACTGGCTCTAGAGAGGGCCTTTCACGTTTTTCGTGAGTTTCGCAGCCACTGTAAGTTCTTCTACATGCTTGGAAGGGGGTGAGGGGAGTGGTATTCAGTTGGTTGCAATCTGCAACCTCACCGCACGATGCCACTAAATCCTACACACTGGACCTTTAAGACAGACTTTAAAAATTATGAACTCATCATTTAAGGCTAAAGTCATCGCCAGACCTTCACAAAATACCTATGAATGAACTGTCAAGCTTCACATTCCCTAAAAGTTACTGATTCAAACATAACGATTTATTTAACACTGCAATGATGCACCTGTAGCATGTTGATATTAATTAATATTGGGACTTAGTTAACTGCACAGGCTCATGATGGCAAGAGTGATGAACAGAAGTTACTCGGGGAAAAAAGTGAGGGAACTGTCTTTTGTTTTTACTTACTCTGCCTGCCTGCCTGCCTGCCTGCCTGTCTGTTATGTAATACTAAATCACTAGAGTACTCCTAAAACATTTTAGTTCCTCTTCAAATCTTTTTAATACATGAGAGCCACTCTTGTAACTGACACTGACAGTGTTATGTTGAATTCTGTTTTCTCCATCAGTTGGTTTGTATTTACCTTACACGTTCCCCTACCTCTATAGACAAAGGTTAATATTATTTAGACATTATCTCCAAAAGCATAAGTAAAGAGAATACTTTTCTTCCTTGAAGCAGCACTGCACAGACACCCTAAAATTGCAACTGTATTTAATTGTAAATGTATTTTGAGAATTTTTGCACATTTTTACAAACTTTGGCTTTAAATGTTAAAATACAGATTCATAATGTCTAAATTGAGGACCAGGATTTGAAATCCTGAGAGATAAAAATGTCAGGAGAAAGTCTGTGACTGGTTTTCTAAACCACAAGGGGGCACTACAGACCTGCAGAGGAGCAGATAGGACCCAGCAGAGATTTAATTTCCAGCGTCCAGGGGGCAGATTTGGGGCAGTTCCTGCTCCTGTGCTGGCATGCCTGCTGAAGAGAAGTTGGACAAAGATTAGACTTTATTTTGTGTGCACTGATGAGTTGAGGCTGTAGAATAGTACACTGGTTCTATGATAATCAGTTAATGGAGACTTTGTCTATGACATGAGTGTTCTGTGGTGTCTTTCTTTATTGCTTAAAACTTCACAGCTGAGATAATGGTGGATGTAATTACTATGTAGAGGATATGGTGATTTTTTTTTTTTTATAGCAGGACAAGTTGGGACACACAAGCAGCTTTGATGAACATGTTATGGTCCAGAAAAAAAAACCCTTCTTAGTAAAACAGAAACTTTCACTTAAGCCTGTCTCCTCATGCCTTCTCCCTCCTCCCCTCTACTTTTACTCCTCTCCACCTCCTCCTCCTCTTTGTCCTCTTCCTCCCTCAGCCTGCAGAGTATTTGGAAGAACAAAAGTCATCTGCTGTCCATCTGGCCGCTGTGCTGGGCGGTAATACCCCCTCATGTTCCTCAGCTTCCCAAGCACCCGTGGACAATCCATTCTCTCCCCCCTTCTCTGCGTTACCCTCCCACTCCACTCCCCCCCAACACCCCTCTGCCCCCCGCCGGTCCTGATCCCCATCCCAGGGCCGAGAGGTGGGATCCGGTGTCAGTGCCCCAGAAAGACCCCTCTCTCTGGAACATGTGGAGGGATCAGCAGCAGTGTTGTTCAGAGGGCTCAGTTTCACTGTTTGGGATTCTCACAGTAGCGTGCACGTATCCATCGCTTCCCCGGTGCTGGCTCTGAGCAAATCTAACTTCCCAGATAGCCATCATCCGATGTATTCTCATGAAAAGCATGAGAATTGTTTGTTTTATTTAGATTTTTTTTAGGTATGTTGTGGGGATTAAAACTCACCCAGACTAATGGTCAACATAATACAAAACAGTGTTAGACTGTTTTAAAGGTTCATTGTGGTTTATTGCAACTTATTTTTGTAGTTTTGACCATTATTTCTAACAGTTATGATAGCATTGTATTCATTTAAATAATACTGTAGCTGAGATCTGGGGACAGCTACACTGTTTTATTGTTAATGCTGCCCTAATCAAAATTTTTATATAAAGAAAAGATCACAACTATATATACTATATATGTGAAAGGCTACACTAGTAGTGACAGAGCCACAGAAAACTATCACCAACTTTGCAGTTCTTTCAGGGTTTTATGGCCCACAATTGTTTCCTGTTTTGGTTCAGTCTCTGGTCTCATCAGCCTGGTTTTCTGCAGCAGCAGTAGGCAGCTGTTTTCAGCAAATATGTTCTTACAAACCCACTGTACACTACCTGCCCAGCACCAAACAGCAGACAAAGTTAGCAACTAGCTGGTGAACATATTGGAGCATTTATCAGCTAAAATGTTGTGTTTAGGCCTACAGCTTGTTCCGCTGCCCCCAAGTGGACAAAAAAGAAACAAATGCAGCTTTAAGTCATTGTTGTCTTATATGCTTAAAACAAGTGAAAAAATCTGCCAGTACAATAGAATGACTTCAACCCATTTCCAAGGCATCAGCTTGTTTCGGGAATTTTTTAGAATCAATTGTCATTTTTCTTGATTCTAGTGAAACAATTAGCCTTGTTCTGTCTTTTAGATACTGTATTTCCTGACACAAGTTTATTGGTATTGCAATGGCAGATGTTTTCTCTTGTATGAAGAAAACTTGTTTTTTAGGGTTCAATAAAAATTACTTGATAGGATTGATATTTTTTGCAGTGTAAGAATCCTCAAATGAAGGCAATTATAGCAGTTAAGCCACGAAGTTGGGCTTATAAATAGTGATGAATGTTAACAACTGATAGTGTGGATAATAATTTTACAGGTTTATTGTTTTTTTTTCTCCCAAATAAGTCTGACTAACCAGTGGGTTTGTTTCCAACCTGTCTGATCGTCTGACTGCTAAAGTCTGACTACATTTTTTTGACATATGTCCATGTTTATTGCATCACTGTAGCGATGTTAGCTGTAAGCTAGCTAATTCTTTCTGTTATTTTCTTCCACACCTGCTCCTTTTTGTCTTTTCTCTGTATAATATTGGAGACTTGGATAAGCACACATTTTTGCTGAAGTTGAAACTTTTTCAAGTTGGCTTCACTTCAGTGTCCTCCAGTGTCTTTGCATTGACTTTATATGCAATTGGGCTGCCTCAAACTCTTCACATTCAGTCTGAACACACCTCTAGGAGTATGGTAGGAATTAAAGAAGATCAGGACATGACATTTTCTGGTGGTAAATACATTCAGGCTTTATATAATTTTTTTCTATGAAATTTCTAAAAAGGCAGGTTTTCTTTTGTCAAAACCAATTTTTCCTAAACACTGCAGGTGTATTTCAGCAAACTGTTGCAGCAAAGGCTTCATACTTTCCTCAATCTGTTCCATATTTACCACCGAACGGTTTCTGAAAGTGGTCCACTGCTTCTTAAAAATAGCCCTAAAGATGCAAGTAGTTCTAGATACAGATACAGCTCTGTGGAGGAAGCTGAGCAAGTGCTCCACCTCTACAGATCAACCAGGTTCTCTGCTGAATATTGTCGCCTACATACAGCACACAGGAGGGACTGAAATAACCCATTGTGCCCTCTCTGAGTGGTACTAGATTTCTGCAATGTGCCAGAGAAAAATGATGGGGGCCACTTGTCAGAACTGGGTTTTTCAGCTCGTAAGTGATGAGGAACAGCTCTGCAGGTTTGCTAATGTACAGTAAATGTGATGGGTGGGTTGAATTGTTGAGTTATGCAAGGCTTTCAGCTCTCTGTAATAGTGCAATACTTTGGCATGTTGCGTAACAGATTTGTCCTCCTCGCTTTTTCAATGTGGGCCCAACGATACTTCCACTGTCCCTGGTCCATTTCCATCCATGCCCTTTAACTTTGCATAGCAGTATTGCAGTGATTAATTCACCTCTTCAATGACTGTGAGAGCCTTTTTTCAGGTAGTGTAGTGTATGCCATTTTGTAGCAATGCAAATTTTAATCACTGCTGAATGCGACTATCATCTCAGTGTCTTTTCCATTTTATCATACCAAAAGAAAAGATCACAAAAATCAAAATGCAATCAAAACACTATTAATCAAGTTCTGACAAAATATCTCCCTGCCTGGTAGATGTTTTTTCCCTGCTGAGGATCATTGCATTCTTTCTCCGTGTTCTGTTAGATTTAGATGTTGCTGCACCTGCACCTGTGTGTGTCTATATGTCTGTTTCTGTGTCTCTAGCTATATTTGTGTCTGTTTTGTTTGTTTGCTTAGTCTGGGCGGTGTAGTAGTGAGGGGGTCAAGCAGAGGTTGACCTGAACCCAGTCATTCTGTGGACCACACCCTTCCTCAGCCTGTCAACAAGGCCTGATGGCAAGATAACCTCTGAAGACAAGTCCTGCTTAATGAGCCATTTAGTTGCTTATTAACTTCTACATTATTGTTTTTTCTTAAAGTGAAACATTTATATCGAAGATAGGAACAAGCCTAAAATGAGGTGAAATAAGGCAAGTTGCTCAATTAATACACCAATGATTAATGAGTTTTCCCCAAACAAGCTGATTTACACTAGAACCAACTCATTAACAGAGTCCCACACTACTTTCAAAGGGTCAGTTCACCCAAATTACAAAAAAAGCATATTTATTCACTTACCCCAGTCAACAATTTTGCTGTCACTAGTTTTCATAGGGACTATTTCTTTAAGTAGTTCCAATAAAAACTGATCACAAGTGACATTGTTTCTGTTTTTGAATTTTTTCAATGTAATTTTTTTGTGTTGTAAGAATCATAAATGATATCTGTTCATCATCATTGCAGACAAACATCTGGACAAATAAGTCAAAACTAAATGCATGGCTATACGACAAGTATAGGTGAGTGAGATGTTGTTTTGTAATTTAGGTGAACTCACATTTTTTGTGTCTATTTTAAATGACTTGTTAAGAAGGATATCTTTTGCTGTGAAGCCCGCATGTCATCCAGCCAGCAGCCCATTGCTTCATGTGTCTGTTAGTGCCTCATCGGTGTTGCTCCGCCTAACACTGAGTATTACAAGGCCTCGGGGGAGATTGCCTGGATCAGATGATATATCTATCTATCTATCTATATCTATATCTATATCTATATCTATCTATCTATGTCTATATATATGGATAGATAGATCTACACACACATTTCATTATATCTACACTGTATTTGTTTACTATGATGTGTCACTTATATTGGCTCCCCTGCACTCCTGAAAGGTGCCACATGAAAATATGTGCTGAATATTTTGCAAAACAATAAATTTAATTCCTTACATGATAAAAGTGATGATTGTGCTTATTTTTATTGGATAGAAAATTGAATGGGATGACACTTGCAAACATATGGCTTTTTATTTAATTGGAATGAATATTGTAACATTAAATCAAAGGAAACATGAACACCTATCAACATGTGTCAGCTTTTGCTCCTTTTTTTTTAACAAATCCAAACAACAAACAAATGGGGTTTTAAATCTGGCCCATTGCATTTAAATACAGAACAAAAAAATATGCAGAATACAGAGCAGAACCAGAACAGTAAACCATGATGAAATAATCAGACATATACAACACAATGTTCTTGTTCATTCATTTTTAGAAAAAAAGAAAAACATGTCATGTTAGTGGTAAAATTAACCTATTTTAAACAGTATATTTTTTGGTTTCTTTCAGATAACAAATTACTCTATTCACAGAATATACAGTTCAATAAACATTTTGTTTACCAGTTCTTTTTTAAGGTGTGCTCACGTGTGGGGCCATTTTTATAAATTGCTTTTTTTTTTTTCATTATTATTCCTCAGTGTTTGACTCATTCACAGTACATGCTTCTAGCCTCCAGACACAGGGTATCTTCCGGTCCAGTCAGTCAGGATACTGCAAGCAACCACGCAAACAATACAAGAGCAGTGCCTTAACCAATCAGGTCCCATGAGCAGATGTCTTTACAAAAGCACCACCAAAATCAAGACTTTTTTTTTTCACCCCGATCAGTCAAAAGTAGATTTTTTTTTTTTGTAAAGTTTTATTTTATTTTACAACAGAGCCCAAACCTGAATACTGCTGTTAATCACAAAGTAGATGAGAAAAGACTGGGCGGGCCCTTTTAATACTGCATACCCCTCATACAATATGAAGGGGTTTTTATACACACCTGTGGACTGAAAAAATCTTTGGCCAACATTAGCAGTATGCAACAACCAGAACAGTAAAGACAGGGAACAATGCAGATCATATAACACCATACAATAACTTATTGGTCAAGCTCACAACACTATAGCTTTTCAACAAAGACTCTTTTTGAAGACCATTGTCCAAATGAACAAAATGACACATGTAGAGGTTACTTCACTACTGCTTTTGATCAATACATTATGCACAGCTTCACAGGGAAGATGTGGACATTTGACAACAAAAACACCAGAAAAAATTACTCGCATGGTACAGTTTCATGGATCAACTTGCACTTGGACAATACATAACATACAAAGGAAATTTTGTAAGGTTTAAACTGGGCTGTAAGGCAAACCAATACAAAGAAATCAGTACTGCATTTCAACAAAAGATTGAGACTCATCAAGATTGCATTTCACAAAGCTGAAAATTTATTTAATGACAGGTGTGTGTTTTGGTTGTTCTTTATATGTTGATGTGTAAACAAAGACAGATGCGTCTAATGTTTTATCTATTTTTGCTTTGGAAAATTCATTTGTTCAAAAAGAATGTTGCCTCAACAAATAAACTGATTGTACTTTCTTTTTTTCCCAAAAAATAATGACAACAGGATGGACAACAGTATGGAATTTAAAAAGTGCTAATTGGTGAGCCTTTTTTAGGTGCCCAAAAAAAAAGGAAAACAACTTTAACAACAACAACAACAAGACAACTGGAATGAAGGAAATCAGTCATGTTGGCATATCAGCTCAAATCTCTACTCCTGGTCCATAGTGACACCTGAGCTAACAGCTAGGTTCCTGTGGAGATTTGGGTTCTGGCTGTGCCTGTTTCTGCTTCGTACAGAGGAGAACGATGTATCACAACCAGGAACTTTACACTTGTGCAGCAGTCGCAGATGGACAGTCTTGTAATGGGCCCTGAATGTGCCCTTGTTGCTGTAGACCTTTTGGCAGACGTGGCAGGTTATCGGAGATCCGCCCCCACCTCCTTGGAGCCCGCCCTGTCCTCCCCCAATGCAGCCCAGGCTCCTCTCTCCCCCGAGTGCCAACTCCTCGCCCCCAGGCCTCCCCACGCTGATCCCATCGCAGCTTTCATCACTGTCCTCCATGGGGAGCACTTCCTCATCCTCTTCAATCCCCTCTCCTTCCTCACTACCAGCTCCATCTGAGTCCCAGGAAGATCGAGCACCGCTGCGAGGTGGGACAGAAGAGGAGGTGCTCAGGTCCAGCACTGCCCCATCCTCCCCACTACCACCACCTTCTCCTCCTCCTCCTCCTAATCCCTCCACCTCTCCTAAGGGAGATGCCTCAGCGCTGTCTGGTGCAGTAGACATTTTGCTCATGGGGAAGACCAGACCCATGCGATTGTGTCCTCTGAAGATCACGGAGGTCTGGCTGGTTGGGTCTCGATGGGACAGATCTCTGTCCCGCTGGTCCTGGCAGTAGTCCAGGCCAACAGAGTCTCTGTCTCTGCAGTGGGATGAGGGTGAGTAGAGGACATTGGCTGGGCTGAAAGAGTCTTTGGTCAGCAGCTTGTGGTGCAGGTTCAAATTTGCACTGTGTCTGTAGACAAAAAAAATTTGCATAAAAAAATCAGCTAACTGTATTATATACCACATGGTGGATGTCTTCTTTCCAAAAACCCTGAGGTACCTCAACAACATACATTTTCCTGCCATGCTCATCTGACTGAAGCCATCCACCCTAAAATGCCATAGAAGCAACAGAAAAATGCAAGATTGTGTTCTTTTAGATATGCTAATGAAGTTTGAGCCAGCAGCTTTTTGCCATTTCTGCCAAGTGGCATTCCTTTTTCCCCACATTACCTGTGGTTTACAGAGCAAGTGTAAAGAACAGAAAACATTAACAAGTCAGGAGAGTCAAATCCAAATGCTCAAAAATGTTTCCCATTAAATAACATAAATCTTATTGTCTATGTATTTAACAATGTGCTATAACAGGGCAGATATACTCCAAAACTGATGCAGAAGCAGCCATGCTTTCGCATGTGTTTATACTACAGTGTCCACATGTCCACATGTGCAGACTGCATTTACTGTACGATCTTAATACATTTTTGGCTGCATGTGCACATATTCTGCACAAATTTATGCCGCACTGGTGGCTACATGGATTTGAGCTTCAAGGCCCAAGTGATGGCTATTCTGGTGCTATAATACTCTTGCATATCTGATAATCTGTGTTGAAACAAGAAGAAAATATAGTTTCCCCTCACCTGTCTCTGCTCCTGCGGGAGGGGAAGGCAGCATTGCAGCCGTCCACTGTGCACATGTGCATCTCCTTCAGGTGGACATTTTGGTAGTGCATCTTGACGCTGTAGGGATTCTTAAAGGTTTTACTGCAGATCTCACAGTGGTGTGACAGGTCAGCATCAGGGTTGAGGTGAGACAAATCTGAGTCACCGTAGTCATCTACACAGCCATCAGATCCCTCCTTCTCATGGTCTGAGAGTTGGAGAGCGCCCCCATTAGTAAGCCTGTGCTCACCCTCATCCCATCTGAGCTCTGAAATCTTCTCAGCTGCATGGAGAGAGTTGGTACACTCTCTTTCCTCCCTTTCTTCATTGCCATTGGGTTCCTGACAGAGTAAGTGGTTCTCCCGAAGGTTCTCGATCAGCCTGTTTTCAAAGGGGGAAGATGTGCAAGTGATGACACCTGCTTCAATTTGCTGTGGCCCATCATCTTTGACCTCCCTCTCTGTCATCTCTCTATCTAAGGTTTGGTCCAGCAGATGCTTAGCACCTTCTGTTTCCCTCTCTTCACCAATGTACGCCCCTCTCTCCTCCTTCTCCTCCCCAGCTCGTCTTGCACACATATGCCCTTCTGCTCGGATACCGTCACACTCTTCTTTGTCCCTGCCCTGTAAGCGAGCTTCATCCTCAGAGCTGCTCTCCTTATCCATCTGCTCTTCGTGCTCCACTGCCTCCTTCTCTATTTTTATTGGCATGCTTGACTTTCGAGACTTTTTCTTTGGTATGGGATCTGTTGTGCAGAGTTCAGGAGCTGTGGTAGGTTTGACGGGCACAGAGGAGGACAGGAGGGGGAGAGAAGGCAGTGTTCCTGGGGTGTTGGCAAGCTCTGCTGGGGTAACCAGACTTCGGTAGAAAGGCAGGACTGGCTGTACTGTTTTTAAGTTGGGAAAGAGGATGCCACTGTGGCCCATGCTGGGGAAGGAGCTGCTGTGGAGCTTGGAACCAGTGTCCACATGGCTCACCATGTAGCTGGGAACTGACTTATGACTTTCTGTAGAGCAGGCGGGGACGGGTGTGCCATATTCAGGCCTCTTCTCTCCTTGAGAGCCCTCATCGCTAGACAAGTTGCCCCGCAGGTCTTTGTCCCGATTGTTGCGGTTCATGGGCATGTGCAGCCTTGGGTTTGGGTTGGCACTGTGGCGATTGCGACTGCGCAGCGAGCTGAAAACCATGTTACAGCCCTCGATGGTACACTTGTGCTTAATCTTCAGGTGCACTGCATTGTAGTGGATTTTCAGTGTGCCTTTGTCGTAGAATGTCTTCTCACAGGCATTGCAAAACACACGACCCTTCTTCAGAGATCCTCCTCCCCCACCACCTCCTGAGATCCCTCCACCGCTGCTCCCGTTCCTGTCCATGGAGCGCAGCTTGCCCTCAGGTGACATCTGTGTTACATCAGAACTCATGGAGGGTGTACATGGCGTGGAGGGTCCATCAGAGTAGTTGTCGCTAGTGGAGAAATCCTCAGCCTCAATCTTTGTGGTGGTGGACAGGCTGTCCATTGGTTTGTCTCCACTTCGGTCTAGATCAGCAGAGAATGAGACAGAGCTGGAACCTAGCAGACTGCTTTCTGGAGGATGTGAAAGAGACAGGGGGTTGTCCCTCCCTAGACCATCCCGTCCTTGATCATCTCGTCTCTGACTCTGCTGCTCCACTGATCCCCGGTGTGGCTGCTGGTGCTGCTGGTGTTGCTGGTGTTGCTGCTGCTGCAGTGCCCCTGTCGGTGAACCCAGAAACGGAGCTGGAACAGAGCCCAACAGCTGGAAGGGCAGCATGAAGGCCATGCTGTTGATAAAGTTTTCAAAGTGGTGCATGCTGTTGCCGCTCAGCTTTTCCACTTTGGATGCAGAGAGGTTGGCAGCAGTGCGTGGGGTGTTGCGCTCGATGAAAGTGCGGATATCTGAGTTGGTGCGGGTGCTTGGAACCAACACCGCCTGGCCCTCCTTGTCCTGCAGAGCCATCAGCTCAACTATGGACTTGGTTTCACCAAAACGCAGGAACTGTTGCAGTGTGGCGATCTCCTCCTCAAATGTCATGATGGCCCACCGGTCCAGCACCTTCCCAGCCACATCCTACAGACAGGACAGGAAGAAAGTGGACAGCAACATGGTACAGGGAGGGGGAGAGGACACGGGTATGAAACAGATTGAGGAGAGGGAAAGTGGTAAAAAAAAAAGGGTGAGGGGAGAGAGCAATTTCATCATTAGCATTGGAAGTGTCTGTTGGGTTGCTCATACATATTCACAGAGTTGGTTGGGTGACACACCCTATGAAACAGACTGGCATGGCAGCTAAAATAAAGGAATCAGATTGAGTGTTAATACAAGCGAACACCCCAGAACCCTGAGAACCCTCATTATACATTTTATCCATCCCCCGCTCCAGCTGCAAAACAAAAGGTGACCACGCCTTTGCAGTTTTAGCCCCAACCCTCTGGAATTATCTTCCCCAATCTATCAGATTTGCTGAATCTTTGGACTGTGTTAATTGGCTTCTAAAACTCACCTTTATAGGCCTGCCTTTTTATAGATCTCCATCCCTGTCTTATGTTTTGATACATTTTAGTTTGGTCTGTTTCCCATTGTGCTGTGCTGTGTTTTATATTGTAATTTATTTTTTCTTATCTTTTCTTTATCTCTCTTTATTTATTAATTTATATTTTTTATGTGTGTGTGAAGCACTTTGTAACTGTGTGTTTTAAAACGTGCCATATAAGTAAAGCTTTACATACTTACTTACAGGCACACTGCATTTCATCTTGCAGGTCATTTCTCTTCATTTAAATCATGTGGATTTACCCGCTCTGCATCAGCAGAAGCAGACAGAAAACACACACATACACACACACCATAGTGAGAACAAGCATACGAGCATACTTGCAGGCACGTAGACTCATATACACGCTCCCAAAGGCATGCAAAAATAAATACGTGCACAGACATACCACACACACACACACACACAGACACACACATACATAGACACATGAGTAAGGGAGGGGTGATCAGAGGGGGCCTCACATTGATCAAGCGGGTCTTTTCTCCCTTAGCCCAGCAGTAATCACATGTGAGTTTGGGCGTCTTTGAAAGTGAGGAGCAGCTTCGTGCCGTAACCGTGATTAATATTTCATCACAGAGCATTCATTGGGCGCCTGTCGAGGATTCTGACTCTACTTTCGCCATTAGATGAGCTAACATGAATTAAACGCGGCCCAACTTGAATACTTGATGATGTACTAATCGAAGTGAGAGCTGGCGCTGACACAGTGACTACAGCCCAGGCCTCGGCTGGCTTGGCTCCGGCTTGAGAGGAAATCTTGAGCAAAAGACATAATATTTACAAATCTACCCCAGCGCAGTTTGGAGACCTCCCCAAGCTGGTAGTACCACAGCAACCTCATGGCATTGGTTGCTACATCACATCCCTCCTCTGTCCTGTCTTCAACCATGTTCTCCTCATTTTTTCTCCTTCTCCTCCCTCTTCTTCCTCAGAAATTATTTCTGTCCCTTCCTTCCTCTTCTTGCTCAGCCCATCACTGCCATGGCCTTGCTTAGAATCAGTCTGGATTTCAGCGTTTTAGGGTCCCATGTTGGCTTCCAGGCTGTTTTTAGAGGCTTTTTTCACCCTGACAACAATAATACTAAATACTATATTGGAAGTCTTTTAATATTCAACTGAATAGTTTAATATTTTGTAATATGCTTAAATTATAAAAAAAACTAAGCAGGGGGAAAAAGATGTCCAAAGGGGAAAACCACACCTATGAACACCTGTAAAGCTGTTATTTGCATGTCTTTCTTAAACCTGTGCATTAACAGAAATGTAAAAGTGACAATTGTGGTTTTTAGGGGGAATGACGTGACGACCAACATCCACCCTTTGGTATAGAATCTCCGGCTGTAGTGTAGATTGCCAAATACGGTTGGTGAGCACAGGGTTTGGTTGTGGTTACTAAAGACACAATGGTGTCAAACCGAGCCACCTCACTGTGACGACAAGATTTCAGGAAGCTGCACATGTTCACTGCTCCCAGCTGATGTTTGCCAAGACACAGTTCCAGCCCGTAACTTCTCCTAAAACCACAAACCATCATTTTTACATTTCTGTTTGTGTATGGACTAAACAAAGAAGATACATCAAGTCAATTACTGTACTTTAGAGGTGTTGGTAGACATTTTAAATTTTTTTTTACTTGGGACAGAACCTGTTTTCCCCTGCCTTCAGTTTTATGCTAAGCTAGGCTAACTACATCCTGACTCCAGCTTGGTGCTTAACTCTCAGACATTATGTCATCACACTCTCAGAAAGAAGACAAATATGCCTATTTTCCAAAATGTTGAACTAGTTTTGTACTGGTGTGGAGAAGGGCATAAAGGCTGAGGTTGAATCCTAACAACATGTACACACATTGTACACCCCCTGCAGCTCACCTGGAGTACGTATCCTCGTATGTAGTCCTGCAGCGTCCAGTCGAGTGCGTTGAGGATCTGGATGACCTCCTCCTGCTTGAGGACGGAGAAAAGGCGGTCCAGGAGGATCTTGAGGCGGATGGGGATGGCTTGGGTGCCATATAGCATCAGGCTGCAGATATCGAACACCACGTTGGAGTGCACAATCTCCACCTGGCTGCTCTGGTACATGTGGTGCAGCTTCAGTTTGCTCAGAGCTAGAATACGTACACATCAGATTTGGATTAGATTACATGAAACTGCACTGGTCCCTGGGCTGACATAGGACAAGGACACAGCAATGAGAAACAGCATAGACTTTCAAATAGTATGCAGGTCCAGTGTTTTCCCTATATTATTTCTGAAAATTATGAGCGCCCCTGCTAAATTTTCACACGATCATTAATATCAATGGGCTGTTAATGATTTTCACTCACACACTGTGCGAGCACGATGACACCCTTTTTTGAATTGTTTTTGAGTCATCCTCCCTCTCTTTCTTCAAAGGAAATCTACATGAAAGGTACTGTTATAAGAGTAGTGTAGCTCCTTTAAGGAATAAGGCAGTGTGTAATGTGTGTGTAGCGAGTGTGTGGTTGAGCGAGCGGCAGAAAAGTGATGGTGAATGTGAGCGGGGCAGAGGAAAAGGTTAGCAGTAAGTTGTCAATCTGGCAGTAAATGTACAGTACAGGCTACAGTGTGTTAGTTAATAATCTATTGTTTCCCCACCGTTGGGAAAAGTGAAGAGGGTTAACCCTGAAGTTAGCGTCAATCAGTTAGCCCAACCTGACCAGTCTCACTTAAGGTGGACTGACCTTTAAGGTGGACCAGCTATTCTCATTTTAGTGTCAATCACAGCCACACAGAGAACAGAGAAATGTCTGGCTGGAGTTTTGCTCACCCCCCACCCCCACCCCCACCTCGACCGCACCGCGCCGCCGATCCAAAGCGGTCACCCAAGGGGAAACACTGAGGTGTGAGTAAAAATAGTCAAAATTGAACGATTTCTACATGTAAAGAGTATAGAAAAATATTTAAAATCCAATACGGGGCAAAACTAAAATTCTGTTTTTGTTAGTTGCTGAAAAAGTTATGAGTTACAGATGTTGATTTATACAACAATACATTAAAAATATTTAAATACTATATAAGCAATAAGTAATACATTTGAAAATAAAAAACAAAACACACTGTTGCTGTGGATATACTCCTTCATTAATATTATATTACTGGTATTCTGCTTTAGTTGCTGAATGCATATGATTATCTGGACAGACACATTACTACAGACTACATACTACTGTATAACATTTTTCTGGATAACACATGAATACATGAAGTGCATTTTGAAGAGCTGCACTCCCAAAAAGGGCTGTGTTCATAATCAGCAGATATCCTGATCTGGTTTGGAAACTAAATGAAGGCGTTGATGATTCTCACAGCACTCTTTACTGTGCATGAGTGAAAATTGCTGGAGACGTTATTACAATTACTGTTAGGCTAGAAAGCTCTACACTGTATTTTACTTCTAGTCTCTCGGAATATAAATAGAGCGTCCTTCATAATAAAATCACAAGGCAATGTGTTTTAAGGGAAATGTGGTCTTAATTCAGAAGTAATTAGAAGAAGTAGAAGTACCACTACTTAAAACTGCACAATTACCCACAGTGTAATCACAAATGATCACTAAGAATGTATTTACAAGATGATACAGTTGGAAGGCTATGTATAACAATTAATGTTACAGTGATAGAATACTGACTATTAGACTCTCATTTCTATCTATCCATGCTGGTAGCTTTATTTGTCCAGGTTTTGACACGTCTGTCTCTGAAATATTTGTCTCCACCTGAATGGACGTTATTTTGTGATGCTCACAGTATTGGAAAATGACATTTAGAAATTCACCAGTAACATCCAGAAGTGTGGACTGAAGTCACATGGCTCAGGACTTTACTTGGACTTCAGCCATTTGACTTGACCAAAGATTTAAAAAAAACATGTTATAACGTGAATCAACTTCTCATTTCTTCATTTCATTCTTCATACTTAATCACTCCGACAGCAGCCAAGTATGACCAGCACAGACAACAGATGACACCCCGCATTATCGCATTACATGTAAATACTCAGCTGTGGTCAACAGAAAATATATGGCAACATGCAAAACATTCAGTTCAAAAATGACAAGCGATTGTAACTGTGTCAAAGGAGTAACATACTGTACCAGGGCACGACAGGTCATTTTGATTTGAAAATAATAAAATACAAATTAAAAAGCATTAAAAAGCACTTATTATTTCTGTAAATTTAATCCACAGAACACACCATAAACTGTTTTACCTTTTACTAAAGAAATAATCCTCATGAAAACTGAACACGGCATTTTTTGTGGCGTATCTACACAAATAGATGTTGCTGTAAGATTTTTTAAATGTAAAATTTCAAGGCTGTGAGCACCACAAATTAAATTCCATTCACCCTCCTCCTGTATTGAGGTGGAGGCAAAATTCTCAGAAACTCGTCAAAACCTGTACATTGCTAGATAATACTAGTGGTAAGAGAGTATGTCCCCATCTCTAAATATACTATTTATATTATCAGTGAAGAGAGCCACAGTTTATGTATTTGCATTAGGATCCTCTCCAGCAGTAGAAACTTTGCAGTGAGCTCTTACCGTGTGCTACCCAGCCATGCTTGCAGTTTTCACACTGCCTCCTCTTCAGCTTCCCAGGCTTGAAGCTGTCACAGTTACAGTTCACCAAAGTGCAGCAGATAGCCTGTTGGTACACACAAAAACACATTAAGTGTTAAAATGTAAAATCAGCTTTTTATTTTAGACACAACCACATAAATTCTCATTTTAACAGCATGTATCATGCCTTAGTTTTTCCTCAACAGTTGATTTTCACCTGAAATTTCCTTTATATTTCTTTAAAAAAAGAAATCCACAACAACAGATATATATACATTCAACATCTCCTTCTTCCAAAACTTTTATGAAGCTATCTGATACTATACTAACTGAATTAATCAAGATGTCTTTCATCATTTTGTTCACATTTGACCAAAATTTAGCTAGACATACAGTATATTGTTGGAAACGTTGAGATCAAGAGTGGAGTTGGAGCTGCTGCTGGTGAGTTTAACAGGTTGAAGTTCCATTTGGGCAGAGCACATTTTTATATTCCTGACATCAAAGAATATGATGATTATTGATGATTATTGTTGATCCTTTTTCTATTTAGTATAATTCCAAAAGTATAATATCTTAATATCTTGGTCGCCTTTCTGCACAGACGGGGATGCAACATAATAGCACCAATCAAAACTCATCTCACCCTTCCGTGACTGTGCAGTCGAGGAAAAGAATGTTCGAGTGTGTGCGTGGTTGTAGCTCTGCTCATCTTACACAGCGACATGAAAAATGCACAACCGCCAAATTGCCCACGGAAACCGAAAGAAAGAGCATGATTGCCGTAAGTAATTTTGCTCTCCCTTTGTGAATCACTCAGTGCCTGCTTTGCCCTGTGAGAGCAGTGTGAGCATAGGTGTGCGTGTGTGTGTGTGTGTGTGTCAGTAGTGCTGCAGGGCAGGTCCTCTCTACAGTAACAAGAGGTCTTGGACACACCTGGACCACCAAAACCATCTCAATCAATCAATGCCTGAGGCACACACTCTCACACACTCTCACACACACTCACACAGGTTAGAGGACTCTGTCCATTAGCTCATCTGCTAATGGGTTTTATCTTTTCAGGACAAACATGCAGGGAAAGCAGGGTAAGTGCGCCGACACAAGTGAGGAGTGAATGGCAGTAATGAGTCAAGTTTTCTGGGTAGCTGCTGACTTGGCAGAGACCCTGCAGAGAGGACTCCAGCACACTGATACACTCAAAATGACTCTGCCTGCCCTCTCTCTCCCTGCCTTGGACAAAAAAAGAAAAAAAATCATTTACACACCAGGAACTGAGGGAAAAGCATCATCAGATTTATGATCAAAGCCAGTGTTGTTAGTGCTACATGCTGAAAACCTCGGAGTGGCTGCGCTATGCCACCTCTCTCCCTGTGCATCTATAATGCATGATCAGTGGGGCTTTAGTATACATGAGCGGCATGCTTAGCTCCTTTACTTGAGCTCACTCCCTCTGCACGGGCGGAGAAGGAGGAAAAGTGTGGGTGGGTGGATGGGTAGAGGGCCTCCTCCTCCTCATTTAGTCAGTTGCTTGGCTCTGCGCTCGAGGCTGGGCTCGTCCTTGAGATGTGGGATCACATTATTTCACCTTACAATAACCTCTCATCATTAGGACGGATAAACTGACCTGAGATGAAGGTGACGGCAGCTACCTAGCCTTGAAACGCAGCTTGGTAGCTCCGGCCTTCAGTCCCGTGACATCCGTTTGCTTTGCTTTTCTCTCTATCGCCCTCTCTGTCAGGTTTCATCTCCAACCGGCTGGCTCACCCTCCTCCGGACAGTAGTGAGGTGTAAAAACCCCTTTGCTCATCTCTCAGCGACATAATCCCATCATTACAGAGCACCAAGAACCAACACGGCCCAATTAGGCTAATCCCATCCCACTGTGGGTGCACACACACCTCCTGCTGCTGCTCCCCTAATATACATCTCAATCAGGTGCCCCTGCCTGCTCACCAGCCTGTAGCACACACACACACACACACACACACGCATACATACACACACACACATTCCAATGCACAGTATGCTCCCAGTCATTTATCTTAATTAGCGATTCATTTCATGAGTTCCTGAGAAGAAGAACAAGACTATGAAAAAGAGGAGGAGGAGACATGACAGGCCAACCCTACAGTGGCTCTTGGTGACCAAGGACCCCCCCACACCCCCATCACCACCACCACCCCGCACCCCCCCACCAGCTCTCTTGCTTTACTGTTGTCACAACAAAGCCACGGCTGTTCGCACGCATCAATGAAGTCGATGACAAGTAGACTAATTGCACAAAATGATGCGGCTGGGTCAGTTTTTAAAGCCAAAGCTAACACAACGTTGCTTTCTTTATATCAGTAATGTAAAACAGTGTAGCCACACATCAGCCCCCACGCCCCCCATCACCACACACACCTTGAATACATTACAAATGCCTCTAATTAGCAGGCACTTTGGTACTACATGCTGTTGAATAAAATGACAAATGGTGAAGGTTTGGTTTCAGAGGTGCTGTAAATTGATGTGTTATTAATGAACTGATCCTACTTAGAAATCACATTTAGTTTCATTTATAAAGACTGACACTGTATGATAGTGTTGTATTTTTCATCTTTACTAAAAAGGAGCACTGTCCTTTTTTAAGAGAATATAAACTCTTGATTAATATTTTAGTTTTTTGTTTTTTTTTTCATTTTTGAAAAATATGCAGTGGAGGTGTGATGCTTTTTTCAGCCCTGAGTAGTGTCTGCAGCCCCAACTACCTCCACCAATCAGACGCTATCTTGCATACCATACACACTAATTACATGAAGTATGTGATACATTCTTATCTTGCTGTTACTATACAAGAAATGAGCATACTTTGCTATTTTATACTGTCAGGAAATGTAATAAATGTGGGTCGTCAGTCAGACTGCGATTGTGAAAATTAAACTTTACAAAGAGTGAGCAAAATGTTTTTCCAAGATTCAAAACTTATTTTTCATTTTCCAAGATCTTCCCAGTACTGTCTCACCACCATTTTCAATTTATTGTAATTTTTTGCAGCTGTGAGTAGCTCCTCTATTGCTTTTGTTCATCTCACTGTGAGATAAATGTGTCCATTAGTGTTTTTAGTGTGTTACTGACTTTCTTGACTATACTCAATTTTGTCACTGTTCCACTGTGAAGACAATATATACTTAAAATCTGGTTAGAATTAGTATGTAGTATGGAACCGGAGCACTCTGAGGGGTTAGTGCTGCTTGTAATGCTTATTTCTGTGAGTTCACAGTAATAATTGAAGGCAAGCTTATCAAAATTTTTATATGGACACTGTTTAGAGATGAATGAGAAAGTTCCTATTTGACCATGGAAATTGTAGTTCGATAAAATAATATTAATTTAACATCAATTTACTAAAAACTTTTGATTTCTGATTTTGAAAAGTGGGGGTGGATTAAAAACATATCCATCTGCCACCATATAATACAATACAAAGACATTTTGTAAGTGACTTTCTGCTCCTGATACTATGGACCTATCTAGCCTTGGTCTCTCTGAATCTCTTTATTTTCTGTGTGTATGAATCTGTGTGCCACAGGATGCAAAAATGTTCAGCATTTTATTTCTTTTAATATGAAAGCATATTCTGACTCCGTGTGTATGTTTTGATTCTGCCAGCAGCCGTCTGTCCCTCAGTGTCTGTCTATTTGTTAGAGCAACTGTAAAGGCATCTTGGTTGAGAGACTGTACACTCAGAGGTCAGGCTGTGTAGGACGGACTGATGGAAGCCATGACGGGAGGTTAAAGAGGGAGAAGGTGAGGTTAAGAAAAGAGAAAAGTGTGAGATGAAGAGAAGAGAAGAGAAGGCAGAGACGACATAAAGACATCGTCTGTTTTCCATTGACAACCCAATCCTGAGTGATAACATACACTCAGAGGTGCCTGCATGTGTGTGTGAAATAGCGTTCCACACTGAGTGAAAACACACACAGTAATGAAAACGCATGAGACACCAATGATGTTTGTGTTGGACGAGCACGGCTTCACCTGACACTTTCATTAGAATCATTAAAAATTCAAACCCAGCTGTTTCCTTCGTTTTGTGATTTCTTAATCCACTCTACACTATCTAATGCAGAAATTACATTAGCAACTTAAAAATGATTCTTTATGGTGACCTTTTTTAGATGTAGGGAAGAAAACTACCAAACACATTCTAGGCCCAAAAAAGAAGAAAAAAGTCAGCTATGTTCTGTCTGGTCCAAGTGGAACATCATCTCCATCCCATCGCTGAGCCATAGCCGTAACATCCTTCACAGACCCAAAAAAACGAAATAAATAAAATAAAATAGTCCTTTCTGGCTCTTAAAATAAAATCCTGCCATATGTCCCGAATAGCCACGGTGCTTTAGAGACTCAGCAGAAGTGAACAGCTGCTTGGACAGAGACAGTTCAGGGATGGACGGGGACTTGTTGGCTTAATGCAGTGGAAAACTAATCAATTAGCAGCAGCCCGGCACTAACTGACACTCAATGGGGAAACAAGTGGTGCTGGTGCCAAAGAGTGAATAACAACAGGGCTATCAGCGGCTCCGAGGAAGAACAAGACTGACGGCCAAGTGAGAGGGGATCAGATTTTACTATCAGCCATTAATCAGTTTACAAGACAATTACAGCAAAGGGGAAATGAAGGAAGTGAGAGTTTTCCTGACGGGAAGTATAAAGGATCACTTTGTAAAATACATATTTTGTTGAAAACAGGTAGCTTTCCTTAATGGGTGCTCTGCTATAAAATGACTTTAACACTCCATGTGAAAGACGAACGCAATGAGATAAAGATTTTGATTATTGTGGTATTGTTCTTTTTTTTTTGTCTTTTTTAGATATTTGGTGACTCACTATTTTTATTGAACATGTTTTTGTTACAAGATCAAGAACCTACAAATTGATATGTTGCTTCCAAAATGTTTCCCAAATGTGCAGACACATAAAATTAGAGTGTACCACTCTTAGAACAAATCACATTTTTTAATGTTTAATAAATTATTCACCTAATGCGTTATAGGTCAGTTATAAGCTTTATAAGGACAATGTTTGGTTTTCCAAGCTATTAATTGATTAGTCAAACATTTAATCACTTAAGTCATCAAGTATTCTTATGCTTTTATCAAGTAAAAATGCCAAACATTCAGGGTTTTGTGACAATTTGCAGTTTTATTTTTCAGTTCTATATCATTATATAATTCATATATTTGGGTTTTGGACTGCTTGTCATACAAAATAAACAATCACAAAAAGTCCCCTTTGAAAGTGTGACGGACATTTTCTCTGTTTTCTGACATTCAATAGACTAAACAATTAATCAATATTAATCAAAATGTTACTTCTTTTAAATGTGCATGAAATGTCTTTCTATGATGAAAAGCTACTTTTCATCATAGAAAAAATTACATCTGACATATGTTCACTCGGAATTAAATTTCCTTTTTAAATGATCAAACTATGCAACATATTTCTAATAAATATGTTGCAACTTTCTTAAATTTTAAAAGGCAATATATATTTAAAAGGACACATTCTACTACTTAAAAAAAGGCAACACAGTGATCAAGAAAAGCATTCACACTCTCACAAACACGCATACACACACACAGAAGAAAAAATATTTAATCCCAGCCAGAACACACAGAAAACACTCAGGAATTTGGTGGGAGGACGGTGTTCCTGGTACTGCTCAGATAGCCTGCTAATAACGCTGACTTCCACCAATAAAACCACCTCAGCAGCTTGCACTGACTACACCTGGCCCCACTGCCGAGCACAGGCTGTGTGTGCGTGTGTGTGCATGTGTGTGTGTGTGTGTGAGTGTGTGAGTGCGCTGTATGAGCATAGAACACAGTCTCATGAATAAATCACGCTTTGGATCGGGTTGTGTATGTGACAGCGAGGTAGTAAAATGTTAATTGATGACAAGTGTTAGTTAAAGTGAGGTTACAATGCGGAGCTGCTCAGCAGGAAACATGATCCCACCTCAGCTTATGATTTAATGTCACTCCGCTAAGAAAGAGGAAGCACTTTAACACACAGCACCAGATCAAAATCACTCACTTGTGATCGTCTCCAAAACGATTACATCAACTTTCACATGAAATACTGAACTTTTATACACAAACTCTCAGCTGCAAAGCCAACCAGTCTGGCTTTAATTCATCAGCTTTAAAGTAAACTGCGTGTCAGTAATAGCTTTTGAAATTCACTTTTTAAAAAAACATGAGCGCTTTTTTAACACCGCGTTGGACCTGAAAAGGAGAAGACAAACCCAGAAAAAGCCTGTGCGAGTGCAAGTAGTGACAGGCTGTGTTTGAGCCTATTAGGAGTCCATACAGCCCAAAGACAGCGTGAAAAACTCATTATTTCATACTCATCCAGCAGTCAATCACAAGAAAGCACATACACACAGAAACACACCACATGTTTCAACACCAAACCGCACAAAAAAGTAGCAAATCTTTACCTGAATATCCATGAGAGAATAGTTGGCTTCTTTAAGAAAAAAAGAAATCTTAAAAGACAAAAAGATGAGCTTAGGGGTGGGGGGAGAGAAGGAGGAGAGCCAAAGTTTGCTTGGCTTCCTGGTGAATGTGGCTCCCCGTTAGGAACTCAGAGGGAGTGTTTGGCTCGGAGAGGGAGTAAATGAGGGGAACATGTTAGTACACTGAGTCTGAGAGAGTTTGGCTCCCAGCTACGCTCTGATTAATATCAGATCTCCCTCTCTCCTCGCCTGCCTCTTGACAATCTTGTCACATCTGGCTGACAAATCCTCACAAGCCTTTTGGTGGCAGCGCAGAGCAGATGCAAGGGGTAGCTGCTATGTGTGTGTGTGTGTGTGACTGTGTGTGTGTGTGTGTGTGGAGTTTGGGGGTGTTAAGGGGGTAGGTTGGGGCCAGGAGGGGCAGATCACAGCTCGAGGAGACGCTAAAGGGGGTAAAAGGCTGGAGCACACACACACACACACACACACACACAAACACACACCCTGCCACCCCCTCCTCCCATCCTCTCACGGATGGACCATCATGAACCTAATGAAGCTGACGAGGTCGGCAGTCACCACCACCGACTCACACACACACACACACACACACACACACACACACACACACACACACACACATAAACACACACAAAATAAAGTGCAACTCTGTAAAGATGAGCTGGGGCCCTAGCTCTGTGTCATTTATGTGAGTGTGTGTGTGTGTGTGTGTGTGTGTGTGTTGTGCCCCGGGGCCCTGCAGCACTAAAGAAGAACAGAGAGACACCCACAGAAAGAGATGGAGGTAGAGAGAGGAAACAAAAGATGGAAAGAGTGAGATAGCAGCAGGGATGAAGAGATAGGACATGAGTGTGTTAAAGGAAAGCCACAGAGGGCCATTCTACTCACATTTCTGTCACACACACACACGCGCACGCATACACACATACGCGCACACACACACACACACACACACAACAAATAAATGTAAATCACTTTCATGGATTGCTGGGCCTCTCATTCATCAGAAAATGGAAAAGGCAACCTGTTAGAGGAACATAAAATATGTGAGGGGAAAAAACCACACACACCTCACATGGCAAAATTATGACAGAGCTTGATGATAATTCAACAACATATTTTTAAGATTCTATTTATTATGGAGGTATTTATTATTTTGATATTTGTAAAATAAAGGCTAAACTTGAAAACTGATTCAACAACCAAACACTCTGCTCCACAACATTTAAAGTTAGATTTAACTTGTCTGACATTAACAACAGTAGTTATTGAACTTTTAAAACACTGATAAAATTTTATATAATGTTATATAATTATAGCATTTGATCAGGTTCATGAGTGCATCTTTGGAGTCCTGAATTCATTAAAATTGTGTGTATAGCGAGGCTCAAAATAGTTTTATGTCAAAGTTGATAAACGAATATGACAAGATTTACATCTCTCAGATTTATAACCATAAATAAAAATGTGAAATCAAATCAATTAGCTCATATTTAAAAAAAAAACTAATTTATTTCAACTAAAAAGAAAAATTTCAAAATAAGAGAATAATCCTCAGACTGATCTGAGATCTGTTCTGCATGAAGTCTTATTTTCACATCACAGTTTTATCCTGAAAGTTAAACTCCAGCCTGTTTGACACTCAGTAATTGTGTAGCAGCCAATAACCACAATTGTTTCTCCTCCAACTGTTTAGCATTGTTTACACACACACACGCACGCACACACACAAACATGGAGAAAGTGTTTTGCCGCTACTACCACACAGACAGCTCTGCTAATTGTTACATTATGGCTGCAACAAAACATTAGGCTGCTCTTAAATTACATTCCAATAGGCTGTGGGCAGCAGCCAGGAGGCTACAGGAGGCCAGGCTGCTCTGCTTCCCCAAACTACAGACAGACGGGTGGATGGAGTACAGGCCCAGGTAAGGACTGGAGGCTGCTTCTCTCTCCTCTAATGGTTTGAATGACACTTTTTTGTCACAGGAGTTTTAGGATAAAGACAGACATAGCATTCAGAATACGACACAATAAAATAAAGCTGCCAAATAGAAAGTTAATAGTAATAGTTTTAGTAATTGAACAAAAGAAACTGAAATAGAAGAGTATTATATGCTACCTTTAGGGAAGCTTGTATGCGTCTCCTCTGTGGTGGAGTTAGTGTTATTGTTTATTGGGAGTTGTCTCTGGATTCTTGGAAGGCATGTAAGGACAATCTGTGTCCACACTGTCTGCTCATTTTCACTTCTTCATCAGTCAGATAAGGATTTGTTTGGGAGCAACTTAAAGTCAAAGAAACAATTTCTTTTTTTTTTTTTTGGGGGGGGGGCAGGGGGAGGTGGGGGGGGGGGGGGTGGGTTGAAAACATCAAAGAAAACTGACAGTTTCAAAAATTGTTAAGTACCATAAAGTTGTAGTATTGCTGAGTTATTATTTGATCAGATTTTATTTAGACAGAAGTTGCTTGTGTTTAGATGTGTTAGACATTTAACATTTAAGAACTTTGGCTATTTTTCTTAAAAGGAAAAAACAGGGTTTTGTAAAAAAGGATGTATATTTCCTCAAAAGTTAACATATAAAAAAAAGTATCTTTTTGGTATCAGTCATGATACAATGCCTGAGTTTAGACATTAGTATCAAAAGATTTCAAATCACACTGAGCACTACAGATCACTATGTGACAACTTGTAACAACAAATCCTGTAAAAACAGAGATAAATACAACAGCAAAGTTGAAGTGTGTATCAGTGTGACACATTTCTACTTTTGCAATGTCATACATAAAGTACCAAATGTATGTAATCATAAAATGTGACATCTGTGCTAACCTAATCAGCGTACCTAAAAATGAAAAGTCTGCACTACTCCCGCCTGTCACTGCGATCTACAAAAACTGCTTCCAGTTTGTCTTTGTTAAACATGTGCAGCCACTGTGTGTGAAGAGAGCCGGAGCAGACAAGAGAATAAGCAATGAAAAGCCGTCTCTCTTACCTCAGCCATTGTCATTTAGTCGGATGTTTCCAAGGATACCGTGGAGTTTGCCATTCCCCGCGAGTCCCACAAAACAACTGCCTCCAACTCTCCTGTCCGCACAAGTACTAACGCAAAAGAGCCATCACACCCAGCAGCGTCTCCTTCAACAACACAGGCACACATGTACTCTGCTTCTCTCTCTCCTCTCTCTCACACACACACACACACACGCACACACACACACACACAACACGAGCCACCAACTCACACTCACTCCACAAAAGGAGAAGAAGAAGTCACTGTGCTTTTACTCTCACTGCACAGATGCACACACACACACACACACACACGCCTTCTCTGCTTTCTCTCCTCTAATGTTGCCGTGGACTGGCTCTAAACTACTCAAGATGTTCGGTGTGCGTGTGTGTGTCTGAGTGTGTGTGTTGAAACTGGGCACAGGGGATTGGAATGAGATCCTCCCACTCGGCATTCTCACCTCAGGAGCTGCCTGCTCCCTCCCTAGCCTGCGCACACAACACACACACACACACACACACACACTCCTGTGCACACATAGAGGTGTGCATGCTCTTTCACGCGTGCACACACACACACACACATCTACCCCCTCAGAGTCACAGGGCAGTCCCCTCACAGCTGGCTGGAAGAGGGCATGACACTCATCTTTCACAGAGATTTGATCAAAAGGAATCACAAAGGCTGGAGGCTCTCCTAATGCAGTCAGGGGAGACTCTCTCTTTTCCCCTCTCTCTCTCTCTCTCTCCGTCTGAGTAATGCCCTAAATCAACGCTGCCCCTCTCGGTGCACACAGCCCAGTGTGTGTGTCTGGATTCACCTTAACACAGCCCTGTGAACAGCCTCCATAACAAGTTATGCCTTGTGCCGTCAGGAATGTGTCAGTGTCTGTGCTGAGTGTTTCTCGGGAAGAGGGGGACTTCACACATGACAAAAACTAAATCTGTGATATGTGATAGGAATACATGTAACTACAGCAGGGAACCAACCAAAATATGTTCATACACACAGATTGTTGAAAACTGACATGTACCAAATATCTGTTCAGATCTTTAATCTTTTCTACTCATTCTTCTATTTGATAGTTCCACGTTTAAATCACATTTAAATGTGGAACTATCAATAGCAATGTTTTTGTACAACTAACTACATTTGAGGACTTTCCTTAAATTGCTAGCAATGAGTGATACTGTTTAGGTGTCAGCACCAAAACCCATGAATCATATCTGCATTAATATAAAACAATTTCAAACGATACCCAGCTCCACATGTAACAGCTAAATACATGTGGTGGAACAAAATTACCAGCAGTAACAAATGAGGCATTTGTTTGGCAGGAAGTAGAGAATGTCGCATAAATTGACGGTAAATGTAGATAAAGAAAGGGGCGGATCATATTTCATGCTTTATTAAAACTTTATTAAAACACAAAAGGAGTTAAGCAACGTTTCAGTCATATAGGATGGAAGGACAGATTCCTGTGTTTACAACGTGAGGGTTCACAACATTGGAAAACTCAAAACCGTTGTATGATTGCAGAGCTGGTCTTGTAAAGGTTAAAAATACTTTGCATCAATGATATAACACTACAGTATATCTATTCAATTGAGCCAATTCTTTTCCTGATTAATCAATTAATCCTTTAGTCTTTAAAATGTCAGAAAGCTGTGGAAAATATGCTCATCACAGCTTCCTAAAGCCCAAAGCGACAACTTCAAGTTGTTTGTTGTGTCGATCCAACAATCTAAACACTAAAATATTCAGTTTACTATCACACAAGACAAATAAAAGCACCAAATCCTCACAACTGACAGGCTGCAATAAAGGATTTTTGGGATGTTTGGCATTTTTGCCAATGATTCATTGATTATCAAAATATTTCTCACTCATTTTTCTCATTCAACATTGAATTTAATCAATATAGCATTGAATTTTTGTAATCACAACTTGGATGTTGACATGAACACTACTTAAAAGTTCCAAAATGACACAAAGAGCTTTAAAAGCTTTGACACTACTAAACTGTAGATGGTATAAAAGAGGCTGTAGGTAGTAGTCATGTTTTCTACAATCAGGGTACATTAAAAAATGATGAGTGTCTACTGGATTTATGGTATGTTTGTACACACAACAGCTGAGTTGGCCCTTTGAGATGATCTTTTATGTTTGAATTGTCACCTTTTGTCCTTTACTCTTCTTTCCATTCAAATCGTCAGGTTCATTTTCTGCTTGTGTCTCTTTTCTTTTCAGATCCTCCCCTCCTCCCTGCTCTGTGGCACAGGGAAAGCTCTGATGATTTTAGCCATTAGAGGCATCTGCTAATCCACAAATTACACAGCAAGTTTAAACAGGTACACCTGGTCTGCTTATACCTGTGGCGGCTTAAGGGAGGAAAGGAGGGTGGGAGTGTGTGTGTGTGTGTGTGTGTGTGTGGGGGGGGGGGGGGGGGGGGGGTTGTGCCACCAGGTGGAGAGACACTTTTTAAAGGTTCAGTGAGTAGAAATCGCAAAACAGACTTTCCTTCTATTTTTTTTTCTTTTAGTATCGACGGAGCCCTTTGCTTTCCCCAGAAACGTACTACACCACATTTACACTATATCATTCAACAGCTTCCCTGTATAATCTAATTTTTATACTTTTACCCACTGAAGCAGCAGAGGGTTCAATGCCTTGCTCAAAGGAAACTAGACTGAAGTGCTGTAGGGCGGGAAGAGTGTTACTCATCCACTTTCCCCACCCACATTCTCCCAGCGAGGATCTCAAATTGACAGCCCTCTGCATAAGAAAAATAAACCTACTGACTTCCTGTGGTGAGAGTAAAAAAAAAAATTTTAAATTGACAGCCCTCCAATCATAAACCCACTTTTCTATCCTCTAGGCTAGCACCGCCCCCTGACTTGACATTCAGAAATTTACCAAGCAGCTTCGCTAACTGATAAAAATGCAGCTAATGGCACTTGAAGTTGGACATTAAAACTGCATTACTTTCCACAGGAGATCAAAGCTGTTCTTATTCGTGAAAAGCCCAAAATGTTATGAGGTTACATATATGGATAAGAGACATCCCGTCAAGGCATGAAACGCAAGGTTGGAAAGCCCTCCACTCCCCTGCGGTCGTCCAGGCAAGCAGATCTGCTTACCGGCCTTGTATTTATTCCATACCTAGGGGATGCATACCAAACACAGCCCCAGACCTGGCCTGGATTAGGTCTGCACTGCTTGTCAGATTGCTGCTCCCTGGGCTGGAGCACCGCAGACGTATTTGTGCCCCAGGGGCTGAGCGTGGAAGCTGCAGCTAAAACCACAGCAAATAAACTCCATGTGCAGCAGAACAGGTCATGCTGCCTACTTACATGTCTGTCATTAGCCTTCCTGCAGGGAAAGAGCGAAAGGGGCTTGAGTACTTGAGCAGATGAGCAGCTTTGGGAGAGCATTACACACTCCTTTACACTTTCTTTATTTGATGAAGCCGAGGAAAATACTGCCAGTGCGGACACTTGCTCTCTGTCATTATTATTTTAATGATTTATTTCCCTGGTTTAGGCCTTTCATTTCAAATCACACAAATGATTTAAGGAGCCACCTGAATTCATTTCATGGCTTTCATTTGACTGTTTCAGTGTCCCACGATGATTCAAATGTAATTCCCACCCTGATAAGAATAGAATTTATTTTCATTTTGGCCTTAAAATGGAGCCAAACCCCTCAGATTTAAAAGTTAAACATCAAAATCAGATATATAATATTTATATATCTTGTTTTTCTTTTTACAATTATTTTCTTGATTAATCAATTGTTTATTCTATTAAATGTCAAAAATGCTCATCAGTCTTCAAATGTCTGACCAAAACATTTAAAAATGTTAGTGATATAAAATGAAGAAAAGCAGCAAATGATCACATTGTAGAAGCAGGAACCAGCAAATTATTTATTTAAAAACCATTCATTTTCTTTTGATCACCTGATTATTTAAGGGTTTCAGCTCTAGTTTGAATATTTCCAGAGAATAAATAATTATAAGAAAATTTGGCCTAAGTCAGTGTTGTTATGACTGGAGGAAGTTTACTGAAATTAAATTGATATTAATAATTATAATTAAAGCTGTAATTGTTGCAAAAAACAATGCAACAATTGTATTTACATAATATTAGTTCATCTTATTAATATCAGAATAATCTCTAATGATCCACTTGTAGTTCAGCCTTGGTTCACATTGTTTTAAGCTCTGCTGGCTGTTTTCTCTCCTCGTTGACTACTGTGTCATGCAGAACCTGCCCCAACACAGCCACACTACAAGGGAAGCTGTGTGTAGGTGTGTGTGTGTGTGTGTGTGTGTGTGTGTGTGTGTGTGTGTGCGTGTGTACATGCCACGTGTGTCATCCAAGTGTCGGCCTGCCTTTCCTCACTTCAGCTGACAGTAAAAAAAAAGGCCAAAAGGGGAGCTATTACCTCCCTGTTCCTTGCAAACTGTCCGTACCAGGCTCCGGCCACTGCGCCAATTGGCCCGAGGTTTACCTGTCATTCCACGCCATTATTCAATACAGACACTCTCACTGGGTCACTGTAAATCATACAGAGAGCAGAAAGACTCAGATAGCTGCTTTAAATTGAGAGAAGAGGGACCTATGCTGGTAAAGATTTTGGTGTGTGACTGTGTTTTTGGCAGCCTGGAAATGGCAATAGTATTATATGGAATTACGGCACTGATAAACAACATTTTAGGAGTCATTTGTTTACTCCTGCCTGTGTGGATATGCAGTATGTGATTGCAGTCATGCAACAGTGCATATGTGGTTATGTGTGAAGGAGAAAACGGTGTAACAAGAAAAAAGTGAGGAGAGCACTTTCACCATGCTGCATGAGGGGAGGTCAGGACTGTTCATGTGTGTGGGAGGCACAGGGCTTTCATACAGATTGGTTTTATATAAAACAGCATTAGTGAAAGCAGAGCTAGCCACTGAGTGCACTTCAAATGTTAACAGAAGACCACAGGATATTAGTGCTTTCTATGAATATATTCTTCTCTCTTTAGTTACAGAGTAAAGCATAGACATGGACGTAAATATAAATGGGAGCAATACTAATGGCTAGACATGCAAAACAAGGTTTGTGGACGTCAGTAGTAGTAGAAATTATTGACTTAAACTGCAAGATCCTTAGTTGTCTCCATCTCAGTGCACTGCTGTTTTCCTGCACTTCACTTGACACAAATCATGTGACTGTCAGTCTGTCCAGTAGTGTGTCATCTGCAATATGCGTTGGTATCATTTTGTCTGTTTAGGTATGGTGGCTATCATACATACTACATAGCTTCCTGCAAACCCGAGAATTTGCACAGCAAATGATCATATGCTTTCATAAATTGGATATGGGACTGAATTGTGTTATATCTGCGGCAGAGGTTCATAAAAACTGGTTTGCTCAGAATCCTACAGTGCACGAACATGTCATTATCCACAACTGTCAATACAGTTGTGGGAGGGGAGGAGCTATTTCGGGCAACCCTGGTTCTGGAGGTAAAAGTCACGTTCATTTTCTCCATAGACAATTTTAGGTGACTGACAGTTGGAGCTCTTCATAGCTTGGATGAGAACGAAACTCCTGGTTAAATCATATATATAAAAAAAGGTAAGCCTGTGCATAAAAACCTAGGGTAAGAACTTAATTTTAACTCCTAAGATGCATTTCAATAAGAAACATCCAATAGCCAAGTTTAAAATTCTGTTTGTGTGTTGTTAATATCTGGCAGAATATTTAGCTATTAGGGAAAACTGAGAATAAAATCTACAGCTCAAACAATTTGACTTTTTCTGACTCTTGTGTCTCTATGTTGAGTAATGTTGAGGATATCATTTTAAAAGAACTGAAATGGCAACTCGAAGGAGGGAAAAATACTTCCAGAACCAGTGACTTCTCCCACTTTACAGCTCTATTAAAATGAATGGTGATATCTATACTGTTATTTCCTGAATGAATGAAAGGAAAACACAAAATACTAGCTAGTGAGCTAACTAGCTAGTGAGCAGGTTAACTAGACTGGCTCCTGGCTTGCTCACCCAGCGCGTACATCTTCCTAACCGCTACCAGCCCGTCCCATAGTCTCTATGATGGGACAATGATGTCACACACATAAAAAGGTTTTTCTAAGCTCCGGGGACATTTTAAAAATATTAAACCTTAACTGCTTTTGTGTCATACTAACAGTAATTATTAACCTTGGTTGCAGTTTGAAGTGCCATGTCAACAGTTTTACAGACATGTCTTTATAATGGCAGTCTATAGTAAATAAATGCTTTTTGGTTCACAGAGGGATTTTTCGATGTTGCTGCACTACTGCACTTGAACACTGGGATAAATTAGCAGCAAAGCTGACTCATCGAGCCATATCATCTCTTAATCGCCTACATCATAAACCATAAACTGTGACATGTTTGCCTACACCACAGCTATGTTGACAGAAAGCAGGTCGCCTTTAGGTCACGGTCAACGAGTATGTTTTTGTGACATCTGCGGCAGTGCTCTGGGATAGACTTGGAGGACAGAAGGAAAACAAGACAGTACTGTCTTTATGCACCATTGCTGCTGGAAATAGAGAGCAGCAAAATTAACTTTTATTTATATATGAAAATATCGCGGATAAAGTAGATACACTTTAAGACAATATCCTACCATTATTTTTGTAAGGCTAAATTAAAATTTTTAATTCACAGGGAAATGTAGTATAGATACATACTGTACATAGCCTAAACAGTTCACATCAGATTTCCAGTCCATCTAGGGCCAAGTGTTGCAAATTAGGCTATACATTATATGATTTATTGCATTAGTCTATTCACAGAATGTTCTATGTCCACATATCTGTCCCTAATAAAACAAAAACAGTTCACACTGTTACAATTGTGGCGAAAGCAATGAGAATGATCACTGCAGTGCAGACAGACCTTTAAACTCTGTCTGGGATTGATCATCTGTGGGAAATTCAATAGGAAATACTTCTAATCTATTGTTGTACAACTACTGACAGTGTTGGAAACCACACAGCGCACTGCATTCCACTTCAGCTGTCATCTATCTGTCAAACTTACTTTCTAAGCAGCCATTAAACATATGAGTCACTGTTAAATGTTACTTTCCACCCAGTGGTGAGAATCACATGTAGGGTCCTCTGTGATGAGGATGTTCTCCAACATGGCTCATCTCAGTTTTTGGTCTAGAGCAGAGTTGGGGGGGGGGGGGGGGTTCTGGAAAGGCGTCTGGCCCATATGAGGAAAACTGATGGGAACCAGCTGCCTGTCTGCTCAAACTGCCACTGAAATGGTGTGAAGACATCCCTCCAAAGGACATGTGGGACACACCTGCAGGTAAAAGCATTAGCAGGAACCAAAGCAGCTCACACATACACACACAAACACACATGGTCCATATCAATGCAGCTCTGAAGAAATGTATCTCCTTCATTGGAGAGTACTAATACTTAATTTCAAACAGAAATATGAGACTTTAAACCTGTACTACCTATAATAAACATTTATATAAGGAAGCTGATCTTCTTATGCTGTATGTCTTCACTGCTTCACAGTGACAAATATGCATGATATCGCTACAATGTCGCTGCTGCCACTTTTCTCAAAATCCACGATGTAGTAACCTCCTTGAGTCTAGCTATGCTTCCTGTTAGGTTCACAAGGAAGATATTCTTGTTCTGTCAGGGATGATTAGGTCCTAATCTGCCCCCTCATGGAAATACTTTTTAATCCTCCAGATTTACACAAAATAAGCAAGTATATACGTGAACAATTAAGCTGTCGTCGCAATTAGTGTAGTTACCTCTCTACTCACTGTCGTCTACCTGTGCTCTCCACTGCGGAAAGCACAGGTAGATAACAGTGAGTTAGTGGTTGTGTTCAAAAAGCCTCAGTTTGGTGCATGAACAATTACAGTCTAGTGCTGTAGAAACCAGTAATAGAGCCTTTTAAATCAACACCTTTAACCACTGAAACTATATATAACAATGATTGTGACAGCTGTAGTCTGAGAATGCTAAAATAAATAAATAAATAAAAAATTAAGATTGTATGTCTTAATTTTTTACAATTACATTACAATTACATTACAATGTATTATAAACCATTTATTTTTTGATTATATACTGCTTAGAAATACCAGGAGGTTAAAATAAAGTGTTTTAGTAGCTCATGGATTTTATTTTAATTATTTTATTTTGTTGGTACAAAAATGTCCATTGCCTTGCTTTGGAGGACAGTTGAGTGGTCATGTTCGTAAAATGTTTAAATGCAAATTGTCACATTACTCAGATATCGCATCAAAGAACTAAAGAAATGTGTCATTCCCACCTCTCCTATCCCCCCTCTCGTTTTGTTCCCGCTCTCTGTCCATCGCTGCCATCCCATGGTGTGGCGACAGAGGGTTCGGCTGGGAGGTAGATTTATAAAGCTGCTCCCTTTCCACTCATCCTTCATCTGTCCATCCCATCCTCCATCCCCTCCCAAGAGTCTGGTATTGATCAGACATGTCCACATTAGAGGGAGGGGAGATGCTTTTATGATAATCCACCCACCCTCCCCGCCACTCGTAATGGCTGCATTAGACGCTCATCCCCTCCGCACCCGACACCTGGCCCTCGCTCTCTTCGGACTTACTGTTTGCATTACAACACTGTTTAATGGGCTCTTTAGAGGGGCTGAGGGGGCTGGGGGCAGGGGAGGGCAGGAAACTTTCCAAGAGTTTCCAGTAGATGAGGACCCAGCAAGGAGCCACTGGGAAGGTCCGGGGCGAGAGTGATAGATGGCACCACGTTGAAGTGGAGGGCGGAGGGAGCTGGAAGTGGGGGTCCATTACCTATTACTGAATGCCCTCTCTGTCTAGCCACGCCGCTAGGCTGGCTGTCTGACGGCTAACAAACTCTGGGAAGTGGAGCTTTGGATGAGTGTGCTCTCTTGACCAGACCCAGATGGAGGGCCAATCAATAGCTCTCTCTCATTACTTTCCAGTCAAGTCAATCCACATACTTTCTGACACAAATCTAAAGAGTCCATCTACAAATGTGCCAAAGCTGAAACTAAACATCCAGGTAGGACAATTGTGTTGGTAGGCACTGGTGCTAATGGGAATAGTATTAGCGCACCACAACAACAAGACAATGGGCTTTACTCTCGCTCTACCTCTGCATTATTCACCAGGCTAACTGGCTGCAGCAGAGAGGTGGGGCTGTCAAGATGCCTGGCTCAGGAAAAAAACATAAGACTGAAAAAAGGCATGAAAAAAAGAAGCAGAGAGAAAGAGCCACCTGGACACCATCAGTCTCAGCGAAGGTAAACATCTCCAACATTCCTCCCGGCACACTGGCCTACAGGGGTCAAAGGTCATGATGACAAACGAGTGACCCAGGAGCCCTGAGAGGCCAAGAGAGGAGCCTCTGGAATCTCTCAGCAGGGGGACGGGGGACACAGAGACATATTCACCACTGGCCCAGGAGCCTCTGAGGGCCATGAATAAAAGGCGAGTGGACTACAGGGTTTCAGGGCCACTATGCAAGACCCAACCTGTGGCTCTCTGGGAGAAAAAAGCCAGTATGAGCACACATAGACATATGAGCAAACAGAACAGAAAAAATATGTTGGACTGATCCCCAGAATCTCCCACTCAGTCCCCAGCATTCCCCCTTTTACCCCCATATGGAAGTTACCACTAAGCCAGCATACTCATCAAGGACCCCCACTTCAGGTTCAACAGTGGCACATTACAAATGTTAGTCCGGTCCAAAGAAAAATGTGTTTAGAGGTTAAATCACCTCAGATGAGAAGAAAGGAGAGGAAGTGGGTGTCAATTGCAACCCCTTAGACAAATTTTACCCTAAGCTTCTAGTTGTAGTAGGAAGTAAGTTGTAACTAAGGAATGTGTAATGATAATATTTCATGTGTATGGAATGGCGGGTATGTGGGGGGGGGGTCTAAGGGTGATGATGATGAGGCACAACTGGAACTGTGCTAAACTCCTCCCAGGTGTGAGCCATCTGTACTAGCATTAATGCTTGTATAAATCTGGGTCTTTATACGCTATATAAACAACATCTATGGTCAGGTCCGGTCCTAGCTGGGGGTGGGAGGGGAGGGTGAGGGGTGGGTTGATATAACAAGCCAGTTTCACTGTGCACCAGAATGAGCTGCGGTTAACATGCTCCCAGCACCCCTTTTGAATACACTGGTGCCTTCGTGGCAAAAGGCATCAGGGCTGCAGGTCAGAAAAAGAAAAAAAGAAGAAGAGGAGAAGTATGCCAAACGTAAAGGTATGTATTTTCTGAAGTTTTGTTTTTAGTCTGTTGACACATCAGCTAAGCTGGTTAGGTAGTGGATGCTATGTAGCTAGCTAGCTATTCCTGTTAGCTAGCTCCTAATGTAGTTGGTTGGCTGGCTAACATTAGCTGCTATCTCTAGCTGAACTACATTGGAAAACGCTAGCTAACATTAGCGTGCTAGGTTAGCTAGCTGTAATCAGTGTCAACCATGAGGTTTCTGGTCAACTTTCATATGATGATGTTATAAACGACTTTGCAGCAAGCAAGGCCAGGAACAAGTAAAGGCCACAAGTAAAACTGTGAATGAAAAAATGAACAGGAGGCACAATGCTCATAGTTATTGACAGTCATGTTCTTTCATTCTTTATTGTTATTTAACATTTTTGTTTTAGTTTTAAATTATGTAATGTGAAAGGTTTTAGTTATGAGTCATGTATTTGTTTCAAACGAATCTACACATCTTGAGGCTGTATTTGTATTTATGTTGGATATAATTCATGAATCTTTTGTGTGTACTTTGCATGTTTCCAAACAATCGGCATATTTTTGTTTTTAGTCTGTAGCTAGCTATGCCTAGCTAGGTCTTTATAGCTATTTAGAACTATTTAAAGTTATATTTAAATGATACTTATACTTAAGTTTTCTATTGTCTATTTATGATTCCCTAGTATGAGTTTCTCATGCCTTTCCTGTGTTTTTGTTGATTTTGATTTGATTTGTTGGGGGGAAGGGGGGGTGGGGTGGGGGGGGGGGGTGGTGGGGTGTTGGGGGGCATGAGCCCCTCACACACAGTCTGACAGTAGTTGGAGCATTTCTAGATGTCCAGTAATTTAGCAAGGTCGTCACCAGGAGGTGTTTTGGTTGAAATGGATGGAATGGATGGAAATACAGTATCTGCTCCCCCATTCTTAACTGCTGTCTGTGTGTTCTTGAGTAAATCTCACTAAATCCTACACACTGGTCCTTTAAGGACAAGTGCACATGCATACCATTAACAGCTTTCTAATGATGGTTTTGACTGCATACACTTTAAAGTTACATGGTGTATTAGTTAGCCCTACAGTAACTGACAAACAACATAGTATACGCACCATAAATGAAAAGAAAGGAGAACATATGGAAACTGAAAACATAACATCAGGATAAGTGGTATTTTGGCCAAAAGCAATATATAGAGGAGGGATGAACACCCTTCTTCCAAAAGACATTCCCTCATTTGGTGTTTTGATGATGGTGATGGAGAGCGCTGTCTAACACGTCAGTCCAAAATCTCCAATAGGTGTTCAGTTGGGTTGAGATCTGGTGACTGTGAAGGCCATAACATATGATTCACATCATTTTCATGCTCATTAAACCATTCAATGACCCCTCGTGCCCAATGGATGGGGGCATTGTCATCCTGGAAGAGACCACTCCCATCAGGATAGAAATTTTTCATCAAAGGATAAAGGTGATCACTCAGAACAACTTTATATTGATTTGCAGTGACCCTTCAATCTAAGGTGACAAGTGGACCCAAACCATGCCAGCAAAATGCAGCATAACAGAGCCACCAGATCCCCTCACTATAGGGGTCAAGCATTCAGACCTGTACCAGTTTGTCACCTGTCTGAATTAGACGAGAAGAGGGAGAGGAGGACAGTGATGATGAAAATCAATAGACCTTTTTTACAGCAGACATTTTGACTTGTCACAGTAATAAAAGCACAGGTGTTACTAATAACATTAAAGATGGCTCTGTTTTATTCAAGTGTCCCACTAACATGACAGTGTGACAGTGAGGCAGCATATACAATACCAGGAGCACGAAACTGGATCAGCTAAATGGAATTCAGCCATCATTCACTGATTTTATTATGTACACCTTTGTTTTTCCTACTGTGACATGTCTGCTGTGAAAAAGGCCTTACTGCACAAATCAATTTCAATGGATTGAAGTTTGATTGGCAGTCACAGTTTGACTGACATCCACCGGCACACTCACATAATTTGCTATTGGTACAAAATTGTGAAGTACACTGATTTCTTATACACCAACTGAAAACAGTATACTATAACCTATATACTATAAATTTATATAATGTATATATTCATCAGTACTGCTTCATTTTCTGTGTTAGTTGTTTTCTACTGCCATTTATACCCCTTATATATACGTACATATACTGTTAGGACTAACAAAATATACGAAATTACATTTATAATGTAATATTGTAACCATGAACCTAGATTAATCAATCAATCAAGTGAAAAGTAAACCTAAATTGAGTCTAAATAAAAGCTGTGACTTGTATGGTCCAGGTGGAAATAAATAGTGGAAATAGAACAAGAGGTTTTAACAGTGGGGAAAATACAAGTTAGAATAGCATTGGGCTAGAAAGCTATTTACAAAAATTTGTAAATTTGCATGAACTTTTGAGACAGTCCCTAATTCCAGCTTGTCGGTTTCATCATCTGTCAAGTCATGCAAGGAGCCAGTGCAACATCGTTTAAAGCTCCAGTGTGTAGAATTTAGTGGCATCTAGTGGAACTGTCAGCAGTTTCACAGATGTCTCTTTTACAATGGTGGTCTATGGGGAAAATGCTTTTTGGGCCGCAGGGGGGTTTTTTGTGAGTTTTGCAGCCACCGTAGGTTACACACTTGGAAGGGGAGGGTGAGGGGAGGGGTATTGAGTTGGTTGCAATCTGCAACTTCATTGCTAGATGTCACTAAATCCTACACACTGGTCCTTTAAGTGACGAATATTACTATTACGGAAACTATTTGTTTAGTATATACTGTCCTTAGTAGATACTGTGTACAATTAGTATGTTAGTAAAACACGGCTACACTGCCTGCTCAATAGTAAGTTAATAGCAACTTAACCACACTTTATAGTGTTTGTTTTGTCTTCTAACAGGCAGTATGCCAATAATTCAAAGGGAACTCAACCAGAGGATCCAGGTTCATGCAAGAATATACCTTGCTAAGTGTCCCAAAGCAAAGACACAACCAGCTTCAGGCCTGCTGCTCTGTGGCTGACCCTGACCTCTGACCTTTCTGACACTGACAGCCTCTGAGCAGTTTCCCAGATACTGTCAGTAGCATTCAGTCCTGTTTTAAAGCTCTTTGCTTTCAACATCAGCTGGTTGTGTAGGCAGATGATAGACGCTAACCAGATACAATAAGTGGAAATGTGAGTCAGACTGAGACCAGGCAAATATGTGAGTGCTGTGACAAGAAGCTTCATCCCTGCTTGACCCATCACCTCCATCCCAGCCCTCTTACACACACTTACAAACACACTCATATTCCCATTTGCATTTGCAAAATACTTCCTGAGAAAACTCATGGCAATTCATAGGTACAATGACTCATACTGGGACATCTGCTGCCTCTTCATTCCCCTATCCAGCCTCTGTGCAGACAGCTGATGCGGGAGAGGAATGAAGGAGAGAGGGGATTCATGCACCATTTACAGCTGCATGAGGCAAGATTTGATATAAAATACACCACCTTATCACTTTAACCCTTTCTTTCTTGGTTTTCAATTGCTGTATTTACAGGCTTTTAGCAGAGTCATAATATCAACCAGGCATGCCAGATATTGTTATTTTCAGAACACATTGTGCTACTCAGAAATGCCATCAATTTGCATGAGAGTTGTATTATACGTGTTTTAGAACAGTTTCTATGAAAAAAGTTGTTTTATTCAAATTAAAATAGTGTGAGTTTGTTTTTTGCTTTTATGTTCACAGGTTTTCACCATTGGGAAAATCCATCTAAGCATATAAATGGACAGAGGAGGGAGAGTGTCAGTGTTCCAGTAATTAAAAACCATTTTGACAGGGCATTTTGTAACTCCTATTGTTTGTCTTTTATTGCAAATAAGCTGGTTCTAAGTTTTGGAACTACAGTTCCCATAATGCTTTGGGGGATATACACAGGAAGTAATGTTGCCATGGAGTCAGTGGTAGTTAGCTGTGGGCTACACCTAGGCCCTGTTTCTTTAGCCTGTATTTGTTTACATTTTCACCACATAAAGACCTTCTAGCACTTATTGTTTGCACTGTGACCATGGACGCACAGACAACTCACTCACTATCACTAGATTACCGTGACACTGATGTAAACTCAAACCCTGATGGTTATACAACAAGATCTGCAGTAATGAGGAGCATATTTTTTAAATTTACTTCAAAATTTTATGGACATTTATCTGTGATTGGGACCAGTGTTGGGCAAATTACTTAAAATTTGTAATTAATTACTGATTACATATTACTCATTGTAAAAATAATTACATTACTTTACTCAAAGTTTCCTTTAAACAACTCAAAATCCTCCCACCCACATACTGCATCTTTTCTATTTAACACATGTAGAAACAGAAAATGTGACTGCACACAGCACTCCAGAAGTCCTGCCCTCAGCTGCACGATTCACACACCCTCCAACTCTGAACTAAACTAGCGTCAGGTGACTCCTGTATGTATGTACCTGTGGCTAATGTTAGCATGACAGCTAAGAACACACAACATTGAATAAGACAGCTTTGGAATTACCATGAGTCCCCCAGCGTCTGTCAGCTGAACGCAGAGACCACACTGATATCAACCCTCCTTTAATCCTGTAAAACTGTGAGCATGCCAACCCCCAAGTGTAAAAGTAACAGAGAATTACTGGCATTAGTAACTGAAATGTGATTACTGAATTTCAAATTGTAATCCCTTAAACTGCTTGTTACTTAAAAAAGTAATTATATTACTGTAACGCGTTACAAAGTAATGCATTACTGCCCAACACTGATTGGGACATAACAGATATATATATCATACTGCATTTCCCAAAATGGGAAATATGTCTGCAGCAAAAGGCCCAGACAAATGATGTCATCCTGCCTATAGGAGCGTTAGATCAGAAAATGTTTATGTGTGTTATTCTGGAGGGCAGATACAAGTATTTTGTCATTTCATTTGGAGGACTTGTGCTGCTACCAGTGTTGGTTTTCCCTCCCTATCTGTGTCTGTTTTGGTCGACCACATTTCGGATCAGGTTTAATTATCCTCGGCTCTAATAAGATTAAATCTGACTGTCCTCAGGTCAGTCCCTTTTGGATAAGGCCTCTCTTTTTAAATTAATTTATTAATTAATAATTTATTATCCTCTGGTCCATTTCAGAGGTCCAAAACTTTGGAGACTTTGTGAAGACTTCAGGATGGAATACTTTGAGCAAGTAATTTAATAGGTGTCCTAAGGTGTGAATACACCTCAATACTCCCATGCTCCCGAAAAACAGATGTAAGGGCCAGGTCCCACCAGTGAAATTTCAGACCAAAATCAGTTTATTTCAATGGAATCACTGAGATCAGTGGATTGTGGTGGAGAAGTAAATCTGCACAGAGCTGTTGTTGTAAACTTTAACATACAAATTTGAGTCACTGAACAATTCCAAACCAGCTTGACAGTGCTGACCTTTGAGGGGACAGAGATTTGGAGGGTAGTGGTGGCTGGTGAATATTTACCTGAGTGGGACTATAGGCACTGAGAGCTTCTGCTGTCACACTAACGGTGTTGTTGTCTAGCTTTGACTCCAGCCATAGAAGACAATTGAATCAGGAAAGCAAATACTCCATCCAACAGCTCAGCTTGGATACTTACTTAGAAAGTAAGTATCCAAGCTGAGCTGAGCTTACTTAGAAAGTAAGTATCCTCTAGAAAACACAACAATCCTTGGACATGGAAAAAACAAATAAACTGACACATTTACATAAATTCAAAAATAATGCTGAGACTATATTCATTCCTGTTTTCATTATAAACATAATAAAAATATTGACATAACTTGTCAGTGGTTGTCAATTCTGCTTTTCTGCTTAATGCTCAAATGCCTACTGCTTCTGTGATAGTTACAGCAATTGAATACACAGTAGTGAATATGATAAGTGGCAACAGCTTACTGTTAAGCCTACCATACCAATTTGCTATTGGCATTGCCTTTTTTGTTGCATTGACGCCATCCCCTGGACTGGACCAGTGGGAATTACTAATATTGTGGTAATGGCTATATGTAGGTGTGTCCCATGAGGCTGCCATACTACAGCTAGATGTAAACAGGAAGAAGCTGAATAAATTTGGAGCTCAAACTACCACAATGTGTCCCAGTCCCAGTATCATATTGATAAACAAATATTATACTTAATTTAATACTGTATTTTAATACTGTCTGCTTCTCTTTCAATAAGCTACAGTTATTAATAGCATGAGAAATACTTGATTGGCTACTTTGCCAATTACTCATGTGTCCCATTGTTTGATTGGTTAGAGTGCTGTCTTCTGCACACTTTTCACACCCATTTACTTGTATTAGACAGAGGCGGGATCTACAATAGTATTGAATTAGTGTGTTTTGCATGGCTGGGACGAAAACATAGACTATATAAAGATGGATGTAGTGAGGTGTGACATCACCTGTTGGTTTCATTGGAGCTGGTTTAAAGCCCAGAGTTGCAGCTTATGGTCAGTGCCATCTTTTCTGTTTGGAGCCAGGACCTTCCATATAAGGAGTGCAGGGTGTTGCCTTTCACGTTCTGGAAACACGCCCCGCTACCTTGGACCCAAGCTAACACTAGCTTACTGGGAACACCAAGCAGTGCAGACTTGGACTAATGTTAGCTACTTTAGCTAAATTGTGCTTACAGGGCAGGTATTGTAATCAAGTAACATTAAACTTAGTGAAATATTGCGACAATAGTCCGACTCAGGGTGAGTCCTGGAGCCAGCAAGAGCAGGAGGTGAGCCAACTGTCAATCACAGCTGTCAATCAACGCCCACATGGCAGACATTATTAAAGCTATTAAACATACTACAAGAGCAATAATTTCCAAAATGACCACCACTTATTAGAGGGCCTGAATTTAGCGATTGAGACCATAATGACTTGGTGAAAACAATGATTGACTTAGTATTTCTAGAGAGAAGTTGATGCTTTTTGAATGGGAGTCAGTTGGAGCATCTAGTGACCATCAGTGGCACTTTAAGGTGCTTCCACACTGGCTTCAGCCTCAAACAGTGGTAGCTGCCACTTGGATGGAAATAGATTCATTTTTTAAAATGTATTTATTTGCTAATTTCAAATGTTTAATAAGAAGCTATTAAGCTTGCTGACTCAAGCTTTGTGACTGTTGGGGCACCATATGTGCACCCTCTATTGGCCAGCCACCTCTGATGGAGGGTTCAAAATGGGCAAAGCTGTCATGTTAGCTGCATCACATCATCCAGCTGAACTGTATTAAAGTGGATATGAAGCAGTCAATCAAGTAAACATGATTTACTAAATGGATTTCCACTCTAATCAACAATTACATAACAAACATGACAAATGTAAATGTATAAAAGAAAAAAGAAGCCCTGTTATATCTTTGTGGCAAGGGCACCACCATCTTGCAGTACTATAACCTGTGATGTCATGGGGTTGGTTGGCTTGGCTGAGTTCAACAGATACAACAGTACAGACAGTGAAAGAGTGCCAGAGTGCCAACTGTGAAAGATAGAGACAGTGAAAGATGGAAACTGAGGAGCCATAGGACAGAAGAAGACAAAAGGGAGGCCACTATTGTATTGCTCCTGGATGTGAAAATTAGTTTGACAGGGTTAAAGCCATGGACAAAACAGTCCATTTTCATTTTCATTTTTTTCTGAAACAGAAAAGTGCTGCATCGGAGAGAGAGAGCCCTCCGATGGGCACTGACTCCAGGGTTTGCAGTGAACATTTTTTTGGAGGAAGATTACATAGAGGAGAAGACTTTTGAGTCGGGCAAGCTAGTGGTTCACTGGACACAACAAACTAAGGCATGAAGTCTGTTTTCAATTTCACCACCTGTAATGTGTGCTCTGTGTGTGCTGACCGCCCAACATAGCTACTCTGGCAACAGCAGTACAGACCTGGGCACAGATCCCAGGGGAGTCGAAGGGGATGAGTCCCCCCAACTTCCGAAAAATATGAAGTTGTCCCCCCAATAATTTATTTCTAAAAAATAATGTAAATGAAAATAAATATTTAATAGAAGCCAACTCCACTTTTTAAATAATTCACACATATACACAACACCTTTTGAAGGTTTTGTTTATGCCCCCCCCCCCCATGTATCCTGCTCAGTGGTCTGAACCGTTGCATATACTAAACTAATTGGGAATTTAGCATCTCTGTAGCATCTCTGTAGCACGTGAGTTGAGTCTTCAGTGAGTGAGTCTAGTGGCTGGTGACTGGTGACTGCTAGGACCATAAGGTGCACCCGGCCTTTATTAGAGACAAGCCTTATTTGAGCCAGGCGTTGTAGTTTTGTAGTTATATTAATATAAAAATTCAGAGACCCATTCCGGTTTCTGATGGTTGTGTTTAAAATGGATGTTGAGGAGCTACATCTTACCATGGCAACAATCATCAAGCTAACATAAACATTTACTTACCCTTTTAAATGTGTGCCAGCTCACGTTAGCTAGCTACTGTGAATTTATGCTAATGTTATAGCTTCCAGTAGCCCACATCAACCCCTAATGATCTTTATGGTATTAATTAGCGTTATATTAGAGTTACGTTAAAGTATATTGATTCCTTCTATAATTAACCTGTGTCCTGTGTGTGTTTGTGTGTGTGTGTCTGTCTGTCAGCCAGGTCAGGGTTTATCCAAACATGGCAGAGAAAAGGAAACAGGTGGACAGAAGCACATTTTTTGTGGGCTCAAAACGCCACTGTGTAAGTAGGAAGACCACTGTACTAGTTGATAAAGTCCTCATAGAAAATGAGTAAAGGGATAATACAAATATTCAATAATTGTGCCATTAGACAACAACAGTAGAACAATATGTGGAGGGCAGCAGCAACAACACACAGAGGGACAGAGTCGAGGAGTTTCAGGTAAGGTTTCACAGTTGTAGTAAGACACTTGTATGAGAGGCCCTGTCATTTTGAGTAAACAAGATGAAGAAAAAGGGATACCTAGATGTGTGGCTTAATATGTATTGTGATGGCCTAAAAGTGATTAATTAATATATGTTTTAAGCTACTATTAATGACTGTGTCTGTTAGAGCGGATAATTTGATATATGTTGGTATGATTGATTGATTGATGTGCCCTCCAGAAAATACTCTTGAGAAAATTCCATGTTTGTGGTCCCCCCCTAAGTTGTAATGAGATCTGCACCCTTGGGTACAGAGGCATCAGCCCGCAGCATGGAAAAGGCGCTAAAACACACCAGCCAGGCAGGGAAGAGATAGGTAGGGCATTTAGCAACCCACAGAAGTTGGCAGGTACTAAGACATCAACTAAAGGCTAAAGGCACAGGCCATATAGGTGGTCACCTAGAGTGCCACCTTCTGGTGGGCACTGGTCGCCCTCAAAGGAAAAATAAATAAATAAATAAAACTTCACTGGTGGGAGCCCTTCCTCATTTTCTGTCTTGAGGTAACAAATGAACAAATAAATGAAGAAAGAAAAAAATACACTTTGCACCCCTGTTGCTCACAATTTTTCATCTGCCCCTGGCCTGCACTTATACTGCGCACACTGAAGGTGGGGGATAGGTTACTGTTTGATGCGCATCACAGACAGCCCAAGTCGGGGATGTAAGAAGTGCCAGATATTGCTAGACTGACTGACTGTTGGACAGATGTCAAGAGGTAGATATCCATTTTCACATTTTACTTCATAATGAAAAGGTCCAAGTCTTCAAGTGCACAAGGAAGAAAATGGATCAAAGAGGAGGAGGAGAAGAAAGCCCAATATAGAGGTATGTCGTCTTATGTTAACATAAGACGACATTTTGTGTGTAGCCATTTCATTTGTAGTAGCTTGCTAGTTAAGTAGCAATAAAGTTAAAGCTAATCAGATACAGACTGAAGGATAAGGAGCCAGTAGCTAGCTGTCTGGATAACTGCTCCTTCCTAGAAAGGCATTGTGCTAAAATTTCATTGTCCAATATCATTGATAATGGCTAACGCTATATCCATAAAAACATAGATTTCTGCACTGGGTTGCACCAACTATGTGTAAGTTCCCTTCTAAGTTAGGGTGTAAAGTCGAAACTAGAAGCTTAGTAACTACTAGTTAGTTTGTAACTAAATCAGCTACTAAAATCTGTTGCACCACGATTATTTGGGGCATAACCTAACTAGTTTGGACAAAAAGTCATAACTAAGACAAGTGGCAAATCAACAATCAAAAATAGAGTTCCATCGTCATAGACACCATGCCCATTAGCTTTCTAGCTAGCGTGAGCCCTTGGCATCGTAGTACATTGTAGTAATGAAAAATGATGTGTGGCAGAAAAACTGCTGTTTTACCATTAGTGAGTATAATTCAGTGACATTTTATGATTTACACCTACCCTAGGGGCATGTGTAACTATTTAGTTCTTACTTAGAGTTATGTTGTAACTTATCTCTGTGGTGTAATCGCTTTTATTTTACTAATGCATCAAATCCACCAAATCCTAATCTCACCTAGGGCACCAAAATGGCTAGAGCCAGCCCTGACTATCCCCATACCAAAAAAGCAGTAATCACAAACATCTGTCACAGAAACACAGCTGTTTGATATGAACTTCATTGAACACATCTTTTACTCCAAACAGCAGTATTCATGAACACCTGTTACCCACCCACTCCGACACGCAGCCTAAAGATTTCCATAGCATCTCTGCAGCATAGGATTTATCTGATGGGAGCTTGGCTATACAATATAGCAGCCAAAATGACTGTCAGAAATTCAAAATGAATCAGAACCATTATAAATACCCGGGCCTGAAAGTATTCACCTAAAACTCATGTCTTTCCACACCATACATCATTTGATTCCTCAGCCAGAGAAGGTCATCACAGCTGATGCAAACCTCCAAAGAAATATTTCTTACCATGACTCCACATTTTCGATAGCTGTCAGTCAGGCTCACACTTCAGACACTCTAGACTCCAGACTCCAAATATTACATAATCCCCAGACGTTATCCCCAATTCTGTTATCTTCCTCACCATCATCTTGTTTCTTCTTCTTGCATGTGGGATAGCTAGCTTTTCCTTCACATGGCCCTCCAACTGCCGAAAAGGTGTCACACATGTCTAGTGGCAAATTAAAAATATATCGTAGCCATCACGAACCAACGTAAGACACAATCATTTACTTTTGAAACAATATCTTACTTTTTCAACCCAAAGTGTTGACCGTCTGATCGTCCAACCAGCAAACCGCTGGAGGCCTGACTTGTTTTTGTTGTTTTTTACCACCCCGGGAATTGGCTCACAACAAAATAAGCATTTTTGATTTGCCAATGTCAGCTCTACCTGCCCACTACTGCACTGGTTTTATTCATGACCAAGATGTCCATAGCGCTAATAAATCAACAATATGAACCAGTAGTAGCGGCAGTAGACCAAATAATATATTTATGCATATGGCAGTTTTTCAGTATTTCAGTCTAGTCTAGATTTTGCCTTTTGCCTTTTACTGAACATATATTTCAGATACTGTCAGTTGATAATCAGTCTCTAAAAACTAGTACTAGTAACTATTACAGCACCTAGTAAGAACACAAAAATCAAAGTAAAGACCAGAATAGAAACTAGACATTAATAGATAGACAGATAGATAGATAGATGGATAGATGGTTAGACAGATAGAGGACTATATTAATAACAAAGGAAAATTTAAGTGTTACAGCAGCCACTTGACATAAATCAAATACAAAAACAATGAGGGAGGTAAGTAGAATAAATGAAAATAGAATAGAGCCTGGAGATATAACCATAACTATAATATACTATTTGCTGAGTACACACTCCATTGGTGTTAATATGCTATAATACACTGTACATTAGTGCAAGTCAGGTGGATATTGCTAATGTAGTAAGGTGCATGATTGTCCATGGATGTTAGAATTAACTGTACATTGATAATTTTGGTAGTCACAAAAGAATTATAGCTAGTAGAACTGTATCACTCACCAGGGGAAAAAATAGGCACTAGTGAGAAAAGAAAAGATGTCAGATCAGTGAGGAAAAAACTAGTGACATTTGCAGATATGATTCTGGCTGCTACATTCTGTACCCTGGCTTCTACAAGAAATGTGATCAACATCATTTGGGTACTTAAAACAGTAAATTTGTGTTTACAGGTTAGGCAGACATGCATGCATTTAGTGGCCAGAGGCAAATCTCCAGAGGCTGACATCAGTGAGGAGATAGAGCAGGAGACAGGCAGTGTCCGCACCCTGACAGTCAGTGTCAGCACCCAGACTGATGCATTTGAACAGGATACAGAAGAGGGAGGCATTAAGCAGTACATTTGCACAGACACTTTGACAGATGACATATTTAACCACCAAATAATAAACAAAGACCATTCATATTGTACATCTGTGCAAAGCCTCTCCCCAGCTAGGGCACCATCATCTCCGTAAGATCTTGACTTTAGCAGTGAGGGCTGTGAAGAATCTGACGAAGAAAGCTTGGAAGAGTCAAGATAATGATGCCAATGATGATGAGTTTGAGTTGAGTGGTGAGGGGAGCATCAGTGGTGAGGATCAAAGTATCAGTGATGTTGAGGATGAGGAACCAAATGTCTCACAAGAGAGAAAAAGTATTGTGTCGACAGGAGAATTGTTGAAGCTCTTTCATGTGTGCCATTGGGGCAAATGTTTGGTGAGGCCACCAACTGTCCCCAAAGTGGATTTGGGTTTACCACAGAATGCATTGATGGCATTTTTGATGAGCCCTTAGTTAGAGGAATACTGTTTCTGTCCCTGCTGCTGTATTTGTCCCTGGAAACAACTGCAGTCCATTCATGGAGGTGTGTGACACCATGGTCTGAAAACCATCTCAAAGAGACAGTGGTTCAACATACACAAGGCCTATGTCATCCCAGAGGTCAACAATGCCTGGACAATACACAATGAGGTTGTACTGAGTGCCTTATGTGATGAGTCACTAATCGTGTCAGGAGACTCCAGATATGGCAGTCCAGCTTATAATGCTTCATATGGAATCTATTCGCTCCTGGACATCAAGTCGAAGTTGGTGGTGGCACAGAAAACTATAAAAGTCACAGGGGTGAAGAACAGTTATTGGCTTGAGGTGGATGGTCTGGAGAGGTGACTTTCCAAGTTGGGAGAGTATGATGTGACCATATCTGTTTTGGCAACCAACTGCCACCCATCAGTGCAGAAAGTCAAGAGTCAGGAATATAAATGGATACAGCATGAGTATGACCTCTGGCACATTGTGAAGTCTGTCAAAAAACGACTGCTGCAGTGCCATAATGAGGAGTTGTTTGAGTGAATCAGTGGATCACTGATCACAAACCACCTCTGGTTTTGTGTCACAACATGTGAGGGAAGTGTGACAAAGTCAAATCCTGCACCACTGGGTGTCTAGTGAGACAATGACCAAGTGTGAGCACCCTACCTACACCATCCTTCCTAGCTCTGCTGCCTTTCAGAAGATAGTTTCAGAAGATAGTGAACCGAGTCCCAGAGCAACGAGCAGCACCAAGGTGCACAGACGGGTCAATATCCGACCTGAAGCAACAGTGATGCATAAAAATCTATCAATGTTTTTCACTTTTGGGAGCTGAGTTCATTGTATTGAAAGTCTCTCGCTCCAGCATTGTTGATAAGATTGTGCACTGTTCAGTTTCCTCCGCACTACAGGCAATAGTCCAATGATCACACTTTGTTTTTCATTCTGCTTTCTATTGATTTTCCCAGTTTTTCAATTCATGCAGTCCTGTTACTTCCTATCCGTTGGTATCCCACTGCTTGCCTTGCCTCCAAACTTTCTGTTTTGTTTGCCTGGCCTTGTGGAACTCCAGTCGTGCGCAATGAGTGGAGGGGAAGAGTTGGGGGCAGGGGCAGGTTGGCCATCCAATCATTTCATGCAGGTCGAATAAAATGATTGGATGCACTTATTACAGGCCAGTGACAGCCACAGATAACAGATTTTTTTCTTTTTATTGTCAAAGCATTTCATTTATTGATTGCTGTCAGGATGTCAAGAGAATTTCAACACATAACAAAAAAATGCTTCTAAAATAAATTGCCTACCCTAGCTTTAACAGCTGACGAAACAGCCCAGTCGCCAGAATAAAATGTAAGCATTGAACATTTCTGCAAACCACGGATACGTTTAATATGTACATTTCAATATGTTTCAATTCGTAGCATATCAGCATTTCTACAATACGTACCATAGGGAAAGTGACACAGTTCAGATGACATCTATATGAGCTCACTTCCATGTTAGGAGGTGGTGGGTCGGGTGGTTGGTTAGAGAGTTAGTTGCACGGCAGAAAGTTGCAAAAGCATCAAAGCAGCAGAGACCACTACTCGAGACCACTGCTTGCTTCCTGTTTCAACTGGCAAAATTGGGTATTTTTAGCAAGACGTCAGGACATTTGCAGCCGTTTTTCTGGTGACAAAACCAGGTATTTTAACCCAAACCATGATCTTTTCCTAACCCTAACCAAGTGGTTTTGTGCCTAAACCTAACCAGACCACCAACCACAGTGTTCTCACACCATAAAACATAATTATTCAACTGATAATAGCCATTTAATGTGGCTTTTCATGACATCACATTAAATGGCCAGATTGAAACGTAGAGATTCAATGTATCCGTGGTTTGCAGAAACATACAATGCCAAGGTTTTATTCTGACAATTGGATTGGATGAAATCACTCACCAATGGTTCCTATACATTTTCAAAAATGAAATTCCATGATGTGATTATATATCAGAATTAATTTTGAGGAAAAAAATGTTCAAATTCAGAGTTCCATGGATTTCCATTACTGTAGGAACCCTGCAGAATGTTCTTTTGATTTAACATACATTATTATTATTGTTAGGATCATTTGTATTCTTAGATTCTGTTTTGAGATTCTAATCCAGCCTCCAGCCTCTGTTTACTGTACAAATCACCTATGTATGTATGATATATTATGTAGTTCAGCCTGTCTATCCCACCTGGAATAAGACTTTCTTGGAGGCAGTATTGATGAGTGTGAATTTCCCATAATTTAAACAATTACAATATTAGCGCAAGTCTGAGCTCAGCTCAATGTCAGAAGCTCATGTCATTAAATCACTATGCTTAAAAATAATTATTTGATTGATTGGTAAACTTTCAAATGTGTATTAGAGTTAGTGAGCCTACAGCAGTTACTCCCATGCATTGCATAAAACATAGAAACATGTTATCACTATTAACGTTTGTTTCATTGACAGGTGTAAAGACTGGTGCAGCAGGTGGCAAACTGATATGAAAATGGCTGGTTCAGGGCATCTTCATCCATTTATGGCTAATTGTGGGAGTGGAAATGAGGCTTGTGCATGTGCACCCAGTTCCTCTATGACTGAGATTAATAAAACAGAACAATGCTTACGCACAGCTTTATAAATCTGATGAAAAGACTGCGTATACATATTTTTGGCTTTGTGCGTAAACACAGTTTTAGTCATGAATCTACACAGTGTTTCATGCATCTGGCCCCTGGTGCTGTCCCCAGAAATGTCCCTGGCTTTCCCCCTATCTCTGGACAGCATTAGGCTACTATTACCAGGGGACATCTGCTGATTGCTATTTTCACCCCAGGGCCACAGAATTCTGTCCTGTTCAGCTGCCTGTGTGGGTTTAGTACTGCAGGACAACATTGGCAATGTAACCTAGTACAGAACGAATTTAATGTATTATATATGTATTATTCTATACCTCCTATAAATTACAAAAGGGTGAATCATTTCTGTCAGAGTCCAGAATACGTCTACTGTGTATTTATGATCTCAATCAAAAGTTATTGAGGATGAACCTGGCTGAATGTCTGAATATCCAACATCAAACTGTCTCTACATCCACAGTGTTTTGACCGTGGTGTCGTTCATATGGCATCATATTGTCATGTCAGACCTCTCAGATATGTTTTGCATCACACTGGCTTGTTCACCAGAAGCATGTAACCTAGGTGGCTATGTGAACCAGCTTACAACTAAAATTACATATTATCATTATTTACAAACAGCTGTTAGCATCAAATAGATAGGGTTTAGCTAGGAATTAGTACTGGGGGACATAAGCAAAAACGTCAGACAACAACTACGTATATGTAAACAAACTGCACATGGAAACATTGTTCGCACTGTATGCCATCATATTCCTTCTCTGGCCAACACAATGTAGCGTGTATTTGTTTTATTTACTGCATAAGATTAATGTTATTGGTTCATTCGCCAACAGTTACAGCTAGCTTGACTTACCTACTATTGACAGGACGCTCCAGTGTTTCAGCTGGGATATCTTTCAGTGAAAGCATTGCCACCTCCAACACATCCACCTCGAGGCATAGTATTCTGAATGTGCACACCATGGTGATGCAGGAATGAACATGCAATACACAGCAGATGGACTCTGATACGGTGGGCATCGAAGTACAACAGCCACACTGATGGCAGGTAGTGTTGCCAACCCGCTCTTCACCCCAAACCACCGGCTCGGTTCCCACACCATATGGGCTCAAATACATATGCAATGGGATTATCACAGGCTCAACAGGCCTTTCAAGTTCATCTTCCTCCATTTCCAAACAAGTGTGTGTTCAACCCGGTTCAGAAATGCTTCACTGTCTTCACTTGCCAACGGAACCAGCCAACCACATTACGTAGGCAATGACGTCACTCCGAAATGGTGGCTCGCTAGCTAGATAGCTAGATAGAAATTATGAAAATAAATTTGTCATATCTGTGGTTTTAACAACTTTTTAAAATCATATTTTAGGTAAGGTGGTTTTTCTAATATATTTTGGCACTACCAGTGCCAAAACATGCACGTTTCATGTCCCTTTTAAGGTACTGTCCAGTTAGCAAACTGCAAAGTGCAAGTAGTCACTATGTTACCAGGCTTCTAGCACCGCCTATTTTGTGAGGATGTGCAAAAAAATTTTGCTATGGGAAAACCTACTACAACATATGTGAAGGTACTTTTTAACATCAAGTTTATTTTTCAGAAAGCCTTTCTATCTGTGCACAGCCTTTAAACATCTCAGTGGATGCCTACTTGGTATATTAAAATAGATCTCAGCATGTACAGGATACATTGAAAACATCTAAAATACATGAAGTGTTGCTGCTGTGTGGGTTCGTGGTGCTATCAAAGGTACATATGGCATAGCCAGCCCTGACCACTGGTGGGGATCAGCATCGACAAGTGGCATTGCCTTTCAAAGAGGAGATTGGGGCTTTTGATGGGAGAACCGTTACATTCTCTGTCCCCACTTCTGACAGCCATGTGATCTCAGTGAAAACTAAATTAGCTGACACACACTCACACACACTGTGCCAGGCTGCTGGTTAGAGTCTGTCACAAAGCAACTCACAAAGGGAATAATTTAATCGGTGAGCAGCACTTTTCATATGCTTTCGCCAAGTGTCTTCACATCAAACTGGGACATGGGTGTCACTAGGGGGGACAGAGGTTGGAGTGCCCAGTGCCATGTTCATTCAAAGGTTAGGCCTACATGTGGGGTTGGTCCTTATTCAGTGTCATCTACTTCTGATACAATGCTGTGTGATTAAATATGTTTTGCAGAAGTGATCCACCCATCCATTATCAATACCTGCTTATCCTGAGTATGGTTATAGGGGTTACAGCTTTTCCAGCTCACAGTGGGTAGTTACAGACAGTTGGCCAAACATCATCTTCTTCTTCATTATCGTCATTATTAGAGTTTGAATGTTAGCATTGAATAGTATTGAATAGTAGTTAAAAGAGTAGGTAATAGTAACAAATAAGTCTTAACTTAAGGTCAACTTCTCCCAGAGCTTTCATCCCAATCTCAGAGCCTTTATCAATGTTTGCTCATTGGCATTATAATAGTCAAATTTAAACTCAAAAATTTGCATAAAATGACAGCTATCAACAGCTTCAGTCCAAAAGTATCACTGTCAGCCCTTAAGGTACCCTGTGGAGTTTTTGACCATTAATAATAATGCTACTACTGAGCATTGCTGTCCCCATGTTGTGGATGCACATTATGGCACACATACACAAGCACGTGGGTGGTCCTGCTGATGGAATTTATACACTATCCCACTGACAACTGCTGCCAGGTATTGTGTTGAGACTACTAAGAAATGCAAAAGACACAAAGTTCTTGGACAGAGATCAGGGAGACAGTGTGATGCAGCCAAAAGGAGGCTTTGATGGTCTGCATTTGACCTCACCTTCATGTGGTCAATCGGAACATGTATGAACATTTTTGCCATTAGATATGGTAGGATGACATGTCATACATACTAGGTCACTTCAAGCATACTGAACCCTTAATGATCACAGTCCTTTAGCAATGGTTTTGGCATCAGGTCTGTCTTCTCTATTAGCTTCACACGTATTTCCACAGAAAAACACGATGCAAATACATTGTAGATGACTATTTTTGAATCATACCACCACAAAACCACATTCATAAACCTTCCAGTGTCTTTACTGTTGCTTAGAGATAGCAAGAGATCAAGTGAAAAACTTCTCTAAACTATAAGTACAGCCAGTATTTGTAGGGTATTTAATGAATTCTGCTATTAGTAATGTCATGTACATTAAAATATCCCTTTTGTCTAAACAGACCGGTTATGAGTCACTCCCATGAATCTCCCTATTCGTGTCCTGTGTGAACATGGCCTAAGGTCCTCCCATAGACTGCAATACAGGAAACAACAGCAACAACTAACATTGTATCTATGATATCAGACTGGAGGACAATGACTGGACCACAGATGGAATTTTGATGTTACAAATCAGCCTGACATTTTGGCAAACACTTTCCGTGGAACAATCTGACACATAATGATACAAGACAAAGATAAAAATGTACAGTCATGCGTAGGTGTTAAGGCAGCAATGCTTCAGAAAACAGACCAGCTGGACATCAGTGACAGAAACATGCTTTGTGTTCAGCTGCTTTATCAATACAGAATTACAAAAGGATGAACCCAAAGGCTTCAAACATTTTTTGAAGGGAAAAAGTCTTCATCTCATCATCATCTCTGCTCTTGCTTGATCTTGAACCCCTCAGGTCATATGAGGCTCCAGGGTATTTTCAGAGGTAGGAGGTGGCGCTGAGAGGTGGGGGTGGGGGGGCTTACCAACAGGTTAATCTGGAGGTCTTTGCTGCTGTGACACATTGTGACCTCCCCTGGGCTTTTGGCACAGCGAGAGCTCAGAGAGGGGGGAGGAGAGCCGAGGAAGAGGGGAGAGTCAGGGAGGAAAAGAAGAAGAGAGGGTCTGTGCGTGTCTTCATAGTGTTTAGTTGTGATTAGATTGAGCAGCATCTCTGTGGTGGCTGTGTATCCATCTGCCGCTCAGGGCTGAGCGGTGTGTTCCTGTTGCCACCCTCATGACCTCAGACCTAAACACACCAATTAACCACCACTGGACTTTCCACTTTTCCCCAAACTCTGGTCCAAACAAACACACCACCACATCTAACCCCCCTGCCTCTGTTCATCTTTGATCTGCTACCTCTCGCTCTGACCTACAACAGAGAATATCGCCCTCTTTTAGCCAAAAGCAGAGGCTAGCCAGAAAGCACTTTCCATTGTGCTTGTAAAAACAGTTTCCCAGATACAGAACAAGCGGACAAAATAAATAAATAAATATGATTAAATGGTTTTCCACCAACCACAGTTTGTTCATGTGTGTTTGTATTAATCTTATTTTATCACCTAAAAAAATCATTAATGGACAGTGTTTTAATGGACAGTTTGAGGTTGTGTTCATGCCTGACCTATTAACCAGTGTTTTAAAAAAAATTCTGGTAGGATTGCCCTTTTAGTCTGTTAGTTTGTTTAGGCTGTTGTGCAGACCAAACAAGGCACCAGGACTGCCAGTGTTATGCTCTGTTGCAATGAAGATATTAAGTTGAGAAAAACTAAGGTTTTTTACAAGGGTTTTATGTGGGCCATTGGAATTATGACTCTCGTCTGCCTGGAGCAAAGGAGGAAATAGTGTGACGTTATTGTAGAGTGACAGAGTCTACAGCGGAAGGAGGTCAAGGTGGATGGTTGGGTCAACAACAAGGGAGACCACTGTTCATTTCCTGTTCCGTACCAACCAACTTTGGTTTCTTTTAACCCAGTTTTTACAGACTGCAGTCATTCCCTAACAATAAACAAGTGGTTATTACTGTAACCATGACAACACAGGTCTCCTAACCTTACAAAGTCGCAATTTTAACCCTAACCAACTTGTTTTTATGCCTAAACCCAACCAAACCTTAACCATAGTGTTGTAAGATCATATAACAGTTTTTATTTTTGGTTATGTCATCCTGTCAATAGTGTCATCAGATCAGAAAAACACTTCTATGTGTCATTCTGGAGGTCAAGGACCAACAAAATGTTTTGACATTTAATTTGGAGGGGTTGTTAACGTTCATAGCTTGAGCCATCACATATAATATAATGACTACCTGTTTCAAGGTTTTCATTTATTCAGTGATATATCTCAACATCTACAAGATGGATGTGGTACCAACATTCATGGTTTCATGATGATGTATCCTAATGACTTTGGTGATCATATGACTTTTCCTCATTTTAGGTTTAAAGTGAAATGTACAGCCTCACCTGTGCCTCATGTTTAGTGCTAATTAGCAAATGTTAGCATTTGACCATGCTATAAACTCAGATGGTGAACATGGTAAACATTAAACCTGTTAAACATTAGTATTTTAACATTGTCATTGAGAGCATATTAGCATGCTGACATTATATATATATATATATATATATATATATATATATATAGCTGTCTATATATATATACTGTTGTTTTAATATGACATTTTATGATTATATTTCAACATGTAACGGGTTCTACAGGATCTCCTGAATGTCTTGGCCAAAACTGTGCAAAAGTGTTTGTCATTAAGTCCTTTACATACATACTGCACACTGTACAGTGTTGTTGCATGGGTTTAAAAGCAATATGCCACTGCAGTGATGGAAACATTATTTAAGTCTACCTCTGCAAAATAGCCATAACAGTGTCAGTAAGATCAAGCTTGTAAATAATTTTCCTGAACTGTATTGTGGTTTGCATATATGGAGCAAAAGTATGCGATGCCCCATTAACTTCCATGGAAGCTCCCAGTCTAGAGAGGGGGTAATGTTGGTTGTGTAATTTCAGGCAATGTGGAGCTCTCAGCCAATGACTGGAAGGAGCTTGTGAATATGAGAAGCTGCCTCTAAAAAACAGCTTGTGGTTTGGAGGGATAGAGGCACTGTAGAATAAATAAAATACACACTATTTTCTTTCAATTAAACATCACAGCTTTAGTTTAGAACAGGTTCAGATGCTTCAGATAAAATAAACTGGAGTCACAGTTGCTGAATTTGCACTTTGAGAGTGTTTTATTTCTTCTTTCCATAATCCATCTCTTGTCTGCCTCACTGCCGGGGGGTTGATGATTCAAGTTAAAGCTTCAGAAGTCTGTGTGCATGTGGAAGCACAGAGACAGAGAGACAGATCACCTTAGGGCCCGTGTTGTGGCATGGCTGTGTCAGGGCTGTGTTGGGACTTGTAGCAGCTGAGTCTTGACACTGAGCCCAGCAGCACCCGAAGGCCCCTAAGCATGCTATGGTGGCCTGTGTCAGGGCCGGCACAATGAGATGACAGCACCATTCGTCACACTTTTGTTGTGGGGAGGTGAGAGAGCGACAGTTGTTCTTGGGGCTGGTACAAAGGTAAGTATTAAATTAAGACTTAAGTTTGAAAAAAAATCTATTTGCACTCAATTTCTGTTGGTGGTGCTCATAGCAATGGAATCCACAAAGCACAGTCACTGTCAAGAGTTTTCATAGCAACTATTTCTTTGATAGTAAATAATCTCAATGAAAACTGTTGACAGTGAGGTGTTATATTTAGATGTTGTGAGCACATCAAATGGGAAAATCCATTCATCTATTGGTGTTAAATGCAGAAATCTCAGAAACAGGCATGTCAAAATCAAGACAAATACAACCAAAACTTTTATTTTACTTTTTTTTGTTGTTATTTGGTTGAACAGACTCTTTAAATGTGATTTGATTTTATAGTTATATGAAAATCTATGAAACAAACTAAATGACAACATAGGTTGTTTCTCACTGCCTTTTGAAAAAAACACATATTAGTATTTTCTGATATGATACTCCAATTGGCAGAACAACATAATTTGTCACTTCCTTCCAGAATCTTTACAAATAAAAACAATTCATATGACCGTTTTCTGATCTGCTAATACTGTGGTTAAGGTTTGGTTAGTTTTGGCCAGTCAAAATGTTGTGGTAAAGCTTTACATTTGCTGTTCTTAACAGCTGGTTGAAAAGACAAAACAATCTACAGAAATATGTTTGAGTGAGTGAGAGTACAGCTTTGATTCACAGGTGCTTCTTAGCTTGACCCAAGATGGCATCAGTGAGGCAATTTGAAATGAATACAGCAAGGTAGAAAATTGGATTGTGGAAGCTGTTTTACAAGTCTGGGCTGATCAATGCTCACATGGCGCGCACACAGAAAATCTTCTCTGAGGCTATCATTTCAACATAAGAGAGGAGAGGTGCCTCATTAGAAAGGCTGGCATTGCAGAACTGAAGACTTCAGATAAACTTATCAGTAAACAAGACCAATATCAGTGGGCATTTGCAGGACTCGACGCAGCCAATTTTGACTTTGTTTTTCTCACTTAAAGTCAGGGCAAATGTGTTTCGGGCCGTGTACATGAGCAGACAAAGAAACAGTGGTAATCCCAGGAGTGTGTTCTGATTTGTTTACTACATGGCCAGTCTCTCTATTTGACACTCTGACACTCTCTCACAGGGCCTAGAAACCGGGTCGCCTCCAAGACAGCAAAGACAATGAAGAAGAAAGGGTGTCTCTCTTGCACACACACACACACACACACACACACACACACACACACACGCACAAACCATGTGGCATACCCTCTGACAATCAAGTCTCACCCCTGTGTGTGACACTCAGTGAATCAAAGAGCTGACTTCATTAGTCCTCCAGATGCCTGTCCTATAATGGCATTCAGTAGCAAATGCACTATTGCAGTTCAATTTTTAAAACAATGCAAAAATGACATTTTCGCACAAACACACACACGCGTTACAACCTCATGGACTAAAATGAGCCTCCACTTGATCTTTTTTTCCCTTTTTCCTCAATTTCGATGTCGCTCACCCTCTCCCTCTTTTTCTGCTTCTTTAGTGAAATGTGAGACCCCGGCAGCATTCCTTTCTAAATAGCCTCTGAGAGAGTGAGGTTGTGTGTGTGTGTGCTTGTGTGGGTGTTTGAGAAAGAGAGAGTGCAATAGATAAAGTGAGAGATGCTTTTGAGGGAGAATATGGTAGCAATGAGAGAAGTTTGTTCACCAAAACAAAACAAAACATGTTGTCTTATTTATTCTGGATCTCCATTTAGACACAGAAAAAAAGAGCCTAAAGGCCTACACGATGACACACACTCACCCGTTACAGCTGCAGCATGGCTCACCAGTTTCTAAACAGGAACACATTTATGTAAAACCAAAAATCTGTACACACATATGTACAGCCTCGGCGTGGCATGTCGGTGGCGTGGCTGACAAGTCCGCCGGGACGGCCACCATTAATCAGAGCAAGATGTTTATTTTCATCTCTTTAATGATCAGGATAGACCCGTTCCACACGGACACCCGCATGTTTTCCACCAACATACATCTGTTTGTGTCATGATCAATCCGCTCTGACACATGCAACTCCCATCAGTCCCCCCCCCCCAACACACACACACACACACACACACACACACAGCTGGGTCTCCCCAACAGCCATCAGGCTAAGGGACATAATTACCCAGGCTGCTTGTGACATTCTTGTTTAAGGGTCGGAGGGGTAGCTAACCCCCCACCACTCCCCAAACCTCCACGTCTTCTTCCCTTATCTTTGCATGCACACACACACACACACACACACACTTCTTCATGCATGACTGGCTTATTTACTTGTGGAAATTTATAGAAATTTATAGAAAATCTGAAAAGTCAAACACACACACACACACTGAAATAATGATCTCCAACTCAGATGTTATTTTTGCACTTTTGGTCATCATGAGAAGAAAAAGAAAAAAAAGGAAAGGAAAATGGGGGCATACAATGAAAGCCAAAGATTAATATAAATAAAAAGCCTACATTTCACCTCTTGGTACACCATCACATTAATATTAAGGTATGAGCCAGTTCTTCATTCAGATTCCCAGCACAACCATATCTTAAAGCCGCACTAATCAATATTTTTATAATAACAATGTGTCAAATGACCATGTTGTTATGGTAAAGGTGTCGCTTATGGTGATAAACACAGAGAATTATCACATGATTTTGCAGTTGCCCTCAGCTCTACGGAGAGTTTTATCCTCTTTCAGCTCATTGTTTTGGTTTTACAGCCCACAACTTTACTGTTATCAGTCTTATTGCTCTCACCAGCATTGTTTCCAGCAACAGCAGGCAGCTGTTTTCAGTTAAAAAGCTCTGTTTCAGTCTAGGCTGACTGAAACAGCAGTCAGCCTAGACTACATATTTTTCCTCAGGAGTTGGTGGAGACCAAAACAGAGCTAAAAGGAGAGTAAATATGCTAACTGTTTGCTAACACATTCACCATAACAGCATTAAGGTGATAATGTCAAAGTTGTGTTTACAGCTTGTTGTGCTGCCCCAAGTTGTCAAAAGAAGTATTAGTTCAAATAAAACATCTTCAGTTCTAAGGGGATACTTAGAACATTTCTAAGAAATATTATAAAGCCAGATTATATAAACCACTTCAAATGGAGGTGAAAATAAGCACACCAGATTTTCTGTCTGTAAACTGTGATGGATGTTTAAAATGTACAGTTTGGGTAATAATTTTACTGTTCACCTTCTTTTTCTCTTTCAAATAAATTAGGCTAACATGGGGATTTGTTGAAAACCATTTACTTGTAATACTAACTACAAAAATAAGACCCAAGTTGTAATAAACAAGAATTATTCTTTAATTTTCACAACTTAAAATGAATAAAATATTAATGCAAATGTAACCCTGTGGCCTTGTCTGTACAAATCTTCAGTGGTTGTCCATTTTGTCATCTGTCTTGCTAGACCACATCACCTGTGTGTGGAGGTGGGGGTAATCAGGGCACAGTGGGGGTCAGTGAGTGGCTGTGGGCCGTGGAGGTGGTGGTGGGGTGATGAAATTGGAAAAGCATGTGGAGATAGATGTGACTGCGAGACGGATCAAGACACTTCCAGATGCCCGGGTGCTGAGGGGCTGAGGGCCGCAGCAGAGCCACCCTCCCAGGGGACGTGACTCACCTGGAAGGAGGGCCAAGCGCTGCCAGATGTGGAGGAAGCCGCCTGGGTCCCTCACGCCAAGCCCGTCTAACACTGTCTCGATTGTGCTGCAGCATATGCTTCCAGTCAAGGGTGAAAAATGCAGGCACCAGCACATGCCAGAAGTCTTTCAAGCATAGCCCAGCAGTCAGCCTCCAGCCTTACACCCACTCTGATCCACACACACACACACACACACACACACAGAGAGAAGATCCTCCCAGTCATTCAGTCAGTGTAGTGCAGACATGTCACCACACAGCAAGTCAAGGCTGGTTAAACTGTAAAGCAGCTAGAAGGGACCCAGTCCAGACACCCAACCCTCAGGATAGTACTACACACCCACCCACACACACACACGCACGCACACACACACACTGAACATGGTCCACCTCACCTCACCTCACCAAAAATGCCAACCCTTGTCCAGGATGAAAGCAGGAAAAATGCAGACAGGCGGAGGGGGGGGGGGTTACATGTGCTGTGTCTCAGTGTTAGGACACGGAGGCTGAAGTGTCAGCCAGGATCCAAACAAACACAGATGCCACTGAATGAGCCGCCTGAGTCAGACCAGATGACTTCATCACCGTAGTAACATCCATATTCTACTAATGGACCCCGGGGTCCACGTCAACCAACGCAGCCTTGACTGCATCAGAGACGAGAGTGACACGGTCGGAAAAAACCCAGCCTGCCCCACTTAACCCGACGCCCACTCTCACACACACAAGACGCTGATTTTGCAACACTGGAGAATCGTCACTTGGCCCGTCTGTGTGTCTTTGTGTGTGTGTGTGTGTGTGTGTTAGAGCCTTGGAGGTGTTTCTGAGAGTGTGTAGGGACACGCAGCTGGTGAGCACACATCTCTTTCATACAACAAATCTCATCCAAATCCCCCTCACCTGGAGCAACACACACTCACGCACACACACACACACACACACACACACACACACACACACACATACACACTCACACAGATGGCTACCTCTAGCCTGTAAAAGTCCGAGGGCCCTGTGCAGGAATGTGTGTGTTGCACAATGACCTCATTGTGCCGTGATATGGCTTGTCTGAGCCACGCTCTGTGGCAGAGTCACACCTGTTCCACCTATGCCAAAGGGCTGACAAAGCCAGAGATACATCAATCAGCATTTAGAGCACATAGACACACACACAAATGAACACACACAGATGAGAGACTCATGCACACACATGCAGAAACACACACACACACACACACACACACACACACACACACACACACACACACACACACACACACACACACTGCTGATGTGGCACTGTCTCTGTCTGCAGCAGGGTGGCTCCTTGAACACTATTATATTAACTCAGCTGGGATATGATATGAAGGTGTGACAAATCTCTAAGAGCTTTTTTGCTTTGACTTGTAGGCTGTTTGAGTAACTTAAAGAAAGACAACATGACAGGCTAAAACAGGAAAGTGTGTTACTCCAAAGAGTATTTTGCAACTTTTAATTATGACTACATTATGACCATTCAGTTGTTACAACTCCTCCAGGCTGAGGATGGAGGAGGAACATCTTTGGGTTTTGGACTGTTGGTCAGGCAACACAAGCAGTTTGAAGACATCACATTGGGCCCTGAGGACTTGTCATGTCTATTGTAACTCAAATTCATTCATTCAAAAATGAATGAGTTAATGAGCAGATTAATCCACAGTGAAAATAACTGTTAGTTGCAGCCCTATAAGAAACAATGACCACCATACTGAGCAAAGGAAAGAGCTAACAGTCTCACATTTCAACAGAAAATCAGAGGATAAAGATGTCACACTAATTACCAGGTGATCTCTGGGAAGTGCAGTTCAGAAACACCCCAGCAGTGAGCAGCTATCATCAAAGACTGGTTCATAAAAGCAAACTAAGACACAGTTCAGCAGTACTGCCTGCCCACAGGTATTGAATACATGAGTGATCCTAGTTTAGTCAGCATGTCAGCAGAGCTGCAGCTTCAGTTCTTTGTCAGTGTCACACAGTATTAAGTATAGGTCACCCGCATTTTGCCAGTGCTCAGAGCCCAAAACACAATCAGTGTAGCTATGCAGGTAAAACAGAAGAAAATATACTTTAACAGTAGTAATATGATTCCGGTAGACAAGTCTAAGGGCCAACTAAAGGTCTGCTTCAAATGAACTAGTTTGTACAATGTGTTGTCCAAGCCATGTCTAAGGGGGTGTAAACATGTTCTGATTGGCCACACTTCAAAGACAGGACAAAAAGTCTGCTGTCTGTGTCTTTTGCATGTTTTTGTTGTCTTGACCCAACAAATCACACAAATGAGGATAACAGTGCACACTTTCAGACTCTCTCTCTACCGAGGCATTCATGGTGTTACTCTTGGTTCTACACACAAAAACTGACAGGAGTAGATGTATGAAGGATGACAAAAGAGGGCTTAAGAGCATAAACCCTGCCTACTTTAACACCTTCACACACCTGGTCAATCAGTCAATCACTGCCTAAAGTGAGTGCGTTTGTCGAGAAGTCACAGTGGTCGAAAAGAAGGTTTCAGATGCTGTTAGATGATCTGACAAACACCCCATTTGAAACATACTAAGCCCCTAAATGGCATTAATATAAATAAATGAATTAGAACCCAGTTGAGCATACATTATTGACCGATTTTTATCACAAATATATGCTCCAATAAATAAGAAATTGCAGTACAGAAATTCCAAAATACAGTATGTTTGAGGTAATTTAGAGTTTTATAGTTCACAATTTTCATTGTCTGTATATTCATATATTTATGTCTATATTTCTCATCTCAACTTTAGTACATTTTGCTGTATTTAGTTTGTAGTTGTTGTTATTGATGCAAATTTAATTTGATTGAAGTTACAGTGAGGTTTACTATAACTTCTACTACAACTACTGTATTCCAACTTTAAAATACCCCTTTCAGTACATACATACATACCACACTATCCATCTAATTTTAAAAACACTGTTTTCATGTGAAAGTGACTTTATGTGTATGTATTTATGACTTTTTATAAGTAATTTATGTAGAGACATCTGCAAACACAGAAACAACTGAACAATAGAAAAATATCTGAATCTCTTCTCATTCATCCATCTGTTTTCAGTTAGCAAGCAACAAAGATCGCAGCCAACATCTGTTAAGGAGTGGGACAGCTGACAAAATCAACATAAATAAAGGTTAATGACCAAAGCTGTGTGATCGGTTATATCGACATTTAAATCTAGATGGAGGGCTGAGAAAGATGCGTTTACAAATTTAACTGGCTTAGTGTAGACTCTTCTTTGAATCCATGGAAATCTTATAGACCACCACTTCAAGTTTCTGTGAAACTGAAAGCCAAAAGCACATTATCAATCACACAAGCTATTTTGTTCCACTGTTACCAACCAAGACTTGTCACAGTCACTTCCTGGAGCCACAGCACTGAGTCATTAAGACAGTTGCCACAGTGTCATTTGATCCACTGGCTCATTGGTCTCATGGTCCCCAGTTGCCGAAGAGCGCTTCCAGGAAGCCTCTGATACTCTCTGTGATAAAGGCTTCGCTAGTGGGGCAAAGTGATGTTTCAGTGGGAAATGACTACTGTTTGTCACATTATCACCACCACTCTGAGAAGAATCAATCAATACCCATCTTGTGGAGGTCATTCTGGGAGAGCTGATGATGATGATGGTGATGATGCACACTAACACTAATGGGAAAGCTCAGTCATCCCACCTTCTTGTGTCAGAATGAACTCATCAACGAATCAGCTGATGAAGCGCTCACAATTTAAATAAGCAGCAGTTTGAATGAGAGCAAGGCATAGTATTTAGAGTTTCAGTAACAACTCATTTGGAGTTTTTGTCATTGTTCACTATATTACATCTATATTAAGAAGGAATTATTATCCCTGAATATGATGTAATTATTTTATATTGTTCACAGTTTGCAAAAACTGTACCAGTCAGGGGAGGTTCATAGTATATTAAACTAAGAAAGGCTTGTTTCAATATTCAAAAGCTTCAACAGTTACCAAAAGTGTCCCCCAACAAAGTGCGATAATATGGTACAAACAGTGTTCATTTCATGGACAGAAACTGTAAAAATACATACAACCTTTTTATCCCCAATAACTATGACAGGACACTGACAACAAGAAACAGATTTAATGAAACAAAGAAACTGAGAAAATCCCTATATTTTGCCTTTTTTTTTTTTACTAAAATGGAATTTAAATATTAAAACTTACACAATGTCTATATACTGTATTTCCCCTAATATTATTTTTTCAAATAATGGCATTAATTCTATGCACCTAGGCAAACATTAATTGCAATCTGGTGTCCTGCACAAAAAGTCAGATGTGCTTACACCCCCAGCCCAATATACCAGGAAGTACATTCATATTGGATGATTCTGCACCTCACGATTTATGTCCAATGCCCAAGTTTGGTGCCAACGCAGGTTGCCAAGGACCTGCAACTAACATTTGCCTTTTCCTCAACAGTAACCACAGTCTTTCGCTAACCTGAACCAAATGTTTTTGTTGCCTCACCCTAACCGTAACATGCCATAACCACAATCTTTCTTTGAACCAATATCATTTTAGGAAGCAAGAATTTAAAAAATGTTGACACTGAACATAAAAAAACAGTATTTAGGGGTTTGCAGAATCATACAATATCAACATTCTTGTTTGGTTTGCCCATCCATAAGCCCCACCTCCACACCATTACTTTCCACCTCGCTGCATAAAGGACACACATTATTTCCTGCATTAGCACTGGACATACAGTATATTGTGCACTGCAGATTAGTCCAGAACATAATTGGGCTGTGTAATTTGCACATCCCACTGTTCTCCACTGAATCTCTGTCATGGTACCAGGTGATCAAGATCAATTCACAAAAGCTTCGGTTGATTAATGACACAATCAATATCACATAATATACATTATTTCTGAATTAAGGAGCACAGTGATTTTTGCTGAAGATGGTAGTCCATCCGTCCAGCTCAATCATCATGAACTTTCTTCAGTAATATTCCCTAGAAGGTCCCATGAGAGCAGTTCCAATGAAAACTGTTCACAGTAAGGTTTGTGAATTATCCAGAGTGATGGGGTGAATTCTCTCTGGAAAAATGTGTTGCATTTTTTCAATACTGTGAGCACCACAAATGAAATACTCATTTTTGTCTCTATTGTATTGGGGCAGAGGCAGAAACCACAGAAACAAGAATCTAAAAACCTAGACAAATAAAACCAAAACTATCTGCACGGCTACATACTACTAGAGGGAAGTGACAAAATATGTTTTGTAATTTGGGTGAACTGACCCCTTAATTATATCAGTAAGTCATTGTGAACATTGCAACTCATTAATAGGATCTGGAAAACAGGATATCTCAAAATGATGTTGCTGAAAAAACAGACATACAGTATATTGTCTCTTCTCCACTGAAGTACAGTACAGTTTTCTGGAGCACCACTGCAGATGCTGACAGTGGCCGGTTGCTGGTGTGCTGAAACAGTGATCTGGATGGGTATGAGAGCACGGTGGGTTAGCGCTGGTGCTGTGGAGGCTGCAGCTGAGAGCTCAGAGCTGTGGGATTGTGGGATTGTGTCAGGCTGAAAGGGGATCCAGCATAGGGCAGAGAAACACAGCAGCTCCCCCTCACTGCTGGAGCACACTGCTGACACGCTGCCAAGTTCTCAGGGCTCTGCAGCACGCACACACACACAGTCACAGTGCGCACACAAGAGCAAAAAGTACATATTCATACAGAGGTACACACACACACACACACACACACACAGTCACATGGACTAACACAAAGACATTCACATACACATAAACACAAATGCACACTATTATACACACATCCATAGTCACACACATTTGCACAAAAAAAACATTCAGTATCCACAAATACACACAAATGCAACCACAAATGCACACACACCCACATGAGCACATTCACATAAGATAACATGCACACGTATACACACAAAAGTACAGACTCACTTCAAACTAAAGCTTTGCTGAGTTACAAAAAGCACACATAATATCCTGTAACGTGCTCCTCGGTGACATACCCCTCTTTTTTTCACAGTACTGAGAGCTGAAGAGATGGGGAGGGAATGAGCACACAAACATTTTACCAGTGAAATGGATTTCTTTTGTCTGTGATTCACCTCGTCTCTGCAGCCAAGTGTTGTGCTAATTCAACACACAAATTCTGATTTTGAACAGCAATAGCAGCATTTAAAAAGTGCATATTTCACTTGATTTTTAGGATCATAGATTCACTAAACCAAGTTATTGTACTTAGAATGATTTACCAGCATTACATATAAAACTGTTAATGTGAACAGACTGTTGTGTTTCTTGCCACATTTGAGTAATGAGGGTTGAGATTTTGGGAAATATACTTATTTGCTTTCTTGCTGAGAGTTAGATAAGAAGATCACTAGCTTAGCTTAGCTTAGCATAAAGACTGGTTTTACTTCAGGTTGTCGTTTTTACATTTTGCTTTTTTGTGCGTACATTTTGAGTTGATAAAAATGTACATTTATCATGGTTGCCTGTAATTATTACATTTGGTTATAGCAATATTAAAGTCAGTGTAAAGGAAAATCTGAGATTTCTTTTCAAACACATGTAAAAACATGTACATGTAAAAAATAATTGCTGAAAATGTGAAAAGACTGAACTATGTAGTACTGAGTTGTGGAGTTAGACCATTAAACAGTTTTTCACTATTTCTTTGTTCAGGATTTTTTGGCGGGCCTGAAATGGTGGATCCATGACGTAGAGGGGTGACGACCCCTCACCCCATTATATAAACACTAGAGTGCACGCACTAATTTTTACACCGAGTAGATTTACAAATTTTCGTCAGTGACAACTGGGATTCACGTCAGATAATCCACTGTTACTGGTGGATGGGGGCATTTTGGAATTATTTTAAACCCAGCTGAAATGACCATTGATGGGTGGATGCTGTGCAGGTGGGAGGTCCCTGGCCAGAGGGAGAGCATTTGCCGGGCAGCACTTCACCATAAAGCACGTCGTGAGAGGCTTTTGCTCCAAGGATGTTGGCCACCGTGAAGCCGATTTTCAGCAGAGAAATGACGTAATGTTAAGTGCACCAAACTCCATTGTAACTTAAACTACTGATTTAAGTTACATTTTTACTGAAACAAGTCCACATTTACCTTCCAAATTAAACAGTTGCACCTAATGTGACTTTATTTTTAAAATATCATCTATATTGCTTGCCTTACACCTACAAACAAGGCCTATTTTAAATTGTGTATCTTTGTACAGGAGTTTGATATGAGCATTGTTAACTCAGAAGCTGTTCAGTTGGGCCGTGCTGTCAGTGCCTTCAGCGGACACACCCCCAGTGTTTCAGAGCAGACAATACTGCTTATTTTTCCACGATTTTGAAACCTAATTTTATATACTTGACAATGTTGCCTGGGTGGTTAATAACACATTTTTCTGTGGTGTGACAAACTCAGAACACATATTTATTATTGCTTTACACAGACTTTAAGCTACGATAGCAGTAGCAAGTGCTACTTTTGCTCTGGATCTCCCCACAAATGCAACACTACTCACCCTTTTTGGGGTGGGGGGGGGGGGGGTGATTTTAATATTTCAATACAAGAATGCAAATTGAACATGAGTTAAAGCTAAGGCAGTAAAGACTGTTCCTGGTGCAAAAATTGAATTAAGTGACTAAAACTATATTTCTGTCTTCTTTTTAAAAATTTTCTCTCAGTTTTCTATCATTTATAATACTTTACAGACATATTTAATTAAAAATACATAAATGCATTTTTTGTTAGATTAATTATATTGCTATGCATTATTTAATAGTTTAATATAAATCTATGCAAATAAATAGCACTGACGTAGTTTCTTACCATATTGTGCACAGTTTGTCTGTACAGTCAGGTATTATTCATAACATAACATTTTTTGTGCGTTTACTTCAGTTTTTTAGATGGTTGTAGATTATCTGGATAAACTGTTGGCTTGTTTACAACCTTTCTGACCACCTGTTTCTTGCTTTATCTGATTTTGTTGTAGTAATGTTGCTGCACTCTGAAGTCTCTAGCTATTAGTGAAATGATGGACCCCCTCTCCTAAAAAGGACATTCATATACAACAAATCTGCAGTTTTTTTAAGATATATATATATATATATATATATATATATATATATATATATATATATATATATATATATATATATATATATATATATATATATATATATATATATATATATATACACATAACTACAAAGTCACAAAATGCTTCTATGGAGCAAATTTTGAAAAACAGTCAGTGTATTTCATTTGTTTTCTTACAATATCCACTGCTGGCAAATAAGCATAATTAACCTTTTTAAGTTATGTTTAAGCAACTCAAAGTACCTAGTTTAGGTTGGGCAAAGATTGTGGTCTTCAAGTGGGTGAGACCACACCATTTGTCCCCATTGCACTTTGTGTTTCTTTCCATTCATATTTGTTTGTTTAGCCAGTTTAACATCTATATCTGTAGCATTGCTTTCGCATACTATCTCGGGTTTAGTTTAGCATTGTTTTGTTACATTTACATCTACATCTGCAATATTTTGTTACAACGGTCAGAATGAATCACCTTTTTTAGTCACTGAAGTCTCTGAGTCTGTCTCTTATCACCTTCTTTGATGCTCTGGCTAAGCTTCCTCACATGGTTAAAAATTCTAAAAAATTAATCACTGCCTTGAAGCACAAGATGGAGGTGGACATAATGAATCATTTTGTTTATTTGAACCGAGTCGTTTATTTCAGTTCAAAGATTCATAGCCACTTCACTTTTGTCTAAGCTTGGCAATCGCATCACCGTACAATTCAGTTGAGTACATGCATCAGTAAGTGAATGCATCACTCTTCATATAGCTGCAACATTCATGCTGATTCTAACTGTCTTAGGTTCAGTAGTACATCCTGTCTGCTGCTAGTTCAAGCTGTTACATTCAGGTCAGCACAAAACTAGCCTACAGGTTGATACTATATAAGGTTGATAGTGCAGCAGCCTATTATTTGCAAAAGAGTTATGACATCATTGTTTTTGTGGTTTTCTCTAATAAGCTTTTAACAAAGACGTAACATACTGTTCATCACAGCTGAGCTGACAACACTGCTATCAGTCACCATTGAGGAGCTGCACTGCTAAAAGCTACTGATTTAGTCAGTGACTATGTTGATTCACTATTGTCAGTTCAGTATGAAGATTCGGTGTTAATAATTCGTTAGCACCTCTAGCACAGATACTGTGATCTTTACCTAATCTTAACAAAACCACAATCATTTTCCAACCTTAACCCTTAAGTGTTTAAATATACTAAACCCAACCACACACAGAACATTGCATGCAAATGCCAGTCTCAGATGTCTGGTCAAAGTCCTGTGCCTTGTGCACCCACAACCACCATCTCTGACCTATAGTACAACTTCAGTGCAGTACAACATAACACTTCCTGGCCTAGAAAAATCATTGCCAGTGAACATTTTCCAAAAAGTAATTACATTTCCTCTAAAACATTTTTGGCAAAAACATTTAGTAGCATATGCATAAGATTTTTTGGATTGAACTCTTGAATTATAGATAAACTTCAGATGTTTGCAAGACCAAAAGAGTTAAGGAGGAGAAGAAAAAAGACACATAGCAGAATGTGTTTTTGGGGACGGGTTTGAGCGTGACCTGTTGGGACCCATCAGGGTGAGCCATCAGCCAGCCGTCCAGTCACTCCAGTCCGTGTGATGAGTTCCAGACTGGCTTTGCTTCTTGTCAGCCTCCCCCTCCACCTAAAGCCTGCCTCTGGACTCCCTTCATCCCTCCCTCCCTCGCTTTTCTCCCTTGTGTCCCATCGCCGCACATCATCAATACCCCTCAACTCCTCTGTCAACCCCCCCCACACACACACACACACGCACACCTTCCCTTCACCCCTTCAGCACCCCCCTGGAACCCCTCACTTCAAAAGCCTGCCAGCTTAACATGTCATTGATTAGAGCAGGAGGGGCCTGCAGCCTAGCAGTGGGGGGGGGGTCTAGCTATCTATCACTACTGGGGAATCACACACCGTATCAGACAATCAGAAAAAGGCACTCAGATCTCCAGCAGTCACAAACACAGATCCATTATGGCCTGCAATGGACTCCTCTCCTCTAGAGCAACAACCCGCTTATATTCAATTATCAGTCCTAGAAACAGATGGAATGCAAACACTGATAACAGCAAAATTTGCAGTGAGTCATCATGTTCTGCCAAGCATCATCAATCATCGGGTCAGTTTTCAAGTGTGATGGAAGCTGTTGCTCTTCTCCGCCAGTGTACTGCTGTGTGTATGTGTTAGTAGCGGGGTAGCCAAGGGGGTTCAGGGAGGAGGTGGTCGTGGTGAGTAGCACCCTGGGGTGGTCTGCTAAAAGACATTAGAGCCTTTCTGTGCACCTGCACACACATAGACACAGTCATGGAGAAAGGTATGCATGCTCGCACTCACACACACACAGACACACACACACTCCTAGGTTGGACATGTGGCAGGCCACCCAGCGCTCCTGTTCCTTTTCCTTTAAAACACATCTGGTAGTTCCATTAACACCGCACAGGACAGAGTTACTCCCTCCGTCTCTACCGAATCCTCACTTACACTCCTCATCTAGACCGCACCACCTCGTCGAAGGGGATAATTGGCCAAATGAGATGTTTGAACACAGCCGACTGTGTATGTCAACAACCTATTTAACAGCGATTATGCCTTGAGCAATGATGTTTTAGCGCAGGTTTTCCCTGGCTGCCCTCCTTCCTGCCCTGCTCATTCTCTCTCTCCATCTCTCTCTCTCTCTCACACACACACAGAAACACTCTTGTTTCTTATCTGTTTTCTGTGGAAGAAATACAGGAATGATGGTCCCTACCACATAGTTCTGTTCTACTTATGTAGGGCTCTCTGCAGAGTGTGTATCATGTTTATGAGGCAACTAACAGCTACTTTAACACACCTACACACAGTCTGTTTATGCATGAGACAATAGCGACCAGACAAATCGACAGCGCTTTCACCCAGTTATCTGGTCTAGTCATTGTTAGACTCACATCTGTGTAGCACAAACTGTATTCCAATTCAGGGGTCTCATCTTGTGGCCCTAATCTGTTCTATACATGGAAAGAAATGCTTCAAATGAGTCGAAATGCTCTCCTAGAAGCCGTTTGATCCTGATGTCATTTAAAGTACCATGACACCATCAGTTTGGGTTCATCTCCAGCCCTCTTTTTGTGCTTTTTCTAAAGATGCAGGTTGGAAGCACAAAGGGAAGTAAGCCAAGCATCAGGCTGGTTAAGAAAACTTAAAGCAGAGGCGGTAACTCCTACGTGATTTCAATTGGGTGAGCACACAATGAAAATATCAAGAGGATATTTTGCACCACAGGGTATGATTGTCTTCAAAAAATATCAAATTATACTGAACACAGAGTGCTTTCAATATTTCCAAAGGCACTGATGTCCCTTGCCACAGCATGGCCAAGTATTGATTTTAAGTTGGAGAAAAGTCTCTATGTGTAGTTAGTAGTGGATCTGCTTACAGCCCTGATGTAATGTATAAAGGGCAGAACATTTTTATCTAACTCTAACTGTTGAAATCTGAATAGCACTGAAATTATTGCACTGAAATATTTTACTTTGAAAACCATCTACAGTAACTCAATTTATGTGGTCTGAATTCAATTTCAAGTTGTACAACCTCAAAAATGTTAAGTCCAGTATATATATATATATATATATATATATATATATATATATATATATATATATATATATATATATATATATATAGTGCATCAAGTGCAATTTCAAATTGTACAATTAATTACATTTGTCTGGAAAAGGATAGTAATTTCTTTTTTTTCTTTTTGTTTTGCTTTTTTATAATATGATTGTTTATTTAAAGCAGCACTAATCAAATTATCTTTGGCCAAGTGGGGGAGTGACTTCACAACAAGCTGTACATCAAACATGACATGGCAAATGTGTTAGCAAACAGTTGCCTATTAACACATCCAGCAGACACAGAGCAAGTACTCTTGTATCTGCCTGGTGAATATTCACTCTCCTTTTAGCTCTGTTATGGTCTCCACCCACACCTGAGGAAAGTATCTGGCTCTTTTGCTGCTAAATGTTCCACTATAGTCACCAGCTAGTCACTAACTGTGTCTGCCTGCTGTTTGCTGCTGTGCAGGTATTGTACAGTGGGTTTATCTAAGCCTTTTCCCTGAAAACAGCTGTCTGCTGCTGCTGCTGGAAAACATGGTTGATGAGAGTGGTGAGACTGAACCAAAACAATAAGCTAAAAGAGGCTAAAATGCTCCACAGGGCTGAGAAGTACTGTAGTCACATGATAACTCACCACTATGAATGCTAACTTTCACATTACACATTATTCATATAAAATAATGATTGGTGCAGCTTTAATATATCTTGTATTAGCAGCATTTAACATACACCATTTCCCACAGTCCCAAGGGTTAAACATCACCAGCTTGACAGACGAGTTGAATGGTAATGGCTGAACATTGGAATGTTTTTTAGTCAAAAGAAATTACAGATAAAAAGTTGGAAAGGTGACAGTAAAATAAAGCGTGATCGGATATCATGAATGAGGGAGAACAGTTACAATGAGATACAGTATAGTTTGCATGCTGCCCCTTTCTGGGAGCTGTAATTTTTTGAAAGCTAATAAATTAATGGTGGATCAACTATGTTAAAATCACAACGGGCTCAAAGAGCAAGTGCTGGAAACTAATTTATCTTAGGCTATGGATAGTAAATCGCAGAAAACATTTGAGGGTTTCCTTTATTGGTCTTTGTGAAAAGGTCAGTTAGAGATTCAGAGTGGAACAGAAGGAATAGAAGTGACGTCAGGATTTAGCTTTCTATAAGCTTGGTCGACAGGCTACGAATTTCTTCATCTCATGTCCTTCACTCAAGCTATGTATGCTCAGCTGGAAAAGCAAAAGTGAAGTTTCATCCTGTAGTTACTCTTCCAAAAAAAGTTAGTCTAGTTTACATTTTCAGTGCACTTAATTTGCCAGGGAACGTCAGCCAAGTTCCCTGATCAACAGTGTGAAGCTAGACAACCGTATGGATAGACCATATCTCTGGGCTAAGCCATCAGAGATGTTGATCTCCCCCTTCAGTGAAAGCGCTCCAGGTCAGTGAAACCAGGGGGGAGAAGGAGAGTCAAGCTGACCAGACCCTGAACAACTTTCATCTCTGATTACACAGCTTCTCTCTCTGGAGTGTACACTTCTCCACCCCGGCATACTGATCAAGCCGATCCAGCCCTCCATGATCACTACAGCTCACAAACTGACTGACTTGAGTGCCGCCTCCCACCCCCCTCCCATCTCTATCCTCCATCCCCCAGCCCTCTCCTACAGCACCTAGGGTTATCGTCAGAAGTCTATAGCCCCTCCGAAGTCTCAGTAGAAATCATCAGGGCTGGATCGGTGAGAAGACCCGGGCCAGAGAAGGCCTGGGAGAGGAGGAGAGGTGCTCTGGCTCTTAGGAGACTCCCCTCCCGGCTTTTTGAAGGGGAGGGTGAACGGAAGGAAAATCAATAGGCAAGGAGCAGGAGGCCTGTGATGGCATGACTAATCAGGTTTCTGCATTAATGTTTCAGATGCTGGGAGAACTCTTTGCCTGGCTTGCTGTACTCAGGGCCTCAGCGCAGCCTTGCACAATAAGCAGCAAACACACACAAAAGGCAACGGTGTAGCTTGTAGGATTTACACACATTCACACACTCAAGCATAAAAAAGAAAAGGGTGTATCAATAAACAGCTTTACTTTGTGATTCCTTACACATTTGGACAGTCAACCAAATACACGCCCAAAGCTGATACAGCAAGAACTTGAAACTTTTTGTTCTCACTGGTAATCTGAACACTGACACTGAAGCATTGTTGTTAATGCAGTCACAAAACACACCAATTCAGGGTTGTGGCAGCAGTCTGGTTTTGGTCATGCATGATAAATGCAGCATTTAATTCAAAAAGCATGAGCTGATAAGACAAGAGGTCTGGCACAATTACCTGAACCAGGCAGGAGAAATACAAGAAATTGCCCTGAAAAATGCAAGCCGTAGGTCACTGTTGAGATAAGCTCTAAGAACTGGAGATTGCTGGTGTGTGTCAGTGTGTGTGTGTCTGAGAGTGAGGCAGCAGGCATAGCTGTGTTGGAGGAGCAGTCCTCCCAGACACTGAATCATAATCTCTAAACTCTGCCGGTATTTGGTGTTTATGCCACAGTTTCCACATTGCTTTCCTCTGACATTAGCCGGGTATAAATCAGGGTGCGACAGACAGGCAGCTCCCTTCTAGAGGCTGGTACGGGAAGGGGAGCTGCCACGGGCTGCACCCTGGGCCCCCACCCGTCTCCACTACCACCGCCACCACCCACCCCTCCCCGCCACACCACCAGATGTGCTCTGCTATCTGCTACACCCCCCCCCCCGACAAACACACACACAGAGGCACCTTCATCCCACCACTCATACTGACACCACTAATGCCTCCAACCATGCTGAAATATTCACTCTCTGCTCTTCTACTGTACGCTCTGGCTGTGCTGGTCTGCAGCTCTGATTACAACAACAGTGGTAGTTTAAGGCTAGCAAAAGTGACTCTGTGTCCTAAGAATGACATTTATATACTACTCATTTGCAAACAAATCTGACATTTACTTTGTGGTAATTTGACTGATTAGAATTTGTTTGGTAACATGCACCACTGAAGCACAATCACGACTGAAATGGTACGAGACCCTAAGATTTTTCTTTCTTGAAGCCCTGTGTTTTAAATGCCTTCAATATTTCTGTTGATATTAAAAGGGGCACTCCACCAATTTTTCACATGACGATCAATTTACTTGTCATGAGGAATATTCAGCCTGTGAAAACACTTGTATAATGTCTTCTGTGGTTCTGGTGTCAAGTCTGAGAAAATAACCCTGATGTTGCCATCTGGATCCAAGAGAACCTGGCTGCAGCAACATGGCGGACGACAATCACAATGTTCATAGGTAGACAGGAAGTCACATGACAGCATTTCAAAACAACATTTCCCTCCCCATACTTTATTTAAATAACAAACAAAGCCAGGAGGGCTTTTTTTCTGCTTCTCTGTCATTTCTCACTTTAAATCTTAAAATAGCATTTAGGATTTACTTTAAAATCATTAAACATTAAAAATGTTAAATTGTTTTACATCAGCATTCTACTTTGTAAAATTTGGTATTTTTCCAATGACTATATAAGAGCATGCCTGTTGTGTAACTCCTAAAAAATTAATAGCTATTACTCAGTTTTAAGTTAAGTTCCTGTTTACCAGGCTGAAGCTCTTAATACCCTGCCTGGCCAAAAGTCTCCACATGTGATAGTGATAAGTGATTGTGATACTGTGGACATTAATCTGATGCTATAACAGCCTCCACTACTCTGGTTTCACTCTTTTTGTCTCACCTTTTAACAAACATTAATCACAGATTGATCACAGATAAATAACAACAGTTATAAGAAAAAATAAATTTAATTAAAAAAACATGAGATTGGGATGTCAACCTCTCCCACATTACTTTGTGCATACAGATGACCATTGTGGTTGACCTCCCAAATGCTCTCTGCCACGAAGTCCGCCATGTTGCTCCAGCCAGGTGCCTCTCTCTGGATCTGGCCTTGAGGCTTCAAATGTTTGACATAAAGCCTGAGTTACATGTTTGGGGCATGGAGGTTGAAAGACATGGACATTTACCAGGGAGTGACAGTCTCGTGAAAGATGATGTTGAGTTGTTTTTGTAGCGTGATCCATACTGTGACAAAAGTAAGGCTCCTGCTACTTTGATTTTGGCCATAGTTGAAGTACCCCTTTAAGCTTACATAGTGCATGACCTTACACAAATTTCAATAGTGGCCCACAGCCCATTTTTGCCCTGGGGCCCCCTTGCAGGTTAATTCAGCCCAGAGAGGTGTACTACAAAGTAAGTTCAACATACCCAGACTTTCTTTGTGTGAGCTGGCTCAACAAACCCTAAACTTGCACTCAGAGATAAGTGGTATCACGACAGTGGTTATCAACCTTCTTTTCAGGCTCTGTGCGTGTTCCCATAAAAGGGGGTGTTTGGTGCGTCATTTGACTCTTCTTCTGCACAAAATGGACCGATAGTGTGCCGCCTACTTCAGTCAGGAGGAACAGGTCATTATAACAGAACTATGAAGAATATAGAGATCATTATCACAGCAAAAAACAACACTGCAAATAAGGCGAGAGGAAAGCTGGCAGAAAATTGCTGATTGTGTAAATTCATAAGTTAATATATTTATTTTACCACTCAATGCACTCTCAATGCCTCCCACATTCAGAGCTCTTACACTGTAAACTCGATGCAGCAGATTTAAACATGATACTCAAGAAATGCATTTATGTCTGACTCTGATTTGATAGATTGAATATTATCTGTGATAAATACCAATAGAGTAATCAATTTTATTTTTTTTGTTCAAAGTATTTTTTCACTAGTTTTTAGTTTTTATTAAAACTAAAAACACCCCTCAGGTCATCATAGTTAGATTTAGACACAGGCTCATTTAAACTCACAACACACAAGACATAAAACCCCAGTCTACACTGTTTACACCCCTGATCCACCCTGACCACCTTCTGACCACCAACCTCTGTGCAGTGTATGAACATAGCAGTTCAACAGTATTTGAATGATATTAGTCTCTAGTCCACAAATAGCCAGACCAAGGCACAACTCAACCAATCAGCTTAGGGGCCACACAGCCACCAGAGGCCCCCAAAATGCAAAAAAGTTCATGTGAAGTCCTCAGTTCATTTTGTATATTTTTCTTAAGTGAAGAGACCAAAACCAACAATGAACTGATTCCTACTGGTGGTAGCCTGGGGATTTTTACTTCAGGCTGGCCCTGGCCACAGCACAATCACTATACAAATACTTCCAATTGAATCCACATAGGAAATATACAGTTTATATGACATTAACAGAAACACAAGAATCAATCTGAAACACGTATTTGTACATTGTAGTGACTGCTCAGCACAAGATCATTTATATATCTAAATTATATATTCTTATTGAATGTGTTCTTTAAAAAAAGTTGCATTAACAATGCCATTCAGCTTAGCTCTTCCTTTGGATTTAAACACCATCTCATCCAACCCTGCTTAAATTTTATGTATCCTCCCTTGCATATAAGGGAAGGGTAAGAATAAACAACATAAACTGAGATTCAAGGTATTTTTCATTATCATCAGAAACCACAGTCGAATTTGGCAAAATACCATCTGGCAAGAATAAAACACTTGCAAACTGAGCATCCCACGAAAGATATTTAACTTTTAAGTCACTTTTGATGGGAATAATAAATATAGTAATAAATTAAACTTTGGTTTTGGCTGGAATTCAGTGCTTGACTCACCAGTGACATTTCTCATTGAGGACGTTGACTCCTGGCACTTCCACAGCTGATTCAGGAGAGCAGTTTTGTGACAATGCATTCATTAGAAATCTAATGACGAAGCAGATTTGATGTTCAGAGTACAAACTGGGAGAAAGCCAGCCACAGCTTTGCAGGAGGCAGCTCTGGCATTTAGCACCTGCAGCTCGTCACCAACTCAGGTGATTAGCAAGGTGACAGTCCAGGCTACACCTTCATTACTGAGGTGACACTAGCTAGGCCAGATGCATGGCTAGATTTATGTAGCTTTTAAGGGACTCTGGGACAAAGCTTTGCTGTTGGCCCCCTGTTGACACCCTACCACCTTCCTCCACCTACTGCCCTTCCCTGTTGCCTTCAAGTTCCCATTAAGTACATTGCAGCAACAGCAGACTATATATGGCAGCTTCAGTGTATGCCCAGATACACAGAGACCAGCCTGTATTCCTGTCCTAGAAAATTACTTTCTGGCCCCAGGTTTTCTTTGTGTCAATTAGATTTTGACCCCTCAAAAGATAGGGCCACAAGATAATATTTGATTTTAGTGGTACGAATTGCAATTGATCAAACTACCAAAACCAGTTGACATGTAGTGAACCTTGGCGTCCCTGTGGGTCTGGCTCCCAGGACAGTTGCCAGCTTTGCCCAGTTGGTAATCCAGCCCTGACCAGATGCTGCATTCATGGTGTATGGTAAAAACTAGTTTCCATCTCAGCTTTCAGGTAAGGTTAGCCTATACATAACAGTACCAACAAGGAAATATATGACAGCACAGATCTTTGATTTCGTTCTTGGTCTTTGCTTTTATTGACATTCTGTCCTGCGTTCACCTGATATTTGTCTGTTCCTCTCTTTTTCTTTTTCCCAAATTCCCATTGCCATTGGGAATACATTGCCATTCCTTAGGGATGAATTGTGATAACTTTGGTGATGAATTAGTATTTAGCTCAAAGCACTGCTGTGCCTAAGTACAACCTCACAGAGCCCTGGCTGTAGTTTTTTTCTATACGCTTCTATTTTAATCAATACCGCTGTCTACACAGGTCACGTATCAGCTCGCATCAACCCCAAGCATATTTTTATGCTTCAAGTCTATTTTCTTTTGTTTTGCATGAAAGATGATACAATGCAAATGGATCACTGATGCTGCTGCTGCTGCTGCTGCTATGCTAACGTGCTGCTCAATCATCACACACCCTCTTGTTAAAACTGGCTTACCAAGCAGGCAAAGTGAGCAACTGCCCAGGGGCCCCAGATTCCCAGGTTTCCTGTGTATCAGCCAGTTTTAGGTTATGTGATTACTTGCAAGTTTGTCTGGGAACTTAAGTACAATATCAATTGGGTCCTCAATTATTTGTAATCTTGTGGCACAATCTTAGGGTCCATGACCATCATTTTAAGTATGAGAGTTGAATTGATAGTTTATATGACCATGCTGTATCAACATCTTGATATAAAGAAAGGATGTAGCCTGAGGACTTATGTCAAGTTGCACAGGTTCTCAAAATTTCCCTCAGCTCAAAAAGAGAAAGTGAATCTGCTGTAAAAAAAAAAAAAAAAAAATAGGCATGAAACATTCTTTACGACGCAACACAAGGATGATTATATTTTGTTTGTAAGAGGTATGTGGGCTTTATTGTTCACCTGCTGGGGAATGTTAATTTCAAGGCCTTTGAGAGGAGAAGGTCTGAAAAACCATTAATGCATTAATTATATTTAAAGAGAAAATATGACTCAACAATGAAAGATTGGCTATAGAATGTATAACCAAAAACATGTACAATTGGTCTTGTAGGGGCATTTTCTCCACTATATGTCTCTCTGTCTCAAACTAAAACATAGGCTGTTCTGCAAGTTGTCAGAGTTCTGTGCTGAAGTGTCATACTGGACATCATGCTGATGTATGAACTCGGTTTTTGACAAATTGTCAATTATGCACCTATTGGGCCCTTTAAAACGTGCTTTTAGGAAAAGATGCCAATGGCATGGTCGTGTGTGTGGAAGTATAGAAAGGTCTAAGGAGGGACTGAAGAGGATAGATTAAGCTTTGTATGTATCTGGGTGTTTGACCACATTCTTCCTCACTCTACGGCACTCTTGACCTCCATGGAGTCTGGGTGGTAGACAGGTAGGTCACAGAGCAATGACCAGTTGTCACCAAAATGATAGGGAGCAGATGTATCCATACATCTAGAGGCCCCTGGAGCAGTTATGATTTTCATCTGATTCCTCCTGTCCCCTTTTCCCACCCATTTCCTTTTGCAAAATATAGTTGTGTTTCTATTGAAGTGTTCTTACTCTATTGTATTCTATTAATTTAATGTTTAATTTGTATGTACGTAGCATAAAGAGCTACAACTGCAATGCTGTATTGCAGTGGTTTCTAAACTTTTAAAATTCATGGCACCTCATCATAGTGATTTGTTTTTTCCATGGCACCCCTCCATTCCTGCCCCATACACAACATAAACATGTGCACCCTATTCAGCCAAAAATGACACCATGACAATTTATTAAAGAAAACACATAACACTGATAGAATATACAACATACAGTGTAACTGAACTAATATCACTATTAAGTGAAACAATGCAGGCCTGTTCTCAGTCAAAAAAGGCCTCAGGTGTTTTAGATAGCTATAGTTTTGTTCCTGCTAACTGAACTGGGTTAAAGAAGCCTAAAGGAGACAGTGAAAAATGTATAATGTTAACTGGTGATACTATATAGAGGATAATGTGTTGCTTTCTAGGATGAGGTGGCTGAAGAGGCTAGGTTGGTTTGTTTGGTGGATTTAGATGTGAGCTGCTGGTGATGGCTGCATGGTGGATAGCCTGACGTGGTTGGATTCTAGCTGTAGAAGATTGTCTGGCTATATGGCGGCTCAGGCAGCATACTGGTTAACATGACATGCCTTAGCCTGCTAGTTAGTTTAGCACAAGAAATTGGTTTAAGATGCTGCTTGGTATTTGATCTGGTTATTGGTTCAGGCAGTGTGCTGGTTAGCTTAGCATGGTAAATGGTAAATGGACTGTACTTGTATAGCGCCTTTCTAGTCATCCGACTACTCAAAGCGCTTTTAACACTACGAGTCAATTCACCCATTCACACACATTCATACGCTGAATGGCACAGGGGCTACCCTACAAGGTCCCAACCTGCCCATCAGAGGAAATCTAATCAATCACACACACTCACACACCGATGGCAGGTAGCTACCACGCAGGGTGCTGGCATCGGGAGCAATTTGGGGTTCGGTATCTTGCCCAAGGACACTTCGACATGTGGACTGGAGGAGCCGGGAATCGAACCGCTAATCTTCCGATTAGTAGACGACCCGCTCTACCTCCTGAGCCACAGCTGCCCCTGCTTGTTAGCTTAGCAGACTAGCTATCTTGATAGGTTGTTTGTTGGTTCATTTGGTGGCTCAGGTACCATGGTAGTTAGCCTAACATATGGGTAGCATGGTAGTTAGCCTAATGTGATGTGGTATAGGAGTTTATGCTTCATTGCTTTCTAAGATGAGGTAGCTGAGTGTGTTTGGTTGGCTGTTGCTTGGTGGGTTAAGCAGCATAATAGCAACATGCTGGTTAGCTTAAAATGGTGTTAGCTGGTTGTAGTTGGTTAACATGCTGTTAGTGGTGATATTATAGACAAAGTGAAGATAACCTGCTATAGAGGATTGTGTTGAGTGTGTGAGTGTAGGCAAAGAGGGGGTGGTTCTTTTGAGCCTTCTCTGTATCGTGGGCCCAACTCAACGAACACCAGTCATCTTATAGTGCCCACCTGATGACCCCTTGCACTCATACATTCTTATACAAATTCATATTTAAACCATGTTTTATTTGGTAGACAGGTCAAGGGACATAAGTCACATAAAGTTTCTCATACCAGATAGTTGCTAATTGGGGGCTATTGGTACACCCAACAGGCCATGACATTCAGATGATGTTGCCTATCAAGCCAGTAGAGCCGGCCACCATAGTTTAGCCTGAGCAGATACAATGTAGATATAAGGCCGGGTCACACTGCCGATTATCTGCTCTTTGCTTGGGTGAGAGTAGGATTCAAGGATGCTTTAAAGGTGCACTATGTCTGAAAAATGAATTCTGAGCTTCCATAGGAATGCTCACCCAACTTTTGGCAGGTTTTACTGTGTAATAACAACAGATTATGCTGCAAAATAATTAACTTAATTTTTATTGATTGTTTAGTTTAATGTCCCCCTCCACTCAAAAATGTGTTTTTCCTTCTTGTTCCTTCAGTTGAGCTTCACTGTGTGGAATGATGTGTGTGCAGTTTCACACTAAAAGGCTGTTTTCACATTCATCTACTGAAGGTGGAAAGTTTCACTGTTCCCATCTTAAATCTGAGTTCAAGGGCCAGTATACAATTTACACAAGTGTGATGTGGAAACTTGAAGTCTCTAGTGCACATACACTGAGAATGGACTTTACAGTGAAGTAGGAGACATCTTGTATACAGCAGTTAAACTTTTAAAATTAAACATATTTGCATATTCACAGTTTTTGGATAGAGTAGAAGATGCAATTTTAAGGATTTTTAACATGGTAACTGAACATTGTTTGTGGAAAACCATGTCAGACACAATTTATTATTCCAAGCAGAGGATTTTTATATGTCCTGAAACATGTCTGGGAGGGATCTTTAAGTACACTAATTGGTTAAATGGTTCTTTCATTCTGTCCAAAAATAAAATTAGCTTATATTTTATGTTTTCAAGCACAAATAAACACAGAAATAACATTATGTATTGATTATGTTTCTCAGCTACCTCTCTTAAACTGGACGGGTACTGTATGGATTAAGCCCATACAGTTAACCCAAATTGTGTTAATTTTAGAATTGGTTGTCATTTGATGTGCAGTTTGAAGAGGATCATGATGCCTGATTAACTGCCTGAATGATCAACGAGCGGTTGGACTTCTGGCAGGCCAGAGATGTTGGTTAGCTGTTTAAGCAGGTCCCCGACCCAATTTCCCACATGACTGTTGTCAAAAACTCATTTTTAAACTATTCTCAGCTTGTATAGTTTAAAATGTTTAAAATGTGGCTAAGGACTTGCAACAGGAAGGAATGCTGCCTTTAAAAAGTATTTTTCTTTGTTAAAGAGTACGTTTCGGTGCTTCATGTGGTACTGAGGCATTAAAAAAAACCAAAAAAACATGCACACTGATTGTTTGACTGAGTCTGCTGTGAAATAAAACTGAGCTTAGCTTCAAAACAGATGATCATATTGTCTACATCTTCAAGCCATCTGTGGCTCCATATTTTTCTTTTTTTCCTTTTCCTTACTTTCCATTCATAGTAGAATGTCAGAGTAATGTTGCCTTTCTCTCTTTTTCTCAATATTGTTGACAATGCGGTCATCTTTTTTGAATAAACTGATCTGTACAGTGTGAGTATAAAAGTCGCAGGTGCTGGCCATGCACAAAGGCAGATTAAAATGCGCAGTGTGAGTTAACACAACATAAAAGACTAATTATTGCTGGCTAAAAAGGGATGTTTTGACCGCTTTTTCCCTGTCAAACAGACAGATGTTATTTCTGCTGTGCAGCTGGAAAACTAGCATGCTGGAAAGCATGTTATGTTATTATGACAATCACTAACCATGAGCTATCACCAGTCTTAGGTGCAGCAAAAACTGCACATTTAACAGAAGTTTGAATATGGTGATTTTGATGTTTGTTGCTCATTTCTTCTGTTATGATACATTTGTAGAAGTAATGTAAAAATAAAAATAAAAAAGGTAGTTAGTGGTGAAATACTAGCATAACACACCCAAATCACCAACTGAACTGTTGCCGGTTGAGTTGCATTGTGGGTACTCTAGGCACCAGGAAGAAGAATCCATTATTATGACTATCAATTATGATAGTTCTGATTCTGATGCATCAATTTTGATAATTTTTACTTTAAACTGTCTGACAATGTTAAAGGAGTGAAATGCTAAATGAGTGGAGTGGAAAGATGCAGTGTGTAGGATTTAGTGGCATCTAGCAGTGAGGTTTCAGATTGCAACAAACTGAATACCCCCCATCCCCTACCTGGGGGGAGGTGGAAAAACGCAAAAGGCCCTCTCTAGAGCCAGTGTTTGGTTTGTCCGTTCTGGGCTACTGTAGAAACATGGCGATGCAACATGGCAGCCTCTGTGGAAGGGGACCCGCTCCCTATGTAGATATAAAGGGCTCATTCTAAGGCAACGAAAACACAACGATTCTTATTTTCAGGTGATTATACACTAATTAAAACACACTAAATGAATATTTTATATTCCATTTCTGCCAAGTCTGTTCCACTAGATCCCACTAAATTCTATACACTGCACCTTTAAGTGGAGCCAAAGCCGGGTCGAGCGACATGAAGCAATGTGGTTTATGGGAAATGTATTTTGGGTTAAATGCAAAACACCGATGATAACAATACCACTGCCCTGAGGCCATCAATCATCACCACCGTGATTTCATTTGTTTACAGTAATTACACCAAAGTAATACAATTAATTTGACAATGATACAATGTTGTTTAAAACAACACACATAGCTCCTTTAAATAATTTTAGAGAAAGTAAAATAATTAAAACAAGCCTCTCACAAACCTTATTGACATCAGTTGTTCCTTTAGTGCCATATTACCAATAATGCTTATGGTTTTACAGCTGAAAAATCTGTCTCTCTGTGCACGTTTGAGAGCTGTGTCAGGTTCAGGCTAAGCCTCAGGGACATCTTTCATGTGTCAGTGTGCGCTGTAATTAAGGCTGTTTGTTGTCTCTCAGAAATAGCACTTCACAGACCTGACAAAAGCATACAGTGCATGAGTGCATGTGTTAATAGACTGCACGTGTTCATGCTCGCACACAAAAACACACATAAAACATTTTCTCTTTCAACCTCACACACATGCACACTGAAAAGTGTCCTTTTTCTAAGGTGCTCTTATAGATCTTACAGCAGTGCCATTCTTCAGTGACAGTATTGATTGTTCAGCTGTAGTCACTCATTTCATCTCTGCTTCAACTCCCAAAGCAGTGATTCTGGGAACTTGAGTACCTTCAACACCATTCTTTGTACTTGCTCGAGTCTGCTGGTTGCTTTCCTTGCCCTCGACAGAGGTGGACTTGAGGATTAAAATGCCTTATTCATATTGCTCGGATGTATTCTTGTTTGACAGTTTCATACAACTACAAGAACACAGGCAGAAAATGTCGGTCCTTCCACACATACCAAAGACTGTGAATGAGTCATGAACACAGAGGGATGACAAATATTGACAAAATCTATAAAATAGTGGTTGTCCTCTTATTGAACTGCACTCCCATTTTCTATGCCCACCACTTCTCTGTTAGTGCCGCAAAGTTCAAGTGTTATATTGCCTCAGTAAACCCGGGTCTGGGCCTCTAAAAAATAACAACTTTTCTAGTATTTCCAGTTTTTCAAGTATTAGGTGCTGTGCATCTTTCAGGTTACAAGAGTGCAGGACACACTAACAAAATATGTGGGTTTCGAGTGGAAGTGAAGCAATTTATGCTTCATTATCCTCCCAAAAATATTAAGCTGCAGGCTACATAAAGCTGATCACTTATGAAATCAAGACATGTTTTACACTTACTGTGTGTTGATGTGACATGTATTATTTTTTACAGTAAATTAACAAAAAACTACAAAATGTATGCTGTATCATGACTGTGAGTAGCAGAATTAAGAAACAACCTGGAGACAATACAAGTATTTAAATCAATATGCAAAACAATTAAAAACACTAACAGGCACTAAAATCTGCAGCAGCAATTCTCAGCAGGAACAATATCTACAGGTTAACAAGCACTGAGTCTACTGTCTGACTCCGGTACATGAATTTGGAGTCGTGTTTGTCTCCAGCTGAAAAATCTAAGCTACTTGCCTTTTAGCTCTGTTTTGGTTTCCAACAAAAATATGCTAAATGCTCTGTTATCACCAGCTAACTGCTACCTTTGCTGTTTGAGCTTTTTCACTGAAAATGGCTGAGACGAGGTTGATGAGAGCAGTGAGACTGAACCAAAACAGTAAAGTTGTGGGCTGGGAATCAAAACAATGTGTATTAGCATTTTGTTGAGCTCTAAAAGAGTCACTTTTCATCAATTGCTTTGCTATAACAACCAGTTACTGTGAGCTATATACTTGTATATTTAATCACATTTTTAGTATGGTTATTTCAATGTTTATTGCCTAGTTCTTCCATAAATGTTGTGTTGTTTTTTCATGTGCAGGTGGAACATTATAAAAAATAAACTGAAAGTATACAGTAAACAAATGGAAATAAATCTTAAGTCACCCACCTACAGAATGCAAATAGACTGAAAGGCTACTGCTGAACAAATGCCAGGTATAAATAGCTTTAAAAATGGGGTTTGATATAATAAAAATCTTAGGAATTATGATTGTTTTCAATTGATCTTTTGGTTGTGTAAATTATATAGGCAGAAAAAAATAACCTAAAAAGAGCTACCTATTTTTATTATACGAATTTAAAAGGAGGACAAACTGAGTCTACATGTTTTTACTTTTGGCTTAATCTCCTTACTGACTAGGTTGATGTGAAGGTTAAAGGGCAGTTTCACAATTTTTCAAGTTTGTCTTCAAGAAATAGTCAGGTGTCCAAAGGTACATTGAAACAGGTTTTGCTTGCTGTAATGATTCCTGCTGTTCATACTGGCCATTTAAAAGATTAATTCTTAATATGCCTGGAGTGTAAGTAGAGACAAAAATCGAATCAAAAGTGTATCTGTCTGAGTTAGTCAAATCTAGAGGAAATCTTACAAAATTAAAGTCTTTTTAGTGTAAAATACCCTCTTTGTGTTTGTACTAAAAAGCCTCTAACTTTGGAAGATCTCCACTTGATAAACTTGAATGGCTGAAGCCTCATATATTGGCTTTTGCAAGAGAGCTATGGATTTTGTCCCCTGTCACTTATATTGAAAGCACATTAGGAAGGAATCTTTTGATGGTCAGTATGAACGGGAGGAATGATTACAGCAAGAAAAACATGCGTCATATGGGCATTATCTTAAGACAGACTTGAAAAATTGTGAACCTTTAAAGTAATAAAATATGAAGAATCACAGCGTTTCACATGCATGTTACGGAGTAAAGTGTGACCTTATGGATACTGGGTACAGGGTCATGGTCGGGTCAGAGCGCTGGCACATCCCCACCCAGAGGAGGGGTGTGTTAATCCTCCTCAAGCCCAGGAATGCCACCACTGGCCCAGCCATGGTCAGGTCCCGCAGCCGGCAGCAGGGGCCTCCGATGCTAATTGGAGGCTCTGAAGCGTTGGGAGGCATGCAAATATCTCCGGCTTTACTCAGATACCCTTCTGTTCCACTTCCAGTCCTCTCCAATCCCCTCATTCCACCTGACTGGAGGAGAGGAGGGAGAGGAGGCGAACACAGCTGCTGGTTTGTTGCCTCCTTCCCGTGGGCCCTGGCTGTGTCGAGGGAAGGGGGGAAGGGGAAGGGAGGGGGGCACTGCAGCCGCTGTTGCCTTGATTAGGGGCTGGGCTTCCAGGCCCATGTCATGTACTGTACATCAGAGGAGATCAGCAAGCCAGCCTGAAAGTCAGATGACACCGAGCACATGCACAGCGCTCCTTAACCCCCCTCCTTTTATCCTTCACCTCCCCCATCATCTCTTGCTGCCATTTCTCCTCAGTCTTACCTGCAGATCACCCCTTCCACCCTCCTCCTAGTTTCATATCACCTGCCCCTCCCCCCAAAACATACCAAACATACAACACCCACTCTCCCCTGGGATGGATCAGAAAAGGCAACTTGCTGAATGATGGTGCCTTTTCTGATCCATCCAAACGGAGGATGGGAGAGAGAAAGACATAAGAAAAGACGAGTGGCGTTTTGGTGGGGGCTGTCTGGGTAAAGGACCAGAACAGACCAGGCACGAGGAAGATGTTTGGACTTGGGCGGAGAGCCTGTCAAAAGCATCAGGCTTTAGCCTTTGATGAAGACCTTTTGGTTCAAGACTTGAGAGTCACTTGACATTCAGAGGGTGTTAGTGGAATAATTGTCCAGAATCTGTCTTCATTATTTATCTGCAGCAATATCTTTGGTTTTATGTCTGGCCGTCCTGTCTAGAGAAAGATAGATGAGCAGTGTCATGAAATATTGTAAAATGAGCTTAATTACTGATGATGCAAACAACAACGTTTGAGCACTCCAGGTGAAATACATGCATTTCCCATCAGAACAGGCTGTAGTTTGTTTTCAGTTGTTAAGGTTGCCTAAACTTTACATTATGATGAGGACATGGAGGAACGAGGAATGTAATATTCACAGTATTTGTGCTCATTATTTTTCATTATTTGAAGTTCATAGTTACTATCTTAAAATGTTGGGTGAGGAGAGCAGACTGACACACACTGCTTGTTTCAGTGAGCTTTAGAAGTGTTGGCAGCTGTTTTTTTTATTTTACTGTGGGTTGACAGTTACAGTAAGTGAGCACAGGTTTTGGTTTTGTACTCTGTACAGGTATGATGCTACCAAACCTGGCAACCTCACTGTGGCTCCAAGACTACAGGAAACAGCACGCAGTTACTGCGCCTGTCTGTGATTTTCTACAACAAATTGTTCCAGCATGCAACTCCCCCTGAAAAAACAAAACCACACAAACAAACGAGATACAGCATGTTAATTAGTGAGCTTAAGAGGTGTTGGTAGGCGTGTTTTTGATCTTTGGACAGAACCAGGCTAGCAGTCCCCCCCGCTTCCAGTCTGTATGCTAAGCTATGCTAACCATGCTCTGACTACAGTACAGCTCTGTAACATACAAACAAGAGATTGATATCAAACTTTCCATCTAACTTGTGGAAAGAAAGTGAATAAGTATTTCCCAAATGTTGAACTATTCCTATAAGTTTCCTAAAGTTAACATAGTCAACAGTCAATATAACATATTAGACATGATGAGTTGGTGAAAGATAACATGATTTACATAAATTGGTTGGTGCACTAATGTAATTCTCACATTATTTGTGTTCATTATTTCTATAATTGTTTAGAGTTCAGAACCTTTTTCTCAGAGTTACTATCGCAAAGTTTTGGGGAGAGGATTGCAGATTAAAAGTGCATACACTGTTAAAGGTTGTCTTCTCTCCTCTCTGAAGTTTGCTGTCTTTTAACCTGAGAAGCACTTGGTTCAGCTGCTTATCGACTCCCTCTTCATCACAGACTTTTAACTTTTTAGAATGTAGTTCTGGTGAAATGTTTTTGGTGACTCAGTGGTGCAGCTGACAGCAACATGAAACCTGCCTCTTTGTTTTGTTTTCTCCCTCAGCCTCTTCTCAGCTGTGTCCTCTCCGAACTCTGACCGATGCACATGTGACAACCATAAGGGGAATGCGATGAGTCCTTTGCGGCAACTTTTCGGCATACTGGGGCATAAATTAGACTTCTCTCCTGCGAGTCTCAGTCCTCCCCTGGGTTTGTCTCACTTCTCCCTCAGGTCCCTTTTGAGATCCAGAAGCACATGCACATGGCCACTAAGAGAGACAAGTGTTGAACAGTCCATCCTCACAGCACTGCCACACACTACGTTTCCTGCCCCACTAATACCTCAGCACCACCCCTCTGCTCCCCTTCACTCTCAGAGGAAGTCCCCCTTTCCTGAAGCCATCACTCTTGGCACCCTTAGGTCAGGACTAAAATGTGACTTATGGGCTCAGACAGGGACAGACTCCGCAGCCTGTGTTTGTGCAGCAGCTAAGAGCAACACATATGGCTGAGCGGTGTGAGGTACTGGTTTCCAGTGTATGGAGTTGTGGGCGGAAACCACCATGTTTTCTCTGCCTCCCTTTTGATTGAAAGAAGTCTACATTTGTTTTTTTCCACAACTAGACTCAGCCATTTGACCTCTCTTCGAACCGTCATGTGCTTTTTGGCCTTACACTTTTGGCCTATCTGGACCCACTGGAACTGCTGCTCACAGTCAGTTGCATGAAATATGATAATACTTTACCAACTCACAGTTCAAATGTTGTATGGCTGTGAAACAGCTTTAATGCAACTCTGTGTACAACTACATACAGCCTGTCATGCACGAGCCAAGGGCCTTTACACTGTAAAACATCATGCAGGAATTTAGTGGAATCAACTAATCCTTTCTCATTAACTTAATGTAAATATATACGCTATAGTAATGTCAAGTTAATGCAATTTAAAATTTTAAGTTTTCATTTTCAGTCCATTTCAGGACTTATAAACGTGAGTTCACCTGACTTAAACGGCCCTATTTTCGTGCCGGTGCACCAGAAAACTGCTAATTTCCTGCAGACTGAGGTTATTTCATTGACAAGTGATTCTTACCAGCATCTGTCATCCACAACAGCTAGATTCTTATTGACAGCCATCTGAAGGCATCATCTGCAGTCTCTACTGGAATGATGTTACGTGCCGTTAAGGCACAGTTACGCACACCAGATCTGCTGGTTAAATTTTGTGCAATCAGCACCAGACTGTTGCAAAATAACCACAGAAACCTCTGTTCTTATGTGCACACCAAATTGATGAATTATTCTGTGCAGTTTCTAATGCAAATCAAGAGTCGGTCGCCCGGAGCGCATTTTTACTCACACACGTACACACGTGTACACATGGCTGTGATGAGCAACATGTGACAGGGATTGTTCGGGTTATATTTTATTTATGTATAAGTGATTTGTACTTACATTGCTTAGATTCTGCAGCCTTTATTGCTGATATTTGTTATATTTCTGTTTTATTTATTCTTTGTAAAAATAGGTGAAGTAAATATGTGTAAAGCCTTAAATACAAATGCACCATATGAGGTTGACACAATTGCAATTTTGTTGTCCTTGCATAATGAAAATAAAGTTCTTGAATTGAATTGAATTGAATTTAATTTAATTGAATTTAATTGAATTTAATATCTTAAAAATCCCATTTTTTTGGTGGATCATTACCAGTATCACGTGTATGTCGCAATGCAAATATTAAATAAACAGCTATTTCATTTCCAAAATGTCAGCAGTTATTTTTTCATGCATAACAGTCAAATCTGATTTCTAAAATAAAAAAGACATGCCAAATACTAGACCACATTTTAAGTGGTACTTCCATTTTATATATGGCAATACGGAGGTATTTAACTGCAGATGGTTGATGTATGGATCATTGTGATGCCAAGTAAATTGCGAACTATCGGAAAACATGGTGATTACTGGATCATCAACGTATCCAGAAAAGTGAATTCAACTTAAAAACAGTCATCATCTGCTCTTGGTAGAAATTTGAGCTGCTGTATTCATATTTGAAACTCTTTACAACTCATCCAATAATACGTTTCCGCTAAACTGTCAATGCGTCCTGACGGGGAAAGCCCTGTGTTTAAAGGGGATGAAATCAGCGAATATGATTGGCCACAATTGCCACAGCCTCCAACACTACCACCTATAATGTATGATGATGTATTCTCTCTGATCCCACCCTGTATCCAAGTGCTCCACAGGCGCACAGGGCACACCTGACTGCAATCTGTGCTGCGCCACTGGGTTCACAAAAATAGTTTTTTGCCTTGAAATGATTAGTTGAATGAATGTACTGTTGAAAGTTCACTCAAATTAAGTTTCTAAAGAAACATGATCAGCATATTACTGTAACAGACTTCCCAGCATGCATTGGGAAATATGCATGGTCTCAGAAGAGCCCTCTTTATTGTAGTATGAGAAAACATATGATGGAAACTTGCTGTGAGGCTTTAATATATGTAAAATAAGGCATGGTTGTTTCTTTTCAATGCATACCATGATGGTAGACTGGCAGACAAGGTGCAACCTAAAGTGACTGAATTGCAAAGTGGACTTTTAAATTAGAGTTTGAAGTATGAATCATTTTTGCTTATTTCAAATAAAAATCACAATGACAGTATTCTCCCAGGCCTCGTTTGTTAAATCTGTGTCAATCATTATGAAATTGACCATAAGAAAAAATTAAAAGAAAAAAACATTTCCACTTCTTTTCATTCAACTCAATTTTATTCAATTCATCATTATGGCAGTGTCACTCTGGAGGGTACACTGAAAATTATTTTCAAATAGATTTTTCTTTTTAACTTTCATTTTTTCTTTTTTTTAACTTGTCATAAATCATGCGCATACACAAACAAAAAAATAAAATTCAATTTGATACATTCCATGATATCAGTGTTGGGTGTGGTTTGGCTTGATATACTGATATATTGGGGCAATCCCAGCACTGTCCTGTCATGCTCCTCCAACCACAAATATCAATAGATGCAAATCCTGACACCATCATTTACAAAACAACTTAATGACTTTGGACAGATAGTCAGGTTGCTCACCTCCCTTTGTAAAGTCAGTCAAATATATCAATGTACCACCTGTGGACAGCCCAGTCAATACATAGACTTCACACAACAAACCTCCTCTCACTCCAGCTTCCAGTTTGGAATCATCCAGGCATGGTGTAACACACTCTGAGAAATGAAACTTGGATGTTGTTTGCATTACACTGTTGTTTTATGATGAAACTAAATAATTGCATTGTTAACCATCAAAACAAGAAAACTTCATTGCATTAATATAATAGTGTAAGGTTTCATACACATGAAACATAACTGTGCTGATTTGAAGCTACGTAACCAAGTTATTTAAAACTGTAGGTGTTGGACTGAATAAAAAGCGCCCCAACACGTTTTCCATACTTCTCTGCACATGTGCAGTACACGCAGGTTAGCAGCCATTTTCTCTTGCGACTGCAACTTGAATTGTTATTAATAATTATTTCAACAATATAATTTATCGCATTAATAACAACAGGTGATGCATATTTTTGACTTTTATGTGATCAATCGTATACTTTAATGTTAATTTGAAAAGCCTGTTGTCGTTAGCTTAACTCTCACTATTACTTCTCACTAAACGATGTTCCCCTGCTCATGTTTATCTTGTAAGAACAAAATATGAAATGTTACCCCAAGGTGACTGAATACTACTGTATTAACAATTTGTCAGAAAGGTGATAATTCTGCTTTATGTTTATTATTGGTCATAGTGGTGTGTTTGTGGTGTACTGGAGTGTTACTAATATTTTGCCCACTTTATGTAGTGTAGTTGAGTGGACATAATATCAGGAACACTTTTCAATATCCTGCACTCCAGTACACCACCACCACCCAATACACCCTCAATAATAAACATAAAGTAGAATTATCACCTTTCTGACAATGCCAACAAAAACTGAAAATGTATACGCTTCATAAAAGTAGAATTTATTAATTTATTTATGGCAGAGCTGTTGGACTGCATTAGATAGTACAGGTGTTCCTAATAAAGTGTTCTGTGAGTGTATTAGCTAACGTTAGCTTAGCCCCAGTTCATTCTTCATGTACTAGATTTTAAACTAGACAAAAAATATCTGAAGACAGAACATTAATCGATTCTGACCATTTAAATCATCTGAGCCCTAACTGCTAAAAATTTGCACTTTCTAATTTGTTAGTATTTGCAGATATTTCTGTTATGTCACTGTAAACTGAGCATTTTTGCCTTTTAGACTGCTGGCTAGATAAAATATCTCTAAACACAAAATATCACTGGTGGACTACCTGGACAACCTGCCCCCGAGGACAACAAATATACCACGAAAGTGCCCTCTAAGGTGCCCCCACATTATTATAAAGTGCCCTCTAAGGTGCCAGCACAAAGGAGAAAACATACCAAAGGTTTGTAATGACTGCCTAGTTATGGGTAAATCAGGATGAAATGCTCTATAGAGGGCCTCTATATGTGACAATCTGGAATGAAGTGCCCTCACGGGTGCCCTTTTAGTGGAAGAAAATGTGATAATGCCCTGTAAAGAACCCCAAAAACGAGAAAATATGAGGTGCCCTTTAAATGAAGAGGATGTAATGTATTGCCCTATGATGCTGTTGTAATGGGGTAAGCTGGAGGTTCTGTATGGGTGCCCTTCTAGTGAACAAAAAAAAAATTGGGAAAAAGTGCAATTTAGGGTTCCCCTAAGTCTAATATAGTTAGGTGCAAAATTGGGTGCCCTTTCAATGAAAAAAGGTGCCCTTATAGGGTGCACTGTATAGGAGAAAAACATTGTGAAGTGGGGGTCCATTGAATGTATCAGGTGCCCTTTATATTTTTTCGCCCCTACCCCTGAGACAGCCTGAGTCCACCACTGCAAAATAATGTTGTTTTTTTTTATTTTTGTCATCCATCAACCAAACTGCCAAACATTTGCTGTAATTTGTTACTCACTGACCTGACACTGTTAAACCTGCAGTGTGGAACTTTTACATGTAAATGAATGTCTGTTACATTCAAGCCCTTGCCAAATGAGTACACACAATGCTGATTAAGCCTATCACTGCCAGATAAATCTCTCTGTATTTCACAGTATACTGGAGATTTTAATCTGGTGTTGGGTTTGACATTCCCATGCTGGCTGGATGAATGTATACTGCACATTAGGAGTGGACCCGAATCAGAATACGTTATTCAAAAAAGCACAAATAGTGAGTTATTTATGAATATTTATTTTGTACAAATATTTTAAAAATGATTTGTTTTTGGGATGAAAAAAAAATGTCAATAACATCACACAGGTCGGTTACATCACTGTCACAGTCTCTCTCCTCTGCTCCACTGTGTTAAGTCTATTAGCAGCTCTCAACGAGGGGAGTCACATCCACCTGCTGCATGATGCACATTTCCTAATTTGGACATCACTCCCAGAGTTGGGGGTGTTCCCTAGAGATAAAGCTGAGCTACTGACACACGTGAAGTGTTCTCAAGGGCCTCTCCATAACCTGTTGTTCTCCTTCTCTTTTCAAAGTGCAAAGCAATAATTACATTTGAAGTTCTTCCTTACACGTTACACGCTGTGCTGTCTCTGTGTTATGGGTATATAAATACCTAGAGGTCTATCTGTGCAGTGGTGAAGAGCTAAGTTTTAGTTCAGTAGTCAGCACAGTCGTCTCTGATCTATGAGACTAGAGTTCAAGACCTGGTGTGGCCTCCTTTGTAAGATTGTTTATTCATGAGCACTTATTGTAACATTTTAATTTTCTAAAATTAAAAGCATAATAAAAACAAAAACAGGATTTTTAAGTCTATTTCCACTTTTATTCGAATACAAATACAAATAATTTTGCTGCCTCAATAAATATAGATACAAATACAAATACTGGGCTCTCTGCACATCCCTACTGGGCATGCTCTATGGGCAGAGCATGCGCACTAGAGACTTCCACCGGCCAAGCCGGCTAACTTCCAGTTAGCTCTCTGCTAACTTGAATGGGGATAAAATAATGTAATCATGCTTCTAGACTTTCCAAATGTTATCGGACCAAACAGATCAAATTCTGATAGTGAAACGAGTCATTTAATGGGGGTTGTGTGATGCTCAAAACATTTAATCCACATTTTACAGGCACAACAGCAGTGGCGGAGTAGGCCACAATGGAGCCTATGATGCATATAAGCATGTGTCGACAGTGTTTTTGTAACTACTCTCACTGCCAGAAGGGGGAGACAAAAGTCCCACACTCCAGCTTTAAATAAAGTCTGGTGAAGTACAATTACTTAAGTTGTATTTATTTCACTCACTCACCTTGATGGAGCCTGTAGTGTTCAGTCATGTTTAATACAATCAATAAAGTCCTACAACATTAATACAAGTCAGCTGTGTTAGGTAAATTTAACATAACTGTGTTTAGTAAATCAAACCTAAATGTCTTAAGTAAATTCAACATAGTGTGTTAAGTTAATTTCACATAACTGAATGATGTAGCATTTAATTAATACAGTTTGGTGAGATTTGCTTGACAGTATTTAGTAATGATCAATTCTCTATTCTTTTTCTCATTTATTTAACTTAGTTATGTGGGACAGGTTGACATAACTAAATTAAGTAAATGTAATATTTTGTCTCTTAGAGTGCGGGTGGTGTGGATGTTAAAAGATCATAGAGGTCAGAGGTGGAGCAGAGCAACAACACGTAGTACAAAATTCTCTCATATTTCATCCTAATGTCGAATTTTATAGTCTAGAAACCTTTAGCCATAAAGCATCTAATTTTCACAATATTTAATATGTATTGTGGAAATGTGGATCAGGTGTTACAGCCACATAACAATCTATTAGCAATATACCTTGAAATAAATTTTTTGGTATGGATTTTCTTATTACTGTAGATTGGTCATACTGTAAATGATGTAATGTTCCAGCAGACTTACAGATAGATGTATGGTGATAGATATATGCAGTAACATTATGCTGCACATACATGGTCACATACTATAGGGAGAAATGCAACTTTTTCACAAATTGCAGCCTCAATAGACCAAATGCAACGCAACTACAAGCACAACTCTAAACTCTTGACTCACTAAAATCATTAGAATATTGTTTTCCCAGAGATGATGTAGCTTAATATTTTGCATTTGACAGATGATCTGTCTAGTTTATCCGTCTTTAATAATGTGCAAATGAATAGAAGCACATAGATGAATCTATTTGTGATTATTCAAAGAGGGAGGAAATTTTAAAACTATTGGTGGTTTAAAATGTTTACGCAGTATGACCACTGCCCATTGAGCTATTTAACATTAACTCACATTAAACTCTACAAAGAGTGTGTTCAACTAAATGGCAGTTATCAAAAAGCATTCTGGGAAAAAAGTAAGAAATTGCCCACTGCAAGCAGACAAAGCAGGTTGAGGAAAAGCAAGTACATAAAAAAGGAAATGAGAACACTTCATCACAGAATAAGTCCTGGAATGCACTAGGCATCACGGATTGATGAGGTCTAAAAGTGTAACTGGATCCTGGAGTGGCTTCCCTGGAGTGAAATCCCTTAGAAAAGATTTCACAAGTTTTAGTTTGGCAGCGTTAAAGTGTGTGGGTGTAAATCTGTATTGCTGAGAGTAGACGTTCTGTGTATAAAATATTAAAACTAATTTTACTTAGACAGATAACTTCATCCATGCACAGTGGATAAACTAGTTGGGTTTTTTTGTTCTACAGCGAGTCAAGTAGACTTATATTGTCAACCCATCCACAAAGTAGCAGTGCGCGGGTGACAGGTGACGGGTGGGAGTAAAGTTCCCATTGACAATCGCAAAAACCCCAGAGGGGGGTGGAGGCTGAGGCAAAATGTGCTTGAACATGAATTGAGATACATTTCTGCTACCCAACCCAAACCCAGCAGATCAGGGCATTTTTTGGCACCAAGCTTTGGGCTTGGTTTGGGTTCTTGTTATCATGAACTGTTCTTGTTCTTTCTTGAACTGACAATGACTTTGTTTGCGTCATGTGATGCAAGTAGATATAAAAAAAAACCCAGGGGAAGGAGGAAAACGTGTCAAGAGTGCAGTCAATGCCTTTCATTAGCCTGGCAAACTGAAGGTCAGTAATGGATGAAACATAGCAGATAAATAGTTTCCAAGTTAAGCTTTAAAGTTGGTAATGCCAGTCAGGTATAGTCAGATCAGGTCTTAAAGACATGAGTACAGGCTGGGATTGGGTTTTAGTTTTAGGCCTGTGCAGAACTCTAAACTGAAAATATAGCAGAAACAAGCATATAACATCAATGTCAAAAAATCTTTACTACAGTGAATTTAAATACAGACAAGTATATGCTTTATGTCCAAAAAGTTTAAAAGTGATTTCCATTGGAATCCTACATTGTTTTTTTTTTTCTTGTTAAACAACTTGACAGGGATAAAATCTCAAGTGCAACTTTGACAAATTCAGAGAGTGAGTGGAAAGCCTTGAGCTGTTGTAAGTGTTGTGATTAGATAGAGGGACCCAGGAAGCCACAGAGCACCATTGTGCTCTTATTTCTTCTGTCAGAGCAGACTGGCTGTCCAAGGCCAATTTCTCCAGGCACAGGAAGGAAAGACAGTAGAGAATCAGAGGAGTGAATCGGGCGGAGGAGAGATGGGCTGATAATGACGAGAGCTGGAGGAAGGAAGAGGAGATGGAGGAGTAAAATATGAACAGAGAGGTGGTGCTTGTCTGCTGTGGTAACCGGCGGTAATGACTGTGCCCTCTTTCATGTTCCATCATCGGCAGAGGAGGGTTAGAGATTTATTTGGACGTTAGTATCAAGGGAGGGGGACCTGCAGGACATGGCCTGACAGGATGACCCTTGACCTCTCCTCTTGCCAGAGCTGCTTGGGGTCCCATGAAATACCCAAGGGGCCCCGAGACTAGGCAATGTGTGTCAGGGCCCTCAGCGGTGTCAGATAGCTTAGGGCTTTTTTCAAATGTATTTTTCAAAAGGGGGGAAATCAATAAGTTGGGTCAGAGAGAGGCGGCTGTAGAAACATGAGCCTGTGATATTTACTTTGCTGTAAGGCACAGTGTGTTCAGAGCACTTGTCAAAGATGCGCCTCCAAGAGCATGTTTGGTTGTGAGACAAAAATAAGTCAATAAATGGACCTGAAGTCACTTTTTTTTGCAATCATGAGTGGCAGACAGTTTGTACACTCAATAGCTTAAATTTAACATTTTTGCCTGTATTATTCTCAGTGATTTTTTAAGTAACTGAAATATAGACTGTAATATGTATTTAGAAGAGTGTAAAGGCAGAATCATACTTGAGGTTCTCAGGTTGGTCTTATATCATCTGTTATAGTCGGTGTACCCTTCTGCAGCACTAGACAGAAAAAAATTATATTGTTATTCTATATTTCTCTTATTGTCAGCAAATACAATGAAAAGGCCAAAAGCAACGATGTGTTAGTCTGACTCTCAATGCTTTCCACCTTCCCTACCCTATCTGTGGCATTCATTCATACACCCATTCATACTGAAGAGCTTTAAAAACAGCTCTTACACACACATAGTGGCATTGTTAACACAGGTAAATTATTTTCCTAAAACAGCTGGGCGCTGTAGTTTTAACCAAATATTACAAAAGAAAAGAGGAGGGAATGGTGCATTAAATGGGGACTATTTTCAGATGTGAATTAATCCACATTTGGTGCTCTAGTAAGTATCTGGCAGCAGGATGGTGTGTGTGGGATTGAGTCAAAATAAACTACAGTGTATGATTTCATGGTAATGTAGGAACATGTCACCAAGTGCAACAGTGTGGCTCAATTAATGTGTTTTAATAGTTTTTGGACAATAATGGATCTATATGGCACAGAGGAATAAGATATATCAGGCTTTGGATATACACACAGTACTTGATTTGTTTTGCACACCGAATTTGTTGATAATAAGAAAAATATAGAATATCACCAGACTCATTATTTAAAGGCTATGTTTCATAATAACTCCTAAATTGTTGTGTTTATATTATTTATATTAGAATTATATTTAAAATTAAGATTTGACTTTCTTCAACCTGGTTCATATTTTCTGCAAACAAATAATAGTTGTACACAAAGCAGCCCAAGCTGTCACAGCTGATCAGTTCTTGTGGACTTCATGTATCCCTGACATGTAGATACATTTTTTGAGCATGCACAGACCACATAAGTACCAGGCTTCAACATAACCTTAAGGCTCCTGATATACTTGCTTTTAATAATGCGTCTGTGTGCGTATCATGGCTACCACACATATCCTGCTTTCCTCCAGAGCTTTGGTTGTTTGCGTCCTTACATCACTACATAATGAGGTTATGGCAGTATTATACACACAACAGACAATGGAAGTTTTGAATAGAGTCCAACCGGTACTGCAATTTTGAGGCCGATACCAATATTGATATTTGAGAGTCTAAAAAAATCTGATAATATATTGCCCAATATTCTTTGTCAATGTTCTACAGTTGAAAAATGGACTTGTAATGGCAACACTGTTTCTAAATTACTTCAAACTAGACTCACAGGTCAGTCTTTAAATGCTTCACTCATAGAGACTGAGGACAATCCCAGGTTTTGTTGTTAAAACTGGGTGGAAACAATTAGAGAGTCAAAAAAAAAAACCTGCATTGCAGAACCAATCCAAAGTCTTTAGGGCAGCCCTTCATACTGGGGCGGTGACATGCAGTTCACTACAGAGCAGAATGGGGGGAGAGCATAATTTCTGGTAAGGTGTGTCCTTGACAAAATGTAAGGGGCGTAGGTTTGTTTGCGGCCATTCTTCAAGCAACTACCGTGCATTTAGAAATTCCCAGACTCTTTCAGAGATCTCTGATTGTCTGGTATCGCGATACTAACTTTAAACATATCTTTTGCATTTCTGTACTGAGATTTCTTGTTACTCACTGGCACATATATATATATATATATATATATATATATATATATATAAATATATATATAAAGATATTACATAGTAATAAGTATATTACAAACTGCTCCAAAATTTTAAGACTAACCTGATCAAAATCTCCTCTCCACCTATTCACACTGAAGATAGAAAACAGTTTAGGTTAGGTTGTGAAATTGGAATGACAGCGATGTTATTCTTCCTCACCCAGGGTTTCCCCACCATGCATCTTGGATTGCACTCTGGCCAGAGACAAAGCGGGTAATTGGATTCACATTGTGTCTGCGAGGGGAAGCAGGGAACAAACCCCACCTCTCCCCAGGCTGGCCCATGGCAGCCAGTGTGATGGTGATATTGTACTGACCCTGCCTATCAGGGGTCACAATGGGGAATTATAGTGTCGGCTATCAAGCTGAGACCCTTATTCTGCCCAGAGGTAAGGCACATACACAGCTCCAGAGGACTAAACCAGGCTCTCTCAGACACACACAGACACACATATGGAAACACATGCACATACACACTTACTATATCTCTCTTTTTCAAGCACTGCACAGCCTTGCTCTCATTGGGTTTATGGGCCTATTGTTGCCCTCCAGGGGCGATAGAGGGGAGAGAAATTACTGGCTACAGCAGAGTTTAGCCACTGAGTCAGAGTGACAGACACTGAGGGCCGATGGCCGCTATTACATCCCGTTCATACATATATAAAATAAACACAACACTTGTAAAAGGCAAAGCATGGCCCTCAAAATGACACTGATAAAAATTTATGTAAGCCACCACAACATTGGTGGAACTTGAGAACAGTTTTGAGTTAATATTTTTGTCCCAACTAAACTGTGTCCCCTTTCAAGGAATTATCATGAACTGAAGATCAGTTGCTAAAATAAATTAACCTTCTACTCCACTGCTTTAGCATGGCACACCTGTAACATGGTCAGACTCAATGTTTTTTATACTTACACCTTATGTCAGAACCAGAGATACTGTCTTTTTTTATTCCATAGATTATTCTTCCTTATGAAAACAGGGTGACTACATTACCTACAATGCACTGCAGACAGTTCAGTCTGCAATTTGGGATGTGTCATGCTAGTAGCAGCTAATGTAGCCTGTAGCTGCTAGCCTCCTGCAGAGATGAGCAGCAGGCTACAGAGGTCTGCTAACCTCACTTTTTTCTAACTCCACACCCCCAGATTTTTTTACTTTTCAAACTTGTAGTCTTCAGCCCCAACCAACGCTGACTCAAGTGACATCACTTGAAGCAATTAATCAGATTTCACACAGCTCCCTCTTGGGAGACACAAAAAGCTTTATACTACTTTTCACCTGAAAAAATGCTTTAATGTGTAAAGTCTGTGGAGTTCCTCTTTAATAATGTTTGCACAGTTTGCACAGAAAATACTTGCAGAGGTGGTAGGCCACTCAGATCCTGAAAGATCTTGTCTCATGATCATTTTAATTAGTAGATGGCGGCCTAAACAATAGCCACAGTCAATAAATATATGCCATTTGTGAGAGAGCGCCACTGCATTTATTGCTGAAGGTTGTTTTATTTAAAATTTTATAATGTTAGCAGAGATGCTCTTTATTTCAAGCAAGGTCCTCTAAGTCTGCTAGAAACTGCAGGAAACCTTTCTTAAAATACTGTTACTTTTGTTGAACACATGGTGGACCCAAGGAGACAAGATAATGAAATATACTGAAACATAGCGTAGTAGTACAAATGAGACGTAAAGTCAGCACACTAGCTGTTTAATTAGCTAACATTAACCACTATAAGCCTCTGGTCATACCAGACCAAGCTTATGAATTCCCCTTTTCATTTGTAAGAGGAAGAATGTGTTATTTCCTCTTTCAGAAGTTACATAGTCTTGCTTTAGTTTAAATCTAGTAGGGATCCAACATGCCTGATCAGGCTAAAATTGTGAAGATTATGAACAAGAAGAAATCTAGAATACTTTATTTTCATTTGTGTGATGATGGAACCATGAACAACATGGTCCCTTGAGTATAGATATTTGACCAAGTCTAAACATCATATAGCTTCAATGAAGTGATGAAACAAACCAATACAGACTACAAATACTACTGCATGATAAAGTCATGTAGTTGTTTTTGTTTTTGGAAGTAAAGAATGATATGGGGAAATTTTAGAGGAAAATGGTGAAGTTTTTAAAGTGGTTCAAGTTTTTTATCCTTTTTTTTTTAACTTTCACCACCTGCTGTTTTGCCCATGGGATGCGAGCAATATGTAGTCTCATGGACTGGTAATTCCACTATAATGTCTCTATTTATGTAACATATGTATCGATAGATTACACTTTTCTCTTTTCAGTCAGTTTGTTCATTTTCAAAAAGCACCCTATGATGAATAGTAATCCAGGTGTAACGCACAGCATAGTATAAAACTGAAACCAAAAGAACAGTCTCCCTAACATCAGTTACAACAGCAGTTTAGAAATCCAAAAATGACATAAATCCTTGAAATCCTTTTTTTTCCAATTTCACTACAAGGGTCTAACAATGAAAAATAGTCCATTTGATGTGATTTAGGTGAACCAAAACCAAAAGGGTTAGTTAAAGAGTGAACTAACTGCTTTGCTGCCCATAAAGTTGTTTCATTCTTATGTTCATTTATCAATTAGTTACTTGATTTCTTGAATATTTATTTTCTTTTTTGCCATTCAGACATATTTATTCTTCAAATAAATATTTTATATTAGTAAAACATGCATTAGCCATTAAAATGCACATAGTCATTATCACTGGTCAATGCATATATGGTTATAGTTGTTCTAACTCTTGTCTTACTGTACTCAGTTTGTAGTTTTTCCAAAGTCAGACATATTACAATACAGTAACATTGATTATTTCATATTTTAGTTAAACTTTTGTTAACTTTTGAAATCTGGGGAGTTAAATGATGTCATTTTGTCATTTCTTAATTAAACTTCATATACATATTATGTTACTCCTCTGGTTTAGCTGGTCTTAAGCATATCTTATTTCAGGCCAGTGTGGTATTGTTAGTACAAGATTTTCACAAAATTACCACATTTCCCATTAATCCTGTTATTGAGGACTCACAATCCTGTTTTGGAGGATTTAAAAGTTCTCCTATGTAAGAACTTCTTTCAAACTTCTTTCATTCCTACAACTCGGATGCTTCAGATCACCCCTATCATCCACTTATACAAGGCCACATGTATCCATTGTCTGTTGTTTGTTTAAAACAGGAAAAACTGTAAACTGGAGGACCAGAGGCAGACTTTCTTAACGGAAGTGTTCAGAAATGATACTGATCCTTTGACCTACTCTTATTTAGACCTTTAAGTACATAGAATCTCTCTTCGATACTAACACAAGCGTGCATACTCACACACACACACACACACACTGCTGTGGGGTAGTTGACCTCTCCTAGCAGCCAGCCATGTGCTTAAGAAGAACCTGTCTCCTGTCCAGTTTTTTCTATCAGCTCTCCTATCACACGCTGACACCACCGCAGCACTTCAAAGAGGCCTGCTTTTGATGCTAACCATCAATATGCATTTCATCCTGCACCACTTTCTCCCCAGCATTCCTCCTCTGTGTCTTCTCTCCGCAGTAATTGCCTTCAAAGCCAATTAGTGCAAATTATTTGCGACCGCGCTGGTGGTGAAAATCCAGCGCTTGTCGGTGGAGGTGTCCTGGAGGTCAGATGTATTAGCTCAGTGGCTCTCATTTTCTGTAAGCTCTTTCCGGTCTCTACTTGTACAAATAGGCTATCAGCATAACCCGTGTCAACCTTCCTACATTAATCTCCAAATGTGGTGCAGGGGGGCTTTCTGTAAATGCATTATTAGAAGAGCAGCGGCTCACAATTTTTCAAGGCTCATGGGGCATGCTGCCCTAAACATGTGAGACTGGTAAGTATGTTTAGTTAATTTGTCGGGCTGTGTGTTGGCGGTTTGCACCCGCAGCCTAAGCCGATGTTTGGCTAACGCTGCCAGGGCCATTTCACTGCGGTGCCTGCCTGTATTCCCCCTCGGAAAATACATGTTTTACTCTGTGAGCCAGATCAAAGCGGAGACGCTGGGATCAAAGACCAGCATCACGCCGCTTTGGTCACATCTGTGTTGTTTACATGAATGCTAAAGGCACTTATATCAAATATTACTAACTTTGAAAGATATATGTGTTAAGTCTAAGTATTTTGATGTCACTTTTGAAGTACATCTGTGCATTTGGGGATAATTTTGAAAATCTCCCCACAATTTCACAACAATTTTGTAAGCCTTAAACAAGATGGGAGGATTGAGCCTTGGTAGAGTATGCATCTGTTTGCATCCGCCCCATACACACACACACTTCCAAATTCCGCCACATCCTTGCTATCAACAGCGCAGCCCCCCTGTAGGTATGTCTCCAAAGAGCTTTGCCAAACTCCCAGTGTCCATGCAATGGACTTAACTCCACAGGATCAAACACTTCCCATCAGTCCTTTACCATAGAAGATGGAAAAATAATGAAAGAGAGGGAAAAAAAGATGAATGTTGAATCTCTCTCAGGCTGTTGTTTATCTGGTGACCTCAGATATTCTCTCTCTGGTAATCTTCCCTGATGGGAGGCTGAGGAGGAGGTGAAGGTGGGGCAGCTGAGGGGGAGTGGTGGGTGGAGGTAGGCTGGGGTGGAGGGGTTGTGGCTGAGGAGGGAGGAGGAGGAGAAGAGGGGGTTCAATGACCTGTGAGCCGGCCTGCTGTTGGGCTGGGGGCAAAACACCCACCCGACCGCCAACCCCCCTTTTACCTCTAACTGGATTATAGACCTTGCCATTCCCCTTGCAGGCCAGATCTGACTACCCCCCCCCCCCCCCCCCAACACACGCAAACACACACATATAATTAGGGGTTCATCTCAGAAACAGCACTCACCCCTCCTTCTGTTGGAGGTCTCTTCACGCTTTCTCCAAGCTCTCCTCCATCCCCTCCAGGTAGAGTGAGGGGCACAGGGGTATGAAGGGACGCAACGCACCTACTCCCCTCAAACACCCCACCACCCCAACCTCCCCTCCTCCCCCCCTCCCTCTCTGTATTTCTCTCTGTCTCTCTGCCAGCAGCTGACCCCTGACAGAGTGGTATGTGTTGGAGATAAGTATGTCAGGACTCAGGAGGAATGTGAGCTTCAGTGGTTTGAGGTGATCTGCTGCATCTGGCTGTGTTTCACCACCGGGACTCACTGGCAGACCAAGACAGCTACCTATCTAGACATATATGTGAGCACACACATGCGCACACATACATACTCGAACATACACATACACACACACACACACACACACACAATCCTCACCAACAACTTGATTCCAGATTAAGAAACGCAAAAACAGAGACCTCCTTCTTTAGATTGTCAAAGAAGGAAGGCTCCACATTTAAAATGACAAGACGAGAATGTCATTGACATCAATAAAACATTTTGAAACAAAAAATTCACATTACTGAAAGGACATTACACAGAGATATCGGAGGTGTCATGTACATTACATGTGCCATAATATTCAATGAATCATCATATTATTACCACTCGCTTAAAAAACTCTTACTCACAAAAATAACATCCCGTCAACAGAAACTGACATGTAAAACTGACTTGCATTTTTATATTAATGTTTTAAAAATTAACTAATTTTGAATTTGATTCTCAAATTTTTTGTTGTGATGTCAGATGAGAAGAGAAGACTCATGTCCAGGCTCGGACTGGCAATCTGGCAATTCTGGCAAATGCCATCAGCCCATCTGATCAGGGGTTACACGGTCCCATTGTCAATAGGCTACCTATACTACTAGGCAGGTGCAGGAAGTGTTATCCATCCCCACCCCTTCAAGTGGATGCATCCATCCATGTAATGTCAGAAGTCAAGTGGGAAATAATCAAATCAAGACAGAAAGAGTAGAGTTTGAATTAAAAATAATGCTAGCCTATACGAATGGATAAAGGTCCCAAAAATTTAAAAGGTGGAGCAGAAAAGGCCTGAGAGAAAAAAAAATCTTGTGGCTGATGCTGCAAAATGTTTTAAGTTAACACATTTATTCAAAATGTCGATGCCACTGCCACGCAAAATCCTGTTAACATTAGCATGCCTAGCCACAGTTATAACATTAACAATCTACCACCAAATGAAGAGGAGGAATCATGTTACGAGGAATGAGTCTGGTCAGATGAACAGGCTGATTCAAGTGGAGCAAGAAAAGGAGGCCGCTGCCAAGGACGAGTGAAAGGTGCGTTACAACCTCTAGCAGGTGATGCTGCTAGCTCATGTAGTGACAGTGGAGTAACAGCGGAGCTCCAGACCTGACTCAGGAGGAATGTGAGCTTCAGTGGTTTGAGGTGATCTGCTGCATCTGGCTGTGTTTCACCACCGGGACTCACTGGCAGACCAAGACAGCTACCTATCTAGACATATATGTGAGCACACACATGCGCACACATACATACTCGAACATACACATACACACACACACACACACACACACAATCCTCACCAACAACTTGATTCCAGATTAAGAAACGCAAAAACAGAGACCTCCTTCTTTAGATTGTCAAAGAAGGAAGGCTCCACATTTAAAATGACAAGACGAGAATGTCATTGACATCAATAAAACATTTTGAAACAAAAAATTCACATTACTGAAAGGACATTACACAGAGATATCGGAGGTGTCATGTACATTACATGTGCCATAATATTCAATGAATCATCATATTATTACCACTCGCTTAAAAAACTCTTACTCACAAAAATAACATCCCGTCAACAGAAACTGACATGTAAAACTGACTTGCATTTTTATATTAATGTTTTAAAAATTAACTAATTTTGAATTTGATTCTCAAATTTTTTGTTGTGATGTCAGATGAGAAGAGAAGACTCATGTCCAGGCTCGGACTGGCAATCTGGCAATTCTGGCAAATGCCATCAGCCCATCTGATCAGGGGTTACACGGTCCCATTGTCAATAGGCTACCTATACTACTAGGCAGGTGCAGGAAGTGTTATCCATCCCCACCCCTTCAAGTGGATGCATCCATCCATGTAATGTCAGAAGTCAAGTGGGAAATAATCAAATCAAGACAGAAAGAGTAGAGTTTGAATTAAAAATAATGCTAGCCTATACGAATGGATAAAGGTCCCAAAAATTGAAAAGGTGGAGCAGAAAAGGCCTGAGAGAAAAAAAAATCTTGTGGCTGATGCTGCAAAATGTTTTAAGTTAACACATTTATTCAAAATGTCGATGCCACTGCCACGCAAAATCCTGTTAACATTAGCATGCCTAGCCACAGTTATAACATTAACAATCTACCACCAAATGAAGAGGAGGAATCATGTTACGAGGAATGAGTCTGGTCAGATGAACAGGCTGATTCAAGTGGAGCAAGAAAAGGAGGCCGCTGCCAAGGACGAGTGAAAGGTGCGTTACAACCTCTAGCAGGTGATGCTGCTAGCTCATGTAGTGACAGTGGAGTAACAGCGGAGCTCCAGACCTGACCCTCTCCGCTATGCAAGTGGCACACGAGCACAGCTTTTCAATTTTAAACCTGCAGTGCAGAACTTTTTACTCTGTTACATTCAAGCCCTTGCCAAACGACGTCAGGGAACGACATTCCCACGCTGGCCATTTGGCCTTTAAACGTACAGCTCTTCTGAATTTTACAAATGTTATTGGACCAAATGGATCAAATTCTGACAGTGAAACAAGTCATTTCGTGGGGCATGTGTGATGCCCAAAACAATTTATCCACTGTTTTACAGCCACAACATCAGCCTAGTGGTGTACTGGCCATTGGGCATACCGTGGACGGGAAAAAAATATGTTTTTGGGCCGGACACCGTCAAAACATGTCCCTTTTTACCGGCCCTCTCTGTGTGCCTGTCACTCAAGGTGCACATGAGAGCGTGCTGCATGCCTGTGTCAGGCATGCAGCACGCTGAGCAATCACAGCTGAGCGCCCCCCTTCACTCTCACTGCCAGAAGGGGGAGACAAAAGTCCCGCACTCCAGCTTTAAAATTCATCAAGAATAGATTACAGAGCACTACATCTTGAAGCGTTCATGCTTATGGCTACAGAAAAAGACATTCTTATGACTTTGGACACTGATGGAATAGCGTAATCGACAGGATGGCAGAGAAGAGTGCACTGAAGGTAGGACATGCTATTTTATTCTATTTGCTGTTTAAGGCCGCTGTGCTATGCTGTTTTTAAATGATGTCAGCTGATTAGTCACTCTGGGTCCACTTCAATAGAGTGCAGGCATGCTGCTTGTCATAGCCTGACAATAGCAGTAATTGTTGAGCTTGATGTGTGAATTGCATCAGATCAGCTGCGAACACAATGTCCGATGATTGACTATAAATAGCTCTCACATTTCCAGATCACCATAGGAAAGCTTTTGACCAGTGTGAAAATTAAGTTTTGGCTATTTTGTTTCATGATGACATAATTGCATTTTATCATAGACTACATTCGTGACATATGCTTATGTCATGTTTGTTTTATTTGTGAAGTTACAGATTATGTCCACCGAGAGTTGGGTTGCCTATATCAATTGTCAGTTGCCAAGTGCGCTTCTTGGGGTGCCAACTTTTCCTCTAGGCTATTTATTTATTACATTATTTTATGAAACCCTGTAAGTACACCTGTTGATAGGGTGCCAACTTGATATGTATTGCTTAGCCAATATGTTATAAATAGCCTGATATTGCTTTATGCAACTCATAAGTAAGTAAATTGTGGAATTATGGGGCCAGTCCAGACTAAAATTGCCAGGGCCAAATTTTGTTCCCAGCCCAACCCTGCTCATGTCTGTGTACAGAGCTGGTGTCAGGATGTGGTTAGCCTAGCGTAGCATAAAGGCTGGAGGCAGAGGCACAGCTAGCCTGCCTGTGTTCAGAAATACAGCCACTTATTCACTAATTAACACATTATATTCCAAAAACACTCAGAAAAGTAAAGTCAACAATTTGTTGTTTTTGGGAGTTACATGAATCATTTATATATTTATAACAACAGCTGGGTGCAGTGAGTTTTAATGACTTATACTAAAACCTGAGCTCACTGACGCCACAACTCAACAAATTGACAACAAATTCAGTCATTTTTACATTTCTGTTTGTGTACAGATTAAAATGAACTATAAAACAACATGTTAATTGTTGAGCTTTAGAGGTGATGGCTTTGGACAGAGGCAGGCTAGCTGTTTCGCCCTACTTCAACTCCAGCTCTGTACGTAACACACAGATATGACGTTGATGTCAATTTTCAAATCCAACTCTTGGAAAGAAAGCAACTAAGCCTACTTCCCAAATGTTGAACTATTACTTTAAGTCTCCTAAAGTTAATATAAAGTCAACATATCAATACACAAACATGGTATTGATGTTAACTCTCTCATCTAACTTCTATAAAGAACGCAAATGAGCACATTTCCCAAAATATAAAAAAGTTCTTTAAATCTTCACCAAAGAATGAAGATAAACATATGCCAAACTTGTAACATTGGACTTGTAGAACAGCAGTGTTTCAAACCATTTAGAAAAGTTCTTAATAGTATAATGCACATGTTCCAAATCAGCCACAGTTTTTTGTCATTTTTAGAAATCTGAGGATTATTGAGATCATTTTAGTCTCATATATAACCTCTATCTTAACAAAACAACCCTTCAGGAACCTGCTTTCACTTAAAGGACCAGTGTGTAAGATTTAGCAGCATCTAGTGGTGAGGTTGCAGATTGCAACCAACTGAAAAACCCCACTCCCGACCCCCCTCCCCCTCGTCTTCCAAGCATGTAGGAGAACCTATGGTGGTTGCGAAAAACGCAAAAGGCCCTCTCTAGAGCAAATGTTTGGTTTGTCCGTTCTGGGCTACTATAGAAACATGGTGGTACAACACGGCGGCCTCCATGGAAGGGGATCCGCTCCCTGTGTAGATATAAAGGGCTCCTTCTAAGGAAAGCACAGCAATTCTTATTCTCATGGAATTACACACTATTTAAACATACTTTGAGCTACATTTCTGTCAAGTCCATCCCTCTAGATGCTACTAAATTCTACACACTGGTCCTTTAAGGGATTAGTTGACCCAAATAACACACACACATGCAAAAATAACATACATAAAATACAAACATATTTTACCTATAGTGGTATTTTGCCATGCAGATACCACTACCATACTATTACACTACCATAGTTCTGATGTGACCAGTTTTTCATAGGGACTATTTCTTTGGTGGACAGAAATTACAACAGAAAATGTTTGCAATGATTTTTGTGGATTAACACTGACACTGTTTCTAGAACTCTGTGTGGAACTTTTAAAAAAAAGTGTCATGCTGAGAAATCTGAGAAGCAGGTATCTCAAAACTTGGATAAAGTTTTTTGTTGTTGTTTTTTTTTTTTTAATATGGACCAACCAACCAACTCTTTACAATAATACAAACAAGGCAAATCGGGTCTAAAAATGAAGTCAAACAACTGCAGTATGAACTCTTGCAGCTTTGCCTCCTTCTTTTTCACTTCCCCGAGACACTCAGGGAAGAGAAATAAAACAGCATTCCCAAAGATTGAGAGAAGGGATAAAAGACTGTATATCATATACTCTTACTCCCACTCCCAGCGCAGGAGAGGTGTGCAGAGCAGCTCAGTTCAGCAAGCAGGTCAGCGCTTCAAGGTCCTACGCTGGCTGACTGACAGTTTGCTCTCACAGGGCTGAGTGGCCTGAGCATTTCATGTGTAAACCAGCGCTGGTCTGGCTAGTTTCAGATGTCATGAAGAGGAGCTGGCAGGCGGAGAGCAGCCACAGCAGATGCGGTCCGACACTCCAAGGCCCCGGAGCGAACGCACCAACACAAATGCCTGCTCAGGCAACCGGAAGAGGTGACAAAACATATCAGGTAACTTTGCCTTTCCGGATGGTTCCCACCCTTTCCTGTCACAGATGTGAGATGCCTTCACGTCAGACATTAATGGTCATTGAAAGTGACAGGATCCTTTCCCAGGTAGGACGTGTGCAGTGGAGGCATTTAACTGGTTTTTAACTGGTGCAGCAGATGCCACCTGGTAGCTACCAGCCAGAGAAAACAGAGCTGTGCTGTAAATATTGACCCAGTAACAAGGCTCTCTTATCGTCCTCAGAGGTCATTAAAGCAATTAGGTGTTCGTGTGCATATGATGGACAGATGTCAGGAGAAAAGGAGAGCGTAATTAAGAAAGCAAAGCTCATTAGCAGCCCTGTTCATGTTGAATAGGACAACAGCTTAGGGTTTGGACACTTCTTATTATATTAAGTTGCATGTATGACAGAAAAGGCAATTACAAAGCTACAATGTTGCATAGGAGGGCCAAAAATTTTGTATCAGGATTAGTTGTCTCATTTACCTCAGTAACATTAGATTAAACAATATATTTTTTAATACACCTGTGCTCTCAGAGCAGTTCATATTAAAGGTTTAATTACAACTTCAACTGGTAATGAGAACATTGTACTCATTAAAGTCATTGCTGAGACCTCAGAATGTGGCAACATTGTTTAAAGGTCCGACAGGGCAAGAAAAATATTGTCCAGCAAATATTCTGTCTCTCTATGAGAACTCCAGTGTGATGTATTCACATGATAGCAGAAAACTAGCATCTTCCGCTGCCACTGCCGCTTGCCATAGTATTCTTGTTGGGGGTGGAGGAGACCATGCAACTCATACTGAAAATAGTAAATACTTAGCGTTAGTTCCTAACTATTTGCAAGTTTTATAACCAATAATTATCTGTTCTGATTCTAAGGCAAAATGATTGAAGACCTACAGGCCGCAATGTTAACACTGTTAATAGTAGTAGAATCACTACAAAAGTGTTTTGCAACAAACCTGGTAGTTGAAGCTGAAGGCTGATATTTCACACAGCAAATGTTTTTAGTTTGGTCTCAATATGAGGATTTGTTATCATGTAGTTACAACACATCTTATTAAACAACATGTAAACGTCTTCCATTTTTAATCACAGCACAAGCAGTATTCTTCAGCCTTTTGGGAGCTCTCACAAAAGTCAGTGCATCTCCAGTCAAAGAAACAAACAAATTTAAATGTTTCGACACCGTGTGTCTCCTGACCGTATACATCAGCAGGCCTGTCACAACACACCACATACACAATTATGGAGGAGCTGCATGCAGAAACTGGTTTTCTACAGTAACGTGAAGACACCTTTCATACAAATAAAAAATAGGAATTGAAAAAACAAATTAAGATTAGATGGGTCATTCAAAACAAGTCATTTTTTTAACAAGATAAGTTCAAATATGGGAGAGGGGGAGGCAGGTCAGACAATAACCAGTCTCATATCCAAACTGGAGAAAGAAAAACAAACCATACAATACAAATCATCCTAACTCTACTACTATCAAGGAAATATTAGAATAATAGTTTAATGTTACACCAAAAATCAGGCCAATATTTCAATGCACATGTAAGGACATGCAAAAACATCCAAAAAGTGGAAAAAAGTTTTGTTTCTAATTATAGCCTAACAAAACAATATGAGGCCAAGTACTGTTAAAATGCCAAACAAGCAAAAAATTAAATGGTTTATAACGCTCTATAATGTAGTTGTAATGTAACTGCATGATTTAATTTTCCTACACACCGATGTGGAATGTGAGCATTAGGCAACACTTAGTTTGAAGTTGGAGACCTCTGACACAAGCACACACTGAATGACAGTGATCAGTAGCAATGTTGGGTAACATTACATTTAAAAGTAACTTGTACTGCTATTAATAAGTAACTCATTATGTTACAGCGGTACCTACTAAGAAAAGTAACTTTTGCGTTACCAAAAATGAAAACCCCTTTGCGTAACAATACTTCCACGACATAAAGGCTGTCCTCTCTGCCATCTCACTAGCTGAGCTACACATGCACAGGACTGGATACCTTCCACTAGTACACAGCTACCTTCTACTGCAGTCAGTGATCACCTTTATGCCACTGGGCACGGTTGCCTCGCATTCTGGCTGTGATGCAGTTTTGTTCTGTCCTCTGTACAGCATCATACCCCACTGGGAGTGTTTCAGAAGCTGAGTGCTTTGCCTGTACCTCGTGAGACAGCTGGATTCACAACATCACGCGAGAATCTGTGTAACAGCAAACAAACAAAAGGTTACTTTGCCTGTCCGACGTTGACTTCCTGTTGATTTGGTCATTTTTCCTTGATTTTTGTGCAATGGGTAGGTAGGCTACGTAGTTAAATGGTAGTGATGTAATATATGCTCAGGAGTCTGCACAGGGTGTTATACTTTGAAAACTGACTGGATGCTCTATGCTGTTACTGTGTCTGATTTCCTGCTGGACTCATCTGCTCTGTGCGCATATTTTTAGCAGAGCAGAGCGGAGAGCTGCTTCTGGGACACTTCTGAAATGCACTGCAGCGCGTCTGGTGGGATCACAAGCATCACATGAATAAAGTGGCCGCAATCAGCTCCGGCGTCACAGCCGGAACACGACGCAACCGCACCATAGTCTTCTTGACAGTGGAAAATAAATGCTCGTACTTAGCAGTGAAGGCATCGAAGGGCAAATTTCATGGTGTGGATATCAGGCATAACCTTTTGATAACAAAGATTTACAATCACCCCAGTTTTGCATTTTGTAGTAATGGAAACTTTTTCGTGTTTGACTCTCTATATGAAAATCCGTAATAAGGACAAAACACAAAATTCTATTTTGAGGACAAAATTAAATGGAAAACTATTTCCATTTTTAAAACAAACATTGATAATTTAGTAGAAAGCCCTGTTTTCTGATTTTTGTTCCAGAATAGGAACTCGATTGAGATGAAGGTACACGGATTGAGAGGGCATTGCAGTGTTGATGGTATGCCTGTTACTAGCAATAAAATCATGCTGTTTCTCATGAGATAATCTCTGCTTGAGTTCTTGCCACAGCTACAATATTTCAACGGTAGTGGCTTGCTTATTTGAAAACTATATAACTGATTTCTTGAATTGCAAAACTAACGTGTTACATTACTCATTACAACAAAAAAGTAATCTCATTACTTTCATAACGCAACAGTAATCACATTACTTTCATAATGTGTTAACCCCAACACTGATCAGCAGTTTATACTTTAGATTGTACATGAGATTCATATTGTCAGGTTTGGTAAATTTTTGGTTTACAGACCAGCCATATCTAATAGTATAACCTGGGGAAAAAAGTGCCAGACCAGTAAAATAAACTATTCATAACTATAGCGGAATTTATTCGCTTTTTCAAGAGAGGGCTTCAATTCCCAAATAGATTCAGTCGTCTGTCATATTAAATCACATAATCTAATCTCCAAACAGCAGTGTGCATATACACCAGAAAATAAAGAAATGGGGGATATTAGATGATAATTAGGTACAGTTTTGTTCTCTCACCAGATGTCCTTGAGTTTTCTATTGGGGGATTACATGATGAGCAGAGTAGGGGGATGGCAGGGTGGCATACCAAGTCCACTCATTACTCCTGTTGGGTTCTCGAAAATTTCACATCACAGCCAGGGCCGCGGCCGTCAGCGAATCCCCTCTGCTGCTGCAAATGGTGACATTACACTGAAATATTAAACACTTGTGCACATCATGCTTTTTATGCGCTGAAGCATATTTTGTGTAGTGCTTAGGAATATTAAAGCATAATTTATATTTCAGGAGTTTGACACCTTGACATTTTGGCACCTCTGTTTTGAATTTCAGCATGCGGTTTGACATGTTTATATTAATAACATTGTGATCTCGGAGGGCCATGGCCTCAGGCTACTTGAACAAGACTACTAAAGAAAGGGATTTCAAAAGGAATTGTAGAGCAGCCTAGGGACTCGTCAAAATCAGCCCTGATACTGTTGCCCTGATAAAAATCCATTACCCACAAACGTGAGGGGGGATGGTGGTTAGTGCTATGCGCGCGCATGTGTGTGTGTGTGTGTGTGTGAGGCCTGTGAGTTTTCTCAGCCAGTGCAGTATGTTAGAAAAGAGTTCAGTATTTTATTGGGTCTTATACTGGACTGTTTGTGGTGAATTGTGCCCTGGTGTGATCTCCTCGCTGCATTATGATCACTCCTGATCTCCTAAACCAAACATCTCTTTTTTCAGTCCTAGCTCTCTCCACTCACCATTGTGTAGAAATCACTTTCCACAAAAACCGAAGCTCTTTCTCCCCCGTGTGCCACACTGTACATCAACATTTCCACTTCTACTTTATTTCCTATCTACATTAACTGCATCTGGTATATTTCATAAACCTGATTAGTATTTTATTTCTACAAATATGTCTTGGGGCAAAATGTTGCTTTGGGCAAAAACAATCTAATTGGTTGGACAATATTTCAAATTGGAAAAATAAAAATTATAGTTGGGTAATGTGAAACATATTGAATAGAGCAATGAAAGAGGACGCCAGTATCAGAATGACACAACACTGAATGAGATGAATGTCATACCAAATTTCACATTCACAATAATCATCCAGTTATTGCCAAGACATTTCACTCAAAACCTCAGATGGCAACCTCATGGTGGCGCTAGAGGAAAAGTGAGGGGATCAACAAAGTCAGAGAGACTGTGATTATTCAGTCCAGTATGCTAGGAATTACATTACCATTTACCAATATTTAGTACCAACAATCTGTGTGCTCTTTGTTTAGAGAGGTGGAATGTAGGCATGTGGAGGTGGAGGTTGGATGGGTGTGCAGCATGTCTGGCTTTCATGCAGGAGACCAGAGTATCCCATCACTGAAATTAATGTTTTTCAGTCTGGACCAAAGTGGTGGACCATTCAATCAACACACAGCTACAGTGGCATGGCTCAGAAAAGATCTCTTTAACCTCATAGTCACTGTTTCATTTTACAGCCAGTGTGCTAAAGTACAGAAACAACCTAATGAGAAAACATATGACTGTTCTAATACTATGTACAGGTTAGTACATAGTAAACATTGGGAAACAGGGTGTAGCTCTTTGGTTCCACCCATTAAGGTTTTACTCAACCAGAGAGATTATTTCTGCCTCTGAAGCAGCTGCCGCAGACAAATGTAAAGCCCCAGTCTTCATTCAGTTAATGAGCAAAATATTCTTTTACTTTACCATTATCTGCCTATTATCCATTTACTGGCAGCGGGTATGTAGGCAGGACAGGTTCTGTGAAATGATTCGATCTGAAAGATGAAATATAAGAATTAATATGTAGTTAGTACTAGACAGAGTGTAACACAACACACAGGAACAGAGGGGGGTGCCAGTCAAACATTATTGGGTTATCACCCTGCAGTTGTGGAGACATGCACTCTATACGTCAATTAAATATTATCAAATACACCTCTGCCAGACACCTCTGGGGTGACATTTATCACCCAGACATGTGATACTTCCTCAGTCGAATATTGCACTTCTACTACGTGTGTGTGTGTGTTTATATAATATGTGTGCAAAGCAGACCCTACAATGTAAACTAGACAAGCATTTCCTGAAGAAAATGCATGTAATATGTTTTTTGGACTACTTTATAATCATATGAAAACTCATTAATCTAACAGCAATGGTAGCTAATGGGGGCATTTAAACACTTCATACATTAAATTTCATATGAATGGACTGCAAACAGGTTCTGAGTTACTGTATAAATTCAATAAGACTGAATGGGCCTCCATAGATATGAATGTATTACATAACTCATTAACTTTCAAAATATGAATGGCTTTGACTGTATACAGGTCCTGTGTTATAAATACAATGAGACTAAATACAATGAAGTGAATTCTATCAACTTTCATGCATTATATAACTCATAATAACTCATAATTAACTGTACATGACATCATAATCAGCTTATTCACAGTTGATCAGTGCGTAATAGTGACCATTGTAAAATGTGTTGAATGTAGTTACTGTTTACAGGTGCTCAGTTATAAATACAGTGGGGCTGAATGGGCCTCCATAGACTTTGCACTAATAACTGTAGATGTCATCATAATATGTCAAATGAATGTACAGTTGATCAGTGTACAATACTGAGCATTTTGAAATATGAATGTAGTTTTTACTGTTTACAGATTCTGAGTTATAAATACAAAATGACTGAATGGGCCTCCATAGACTTTAATGCAATATATATATATGTATATATCAAAATAGCTAATAAACTGTGTATGTCATCATAATGAGCTCATGTACAGTTGATCAGTGTACAACACTGAGCATTTTGAAATTTGAATGTAGTTTATACTGCATACAGTGGCTGAGATATGAATACAACTGATGTCTATGGAATTATTTCTAAAAACTTAAAGCCCCTGATAACTTGGTTTCAAATCTTATGTTTCACAATAACACTGAATAAAAGCAACAAATCTTTATTTCTAACAATTGTAATTTTTTTTTCATCATATTGTATTGATATTCTTATTGTCAGTTTGATCATCTATCCTGCTGTCCTTCAAGACATCTTCTGTCCTGGCTGACCACCCTCTGAATGTGGAATCACAGCAGTCTCTAAAAGTTATGACCATCTGCACTGTTCTCCATCGCTGCACAAAGCGGCCAGCTCCACCTGATTGTCTCGTGGTTAATTTGGTCTCAGTGCTGCACTGAATTGTTCATGCTTTACAAATCTCCCACATGAGACAATAGATGGTTTAACTGTGTAAATCGTATATCAAGTAACCACACTATCCACCCACACAGTGAGCCACAGTGCTGGCCTGTAGGTCACTACTACTGTATTTGAAGTGCAGAACAAGATGATAACATGTTCTAATGAAGTGCAGCTTTACATCTGACTCAAAATAACACATTAACTATCAACAAAACTAAACTTCTCCTTTCTTGGTGCAGCACCTTTTAGCCACCTTTGACCCAGTCAGACTGCTGTAGACGTCAAAGTCCAGCCTTACAGTCAGGACACAGGTTCTGGATATTGAGAACATAGATTGGTTTAATTGAATTTCCAGTGTCCTCCAGTCCGAGTCACCAGAGTAGAGATAATTCCCTTATCCACATCAATGCAGGCCCTCTGCTGGGCTCAGTGAAAGGGGCTGTGGACCTGCTGTTTGCTGGCAGGATCTGCCACAATCAATTACACAAGCCTTGTTAAATACCCCCGCGATTTCCTGACTCCGCTCACCCCACACTGACGGTGAACTAAGTTAAAGGAACCAAACAACAGCCGCTGAGACAAATAACCCCGGATCATTGTCCGGCTACAGTGCAATTTGGTGTCTTAAGATGGCTTAAGCTGGCTGAAGTAATGCCACGAGATGCTGGACTTGTGCTCGTTGATGTGGGCTGTCCTGCAGCTAGCTGATGAGGAGGGCTGAGCGTTCCCCCCCACAGTAACCACCACATAGCTGTACAGCCTCACCAGCTGGGGGGCTCCTTTCATCCTGCCCGCTCACCCAAAGTGTCCATTCTGGGCCCAGGCCTGACGCCAACACACACTCACACACAAAAATAAAGGCTTACACATGCAAGAAGTTGTTGGCATACAGTCAAATGAATGGTAGTTAAATATTTTCTACCTTTTCTCTATTCTACAGTGAATTCTCCAAGAAGCATTTTAAACTACATCTTTAGCCCTCTGAATTCAGCCAACAATCACAAATGCATAACCACAAACTGTATAGTGTGAAACTACTTGTTCAGCTCTTATATTACCACATTTGTTTTAAGCATTTTTTTCCTCAATGTTGTTGCATTTTCATATTAAACCAATTAAAGGAAAAGTCTGGTGTTATTCTGTCTTTTTGTTATTGTCAATAAATCTCTTGAAAAGACCAAAAAACAATGTAAGTCTGTCTCTCAGCTGGGCTCTGTAGTTTTTAGTAAACATTACTGGTGTATATTCTACAACTGTTTTCAGCAATAGAGTGATGCACAAACAAATAGAAAAAAGACAAGAAAAGCAGCACTTTGACAACACACATATGACACATTTACTAAAATGAAATACTGCAAATAAAACACAACCAACTTGGACACATTCAGGAATTTCGCATTTGTATTCAGCACATACAGAACATAAAGAAATGCACTGCAAATAAAAAAAAAAACAACTAGCAAATATTGAAACGCTGCAACTCATACAGAACAAAACAGAACTGAGTTACAACCCAAAACAAGTTTAAGTAATTTGTCGAGGGGGAATGTTCAAAATTTTAAAGCTAAAATAATCATTAGCTAATTTCATAAATAATAATAATAACTGAATAAACACACACGCTGTGTCGCAGTCAGTGGACAAGAACTCAACATACTCTCTAACTTTTTATACCACAGAAAATTTAATATTTGAGCCATCACACTTCAAATCAAACTGTAAGATGCTCCTGCCAATTAAACTTAACAAAGAGATGGTGAAAGGATATACCAAAGATTTAAGTTATTTTTTGTTTGCAAAAGCATTCCTGGAATTTTAATTTTTCCAGCTGTGAGCAACTCTTCCTTTTCCTTTGTGCATTGCATTCTGGGAGAATAGTGTATATCAACAGCACACTCAAAAATCAGGGTCTTTTCGTCTGCTGTTTTGACTAATAGCCTATACTTTTCCCATGTGAACACACTGCATACTCCAGTTAGAATTAGTGTGTATAGATTTTCTTTACAGCAGAAATTACACATCATGTCTGAGTTAGGTGTTATGTTGTGTATAACTTGCAACATTTCTGTACCTGCTTGTGTTTTTGTATTTGCAGCCGATTTCTCTGCATTCTGCTCATACATTGTCAACTTGTTGAAGGTGTTTCTTAATTTTCTTGTTTTATTTATTTACAGTATTTTTTTCTTAAATGTGACATATGTGTTGGTAAAACGGTGATGTCTTCTTCAGTTGCTTCTGTGTTACATGTTTTCTTAGGTTGCAATGCACTGAGCTCTCTGAGCCACGTTACACCACTGAGTATTTCTGGCAGCTGGACGGTGTGTGTGGGATTGAGTCAAAATAAACTACAGTGTGTGTGTTCATGGTAATGAAGGAACATGTCAGCCCTGCAACAGTATGGCTCATTTAATAGTTTTTGGACAATGAAACAGAGGAATAAGATATATCAGGCTTTGATACACACACAATACTCAGTAGATGAATTCATTGTCGGTATTGGTCTTTTCATAGGATTTGTTCTCAATAAGAAAAATAGCCTTTATGCTGCAATATTTTAAATCATATCTGTGTTTAAATAAATTAATAAATGTACAAAGAATTGAAATATTTTAATGCATGAATCCTTTCCACTAGGTTTCAGGATATCTACAACATGATTGAAAATGCTTTTTTTTTTTAAATATTAGATGGGATAACAATTTTTGGTATTTAATTTATAACACATGTTGGGGGTTTTTACACTTCCTTTCAAGCTGTCTTTGCTTTTAACTTGTCCATAAAGACCTTTCAGAGTAAAACCTACCTAACAAAAAAGAAATGGCAGTAATCGAATTCTTTGAGCAGTAGCTGTCTGATAATATAAAGTTTCTGAAGTTTTCTTCAGAGAGTTCACTGTTGAAAGCCAACTGTTCTGTGGTTATTTTACAGTATGTCACAGTTCTTTCATACAGACAAATGGAGGCTCTTTGTGTGTTCAACATTTTAAAAAGTGTCATCTCGTACAAAGTTTCTATAAAGCAGCGTCTCTCATTGGATATGCTATCGTCTCTGATGCGTAAGACGATGTTTCTCTTTTGTTGGCTGCTGTATAGAGACAGGTTTAAGTGCCTTGGTGGAACTCCTATTCACCCCTATGTTCAGCACTCTCCCATGGCCTCTTCTCCATTTCCAGCACCCAGAAAAAAACATGTCATTGTGAACCCTGACCCCACCCTGATCCACATCCACTCTCCATCAGGAAGCCAAACACATGCCTGAACAATTAACTCCTGCACTGCCATCAATTTAGCCCAGAGGGAAGAAAAGATTGAGTCACCCAGGTTCAGGCAAAAAAGAAATGGGTAAAAACATAAGGATAAAAGGGTTTTCTTCAGAACGAGAGAGAAAAACATGTTTTTCAGTCCCTGCAAAGTAACTGTCACTGGAGTGACAAGGAGACACTATTGAGAGCCTCCGTTCATTCAGCAGGTTTGTCTGAACTGTTCAACAAACAATTACAGGGAGTCATGAGGGTTATGTTTATCTTGAGACCAGGCCTATGAGGAGCTGCCTTAAAAGCCATAGCAAATTTACAGTTTTTTACGATTGCTTAAGCACGATTTTGAAAACAGGGCTCATTTGGTCAAAACACTACAAACAATTCACACAACCACTGACACAAGTAGCAGAATCCTTCAGATCTTTTGCAAAATGAAACACTTAATTCAAAACTATACAATAATTTATAAAAACCCAATTTTGTCACCGTATGGTACACACACGGTTCATACAATCAGATTCTGTTTAAACCAGTTACACACCGCTGCGCTCAAACTAAAACACTTCTACTTTTCAAATGATATAACCTGGGTTTGATTTTTTCAGATATTGTTAACGTACATGAATATATTGACCAAACACAACACACAAGACCAGTACTGCACACTGATGAAAATATTTATTTCTCTCTCTTTCTGTAAAATCAGTCAGTACATCCATGCATTTCCAAAGGTTGCATTTTACACTAAAAATCATAACAGAACATATTCTAAAGAGAATATATTACATAAACAGCAAAAACATTTGTGGAGACAAAAAAGAAAGCATGAATTACAGTTTTTTTCAGTTGCTAACACACTAAAATGACGCAGAAAAAATAATTAATGAAACTGACACTCAGAGAAAACTCTAAACACATTTTCTGCTTTGCACCCAATTTGCAATTCAACACGGCCCTGTTTGCAACACACTGCACACAGTTCTCTACATAAGACACAGGAATCTGACATAAAGTCACTTGTTTGCCATTTCAAAACACTGCCATTCAAAATGCCACACCCATGGACCAATTGGCCAATACACGTGCCACCTGGCCAAACACCTAATTGCTTAATTGTCATCCGGACATTTAGACTTGAACACGTAACCAAATTGTGATTCACTCTACATAATTCAGGACTCCACAAATCATACTGTATACATCAGTTGTTGTGTGACACCTTTTGACTTAATGAATGGCTGCCATGTCATACACTCTATAACTGTACAAGAATCCTGCACAATTGACTGTGAAAAAACTTCTTTAGTCTACAATGACCAATAACTATATTTTTGTTTTTGTAAATGACTGAGAGGCAAAGACATAATGGTGGAAGGGTTTGAATGTTCAGTGAGGCACAGGAAGCAGCAATAATCAACTTGGTTTTTGCAAATAATGAAATTAGACTCCGAGAGATTCAAAGCCACATCATAAGGGACGACACAATTTTCAACATCTGGCGAGTCAGCCTGTCCACATCAGCCCATATTCTCCATCAAAACTAAGTGCACATGAAGCAGCTTTACAGGCTGACTTTTGAGAGAAATTCAGAATCAAAGATCTGAGACATGAATATGTGGATTAAGTATAAGATTGACTACAGTACACTACACACAGTGTAGCATTTTTTTTCAGTGTACTGGACTACACCATATTGCCTAATTTTCTTTTCTTTTTTTTTCTCATAGAGTACTGGAAATGGATGCTAATGTGATCACACATGAGTTTATTTTCATCAATGAGGCTGGCTTCAACCTCACAAAGACCAGGACAAGGGGAAGGAACATCACTGATCACAGAGCCATTTTAGATCCCGGCCAAGGTAGTGGCAACATCACAATGTGTGCCGCCATTACACAAAATGATGTCCTCCACCGCCATGCCAACCATGGTCCATACAGCACAGCCCACATACTCACATTTTTGGACAGACTGCACATTTTGATACCGGTGGACCATATGGATGATATGTTGTAATATGGGACAATGTGAGCTTCTATCATGCAGCTTTGGTCTAAAACTGGTTTTATGACCACCCACAATTTCTTGTTCAATACCTTCCACCCTACTCTCCATTTCTCATTCCAATTGAAGAGCTTTTTGGCATGGAGGTGGAAGGTGTATGACCATCAGCCCTATGTACGCACGCCCCTTCTGCATGTAATGGAAGAGGCATGTGATGATATTGATATGGGTGCTGTCCAGGGCTGGATACGATACTCAAGGCACTTCTTCCCTTGATGTCTAACCAGGGAAGATATTGCCTGTGATGTTGATGAGGTGCTGTGGCCAGACCCAGATAGGTGGCGAGACGCAGCCTACATATTTTTCTTTCCTGTTTTTTTTTTTTTTGTAAACTTTTTTCTGTATATATTTTTTCTGTTTACTGTATTCGATAGAGAGGATATTTTTCGTTCACACAACTGTAATGTATACTGTATGTGCTGTGCATATGTTGCACTGATTTGTTGTGGAGAAAAATAAAAAGGTTTGTTTCAACAGTATATTTGTGTTTTTGCATATATTTCTGTAGACTTGAACAAGCTCTATCTGCAAATTCTCTACATACAGAACTATTAATATGACAAAGGCCACCAAAGATCAAAGTGCTTTGATTGAGCACAACAGGTCAGATAAAAATAATATAAATGAAGTGTGTGGTTTGGTGCAAAAGTTTGATTTTTATAAGTGTTTATGTAGTTTTGAGTGCAGTGCTTCATTTTGCAGGATATAGGAGGTGTTTTGCACCCGTGCTTGAATCGGGTCAGCGGTTTGATCCCTCCTCCTGTCCACATGTCTAAGTGTCCTTGGGCAAGACACTGAACCCCAAATTGTTCCTGATGGTCAGGCCAGCACCTTGCATAGTAGCTTGCTACCATCGGTGTGAGAGTGTAAAACAATAAAATTTACACTGCTATGTAAATGCAGCCATTTACCAAAACATAGAGAGCACCAAAAAATGTCCAAGTTGAAATAGATTCAGAAATAAAGAAAAAAAAAAGAACCTCTCCGACCAGAAGGTAACTCCTGAACTGATGAAAGCTGCGACTTATCCATTCCTTACTGAGTTGCTAGCTGCAGTGAAAATCACACTGAGGCTATTGGTGGTACTAGTGGTGGTAAATTTTCTATGTATGTTGTAGTTGTTTAGATTTAAAATGTGTCCTCTGTTCATATCATGTTCAAGTAACTTGGAACTGATACAGACATTTACACACCCTGTTTTCCTGGCTCAGCACGAGAGGATCTTTGTAGGACTGTGTAGCGTTTGGCATAGTAACCCCATCAATTGAAGAACTGACAGAGACCTGTCAGCCAATAAGACACAAGTATTTCCACATATTTTCCTGTAAACTCTCTCTGATTGGTCTTGCCTCTGTTCCGTTTACTGAAGATACAAAATTACAACACTGCCATCTTCTTTAATGACAAACTGCTCGGGGCTTATTCGGGGCTCAAGAAAAAATCTTCAGGGCTACAGCCCCGAATGCCCATGCCAGGCAAGGGCCATGATGTTTATTAACAAAAATATTAATGAAACAGAGACAAAAATAAAACCCCAGGATATTCAACAAAAATAACTTGAGCTGAAGCAAAGAACAAACAAATAAAATCTGCAGCCTCACAGCAAGCTGCCACCTACTCTCTTCCCTACTGACCACTGAATGGCATTTTACCTACTCAGCCTCACCTAACTGGAACCTACCACCTGCTCAGGTAAGTATGGGAGTGAGCTACACAGATACTACACTTTAAAAGCATACAGAACACCTCACAATTATAAACACTGGATTTGTCTGTTACTATTGACAATCACAATCTACTGTATGCACACAAACAGTTCATAAGTGCACCAAGTTCAACCAAATGTCATTTACTACAGAAGAGTTTTACCTATCTTCCCACATCCTAACAATGCCCAGTCCCCTGCTAATGGACCTACTGATGCAAACCTGTTTACACTATTTCTGACTGAGCAGCTGATCTACCCCCAACAACACAGACAGAACAACTGAAAACATACAGAGTGGGCTGACCCTTCTAACAGATCATAAATCTGTAAACCTGTAAACCTCTATTCAATTTTTTTTTAAACCTAACCAACAAATTAATGGAAACATTTGACTGAAAATAATGATGATTTAACATGCAGGGAACAGGTCTGGTGAAAAGGGAGAGGAGCAGCTTTCTCACATGCCATATATAAAATTAAAGTAGAATTTAAAATATAGTGTTTGTATGTAGTATTTTGCATGTTGTTTATTTCATAAATTATTTAAAAAGTTGAAATCAGATTAGACTGTTATACATGAAAAAATAACTGCTAACATTTTGGGAACAAAATAGTTTATTTATTCTTCGTATTGCGACATACACTGTTACCTGTTAATGAATCCAAAATAACTCCCTATTTACTGCAGTATATAGTGCACTATATTTACCCTACGCCATTTAAGTGTCCAGATTTTGAGTGTGTAAATTTATAGTGCCTCAAAAATTCCACAATGCAACGAAGAAAGTGGTGTCCTTGGCATGTACATGTACTTTTTGCTAACAATCCCACAATGCAATGTGCCATATTTTACAAATGCAAAAATTACCGTTGTGCATCTCTACAAACTGTCAGTGATGACGCAAAATGTCTAATAATATGGCTTGCCCTGCCAACTAGTGGTGGCAACACGCTTTTTCTACAACCTGTGCAGCTGTAATACCAAACTACATCACAGGTGGGTGTGATCACAAGTACAATAGGTCACACCCAGCTGTTATTGGTGGTCGGGTGTTGAAGAGACTTCTATCTTTCAACCCATAGAGGCCTGTGCAGTTATGTTTTTCCCCCTTATAAAATATAGTGTGGAGTTTGTCTTTAAACCACTTGTATCACACAGAAAGTTTCCTTGGTAGCACACATGCCTTCTCGCCATTACTATGTAGTGCTGAGCCTAATAAATTGAGTCTGAAATGTCCTAAAATGGTAACAACAGAGTAAGTAACAATACGTTACGCAGGGTGCTCATTACAGCCTACTTTCAGAAGGGTCCTTCTGAACCGTGGAGAAGAGCCCCCTTCATCTCCAGCTCATCTGTCTGTCTGTCTCTCTTTCACTTGTTTTTTCTGTTTCTCCTCCTTGTCCCCCCAACTCCCACCCCAAATGCCTGCCAATTAATGCCAATCAGGCCAGTGGTGGGCTGATGTGGTGGGAGGGTTTGGGACTGAGACCACCTGGCTATTGCTCACAGCTGGCCTTTCCTCCCTACCTGTCAGGACCAGGCCTCTCACAACACCCTGTCTTGTTCACCACAGAGGAGCTAGAAGGCTGCACCGCCAAACCTGTGTCTGCTATGGTTTATTAATGCTGGGGCACATTTTCACTCAGTGTGTGTGTTTGATGTTTCTCTTCTGTCCTTCTGCAAACCACTTTTGGATTTTTAGTGTGAGGACATTTTCTCCTGCATTTGTATACATTTATATCAATCTTGCAATTAATGTATCATGATGAAACCGGTTATTATGCATTTCATATTAATGGTGGTCTAAAAAAAATGAGATGATATGTTGAAGGTTAGTGCACTAACCTTACATAAAGTTCCCCTCCACACAAAAATGTGTTTTTCTTCTTGTTACTTCAGTTGGATGCTTGAGCTTCACTCTGCAGAATGATGAACGTGCAGAGTTTGACAGTAGCATGCTGTTTCTACAAAAGAAGCTATTGAGTTGCATTAGGGGAAATGTAGGATCCAGTGTTTTGGGAGCTTTACCCACACCAGACTAAAAGTCAGGATGTCTGACTTTATATATGCACTGATTTTGACCATTCCTTTTTGTCTCTTCGGTCAGTGGTCTTGTGGGGCCACTCCAGATGTGATTCTGCCACTTTCTGTTGAAAATCCATGTCTGCGACAAGTTCAAAACTGTGGTGGTGGGTGGCAATAAAATCCACTGCTGACAGATGTACACCCACAGGTTTTCATTCCACAGCCCAGCCCGAGCTGTGCACTTTGAACGTCAGGGATGATTACACAAATGAAGGAGCGAGTGCAAAGCAAGAGATTTGTTAAAGTAATATCAGTTTAGTTCAAAAGCTGCCAGTCCATCAGATTTAATGCAGCTGTATTGTTGCAGCTGTAAGAGGTCACATACGGTACGGCCGCCAGTAGCCCATTACTGACTTTCACCACTAGTCCAGTGATGTCTGCCAGGACTAAAGTGTGGTCTGCTTTTCTTTTCCTGTGAAGGATATGTTTATCTATAATACACATAAAGTGGCACACATCTGCAAATATATTTATAAGGTTGACTTTTCACTCCTGCCAGTTAAAGTTATTCAACCATCAATAGTAACCACAGGCTTAGTGTCAGTAGACCTGTTGCAGTTTTATGTGAATCACTATGTTTTGCATGGCCTTGACTAAGCATTTAATTGGTTTAGAAATCTCAAACTTGGTTTACCATGCTGTTCCAACCCACCATGGTTGTCCCTAGGTATATATGCTGTACACACACACACACACACACACACATATATATATATATATATATATATGAATTCAAGATGAATTGATCTGCTACCAAGTATTGTGTGTGTATCAAAGCCTAATATATCTTATTACTCTGTGCCATAGAGCTCCGTTGTTGTCCAAAAACTATTAAAAACACATCAATGAGCTACACCGCTGCACTGGGTGACATGTTCCGTTATTACCATGAACACACACACTGTAGTTTATCCCACATACACTGTCCTGTTGCTGGAAATTCACACTGGAGCACCAAATGTGTTTCATAGCATCTCTTCCTGCTTCTGATGATGGTTTCAAAGTAAAACTGAAAGCTTGAAGCATGCAAATATACTTCTCCTTTTTGAGTAGTACCCAGCTGTTCTAGGAAATTATTGGGACTGTTAAAAAAAAATAAAGCTATATATTTATGAGGTGTTTTGAAAGATTTATGTCTTCAGTAGGAGTCCACAGGGCTCCTTGAGTGCAATTGACAGAATAGGGAAGTCAGAAAGTACTGAGAGAAGACCTTAAGGATTGTTGGTTTTATTTTGTTTTCTTAGGATTTCTTGACAATAAGAAAAATATATAATAATGTATCCTTATGACAGCAATAATCACATTGTACCCCCATGATGCAGTCCCCATTTGGGACAATTTGAAATGCTACTATATAATACTGTATATATAGAGTAATCATATGTGCTATTCACAAAGTATCATCAAATCAGTAAGTGATGAATGGACAGAGAGGAAGACAGGAAGAAAGGGTTGACATTAGGCATGTGGTGGTGAGGGTCACAGTTAGGGGTCTAGGAATGAATGGGAGGTTATCTTAAGAATAGAAAGTGTGTGGTAAGTACAAGTGTGTGCGGGAAAGAGAAAGAGAAACTGAAGCAGTCCTGTCACAGTGCCTCACAGCTGCCTCACCATCACCCAGGAGTCTCGGCTGCAACCGTCCGTTTTAGAACTCAAGATCCTCCCAGAAATTGCGCCTGATCTCTGTGTTAAATAATGCATCAACATTTTTTTTTTTTTTTTTGTAATGTAAAAAAGCTGGCTTTTAGCAGCGTTACTGGGACAGTAATGCCACCTGACAATCGCTCCTCGCAGTCTTGCCTGTGGCCTGCAGGAAAAGAGTCAGGACTCCTTGTGATTGACAAGGACAAAACGAGGAGTAGTCCCACTTCTGTTTTTGAATTGTCAACCACAGCCATGGGATTTGAGAGTGAAGGATGAAACCGTGACTTTGACTACAAGAAGTAAAGGACTTAAGCATGATAAGTGTGATTATAATATCCAGGAAAGTCATTTAGGGCGCCAAGGTAAGAGACACTCTCAACAGGACATTCAATTATTCATAACACTGGGGAGAGTGGGAATTTTCAAGGCCAAACAGCTTACAGTCACTTCAAGGAAGATGTATTCTCAGATACTGAAGCAAGTCCAACTCCACTATTTACAGTTACAATAAACCAATTTCATATAAACGATAAGCCACCCACCTTAACTTTATCAAAACCCAAGCTTTTTAAAGATGGCCTGTCACAACACTGACAGGCCGCTGTGTTGATGTACCTTTTGTCATGGACGTGACTAATCAGTTGAAATGAATCTGTGATGCAGGCCTAATAGGAAACCTGTGAACTCTGATTAATAGAAGGGAGATGTATTTTTGTTATTATTTTTACAGTGTGTATTAGCTTTGAAATCCACCTCCCTACCAGCTATGGTGGGGAGATGAATACATACCCTGCTGTTTCCATTCTTAGCTCTATGATTATTCCCAAGATTATTATGCTTCAGTTAACTAGTCAGAAGAAACTAACAGCAGCAGCTTGGGTGGAAGGTTCAGTATGAACATTTAGGCGCATTAGTGTTTTCTTACTGAGGGTAATAAAGAACACAAATATGAACCCACACAATTTTTCAAGTCTGTCGTAAAACAACAGTCAGGTGTCCATATGAACAGTGAAAGAGGTTTTCTTCACTGTAATCATTCCTCCTGTTCATACTGGCTATTAAAAGATCCCTTTCAAATGTGCTTTCAATGTAAGTAATGGGGGCCAAAATGATGAACTGAAGCTTATATGAGGCTTCAGCAGTCTCAGTTAGTCATATCAAGTGGATATCTGCCACATTTACAGTCTTTTTAGCATCAAATTCCCTCTTTGTGTTTCCTCAGACAGTGTTTCCCTGTTGAGCTGTGGTGGAAGTATAGTAACAAAAACAGGGACTTTGGCACTAAAAAGACTGTAACATTGAACATTGAAAGATTTCTACTTGATTTGACTATATGAAGATACGATTTGGCATTATGAAGGGATCTTCTAATGGTCGGTCTGAACAGGAAGAATGACTATGGCAAGACAAGTTTCAGTGTTCGTTTAGGCACCTGACTGTTGTTTTATGACAGACCATAAAAATTGTGAACCCGTCCTTTCAGCTACAAGCCACTCTATTTATCTGTGTTATAGGTGGATAGCAGCAGCCTGTAGTGTACAGGCTTTGTAGCCTTTGTAAATACCCTACCTTCATGCAAAATTTTGTGCCCTTGATGGCCATTTGCAGGACACTTATCCCCCATTTGTCTTACACCTGCAGTATGACACATTATCTGTGGAGAAACCATTAATATAACATAAAACAGGGCATCTGGTGGCATAGTGGTTAAGATGCATTCAATGCACACCGTATAACCACATTGTCCAGGGACCTTTGTTGTATGACATACCTCTCTCTCTCTATCTTTACACAAATGACATAAAACAATTTCTCTGATCACATGTGATCACATGATCAATGTAAACTGATAAGTAATTGTGTGACTGCTAAAGACCAACAATAGATGAGGAGCCAGAAAATTCAGGTGTCACACACTGTCACACAACACATAATGCAGGATGATTTGCTTTCTTGCATGTTTGTCCTAATCCAATTCTTTTATTTGTAGGAGATGTGTCTTGTGTGATTGTTGCAACACACAGATGCCCATTAGGACAGCAGAGATCAACTTGATCTAGGACCCAGCATGATGAGATGTAGGTCTCATGATGCCTCTGTGGACACAAGACTCTTCTGTCCCTTATACACATGAACATACAGGCACACTCACACACACTGAAACACACACTGAAGCCATGCTCAGTGGGCTGCAAATGCAGTGTGAGCGGATGTGAAAAGTATCACTGGTGTAGTTACACACTCTTATGGCAAGCAGCATCGCGGACAGACACCCATACCAGATGCCGTGTGTGCCCTGGGCTCGGAGGCATCACTGCGAGGGGGAAAAGCCAGTGCGGGGAAATAAGCACCTGTCATGTGCCAACTGAAGTGTTAAGTGCACAAATTGTGGAGGCGAGGGTGATGTTTCCGCAGGGGTGACAGCTCTGGGTCTGGGTGCCATGTCAGGCCCTGGCATATCATGCAGAGCCCCCCCCTCTCCCTTCAACCCACCCCTGGCCCTGCCGCTTGCTGAGGGGCACAATGGCAACTATTATTTACTGGATGTCTGCCTCATTTCCTCATATTCATCCTGGCTGGCCATCACAGGGCCACAGGGGGTGTGTTGCCCCCCCTTGTGTCATCGCTGAGGGGCGGCAGTGGCAAAACAATCTCTGGCGAGCATTTAGATCATTTATTCAGAGCGCTGGGTGTCAGCCGCAAACCAAATTGCCCACATTTGTGTGCCGGGGTCCTCTCCCTTCAGGTTGGGCATGAATGCGAGCCGTGGAAGGTACATCAGGCTTGGTGTCAGAGGGCCTCTTCACAAACTAACACTAATGCCACATGAAGGTCTTACTGTGAATAGTGTGAAAGTGCGAAATGTATGATAAATTGAGCATGCCAGGGGGGCTTTATGGCTGTGAAGTGCTGTGGCTGGTCGCAGGCATTGTTATGACTACGGCTATTTAGGATCATGGGAGTTGACAGTGCACTACTGGCAGCCATAGAAGCCAGATTTATCTGGGTTTTGTGCATCAATGAACAGCATTCAGTGTGAGAGAAAACACAAAGTTTTAGAACATCCTGAATTTAAATTTACTACAAGGAACTTTCATTTTGTGTTGATTTTGGCGGCCCCTGTGGATAAAAGTGGTAATGTTCCCTGCAATGAAGACTGCATTTCCCATGAGCACCACTGCCTTGACTGTAAAAAATATGAATGTAGCCACCGTGACGTCACGAATTGGTTTCTGAAGAGTGGTTTTGAAGCTCTTGGCAGTGCCTGAATGTACCTAACTCCCAGCTAATCCAAAATGGGCAAAGAGGTGGAGCTGAGGTGGGCCAAATGAAGCTTGGTTGTTGAAACAAGTCACCTAGCGGCTAGCAACCTGTCACTCAAAGCGGCCACATCCTTAATTATGCATAACTTTATGGCTTAATAAAATTTAAATGGATGAGTTATAAAGTGGAAATTAGCTATAGAGACCAAAATCGTTTTTTGTACCAGGCTGTAGGCATGTTTATTTCTGCTGTAAAGTTGGAAAGTTGGGAATTTTAACATGGAGTCTATGGGGATCGTTTTTGAAACCAGCCTCAAGTGGCCATTTGAGGAACTGCAGTTTTTGGCGCTTGCTTATGTCGTAAAGATCTTGATCTGGCATTTGTTTTGGAAGCGAGTGAAAGAAAGACGCAACTTATTTTGAATACTATTTTTCTTTTTTAAACACAGCTGTTTGCTGGATGCATAGGGATGAGGTAATGTATCTATTTGTGGCTATGTAAGATTAATAATTGTAATATGACGATGGTGAAACAAAGTTAACTTTTTTTTAGTATCGTTCGTACAGTTTGGTTACATGTAAGGCTGCATTCACACAAAAGTGTGAGAAAGTGTGCAGAAATGTGGGTGTGTTTATTTGTGCTTTAGAACATAACCACTGTGAAACAATCAGAAAATAACGTTTTAGTTCTTTGATTCACTGCTTTGTTCCGCTCCCTCTCTTCTTTCACTCTCTATCTCGCTCAATCACTGCTCTCTCTCTCTCGCTGGTGCTCTCAGCTCGCTTGCACTCTCTCTCTCTTTTTATTTTTTAAAATAAGTGTGGAAGCCGACAACAGGTTTAACTTTACTTTTAACATTATCAAACAAAGAGAAAAGTCCTCCCCACATCTTTGTACTCCTTCATGCTACAATGCTACATGTAATGTAAACATAGGCTCTTCCGGCCTACGTGCCTACGTATTGTTTTGTCTAATTTCACAGGGAATCCGACCCAGTGGCAGGTATTTAGAATAACTACAGAAATAGCCAATCTTCTCGCTGATGGTCTTGTTTGCTTATGTAGGTCATATAGAGGCATCAGTATTAAATTGAGATCATTTCATAACCAATTAAAATCTCCTTATAGTTGCTTTAAAAGAACTTTAAGGACATGATAAACGCCGGTGACCCCGGCTAATGCTATTATCTAAAAAGCCTGACAGCACCTTCTTTTCATCTGACCACCTGTTGTCAAGGTGTTAGCAGCTGAGAGGTATGAATAAAGGAATAAGTAGCTGTATTCAGAGACTGATAGCCGGAGCGATAGATACAGTAGAAGGCAGGTAATCGTTTTCAGATAATGGTTTCCTGATGTTATAACAGCGCTACATGACACTGCATCTGGAGGAGACAGATGAGAGTCATACATTTGTCCTTGCCTTTGCTGCCACCTACAGTACAATCTTCACCTGGGCTCCAAGCTGCCACGGCACACACACAGCGTGGTGTACAATGCAAGAATGGTTGCTATAAAGACACTTATGGTTAGTTTTTCTTTCTGAGTAACTATGATTGTATCCAGATTGATTTTAGAAAGTCTGGACAGCAAAAAACCACATGAAATGTGATTTTTGCTAATCAGATCCAAGCCACATCTGTAAGTTGTCTGAAATGTGATTCCAATCAGATTTCTACAGATGCGTCTCAGTCAGCTGCTCTGGCTGCTCAAATCGGATTTTAAATTGTCTTTTGCGTCACTCACAATGCAACACACAACAACGTCAAATCCAGAGTGATGGAAGTGCATCAGAGCAGCTGAGCAGAATCTATGCTGCTACTAGCAGAGCGGTATGGAGGACAACACAGAGAACAACAGTCTGTGGACAGACGCTGAAATAAATTGTCTGCTGGCACTTTGGGGAGATGATGGATCTCCATTTCTCAGGCTTCCACATTGGAAAGCTGCGTCACCAGTGTACGTAGTTACTGATGCCTACATCATTACCACAGCAACCCATGCAGATAGGTTGGTGACGTCTGGCCACACAAACCTGATCTGTTTACTTGCAAATAACAGTGCAGACTGTCTGTCTTAAAGATCTGATTTGAGAGACAAATCTGATTTGCCTGGAGTCTGAACAAAGCCTATGAGAACACATGACACAGACATGTCTCACTGTTTAGTGCTTCTTCAGTCAATGAAGTCAATGGTTGTTTCTTGCTGACATCTGCTGGAAGACTTTATGAAACACATGCTTTCATGTCTCTAACATGGCCATTATTTTAGGAAAACTCTGGTCAAATTGACATACTCATATATAAATAAACAAATAAATGTCTGTTGATTTGATGCACTTCTGTCAATTGAGTTCTAAAACTAGAAATGCAGTGAATGCATTCACTTAACTTTTAATGACTGCTGGTTTGTTTCACAGTGTTCTCTGTGAAACAAACCACAACAAAGCATTTAACACAAGTGCAGACACTGAGTTCAGACTTCTGCTCACAATATTCTCAACCTTGTTCCTGAAGAGAAATCTGTTTCTGTTGTACCAGCTTATTAACAAAAATAAAACTTACATTTTTTTTACTGTAGTGTCATATTGGACAATGTGAGGTGTCATCAGACTGTAATGCTGCAGTGTTTTCAAAGAAACCAAAGAATATTATTATTATTATTATTATTATTATTATTATTATTATTATTATTATTATTAATAATAATAATAATAATAATAATAATAATAATAATAATAATAATAATAATAATAATGATAATAATAATAATAATAATAATAATAATAATATTCTTTGATTTCTTTAAAAACACTGGACATGGACCTTTGATGACATCACTGTAGTCATGCCAAGGCTGCATTTGCATTTGCAGGGAGAATGTAGCATTACATGTGTGATGAAAATCTGTGACCAGATACTGTATGTGGAAACATAAACAGTAACGTAAACAGTTTTTTTGTTATTAACACAGAGTGACTTCTGATTTGATGCCATGTGTTGAAAAAGGTTTGCCATTTGGCTTTTTTTTTGAGTGAGCAGTTTATTACAGTATTTTCATTTTAGACCCCAGCATGTGATTTTATTGATTGTATGAGAATACTTGAGAACACAACACCCTTTGGAGCATGCAGTTGCATGTTGTGCAACTGGAGACACAATTTTGGTGTTTGTATCCTGTATTGAAAAAGTTTTTTGTTTCTAATACTGCGTCATAACAATGGACAAAAAACTGTCAATGCAGATGTTTAGTGTTGCTTATCTTTTGAAATGTGATTATAATATCAAGAAGCTAGCTGTTAAACTATCCAGCTATCACCAGCAAGTCCTCTCATATTGGCAAATGTTGTATAAACATAATTTTATTCCTCACTCTAAACCACTGTGGAACAACAGATACATTAAAGATCCTTGTTTTATAATGAATGAATGGACAGAAATATGCGGTCAGACATAAATGGAAACTTGTTAGCATATAATGATTTTTGTGTTAAATTTTTTTATTTTATCTGTCACCCTAAACAGTTCTTCAACCTCACTAATACTATCCCAAAACCATTCTTACTTTTGGCTAAAAGAGTGGTTTTACATACCAATTCAGTATTAACATAGATAAATCTGTATACTGGAAAATTCAAATTCCTTGATTAAAAAAAATGTTTAAATGTAAGAACAGTCTGATTAGACAGGCATTGACCAATGACTTATATCCAAACCAATTCAACAGAGTAGTTGATTTTAAGGACATGCCAAATTACTAAGATTAAAACTGAATTCTCACGTTATCCTATATTACCCAAAGCTAAAGAAATTCATTTTAAATTAATGAATGATATATATCCTTCTAGCAAATTCCTTATAATAAGATTCAGTTTTAAAAGTAATGGCTGTTCATTTTGCAATGCAGATACTGAAACCACAGAGCATATTTTCTCTGCTTGCTGTCACTCCCAACTATTTTGGAAACAAATGGAAGGATGGTTAAAAAAGAATCTGTTGATCACATGTGGATGTAATGTATGGACTGGTTAAGAAAGAGAAAAAGAAAAAAAAACAGTTCTCATAATGGCAAAATATTATATACTTGGCCAAACTAATGAAAAGCCCACCCACTTTTAATGCTTTTTATAATGAGTTTAGATTGGATTGTAAATCCCTGAAGTAGGGGTGCAATGGATCAATAAATACTCAATTGTTAAATTAAATTGCAATATGAGGCATGATACCTTCATAGTGAATGAAAAAGTAGCCACATCATCAAAACTTAATAATTAGAAACATGAACACACGTCTTGTTCTGCAGCTTAGCTTGTTCCTGGGGAAAAGTGCACCACTAACATCAGTTAGCAGCTACATAGCTAATTAGCTGCTCTGTTGCAGCATATTACACAGCATGTAAACATACCTGCAGATGTCACTTCAGACCCTTTAGATGTTGGTTTGGTCGTGGCTCTTCAAAATTTTAAAAATTGCAAAAGAACTACTGAAATGTGTACAATTGTAAAAATAAATAGACCCTGAATGTACTAACCTTTCATTTAAATTGAAGACTAATTTGAATTATGTTAATCTCTTTTTTCTTTTTTTTTATTGTATTGTTTATGCTGTATTGTTCACAATTTATATTTTTGGATTTTTCTTATTCTTTTATTTTGTTTGTTTTTTGTTTTCTCTTACTACTCAGACACATGCCCAGTTTTTTAATACTAAAGTTGTGTTGTTGCTCTGCAGGAGAAATGAATCATTTAAATGCAGTTCTGTTGGAAAATGATGTCATAATCTAATGATTCTATAAACTGTACATATACCTATCTGACTCACTACCAAACTAACCTAGCCTAACCTAACCTAATCTTTTGAAGAGTAACTCAGCTGACTGTGTCATCATTACATACACAATGACTGATAAGTTGTTCTTGGAGAGGAATGGTTACACGTTTAAGAGCAACCTGGGAGCAGGCATGTATGGCAAAGTTGTGTGTGCATACTCAACCCGACGGCAGCAGAATGTTGCCATAAAGATTGTAGACACAAAAAAGTTCAATTCTGATAAGTCGGAAATCTTCCTGTCTCGGGAAATGGAGATCATCAGGTCTTTGAACCATCCCAACATTGTCAAGACTTACCAGATTTTAGAAATGAAAAAGAACAGGACAGTAAGTACCACTGACTGGTACTGTATGATTAACCTTTGTTACTGTAACTACTGTATGTCTACACAGAGTTGGGTACATGTGCCATGAAATACATGAAAAATATTAATACATGTAAGGGTTTCATTTGAAATGCACATGATGGTTATAAAGTACAGCTTATTTCAAGGACATAAACATGAAAACAAATTGAAAACAACAAGCCACATGTGAGCTTCACACACACCATTTTCCACAAATCACACTCTTGTGGTAGCAGTAGTGGTAATTGTGGTAGGCATGGCAGAATGACAGGATGTTTCTGGATTTAAGTTAAATGCCTTATTTAAATCTGGGATGGATTGTCATGAAATATTTTGTACAAATATCCATGGTGCCCAGAGAATGATCCCTACTTTGATTTTGAGTTCACTTTACTGTCAAATTATTTTCTGAAGTTTGTGTTGCGTCCGTAGCCTGTATATAAAGATGGACGTAGCAAGGCGGGATGTCACCCGTTGGTTTGCATTGGAGTTGGTTTGAAGCCCAAAATTGCAGCTTATGGTCGGCGCCATCTTTTTTTGTTTGGAGCCAGAACCTTCCAAATTAAGAGTGTGGGGTGTTGCCTTTCAAGCTACCTAGGAAATACTGAGCACTGCACACTTGGGCTAACGTTATCTACTTTAGCTAAACTGTGCTAACAGGGCAGGTATTGCTATCAAGTAACATTAAACTTAGTAAAATATTGTGACAATAGTCCGACTCAGTGCAAGTCCCGGAGCCAGGGAGAGCAGCAGGTGACTGTCAATCACAGCTGTCAATCAACACCCACAGGGCAGACATCAAAGCTACTATAAGTCTTCAAATCTTATTAATGATGCAATAATTTCCAAAAGGACCACCAGCACACTCATTAGAGGGCCAACATTTTGTGACTGAGATCATAAAAACTCATTTAAAAAAATTATTGACTTAGTATTTCTAGTTGAGGCTTTTTTAATGGAGGTCAATTGGGGCATCTAGCGGCTGTCGGTGCTATGGCACTTTAAGGTACTTCTGCATTGGCTTCAGCCTCAAGCCGTGGTAGATGCCACTTGGTTGCATCCCAAGGCGTACACATACATGACAAAACACAACTTTTAACCAAACAACAAAACCAATACCACAAACATATACCACATCAGACATTACGAATGAGTAGCAGCAATGTAATCAATTTCATGGCTCACTTTCACATTCAGTGCTTAGCTTACACAGGTACACTGAGGCCTACTTAAACCAAAACTCTAATTTAACAGTTTGACAGACTGACTCCATGTCCTAACTGCGAGTGTCCGACTATTGCGTCACATCACATAACATCACACGCTCTCTGTCCACACTGAATCTGTTAAATGCACTTTTTATGTCACGTAAACAAGCCACGTACCTATCAGCTGTGCGCTTGAGATCAGACTGGAGACGTAACCACTCAAGTAAAAGATGGGTGAGTACTTGCTATCTTCCTATGTTTGTACTTTTTTTACTTTTAATACAGAAAACACGTTTTATATTGTGATATATAGATGTTTCTTTACTGGAAATGACATATAATATAGCCAATAGCAAGTATGTTGTTAATAGTAACAATATTAGTAACCATTGAAAAACTTCACCCAAAAAGACAACTTTGTCTTTGTTTTTGTTCTTTTCAAACAGGACCATTTTACAGACGGCAGCAGTTAAGGAAAAGAAAAGTGGCCGTTATTTTACTCTTCCAGCAGAGAACCTCCAGCAGGACAAGGCAAATGGGTCCATCCTCTGAACCTAGTGCGAAAGCAACAGGGGAATTTATATAACCTTGTGCAGGAATTCCACAATTATTTCAGGATGAGCACTGCACAATTAGAAAAAGTGTTGTCCTATGTAGGCCAGGACCTTTGCAAACAAAGAACCACCTACAGAGAGCCAATTGAGGCAAAACAGAGATTGGCCATCACATTAAGGTAAATGAAAAAGACACAAGCTTTAGATAATAAGTATTATTTATTATTTATTCCATACAAAATTCTTCCAGTAAATCTGGGCAATTAAACCGATCAATGAAACTTAAAATAATAGATACATTAAGAGACAGTAATAAATAACAAGAATACAGCATAGAATACAGGAGCTAATAATTCAAAGATAGGCTAATTATTCATAAGTGGTGTTGTTTGGGTTGTTGAAATAGTAAGGGCTGTGGTGAGGTGGGATGGGGTGGTATGCTTGAGTGGGAGGGTGAAAAACCTGGTTGCTATCCCAATTTAAAACTGTGGCCAACAGCTGTACTTTCAGCTGGCCCTTGTTGGTTTTGACTTGCTTGAACTCTGACAGTAAACTTGGCAAAAACATTTCATCTGGGTCATCGGGTTGAATAGGTGCTTAAGAATTTCATAGAGGTCTTTCATTAGAGGGTTTCTGTGGTGGATTTGCTTGCTTCCTTCTTTTGGAACTGTAGGAATGGTCCCTCTCTTTCTCATCTCCCTGCTCTCTCACCTCTCTCCTCCCCACCATTTCCCTCACTTCCCTCTCTGCTCTCTCCCCACTTTCCATATCTACTCTCCTCTCTTCCTCATCTTTATCTTCTACTTACACATCTCCAGACCATTCTCCTCCCTCCTCCTCCTCCTCCTCCTCCTCTGTTCTCACTACATCTCCCTGGTCAAGGCTGCTTTTAGAACTGAAAATAGACACTCATGTCAGCATAGTGACATCTAGTGGTTTGTAGAACTTAGAGTAGAGCTGAAGCACTACAACACCTCTCTGATTTTAATCTGATTTTTAAGTCTCATATGTGTGCAATAAAAGTCCAAGAAGCTTGCATGTTATTATTAAATCTGTAAAACTTTTTGTTCAGAAGTGCTTCATTAAATGTAGATGGCGTGGTGCAATATGTTACAGTAAAATAATTAATTAATACATTGACCAAAAAAATGTGTCCAGCAGTTAAACTTTTGAGATTAAATATATTTGCATATATTTGCATATTTCTAGATTATGGAAATTTGGGGGAGGAGAAGATGTCATTTTAAGGATTTAAATAAGATGATACAACTTTTTTGTGGAAAAATTAAATCAGTCATAAATTATTATTCAAAGATCTGAATACTTTTTCCACCGCTGTATACACTACAAATTATCCTACCATCTTTCCCTGCAGCAGAAAGCACATGGACTTCAGGTGTCTCCATTCCTTCCTATCACCCCCCTCTGACCCACTGGGTGACACAAACAGTATTAGACTGTATCCTGGACACCACCAAGGCCATTGAAAAGCACATGATGCATCACTTCCTCCCTCAACCAACCGAAGAAACCTGGGCTATGCATTGGAGTGCTTGATGGGAAGCATATAGCAATCACAGCTCTACCTAGGAGTGTAAGTCTTTTTTAATTATAAAGGGACTTTCTTAATTGTACTGCTGGCCCTTGTGGACGCGAACTAGAGGTTCCTAGTAACTCAAATATGGGATTTTAGCAGAACCAGCAATGGTGGTGTGTTCAGAAACTCTTCCCTGCGCAGGAGGCTGGAGAACAACACGCTCCATGTACCAGGAGGCATTTGCTATGCGGAATAAGTTTGTACAATATTTTTCTGAGGCATAAAAACATATCCAGGCCACCTGCCACCTGCCAAATACAGAGTAAATGTTGTCTGTGGCCAGGAAAAATTTCAGGTCACCTGCCACCATGGCAGATAGGTTTTTCTTAGTCTTCCAGTCAGTATTCAGTCTGCTGATACTGTTAATGCTTTTAAATCCTGTCATAAGACACATTTTTACAGACTTGTAAAAATGTCTTATTTGTCTACATAATACCACTCTGTTGTACTAATTTTAGGTTTATTTTAATAGTTTCACTTGTTTTACCTTTTGGATGATTTATCTGTAAATTTCTTTAATACAATCTTTTAATTGTGTGCTTGTATTTTGCTGTTCTTGTGTTTTTCTTTTTATATTTGTGACTATTATTATTGCATGTATCATCTAGTTCTCTTTTTTGTCATCTTTCTCTTTTTAATCTCTTTCTCATCAAATTAAACAGTTATCAATTGACAACTATGTTTGTGTGAATAGAATTTTCCTTAATAACATGTCTAGGATTGTTGTTGAATGCTAATGAGGACTAGACTAAAAATACTGAATTACTAAAAGAAGTAGTCCCCACATTAGTTGAATACTTTGTTCAGTAAATGATCAGTCTAGTAAAATAGTGATAAGCAAATATTAATATAGAAATATTACTGCTGCACAGTGCAGAGTAAATAAACATTGCACAAAAACAATAATCTCCTTACTATTCATATTCACAGCAATACTATCGTGGCTACCATACTTTATCATACCATCTCCACTTTGTAAAACAAGCTAGCTAGTTAGCAAGCTCTGCTGAACATTCTGATAGAAAACAAACAAAAATAAATTTTCTTAAATTAAAAAATTAAAAACACTGAGCTCAAAACAGCACACCCCGTCACTGTATCACTCATGACCAGATATGACATTCCAATAGAAAACAAAGCAAACAAACCAATTTTGTGGCTGACGCTGGCTCGCACCACATTCCGTTAGGACACATGTGAGAGACAAAAGAGTTCTGCAGCCTGATGACTTTGACTTTTCCTCTAGCGCCACTATAAGGTTCACATTTGTGTTTTTGAGTGAAATGTCTCACTATTAGATGGATTGCCATGAAACTTGGTACACACATTCATGTTCTCTTCAGGATGAATTGTAATAACTTTGGTGATCCTGTTTCATCTATCATCATCATCGGGTCAAAATCTCAATTTGTCCAACACTTTGGTTTATGACAAAAGTGACATTCCAATTACCCTCAGCTATACTTTGTGTTTAGATTATCAAATGTCAGCCTGCTAAAAGGCTAAACTAAGATGAACATGATAAAGATTATACATCATTAGTATCAGCATTTTAGCATGCTGATATTTGCATTTAGCTCAAAGCACCACTGTGTCCAAGTACAGCCTTGGAGAGCAGCTAGCATGGCTGTAGACTCTTAATCTTGTTTTACATTAATTGCGTATCCTGCTGCATATATTTGAAGTGCCCTTTTGCATTTGTAGGTCTATATGGTGATGGAGCTCTGTGTGGGAGGTGACCTCTTGAAGCATATCAAAAATAAAGGGGCCTTACCTGAACACTCAAGCTGCAGGTTTTTCACACAGCTGTGTGAGGCGATCCAGTATCTTCACAACAGGGATGTGGCACACAGAGACCTGAAATGTGAAAACCTGCTGCTGGACACATATCTCAACCTCAAAGTGTGTGACTTTGGGTTCAGCAAGAGGCTCACTTACACGGATGGCCAGATGGAGCTGAGTGAAACCTACTGTGGTACCCTGTCTTATGCAGCACCTGAGGTTTTGAGTCATTCTCCATACAACCCCAAAGTGTCTGATGTTTGGAGTATGGGTGTTGTGCTGTATGTGATGCTATATGCATCAGTGCCCTTTAATGTTACCAACATCGGGAAGATGGTGGAGATTCAAAAGCAGCATAGAATCAGCTTCCCAAACAGTCCGTCTGTTTCATCTGAGGCACAGGCCCTTATCCAAAGCATTCTGCACCCTGCTGTTGAGTGGCGGATTACAATCAGCAACATATTACAGAGCTCCTGGATGTTGAGGAGAGGGAGAATGGAGGACAGTGATGAGGCCTCCACATCAGTCGTTGGCTCTGGACAGGAAGAACCTCAAAGTGAAAAGGCCACAGAGGACGAGGACCTTTTAAATGATAATTCAGATCCAGGAGAAGGACCATCAACTCCTGCTGAAAGACAATGACAAAACTTAAAATAAAAACATTTATTATCAATTTTTGGTAACCCTTTAATTTAAAATGTGTCTCGATATTCCAAAAGAAACAACTATTTGATTTTGTTTAAAAAACATCATACTGTAATCACACAGTGATTGGCTGATCAATATCAAAGGTGCTTATTGTATTAGTGTTAACATTAAATGTCATTGTAAAGTGAAGTTACAGAATGAAATACTGGAAACACCTTTTCATATTTAATTTTTGTTGACAGTGTGAGAGAGATGTTGAAAAATTGCTTACACTCGGGCATGCAAGTATTGTTTTAAGACAAAAAATGTGAACCTGTTCTTTAAAGCAGCTTTAATCAATATTTTATATATGAACAATGGATCACATTACTTAACCTAGAGTATGAAGTTCCCCTCAGCTCTACGGAGCTTTATAACGTTTTTCAGCTCATTGTTGTGGTTTTCCAGACAGCATTTTAATGTTTTGGTATAGTTTCACGGCTCTCATTTTCAGTGATTTTCATTCCATTAGATGGGACAGATGTTCTATTTTTTATCTATAGGTTTTCAGATTTCTGCTATATCTTGTGCCTTAGAGAAGGTGAAGCTGGACCTATCATGCTTGATGGTATTGGAGTTTGCTTCTAGAGCCTCGGCAGTGCCTCCACTGGGACTTCCTCACTGCCCACAAATTCAGTTTCTCCATGAAGCCAGCAAAATCCTTCCAGAGGCAAATATTTGCCTTATTTTACTCCGCCTATCAACGTTTTCACCTCCTTTATCAGACCTCACACAAGATGGTATTCCATAGGAGTGGACTGTCCGCAGGAAGCTGTTCATAATTCGCCATCTGTCAAAACAGTCAAAATGCAGTGAACACTGCCATTTACTTTCTAACAAACTTGAGTGATGCCTTGAATGTAAAAGCAAGGCAAAGTCAGCACTCTTTGATCATAATATTACAACTTTCTGACCTTCGGGACAATTACATGCAATTTTATTTATGACCACTACTTAAACCTGTTTACATTTTGGCAATGTGTATATATTTTAATTTGCACCTTACTGCCAACTAGCGTATATAAGCTTAACACAAAATGTAAGGAAATTTGTGTTTGGTAGATTATTTCTTTGTTGTAACAATGCTTCTTGGCAATAAATCTTATACCATTGGAAAGCCTGTTTATTTCCCTTTTAAATGGTGCCACATTTGTAAGGAACATGCATTTGTGGGACGAGCAGCAGAGCTGAGTATGTGGGTTGCGCCCATGAAAAATTTGCCAAATCTTCTCTGTTATTGCCAAACAGGAATCCGAGGAACTCTGACTATACATTTAAAAATCCTTTATTAAATAATGGATAAACCAACACGTTTGAATTGAAACGCCTTGGTTTATCCAATATTTAATAAAGAACAGCCACTTTCTTATTTTTACTCAACTATTTTGTGGTTTTGTAACACAGTATTGTATTAATTTTGTAGTTCCCAAAAGTACAGCCTTACCTTATAAGTTTATGGTTGCTATCTATATGCCATAGACTGTTAGGAGCTGGCACAGAATATCTTCACAGTCTGCAGCTGTAAGGTGCGCACTTGAACCCCCTGTGGATCTACACAATGCATTGATTCTTGCACACATTGTCCTCCATGCAAAACAGGTGAAAGAGTGGCCATTTAAAGTCAGACACCCTTAAAAATAAGATTTCATGGTGAACAGGCTGGAAGCTTGCTTTTGTAGTTTATAGTTGTAACAACCAACAGATAAACCAAGAGAATGCAGATTTTCATAACGTTAAGCTATAAGCGAGTGTCAATGTTTGGAGCTTTAAGCCAGGCTCAGATTACAGCGTGTTTTCGGCCGATTTATCCCCGACTCACCCCTCCCGACAATCAGAGGAGAAATCTGGTCTGGGACCTTGGTCTGTACCGATGTTTGGCCTGGATTATCTGGTAATGTGAGGGGTTTACAGATCCAATCTTAATCATCCTGAGCTGCTCGCAGACTCATCTGGGCCACCCCGATAATTTCACGTTTGATATTTAAGACTTCAAATCTGGATGCAAGACCACAATAGCTAATGAGAGAGACAAGTCGGAGCAGCTGACGTTGTTGCCATTAAAATGACCGTTAAAATCTCACCCCCAGTTCTTGCTGAAGAATAGACAATTTGTGTTGACTGCATCTCCCCAACCATTTTTTCGCCCAGACTTGTTTAGCATTGTTTAGCTTTTGTTTTTTCTCACTGCAAAGCATTACTAAAGCATGTTGTTGTCAGTCTCCTTTTTGTTTACATCTGCTTCCCCATGAGATCACGTGAGTGAGATGACATGAGGTGGTGCATTGCTCCCTCTGCCACGATAATCTTAATAATATCCTATAGTGTGTGATGTGCCAATATTTTCAAATATTGTAGTGTGTGCATGTTTGAGATTAGAAGAACACCTGTGAAGTTTCTCCTTATGTGCATGATGCAACCCGATTTTAAAGGATGGAACGCCATGCACCATTCGACAGTAGACCATTCTTTCACCAGCACCAAGCAGATGAGCTATGTCACGGAGAGTCAAACCTGCTAATAAATAATTCTCCACAGCTTCCATGGTTACTTCATGGGATGGGCGCACAAATGCTCCACTGTTATGGGAACTTTGTGCTAGTTCAAGGATCAATCGTTGAACCACTTCATTCAAGTTTCTGACAATTATAGGGTCAATTGCTGTGTCTCTAGTTTCGGTTAACTCTATCAAATTTTCCAAATGTGTCTCCACTCAAAATAGCATGAAGTCTGGACAAACATATTCAGCCATGTCGCCCAAAATTCTTAGATCTCTCACAATTGTTCACCAGTGTATATCCGTTGCTAGTTGCTTATAGCTCCTCCTTGTCATTTCCAGAAAGCTGCGGTGGGGAGCGAGAAAAGTACAATCGATTTGTGAACTCTCATATAGATTAACCAATGGCTGTTAAGTGATACCATGAAGACACAACCCCCTCATTATCATATTAGTGAAGAAATACAAGAATAGATAAATACAGAAATAAATAAATAGGCATATCAATAAATAGGGGAAAAAAAGAAAACAGAAATAAATGTAAACATAAAAGTACAAATTAAGAAATAATTAAATATGAAAATAAATGAATACGGAAAATAAGTAATTTTATTTATTTATTTTTATATTTCTGTGCATATTTATTTATTTTCAAATTAACACATTTATTTGATAATTGAGCCTTTTATTTCTCCATTTCTCTCTTTATTATTTCATTTATTTATTTATTGAGCTATTTATTTGTTTATTTATTTATTTTTGATTTTAGCAGTTTCAGCCCTCCATATAAAAAAACGATTAAATGAATAATTAATTGATTTAGTATTGATAAAGAAAGTAATTATTAGTTACAGCTTTGTAGTAATCATTCAGCTTTTTTTCTTTTAAACAGGTTGCTACTTTTGTTTAATATGTGATTACTTCTCACACAACAGGTTTAAAGTTGAAACACATAAAACTGTTCTGTGTCCATTTGTAACAGGTAAACATAATTACCAACCTTTGGTATTCAGTTATCAGTCTGTTTTGGAAAAACAGTTCACCCAACATTTTCTTACCACTAGTTTGGCCTTATGTAATACCATGGTCAACTTTAATGTTGAGAAATATATAACAAGAAATTACATGACTTGCACCAAGTTTTAGTATTAGCCAAAATTAAACCAACTCTTTAATAAACAACATTCAACCACAACAGACTTTTTTCCTACTGCATGTGTCTACAGTTTGTTCAGCTCATGTCCATTATCAATATGTTCAGTTCTCTTAGCAAATATTTTATTAACACAAGTACCACAGTAGTAGTTGACATCTGCCACACTAATAAAAATGGATAAAGTTCATGTGTAAGTTGCCAAACATTTTGCAATTTCTTCACAGACCTTCAGATCAGAAATCTGATCAGAAATAGCAAGGTAGACTGATCCCTGCTGAGACAGGATGAGTTGCGGTTGCTCTACCATTACAGCTGAGAGCTCATCTTCATCAGCAGTGGATAATGACTTAGTGCCATGTTGTCCCAAAAGTGCCTCCACATTTTGATATTTTTGGGACTTTCACCATACAGATTGTTAATGGCTGTGCTGTCTATTCCCATGTTTGAGAGCATGCCTTCTGTCCAAAGCATGGTGGTTCCAGGCCTGTCTGAAGGGCTTCAGTCTATTTTGAATCTCAGGAAGAAAAACAATGTGAAGTGAATGTTTGTGGACATCATTACTTGGATCAATGAGTTCTGAAACCTCAAGGGTGTACAGTAGAACATGCTGTGAAAAAGTTGCAGGACATGCAAAAACACTTCCCTCCAAAGGTGCTCTACTCTCTGGTTGTAAGCTGATTCTCCTGTGATTAATGCTCAATTTCCTGAAGATACATGAATAAGGCCACCTGCAAGTTTTCACCACAGTGGTCTGACCTGACTCTAGAGGGGACTCTGTAAAGGCATGATGCTTTCCTGAACCGTGACCGCACTGTGGTGGCAAGGTTGTCAGTGCTGCAGCTCTGTAAGTAAGTGATCAGGCAGGAGTGTCCATCATTGGCTCCATGAATCACAAAGCCCCATCTTAGAATGCGATACAAAAATGATATGGTGTTAGTGATTAATAAATGAGAATGTAAAGTGGGAAACAACTAAATTGAAATAAATTGAAATGATGCATGTATATTAAAGTCCCCATCCAGTCAAAAATTTGTTTTGCTTCTTGTTCCTTCATGTGGATGTTGTTCTCTTCTCTGTGCAGAATGATGTATGTACAGAGTTTGTCTTCACATTCATCTGCTGAAGGAGGAAAGTTTCTCAGTGCTCACCTTAAATGTGTACCTACGAGTATGATTTGTGACATCACAACTAGTTTTAAAGTCAATCATGGTCCTTAAAAGCTGACTACTCATTGCTTCATTTCACAGAGCTACCACACACACACACACATAGATAATATACACTCACACCTACATTTTATTCTCAACTCCTGCCATTATGACATGTATTTTTTAAAATATGTTGATGTACACAATAATAATCTTTCACGTTGTAATCCTTTTATTTTTTCTTTTATTTCTTTATGTAGAAACAGTTTTTTTCATTGCTTTATATTGGAAAATACATGGAAATTAATTTTACTGTATCTTTATCAGTTGCATATTTTTACAGTACCTTTACTTTTTCACTCAATTTCAGTTTATTTTACTACAGTACATTAAGGAATTAAAAAATGTGAAAATTTAGGTGTGTTGTGTCTTTATATTGTGTTCATCATGTAAAGAGGTTGTTCTGGGGGGAAAACCATAGGCTCCATTATTCAATGCAGTAACAGGTTTTTACGGTAGTGTTTTGAATTGATCTCAGCAGTGTGTAATTGCTATTTTGTAGTGTATGTGTATTTGATGGCTTTTGTGTGATGTCTGAAGGCAAAGTTTGCTTTAGATGTAAGATTACATGGTTATGAGTGGAGAGTTTGACATGGAAGTTTGAAGTTTGTGAAGATGAGTGTGCAGTTAAACATTTGTGTTTAGAGTTTTGGGAAATGGAGCATAATTTCAAGAAATGTGTCTTGGCAATCGAGAAAAACTAAAATATCTTTTAATGTATTTACAAATAAATGATAAAATATTTTCCTTTCTCCTTTTCCCCCTCATCTTTTGTGGTGGATTTGCTCTAATCATTACATTTTTCCTTAAACTTGTATCCAATAATAATATTAGTCGAAAGAAGTAGGATTGGTAACAACTACAACTTCTCTGCCATGCAGTCACAGCATTGCTTTCTCCCACTACAGGACAAGGCTCAGGAAAGGATTGGGTGGCTTGCTTGGGAGATGCTTCCACCTAGTGGCTGCTAACTGTCATTAAAATAAAATGAGCAATAATCCAGAGAACCTGCAGGTGCTTCTCAATGAAATAATAAAGTAATTGTAGTTATATATGCGTCAGTGCAGTTTGTAAACGATGGGTTGAGCATTAATCACTCTCATTATCATTATCATTATTATTGTTATTGTTGTTATTAAAACTTACCATGCGTTTTTATGTTGGGTTTGGTAACATACATTGCATTTCTACTTTGTGCAGGATGTATGAGTGGAATACGGAAGCGTTTCTTCTCTTTATTTCTGAATGAAATAAGTTGAAGACGTACTTTAAGATAATAAAACGCGTGTATTGAAAACATGTGCGTCATTAATGCTTTTATTTGGAAGACCGGAAGTTATATTTTTCCTATTCTGACAGATTTTACAGGTACACTACTCCAACTTAGGCCATTCTTGATTGCGTTTACACCTGAATTTGTGCGTAAGAGGATAGCCCTCTTCCAGGCCCCGTTTTCCGCGTTTTTTAATTATTTATTTCCGTGTAAACTGCAGTCTTGATATAAAAACATTGATGGTGGATAATTTAGCCCTGTGTTGAGGGCCCTGCAAAGGATTATAAATTCATACCAAACCTCAATTTATATCCAGCGATATGGCTCGACCACGGCCGCGGGAGTACAAGGCAGGAGATTTGGTTTTCGCTAAAATGAAGGGATACCCGCACTGGCCGGCGAGGGTGAGTCTGATGCGGCCGGGCTGGGAGCGCAGGGAGGCGGGGTTGATTTACACAATACAGCCGCTGCTTTGCTGGGGAACAAGCCACGGCTCCCTGAGCTCGGCTGGAGTCCACGGCCACAATTGGTCTGCGTATTTCTGTTACTCAAACGTCTATTATAAGCCGTAATTGTACTCTAGATTCAGTCAAAATGTAGACATTTTAAAATAATGAAAACGCGTAACATTTATTGAGCTCAATTTACTCAGTACGTTTCTTCTTTCATTCAGCTCTTACTTGAGTTGTAATGCAATTTTTCATAACATTTCCCAGTAATTAGTTCAACATGTGTTTTTATTTATTGTTTGCATTTAGCTGTCACACGTGGATTAAATGAGCCAGTAGTTGACCTCAGGTAACCCGTAGCATCTCTGTTTGAGCACAATTATTAATACACCGATCTAATTTGCAGTGACTGATGTTATGTGTTATACAATAGCTGTCTAATAGCAGGCAGAGTATGGCCTCAAATTCAATGGCGCACATGGGTTATCATGTCATGAGTTGCTGTGGATTTCCTCAGTGCAGTGGGCTGTCAGGCTCCATTTGTAACCTCTTACAACAAGTTACCAGGAGCACCTCTCTCCACCATCATACAGTAGGTATGACCGACTCAGTTCAGTTCAATTTCACCATGCTTTATTGTGCATGTATGACGGGACATGAGCGTTTAGTAGCCCCATAGAAGCCAATATCAGTTAAGGTGATGTGGTAGTTAACACTGGTAATAAAAAAAACAAAGCTTTCAGCATTAGGAGGAATATAATAAATATTCTGTAACAGTGTGTCTCTCTCTGTCTTTCAGATTGATGAGCTTCCAGAAGGAGCTGTCAAGCCACCTGCCAACAAGTACCCCATCTTCTTCTTCGGGACTCATGAAACGTAGGCGCCTTTCTTCCAGGATGTGCAGCATTCCACTTCCACTTATGTTGTTTGTGCCACATGAAGTTTTTCCAATAGAAGTAATGCTGGGTATTGTTTGAAAAAAATGTTGGATACCAGTGGCAATGCATTTAACATGTTCAACCTTGTGCGTTAAAGTTCATTTTTGACCTTGAAAATAGTACTTTGACAAAATAATTTTGAACTTGGTTCAGTTACTGGCATTTTCTGGAGCTCTCACAGTCTTCATCCTCAGATGGAGTTTGCTCATTTGTTATCACGAGGCCTAAGTATGGTCACATTTTAGTACTTTTCCATGCTCAGTGTTTGAGGTTAGATATTTAAACTTGTGTAAAAACATTTTTTAAATGAATAGTGTCAGGTTTTTGTTTGTTTTTTTAAACTTTTGTAGGTGATTAAAGTTAAATAATTATAGTGTTGGATTGAAGTTGCCCAGCAGCTTTAATCCTCTGCTATATTTAAAGGTACCCTGAGTGTCTAACCTCTAATAGGGTTATTAAGCACTTTTTTATTATTTATCGTTATTTTATTTGCACATTAAAACAACACATCAGAAACAGAACAACAAATGAGAAGAAACAAATTGTGCAGGTGAGATTTAGAAACCCCCTAGAGGCTTATAGAAGGAATATCATCAATCTCATTATAAGCAAATACAAAAGTCATGTCATTTACAAAAATAAGCAAACAAGCAACCATAGGATCAAAAAAGCAAACATAAAGTAGGCAGCATAAATCAAGCAAAGGCATAAAATAATGTAAAAGGGTGAGTGTGTTTTGGTGTATATGTCAGTGTGTGTGTATGCGTGAGTGTGTGAGCGCGCTGTGAGTGTGTGTGCGCACACTTACTGAAGCACATTTAAGTTAAGTCAACTCCTTACAACAGAGAGAGAGAAAGGCCAATTATAATCACATATGATCAGTTCAAATAGTTATGTTTGGTTCATCAGACAGGTTCTAAGCTTATATTTGAAATTCTTGAGAGACTGAAATGCAATTTGAATATAACTGTCCCACAAACAAGTTTATGAGTTGGTTTTATTTATCTCATGCATGCGCAAGCTAGCAAACATGGATTTAAAATACTTTAAAAATCTGCTTTGCAAATGCTTTATGAGTGCATTCAACACTTTTGTTAGACCTCAAAGATACACACAATGTGTTTTGATGCTCAATTAAACATAACTTTTGTTTGTTAACAAAAGTAAACTTATTTTGTGTTTACTGCTGAATTTAATTTTGGCGGGCAACAAAGCCACTGAGACATAATGTGGATCATCATGTGACTCCAAAACTACTGAAACCCACAATGTTATTTAAAAATTCAGAGTTATCAGCTCTTTAAGTCAGACATAGTAAGTCAGAGGTGGGAAAACTCTGGGATGCCTTTAGCTTTTAAATGAAAAACATGTTTTACTACATGTTTTTCTGTCTAAAAAATGTTGAGGTCAAGTACAGCATCATTAAAGTTTTTCCAGCCTGTTGCAGTAACACTAGTAGGAAATGTCTCTTCTTCCTTCTTTAGTGCATTCTTAGGCCCTAAGGATCTTCTGCCCTACAAGGAGTATAAAGACAAATTTGGCAAGTCCAACAAGAGGAAAGGCTTCAACGAGGGCCTGTGGGAGATTGAGAACAACCCCGGAGTCAAGTTCACAGGCTATCAGGTCAGTCAGTAGTCTACTATGTCTGTAGTTCAGAGAAGACAGAGGGAGAAAACATGAAGGGGGAGGTGGGCTGGGATGCCAGACAGGCTTGATGCTCAACAAAGCCTCATTGTTGCCTCGCCAAAACTATAAGATACAAATAAAAGGGCTGTTCAAAGCAGACAGCGTTTGAGTAAGAAAGTGAGATTATTTATTCTGAACTCTCACATTCATAAATCAGTCCTTTTTTTCAGTAATTATGAAGTTTGTTCCGTACACAGGCCATCCAGCAACAGAGTTCATCAGAAACAGAAGAGGGGGGAAACGCTGCTGATGGCAGCAGTGAGGGTGAGGAGGGAGACTCCGTCGAGGAGGAAGAAGACAAGGAAAAGCTGAAGGGAGACAAGACTGGGTCCAAACGGAAAAAGACAGCTACCTCTAAGGTACTTAACTTCAGCAGCTGAATGCACTAACACAGGAAGGAGGACAATTCAGGTATAATAGGAAATGATGTAACAAGAATTGATAATTCGATTGACAGAAAATGAATCAGCCACAATTTTGATAATTGGATAATCCATTTTGTTTTTTTATTTTTTCAAAAATACCACAAATCTACAGGTTTCAGCTTCTTAAACATGAATACCAGCTGTTATTTTTCTTTTATGATCATAAAATTAATATGTTTGGGTTTAAGACTGTGAACCAGACAAAACAAGCTGTTTTGAGCATGTTAACTTGGGCTTTAGGAAACTGTGATGGGCATTTTTCTCTATTTTCTTACATATTATAGATTTTATTAATTATTTAATCAAGAAAATATTCTTCAGATTAATCAATAATCAAATGTGGATTAACTCACTGCTGAAAATAGTCCCCAACAAAAATGCATTTTTTACTCCTTTTTGAGTAATGTTTGCTAAAAACTACTGTATGAGCCAAACTTTGGAATACATTTGTTTTTGTTGTTTTTACTCATCATTGTGTACAGGCCTAATTAGCTTTGGTTGAAATATGTTTTTTATAAAAATGAAAGGGCTTGATGTTTGAATGTTAGTATTAAGTTTAATCAGAAATCTGTAATTGAATTTCATTAGTTAAGAATAATATCACACACCCTGGCAACCAAGTACTGTCCCTTTAAGAGAGTGAGTGCCCTGTGCAACACCTGCAGGCAGACAATTTAGGTTAATTAGTTCATGCATGGTGTAGCAGTGGAGGCACACGGTTTCTTACCGTCTTACTGGACCTTACAATAAAGGTGTCTGTTGTTTCATCACATAAGGACTGGTGTGAATAATTGAAGGCTACAGCTGGACACGTGTAAGCCACTTTGTTTCTACAGCTACAGTGACCAGCTGTTTTAGGAAATTACTGTGCCTTTTTAAAAAAATGAAACTATATAGAGAGACAAAGTTATAACGTCACGTCCTGGCTAGCCTCTTTTCTACTAGCTTCTGTAAATCAATGCAGTCCCTCATTCAGCGTTTCTTTCATTGTTTTTAATAAAAAATTAAGCGTCTTCCTGTGGTTTACTTACTATATTTTTTAAGAAAACTCTTTATCCTTTACAGCACTTGCTATAAGAAATTGAAACCTTTGTGATTTTACAAAAACTATAGCTCCCATGAAAAACTACAAGCGTGACAGCACTGATACTTGCGTCATCATAACTTGGTCTCATCCATATCCATAAAACTCCCCAACACTTTGTTCTAAATCCCCTTTTCAACTTTCTAGTTGTAATCTGTGCTGTGTAAAAACAGCGTTCGCTCCTCTCTGTCCTGCTGTTATTACAGACATGTCTGAGCTAGCCACGCCCTCTCAACTCGCTAATGGACTCTCCTCTTCTGTCAAGCTGTGACATTTAGCCCACAAACATCTAGGACTTATAAAAACACAATATATATACAGTATTGAAAAAACTATGGTATCAAATTTTTCAAAAAAAATATTGTACTTATCTAAATCTACGAAGCGAGCCACTTGACATACTGTTGAGAAAGGTTCTGATCCAAGGTTGGATTTCTAGTAATTAGCATACTTAAACATGTTAATGGGATATTAAATGAGGTTTTCTTACTTCTGGAACAGAACCCGGAAGTTCTGGTTTCACTTCGGCTCTCTATATTTGTGAACCTTTTTTAAAGTTTAATGTCTTCAGTGGGAACCAGTGGGTTTTGGAGTGAGAGCCACAGGCAGGGTAGGAAAGTCAGAAAGTATTGAGAGACAGACATTGTTGGTTTTGGTCTTCACATGTTTGTTGACAATAGGCATTTTCACAGCAGATATTTTAACTTGTCACAGTAGGAAAAGCACAGTTGTTACTAATAACATTAACTATGGCTCTTTTCTATTCATGTGTCCCAGTAAACCATGACAGTGTGACAGTGAGCCAGCATGCACAGCCTGAAACTGAAGCAGCTGGAGCACCCCGGTAACCGAATGGTTACTGCACATGCCACATAACCGCAACGTCCATGGTTCGAGCCAGGGACCTTTGTTGCATGTCATACCCATCTCTCTCCCCTTGTTTCTTGTCTGCCACTTCACTATCCACTGTCCAATAAAGGCAAACAATGTAAAAAAAAAAAAAACAGTCTTTAAAAAATAAAAAACTGAAGCAGCTAAATGGAATTCAGCTATCATTTATTATTTATACCTGTGACATGTCAAAATGTCTATAAGAAATGTGTAAAATAATGGCAGCTATTTCCTCTAACATGTATCTGGTGCTCATTTTAAGAGGGGCATACAGTATAAAGCCTATGAGCAGGTACTTCAGTGGGACAGTGCTGTTCATGGACACAATATTGGCTACCAGACTGATTTCTTATAAATCTTTATATAATAGCTTCACTGTGTGGCATTTCTCCATATATCATTCATCCAAACATGTTTCTATAACAACCTCTGTTCCTGATGTTCTTACTGTATTCATTACACTGTTTGACCTTGCCTTTATTTTGGGAAAAAAAGCTCCCAGGTTTGAAGGGATGAAGTGCTGCAGAGCCGAGCCCTGCAACTGTATGTTACTGTATTAGTGCATAAGCCATTGCTGCTGTAAATGGAAGCAGGTTGAAAAAGTCACACATCCCGCTCCTCACTTAGCAACCACTGTTGCCTAGCAACTGGGCTCCATTACGCACAGCACATGTGGTGCATCCAAAGGAATGTGGCATTGCTGAGGTGTGTGTCCTGTCACATCATTGAAACACTGGTGTGTGTGTGTGTACAAAAGGTACTAGAGGGAAATTGAATCTCCTCAACTGAAAAAATATTAAAAGTGATCTCTGTGTTTATGGGATCGTTATTCATCAACCTTCGCTCATTCCCCTTTCACCCCCACCCATACACACACACATACACACACACACACACACACACACACACACACACACATACACACACACACACACACACACACACACACACACACACACACAGGTACACTGGCCAGTGGTGGAATTATTGAATTTTAAATTGGAGCTTTTGAAGCATTTAGGCATTTATAACCAGTTGATGACTGACACGTCATTTTTAAAAGGTTTTATGGGTTTTGCCACTGCTACTACCATTACCACTACTAATTTCAAATGGGTTGATAGTTGAGGAAATTGTTAATGAATGAATGAAGGTGGAAATTTGCTTGCTAATGTAATAAATGTAAATAAAATACACGTTAAAGTTTACAGTTATTCTTGGTTACTTCTACTGCTTCTACTACATCTACTGCCCCTATGAACTGTGGAGTACCTCACGGCTCTGTCCTAGGTCCCCTTGTATTTTGTATCTACATGCTTCCACTTGGCCAAATAATGTATAATCATAAGATTTTCATCACGGAAGTTGTGATGACACACAACTTTATGTGTCTGTAAACTAGGATCCACCAGCAATGTGACATCCTTAAAGAACTGTCTAATGGACATCAAATGTTGGATATCTAATAATCCTATTCAGGTCATTAAACACATCAGATTTTGATGATACATTTTATAACCTGGTCCCCTCCATTAAGCCTTGTGCCAGAAATATAGGAGTTATCCTAATTGAACTTTTATCATGTTAATAAGTTGATTCAGTCCTGTTTTTATCGACTTCATATCGTTTCAAAAATGTGATCATTTTTATCTTTCTCTAAATTGGAGAAAGTGATTCATGCTTTCATTTTCTCCAGAATCGATTATTGTAATGCTCTCTTGACCTGCCTGAGTGGCAAAAATAGCTCATACCTTCAAGTTGCATAGAATGCTGCAGTCAGACTTAACTGGAACAAACAAAAGAGATCACATAACCCCCACTTTAGCCACTTTGCATTGGCTTCCAGTTGATCTTTCTCTCATGGCTTTTAAAGCACTTCATGGTCTGGCTCCAGCATACATTTGTGAGCTTTTGTGTCCATATGTACCTGCACTTAACCTCCGATCTTGCAACAAAACTCTGCTCGCAGTCCCTTGATTTAGACTTAAAATTAAAGGAGACGTGCATTTGCTGTCAGGGTCGCCACACTCTAGAACAGTCTTCCTGTTGAAATTCATCTTTCTACCTCAGTGACTTCCTTTAAATCCCTACTGAAAACTTATTTTTACAAACTTGCTTTCCTGCATTAATTGTACCAATCATTTTTGTTATATTATTGTTATTGTTTTTTGTGATTTTTTTATTTTGTTTGCTTTGTGAAGCATTTTGTAACATTGTTTTGAAAAGTGCTATACAAATAAAGGTTGTTATATTATTATAAAGGCCCAATCAGTAATTTTGTGACCATATGTATTTTAGGTACATTCAATTATATAAAATAGTTCTTCTCTAATTTTTATAATATATATATAAATAATCTCATATTTATACCAGGACAAATAATGGAACCAATTTAAATGACTCCAGTTCAGAATCTCTTGCATCATGGATAATATTGTAGTCAGTGAAAGGAGAAGGATATGTTCAAACGAGAAATACATTTTAATTGTTTATCATCATTTCTATTCAGTCATATGTGAGGCTATGCATTGGGTGGAAACTGTAGTTTGATGTGAGCTATATTTATGTAATTTACACTTTCCCTAAAACATTTGGGCTAATAATTTCTACAGTTTATAAAATATTCTAATCATTATCTGAATTATTAAATAATGAATTTGCAATCAGAATATCAATAATACATTGACACATCATTAATAAATAAAAGAAATGGCTCAGTAACAATCAGTGACAAAGAAGTCAAGTCCATTTACACACTGGTTTGACTGATCTCTACACAATATTAATACTGTATGTGCAAATACAAACGCTCAAACCATCAAAAATCATGTGATGTATTGCTGACTGACACCTGGTCCAGCTATGCTGCAGTTCAGAGAAAAAAGGCATCTCATTTTACTAAAAGCTGTTTCCTTGCATCTTTTCTTTGCATCTCTTCTCATGTCTTGGGACATACCCACAATCTTCATCAGTGGACAGAGTATTCTAACTGACTGAATGATAACAATCCCCTTCCCCAACCAGTTATTGTTCAACCATAGCTTAGCAATTATGACTAGTCACAGCAGGCCTGTCAAGATTTGGATGGTGCAGTAAGATCATCTAAAATTGCCTTACAGTGTTATTGTCCTCTTCTAACTGTGTGTTTATCGGTCCCCTTCAAAGCATGATGTGCCACTACTGACATTTTTTTGTCTTTTTGAAATGAAAAATTTAAGTGTTCCCGCATCCTGATCTGTGTGTCTGTGGCAGAAATCCTCCAAGCTGTCCAGGATCTCATCTGGAGAAGAGGATCTGGAGAAGGATGGGAAAGATGACGACCAGAAGAGCGGCTCTGAGGGAGGAGACCCCGACAATGACATCATTCAAAATACCAACGACAGTAAGGTGAGATTCAAAGAAGCCTACATACTTATCACTGATCATTCATTAGTACTCTCTTGACATATGTGCACAGAACAGGTCACAGTTAAAATCTCACTGTTTTTGAATATCTCTCTAATTTTCCTGAACAGGAATGATTGATATTCTGTGGCTTTCTTAAATGTTGTGAAGCATAACATAATAACTAGATGGTACTTAGTAGAGCAAATTAGATCATGTTTATAACATGACTAAAGGAGCCACAAAGCAAACTGTTGGCTGGATGTTTAGGTATTAGTTAAGTGTAGTTACACATGTTTATGGAATTATGAATAAGTTTTTCTTTCTTCTGGAACTTCTCTACTTTGGGCAGTCACTGTATGTATTGAGCCTTTTAACCCCAAATTGGTTGCTCTCCAACGGACAATTGTGGAATTGTGGGATTTCTGGCATGTCAGAAATTTTGGTTAGTGTCTTGCAGTTTGAAGAGTTTCATGGTCTGCACTATATTCTAAAGTAGTAATATAATGAGACCATTTTGGCTGTAGTTAAAACAAAACAGGGCTAGTAGAGCACATATCTCTGTCACTAATGTCAAAATGTAGACTGATCCAAGTTATAGGTGGAAGTAAACAAGCTGCCACTAAAGTAGTGGTATTTCACCTATAAACTTGTGTATAACTTTTTAACCACATTTGCAACTTTTCATATGTTTTCTGGTCAAAATTCCACTTACAATTTTGTGTTTTGGATTTTCATTAAATGATGCATTTCATTTTATTACAATGCAAAATCATGTATTGCAAGTTTGTGATTTATCACCATAAGCTAGCAAGTAATATGGCTGGGTTTAATTACACAGCACTTTCACATCCACAGTGTAATGTTAGAAATCAACATCATTAGCAATACATCACATGACTGCTTGTATATGAAAGAGGTCATTCAAAATGATGAACCCACAGAATTATTATCTGACTATGCAGCTCCCCTCAGCATCTTTCAGATCATTGTTAAAAAGCTCTGATAAACCTAATGTACATTACCTGTCCAGCAGCAAACAGCAAAGTTAGCACCTTGCCATCTCTTGATTAATCTTGATTAATAGGACATTTATCTGAAGTGTTTATTATGGCTTACACTGTTCCAGAATTGTTTAGGATTTTTAAAATTATTAGAGAGACAGTCTTTATAATAGCTAGTGCAGTTCAAAACATGCCTGTTCGGAACGGCCGATAGCTTGGCCTCCGGTATTGCTGCTTCAATGCATATAAAAGTTAATACTGTTGATGTAAGGTGTGAGTGAATACCAACAACATGAAAAAAAAAAAACTTTTCTTGAATTGAGCTGATCAGTCATTTATCTCATTCACAGGCTTTCTGTTTCAAAGAAAACTTTCCATCACTTCCTCTCCTCACTCCACCACTCTCTCTCTCTCTCTCTCTCTCTCTCTCTCTCTCTCTCCTGCTCTCTCTCTCCTTTCAATTCAATGGGCTTCATTGGCATGAAAGTTTTGAGAGCAATGTAAATATTTGTATTAATTATATATACGGGGGGGGCAAGATGGAACATGAACCACGTGGGGTTACGTCATGCGAGAGTTCCAGTCATGGGCTGACTGCGAGATTTGAACAGAGACAATGGTTAATGGCGTCCACTGGCTCAACACGTGTCTCTAACAATATGATAACTTGAACAGAGTAACTCTGTTACCGAGTTACCTGCTCACCAGATGTGCGTCGGACAAACTTAGCATCTCTGTTGCTTAGCAACACGTCTGACTACAGAGTAGCATGTGTGAGTGTCTAAACATGTGTGTGTGTGTACATGCAAGCGGGTTAAGTAGAGAGGAGATGGTGGAGACCACCAAAGAACAAAAGATCTCAGTGATTGTAAGGTGAAGTGGCACTTGCTTTTATTTACACAGAGACGTGGCGTGCAAATGTACTTATTTGTCAGATTTTTTGGTCTGATTTCAACAAATAAAATGCAACCACAGTCTGACACACAATGGTGAGCTAACACAAAGCAGTCCAAGCAGTTGGACAAACACAAACTAGTCTAGCGTGATAAACACAACCGAACAAACAGCAACAGCAATAATACTTCCACAGTATTCACAGCAGCAACAACCAGACTCTCAGTCCATTAACTTCACAACAAACAACAGCAATAAAGCTGAAAATAACCCACTTTTGGTCTGGCTTGGTTCCTTGGCTTGGATGCTGATGGGAGCCATCCTCACGCTCTGATCCTCGACGAGAAAACAGCAGTTGACTCAGTTAACGATGAGCAGGGCTCAGAGGTTATCCTTCATCGTTCTTCTGTAGGAAAGGTGGAAGAGAGCTGGGTTGTGCAGCGGTTTTCTTTGGATCTCGGTTGAACACAAAGAAAATCTCTTCTTGTCCAGCAAGGTTGAGATGGTGCAGCCTGGCTACAGTTTAACATACGTACGAGTTACTTACTTTCATTAGCTGGCTAGCAGCTGGGAAAAAAGGTTCAGACACGTGAGTGGAGTGTTTATAGTCTTGGTGATGTCACCACCTGAAAGGGAAATTCCCTGTACAATTCCGGCGGGTCTCGTCCAATGGGAGCCGAGAGTTTGACTCTGCCGGATTTTACACCTGGGCGTGAGTTGAGCAAAGCATGATGGGTGTTGGAGTCTGTTTGGACTCCTTTTGTTTGACTTTGGTGCCTTTCCTTGTTATCAGGCTTTGTGACTGCGTGCAGGCCTGCCTTGTCTCATGCACATGGAGTATGAGGCCCAATGGGTCCGAGTCAGGAGATTGTAGATTGTCCTCGTTTGCCCTGATACATTGCTTTAGTGAAGAAACATATTCTCAAAGAGTATCCAAGGACATCTGAATGCTGCTCAGTTTTGTTTGGATAGGATCCACTTTTGAATCAAGATGAGCATATCTGTCTTGATCTGTTGTATTCCATCCCATAAAGTTTGTAGGGAGATCTGATTTTGTTTATGCAGTGCCATTGCTAAGCCGATCAGTGTCATCCAGTCATTGTGCCAAGTAAATAGAAATTACAATAGACTTGTTTAATCTTAATCCTACGGACTGGGGTACCCGCATCAAACACTATTGGGGGGGGTTGGGGGCACTCTGTCAGTCATTTTGAAGACTTTGTGGAAAGATTGTACTTGGGATAAAAGCTGCAATTCATGTTAAAGAAAAGTATATATTTTTGTTTTACACAATATGCAAATTAACTGTAACTTTCCTAAAATAATAATAATTGTTTTTTTTCTCCGATGACATTAATTACATAAATAAATAAGTTAACAGTTTACTATGATGGCTGTTGGTAGCCAATTGGTAGTCTTGTATGTTAAATATGTTGGTAGGATGAGGGTTAAGACAACAAATCATGTGTATACAAATCACACTATTAGGATGATTAATAGAGCTACAAGAGTAAGCAAGCAGACAGGCCTGTGTTGTGCTCTTTCATGCATCTTCGAATGTTCAAAGTTCCAATGTTTGTTATCATCTCTTTTTGGCAAAATTGACTGGTGTTTGTAGCTATTCATGATTCCCTCCACTTTGATTAAAGCCCCAGTTCCGGCTGAAGAAAAGCAGCCCCAAAGCATCATGCTGCCATGGTGCGCAACTTTAACCAGGCTTAGATGTTTTGTTGTTGTTTTTTTTTCATGGAAAACGGCTTCTGTCTTGACACCCTACTCTATAGCACAGACAAATGAACAATACGGGACAATGTTGTCACATGTAGAATAAGGCAAGGCAAGTTTATTTATATAGCACAATTCAGCAACAAGGCAATTTAAGGTGCTTTACATAAAACATTAAAAGCATTGAGATAAAGTACATGCCTACTTTTTAATAATCTATTTTAATAATCTAATTTTACATGTGGCCTGAGAAAATCCTGTCTATTATTTGTTTTTTTTGTTGCAGTTTAAGTAAAAATTAAAGACAGAAATTGAGAATATCTCTTATGCAGGTGATATTAAACACTGAGATGCAATTAATAGATCCCATGGTATAGTGCTGGACTACAAGATGGTCTACAAGATCCTAAAGTTAAGTTAGTCTTTTACACCTGGCACATTTACCTACCATACCAGCGTTTACTCAACACAGATGGGAGGAAGAAACAGGATGTAAATGGTGGCACTGAAGCCCTTAAGGGATTTACATGCAGTTTTTGAGCGTTCATTTATAAACGGTGCAATGCTCCTTTTCCTGCTTTGTTGTCATTGGTTTACATTGGACTGAAAGCCCAACTCTTAACTCACCGCTACTTTGTTGATTGTAAGTGACACTTTTATATTTAATTCCCTCCGAACTCACTGTTTGATTAAGTTACTTGGCACTAAAAGTGATGTTTTTTTAACTTAGTTATTGCTTAGTGTATTACCTCCACTTCAGCATGTTTAGCTAGATTGTGATCTCGAAGATGTTGCAAGTTCAAGGTGTTGAATCCTTTAGCAGCAACTTTTCTTTGGGAAGTTTTACAAATTGGAGATCTGTCTTCTTGAACAATCCCCTGACCTTTCTTTATTCTTTATGTATCCAAAATACTCTGACATACTCCTACACTGACAATTTAAGGCGATTTTTTGGAGTGGGTATAACACTTCAATGTTGGGTCCCTCAGCCATTGCCAGAACATGACTAATGTAGCCCTCCTCAAACATAAACAAGCAGAGTCGCTCTTGTGACAGCATGTGTAACTGCGTACCTGAACTTGTTGCAGCACAGCATTTTAAACTGCTGCACCAGGTTCCGTCTGCAGTCTGATGGTTGCACCTATGGACTTTTTTTTTTACACGATTGTCTAGTTTTGTTTAATTTTCCTCACAGTACAACCATTGTTCATAGAAAAATAACATACCATAATGTCCCTTTTTTGAGAGTGAGAACAGAAACACTTGGTCTAGTTCAGCCTTTACATTTACAAAACCGTGACATTTTAAAGCTTAGTTAATAGTGAAATCAGTTAATTGCTGCATCCCTAATGTAGAGGTTAACCAGTACTTGCCAGAAATTTCTGCACCTCCTTTAATTTTGCCATAGGCCTCTTGACAGCCTGCCTGACAGGTTTTCTCCTTGTCTTATTAATTTTGGGGGAATGTGGCATATTTTCTCCACTTGTTGATGATTGTCTTCACCATGTTCCATGGTATATCTAATGGCTTGGAAATTCTTTTGTATCCCTCTCCTGATCGATACCTTTCAACAATGAGATCCCATTCATGCTTTGTAAGCCCTCACTGGACGGTGGCTTTTGCAGTAGGATGCAACCAAGAAGAAGTCCAGAAGATCCTACACATACAGTTGAACTTGATTTGCACTTAATCAGAGTGACTTTAATTGATGACAGGTGTATACTAACAACTATTTAACATAAGTTTGAATGTGATTGGCGATTCTTAACACAGCCACATTCCCAATTATGAAATGATAATTACTTATGTAACCAGGTTATTGTAAGTTATTGTAAGGTATTTATTTTCTTTTTTCCCCCTAAAGTTTGTTTTTCACTTGAATTTTATAGGCTGGAATTTCACATAAAAGGTGAAAAACTTCTGACATGATTTATCTTGGTTTAATTTTTTTACATCACAGGAACCTGCCAATTTACCTGGGGTGTGTAGAGTTTTTATATCCACTGTATATTGCAACTCTTTGCTAACAAGTTCCACATAACAACTTTATATGTCAGTATTGTGTTTACAATCTGTTTCTGCTGCCCCCAAGTGGCCATAAAATCAGTTACTGTAGATTTAACATCATAAGAGGCAAATTTTCATAAACAAATGTATTATTTGTGTTATTCTAACCATATTAAAACATTTTGTCTCATTTTGTTATGTTTACTATTGTTCTAATACTAAATGTAGTTACTACTGTTAATACTGTGCTCTCTGCTAATAGCCCAATTACAGTTATTTACCCATTTGTTTTTGACTGACTAATACCACTAATTGTGTTTCTTTATTATTTCCTCTTGTGTCCCACAGAACCAGTTGCTCATAGAAGAACATTAAGTGAAGAAAGCATGAAAGGGAAATCATTATTTGTAGCTGTGATGTTTGAAAGTAGAATCTACAACATGATTTCTCATCAACACCGTCTACTGGCTGCCATCGTCACCTCCACTTCTCTTTTGGACTTCCAGTATGTGTTTGTATGAAAGATGCACCCTTACTGATACTGGTATCAGTTGTCATGTGGATACCAGGGTAAGACTGGGCATTATGTTGCACAGTTTTTTCAGTACTGAAACTTAATGCAAAGGGTCATGTCAGGAATCAAAGGAAAACGACTTCATTTTCTTCCCTTGTTATCTTGACCTCTCTAAAATAGACAGATTAAGATTGTAAATGAGGTTTATCCAGTAACTCGGAATACTTATAAGTTTGTATTGTTAAATAAACATGAAATATAGGATATTTAAAGGGGCATTAAGTACTTGAAGACTTGCACTATTGGCAAACGTTAGGACCTGTGACAACATTAACATTAGCTGTGATTATAGGGAGCCTTTTTTCCACTAACTTGGACTAATGGCCCAGTCAGAATAAAAATATTTGAAATCGTAGGATATAAACCTTTCTTAACCTGTTCAAGGATGAAAATCTGTCAAGTTCCAAAAACATCACTGCACTATTTCTGCTCTTGCTCTCAGTGGTGCGGGTGGCTCCCTTTCTTTTTTTCAGTATCTGCAACAGTGGTACTAAATCTGTTGCTTAATTAGAAAGCATAGTGGCAAAAGTTTGTCTGTTTATATTGCTCATGTCAGTACATGTAATTTTGATTATCCTGGAGCGCGGAAAAAAGGCACAACCAAAAAAATAATTTAGAGCTTTGATAAAATAATCTTAATGGGGTACTACAGCAATTTAGTATTGTACTTCCATAAAGTTGGGGGAACTTACAAGAGATAAATTAAAAGAAGAATAATCAAAATCAATGCAGTGGAAGTGGAGGTATCCTGACTTTTAGGCTTTTTCTGGCTCCAAAAATTCTAGATCCTACATTTCCCATGATGCATTTTTCATCAAACTCTCCCTTACTGGTAAAGGCCCAGGTTTTTGAAATACCATGCCCCCAGTGTGTAATGCAAGCTTTCTATTATTTCTTTAATTGGAGTATACAAGCCCAAGCCAAGATAACCCCAATGACATCATCGGGGGTTATTTTCTCCAATTTTGGGACACTCCCTCCAGAGCAACAGAAGACATTATACAGGAGTAGTACTCCTTGTGATGAGTAAACTGATCTCAATGTGGGAGCTGTAAACAGTATCATCAGCATCACATAAACAGTGTTATAAGAATAATGAATTGGATAATTTAGTTCAGAATGAAACAACTGGTGCACCTGCAGCAATCAGGAGTTTTCTATGGTTCCCCAAAAGTGACACATTTTGACAACTAGTGCAGTGCCCGTTGAAAACGTGCCAGTTCGGAATGGGCCGATTTCTCAATAGAGAGAGTTGTGCCCGTCCCCTAAATACCTCACATGCAGGCTATCAGTAGACACTATAATTTACCCATGTTCCCTAAACCCCTCAGCTGCTGATGCATGTGAGAGGCCGATGCTCCCTAAACGTCTCACACGCAGAATATCTGGAGACTACAATTTTGAGTTGAGCTGAAGTTGATTAGATGAACTTTAGTGCCCGTTCAAAACATGCCTGAGACATCCTGCAATATGTCTTGAACATACATACAAAGTTCGCGTGTGTGAGGAGCGGGAATAGAGTTTACCTCTCTAAACTATTTCAGTTCATTCTCTATGGTAGTTCTTATCACTACGGACGTAATCCCACCTCCGACCACAGTGTAGGTTGCAATGGAAGGGTGGCGTTGTCCATATTTCCGTTCGTTGACTACGGGCAGAAGAAGACGTAAATAAACATTATTTATGAGGTATTTTAATGTATTTCTCGGGAACCGGTCATCCAAACAACTTCACACAATGACATTGCACTTCCTCGTTTCCCCAGAAATCCACCTGCCAGGTATGAAGTAGATCGGATGAACGGTTCCCGAGATAGGCGAAGGACAAACTTACATACAGACAGACAAACAGACAGACAGAGATTCCTTACTTTATATAGAGAGAAGAGATATACAGAAAGGACAGCTAGCTAGAGCTAAAGTCTAGTGAAGAAGTAATACTTCTTCAGCATGGTAAATACTCGCATAATTCTGTCATGTTTTGGCTTGAGAACAAGCAGAAATGTGTTTTTTGTTGGTGAGTAGCTGAATGTGCCAGTAGGTGGGCGACTGGCATATTTAGCTGGCAGAGAGATGCACATGAATTACATTGTTTGTACTCCAGCCCAGAGGCTAGCTTGACCATAACTAGCTACTATACTCCAATGGATTTTTGAATGTGGTTTTGAAAATAAGACGTGTTTAACACAATGTCTTTAAAAGTCAACCTTTACAAGTTCTTTTTTGATATTTAAAGGATGAATGAAAATCTATATTAGCAAGAATCGAAAGCTAGGCTAGGCTGTGGTTAGATTTTTTACACTGGTTAGCCAACCAGTGATTTTTTACACTGGTTAGCCAACCAGTGTAAAAAATCTAACCACATAAGAAGAGAAATTTCTCCAATTTCAGAAACACAGTTACATCAGGTTTAGGCTAATGCTATCTTAGCTAACTTAACAACCTGCTATTTAAAAAAACTACCATATTAACAAAGGAAAAAGTCATAAATAACTGAAAATCTAATGGAAAACAACATGAGTACTAGAGACTAAAGGCTTTAAGTTAACGTAATAACATGAAGAATTTTTGACAAACCTACCGCAGGTACATTTGCAAGTCAAGTAATTAGACTTAAACTTACTTTATTAGTGCTAATAAAGGCTCCAAGATTCACAGGCAGGATGTGATGTGTGGTTGGCTTTATCTTTCAGAGTGAAATGTGAAACTGCTAGTCTTAAGCACAGGCCTTTTTCAGGCAGTTTAACCTAAATGCATTATAAAATAGTAATCGCAAAGTTCACAGGTTTATTTATTCATGACGCTGTCAGTCTCTACAGATGTTTTATGCGTATGCTATGCTATAACAGTAAAAATGATTACTTACTGCCTCCTTAATTATTGTTGAAAGTGACCCCATTACATGTGCTGAAAAGGACAGTTTTACAGTAGTTTGTGAAATCTGTGTCACAATAAAAATACAGTATTGGTGCATCTCTTATTTGTTTGTGACATGAAATACAGGTATACCACTGTGTCACTCCATGTCACTTCACATTTAGGCCAGAAGAATCAGGGCATAGGGGTGGCTAGTGTTCTTCCCAGTACTTCATAACCACACATAGTGTAGATAGCCAGTCAGTATTTATACTGGCCTGTGCATACCTATCTGTATTTTATCACTCATCTCCTGGCACTGTGTACAAACACATTTGATAAGATCTCCATATATATACTCTCCTACCGTCTATGATATATGTTGGGTATTGCAGTGTACTGATCACTCTAGTTGTAGCTTGAAATTGCTTTTTTACAAGGATAATTATGGGAGGAACTTCGGGAATATTCAGTAACTGTCAAACATTATCCATCATGCTATATGTTACTCTTTTATGTAACCAGAAAATTATGAATGGAAATACATAGATACATGTATGAAGTGTTGTGCACAACTGGGTTACACATTGTAGCTCAATATTAACTATATCTGTATATTTTACTTTTGTTGTAGAATATAGGACCACTATTCTACTTGGACTGCTCTAGGTAACAACTCATCTTTTTATGGAAAAGTGATACATCTGTTCTTCTGTGTATCTGTGAAATAGATCACTGTATATTTCAAAGCTTTTTATAGTGGCATGCTCTACTGTTGTACTCCAGATAATTCTTTTGATAGTGGCCATTGATCCTTTATTTAAAATCAGATATTTGTTGGTATGGGGTGGACTTGGAGAAAAATAATACACCAATCCACTTTTTCTGTTGCCTCGTCTCAACGTCTAAACCTGAGATTAAACGGAACTGCATTAACCTGGAAGGGAAACTTAGAGCTGTGAAGATGGTTTTCAACTGAAACATTGTGAACAACATAGTGTGATAATGCATTTTGAAATTGCCAAACCTATTATTGTCCCAGTGAAAGTTTACGTAGATTGATAAAAGATGACACTGTCTTTTAACTGTGTGCCAGTTGCCTTTACTTTGCTTCTACTATTGTAGTCATGAAATATATACCTATTTATTTTTTGATGACAGGTGATTAAGACACTGTATGTATGTAAACTCATGCATTTTTAATTTCTTTTAAATCTTTGTTATGCTTGTATTTGTAACATGTTTTGCATTTTCAAGGTTTGTAATTTACTGTAAACTGTTTTTGCTGTTTATGGACAGGACTTTTACAAAATAAACTCATTGGAATGCATAGTGAAGCTGAAATGCTTATTACACAGCACAAAAGAAAATTGTTGGATGGGAACAAAATGGAGACACTTTGCTATTCATAAATCCTTACTGCTTGTGGGAAAAAGTATTAAGTTTGTCCTGAAGATGACACCAGAGGAAAAGCTTTTGTTACCTCAAACATTACAACTGTGCTTTGTCAGTCTCAGGTGTACTTGGGCTCATCTGTGCTTTGAGACTGTGGACTTTCGACGGAACTGACATGTCACTACGTTACAGTACTCTTTTTCTTTAACACTCCTCAACATTATTATGGACACAATATTATGACCTATATTATACATTGTATTTGCATCTTGTACTGCTGTTATACTACACATGGTATACTGTATTTTTGCCACTCTAGCAGTGTGGCTGTATAGAAGGCAATGTTGATCTGTCACCATGCAGACTAAAATATATCAGCAACTGCTGGACAGATTGCCGTAAAAATATTTCCAGATATTCGTGGTCCCCAGAGAATGAATTCTAATGACTGATTCCCTTTCCCTGTAGTGCCACCGACTGTGGGCATTTTTGGTTTGGATTGAAATATCTTGAAAACTATTGGACGGATTGCCATGACATTTTGAACTATTAACGATAAACCCTGAAGACCTAGTTCATCACCTGACCTTTCCGGTAGAAGTTATTGTGTTCACTATTTGGGTAAATTGTACAGTTTATCAGTTGTTCTGTACTGTTATTGTTATGCATTGCATATAATATGAAATATCCATAAAATATGTCAGTTTGTGACTACTCAGTGATAGAATGGGGGGGAGTAAACGGTTGGGAACCACTGGTCTAACGTCTAAAGCCACAGTGTAGAGACAGAGTAAGGAGAATCAAATGTTTATCTATAAAAGAAAAAATGTCTGACGAAGTAACAAAACGGAACTTAAAATGTAATTGAAAGGTTTTTTCCCTCCAAGTGCGTTTTCAGAGTGGGTGTATTAGGGTGAAAGGCGGAGAGGCTCAATATTGGAACTGAGCCAATTTGTCTGCGCAGTTCACGCGCAGTGTTGGCCCCCGTTGACACGCGCACACTGACACATGCGTAGTAGGTACCGACGAATTCCGCGCTGAAAAGGAAGGAGCTAGTTTAGCAGTGATACAACCAAAGCAGCACGAACTACAACCGCGTCTACTTAGTTACTTTGCTTTCGAGCATCGTGACACAGCGCAGAGTTTGGAACATGGCCGATAAAGAGGGTAGGTTAACTAAAACTACATAGTGTTTAAAGCGGTGGCCTCGTGTGCCGCTTTGTGTACGCGCCGCGGCCGTTTAACCCTGTCAGGGGTGCTAGCATAATATGCTAGCTTTGTAAAGTCCTATGAGCAGGCTTATTGGTTTTAACAAGCCGGTTTATAGTGTTTAAGAGAACATCATACCAAACCTTTACTCTTTAAGTTCAGCATACATCCAGTTCCCCAAACAGCACTTATTTCAGTTTCAACTTAAGAAATAGTTTGCTTGTTGTTACTCTGCCATCACCCCTTTCACAAAAATACGCCATGGGGATGGCAGCGAACAAACCAGTTCTGAACCCAGGGAAGAAAATAACACAGAATATCTTAACACTACGATTCCTAAAGATGTCTATCCTCTATCACAGAGTATTGATGTGCTGATAGTGTAATATAAAGGCCAAACAGCTTTTACCTGTGACTTCAACAGCTTCCCACGCTGAAGCCTGTGGGGGACTGGCTTAGAAAATGTAAAAATAGAAAATGAGTAATAGTCGTCACATACTAATAAAGCAGTTCTGTTAAGGAATACTTGAGCAAGGCACTTTAACTGAACCCCTAATTGCTCCAATGGAGCTGCCCATTGGCCAGTACTGTACTGTACTGTACTGTATGTACTTGCTGTATGTGCTTATTCAACTTTCCCTGAGTAACTCAAGATCAAAATGTACTGAGGGTGGTGTTCAATAGGTGCTATTAATTCTAGTATATACCTGTAACCTATGCCACATTGTTCTGCTATAGTGTATGACGATGCAGTGGAAGAAAGGGTCATCAATGAAGAGTACAAGATTTGGAAGAAAAACACACCTTTCCTGTACGACCTGGTGATGACTCATGCACTGGAGTGGCCCAGCCTTACTGTCCAGTGGCTTCCAGATGTCACCAGGTATTTCTGTTCTATCACATCTTACTGCTCATGGCTTAAATCTCAGCAGCAATGTTAACAGGTGTCTGTGAGGCTAACGTTACTCATTACTGTGTAGCATACGCACTCTGTCGTGGAGGCTGGATACGACTTGCTGCCTTTCTATCTATGTGCTAATGTCCATGTCCACCACTGGCGTGACCGCAGGGTCTCACTCACAAATTACGCTGTTTTTTTTTGTTTGTTTGCTTGTTTGTTTGTTTATTTGTTCCTATCCTCCTAGTGTTTATGCACTGCTGGAGTTTTCCTGCAACATCTCTTTGTCTTGTTTGTCTTTTGAGTTGGCAAACAGAAAAACTATGAAGTTATACTGGTGCCTTATTCTTGCTGTGTTTATTAACTTTTACCAGTTTAATGAGGACTATTTAAATGACACTATTCAAGAAATTTAGATAAAGATAAAGGGTTGTCCAGAGTTAATTACAGCCATGAAGCATCTGTTACCAGATCTAAATGAGCTGCATACATGTATGCTTGTATAACTGACATCTCTAAACTATATTAGAAATGTGGCTGCTGAATAACAAACTGCCTGTGAAAAGTTTGCTGTGGACATTGAAACCACAATGGAGCAGTAAACTTTAACATAACTTACTTATGATGCCCCAAATGAGCAAGAGAGAGGGAAAAAGTGCAGTGGCAGTTTTAATACAAAACAAAAGCCCTGCTCTAATGTTAAAATGAAAGGCTAAACCACAGATGCTAGTATGACTAGTAGAAGATTAAATTCATGTTCATTTTGTGGAACTCTGCAGGCCCGAGGGAAAGGACTACGCCGTCCACAGGCTGGTTTTGGGGACCCATACATCAGATGAGCAGAACCACCTAGTCATAGCCAGTGTCCAGGTACCAAATGATGACGCCCAATTTGATGCCTCTCACTACGACAGCGAGAAAGGAGGTAAGTTTTACTTAAACCAACAAGCACAATCCAAACACCCCAAAGTCACCAAAAGTGAATCTGCAACCTAGAAAAGTTGAGAAAGGTTTGACTAAAAGTAGTTTTCCTCTTGATGCACAGGAGCAACAACCTGTAAACAACCACCCACACTCGGTATAATTCCCAGCTGTTTGTACTCAACTCAGCTATGTAAAAGAACTTCAAACAAATATAGGAAAAGCTTATTGTTGGGGTCAACAGCTTCCCCATTCAATATGATATAACTTTAACAAGCTAAAAGGACTTAATTGAAGAAAGAAAAAAATAATGTGTGGAAACCCATCACTCAGGAAATGAACTACAGTTTGTTGTGCGCTGAATAGTGCCCACAGGAGAAATTAACTGTCCAACCAGCCTTAAACTTCCAACTTGTGAGAGGCAAGAAAGAGCCTTCACTTTGAGTCTGTATGTGAGAACAAACTGATTTTATACAAGTTTAAACCTAAATAAAGGCTGAAATTTTTTAGGCATATTGCAAAATGATGTTGTGCTTTAATACAAAAATGTAGGGCTTTAAACTTCTCATTTGGTTTTAGTTTTACAAAATAGATGCAGAAACTAGTTCAGACATTGATTAGCTCAGACATTTTGTATTGTGAGAGAATGAATGAATGCGTCAAGATCCAAGTCATGTTCCATTCAGTCTGAGTGCTGAAACTGTCTTACTCTGTCTTCCAGCAGGTATGTTGATGGACGCCCAACTGTGTGTAGGTGTGCTGAAGGCTCACTGCTTCTTTGGTGTGGTGCCAGAGGTAGTATTAGTATGTTAGTATGGCCACTGAACAATTTTAAGGTACAGTCCAAGTCTAAACATTAACACATACAGAGCCAACCAAGCTTATAAATCAGAGTAGATGGATAAAGTAATAGTTTACTACATATTGGTTTGTTTCCAATCATGAAAGTTCTCTTTTTTTATTATTTTTTTTTGACAAGTCCTGCTTGGCAGATGTGGTGACAGGAGACTTTTAAGGTGTTAAAATACTGTAAATAGAAATAACTAGATTCAACACATCTTGTGCTTTTAGGTGTTTGAAAAAATGTTGTAGCAATAGTGAAATCTTTTTGCTCTTTAAGTTTTTACTTAGCCTGATCAATACTGGATGCTTGAGGTAGATACTGATCTATCTATATATCGGCAAATAGTAATTTTTTTACATCAACATATAGGAATCTTGATACATATCCCTTAGATTTATTTCTTTTAGAACTGTGACCACGATACATTTTGCAGTTGACAAATCAACTTGTCAGTGCTCTGTGGTGGGAAAACTATGTGATGGGGGCACTGTTTCCAAATGACCTCAAAGCTAGTTTAACATTTATGTACTGCAATTTCTTGTTACATATTGGCCAACATATACACAGATATATATGCCGTAAGCTGTATCGGTTTGGCCAATTTATCGGTCTAGCTCTAGTTTCTGAGAAGAATCTATAAAAAGTCAACATAATTGTATGATAGAAAAAAGAACCCTCACACAGCAACTCATTATCTGCCAACATGACATGCTAAATAGAAAGGAAGACAAAAGGTTTAACCTGCAGTTGTCAAGTGTCAGGTGTCCATTTCCTACCTCGGATGTACTGAAGTCTGATTGTATTCTCTTGTCAGAGTTTGGTGGATTTGGTTCAGTAAGTGGGAAAATAGAAATCGAGATCAAGATCAACCATGAGGGAGAGGTGAACCGAGCCCGTTACATGCCCCAGAGTCCCTGCATCATTGCCACCAAGACCCCCACCTCTGACGTGCTGGTCTTTGACTACACTAAACACCCGTCTAAGCCAGGTGGGATCACTGCTGTGCTTATATACTAGTTAATACATGCATCTGAATGCTCACACTCCGGTGAATCACACACCATGACACTGAGTGTGGTGTGTATTTGTGTGTTGTGTTTCAGATCCCAGTGGGGAGTGTAGCCCTGACTTGAGGCTGAAAGGCCACCAGAAAGAAGGCTATGGCCTTTCCTGGAATCCCAACCTCAGCGGCAACCTACTCAGTGCCTCCGATGACCATGTAAGTGACTAAAACTAAAATTTTACTTACTGGTTATCCAGAGCAGATAGGACAAGGTGATCTTAATTTCCATTCTTATTCCTTCAATTAGTAGAGTAACTTATAATTGTGATTTTGAAATTGTGTACATGGGTTAGAAGGGTCCAAAAGAAGGGAAGAATGTGGATGCCAAGACCAAGGCTGTAATCGGAGTGGATTCTAAAATCCTACCTTCATCTAGGTTATGCCCAGTTTTTGTTGAACTTGTTCATTCAACTTAAAGATCATTATGGAGGCTGTAGTCTGTGCTGCTGTTGAACTGTATTGGGTGGTGGTGTCTTTCTAACTCATTGATGTAAATGGGTTGAATGAAAGATTATATACATCTCAGGTAAAGGAATACAATTTGACAGCACCACAAACTATAGCCTCCAAATGTCCAGAAAGCAATTTCAACAAAAGCTGAACTTTATGCCTTCTGTAAGGGTATGATAATATTGCAGGGTTGTTGTATTAGAGTACATTAGTTTTAGCTTGGTGTGCCTAATAAACTAGCAACTGAGTATTGAAATGTATTTATAGTATTGTTTTTGAAATAACAAAGATGCTGGAGACTGGTCTGAAGTTTCAGGTTGATTCTCAACCAGAGGTACCTGTACTCCTTGGGGTACTTCTGCATTGGGCAGTAGATCAGCTAATTAAAAAAAAAAAAAAGTCCATTTTGCCAGGTGACATCTGGTTTGACTTTAATATATTTTACTGTATGTCACAATGACACACCTCCCACCTACCTGTTACAACTGTGACACTTTAGTCAAAATCATTTGCTAAAAGTGAGGGATAAATGGTTGAAATGTCCAGCTTTTGCCAGTTCTTGTGGTAATAGCACAAATGCAAAGTTGATTAAACATATTGTAAAAAGAGACAGGCCAAAACATTAGAGGGAAATATTATATTGCGTGGATACTGATGTGTGGTGGTGATGAAGGGGTACATGAGCTCATCTGGTAAGACTGTGGAGATACATCAGAAAAAAAAGTTTGGGAAAAACTGGAGTACAGTCTCATCTTCTGCTGACTGTCTATTGCTGCAGCCTGAAACCAGCAAGGACATACTTGGAAATAAATTGTGATGATTGTGGCTATGCTCAGTGATGCAGCATGCTCCCAGCCTATAAAACATTGATACCAACACCCTGTCCTCCCCACTCTCATTTCTCTCCACAGACTATCTGTCTATGGGACATTGGGGCCGGCCCAAAAGAAGGGAAGATTGTGGATGCCAAGACCATCTTCACCGGCCACACAGCTGTGGTGGAAGATGTTTCTTGGCATTTGCTCCATGAATCCCTGTTTGGCTCTGTGGCTGATGACCAAAAACTCATGATGTAAGTGACTGATACAAATAGGCAGTCTGTTGGTCTGGTTTTGATTACAAATCTGACCCTCATCCTTCAACCTCCACCAGATGGGACACTCGCTCCAACAACACGTCCAAAGCCAGCCACTCAGTAGATGCTCACACTGCTGAAGTCAACTGTCTGAGCTTCAACCCCTACAGCGAGTTCATTCTTGCCACTGGCTCTGCTGATAAGGTAGAGAAGAGACAAAAATACACTCTGGCTGGATAAACCTGAGACCCCGACCACACAGTGTTATTTGATACATGTGATTTCAGCTTTGATGTGACTTTACAGAATTTAGTTTTATGTTAAAGGACAATGTAGATGTAAAACGTATGTATTTCCAGCCAATATCATACTGATAACAAAAAAGCAGCTTTGGGTAAAAATTGTTATTAATATTGAATCCAAAGCTTGCTTTGTTTCTCTCAGACCGTTGCATTGTGGGATCTAAGGAACCTCAAACTGAAGCTCCACTCCTTTGAGTCCCACAAAGATGAAATTTTCCAGGTAAGTACTCAAATTGCTGCCAAGTGCTAAGCAAACACAACATGTATGAAAATGTGCTGTAATTAATTTATTAGTCAAACACAGATTTGAATGAAAGATGAATATCGGTCTGCTGTTAACAAAGATGTCTGCAAAATACAGATAGCCAATGCAATGCCTAATAACTGTCAAAAAAAGCTAAAGCGCAATAGTAATACACAGTGTAATCACTGTTATCAGAATATCAAAGTTGGAGTATGAGTAAAATCTTCAGCGGCAGCAGGTGATTGGCTGATGTTCTGCATCATTCTGAAACTGAGGTGTGACCAAGCCTGATGTGATTTTCTACAAAAAAAAAACTCCATACTGCTATATATTGTTGACCTGCCAGTGTCCAACTGTCCAATTCATTAGGTACAATGGTCTCCTCACAATGAGACGATCCTGGCCTCCAGCGGCACCGACCGACGTCTCAACGTCTGGGATCTCAGGTAAAAACTGTCAACGATACCTCAGAATCCATGTCTTTATATTCAGCTTTGATGGGTATTGTTTAATTGGTGCTCAGGAGTTTTAGGAAAACATGCTCAAGTGATTAGTGTATAGCTGTCTGGTTTAGAATAAGCACAAAAACTAAAAATGAAACCATGCCAGATATGATGATGTCCATTAATTATTGCCACCGCAAAACTGAACCTGGGCTCAACAGGGAACAACTGCCAGCTGTCATGTTTGTTAAGAGCATGGTCAATTATTCACATTTAGATAAGTATGGTAAACATATCTACAAAGTGTGATACAAGAACTGTTCATCTATGAGCAAAACAAAAGTGGCATCTTCATTATTTTGCAGTATATTGTGTCACAACTGTCTGATTTACATGATCTAAATGTCTGAAAGTTTAATGATGTTTTGTTTTGCTTTTGGGGAGTGAAAAAGCTTTGTTGTACCATATTTTGTAGACATGATCAAATAATGTCTCACCATTCTTATCTATAATGAATGCCTCTGGATATTAGCAACAAGTTTGGTAAAGTGATTAGTGTTGCATGATATTGACAGAGAAAATACACTGTTTTTGACATTGATATTGGTTCATGTAATAGGATGTTGGGAGGATATTTGTACCTACTGGTAGTAGTTCAATAACTAAATTAATAAGTACTATTTATATATGATTTAGCCTTTAAGGCCAGTAAAATATAATACTGAAGCATCATAATAACTGTGATCCTATACAATATACATATTGTCTCATCAACTAACTAAATTACCTGTATTACTTTGTGCTGTCAGGATGTATGTCAGTCAGGTGATTGAGTATAGATTGATGGGGTGGTCACTGCTGTAGGCTTTGTAAGTAAGATTAGTCATATTCAAAGCAGTACTGGCCTCAATAGTACACAACCATGGTGGTAGCATTTCTGAAGAGAGCCTGACCAATGCTGGATTTTTTTAGGCTGATATTGATATTTAAGGGTTTGGAAAACACAATGTATTATGTGATTATTAATTTTTATTATTGTTGTTATTAATAGTCCTATTTTGTTTTTTAAAGACATGACAAACCTTTTTGATAAGGATCCCTTAAATTAGGTGTTTTTTTTGTTTTTGTTTTTTCTTGAGTTGTGACCACATGCTGAGCATCGCATTTTACAGTGTTAAATTAAACTGCTCAGTGCTCTCTGGTGGACAAACTCTGTAATGGAGACACTGTTTCTAAATGACCTCAAACATTTTTGGCATTTCTGTATTGAAATGTATTGTTAGTTACCTGCCAGTACTATCAGTCAGTATCAGTTTTTCTCAAACTGAAGATCCCAACATAGAAACATGGAAGCTCCATTTGATAACTTGTACATATATGGATCCCTGTGTGGCTCGTTAAGATGTAGAGTAAAACTGCCTGTTAATCTAAGTATAGTCTTCATTGCTTTGAATGAAACAACTTGAGGAATGTTAAAGAAAATGTTAAATACTTGGTTTTACACTCAGTTCTTCTTCTTTTTGTTGCCAGTAAAATCGGGGAGGAGCAGTCAGCAGAAGATGCTGAGGATGGCCCACCAGAACTGCTGGTAAGTGATATCCTGAAGTCAAGATTACTGTGCGATGTTACTCAAACTCACTTTTTCAGATCTTTGAAGTCATCAGGAGATCAATAGTCATGTCAGTAGCCATGAAACTTTCCTTAATGTAAACACAAACATCAGTGCATGTAATGTGACAGGAGAGCCCTTCAGTACTACAATACATTGATCAGGTTTGTGTGGCTGTCCAGGTCACAATACCAGTGCATAACTAACATCACAGAAGTCCATAGTAATTCACATCTCCTGGTTGGTCAATGACATTGTAACTTACTGAGCTTACTGAGAAAAAGGTTAAACCACTTCACAAATGTGAAAGTATTGATTCTTTTCTCATTTGTAGGGTTTGATTTGTGGTTACACAACCCTGTTAACTTTGTTACCTCTGGATGTTTGTCTCTAATGTCCACTTCTCTCCTCCCATCAGTTCATCCACGGTGGCCACACAGCCAAGATTTCTGACTTCTCCTGGAATCCCAACGAACCCTGGGTCATCTGCTCAGTGTCTGAGGACAACATCATGCAAGTCTGGCAGATGGTGAATACAGCTGCTGTCCATCACAACACAAACACACTTTTGTCTTGGGATTGTCAGATTGTGATGGCTTCAGTCACTCCCCATGCACCAGTTTGCACATTTATCAGTATCAAACCCAGCAGAACATCAGAGCTCAGTGTAAATCGAAGGTATACTAGATATATACATTACTGTGCAGAGGTTTTAGGCACTAAAGGTAAAGTGAGGACACTTTCAAAAATAATGCCATAAATAGTTTTTATTTATCAATTAAGTTCATACAAAGTTGAGTAAACAGATACAGAAAGAAGTAAATGAAATCAATATCTGCTGTGAGCAGCTTTGCCTTTAAAACAGCAGCAGTTCTCCTCGGTACACCTGCACACAGTTTTTCAGGTGGTTGTTCCTGCATATTGGAGAAGTTGCCTCAGTTCTTCTGTGGATTTCAGCGTCTCAGCTGCTTCTGTCTCTTCATGTAATTCCAGACTGACTCCATGATGTTGAGATCAGGGCTCTGTGGGGGCCAAACCATCTGTTGCAGGAGTTGTTGTTCTTCTTGTTGTTGAAGATAGTTCTTTATGACTCTGGCTGTATGTTTGGGGTCATTGCCATGCTGCAGAATAAATTTGGGACCAATCAGATGCCTCCCTGATGGTATTGTTAAATGTTGAAGGTAATGACAACTGACCACTAAATGATACTCTCATATTTAGCAGCTGAGCTAACATCAGCTTTACAAACTGAGAGGACGGGTCACATTCTTTGTCCACGAGGCCCCAATTCAGAACCATTAAGTGGAGATGCTAAAAATATTCATATGAAGCACTTAAAAAGACTTAACAGAGTGGCTATGTATCCATCCCACTGATGTCATTTTCAGTTGAAAACAGAAGCTGTGGTAGCAGCTGCAGTCAAATCCTTTATGTATCATAGCTAGATCATTTCATTTAAAAATTAACCAGTCTGTTTGTGTTGTTGAGCTGCAAAAATACAGTCCACCTACTTTCCTATCCAAACAGTCAAGAGCGGTAATTAAAGACATCTGACTGCACAGCACATGAACCAGAGAAGAGCCCAGACTTTCATTTTGTGGTTTGCCTCATGAAATTGGCATCAATTAGCTACACTTTTTTACATACATTACCCACAAGCAACTCCACCACTGACAGTTCGGTCTGCGATCTGGGTGGAGCTGCTAGCCTCCAGCAGAGATGAAGAGTGGGGTACAGCCCCAGCCGAAAGCTGACTCAAGTGACATCACTTGAGGTAATTTTATCAGATTTTACACAGCTCCCTCTGGAGACATAAATACCTTACACAACCTTTTTCACATATAACACCTGGAAACACACTTTGATGTGTAAAATTGGTGGTGTTGCTCTTTAACATATCAGATCTGAATCAGTGTGCTGTATATTTGGATATAGAAAATCAAAAATAAATGATGTAGTTAAATCTGAGTACAGTAAGACTCATTCAGTTGGGCTCCTGGTAACAAAGCAGGCACCGAGGGGAAGCTTTTCATCCATTATCAGATTGGCCCCCAACCTTTTTGGCTTGTGACCACTAACAAAAAAATCAGTTCCAACACAGACAAATTCCCTTTGTAAAAAATGTTCAAGGCCCAAAGAGGTGCTGTAACATTATCTAATATTATAAAAATTATATATGAAATCATGATATTAAGAAAAGGCACAACCCCTCCAATCTGACCTTTTGGAGGGGCCCAACCCATAGGTTTTGATACTTTAAGTACATTTTAGTACATGATAGTACTTTTGCACTTTTACTAAAGTAGGAATTTAAATACAGAGCTTTTACTTAAAACTGAGTATTTTTACACACTTGTTTGTTTCCAGTCTTTGTGCTAAGCTAACTGGCTGTTAGCTGAGAATAAAGCCACTTACTAATTGTTTTGTACATTGCTCTTTTTTTGGTAAGCTTGTCAGCCTGGTTTTTAATACTGAGGCTAACATGAGCCATTTGCATCTTTGTGTTACAAAACTGCCTTTTTCTTTTTCAGCTACTTTCATATAGTTTGAGACACCAGAGATGTGTGTACATAAATGCTTGTGTATGTCCTGTTATCCTTCAGGCAGAGAATATCTACAATGATGAGGAGCCAGATACCCCTGCGTCAGAGCTGGAGGCCCAGGGATCATAACCCAGCTCTGCATTACTCTCCAGGCACAGCCCCTCCTCCATCCCCTGAGCTCCAGACCCAGCCCAGCCTGTCGTTTCCCTCTCTGGCTTAACTCCGGTGCAAAATGAAAAATCTGCTCTCCACATGAACGAGTATTGCGCAGAGTTAGAGAAAGCATGGATTCCACCCTTGCTAACAGACGGTTGGATTCAGTTTCATCTTGCTTACACCTTAACATGGCCCAGGTACCCCAAAGCGCGTAAGCACTTGGAATAGTTCTGCCATTGGTCTGCAATGGATGGGATTTGGAGTTTTCTACCTGTTCAGGTGGTAGTGTCTCCAGTGTTTGGGGGATGGGATATAGTGGTGAAGGGGTTTTGAAGACTGTATGTGCACAAAGTTACAGTAACTTATTGTTAGACCTATCAGTTCATTTCAAAGGGCTCATGCAAGGAAAACACAAGTGTTATTTTCCATTTTGACAAGTAGCCAGAAATCACTAGACAGTAGGCTTCCCTGAAGACATAAATGTATGCAAGGAAACCCAGACGATGGACAAATATTATCAGAGCATTGAAATGCTTTCAGGAAACTGATCTACAAGTGTCTAAATGGTGTGATTGGTTCTAGGTTAACCACCCCGGTCATGTTCAGGGAGGCTTTCTTTCGTAACTTACCTTTATTTTTGTTACATAACACCATATATAGCAGACACATCCTGGCTGTCCTGTGAAGAAACATTCCCTGCTGTTTGCCTCAGTTATAACCTGGAGCCTCTTTGAGGTACATCAAACTTGTCAGTATTTGGCTTGAGTGAAAGGTGTGAGACTAATTTAGTGCACTAGAGGGAAACACGTCTGTCTTTTGCTCTCCTCTTTCTGTTCTTACATAATGTGAAACTGCCATGTTTTGTTTCCTGCGCCACAAATTGCAATAAAACTTTTGTAACTTCTCAAAAATAGCTTGTCATTTATATCAATATTAAAACATTTCCTAAGATGGACTGGCTGAACAGTCTTTAGTTCTGCATTGTGAGAAATGTTGCACACACATACTTTGTATACACCGCATCTACTCAAATGACAGACACAATAGAGTGATGATAAAAATACACAGTTATTGCAAATTCTACAAAATGTTTATTGAAAAGCAAGACAGGACTTTAAGAACATTGTACAATCAAAGGGGGGGTGTGGGCTCATCTTTTTTTAGTAAAAATAAAGCTCTCTGAAGCTATGGTGACTCAGGCCTCTTTCACAGTTAGTCTCACCTGCAGAGGTAGATTCTGACATTACCTGAGAGTCAATCTGGGGCAACGCCAAACAAAGAGGAACTAGATGCTGAAACCTTTCAGAAGTCTTCCCCTGTGACTACAACTGTCCTCTAACCCAAAAGAAAAGTATGCACACACCACCTGACCCTGTACGTGTTCACATCCATTTAGCTTTTTTTTATGTCTGAGGAGAAATTTACAAAGGCCAGGAGAAGTCAGAGATAAAATCAACTGGACTGTGATGCAATGTCCTGCATTTTAACAAATACACCTGTTCCCTTAATCCATCTTCTGGATATTACACCCAATCACAGACACAGGTTATCTGTGTACATATTTGTTAAAGAAGTACCACCTATGATTCTTACTCACTTTACAATATGCTGAGTTCAAAAAGGACAGCCACTTGTGCAACAGACAAATGACTCCATTACAGGCTGGTGAGCTTGAATACGGGAGAAACAAACTGAACACTGCTGTGGGAATCTCATCTTTCACCACTGAGTTTATAAGCACTTCTCCCAACATCTTGTAGCTCAAAGGAAAAACAAGCAGCCCAGAGATGCTGATAATGGATCAGTCTTGTAGTTCTACTCACTAATAAAGGACTGGGATTCCAAATGAGGAAGCTGACCCAAGGTCAGCTGTGATGAAGCGGGGTTAGCGTTAGCATATCAGTGAGAATAAGTTCTATATTCACGATATCGGGCATGTGGCAGAATAGTATCTGCAATGAGCTGTTGCCTGGCTGCCTGGCAGAATAGGCAAGGTTAAAAACCTGACAAAGGTGCTACAAAATGAAACTGTTAAATGCGAATGTAATATGCTGATTGGATCCGAGTGTGTGAACTGACTTTGATTTGAGATCATTCTATTCTTTCCTCTCCAAAACACAATGCAGAAATAATTTCCATAACTTGTTTTGACCCTGGTGACAATTAGAGTTCTGACGTTCAGCCTATCAGGACTCGACACATACTGAAGAGTTTCCTCATATTCAGCAACTACAGGTCCTGTAATTGCTCCTATTAATATCCATTACTGATGGAAATCAACACCTTTTTATTCAAACTCATTACAAAAGCAAATCACATTCAATTTTCTTCCAGTATAAAGTTTCAAAGATGACAGGGCCCATTATTCTGCTGTACTAAATATTTTCAAACATAATTTACATAAAACAGTTTGTCAGCGGACAAACGCGCTTCAGAACTCCTGACTTGGCTTTTCTCTGAACACCCTGTTGAGCTGACCGTATGGAAATCATATTACATGGTTCAAAAAAAAGAAAAAGATTTGCATCAGGGGACACATTGTGCAGAAGGACATTTGCTGAGCTGTCGTCTCTAAAGGGAACAACAAAATCCTTCATTTTATTTTAAATTTAAATTTCAGTGATGGGATTATTCCAAAACCAGATTTAACAATTTCCTTGGAGGTTAAACTATCAAACCAAAGTTTAAGTTACAATCCTAAAAATTTCAGTCCTGGTTGATTGTGGCTACTGGTAGTTCTAATAATTAAAGTCCTAGTTCTGTGTGAAATGATGAGGACTGACCACTGGGGGCAGCAAACACACCTTGAGTGTGAACTAGAACAGAAGAGCAGCAACAGGTGGATCTAAATCACAGGCTCAGACGATTGATCGTGTCCTGTTCTTATAATAAAAACTAAACTAAAACAGACAGCCAGCAATGTTGTCCGCTACTGTACTACTTAACTCATGATGGAACGTTGACTCACACATTGTGTGAAATGTGCTCATGCACCTGCTTTCGTCTTCCGCATCTCGTCCAGTATGTACCGAATGGCTTACGTGATTTAATTTACCCAAAATATAATACGCAGAAAACGTCTAATAACACTATAACTTTATTCTCATAATTATTTTTTCTCATAAAATTACAACTTAATTTTGACTTTTTAAAATTTCCAACTGAGACCCTTTCCTTAATGTTTCAACTTTATTCTGGATTTTTTTTAACCTCCCACAGTGGCCCTAATCCGGCATAGTCCAATTTTAATATTGCACAGGAAATATGGATTCCACCACTAACAATGAGAATGTCATTTAGAGAGGAAATGTGAGAATGTAAATATAAATGGGGTTTGATATAATGAAAATATTAATTCTAAATTTAATGACTACACTAACGAATCCTCATCAACCATCCCAGCACTCAGTCTGGTGTACAGTCAACGTCACCCCTCTCTCCCACCCAATAGAGAGAAAATGTTTGTGACTTGTGGAAGTATCCAGCTGTCAGTGGGTCAATTCAGACTTGTAGCTCAGTATGAGGCATGCTGTGGATTAGTGGTAGCAGCCAACGACTCAAGGTTCAACTTTTAGCCCTTTTTAGATAACTGTTTAACAGGCAGACTGAGAAGAAATCTTGTGGTGACCTGGCAGAGCTCTGATTTACCAGACAAACACTTCCAGGTGAGGGAAGATCAACTCTGAATGTTAGCAGCTGGTAAAGAGCTGTGTAGCTGCTTTTGGTAAAATATGGGAAGCACTCAGATGAGCATTTACAAAAAATTTGATATGCAAATTTGCACTGTTGACCACCGTCCACCGCTATCCAATTTTATATAACCCTCCTCTGCCAGACTATAAACTGTCCTACAAAGGAGATGTGGTTAGCAGGCAGTCATGAGACGAGTCGATGGTATAAATGTTTCTATTGAATTAACTGTTAACTTTTTGTCCAGTTAGCAACAGAGTTAGCTAGTAGGGCTGTCACATTTTCAAAAAAAAAAAAAAAAGAAAAAATGAAGTCTAACTGAAAATGTGATTTGTCTGAGTTAATTAGAACAGAAACCATTAAACATATCTTTAACTCCATTAACAACTACTAACAAACCAATAGCCTACTGCACATACCACGTAACACAGTCCGCAGTTTGATTCCAGCAGTGGAACTTTGTTCAATGTCATTTCCCATTTTTCGCTCTACTGTCACTATCTAATAAAGACATAGAATTCCCAATAAAACATTTTGACGGTGCCTGCTGCTCGCAGATGATTACAGATTAAATAGTTAAATTTTTAAAATAAAAACTTGACAGTTCTACTAGCTAGCTTGCTAACTGGCAATTTGCAATTTGTGGGCCATTGTGGTTAGCGTGTTCCCAGCTAGTTAGCATTTTGAAAGGACGTGCAGATGAATTTCATTGGTCTAATCCGGGGGGGGGGGGGGACTTTAAACTTATTCACAAAGTGATATGATATTTTCTTTTTAAATACCCTGTGGCCAATACAGATGACAAATACCCCAGACTTGTTCAACGCTATGTCCCATTTCCTCAGATCACATTCTGACTGCAAGGCTACATTAATAAAGAGTGACCTCCAACAATATACATGTGATATACCCACTTTTAAATTTAATCAAACTAAAATTGTTGGGGAGACGTGATACCGCAGGGAGAGACTGTCAAGAGAAATAAAAAGGCCAATTTGACTCTGAACAGCTGCATGGAAATTTCCTATGAAAATACAGTTATGGTAGAAAACAGGGAGTACGAAGTGCTCGCCACAAAGCCAATTATTACAACCAATGTAAACGTGGGCAAGTTTTAGAGTGGAATCCTTGATACAATCATTTTATTCTTCTTTAACTATCGCACAAAAAGATATTGGTTCAGTTACAGTGTAGAAACCTGGAGACAGAAGTCTAGAATTAAAAAAGAAACAAAATCCCTATCTCCACTGAAGATGGTTTTCTGGCTAGTTATGGAACTAGGCTGGAGGTGTGTGGAGCCCGACTATCACACCCTTCTCACCTACACACACACAGACTGTCGGCTGCTTCAGTCCTGCTGTGTGGTTGGTGTTTCTGCAGGCTGGCTGGGTGTGGTCGGAGCAGTAGTGGTTTTGTCAGTAGCAGCCGGTGTGGGGTCCAGTTCAGGTGGCCTGGGAGCTTGGTGGATGCCCTCTGACTCCAGCCCGTTGCCCTGTGCCGAGCCATCCTCCTCTTCATCTTCCTCCTCCACCTCCTCCTCATCTTCCTCCCCGGCTGACAGCTCCTGTGGCTGGTCTTCAGGAGGTGCCGTGGTCTCCTTGTCTCCTCCTTGCTCCTGGAGGAGGCTGAGCCGGTTGTTGAGGTCGTTCCTCTCCTTCTGCAGGGCTCTGCACAGCCTCTCCAGCAGCTCCAGCTTCCCTTGCAGAGCCTTGAAGTGGCCGTCACGCAGAGTTTTCTACAACACAACACAAATGTTTCAAGAGTGGTGAAGCTCATTCTTGACCTTGGAAATAGCAGTGCATTCACTGCTTTTTCTAGAGCTTTCAATCCATCTCAGTCTTCATCAGCAGGAAGGATATTATCTCCCTAATAACTGAGTGAACTCCATCCGCTGATAAAGACTGTGGAGAAAGCTCCACAAAAAGCTAATAAGTGATCTTGAAAGAAGATTTTCCTGTAAAATTGTTTAATGCTTTTGTTAGCATGAAGGAATCCTGTATGGGATTCCCACATCAACACAGATACTATAACATATAAACTCATGAAAACATGTCACTAAAATCAGCAGCAAAATGTATTCACATTGAATGTTATTATTCCATTCCATTCTAAAATCAGGCTCAATAGTAGTTAAATGCTACATTAAGCATGCTAACATGCTAATGTTGAAAGAGTAATCCAATACCAGGCTGACAATCTGTGTTTTGCTGCCCTCTCTGGGTGAAATTTATGTTGCAAAGGTGCGTTCAGAAGTGTGCTCTGTTGCACCTGTAACCACACCCAGCAGTAATGTCACGGTGTACCAACACAACCTGGAGTACACGTCTACATCACTGCAGCAAGGTGAGAAGTTAAACCACTGGAGGTGAAAACCAAGATTTGCAGCTGTTAAGATAATGTTAACCATCAGCCTCAGCTGTTTAGTGCTAATTAGCAAATGCTAACAAGTAAACTTAGCTGGTTAACCCCACCTTTCCGTTTGTGTATATATTTTTTAAAAAATGGCAGCTTTAGAGGTGTTGGTAGGTGTATTTAACTTGTATTTAACCACTCTGTACCTCACACACAAACATGAGACTATATCGGTCTTCTCATCTCACCTTTGGAAACAAAGCAAATAGGCCAATTTCCCAAAATGTTGAACTATTGTTTTAATCTAATAACCATAAAAAATAAATCCTGCAAGCAGATATATGGGACATCTACATTTTCATACTACTACCAAGACGACCATAAGCAGAGAGTGAGGATTATAAAAGTCACCTCCTCAGCCATCTGCAACAGGGCCTGGTTGTTGCTCTCCCATTTGGTCCTCCACTGCGTTGTTTCCTTCTCCAGCTTCTTGATCTTCTTGGTCATCTAGATTAAATAATAAGAGTTAACAGCTACCAGGGAAAGTGAGCAGGTCAGTCACTGACAGGAGGATGAGCTGGTTCTTGTCCTCACCTTCTCCATTTCTTGTCTGAAAGTGGTGAAGACCTCATTGCTTTTAGCCAGAGTGCTCTGAAACTCCTCAAACTTGTCCATGTACAGGGAGAGCTGTAAGACATGAGACAAGAACAGTTTCAAGCCTTTCAGCAGGGATATTGCACACAAAAAGTAAAAACACAAGGCTTCTATATTCCCGGTAAAGAACTACAACGTCAGTCTGCGGTCCTAAACTCAAAGACATATTGATATGTCCTTCCTGACCAACTGAAAAAGCTTTATTGGTGTATCTGTGTCAGTGGGATGTAACAACCTAATGACATTTACACCTTTGTTTTAGAACAAAATCTGTAAACATATACACTCACTGAGCACCTTATTAGGAATACCTGTGCAATCTAATGCAACCCTAAGTATATAAACTTCATAAAAGTTGAATTTATGGCAGAGCTAGGGCTGGGCAATAAGGACAAAATCTTATATCCCAATATAGGTGATAATGACACTCTTCTTAGCTTTTTACTTGTGAAGCTTTTATTACACTTACAGTAAGGTAACAACTGTAGTTGTCCTCAGCTCGAGTACTTCACCAGGTTCACTGTCTCTCCTGTGTGTGCAGCACACACACAGAGGGCTCAGCCCTGCCCGCAGTGAACCATAGAGAGCAGAGTAGAGTAGAGTAGCCATAAATGACAGCAAAACACAGCAGAGACTCTCACACTGAGCTGAAATTAAACGAGTGCACATAAATTTGTTTTGCTATCATTAATGGTTTCCATCTCGCTCATACCTGCCAATATTTAGGTTGTGGTGAAGTGAAAGATAATGTTTTACTTGAGTTGACGACAACTACGCTCGTCACTGTAAGTGGTGCAACAAAACCTTCAGGAGTAGAAAGCCAATAAGTACTTTATCAAACCACCTGTTCAACAAGTATAAACATGTAGAAAAGCGTGTCCCATCCACCGCCGGTAAGTTTTACACAACCACAGTCTGTATGTAGCCTGACTGTTTAACTGAGTTTGCCACGTATCTTAACATTTGGCAAATTCTTGTTAACTTTGTTACTGGCTGAGACAAACCAGTAGAGTAATTTATCAATGTAATCCACGCAAAAGATGGACAGACTCCAAATGATGAAAAATATTGCTGTAAATAATGTGATTTGCGTCACAAAGAAAGAAACAATAGAGCATAATATGAAACAATAGACGTTTTTCTCTCGTCACACAATATATATATCATATCGCACAGCCCTAGCCAGAGCTGTTGTATTGGATTGCGTCAGATTGCACAGGTGTTCCTAATAAAGTGCTCACGAGTACTTCCCTAATTTTAGGCTAAAATTGGATTTTTTTGCTTATATGTGACTCAGATCTGAGTCAGTGTGATCACATGGAATCTGATCTTTTCTATTCTGATTTGGGCCACTTTCATATGTGGTCCTAAATAAGATAAAGGGCAGATTTTTTGCAATGTGGCCTCAGTCTGAACAGTCATATTGGAATTCATGCGACGTTTACATGACTCTAGATCAACGTTCCTCATCAGTTACTCAGCTCTGACTCCGCATCCATACACACCTCCGTACAGAAGTAGCAGCCATTGCTCTACAAAAAGCCATAATTAAAAATTTGTGTCTATACCTCATCCTCATTATGATCTGCTCACGAATTTGCTGGCTTCTACTGCACATCAATGTATAAATGAAACCATAAATGCTGACTTCAGTGGCCTCCATGTTCACTTCCATACAACAGTGTGCTGCCTGTGATGTCTTTGTTATTGTTCTTGCACAAGCGGGTCAGTTCAGGACCATGATTAGTTCACACTGGAATCCGATATTGGCCACATTTAAAAAATAATGTGAACAGCTAAACAAAACAAATCAGATGTGAACAATAAATCTGGTTGGAGTGTGAATGTGAACGAAGAGGGATTGTTGTTGTTTGTCATATTGCTGTTGAACTTTTACATGTTATTCCACAAGGCTGTGAGCACACAAACTAAATTCCCCTCACCTCCATGGTTTTGGGGAGGAGATACAAATCTCAGAGACAGATATCTCCAAATCTGGACATATAAAACTAAAACCATCTGCATGGATAGATACTACTAGAGGTAAATAAGAAAATGTGTTTTTTGTGATCTGGGTGAACTGACCCTTTAAAATAGTGGTGAAAATAAAGAACATTTTGCTGATTCAAGCACAATCAGTTCCTCCATTAAAAAGTGACACTTTCACTCACTGCTGTCAGAAAAAAAGTGTTCCTGATCCACCAAGGAAATATGTGTGTGTGTGTGCGCGCGCATGCACTTACCTGTTGCTTGAGCTGTGTTTCTTGCTCCTTCATCAGCTCACACTTGCGTCTGGACTCTGTGGCGTCCTTCAGCAGCTGAAGCATCATAACACAGTCAGTTTACAGCTCTTACAGGTAAAGATTACGGAGGAAATGCCTAAGCTTTTATTTTTACTGATTTACTGCTGGTATTTGGTGGTGGGGTGGTCCTTCTTACATCAGAACTAGAAAAGACATCCAGAAAAGGAACAGGCACACAACATGTACTCACAAAGTCTCTCTCTCTCTGCTGTTTCTCCTCCACTTCTTTCATCATCTCAGTGATTCTCTGCAGCTTGGCGTCCATCAGCTGCTGCTGCAGCTCCTTGTGCTTGAACACTGTGTCTATGTGCTGCAGGAGGGACACACATAACATCAGACAGGAGGACTAGCAGCAGGACCTGCTGTGATCATAACTGATAAGCTACATTATCTAATCTTTCCGTGCTGAAGTGAGGAAGTCTTACCTCCTCTCGGAGCTCATACTGCTCAATGAGCTTCTTGAGCTTCTCAGCCAATTCCATGTTCTCCTGCCTCAGCTTGGTGTTGTGGGAGCTGTGCTGTTCCATCTGCACCTCAATATCGCTCAAGGTCATCTGGAAGTGCAGCATGGCCTCCTTCCGCTGCTCCTCATACTCCCTGGACCGCTGGGCGTTCTCCTCCTATCAGGAGAGGAAAATCTGTGCTATTCACGCCAGCAACAACTGACATCATACAAAGAGAAAAACACTTTGCTTTGTAGTGCACAAGAGATGACCCGTGGGCAACTTAAAAATGCTCCTTGATAATCAGAAGCTGGAGACAAATTTATCCACAAGTGTCCAAATCTAAATCAAAAGATCCTGCAGTGAGAACAACCTGAATGAAGACATGTTTATAACCCTGACCCACTGAAGGAAAAACATTCATTCTGTTCTGTAAATACTTGTTTTTGTTAATACTGTATTGGCCCGAAATAAAACTATTATAAAACTATAATAAAAATATTTTATTCTGGAAATTATATTTGAAAAAGTGGGAGTCATCTTTTATTCCAGGACTAAACAGCTGCTCCTACAGAGAGTGTGTTGGGTTGTTTGTAGCCTTAATGTTGCTAGGCTAGCAAGTGTGTTCAAGTCCATTTACAGTGAGTCTGTTAGAGTCAGTCAGCACTACAAGTGTTTGGTTAGCTCAGTTTAACCTGCAGGAGTTTCTGAAGGCTTGTGAAGGCTTCTGTCGCAGAGGGAAATAAATTAATGACAAGTGAAAACTCTTCTTTACAGCATAAACACAGCGAGGACTGAATCATCTGTCAAGCAGCCAAGAATTACTGCTGTCACAGATGATGAGCTCAAACAGACAGACCACCAGAGAAAATAATTATAATAAATAAAATCAAATATTTTGACTGCTCCCAAGAGCCTGACAGGAGAGAGCATGAGTATGTGACTGATCGAAAAGCCACACAAATCTGGGATTTACATTCTGCTTTAATGGAAGAAATCCATGTGTTTGAGAGAATAGGCTTCAAGGATGAGGACTCTCTTCTCCTTAGATTAATAGTATCTCATAGAAACTTTCCCAACAGGCCTGGTGTAAAATCATTTTTCCCAAAAACAGGTGGTGAAAAAGGAGGGATTCGCCTTATATTTGGTAATATGGTAATAGTGTTTGTTTTCCTTCTGAGTGTGTACCTTCAGAGTCTTGTTGTGTCTCTGCAGCTCCCTACAGAGGCTCTCCAGTTTGCTGCGAGCCAGGATGGCCTTGCTGTGCTCCCCTTGCAGGTGGATCTTCTCCTTTACAATCTGAGACTGCTTCTTCTGCAGGGCTTTCAGTCGTTTCTGCATGCAGCGGCTCTCCTCCAACTAAACACACAGTAAAAAAAAGATCACATTATGTTTTCATTTATTTTATTCTTTATTCTTCACCCACTGACGTAAGGAGAGGCACAGATAACTATGGTTCATGTACAGTGCCTATAAAAAGCACTGAATCCTGAACTTTTTGGTGTGTTTGTACAGTATTCAGTCATAGTGGATGTTATTAGGCTTTTTGACACTGATTAGCAAAAAAAATACTAAACTACAATTTATTACAACTTGGGTTTTATTTTTGTAGCACTAGTCATCAGTTTCATCAGTTATAACACTGTACTGGGTCTGCTTCAACTTTGACCTACAGTACTTACCATAGTACTTATAATTACCATAGTAATCAATGCAATGAAGAATCATCAACATTTTGGGTGCTCTCAATTTTGTTTTTTCCTTCAAATAAAGTGGTTAGATAATCTGAGTTAACTGTTACTCTGTTTACTATCTGTCTGTGTCATGTTTTTTTGCACCCTTTCACCCATTTTAGCAATGTCACCGCATTTTCAGATCTCAGTGATTAACTTGTTGAGTACAATCCAAGAAAAAACACGTCGGAACAAACTGTAGTTTCATTTCATGTAAAAAATGAAACCGATTTCATCAAGACAGAATGATTCAGCTGTTGGACTGTAATAGAACTGCAATAATTAGTCGATTAGTTGTTAATCTCCAGCTATTTTGATAATAGATTAATCGTTTGGAGTCATTTTTAAAGAGGAAAATGCACAAATTCTCTGGTTCCAGCTTCTCAAATGTGAATATTTTCTGGTTTCTTCAGTCCTCTATGACAGTAAACTGAATATCTTTGAGTTGTGGACAAAACAAGACATTTGAGGATGTCATTTTAGGCTTTGGGAAACACTGATCAACAATTTTCACAATTTTTTCGATGGTAAAACAAAATTATAACAAAATAAAATAATCAACAGATTAATCAATAAATGTTAGTTGCAGCCCTAGACTGTAATATTTTAGACTTCAGTTCTGCTGACTAGACTAAACCTGACACACAAATCACTGGAAGTCACATATTAAATTGAAAGAAGACAGGAACATTGATGTTGAATACACTTATCCCAGTCTGATAAACACACTGAATTCCCATTTTGTTTTCACTTCATCATTCAGTCTGACATTGTGTTAATGTTATTGAAAAAAATATGCTGAAGTCAACTTACAACGACCTGTACAGCTGTGCTGATCTATTTTCCAGGCTCTGGTCCAGGACAATGATGCCCTTGTTCTTAATCCCACCTACAAAGCTCTGATTCGCTTGGCTATTTATCCAACCCATCAAACAACCATCAATGAGCACAACACCAGACCTTTTTCAATTGCTGAACAAATGTGAGATGTCTGCTGCAACTCAAAAGTCAGGAACCAGGGCTACGTATAGCAGGGAGGTTAGTTAGTCATTTGTTTCCAAATCTGGCTATTCAAATAGAGATATTCAGATATTCAGCTTACCAGATCTGCATATTTCTTGCACAAAGCAGCCAGTTTCTCCTCTGGAGTGGCTAGGGAGTTCAGGGCCTGCATCAACAGAACAACCTCCTTCCCTGTAAGATAAACCAAACACAAAATTAGTGAACAGGTCTAACAGTTGACAGAAAAAACAGAAAATCTCCACATAACCCCCTGTAAAGCACTGTTTCCAGTATTTCTGCTAAGCTAACTGGCTGCAGGCTGTAGCCTTATAATTACCAGACATACTGTATATGAGGGTGATATCAATCTTCTCATTGAACCCTTCACCAGAAGGTGAATAAGTGTATTTCTCAAAATGTCGAACTATTACTTCTCTCTGTATATTTCAAGGAGCCCTGTGGAGTTTTCTTGTAAACAAACATTACAAAACAAACAACATTATGTTTGCACTGTTACTCCTTGTTATGATCTGCTCACGAATTTGCTGGCTTTCACTGCACATCAGTGTATAAATGAAACCATAAACGCTGACTTCAGTGGCCTGAACAGATTGTGTGTATCCTGGAGGTCTAACAAATGTGTTGAATGCATTTCCCTTCTCATAAAACATTTGCAAAGTCGATTTTTAAAAGTATTTTAAATCCTGTATTGTTTACAACCATGTTTACGAGCGTGCAGTGTTCTTCTCTGTCTTTGTTGGTGCACTGCTGCGTTTCTTGGCTCATTACAGCCACCTGCAGATCAGTGCAATAGTGTGAAACCATTGGCAGGACTGTGTACTGCATCACCTGAGTGCACATGCATGTGCATGATACGAACAAAATGGCCCCATAAGAAACGGCTCCATAGTGCTACTAGAGATCAGAAACCCACAGGGTACCATTCACCTTGTGCTGCTGCAGCCTTCACATTTATCTCACAGAAATGTTACAGGTCCAACCTACTGAGATTACTGTTGTTTTGAGACCACAGTGTAAAATTGTCATCACATTTAACAAGCAGCCTGTCTGAATGGGGCTGATAAGATATATTGCTGAGTTCTTACCGAAGGCCTTGTCCTCTGCAGTCTTGTGGTCTCCTCCAGGGTCGAGCTCTGCCTCCCCCAGGTCACTGGGACTGTCCTCTCTGCCTGGAGTCTCCCCTCTCTCCTCCTCAGCGCAGCACAACCCCAAGCCAAACTCTGCAACCTCCTCCTGACAATACACAGTGTTTTCTCTACCATTATAAGACATAGGCACAGCTCCTAAGCATTTTTTCACAGTGCCCAAGCTGAATGAACGAATTTGATATCAGGAATATTGTTTAAATCAATTCTAACCCTGTTCTGAATGTATTCTTTTTTAAAATAATAATTTTAAAAATCCCAATTCTTTAGTTATGAAAAAGAATTGATAAGAGTATCGATAAAGAACCGGACCAATAAGGAGTATCGATAAGAATAGCAGTATTGATAAAATCCTAACCACACCCGTCCCTACAGCTGGCTAGTGAATATGCCCTGACTAAGGAAAGATGAGAAAAATCAAAGTTCAATCCATTCACTATAAGCCTTGTACTCATGTTACATTGCAATTATTATTTTTATGGCGCACAGTGCAGTCACTCTTGAAAATGTAGATTACTTCAGGACATAGTGCTTACTTCATCAATAAGCATAATTTGTTTCACTTTTCTTCTCACTAATGTCTGAGTGTATGGTCAAATTCTACAACAACCTGCTGTTTTTTTTATAAATATTGTAATGATAATGTTCCAAAATGATGTGAAAAGGCATAGTTTTTTGTCAAATTACATCATTTTTTCTTCCTCCATCCAAATGAGATTTTGAAAAAGCAGCTGCAACCCTTACTTCCCTTTTTCCAGCCTCAATTATCCAACTGCTCTGATTCAAACTGATGACCTTTCTCACCTCTGTGCTACCTGAGGGCTGGGTATCTCAACAACAGTACGTTTTTGGTATGTGTCAGTAAAAACTGACAAGGACTGAAATGTCTGGTTAGATTGGTAATCAGGCAAAAGTCTTGTGGTTGAATGTGCTAAGACAACATTTAAAACCTTTAAAAAGGGTTTTCATACAAAAGTATCATTGTGGTCTTGGTACCCAAACACAGCTATTGTGTCAGCACTAGTATTAAAAAGTTGAATGGTTACTTTTAGAGAAACAGTTGCAACTAATCTCTTGACATTTACAAGTTTCAAGACATTCAAAACAGGTCACTTGACAGAATTAGAGAACATTAAAGAACAATACACAGAAACGCAAAACATGTAGATAGTGTTTACCTGACAAGGGCTATCCAGGTCGGGTGGTGAATCACTGCCTCCCACTATTCTTCTGGTCGCCACATCAATCTCACAAACTCCTGCTGTCTCCATTAGTCCTGATCACAAGCTAGAAATTCAAAGTAAACCAGGATTGTTAGAAGATATATATGTGACATTAATGCATTACCAAATATCAAAAAAGATGAAAACAACATTAGAAAAATGACTAATCTATCACAGTTCTGCTACCCAACCCTGACCCAATACCTGATGCCTTGCCAGAAGCCATCAAGCACTGGTCAGGTTCGTTTTTTGTAAATGTTATTCGTTCAGAAACCCCCCTCTCCCTGACTGTGCCACTCGTCTGTGTCTATTTGTGTTGTGTGTAGATACACAATGGACAGCAAAAGACACAGTGTAGCCAATGAGTTGCAATAGCCTGATGAGCTAATGGATGAAATAAAGCAGAAACGTTGCATCAGATCTCAGTTCAGGTCCAGGTCCAAAATTTGGCAGTACCAGTTAGGTTTAATGGAACCAATGCAACAATCAGACATGAAATATTAGACATACACATATATGTTTATGTGTACCTCAAAGTCTTTTTTAAAAAAAATTTGTCTATTCTGTATTGTTGTGTATTGTGTGTGTGTGTTTTGTGTTGCTTCTTTGGTGATGTATCACATTCATTATGAATGTTCTGATGTGAAGCAAATCGTATGCACAAGTAACATATTTGTATAACATACTATGTGCCACTCTGTAAATATTATGATTAGCACACATTATTCTTAGTTGCAATTACAGGTTCCACATTTAGTGATGCTTGTTTTTCTTCGTCTTATATCATATCAGCGTCTCTTACATAGAAGCATATCGAAATTTGTTTATGGTATTTAAAACCACAATCTTTTTAATATTTACTGTACCAAAATGTGTGCTATGTTCTGACATTATTAGGTTAATATTTTCAGAGTGGATTGTATATTGCACAAAATCTTAATGACATATCTGTTATTCTGATTCTTTTGATTTGCATTTTAATGTTTTATGCTGTTTGTATTTTTTATTGTTTAATGCATTATTATTATTAATTGCCTTACTATTAATCATCTGAATACAGTCTCTGAAATAACACAGAATTGTAAGAATAAAATTATATATTTAATAATTTAGGCTATGCAGTGGCAGCTGGCTGCCACTAGAAGTGCCACTGCACTATTTGAGCATCTGAAAACTGATTTTTAGAATAAAATAGTATAACTCTATGAACACCTTGCTTAAAAAAAACATCGATAAAGAACACCAAATAGTTCACCTTCAGAAATATTGAGAGATTAATCAAGGAAAGCTTGCAAATTGATGCAAAAATCATGTCATGGAAATGGTACTTCTAGCGAGTCTAATACAACACTGACGAATGTTAACATTCATAAAACTATAAACTTCAGCATTTCACTAGCAGATGCCATGTCATTGGCATCTCCTCTGCAGCGATGGAGCAACAGAGTGGTGGCAGCTGCCACAAACGGCAGCGGCTGCCGTGGCAAGTCAGTGGCAGCTGAGGCTACCACCAGAAGTGCCACTGCTAGCTGCTGCAAGTATACCTAGCTGCAGCCTGCAGAACGGGGAGGCGCTCAATGTTGATATTTAATGATTTCATTGGTTTAACTGTTGAATTTGGGCAGGGTTAAACGTTCATTTCATTGGTTTGGACTTTGGGTTTGGGCGGGGTGAAACAACACAATCAGTTCATAAAATGAAAAGGACCTACCTGTACGTTACTTAGCTAACAATGTCATGAGGGGAACTGTCCCTCTGTAAACTCTCTGTCCCGTATTTTAAACATAATGATCACTTTGAACCATGAGTTGACAAATTAAACATCCATAACATACACCTCATAAAATGAGCAAGGTGTTGCTACTCGTCTTCCATAGGGTTCCAATCATTTTTAGCACTTTGTTTTCATCCAAAGGGGAGCGGGGCCACAATGTAGACCCTGTTACAAGACCACCGACAGTAGTATAATGTAACTAAAGTACATTTACTCAAGTACTGTACTTAAGTACAACTTTATACAACTATGCAACTTTATACTTGTACTCCACTACACTCAGAGGGAAATATTGTACTTTTTTACTCCACTACATTTATCTTACAGCTATAGTTACAAGTTACTTCTCAGATTACAATTTCTCATACCCTTCCTGTCCAGTGAAAACGATCTCCAAATCTGGTGATTTTGAATGTTTGTGATAAACTGAAGGATTAAGTGATCCTTTATGGGTTGAGAAAATGTTCCTACTTCTTAAGCTAAATAAAATAGTGGTAATGTATTAAATAGTTTATTGTACCCTAGGATTAGCTGAAAACAGGCTGTTTTTCTAAGCTCATCAAAAGTTGACTTTTTAGAGATACGTGGTTCTCACAGGACACTGACGCTACAAACATATGATCATATAGTACATGATGCATTGCTGTAGATTAAACTACCCAATAATATATAAATTAGATAAAATTAGCACAACCTTAAACATCTACAGCAGTACAATGCAACATACACATTAATGCAGTAGTAATATTAAAATCATCATATATATAATAGTAAAACACTGACAGGGACAATTGTTCTGCAGAATGAGTACTTTTATCTTTTAAGAAAATTCTGCTAATAAAACTTACATGCTTTTACTTAACTAAGGTTTTAAATGCAGGACTTTTACTTAGTCGAGTATTTTCACAGTGTGGGATTTTAATAAGGCTCTTTTATTGTCGTTCTCAAAAAATAAAAAGTAGAAAAGACAATCACATAGCAGGTCTGCACAAACACCAATACTACTATTCATTTATATAGCACTTTTCAAGAGACCCAAAAGACACTTTACATAATATACTGTTAATATAAAAGAGTAAAACACTACATAAAAGCAGCAAAAGACAATATAAAATTATAAGGAGGGAAAAACCCACAAAGTAGAGAGAGAGTGTGGCATAGTGGGGGAAGGTAGGGGGAGAGGGCTATGGGGTTGGGTAGTAGTCCTGGGTAAAGTAAGGTTTTTAGTCTTAACATGAAGAGGTGGGAGGATGAGTATGTCAGAGTGATCAGGGAAGTGACTGCCACAGTTTGGTGGTATAGAAGAAGAAGGGGGTGCAGTTATGGAGGACATGAGTTATGCTCATCAGATCTGGTGCAGGCAGCAAGCAGAGGTGTGAACCAGTTGTAGTAGTTTGGCATTGAGTCTGGTGAGGGTGCTGCAAAGTGGAAGAAAGATCTTGACCATCTTGTTGACTCAGAGATTGCAGGCAAGTGATGAAGGAGAGTAGGGCTGGGCGATTAATCGAATTTTATTTTCAATTACAATTTTGGCTTGCAGCGGTTATGAAAACATGATAATCGAGATAAAAACGATTGTTGTGCCACATTCCATTTCGCTCTCGTTTTGTCTTGTGTTATAAATCCAGCACACCCCTTTCCTTTACAGCGCTACGCTTTCTTTAGTCTGCTCTGTTGATCAATATAATTAGGCAAATCTAGTTCAAAATAAAGACTAGCTTACTTGTCAGTTAGCTACTTCACCACCAAGCTATGACTGTTATTAGTACTACTAGTAGCCTATTAATAGCTAGCACCTCAAGTAGCTATTGTGTGAAGTAAGCGGGTTAAAAATGTAGATAATAGCCTATAATCAGCTCTACATTAACCTAAGTCTAAATGTGTAATTTCACTATTACAAAAATATAATGTCACACTTACCTTTTGTTCTCCATAGACCAACTACTGGTGTAACACTCAACGCTCACAGCTGGCATCCAGTCACAATCAACATTTAACCCTGCACAAAGTCAAACTAATCAAACCATGGTGGGTGGGATTAAACATTTGACATTAAACCGCCCCATTCTGTAGGCTGCAGCCAGGTACTCCTTGGAGCTTGCTCTCTCTCTCTCCCAACCTGGGGGTCGGGCCCCTCCAAAAGGGTCACCAGATAAATCTGACAGGTAGTGAGATGATTAATGGGGCAGGAAAGAAGAAAAGGTTCTGCTAATTTCCCAATTTAATTTCAATTTTGGATTTATCTGTGATCTGGACCATTGGTCTGGATGAGGACCATTGATTTAATCTTTTACACTGTTAACAATGGAAATCTAAAAAGTAACTAGTAACTATAACAAACAGATAAATATAGTAAAAAGTACAATATTTCCCTCTGAATTGTAGTGTAGTAGTAGTAGTGTTAAGTAGCATAAAATGGAGGTACTCAAGTAAAGAATAAGTAACTCAAAATTGTACCCAAGTACAGTACTTCAGTAAATGTACTCAGTTACTTTCCCTCACTGAACAGAAGTCCACCACGTGTGTACAGCAGCAGCTGAACATGCCGCCCAGGACACACATATCGTGGGTCTGTTTCAGAGGAGCAGAAATTAAATGAAACACCCTCTGATATGAAGATAGTCGCATACCAAGGTTGTCCAAACCACACAAAATTAACACAACTCGAGTATATCCAGACGAGTCCTACCAGCTTACAATGTCAGTCGCCTCCAGACCCACAAACACTCTGGTTTACTGCTAACTAGCTTCAACTGCGTCTCTCCAGCAAATCACATTACAGTCTCCAACAGGTTGAAGATCGCTAAACGTTTCGTACAAAACTATAAAACGTCACGACAGTGGACTGATACAAAACACTGGCAACTTGCGGAAGTAACTTACGATGTAAGCTAACGAAAAGGAGCGATGTGAACTTGGAATTTACCGACGTTAACGTGTATCAACCTGTCTAACACGTCTAGTCTGCCAGTGTTGCTACTGGCAGTGGCAGCGCTCAGTTTTAACAGAGCTAACGGACACTAGCAGAAACACAAAACATGGAGCTAACCGCTAATCTAGGTGCTACCACGTTAGCTACTCGGGTTCGTGCTGTTCATTTAATAAATACAAAACTTTAGGATGATTTATTCAAAGAAACGAAACAGCTTTGTTATGTATGGCCTTAGCGAAAACAGTGCATTGTGCATTGTTTTACTATTAGCGACTTAACGCCGAGGTTTCCTGTTCATCTCTGGCAGTAAGAAGTAACATTAACCAACTTCAGAAAGTTGAAAAAATACATGTATACGCACCGATTAGAGTATTATACTTAAGCCGAATTGAAAGATTAACTATTCTAGATTTAAAAAGGATATAATTACTGTAGTTTCGGCTCTGTGGTTTTGCAAAACAACAAGATAGCTGTTATTGTTAAAGATTGTAAAGGGAGTCTGGTGTGACGATCTGACGGCGGTCATGTTAGCTAAACGCACACCAAGTATTTGATTATTTATCTGTGACTAAACTGTCCTGAACATTTGCAGTGTGAGTGGTTATGTTCAGGCGTACCAGGTGTTACCTTCTATAGAAAAACGTAGCTGGTTAATTGGCAAACATTAAACGTGGAAACGTAAATCACATTTGTAACGTTAGCTAACATTAGTTTGCTAAGTGCTAATCCTGTGCTAACAGCTAACTAGTTGGTGGCTAGCACTAGAAGTTTACTTCGGCAAATACAACATGTGTGATAGCAAATATAACAGCTACACGCTCGGGCTGGTAGTAGCAGATCAGATACTGCCTTACAGTTCTGTCAAATCAACACACTACAATACCAATTTAACAAATGTTGCTGAAATAGCTGGAGCGTTTACCTGTTTTCACTGTAGAAGCAGGGCTCAGGTATCAAGTTAGCTGGAACTGTCAGATAACAAGTACAACGCCCGGTTAAATCCTTTCAAAATATAACCTTCTCAAATGTGTCCAAAATGTGTTACAACAAAGCCTGCAAAAGAGATGTGATTTTCTTTACACTGTTTGTCCACTGCTTTTAAATCATAGATTTACTCTTAGGCATTGATTTTCTGCGATTTTTAAAATACAACAATAATAATAATAATAATAATAATAATAATAATAATAACAGTCATCATCACTGTCACTATACCTTCAATTTTGCTTGCTTCTGTGATATGTGACGTAAATATCCCATTTAATTAACTATAAGTTAAATTAACTATAAATTAAATTCAATTAAGTATATTAGTACACTTTACATCATCGCACAAATTTACTGCACCATACACACCATGTGGAGTAAATTCTTTTACACTTTCTGTTTCAAGGTGAAGTATTTTGTGATTTTAATTTGAAGGCAGCACCTTTCCGTATTTCCGGTAGTATTTTGAGTAGCTTGATGAGCCAAAGTCAAAACCAAAAGCGAAAAACGTTTTCAGCTCCTCTTCTTCGGGACGTCAGAGAAGGAGGAAAACAAGAGTCACACTCCTAATCCCAACAAGTACAAAAGCTAATTACTAAGAGTATCTTTGTCCAATTAAAGTCATCTTCTTCTAGGTATGAAAACGGCCACCTTTTTGTAGGTGTTGTTTTTTGTTTTATATCAAATCTGCCTCCTAAAAGAGAGTAACAACAAATGACAAAAAATTGCCTGCTTGTTCCATTTCCCTGTTTAATTGGTATGAACCAAACATTTTAAATGCAGAAAATTGAGAACTGATTTTAGGTGGCAAAACCAAATAATCACAAGGGTCCAACAACCAATTAGGTAACATTAACTTTATTGATCCAATGCAGGGGAATGAAAGTTTCAGAGAGTTTAATAGGTAGATCACTGTATTAGGACTTGCAGAGTGTAACAAATGGCAGATCTTACCTTTTTAATGTGAAGCACAATGCTTCTCTGGTCTGTATGCTTGATGCAATGGTCCAAAACTTTCAACCAAATTGTAAAGGCTAATGCAGCACTTTCCTCAGAGACTTTATCGTGTCTTTGAGTAACAGTAAAGAAAAACTAGCACCACATGCCTTTTTAGAAAATTATTAAAGTTAAAAGTGTCCCAGAGACTTTGGTTAATGACCACCAGAAGAATTATATTTGGTAATGCTTGGAATGCCAAAAATGTACAGTGAGGGCCTGCTATACTGGTTTTGGCACAAAACAGTCAAGTAGTTGCTATTAAATTTAGATATTTTCCAAAGGTCTTATACAGTCCACCAGCAGACCTGAGGCTTTTCCAATTCTGGAATGGGGCATGGAGCCACTGGCTCCATTTTCTCATTAGGCTTTTTGATGCTGATATGCAACACAGCCTACAAAAAGCTGACACATCCCATTTGAATCACAGCCAAAAGAAATCAGATAAGATTCACTACAGCTATCTGTGGGGGGGAATTTAATTTATTGCAGAGGCAAAGGACAGCGGTGCTGGCTGGTGGTGAGTCTGTGGAAGTGGCATATACAGACCATGCATATGTACAGACACAGATCAGGTAATGTGCACATTAAATATTTCTGCAATGTCATGCAACAATACCACTGATGGATCATCTAACTCAAACATGTTTCAAGTCTTGGTTTATTCTAAATTTATTTACTGCACTGAAATAAATTGAACTTGGAGGGTAGAACAAAACACAAACAAGACAAAGCATTTTCAATATTAAACCAAGACCACAATCTTTCCCATTGCCTTCACCAAGGTACTGTAAGAAAAAATGAATGAATGAATCTGACTCTCAATACCAACATGGCAGCCCTGGAAAGGCAGAAATGACAGCATATTTAATGTATGTATTTTTACAAGGGACACAGCATATCTGCAGGTCATGAAATGTCTTCAAAAACATTGAATTCAGTTCCATAAAAAGGTAATCCATTTCTCCCATTTTCTAAGAAGGGTTTCCCCCATATTCCTCAGGAAGAATTTCAGTTTTTCCATCACATATACAGTACCAGTCAAAAGTCTGGACACACCTACTCATTCAAGGGGCTTTCTTTATTTTTGCTATTTTCTACATTATAGAACAATACTGAAAACATCAAAATGAAATAACTATGAAATAACACACATGAAATCATGCAGTAAACAAAAAAAGTGTTAAACAAACCACATATGTTTCATATTTTAGATTCCACAAAGTAGCCACTATTTGCCTTGATGACAGCTTTGCGCACTTGGCAATATCTTAACCAGCATCATGAGGTCATCACCCGGAATGGTGGAATTTCTTGCCATCTTAATGGGTTTGAGACCATCAGTTGTTACGAACTCCTTCAAGACTGTTGGAAAAGCATCCAGCTAATGACTTCATGAAGCTGCTTAAGATATTACCAATAGTGTGCAAAGCTGCCATCAATGAAAAAGGTCGCTGTTTTGAGGAATCTAAAATAAGATATTTTGTTTTAACACTTTTTTGTTTACTACATGATTCCATATCTGTTCATTTCATAGTTTTGATGTCTTCAGTATTGTTCTACAATGTAGAAAATAGTAAAAATATCACTTTTTTGCAGGCAACCAGTAGAATTTTACAGAGATACAGATCACTTCTTAACACAGCTTCTTCTGTTATCAATCCTAAATACAATATCTTACTGTACTTAGGAATTTTGTGACCTAAAACGCTTTTAAAGGTTACAGATATGTTCTCTCATAAATGAGTAAACTTAGCATTCATGTGCCCACACAATCTCCAACACTGCTGTTTGGTACTGAGTTGATATATTTAATTTGAGGCGTGATGAAAAAGCTAATTAAATTTTTCCTCCTGGAGTTTGTGGATGTGTATTGTGTTACACACAAAGGATGCCAATCCTCCTCTGATATTACATCTACATATATCTACATTGAGTTCTGATTCCCATTTTACTTTGACATATATAGAAGTCTTGTCTTTATGGATCTGTAAACCCTGATAGTTTTGAAATTATTCTTGAATTTGTGTCTTTATATGCTCTGATCAGTACATCAATCACTGTGGAGCCCTCATTGGACAGGTAGTTTTTTTTATTTCCTTTACATAATAATCCCTGACTTGCAAATATCTAAATAAATCTTCATTTTCAAGATCATGTTCCTCTTTCAGTTTATTAAAACTCTTAAATTTTCTGCCTTGGATTAATGTACACAGGGGAGTTTTCCCTTTGTGTCTCCACTGCTGGAATCTGATGTCAGAAGTTCCTGGTTTGAATTTTGGGTCCCAAGTGAGCCAGTTAAGAAGTTTCAAATCTTGTTCCAGTTTATGTTCAGTGTTTCTTTCCTAAAATGCTTTTGAAGGTAATAAAAAGTCTTACATTTCATTTACAAAAGTTTACAAAGAGGAAATATTCAAGTTTCTTGCTGTAGACATATTAGTATTTTTTTATGTGTTTGCAGGCTGTCGGGAGACATTATACACCTATGACCTACAGTGAGACTGGTGCGACAGTGGATTGTGCTGCAGGAAGCTTTGAGTCGGCAGCATCAGACCTGCAGCAAACACTGTCACTACTGCTAGCTACAGTACATGGAAGCCTATACACTCACAATGGGCAAGTGTCGATTTTAGCAAAGACTCACGTTAATTGATTAATTATATTACTAGGAATTATTGTTATATACAACTGGGAAGTACAGACAAAAATATGATATAAATGTCAATAAACAGTTTTAGAACATATTCATTAAGTTAAAGATTTGTGTGTGTAAAATGCTGCATGTTCAAATTCATTATCAACTGTAGAGTAGACCAGGGTCTTTGGCTTGCCATTAGAGGGCGCCAGTGTTGTGTTTTATTGTGTATTTTTGCTCAATTTTTAGGTTGATTTCAATTCAAATACTGGTGCCACTTTCTAATAAGACAATCTTTATGTAGCATTTATAGGTTGTAACTAGGACTTTATTAATGCTCAATAAATCATTCACTAATGTTTTATAGATCAGTTGTAAGCCATTAATAAGAACAACTTAAAGTCTTTATGGCTGGTGTATATACTCCACCAGCAGGGCACATTCTTATAATCTTAATAAGTCATTATTAAACTAATTCATGTCTGCAGTTATAAATGTTGCTGAGAAATATATTTTGCTCCAGATGGTCTGCAGGTCTTTTCCAGGAGGTCAGAGGTCAAACAGTCCATTGGGGTGGTGTTTCTGATTAACTAAAGAGCTAAACCACAGAGATTTTTAAGCATGCAACTCAAAAGTTGTTCTTATTAATGGATCTATAACGCATTGGTTTTATTAACTATTAAACTCCCCTTTCAGTCAAAAATGTGTTTTGCTTATTGTTCCTTCAGTTGGATGTTGTTCTCTTCACTGTGCAGAATGATGTCTGTGCAGTTTGTTTTCACATTCATCTGCTGAGTTTCTCTTTTTCTCTGTCATGTCTTAAAGGACGGGTTCACAATTTTTCAAGTATGTCTTAAAACAACAGTCAGGAGCCCAAATGAACATTGCAACAGGTTTTTTTTTGCTGTAATCATTCCTCCTGTTCATACTGACCATTAGAAGATCAAAATCCACAGTCTGTACAAAAATGTATTTAAAGGTTTATCTGAAACTAATGTGAAGCTTCAGCATCCAAATGAGTCAAATCAAGTAGATATCTTCCAATGTTAGTGTTTTTAGTGCCAAAGTCCCTCTTTTTGTTGCTATACAGGGGCCCCCCAGGGATGTGTCCTGAGTCCTCTCTTCTACTCCCTGTATACCCACGACTGCATGGCTACACGCAGCTCCAACCTGGTGATTAAGTTCGCCGACAACACAACAGTGATTGGCCTGATCACAACGATGAAATGGCCTACAGGGGAGAGGTCAACAACCTGACACAGTGGTGCCAAGAGAACTACCTCTCTCTCAATGTCAAAGAGCTGATCATGGACTACAGTGACATCAACATCAGTGGGTGTGCTGTGGAGAGAATCAGCAGCATTAAGTTCCTTGGCGCCCACATCACATTGAGGACCTTACCTAGGATAAGCATGCCAGTCGTGTGGTGAAAAAGGCACAGCAATACCTCTTTCACCTCAGGCGGCTGCAGAATTTCGGCATGGGGTCCAAGATTCTGCAGGCTTTTTACGGAGGCACCACTGAAAGCATCCTCACTGGATGTATCACCGCCTGGTATGGTAACTGCACCGCACTCCACCGCAAAGCATTGCAGAGGGTTGTGCGGTCAGCCCAGGACATCAGCGGATGTGAGCTTCCCTCCATCCAGGATATATACAACAGGCGGTGTGTCAGCAAAGCCCATAGGATTATTAGAGACCATGGACTGTTTCAGCTGCTGCCGTCTGGCAAGCAGTATTGCAGCCCTAAGACCTGGACCAGCAGGCTCCAGGACAGCAAGCAACCAGGCTTATGAACAATAGACACTAATGGCCTGCAGCCTACCTGATGTCACACACACATACATAAGCACATATATTTGTACATACACATATAATGTACACATAGATATTTATTCATATATAATAGGTAGGACACATGAACACCGCGCTTTACATACATACATATACTCATATGTTTTATACTTTTGTTGTTTATACTCTTATCTATTACTATTGCTTTTACTATTTTAAATATTTCCTTTTTTTCCTTATATTTACTCTCTTATATTTATGTAATGAGATTTAACAATAAAAAACCTGAAACTTGAAACTATACTTCCACCACAGCTCAACAGGAAACACTGTCCGAGGAAACACAAAGAGGGAATTTGATGCTAAAAAGACTGTAAATGTGGCAGATATCCACTTGATATGACTAACTCAGACTGCTGAAGCCTCATATAAGCTTCACATCAACTTTTAAATACATTTTTGCACTAAATGACTGTGTGGACACACTGTGGATTTTGGCCTCCATCACTTCCATTGAAAGTACATTTGAAGGGGATCTTTAATAGCCAGTATGAACAGGAGGAATGATTACAGTGAGGAAAACCTCTTTCACTGTTCATATGGACACCTGACTGCTGTTTTGAGTCACACTTGAAAAATTGTGAACATATCCTTGAAAACATGTCTGGATGTGATCTTTATATAGGTATAAATCTTATTTTTACAATGTATAAACCCATTTATTTAAGTTTGCCTTGGAACGTGGTACTCAAATAATTTATCATTAGATAAATGTAATTGTAATTTGTAAAATGTAATTAAGCACAAAACAACAACAAACATACACCTGAATATAAACTGTATGTGGGTGTCTCCGCTGCGTTCGGGGACATGAGACAGATCACATCCCAGCTCTCCTCCCGGTGCTGTAGTAATTTCAACTGGGAGGTCTTTGCTCTGCCAACCAATGAGCGCCCGGCTGTGTGTTGTAAGCGAAGCCCGATTGGCTCACTGTAGTAGATTACTCTCACATCGATAGCCGATTGGTCGAGCGGGTTGCCCAAAGGCTCGACACCCGCCCGTTTTCCCTCCTAAGTAGGACGACGTTTTCCATCCAGACCAGAGGAGAAAAAACAGCAGTAAGAAAAGGAGCTCCGGACGGAGGTCTGGCAGGGAAGAAAGGGGAAAGCTCGGCTGCTTCACCGGGATTAAAACACATATTCCAGGAGGGGAAACCGGCAGTCTTCACCCGTGTTTCCTTTTCGGTACGTTCTCCTCTGTGTTTGTTGTTATAGTGGCGGATAGTTTGACTGAGCCCACTGCTTTCACTGGTGTCAAATGACACAAAAATCTAATTGTTCTTCGCCTTTTCTTTCCCTGTACATTTGCCTTTTGGACATTTATTCCCAACAAATAGACCTAGCCCTGTGTGCATTATGAAGGGAGAGTTACTTTGCTGCTTCATCCATGATTACTCCTTCTATATCAGATACATTGTTGCTTTTAGGGGGAAAAAGCACTTTGGGCTGTTGAAGGCAGTGTGAAGTTTACACAGTGGGACTCGTTTCTTTGCTTATTGACATTTTTAAATGTTTAACTCGCCTTTGTAGGTTTATAACTTCCTTGAATTCCAGGAAAACGACTAATGGGCTCCAGAAAGTAGACTGTAGCAGGCTTTCCCAGAGTGGTGAAACCCCCAATGTACCTTTAAGGCACCATTGGCTCCTCCAGAAATATGATTGATACATTATCGCTTCTTATCTTTTCTGGAGGTTTACCCAGCTTCAGTGTAGCCTACCAGTTGCATCATTTTGCATGAACTCTCCTACCTAACAATTGTAATGTCATTCATGAATGATGCATCTAACCCCAGCTGCAGCAGTGATACAATGTAAGAGCCAGAGGATGAAACAGTGGTATTTGAGATGTTACCTGAGGTTTGCTGCTACTAGCAAACTGAGTATCAGGCAGTTCCAGAGCTATATAGACTAAATCAAAATGAACTTGACTTGACTTGACCCAGCTGGAATGATTGTGAATATGCTGAGATGTGGTGTTCTTGGTTGCGGTGGTCTGGGATCAGCTTCATGTGAAGTGTGTCATGGAGGTAGGGCTGGGTTTGCCCCAATTTATGCCTCTCATGTACATTCAAGTCACAGCTAAGCATTGGTTCTTCTTTTAGAAACATCAATCCCAGGAGATCTTTGAAAAACACAGAAGGTCACGTAACAACATTCACAGCTGCTTTGAAGGTCTTTTCAAAATCAAAGATTTTTTTAACCAGGTTAAGGTAGCAGCTGGAAATTACATCTCCTTGCTTGCTTTGTAGGACATGTCTGTCTGTGTTTTATACTATTTCATATTTTTCTTATGTTGTATTAAATGAGCAGGGAGATGTGTCATTGTGTGAGACACAAACTGGGATAGGGCTGGGTATCAAACCTCAATACTTTTTTTTTTTTCTTTTTTTTCTTTTTTACTCACTGAAATGTGTGTGTAGCCCGTCGTACTGAAAGTTGCCATTGAATGTCTGGTCCGATTCATAATATTTACATATTCTTTGATCAGACAGTTCAATTGAATTTTTGCAAATGTTTGACTTTTTTTAATTAGTCAAATGCCTAAATTCCTCTAAGCGGGGTATTAAAAAGTAAAATTTTTGGTTGGGTTCCGATAGCTGGTTCGATTTTGGATATGGATCTTGGTTGGTGAAACACCAGGATTGTAAACTGACAGTAACAACCTCTAATCTGTCCTTACTGGCTTTCTTTAGCAAAAAAAAAAAAAAAAAGAGCAGTTTCTCATATTTCATCTGTGCTGAGTGTTGCTTTCACTGGTTAAAATGGCCACCAGTGGCAGATTAAATCAGCTGTAGGTAATTCATGGCTAAAATAAAAATTGAGTGTTGTCATTTGTACTTGACCATTTGTGTGGGGGGGAAACATCCCTGTGTAACACCACTCTAAGGGTATTTTCAGATCTTTTTAGTCTGGTTGAATCGGACTCTGGTTCATTTCCCCCGTTGGAGCGATTTAGTTTGAGCAGATCTGAACATGGTAATCATACTCGGGTGTGGACCAAAACAACCATACCGAGACCCTTTAAACAAACTGGAGCGGTTGGTTTGTAGTGGGAATGTGATCTGACCTCGATCCAACATGACTACTACGTGTACTCTGCAAGTTTGAGTTAAAGAGCTCCTGTAGCCAGGTGTGCTTTGCATGCTGGGATGCGGATGAGCGAGTTTAACAGTTACTAGCAGCTACCCGGAGAATGAATTGAGGTCTGACCTAGACTAGCGCAGCAAAGAACTTTGTATTTGGACAGAGGAGCTTCTTCAGGACCTTCTTCAGTGTTTATGTTCTTGCTCCGGCCCCAGACACATCTGACCAATAAGCGGAGAGAATGTTCTCACCTGGCTTTTAGCAATGCATTTTGGTTCGCTTGGATTTTTTTCTGTGTGAAGTTTACCAACTCATCCATTGATTCAGACCACAGCTAAGGAACTACAGGTTTGAAAACGCCCTAAGACTGCAAATATAATGTGTTTAACAAGACCAACAGAGTGGTGACTCTTCTTTGCAGAAATGATCTAGTTGATTGCGTCATGTTAAATGCAGGAGAGTATCAGTTACATTTTTGAATATCATATAATTATTATAAAGTGTATGAACTTACTGGTTATGTTCTGATTCAGTATTTGGAGCAAGCTGCTCATGAAAAACAAGGCATAAAAGTAAGTAGTGTAGGGCTGGTATTTCATTTTTTTGTAGAACTATTCTTATTCAATTCCATGCTAACACACACAGCTGTTATTTCAGTGTACCAGATACATTTAAGTTTGTGAACATTAATAAGGCTGCCAGTAAACACACACTTGACTTCTCAGACAACAAAAGGGGATTGCAGATCTTTCAGTTTTAGTTCATTGTAACTCAAGTTACTTGCAAATGTTATGTTGTCAGATAAGTGATTAGAAAGGAATCAGTGATTCAATGACATGCTATCAAACCAGCCCTACATTTTTGAATTGGTACTGAAAGTCAGGCATCGAATAAGCACCAGTATCAATACATTTCTATCGATACCCAGCAGCTTTACATGGAGGGTATAGAACTCGCCCTCAACTGTGTGTGTTACTACTTTTTCAAGCAAAAACACAAAACTTTCTTCAGGCCAAGTTTCTCAGCTGTGAGGATTTGCTGCCTTTCTTTGTATTATCTGCTGGTAAATTGAAAGTTTTTCTTGGCTTTTTTTTACTTTTTTTCCAAATGTTTTAGTTTTAGTAAGTTGAATCATGAGGAAAAGCTGACTTAGAAAATTTAGAATAGGAGACCACACACTTTATCTTGTCAGACCACCAAATAAATACAACAATTAACTGCCCACTTCAGAAGAGTTGCTCCTAAAGCATCCCATCTGAAAGGATTCGTGATGTTTGTGTAGTGCATTCCAGCAGCAGGAGAAAGGCATTTGTTTTTGATTTATATGGTGAAATGTGTGTGTGTGGCCTGTAGCCTGGTGAACTAGCACAGATTAGGACTGTTCTCCTTTTTCTGTTGTCATCTAAACTGCTGGTAGTTTTAATTAACATTCTGCTTTCTGCTGACCCACCAGACAGTGAATCTCTGCTGTACAGCACAGGTACATATTTGGAGGTAACCTGCTTCCTGGGTGATGGGATTGTTTACACACAAATCGTGCAGCCACAGAAGTTTTGATGGTCTGAACTCCCTCTGTTGTGGTAAAATCTGCCCCTGACCACTTTAAAAGAACCGGTGAGTCGTCTCCAAACCATATTGTGAAGGAATGAAAATAAGCTCGGCATCCAAAACAACTGAACAAACAGACACAGACTTCCGGATCAGGTTGTTTTAATCATTTGTGTACCTGCCAACATTTAAGTTTCAAAATACAGGAGTTTTTTTCGGACAGAGAGCAGCTGCGCACACGCCCCTTGAATCAGGTTGTGGGTTGCGGGTTATGATGACAGATGGGTTGAAATTGTATGTAGTGATCAAGATGATCTGGTGACTTGGGTAATGTCAGACAAACATATAAAACGTATTGATCCGTGTATGATGATTATGCATAATAAAGTTTGAGGTAGGGCTGGGCAATATATCGATATTAAAACAATATTGTGATATGAGACTAGTTATCGTCTTAGATTTTCGATATCGTAATATTGTGATTTGGCATAAGTGTCTTTTCCTGGTTGTAAAGGCTGCATTACAGTAAAGTGATGTAATTTTCTGAACTTACGACTGTTCTAACAGTTCTATTATTTTACTTTTGCCTTAGTCATTATGTCCTCATTACTGATGATTATTTATCAAAAATCATTGTGTAAATATTCGGTGAAAGCACCAGTAGTCATCCCTACTATATTGTTGCAATATTGATATCGAGGTATTTGGTCAAAAATATTGTGATATTTGATTTTGTCCATATCGCACAGCCCTAGTTTGATGGCCGTGCAAATTGCAGGAGAAACAACAAAACAGAAGGGATCTGGGAGATGGCCTTGAAATACTGGAGAAACCCAGGAAAAACAGGAGTGTTGGCAGGTCTGCGTTTGAAAGGAAGGTGTTGAGGATTATGGGGAAGGTGTCACACAGCAGACGGAAGCATCTGTTTTGCTGCCGGCTTTGCTGGCGTGACCACACTGTCAGTGTGCTCTCTGCTCTATCCTCATTTCTCCCTTCATCGTCACCTCTCTCACACACTCTGGTCCTCCATTTAATTCAATTCAGTCTGCTTTATTGGCCCTGAATGTTGAAACAACATCTATTCGTCTCTCTTGTAAACACTGTACACACACACACACACACACACACACACACACACAGAGACAGTGACATGTGGATGGCACGCACAAGGGTTACTTCTGTGTGTGGTTGTCATGGAAACAAAGAGTTTTTGAAGGCAAAAGAAATAACCCATGCGCTCTTTGTTCAGACTCCATGTCTGATCTGTGTGTGTGTGTGTATCAGTGTAGCCTTTATGTATACTGTTAGTGAGGCTCCACTAATTCATATTTTTTGAGAGCTAATGCCCCAATAAATTCAATAAATACAGTGGAAATATATTTGTCACTGTGGTTTGAGAAGTTATGTTTCATTTTCAAGGTTTTTTTCTTCTTGTGTCAAATACAAATATCATGATGTGTTACAGAAGATTGCCTCGTCTTATGTTAGAAGCACCTGTACACAGATAAGACCTGTTGTTAGAGTTGGTGTCTGGTAGCATTTTAGCAAATGTGAATCCAGTTTTGAACTCTCTTATCAAACCACAATCATATCAAGTGCATTTGGATCCAGCTTCTGAAATTAAAACAAAAGTTAAAGATCCCTTCCAGACATGTATTAAGACAAAAGACTGCTTGGAACAATGTGTGTCTGATGTGGTTTGTCCACCAAAAAAGCATAACTACCACATTAAAATCCTTAAAATAGCATCTCCTCCTTCTCCCTCATTAAAAATTCCAGACTCTATGAATGTGTAAATATATTTCATCTCAGAAGTCAAACTGCTGAACACAAGATGTCTCCTACTTCACTATAAAGTTTATTCTCAGTGTTTGTGGCTTGGAGGCTTCAAGTTTCCACATCACACTTGTGTAAGTTGTATATTGGACCAGGATTGGCTTCCAAACTGGTTGTGATGTCACAAATCATGCTCATAGGCCCACCCCTAAAAATCAGTAGCACAGAGAAACTTTCCCCTTCAGCAGATGAATGTGAAAACAAACTCTGCACAGACATCATTCTGCACAGAGAAGCTCAAACATCCAAGTGTAGGAACAAGATGATAAACATATTTTTGAGTGGAGGGGACTAAAGCTCAAAGACTGAACTGAGATCTGTACTTTTTGTTGGCTCAGACGGCAGAAACACTACTAAGGGTCCCCACCAGGAAGTTGGTTAGTGGACCTGGTAAACCCTGCTCCCCCCTAGTACAAGTCCAGCTGCTCAATACAAACTTAAAACTAACTTCCACTCTATGCAGACTCTGGTGGGTGAAACGTACAATCAGCTGGTGACTATGAAACTGACTTCAGCCTGTTGTCTGACCTGTAGTGTAGTAATGAGTTCTCTTGACATATCAGCACCTGACTGTGACTGACTGGGCTGCTCTGATTCATTTCTGCGAAGTAACCATACAATGTGTTCCATTTATCAGCCACCTGCTGAGCTGCATCTGACAGATCCTGACGCATCTCATCTGGCTATTTAAACAGTCACCTCACTCATTAAATCCATTCTGTGTGATGCAGCACCACTGCTTGTTTCCCCTGAAGCTTAATAAGCCTAGTATTGTATTTCATAAAGATATAATCATTTCTTCTGGCATTAGGCAAGGCAGGAGTGCCTCCACTATAAACTGCTGCATAAAATCCTGTACTGACTCATTACAATGACAGCTGTAGCACTTTCTTTGCACACCTTATTTTTCACCAATTCCTTGCTTCAAATACAGGACATCCAGATTCAGAATCATTATGTTGATATAAGATTTTTTTTTTTCTTACAAAGTAATGTCTCATTTGCCCAAGTTGGTCCAGGTTCAACTTGCCTGATGAGTCTCTGTATTGCCCCATTGAGATGAATGAAGGGGCTGAGTTTTTGCCTTTTGGCAAGTAACTTATGGCATTAATGTAAACTATCTACAGCTGCCAAAATTTCTGCTAGCGATGTTTGTCCTTTAATCAAGAAAAAGCAGTAAGAATGTTTTCTATATTTCTAATAAGAAAGAGGAATGAGAGAGAAAATATTCCAAAATCATTTGTTAACCTGTCATTTGCTCAGTGTCCACAGGTGTTTTACCTGGAAACAGGTCCAAAACAGAAGAAGCCATTGGAACTAGGGCTGCAACTAACGGTTATTTTTTATTATCAATTAATCTGTTGATTATTTTCTCGGTTAATCGTTTGGTCCATAAAATTTCAGAAAATGGTGAAAAATGTCAATCACTGTTTCCCAAAGCCCAATGTGACATCTTCAAATGTCTTGTTTTGTCCACAACCCAAAGATATTACATTTACTGTAATAGGAAAAAAAAAAAAAAGTATTCACATTTGAAAAGCTGAAGAATCAGAGAATTTGGAATATTTCTTTCTTTGAAAAATGAGTCAAAACACTTGAACGATTATGAAAATAGTTGGGTGTTGAACATCAGCGCTTTCTGAATACTGACCAGACTACTTAAACCTCCATTAATATTTTTTTTTTTTTGGAGCAGTACAAAACGCTGTAAACACAACACTGACATATTTGAACCTTAAAAAAAATTAATATGACGAAGTGCAGTTTCACTCATTAGCTGCAAAATGCTCCATTATGTCTATTCCGAGAAACAGCTTATATGTAGAAATTCAATCTGTTGTTAATCTAAAAATATTGACTAGAGCAGCTTCAAAGTACTTAAAGATGGAAGATTTGATAAGATTCAGATTTTGTCACTTTTTTGTCACCATATTTTCTTTATCCTCAGCAGAATATTGTTATCTGAAAGTATTGCTATGGTATTGGTACTGAAAGTAAAACATCATATGAGCAATGGTTTAAAAACAGCTCTAGCTGTGGCCCATCTTGCCTCATAGAGCTGTTAACCCACATCAGAGAACGAGAGGCTTTTCCACAAAGTAAATTATACAGTTTTTGGGGGGTAAAGACTGCTGTGTCCCCATGTGAAATATGATTTGGTGTGTTATTCCCAGTATGTGGCCTGTCTTTTGTTTGTCTGTCTTCCTGTGTGGAATATCAACATCCTCTCGTTTGTTGCTCCACCCACTGGAACTCCAGCCAAACCAGAGTCTGTCTGCTACTTTCTGTCTTTGTCTGCTCCAACACATCTCTCTATGTTAGTGTATAATAGTGTGTGTGTGTGTGTGTGTGTGTGTATTTCCCTTACCTTTAGGCCAGAGTCAAACTCTTGTAGACCATGTGGTAAGAATGCTGTCATATTTGTTCTGGTGCAGTCAGAAGCAGTTGGTATGTGTGCCAGGCTGACAGTGTACTTTCAATCACTCTGGCTGCTTAAACACATTCCAATCCCCTCCCACTGTTTACTTTTCTCTCAGCATCTCCTTTCTCCCCAGCTCTCTTTCTCTCTTTTTTTTTTTTTTTAACTTTCTGAGTTCAGTTGCTCTGCCCTCTCTGTTTCTAATTTCTCAGTCAGTTTCACTGACTGTCTCACTTCCTCTCCTCTCTGTGTTTTTCTCTCCAGCTCAGTGATCGTCGGGCCTCTCGAAGGTCTTGGAAGTCAAGTTGTTGTCAGCATGGGGTCTGTAACTGATTTACTGATGACTGTGTGATGTTACTTTTGATCTCGCAGTCTGTCCTGTCCTATTCACTCATTCACACTGACAGGAACACCACAATCTCCAAATGAGACTGAAGGAATACATTAAACAATGGCACATCATAACATCGTGTCCATTAACCAGATTCCAAACCCCAAGGTCACCTTGGTCCAAGCACCTACCACCCAGTGCAGATGCCTAGACCAACCAGTAAGAGTTTATTGTGTAGCAATATGGATATGATCCCTAGCCAGCTTCCCACCTGCACACTCTGTCAGTTGTGCAAGTTGTGTTTAAACACACCCTCCCACCCATGTATCCTATGAGTCACTTATTACAGTATCTTCCCTCATGGTCCACTTACAAGGTTTTTGCTGAGCTTTCAGCTGCATCTCATCATTGGATAGAGTTTGCTCTGTTTGTCATGGAGCTGACTCAGGTTTCATCATGTGACTTCATAGACACCTGGAGGGGGACTTGGATCACGTGATGATGACTGAGCAGAATCCATGCTGATGAAGACCATTAGATGTGTTTAAAGGGGACATTATGCTTTTTGTGGTTTTCTGATGTTTATATACTTTGATGTCAGAAATCTATGTTAAACATGTTCAAAGTTCTAAAACTTGAGGTTAACGTATGTTTTTGTTTATTTATTAAGGTCCCCATTAGCTAATTCATAGCTGTAGAAATGCTCCCCGCAAGTCAAAGGCCGGGGCATCAGCCTGCTCTGAATGCATCGTTTGCAATGGTTTTTTCTACCTTGTCAAATAAGATTTTCAGCTTTTTTTTGTGGATAAAGAGATTCAGTTGCTTAAATAGATCTGCTGATGGAGAATGGGCCAATACTTCATCAAGTTGTAGGATATCTTTGGTTAATTTTTTAAGGCATTCATTTTGGGCTTTTTTGATTTGGGCACCCATCCTCCTCTTAGTCTAGAATGATCAAAGGTGTTTAAGTGGGTTTCTTGGAGGAAAGCAATCACTGCATTAAGTTGATTCAAGTGTGAGAGTACTTTTTTATGCTTCACTGAATGGTTTAAGGATTTAACGTTCCAACTCACAAAAGTGACCTGACAACAACCTGATTCATTCACATTTACATTCAAGTGTAGTTTAACCCTATTCTGTTATAGAAGGCATATATTCAGAGATATAATAGTATATGATGGACTTGATCAGTTGTACGTATACAAAGAAGAACCCCTCCACTGATACATTGACAGACAAAACAGAAAAGGAGGAAAACATAAAAGTTTGGTTTCCCATCCCCAGTCACCAATATAACACAGTGACTACTAAACCTCTCGCAAGAGTATCTACACATTAGGTGCTTGTGAGAGAAAGCACTAGTCTAGCAGGTTGCTCCGCTGTTGTTTAAATTTAACAAATAATTTTAAATTATTAAAAATTAAAAAATATTAAAATAAAAGGGTGGGGCCTATTAAATAATAAGCCAGCACCCCTAGGCACTTCTTGATCATTCTAAATTCTCGAGTACAAATATAAAACAGAGATGACCAATTATTTAAATGGTTGATATGACAAATGAACTGTGGTTATACTTGTCTCCCCAAGATAATCCATACCTTCTTTTGTTACAATTTCAACATAAACCATGTTCATGTATAATGTTCATTTACTCACCAAGTAAAGGTCATGGAGAAAAAAATAAATAAATAAATAAAAAAAGGGGGAGGACAATTCACAAAATATATAAGGTGACTTTTAAGTCCCTTCCGTAACACAGTGAAAGCAGAACCATCTTTAGAGAATATTTGCTTTCACATAGGCCATAGACTCAGCTGCATCTTGAAACTGTCTCCCAGTCCTGTTTTGTGTAATACAGAGCTGGGCTGGATGAAGGACTCTGCAGTGGATGCCATCCCATCCTCGAAGCAGTTTTCTGACATCATAAAATGCAGATTTTGCATGAGCAACACTTGGTGGATAGTCAGGAAACATGGAGATGGTGGATCTGTATTATTGCAGTGAACCAGCCTCTCTGGCCCTCTGAAGGATTTCAACGCAGTCTTGATAATAGTGCAGCTTTACTATTATGGCTCAGGCTCAGCTTTCATATCCATCATATTGGTTTGCTCAGCACGTTTATGATATTAATTTAATTATTTAAATATACAGTGTGTGTGTGTGTGTGTGTGTGTGCATTTATTTATTTATTTATTTATTTTGGGGCATTACAAAATGGTTGAGTTCCAGGGCTGAGAAACAATGTTATAAGTAACAGTGTTAACACTGTGTTACATTACAGAGAAATACAAAACCGTAACAATGAGCCTTTGAAATATTAATTTTACAAAACACATGAAGCGAGTCACCTCTTAACTACAATGCTAACGGAAAAAGCAGTAATGATTCTGAATGTGTCGGAACAACCAGCAAGGAGGTTAGGTGGCTAACGTTAGGCTACTTACATGTTTCAGACAATAAGTCATGTTTGAGGTCGACAAATGATAGGTGAATCTTTGCATGCAGAGTTTGCATGTCACCTTCTTGGGGTCGTCCTTTACATGCTCGAAATGATCCCACACTTTGGATGATTTCTTGCCCGACATAGTCTTATAACTTTTTGGCTGGACCGCAGGGACCATCACTCGCCTCGGCCGGGTGTCGCCATGTGTCCGTCTTTTCAAATTAAAAGCTGTCAAGTGTTTTATACACGTGCAGCCATACTAGGTTTTGACCTATTCTTGTTAATGACAAGACGTAGCTCCAGAATGGAGTTTGATGGGTTTTTTTTCCTGCAACTAACTGACCAATGAAAACTTGGTCGACTAAGACTAATGTTTGGTCGACTGTTAAGCGGCAGCCCTAGTTCTCACCCTTCAGGGCCCACACAGACAGGAACGGTGAAGCAAACTACTGATTCACTCTGCACGCTCAGCGGTGTAGCTAACGTTAATCACCCAGTGTAAGTGAGTATCATGAAACAGTGGTTTGCCGGACAGTAATATGGTATCAAACTCCAAACAGAAGCAGTAAAAAGTGCTGCCGTGTGAGTGTGTTTCCCTGTGAATGGGAGAATGTGTGTGTCTATGTTTAGCTGTGTTTGTTTAGGACTTGGTAATTATGGCTGGCAGTAGAGTTTGAATTAGCAAGCAGGCAGAGGAATGCCTTTGGTCTCCTGCTGTCACTGTAACTTCTCAAATGCTTTAACCTGTGTGTGTGTGTGTGTGTGTGTGGATATTGCATATTAGTGTGTACATACAGTATTTCATGTATTATCAATGTGTTTTTATTGTTCATGTAAATGAGGGTCTTGATGTGTGTTTGCCCAATGTTTGTTTTTTCTTGATAAGTGCATTTTTGGTATGAGGATGCATTTTGATTGATTGCTTTCGTGTGTGTGTGTGACTTTTTGAATTGGCTGCCGTCGCCAAAGCGAGTGTTGACCTCTGAATTCTTAAACACACACCTACACACATTCTCTTTCCAGGCTGCCTCAACTAGAAGGAAGCCATAACTTATCCTGTAACACACGCACACACACACACACACATACACGGGCTTCCTGTCTGGGTGGAACCACTGGATGACGTGGTTGGCTGCTTCTGGTGGCCTCTGGGTGATCTGTCTTCCAGATGTAGCGAATAGCAGCAGCAGATGGCGGTGCTGGGCGGAGTCAGGGGACTTCTCTGGTTCCTCTCTGTGACAGTTGGGGTCACAACTGTCCGGAGAGCTTTTGTGAAGGGCGATTATGCTTTCTAGAAACAGATTTACAATGTTTTGCCAAAAATATCAAAACAGTACAAACATTTAGTGTATATCAAAACTAGGGTGGCAACGAACAATAATCTCGATGAATTGTTTGATTGATAAAATGTCAGAAAATAATAAGAAGTGCCTGTGCAATTTACTAAAGCCCGAGTTGAAATCTTCAAATGTCTTGTTTTGACTGACCAACAGTTCAAAACCTGAAGTATTCAGATTTACTATCTTATGACAAATCCTCACATTTGAGAAGCAAGGGAAAGTTTTGTGTTTTGGCTTGAAAAATTACTTAAACAATGAATCGATTATCAAATTGATTAATTTTCTGTTTATTGATAAATCAATTAATTGTATTAGTATTTAATAGTAGTTGCTGTAGCTTCAACGCACAGTTTCATTCTTGTCAGCATGAAAAACACCATCATAGAACTCACTGCACAGAAACTCATATACATCAATAACATTACGATGCATGTGGGGTTGGGTAATTAATCTAAAAATGACAGAAAACTAACATGACTCTACAACCAACCTAACTTAAGTCACATGTCACAACAAATCACTGTTGTGTCAAAGTTGTGTCAGCATTGTTTGAACTGACAGTTTTTGTTGATGTAATTAACCAGTGAGACTAGAAAGTGTCCTTAACTCAGAGAAAATGACTGAAGTGTGAGGAAAAAGCCGGGGGGCAGATGCAGATGAAGAGCTGGGTTGGTTGTTTGTGTGGGCACACTTTGACCTCAGTAAACTCCATACAGAAAACAAGGCTCAGTGTGAATACAGTTGGAATGTACTGCAGGGCACTCTAAAGGCCCAGCCACGCCAGCATTTTAAATAGTTTGCAGCAAAATCATTTAATTTCAATAGTATCGCTGTGATCTGTGGATTCACGTCAAGTTCAGTTTTGGTGAATTTTGAAATGTGAATTCACTCCACTGATCAATAGGAACGGGAAGAGAGTCCAATATGGACACTACTATTGTAGCTTGTCAGCTGTGTTGCACCATTCACTTCTATTTATCCTGTTCTGTCACAGTTGTTCCACAAAAGAGATGCGGTGTTGAGACAGTTAAGAGACAGGAGTCGATTGTATCAATACTTTTTTTTTTTTTATTCTTAAATAAATTGTGTTAACTTACTGTGTCATCAACAACCAAGCTAAGTACCTTGAAGCAGCCCAAAAGCATCCTGCAGATGGAGTGAGATAAAAGAAGCCATGAAGGTGTTATTCAGATCTCTTTATTATGATACTTATTTTGATAGTCATGAGATGGAAAATGGAGCCATAGATTTTTATTTTAGTAAACTCATTACTACAAGGGCTCTTAACTACTGAATATGTTAAATAAATGTTACTGTTGTTCAATACAAAGAATTACTAAGAAGGTCCACCGTGAGGAAGGAGAATCTTGTACAGAGGGGTCTTTAATAAGATATTGTTTTATTAATTGATTCATCGAGATATTAATTTCAAGTGACATTACCCAGCCCTGTATACATGTTTGTGTGGATTCTGATCAAGTTGTATCAGAGTAAATGGAGGTCATTGGTCGTAACACAGCCCTATTCTCTATTCAATAGATATTCTCTGTCGGCCCAAAGACTCTGCAGTCCACCATCCTGAACAGTTTGATCTGGCGTTCTTGCTGGGCTAGACAGGAACATATAGTGTACGTACAGAGGCATAGTGAAGAGTCCATTACATCTCTGTAGCCAGGCTTTGCCGTTTGCTTCGACCAGATAATAATATTTGGCGCCAACAGCGCCTATCCTGCTGGTGGAAATGAGCCTGTAAAACTGGTCTGCTTCCTTTTACAATCTCTATACGTCTTTAATGTGTCTATATGAATGCCAGTGTACACCAGGCATGTATGTAATGAGATGAACATGAAGAGGTTTGGAAGAGGAAACGTCCCAAACACAGCAAAATGATGAGAATATAAGAAAATACAGGCAGAGGGCAGAGTCTCTGTAGATAAATACACCGACACACACTTCTAGTGGGTCATAAGTGATGATTGAGAGGGATTACTTTTGTATGAGTCTATACATAGTTTTTTAGGAAAATCCTGCATAGTATACCTTTTTAAGGACCTCTTATCTATGTTGGCTTAAAGGTTGAGACTGAAAGTCTTTGTTCTTGAACTTATTGACAAAACAATCTCACTACAAGGTCCATTTAGTAGCTGTTCTGGAGCTCCAGAATTGCTATGAATGGACCTTGTGGTGAGATTTCATCAACTACATGAAGCAAATGGCTTAGGGAATTTCTCCATTTCAAGCAGTTAATAACTTGTATCTGTACCCATCCCCTGCTGTAGGTGCACCATGCAGAATCCCCCTTGTAGCAGTGGTGTGTGGGTGTGTGCGTGACCCCCCTCTAGTGTGGTCGAAGACAGATTTACAAGGCTTTAATGCTCAATTGCCTCTGCTGGTACTCAGACAACACCAAGCCCGCATGCTTCCATGGTGATCTGCCTCAGAAATCGCACAAACAATTGTCATATCAGGTTCCCTAATCCATCTCTGCCTCCATAACGTCTTTCAAGTGTGTCTATCCTTATCTTAATCACTCTGGCTTTCACCAATGCACCTTCAAGTGGAGTGTTCATCTTGTGAGTGTCTTTACAGCTACTCCAAACAAACTGTTGTAAGTTCACAATGCAACAGAAGGAATGAATTGCTGTCAAGAAGATGTTTTGTAAAGACCACACTTGGCCTTAAATATCTTCACTGTGTTTCCTAGGTTTACACTGTCATTACACATTTGACAAATCTGGATTGCATCAGGATTTGGTACAATTTCAATCCCTCTGAAATCTGGACCATTGTAAGGATGTGGTCTGGCTCACTGGATTAAAGTGCAACCTGACTTTGGATCATCCAGCCCTGCCAGTCAGTGAATCCTGGTGTCAATAAACAGAAACAAAATAGAAGAAACATTTAGCAGTGTCAGTAGTGGTGTTAGGGGAACCCCTACCAAAAACAGATAAACAAGATGTAATCAGCACTAAACATAGCAGGTGGGAAAGTCATTAGTTTTGCAGGTATTTGACATTTTGGCCTGATGATGGCACTAGATGAAATGATGGTAACATGAATGTGTGTAATTTCATGACAACCTATCCAATAGTTCTTAAGACATTTCACTTAAAACCACAAATATGAATGTCATGTTGGTGGTAGAGGAAAGCTTGTGGAATCAAAGTCAGTGGCGTACGCCATTTGGGAACCATAACTGCCCAAACCAAAGTTTGTGCAAATCCATCTAGTAGTTGTTGAGGGACTTGACAGGATATGTGAAAACTATCACCAAAGTCAATATCAATCCTGTGGCCACCATGGATATCTGTACCAAATTTCATGACAATGCATTCAGTAACTGTCGAAACAAGCAAGATGACATGTTTATTGGCGGTTTTAAAGTATGTAAATGTTACAAACCGTGGCCTGTATTGAGAGCTGCATTTTGGGGGGGGGCTAGTCAGATTTCAGTTTGCATGCATGCATTAAAATGGAGGTGTGATAAGAATCCAGCTTGAATCAGATTTAGATGACACTGTGTGAGTGTGATGTGAATGTTAAGCAGGTGGAAGAAAGAGGCTGTGTTTCCTGTGATGTACGACTCAGGCTTGACCTTTCTGCCTCACCTGCCTGAGCGATTAATTAACCTTAAAGCAGTGTGTAATTAATGGCCCTTCAGAGGACCCTTACACACTCATCTGCACACTCAGCATGACAGCAGAGTTTATGTGTTTGCACCCTCACCCTGAAGGAGGCAGAAGTAAGAGGCTATTTTCTTGTCACTCAGCTCACTGTAAACTCAGATGTGACTGACAGATGTCCCACCTACGAGTAGTTCTGATTGGACAAACTCTGCTACGTAAGGCACACCACAAGATTATCTTCTTTTCATTAGTCCTCATCATCATGTTTGCTGATTGACATTTTCTTGTGAAAACATGAGTATTTTCCATCTTCACAAGATATATATCGCCATATCACACAGCCCTATCATTTGACTGGCCATAGTTAGATAATCAACAATGTAATACATGTAATACAATATACACACATCTGTGTTTTTGATTTTGGGCCACTAAAACACAATAAAACCATTTTAAATCAATGTGATGAAGATGAATTTAAGTGTTTTTATCATGTGATTGATTGTCTCAGTATTATATCCTCAATAATTACTGTGATATTAATTTTGTCCATATTATTAGTACCTCTTCTTGACTGAGAGGGTCCCTTCCACCAGGCTGTAGGAGTACAGGCTCACAGCAGTACGCTGTGTGTGTGTGTGCGTGTGCGTGTGTGTTTGGGTGTGGGTGGATTAGGGCCTTCACACACACACACACACACACACACACACACACACACACACACACACACACACACACACACATTACCCTGTATTTGAAGTTCTTTAAGCCATCGCATAAGCTCATGTGTCTGTGTGTTGCAGTGTAAGCTTGCTTGTTTGGCTGATTTGCTTGCATTTAAAAAGTGGTTTGATCCCCATTAGGGCCTGTTAACCCTCTCTATCCTTCTGCGCCTCCTGCCCACTGAGCTTTGTGTCACACAGACTGTGAACTCTGCTTCCTTGTGGGAAAAAGATTAGTGCCAGACAATCTCCTGGTCATCTAAGGTTATCCAGACCGTATTAGAGCAGAGCTTCAAAGCTCCTCCACCATGCCTCACAATTACAACTGCAGTCAAGTCAAAGTTGGCTGTTGGTCACATCCACAGATGCCCACCTACACATAGTGTTAAATGTTGATGCTTACCTTTAGTTAACCTTACTGTTGACTCTTTTGCAAATCATGATGTAGTGTTTAAGATTTTCATGAAATGTATGAGTTAAAAACAATATGAATTGATGTCTTTTGGCCACTAGGGGCAACAGAACACGCTATGAATATAACATTGTATCAGACAATGTTATAACATCAGCATTCATTTGGAGTTGTGTTTCTGTTTTGGTCTTCACCAACTCCTGAGGGAAATATCTTTCTCTTTAGCTCTGTATGTTCACCAGCTAGTTGCTAATCATGTCTGTCTGCTGTTTGGTGCTGAGCAGGTTGTACAGCTGCCTGCTGCTGCTGGAAACTACGCTAATGAGAGACTGAACCAAAACAGTAAAGTAGCAGGCCATAAAACCGAAACAATGAGCTGAAAGATGCTAAACGTGTTCATCACTGTGAGTGACACATTTCACATCACACACAATCATTTGACACATTGTTAATATGAAAGTATTGATTAGTGCAGCTTTAACCTTTTTAATTGTGTCAAAATATAACAAAGCACAGGGGCAGCACAGTTAAATTGAGATTACAGCCCTGCCAGGGAGCATTTGCCATTTTGGCAGGGAATGTGGGCGATATAAAGTTTTATGGTGAAGGTATAACCTCCTCCTCTGTCTTTCATCTCTTTTCATGCTCTGCTTTGCCTTCACATCTCTTTCCGTCTCTGCCCTGGAATTTCATCAGCTTCTTCTGCAGCTCCTTTACTCATGAACAGAAAGAGCTGCATCTTCCATCTATTTACCTAATTGTACACATTATGCAAACCTTGCTCAGCTTTTTTGGGTGGGAGAAGCTTTGAAGCTGCTCTGCCCTGCAGAAACGCACCTTTTTTTAGCTCTGCTGCCTCAACAGCTGAGGCATGTTGAAAATGCAATAACCTTACATTATAATGATAATGATGAAGGTGATAATGACAAAAGATCAAATGAGATTTTGTATGGCAAATTTGCAAGCTTAAAGCCATAGTCTACAGCATAGTGTATGGCTTTTGACATGTAAGTGTTGTAGTGTATCCAGTGTCCGAAATTAACTTTTTGACCCACCTGCCAAAGGGACTGGTAGATTAAAAAAAAATCCACCGGCCAAGCATATTTTTTACCGGCCAAAATAATACGTCAAATATACATTAATTTCAGTACATTTCTTTGAGATAATAAGATAATAGCTATTTAATTAATGGTAGCTAGTAGCAGACTGGCAGTAAGTTGCAGTTTAGTGGAGAGCACTCCTACAGTTTCGCGGCACTGTTTAGATGTGTGTAAAAAAAACAAAAAAAAAACACATGGTGCGCGTATCTACACTGTATGTACAAATGGGAATAATTGCTCTGAGTCATCATGCCAGATATTTTATTACATGGCTATTTCGGTACAAACATTTACCGTTTATCAGTGTGGCAGATAGCCTTCTGAGATTTACTCGCCAAATGGAAAATCTACTGTATTTGGCACTCGGTGGGTGTTAATATCGGACCCTGAGCATCTCAGGGAAAGAAAATCATCTAAGTGTGAAGAATGAAGCAAAAAAAAAAGCTTATTAAGTCACCCTTATTTTGACTAACTCACGATACAATACTATAATGATATATTGCAACAATGCTATCACAAGACGGGTCATTCTGCAATACGTGATATTTCACTGGAAAATGATCCACATCATCACTTTACATATATCACTGTGGCTCAACAATTCAGTCATCGTTTTAACTGTCAGACATAAACTGGAAAAAGTCTGAACTGCCAGGAAGCAGAACACAGTTCAAACTACTGTTTCCAAGTTAAAGAGTGAAGTTTTACACTCAGCTTCAAAATAACTTTAGACTTTTTATTTAAAGTTTAAGGAACCAAAAAGAATACCCATCATATTGCAATACAATACAACACTATTACACCAAATCATACATAAAATCAAAGAAAAAAAAAGTGTCCAAGCCAGTGAGTTTGCATGGTTCTTGGTTTGTGCATTACAATTTTATCAAGTTCACGACTTTGATCTGTCCTTCAGATAAGCTGGAAAATGTCAGTGCCAGTGCAAATTAGTTACTGCACATCTCTTATGGATGTTCATGAAAAGGATTTCTCTTCTGCATTTCTTCCTCCATTTGACATTTCAAGGGTCTGCCTCAGATGTTCCGGGCATTTGGGTGGAAATGTTGCTATTGACGGCATCCAGTCCTAAGGCCTCATACACCAAAGTGTGAAGCAAGTGTAGTGAATGTGTCTCTGTGTTTTTAGGCTCCCATCTATCACCCTCCTCCTCCTCCATCACTTGACATCACCTCTATTCATCCCACTCCTCACTCCTCTGTCTTTCTCAGTCCAGATGAATAAATGATGGCAATGTGATACCACTGCACCAGCCTATGCTGAGCTGGACACTCTGACACACTGATACTACCCAACCACAAGGACACACATACACTTGCTTTCTCCGTTTCTTCCTCTCATGTACAACTACAAGGAGATACACTCACACAGTTTTTCAGTTTTGACCCTGTACCTTCACACTCATGTTTGTTGCCTTTAACTCTTAAGTTTGTAGATGAGCTTTGTAGTGTTAGTAAGTTGACCCTGTGTGAAACTGCTGGTTAGTCACATGGTCTGTGTGTGTGTGTGCATTGCATGTTTGAGTTTGTGTGCGTTTCTGTTGGCATGAAGGGCGTATGCTGCGTGGAACCACAGGGTGTGTGTGTGTGTGTGTGTGTGTGTGTGTGTGTGTGTGTAAGAGAGAGAGTGAGGGAGAGAGAGTCATGGTTCAGGAATGTACTGTATAATTTGCTACAGTGGAGCCTCTCACTGCAATAACACCTGGGGCCCCATGGGAGATGAAGTTCTCTTGTCTGGTATTTTTGCACATGTGAGAGATGGGGTAACTGTTCACTGTGGATACTGAAGTTAGACCGAGCATGGTGTTTGTGGGGCTTTAAGTCTTTAAAATGAGGATAAATATTTTGAGACTTAAATATGATTAATAAGGTTGTAAACAGCAACTTTCTACTAAAAATCTTGAAAAGGTTTTTACTTTATTTACCAGTCTTGATAACAGGCAGCAGCTTGCTGTGGGAGTGGGTATGTATGGACTGAGTAAATAGCAGTTCATGTGATTGATGGCTGTAATAATCCTTGGTAGTACTAGCTAAACAAACCAACTGTTTCACTCTTTCTGTCAGACACTCAGCATACTAACCATTGTGGTGTTGCTTGGTGTGGTGACCGTTCCTTAGTTGCTGTGCTGGCAAGTTGCTGAGCAGGAGGGTGAGTGTTGAGAACCAACCCAACTGTGTCCTGACTATGGAACATTTTCTGAAAATACTGAAGTCTGGCTACACAGATTTTTTGAGTTGTATACTCTTTGAATCAGATATTCCATGATTTTTTGATTTTTTTTTTTCCTGTTTGTTTGTTTTTTTTTTTTTTTTTTAAAGAGTACTTCACTAATTTAGCATTGCATTCTAACACTGGATATGACACCAATCAATCAATAAATGCAGCAGAATGTTTTTTTTTTTTATTCCATGTATTCTTCCAGGTACTGTAGTGCCGCACTACATCACTGTTACACAGGTGTAACAGGGGTCAATTGTCTCTTGTCTATCTATTCAGTTTATAACACCCCAGTTGAATCTCTTTATATTGCTGATTGTGGTGACAGCCAGCTCTCTGCGTTCTGTTTTGATGATGATGGTGGACTAACAGCTGACAGTTTGCTAGTTGACTCCAACAAAGAGACGCAGACAGCTCTGATATCGATTCAGTGATGATTTGTTTATTGCTTACAAGTACTTCAGGATCTGTGGGATACAAGCCTGGAGTCAGTAAAACTATTCAGTATAAAAGAAAATCATAATCAAAGGAAACTTACAATACTAATGAATGATTTCTGTAGCCAAGCTCAGTAACCACTAACTGACAAGTTATAGGGCCAACAGTCTAACCTTGAACAGGATCAAAGACTTCTATTACAAATTACACAAAGACACTACTGATACAGATGGATCAGTACACATATATAATCACTCTGGATGTCAATATAATTACTGTCTCTCTCAGTTAGGCTATACATTAATATTTACAGGTTTTCATTTAGCAGTCGCACACTCATCTGGAGGATACAAGCCCGGTCTGACTTGTTCCCCCGTTGATGGGCTTTATAGCTGCATCGTTACCTTGGATACTGTGTAGCCCAGTATTAAATATGAAATATGAAAGAACAGCATAAAAATATGAAAATAACACAAATATGTATACCTTACGACTGTCAAATTAAAGTAAAATTACTGACAAAATTAAATTCTATATTACAAGATTTTGCTGTTAGACACAGTAAGCACTTAAAGCTCAAATTATGTATTTAATGTAACATGCAAGAGACATATGTTACACAGGCTGTGGAAAAGAACATGTTTCCAACACTAATTGGCAGTGCAAGTGGGATTATACCTCTGAATGTCCACAGGATCACGTCACGTTCTGTTCCCACTGTGCTCAGGCTCAGTTATGGCTTCAACGTCCACTGGAAATATTTGAGAAGCAGAACGTCTGTTCTTTAGAAGCCACATTTCTAATATATTTCAGTTTTGTTTTTTTTTATGTTTTACAAGCATAAATACACATTTGCAGCTTGTTTTTAGATGTGGTAACCTTTGTTGCTTCTCTGTGATTGCTTATTGTAAATGTCAATATTGACAATCCCTCAGTACAACAGCAGCTTGGTAATGACTTCTGGTGAACATAGCATTTAAGAGCTGAGATCAAATTTCATACTTGTTCCGTTATCTGACAACAGAAACAGAAAGATATCTGAGAACTATATGATGAATTTGGCTGCATTAAAACAGTATATGTGATCACAGAGAGATGGTGAGCATGTGAAGTCCTGCCTAGCTGTCCTCAGTCTGAATGCCTGCTAATGAATGGGCACATGAAAAATCAAACAGGTCTCTGTATGAAACTTATTAAATAATGGCCTCATCAGTGACGCTCCATATCGCTCAGTGTGCTACGCTGCAGAGACGATTTTCCAGACAAAGGGAAAAGAGTGTTGGCAAACTTCTAAGGATTTGTGTGCACTCTTCAGAAAGATCAGACTTCACTACTGCAGCCAAATAAATACACACAGTACAGTGCACACTGTCACAGCTATTGTCTACATCCAGCATGGTCTAACACTAGGTTTTAACATATAAACAAACTGTAACATGGCAAAACAAAAATGAATGAATAATCAATTAACTAAAAATAAGTTTTACACACAATGAACGTTTGTGAGGAGGCTGAATCATCTTCATGTGAACATGTGATTATATGTGTCCCTCAAACACTTTGAGCAGACATTCAGCACCTTGACTGTGTATTTTCCACACACAACTTTTCTGCACTTGAGGCACTTGGCAAAAAGGGTTTTTTTTTTTTTTTTTTTTTCCAGGTCGTTCTGCTCTTTTTATCTTTTAATTATGACTTGGCATAGTTGCCTAGCAACTTAGAATGTTTAAACATGAACCACATGAAAATAAATGCATTTCATATAGAGGTAAATTTAGCCAGTGGTGGTTACAGGTATAAATGCCTGTGTTTTAATCTGGATTCATCTTCAATATTTTTAACAATAGGGGGTGCTGCACAACATTATTTTAGGAAAAGTCAAAGACTGGGGGACATGAATATTTTATTAAAACATAGTAACGTACAATTCCCTTCCAGTGCTAATAACCTAATGTACAAACAAAACGTCATGCTGTAAAATGTTGTTCTTGGAATAGAAATAGCTGCTAAATCAGTGTCTGTATATTTGCCTGAAATATAGCCATATACTCTTCTCAGAGGGAAATAGAAGCTGAGCCATAACTTTATTATATTAAGTAATTCAAAACCACTTGAGTAAGCAACAGAACTAGGCAGTTAAATATCTGAACTAAATGACAGTTTCTTCAGCACTGAAAACCCCACTGTAACCTTGGACAACCCACACTACCTGCCATATTTACATGAATGATAAAGTCCTGATCAAGATAAACCACACACACTGATCTGTACATGTCACATAACGTCCACATGCTAGTTCTTAACTCATATAGACCTGTGCCAAACATGTAATATTTAGATAAACTGTAGAAAAGTGTGTGAGTCGTGTGTTTGACAGATGCATTGATACTTTCTGATGTGAACATAGAGTTGTGAAGTGGGAGGGGCTGCTGGTTCCAGAAGGGTTATTTCTCATTGTGTATTTCCATTTCAAATATTTTTTTAAACCATCTCCTTAATGTTACTGAACATAGAAACTCAGGACTTTCCTGGATAATGTAACAATTCTATTAGTTAATATTATGACCACCAGTTTCAATTGTTTCAACTTTGTTTCTGAGAAATCATTTTTTTGTCTGTGATTTTGGTGGACGACTAACTAAGAATACTACAATACCCATGAGCCTCAGCCAACCTTGCTATGGAGAAGTAGCCATAGGCGCGAATCAGAGCGTAATGAATTCAAAACTCTTTGTTGCTGAAGTTGTAAACAAAACCCAGCGGCTTCTTGCTGAATGCACTTTAAGAGTCAAAGGTAAATTCTACCCCGAGTTTTTTATGTACACAGTCTTGTACCTTTGACTTTTTAGCTCGACCCACTTCGCAACTCTATAAACCTCTAGATCTGTCAGTATTTCACTGCTCAGTCTTTTTAGTATCCAGTACTGATCTGTACCTGTATCAGAGTATAAGCTTTACTTTATACATGTCTGTATTCTCCAAATATACATATGATATACAGTACAAGTGTGTAAGTCCTGTATCTTTACATGCATTGTTGTGAACATAAACCTTTTGTGTAAAAGTTTACTTTTTTAATATTACATGGTTTGTTGTTTTACACCACAATTACTACTGATTTCAAGTTATTGACTTTATACTTTATTTCTGTGGATGACTTGTCTGACTTGGTTTCTGAACCTCTCCCCTGCTAAAATTAATGCTTATAGTTGATATAACTGCCCCCTCTAAAAAAACAGCGGGTTCCAGTCTGGTCCCTGTGACTTAAATGGGCTACAACCACTGACTGCTCAATGATTTTATAAAGTTGCAAAACTGATTAATGATGAGACTGTTGTGAATTATCAGCAGCAGCAATGATCTTTTTCTTCCAGTGATCGGCTGATACAGAGACACCGTGAGAATTCTTCAGGTGTGTCTGTATTGTGTTAAGTACACAAAGTGTCTCACATAGAATATTTCAAGCCGACATATAGAGATTTCTTCCTGTGAAAGCTCTGTTATATCAGTCGGTGGAAAAATTAAAAAATCTCCAGCTCTACTTTGATGTTTGGAAATCTCCCACTGGCTGTGTTTCAAGAACTCTCTGACTTGGAACAGGAAGAGGTTTGATGTAGAAGATTAGAGCCAAAGCTGCAATGATTAGGTTGCATTAGAGCCGCAGAACTGTACTGTCAGCCATTTTTAATATAACTGGACTGCTTCTAGATCCTTTGTTCTGTATATCAAAAGAAATATCTGTTAGTCTTTGTGAATGTTTTCCACTTTGACGCAGATAATGGCAGACACGACTTTGTCCTTTTTAATCTACTTTTCAGTATTTGTGAATTGAATCAGGGGTGAATGTAAGTGTTGACTTACTGGTTAGTTACTAAAGGACAGATGGCTTTCTATACTGTCCCACGTCTGTGTGAGCCTCCTCTCTTTTTAGTCACTTTGCCTCAAACTCATGTCTCCCAGATAACTGTATGCTTTGATGTGTATACCAAGTACAGTTCATGAATCAATCTTTGTTTTAGCTCACACATGCTATGCATGTTCCTCTGGTGCACAGTGTTAGTGATGACAGCTTCAGCTGAATCCAGGACACTAAGTCCATCTTGACCCAAAATCAGTGGAAAAGGAGATCTAGCTGTGGCAGATGAGGCCTCTGTTGAAAGGCCAGCTTGTAGCTAGAGTATGTTGGAGCTATGTAGCTGTCAGATCAGTCTAACAGTGTCCAGTTTAGAAAAACAACAAAGACCCCAGTTACTATATAGCTTCTGTCCTTTACAGTCTTGTCCTAATTGTTGTCTGGTGCTAAATGGGTTAACCTGGCATTAGTGCCTGAATGCTACATTTTGAGGCAGACACACAAAAATAAATAAAAAGTAAAAAATACATTGAAAAATAAATGTGTCAATTATCTCTGGTGGACAAACGGTATAATCGCTTATTATTATTATTATTATTATTATTATTATTATTTCCAAATTACAAACAAACAAAACCTATGTTTGACATTTCTTAATTGCAATATGTTGTTACTCATCAGCTGACATATGAGCTGATACAGGTACATCTGCTATACACTAATATAGGTAGGGCTCCACTTGTCATTGCAACTTGGCATTACTGCAAAAAAAGACAGTATTGCTACATTCACTGAATGAAAAGTCACTCTGTGGCCTAAATGATAGCTACAAAATGGAGCTAGCAATTCATATTAACTCTGAGTAATTTCACTACCTTTTACTTTTAAACTTATCTTGGTCATTATAAGGGCTAGCCATACATGCTCTATCTTATGTTTTGTTTTTTCCAGAACAGTCTAGGCTATCTAGATCTTCCATCATTTCATATGATAATACTTGCAGATTTTTCATATTAGCCTTTATATCAAGGGGGGAAAAAAGACTGTGTCTTATGAAATTGCTATGTTTTTACATGTATCTCACCATAAAATGTTGGCAGTAGAGATATCTTTTATAATTGTGTAGGGGAGATTGTCTGCAATCTGGTAATATTGGAAACATTGTGGTGTGGTAACTCTAATGTGCCTAATGGAAATGTGTTTGGGCATGTGCACATTTGTGCATGAGCCTACTTGCACAGGTGACCGGACTACAACTTTTGAATCACTGCAATGAAAAGCAAATACATTATTTTGTGTTTATTCATACAAAGTGGGATATAATGTCAGCCCTGTATTGGAGACAGTGCAGATATTTGGTGTAATGTCAAAACCGGATTACTGGACAACGCTTTGGCACACAGAGAAACAACTAGCATCATCAGAAAAGATAAGTTCTGCGGTTTATTTTGAAATGCAGTATATTGTGAAGTGATGGGGACTTTGTGACTTATTCAACTGAGAAGCAGGAGTGTGAAAATGCATTAAAAGTCAGTGGCTGCTTTGTTGCAGGATTTTAGTTTCAGGTACTGGTGAGATAATTAAAAACAATCTAGGAAGTCCAGTTTGAGTAGCAGATTTGTGACTATAAAGACTTGTCAGATGCCAAAACATGCACAATGATTCATAGTACTCAGACAGGATTTTACAGCTCTAGAAAGTTACTGTATCGCAGCGCCAATGATTTTATCTTGTTTGCAACAACTGTGATTAAAACAAGAAATATGCTGATGAAGTTACAAAGTAATCTACCAAGAATGTGGAAACCATATTTTTTGCCAGAGCACTCTGTGTCAGGACCTTTCTGTGCCAACGCAGTGGCCTCACTGAAATGTATGAGGGGGCTGCGTTTGTAATGTCACAATGTTAGTTTGAAAACAACCTTCAGAGAAACCATCAGAAAAATTCACTGAGTTATTAAAAAATAAAGCATGACACCATTTTTGTCAGCCAAATGGAAAAAAAATAAATGTTCCTCTAGTTCTCCAGGAATGTTAGATTGATATGTTGATCTGATCTGCACTAGAGGAAAATTCAAGAGATCTCCAAAGTTATTACAATTCATCCTGTGAGGAACATCAATCACTGAACCAAATTTCTTGGCAATGCATTTCGAGATTCAAGATTCAAAGGTTTAATCACATGTCACATGCTCATACAATATATGCTGTGCACTGCAGTGTGACATACTCTCGAGGCTGTGCTGAAAAGGCTAGTATGCAATAATGAATAATACCTTGTTGGGCTGCAGCTAATGATTATTTTCATTATCCATTAATCAAACCAAAAATGTCAACTTGGTTGTGGTGCTAGTGGAAAAGTCACCAAAGTCAGTAGGAGACATCCTCTGCAGACCATGAATGCCTCTATATTACATTCATGATAATCCATCCTATTGTTACTGAGATATTTCAGTCTGCATTCAGACCTCAGGCTACACTTGGAGTGAAAGTGACATCACTGTCCCTTTAGACCTGCTGACTTCACAGTCATACCAGGAGATACATTCCCTTCTCCTTGTATCATGTGCACTGATGCAACTCACCAGTCTTCAGAGCCAATCAGATGAGGAGGAAGGACTTGATTCATGTTTCAGGCTCACCACTGAACAGATGTAGCTGCTGTGACATGAAAACATTTCATCTGCATGAACTGAACTGAGGTGGTGAATCATATTTACCTTGTAACAGCAATTTAGAGACACTCACAACAGGAGTCTTCAACAGGGTCTTAGTGAGCTTCTTGTAGTGAGCAGAGATCTCAGCGCAGATGCAGCTTTGAATGTTAGACTATAGCAAGTGAATGAAGCCTGCGAGTCAGATACCACTGCGACTCTTATTTTCTCTCAGTGTACTTGAACCTTCCAGGCTCAGCCAACCCCACTGAGCCAGAGAGTTCTCCAGAGCTGCTTCTCATTTAGAGCAAAGAGCACACACGCTGACTCACTGCAACACACACTTAGATCTACACACACAGCCATTTTGGCAAGTGCTGGGGGAAATCCTTTGAGGGGCATTCTGTATCTCTTTATGGCCACATTCACATAAATTAGTGCTGTGAACACACAAGCCCTCTGTCGCCTGTGGTGTGTGTGTTTGTGTGTTAGCCCTGACCTCTGCTCACACCCCGACTGCTGTTCATTTCTACAAGATAAGCAGACATTTGCACTGATAAGTGAAATAAATAAAGAGTGTGTTTTGGGGTGGGGTCAGGATCAGACTAGAACTCTGATTCTCAACACAGGGTCAAGTGTGGTCTGATAATTTCTTTGTAACGCTGAATATGAGAGTTTAAGTTAAGCATTAGTCAAAGTTTTGCCTGTATAGCATATGGTCAGTGAGGACAGATGTTCTGTCAAAGAGTTTATTGCCTTGTAGCCTGGCTGCGCATTTTATGGGCCCTGTGATGACAGAGGGTGGGGTTCAGATGGAGGTTGGGTAAAGCAGAGGGAGAAAGAGGCAAACTGAGCGACAAAAGGACACTGAAAGAAAAATGAAAGCTGGGGAGTAGCAGAAAAGGATACAGAAACGTGTGTTAGGAGTTATGTTCAACTGAAGTTAATTAAAAGTTAAGTTAGTCAATCTGGCTAAAAATAGAAGTGAGAAGTTATCTTTGCATTGTGGGAGTTTAACACCTAGTCTTGTCAAATTTAGTTTTGTGTCTTAAGTGGAACTCAGTTTAGTCTGGACCTAACTGCAGCTATTAAATGAAATCCTACTCAAATATAACATTTTGTCAAACATCATGGTATTGGTTGTTAGGTCAGTCCTGTACAGACACAGAGATGAAAATGCTGTGTTTGGCTGCAGCCCAGCTAGATGTACTGTGGCCCCATCCATCAGCTTAACAATCAGCTGATCCAAAATAAATGGTGGCTTGATTACCCAGCCAGAGACATCTGTCACTGTGCTGTCTGGAGATGGTGAAGGAGGAGAGAGACAGAGAAAGTGTAGTACTTCATTCAGTAACCATAGGAGCCTACTCCATTATTACAACATAACTTCATAATCATCTTAAACAGAAGACAATCGGTAAGAATCCCTCCTCATATTTGCGGTGCATGGTTTAAACCTTTGATAATCTGTTTAATTCGAGTATATTTGCAATTTAAAAGCGATGTTAACACCTGAAACAACCACTGCGTTTAGTTGGAATACCTAACTGTGAAAATATGTACCTAAAGGAAGGGATGTCATCTGGTTGCCAAGGAGGTCTGAAATATGGTGTCCTCAAAACCAAGTATAACTGCTGCTAGCGAATCATTTAATGGCTCACTGGTTAAACGGGAAGAAACCGGTACCGTGCAGGTCACATGTCTACAGCTGAAAGATGACTTACTGTATCTGCTTAACACTGTTTTTGTGATGGACTTCTTCCTCCTTGTCTCTCTGTCTGTCCCTCCTGCCCTCTGGTATTTTCACATCAAAAGAACAGTTTGCACGATTGCATGATTTTATTCCCTCTTAGATAGTCTTTTAAACAGGGTCATGAGGGCATAGACATTTAAACTATTGGGCAAAAGATAAATCAACTCAAACTCTGCACATACATCATTCTGCATAGTGAAGCTTAAACATCCAACTTTAGGAACAAGAAGAACAAGAACATATTTTTAAGTGGAGGGGGACTTTAAATGCACTCATGCTGTGATCAAACTGCTGCAGAATACAAGCTGCACCAGTTTTACACATAAAGGTCAGTGTACTCATAGTAGTACTCAGCCTGTAAAAACAGTTGTATAATGTCTTTTGCAGCTCTGGAGCAGCTTTGTCATATCTGAGAAAATGCATGCAATGCAATGGTATCTCAACTGAGGCTTTGAGACTACACATTTATAAGTCTGTGAAACAAACTGGAGGTGTGGAGTTTAAAAGATGTGGGTGTTTACCATTCAGGAAGGGTCTAACAAGGAGATGTTCTTGGTTACATTATGGTAAATGTAGGTTCCAGTGTTTTTGAAGCTTGACCTATACTAAGGATGATAAGTCAGGATATCTCAGCCTCTGCTGCTTCAGTTGTGACAATCATTTTTCTTATCCGTCCTTATGGAGGATTTTAGTCATCGGATGTCTGGATCTTAAGTTACCAGAGAAACAAGCTGAGCAAACGTTAGCAGCATCTTGGGTCGCAGCCCATCAGGATGTCCTGTGAGTGCCGAACAGGGTCAAGAATTTTTAACGTGAAACAGGCTTTATTCAGTGTTTTTACCGGTTTTAATCACCGGGTCTGTTTGTTTTGGAGAGGAGAAGATCTAATTCGGCTCCCGGTAAGAACCTCCTGAATGATGAACACTGAAGGAATCCTAACTGGGAGAAGCTGACTGCAGTGACGGCAGTGGTGGTTGTTTAACAATGGAGACAACAACTCCCATGATCCTACGCTATTTCACGACATCATCAAACTCTGTCTTTTGTTATTGTTTTGATTGAGAGCCCCTTAGTTTTAAAGTGTGAGCTGTATAGACAAGTGAGTAATGCACACACACAGAATTGTTGGGTGGTGGAAAGAGGGAGTTCCAGTGCAAGTTAGCACAGGTTAACAATGAATGACATTATGTTTTGCACATTCCTACATGGTGGATGTATATGAATCTATCAGTGCTCAGTCCTGTCAGCTACACACATAAATATGCAAACACACTCTCTTGGTCCTGTCCTCTCTTCATCTGTTGCTCCCTGGCTGAAGAGCTAATGTGCTATAACATGTTCAGTAGACGTGGAGCAACATTAGCATTTGGAGTCATGATTCCTGCCTGCTGCTGCTTCAGCTGAAAATGAGGTAGATGAACTCAGTGAGAAAGCTGTGGGCCATAATATCTTTCTCTTTAGCTGCTAGATGCTTCACTATGTTCACCAGCTAGTTGCTAACTTTGTCTGTCTGCTATTTGGTGCTGGGCAGGTTGTACAGTACAGTTTTACAGTTGTAAAACGGAAACGATAAGCTGAAAGATGCTAAAAACTCAGTAGAGCTGTGAGCAACTGCAGACTCAGTGGATCATTTTCTGCGGACTCATCACTACCAACAAGCAACACCTTTCACAGTATGCACTGGCCCTTCATCCGTTGTTGATTAAAACATATTTTTTATACCAGAAGATTAATTCTGCTTAACTAGACACAATCTGTGTCTCCCTCCTTTAAGCATTGAATCAGAGATATATTCTTTTTCTCAAAATTGGAGAAGATTAGATTCAGCTAGCAGACATGATAAATTTGACAAGGTGTGCAACCTTTTGTTTCTTACTTAAACCAGCTGAGAGTCTGCTGTTTACAATAATGTTATTCAAGATTACAACACTGTACTAACCTATTCTTTCTTTCTGTTTTCTCTTTCCATTTGCTAATCCATTTGTATCTTTGATTGTCTACTAGGGTGCTTGTTAGAGTTTGCAAAGTCTGTTGTTTTGTGTTTGTATATTTGTTGTAACTTTCCATATGTAATGACAATTTTGTTATATAATATGGGACAACTTCTATCTTTATAATGCTTTATAATCAGTATAAGCAGTCTGAAGGGTTAAAGTTATTTCAGATTTCAGACCTGGTTGTTTTGGCGACACCTTTGTGCATTTAAATAATGCAAGTCCCAGTTCTGTTCGAAAAAACAAGCAAACAAACAAGCAAAGATTTTGTCAAAATGATGAAAATCATTCATTAACTTTTTTTTTTTCAATGACAAAGGCACTTTGTTGATGAGTTCTCCAATTGTTTCTGGACCCTCGAAGAAATAGAATAAACTCAGGAACTAAATCAGAAGCTCAAAGTTCCTGTTGGTATTTCTGGAAAACCATGAAGAATGGGCATATTAAACTGATAACATCACAGACCGATGGCTTTTTTTGAGACATACACACATACAAGAAATGAGATGTTTTTGACCAAAGTACACCCTGGGACAGGAATCATGTCTTGAACCCATGCCTAAAACATAACAGATCTCTCTTTTGAGATCTTCCATGTTGTGTTAACTTTTTTTATAGGTTGGAGGATGTTTTCTTTTGCAGTGCAGCAATAGAGATGGTTAAACCCCACAGAACACCATATTATCAGGTCTCTGTTTATAGAATTCCCAGACTTGAGGGCTTCTCATTTTATGTATCCAAACTATATTAAGATGAGTCAATATATGGTCTTAAAATATGGATAATGGAGAATCACTGAGGACTGTATCTGGCAGGGCACTGTGTCTTCCTCCTTGTAACACAGCCAGATGTGAGGGCTGTCCTGTGTGTGTGTGTGTGTGTGTGTGTGTGTGTGTGTGTGTGTGTGTGTGTGTGTGTGTGGTACTAGTCTCTGTGGATGTGATTAGTGTGGATGTAGCATCTAAACCCTGCTGCTTGTTTTATGTTTAAGGCTTCCAGGTGTCTCGCCTCTCTGACTTGGAAATGAAAAATGCAGTGAATATTGAGTGGCTGGCTTTGTGTGTATGTGTGTGCATGTACTCTCCAGTGGTTTATGTATATACTACATACATATTTCTACATACTACATGTACATTATTGGAAGTGTTAGACATTATTTTATGTAGAGATGGAAACCTGGATAGTTACTCTTCAGCTGATTGGGAATTGCTACATTTTTCGGTTCTGAAGTAACAATAAATATCTAGAAAATGCATTTCCTGTGGAAAATGCGTGTGAATGCTGACAGCTGAAATAAATCGCAAAGCATTGCTGAAAATACAGAAATCTGCAGCAATTTTAAAAATCTTTTAGCGCTACCTACAGGTGAAATTGTATCAAATGCTACAGACTTGTTCAGCATCCCCACCTGTACAACTTTGCTGAATTTGGTTACCATGGAATATTACATTTAAGAGATATGGCAGTTAATAAGTAGTATGGTGGTGTTTCACTAATGGCCACAAGGTGGGGCTATTGATGCCATGCTTCATTATGCCATGCACATTCTCATGGAGAACTTGTGTACTAAGTTTCTTTTTATTAAAGACAACAGAACTGTAGAAATGTCATGTTATAATATTACAGTAGCGCCCCCTGTGGGTAGAATTATATCAAATGTTACACACTTGTGCAGTGTGGCTGTATGTAAAACATCCCCAAATTTGGTTGCAATTGTATTTAGCAAACGGTAAGTGATATCCAAAAACAAACTCATAAGTTTCATTCAGGATCATCTAAATATGGTATGTACCAAGTTTGGTGAAGATTAGATGAAATATGTACCAACAGAAGCAAAAAAATGTGTTTACCAAAAAATCCAAAATGGCGGAAAATTGGCACGCAAATGTGTGGCCTATATCAGTCGAATCTGCATCATCCAAGGAACACACTGTGCAAATATTGTTTTAATAGTCCTTATGGTTCATTAGCAGGTAGCCAAAACGTAAAACATGTAATAACTGACCACAAGGTGGTGCTATTGGTATCATGTTTTAATATGTTAAGCATTTCCATTTAGTATGAATCCTTCAGCACTTTTAGTTTTTCAGTTATCAACTTTCAAACATTCCTCCCATAGACTTTTAATATTTTAAAAAATAATATAAAATCACTGGAATATGCTAGAAAGAAATAAAGTCATAGCATAAATGTCCTTAAAGAGCTGAACATTTTGATACTTAAATGGTTTCTGTAGCTGAAAGTACGCAGAAGTAGTTAGTGATCGAAAAATGTACAGAAGAAGAATTTGTGTGAATAAAAATAATGTACCAATAAATAAGGTTGGGTTTTTACAGCTACATAGCTGGTTTAATTTTGAATCTTGGCCCTGATTCACTAAGCTCTGATGCTAAAAATATCTGAACAAATAGTGATTAATAAAAGGTTTGATATTAGCAAAGATCTTTGTAAAAACATTTCCAGTATGCAGCAGCTTCTCATTTACAGCCTGTGCTGACTGAGTTACTGGTTCACTGGTTAAACTGACCAACATCACAGGTGGCAGGTTATATCAACTGTAGCTGATTACTTTCAAAAGTAAAGTTGCATCACTCTGTTACATGGCTCTACCATGGTCACAGAATTGTGTGTTTTTGTAGTTCAACAAGACCAACAGAGTGGTGATTCAGGTGACTCTCTTACTTAAACTTTCCTCAACATTAGTATTTTAATCTAATTAATAGTATGGAATCGGGATATTTGCAGCAAGCTGCTCAAGAAGATCAGCGGTGGAAGAAGTACTCAGATCCTAGAAGTACCAATACAACAAAATAAAAATACTCCACTACGGGTAGAAATTCTGCATGAAAAATCCTACTTAAGTAAAAATACATAAGTATTATGAGCTTGATGTAGTTAAAGTATTGCAGTAAAAGTAGTGGTTTGTTCCCTCTGACTGATATATTATTATATATGACATCATTAGATTATTAATACTGAAGCATCAGTGTGTAAGCAGCATGTTACTGTTGTAGCTGCTGGAGGTGGAGCTAGTTTCAACTACTTTATATACAGTTAGCTAGTTTAGTCCAGTGTTTCCCAACCTAGGGGTCGGGCCCCTCCAAAGGGTCACCAGATAAATCTGAGGGGTCGTGAGATGATTAATGGGAGAGGAAAGAAGAAAAAACAAAGTTCTGATACACAAATCTGTTTTCAGTTTTTGGAGTTTTTCTCTAATCTTTGATTTTTGGTGAAATATTGGATCATTTGTTTGAAATGAAACCATGTGAGAAGTTTAGAGGGAAAAATCACTATTTGGTGGAGCTGTTAACAACTCATAGACATCTGAAATGTGACCCCGACTACACACTGCTTTATGTAAGACGTCAAAAACCAAAAAGGTTGGAAACTACTGGTTTCAACTTTAACAATATGTTGTATTTTAAAAGCTTGTTATATTATCCATTGTGTCATATCTTCATCTGAAAAGTAACTAAAGCTGTCAAATAAATGTAGTGGAGTAGAAAGTACAATATTTTCCTCTGAAATGTAGTGGAGTGGAAGTAGCATCAAAATACTCAAGTAAAGTACAAGTACCACAAAATTGTACTTAAGTACCATACTTGAGTAAATGTACTTTGTTGTTTTCCTCCACTGAAGAAGATAAAGGTGTCTACAGAAATGTGTCAGATTTAGTCAGCATTTAATGTATATGTATATATACTGCTGTGCATTTTGAGGATGTAGCTAGAAGTTATGAATAATAATTAGGCTCCTGCTAAAAACGGCAGATCATTGAGTTTATAACTTCAGCTAAATGCGAATAATTGATAAGGAATTAGAAAGGGTTTCAATCTGATAAGTGAATTTGACACTGGGTTCAGATTGCATAAAATGTGATTGAATACTAACCTTACAGGTAAATAATAACGCATAATAACTGGATTAAAGCAAACGTTGAGCCAGATTGAACTGTTTTGTTGGACAACCCTGTGTTGTTCTCCTGGACTCTTCTGTGTCACAACCCCCACTATGGCAGCACAGTGAAACTGAAATGAATGAGTGGGTGGGTGGTGTTTTTCCACATGGTGCTAATGTCGGTCTGAACACAGCCTTAGTTGACCTGAATCTTTTGTGGATGCCCATTCACTGATGCTACGTGGCCCTTCATTCGGGCCAGGGCTGTGACTGGAGAGCCAGATGGAGTGGACTGGCTCCTGTTAGCTCCACCACTGATTGGATCATCTTTAAAAATTCATGGCTTTCCCCCACTTCTGTGGCTTGCAACCATCACCACTTCATAACCATGATCTGTTATTAATGACGACTGGGGTGAGTCATCCCTAAGCCCCTTTTTGACCAAAAGTTCCAGGTACTTTGGAAGCAGAGGAACTAAACTTGGAACTAAAAGTCCCTGTAGTGAAGTCCTGTTTGCGTTTCCACTGCATCTGAGGAACCAGGTAGATCCTGCAAAGTAGACCCATGATGAATTAAAAAATGGCGGCGGTGCTTGAAACAGTATTTAGACATGACGAAAAAACAACACAGACCTGTTTTTTGTATTTACTGCTGCATGAGTTGGATGGATGTAATGAATGAATGAAAAGGAGAAATGCAGAGAACGTCTGTCTCCACGGTAAATCATCTGTTGAGCGTTTGACGGTTATTTATTTCTGCTTTAGGATTTAATGACATGGAACAATCAGAAAATAACATTTTATTTCTCTAATTCAACAGCTTTGTTCTCTCTACCACTGCTCCCTCTTTTCATTCACTCTCTAACTTGCGCGAGCAAGTCATGGACAGACAGCATGTCGTTAACAGGGATTTTGAAGAGCAACGACCAAACCAGCATCTAAAGTGACATCTGCCGATATATATTCACATGCTGTTTAATGTGCTGCATCTGAGCAGCTAATTAGCTATGTAGCTGCTAACTGATGTTAGTGGTGCACTTTTTCCCATTGAATGTTTGTTTGTTGGCTTGTTCAACAAGCTAAGCTGCAGAACAAGATGTGTGTTCATGTTTCTAAGTTATCAAGTTTTGATGATGTGGACACAGGCTATTTTTTCATTTACTACCATATTTAAAGGAGGAAGGTATCTCATGAAGCACTTTAATTTAACAATTGAGTATTGAATATTTTATATATTTTAAGATTTTATTTAAAAATTGGATGTCTTGAATGTTGTTTTCATTTAAGACCATTGGCAAAAGTTCCTCGCTTTAAGTGTTTTACTTGTCTTGCTTGTTTTTTTGTTTTTGTCCTGTTTTTGCTGATCCAAAAAATTATCCGATCCATGACTGTGATATGATCTGAACCATGAGTTTTATGATCCATTGCACCACTACTGTGTACTGCCCCAAATTGGGATTCTCTTCAATTTACATCCCGTGACTCCTGTTCTCATAGGAGTTCCACAAAAGCTTGCAGCTTAATTTCTCACTTCAAAAACTCTGACTTTTTGGAAATGCCACTCTACGGCATAAAGTTGTTTCACCTTTGTGGCTCTCCTGTGTAGTGCACTCAAGTGTAAATGGTGTACTGGAGGTTTTCAAAGTCTGACACTGTGGGCCCCCCTGTCAGACAAAACTGAGACCCCCCAGTGATACACAGGGTGAATATCTATATATGAATGGATAGAGGACCAGCCATGCAACAGCCCTATAACCCTGAATGTCTGTCCGTCACTGACTGACTGACTCACTGAGTGATGAAGTTATACCATTGGTCAGCTGGCCCAGTGCTGGAGTTTCCACTTTGGCTGATGCTCTTTCAAAATGAATTGGGGTGAACAGTTTCAATTACGTCCTCAGGGGACATTTACAGCGGAGCAGTCCTGAAATAAGTTTTAAAAACACACATTTACACACTGAAGCATCTCACACAGAGGCTCCGACACTGACAGGAGTGGTTTAACAGCACTGTGCTGGGCAGGTGACAGGTGTGTTTACAATGTTTGTGTGCTCTGAAAGACGTCATGGTGCAGATATAAAGTCACACAGCTGACGGACTGTTAGCCCAGCATGCTAATCCTACGTAAACATATGGGTGAGACCATATGTCTACAGACATCCGCAGAGTAAAACAGTTGAAAGCAGGAGTTAACAGATAATTAGAATAGTTATAATTAGAATTAAAATAGGTTCCCAAGATATCATCCCAGTGTTGTTCTTGCAACCTTTTTTTGACTCAAATGTAGCTTAAACATGTCATGTGATATGCTATTTCAGTACACCTTACCAGCAAATATTACTGGGACCACTACAGAAATATGCAGATGAACATTTAATATCCAGGAATTGACATTATAGACACTACCACTGAATATCCCTGTAACAAATTGGCCACAATTTCACACATTGACCATACACAGTCATATACTAGGTTTCGACCTAGTCTTGTTCATCTGTAGTCCCTGGACAGATGTTACAAAGTCACCCTAAAAAAGTCAGTGGTCAGTGTACCTGGAATATAGGATCCTGAGCATTAGTAATGTCATAAAAACATGGAAAAAGGTCATATTAATGGGTTTTGTCACTCACACATAAGGGAAATTAATCATACCGTCAGTTTTGGAACTACAGTTAAATGTGAGTTACAACTTGAGCCATGTTTTTTAGCCTGTATTTGTTTACATTTTGGTAAGTTGGCACCATTAAAAGTATGCTGAATTATTTATTAGTGGTTCCTGTTGCAATGTACCCATGGATGTACAGACAATCACTGAATTACTTTGATACTGAAGAAACTTTGATGATTCTCAGTTAAGTTTTGGAGTTATAGTTATTTTTCTACATTCTAAGCAGATTTATGGAAGTTTATTCGTTATGCACATCACAGATGATTATCTTTGGCAAGTGTAAGTGACTTTGAATCTAAAAATAAGTGTCTGGGCATTTAGATTTGACTGAGTTATGATAAGTTTGACTGGGTTTTGATGCAAATTTGTGGTTCACAGTGGGCTGTGAGCCGCAAGGGAGTTGTGTACCTTGTGTCTCATTGGGGACACGCTTCACAGTTTGAAACCTATGTGGTTTACTAAGGAGTTTAAGGATCTGCACTTTTTTCCCCTTTTTTCATTATTTTACAGCGTGTCAGTTGGAACTTTTTGAATCAAGCGGAGAAAACTTTGGATTCTTTGGGCATACTTGTAAATCTTGGGAGTTGGGGGTGACATGCAACAAAAGGTTCTTGGACAGATTCGAAACTGGGATGTTGTGCTTACGGACCACAAGGCCCCCATACACTGTGGGATAAAAGCAATCTTGCAGATTCATTGCATGTAAAATGGTAAATGGCTGCATTTATATAGCACTTTTATCCAAACCACTTTACAGTGTTTTTCTGCTGCTCACTCACCCATTCACATACACACACACACACTCACACACCGATGGCGGCAAGCTACCAAGCAGGAGCAATTTGGAGTTCAGTATCTTGCCCAAGGACACTTCGACATGCAGACAGGATGAGTCTGGGATCTGTGCCACTCTCTTGTTTCAGAAATGTAACAAAACTAGCTTTGGTCACATTGTTGGCACTGTTTCATAAAGAGAAACTGGACTTGCTATTTAGAGAATTCATCAGTTTTATCTAGTTATAAAAATGAGAAAGAAGCCAAAATCAATATACAGTATATTTAAAGTAAACAATGACACTAGAACCTGCATTTAGTTAGCCTAACAATGAACATACTTTTACCAACTCAGTTTCTCCAACTAAAACATATTACATTAGGCAGCTTGTTTCCATGATATCAAGGCCTGTTGTTAAAGCAGGTTTTCAATGAAATCATCAAAATATCCATAATGCAATTCAAGGCTCTATGCACTCAGCATATAATATGAGCATTGCTTTGGTGGAAGAAGAAAATTTAAAGAAAGTGTACATGTGCTCACCGCTGAAAATTTGCAGTTGAAACACTTGAAATAGTTTTGAGTTTTTTGAAGATTTGAAATACTGTAGAAATAAACAAGCTAAAATGTTGATTCTTTGCTTCTTTCTGGGAATTGCTGTTAAAGCACTAAAGGTGGTGATCTGTCAGCTGCAGCTGTGGAAAAGGTTCAAAGTGTCAGTTCAGTATTGAAAGAAGTGGAGGAATAAAGTATTTGATAAGTCAGTTGGAGTTTCAGCACTGCAATGAGCTGAAGTTTCAGTTGAAGTGAAAGTGCTGAAAGCAGTTGAACTCCCATTTAGAGTATGAGATGAAAGCAGTTAAAATGTCATTTGATACACATGAGGTGAAAGCAGGTGAAATGTCAGTTTAAATGTTAACAATGAAAGCAGTGGAAGAGGAAATGCTGGAGGTATTTGCAGTGTGTGCATTTAACAACAGTTTTTGTGCTGTAAGCGCTGAAAGTAAAAGATGAAAGGAGTTGAAATATTCACATGTTTCTAGAAATCCAGAGAAGAGAAAGCCACTCAAGTTTAACATCACTGTCTGTTAATGCTGAGTATGAGGTGAGGAGACAGGAGGGATGTGTTCCAGCATGTTAAAATAAAATCATGCTGAGACTGAAAGACAGAAACAGACAGTGAACAGTCTAAAATGCTTTGTAAATTTGCTGCTGCCTCATTAACTTCCAGTTTCTGGAACTCTTCTTGTCTCATCTCAAATCTCATTTTCTCAAAATAAAAGCATAATTTCATTCCAAACAATGTGTCGACATGGTGTGTGTGTGTGTGTGTGTGTGTTCCTAGAAAACACACACTTGCACAGATGGAGTTGGTTTGAGAGGAAGTTTGCGTTTTATTTTATTTCTAAAAGTGTTTAATTTCTGTTTGGCCATCCGTAACACCGCCAGTCTTGGACTTGATTGTGTTGAAAGGCAAAAACATCAGTTTTTCATTTTTCTCTCTTTTCACTGCCATGGTGAACTGTCAGTCCCTCCTCACGCCCCCCCATCCTCCACTCATTTTTCTTTCTTTCACACACTTGGACCCAGATTTGGGGTTGTTCTTCAATAGGCTGCTGTATTTGTGTGTGTGTGTGTTGTGTGTGTGTTTTGCTGCCAGCTACTGTCCTGGTGTGTGACTGGGAGATGAACTGGAGGATGGGATTTGGAACTGGAGAAGCTGGATCTGTCACAGTGTGGGATTTTGGCTTTTCAAATGGATTTTGAAATGCAGCTTATTGGGGATAGAGACAAAAAAAATACAGAGTAGCTTTTCTCTGTTGTTTCTCTTTGTTTACTTAGCGCTTCATCTGTTGCCAGTGTGCTATGACTGTTCATCTCCTCTTGGTTCATTCCTGGTTCTGACAATATTGTTTTTTTGCCATGCTAGTAGCACAGCTCAGACGGTCGGTTGGTCAGTCCACCTTTCATCAATTATTGAATGGATTGCCATTAAATTTCATACAGATAGTCAAGGTCCCCAGAGAATTAACCCCTTTCTAGGCTTTCTGGGCTTTTTTTGCCTGGTTTTCTTTTGTTACTTAGGGCTGCAATTAACAATTATTTTCATTATTGATTAATCTGTAGATTATTTTCAACTGTCATAAAATGCTGATCACTTTTTCCCAAAGCACAAGATGCAACCTACAGTGTCTAGTTATGTCCTGTCCAACAGTCCACAAGTTGCTTAGCTCTGGTCTGAAATCAGTGGATGAGTTGGTAAACTTGGTTTGGTTTCTTTTCACACAGAAAAATCCAAGTGATCCATAATATATCACAAAAATCTACATGAGAATGTTCACTCCACTTATTGGTCAGATGTGTCTGGGGTGGGAGCAAGAACATAAACACAGGAAGAAGGTCCTGAAGAAGCTCTCCTGGCCAAATACAATATTCTTATTTGTGATAGTCCAGGTCAGATCTTGATTCATCCTCCAGCTAGCAACTGTTAAATTTGCTCAATCACATCACAGCATGCAAAGCACCTGGCTATAGGAGCTGTTTTACTCAAACTCGCCTTGTAGTTGGGTCAGATCGAGGTTGGATTGCGTTCTCACCACAAATGAGCCGCTCCAGAGTTTGTTTAGAGGATCTCTGTACTGAGTGCAGGTCTGAAAATGCCCTAAAAAGCTGGCATTTTTTTTTCTTAAAAAATGACTCAAAATGATGATGAAAAATGATTATCAAAATAATTGGCAATTCATTTTATGTCGACTGACTGATCAATTAATCAATATTAGCTGTACAGTCACTACATGTCTTAGACAGGCATGCCATATGTGAATCTGCTACTCAGCAATGCAATATATGTCAGTGGTACTATACATGTTCATCTAGGACATTGTTTTTGCCTTTATGTCCACAGGTTTTCAACACGCTACAAATATCTGTGTATGAGAGGACAGAGGAGAGTGTCAGTGTGTTTCAGGGATAAAAGAACCATGTTGTTTGGATATTCTGAGTCAAAAAAGAAGGGACCGTCTCTGAAGTGCATGCAAATGGAATGAACGTTTCAGATTTTTCAAAGAAAAAGAGCTTCCAGTGGTTTTACCCTCCACTAAGTGCCCAGCTGCTAATGCTAAACCTGCTTCATTTCCTCTCCTTTTCTTCTGGTTTCCGGCGAGTTGTTCCCACAGTTCCAGAGCTCCTCTGGAACGTCCTCTGCCTACTCTGGAGGGAGGAGAGGAGGAATCAGCAGGAGGAGGGAGACAGGAAGGAGTAGAGCTTTTCTTGGCTCAGTGAGTTTAAGGCCAACTTTACCACAGCCAGAGAGTGTATTTTTCTCCAGGATTTCTCAACCCAAACCTGGCACTGACAGTGGAGATATGATCAAAGTTCACCCACAGATCCCTGTGGGAAAATTTAGTTGTTACAGCACAAAGGCGTTTTTATATGGGTGCACCAAAGAAAAATATAAATGAAAACTAGATCACTTTTATAGGGTTTGTGCATAAAAGTTTTGTTTAAGGAAGGAGGAAGTGATGGAGGAGGGGGTGATGTGATTTGAAGAGTTTGTTTAAAGCCTCCAGGTTCATGTGACACATTCACTGTACACTCGTCAGAACAGGGCCAGGATGTCCAGATTCCAATGAAGAAAACACTACAGAGAGAGACATCAAGTTTTCTGCAGTTGATGAAGACATGCTTTATTTTATTTTGAAACGTAAAAACATGTAAAAAGAACAGTGTGGTGTGCCCTGAGGGAGATATACTTTATAAATCTGGCGCCTCCCCCTCTTTTTGCAGAGTTTACAGTCTGCTGCCAACATTTCTCCACCCACTTCATTCAATCTGCTCCATCCAAAGTTTGGCAGTTTTTGTCTTTCCAACACAAATTGTATTAAAGACAAACAACTTGAGATGTATGTCTGTTTCTGTTCTGCCCAGTGTGTTGTCGTCAAGTCATTCAATATGTGCTCCTTTCTGACTGTCAGGACAAAGAAAACCTGTGTGTGCTACTGGAAATATGCAGCTGTGATAGTGACGGTAGCTCAATTGGGGGAAGGTTGGGAGAATGACTGATGAGTGGTGAAAGCAGCCTGCTGAGAGAGGCAGAGATGACAGAGTGTGAACAAGAGAGGATTTGGTGTATAGTTAGTGTCAGATTTTTCTTTTCTTCCTGTTCGGCTAGCTGAAATAAAAACTGTTACTGTTCCAGTGAGTTCTTGGACGTAAGTTAGCTACTGTGTGTGTGTGTGTGTGTGTGTGTGTGTGTGTGTGTGTGTCTCTTAATTGTATTTAATCAATTAATTTGTTTAGTCTATTAAACATCAGAAACCAATGAAAAATGCTGATCACTATATCCAGGAGCACAGGGTGACGTCAGCAATGTCTTGTTTCCTCTGATCAACAGTCCAAAACTCAAAAATATTCAATTGTCCAAAGCAAATTCTCACATTTGCAAACCTTGAACCAGCCAATGTTTTGCATTTTTTCAGTAACTTAAAGTATTAATTGATTATTTAAATAGTTGCCAATTGATGAATAAATTATTCAATTAATCATTGCAGCTCTAGTACTAACTCACACTACACATTTTAATCTTCTGCACAGCCAGAACTTGTCACTTCTCTGCTCACACTGCACAGATCAGTTGGCAGGCCGCGACGTGGTGCTCACACTGAACGTTAAACACAAACCCCCAGTCGATTTGTCCAGTGACAGTTCCAATCTCTACAGTTTATAACAGGTCTTTTGACAGCAGCCATGTGGGAAATCAGATTGGAAAACTGCTCAAACTGCAGACAGCTGACCAAAATCTCTGACCTGCCAGAATCCAACCGATCCAAAGCCAGATGGTTGATCATTCAGGTGATTAATCAGGCATTGTGACCCTCCTCAAACTGAACGACAACCAATCTGGCTGAAATTTGGCTGTATTTTAAAATTCAGGGTTAAAATCAGGCTCAATCTGCACAGTGTCTGCCTGGCCTTCAGCTTCTACTTTGAGATTCATTCCTGTCTGTGTGTCTGTGCTCTCATAGCTGTTTGGTTTCTGTTTTGCATAGAGCTGCTTCCCATTAAGCAGTAGAAGTAGTTTCAGTCTTAGTCATGTGTACCAGCTGTCCAGGTTCTCTTAGGTTCGGAAGCAGACAGCACAGTGTCTGTCAATGATTTCCTTGGACTGTTTCTCTGTTCTAAAGTTAGATTCTTTCTTTTTTTTGTGTTCAGCCTTGATTTGTTTTAGTCTTGGAATAGAGCAAATTTTCAAGGCACACAGAGAAAGCAGATCTGCATGCATGTGTTAGGTTTATTTTAATTTCTTCTTAACTAAAGTGGCTGTGTTTCTGTCTCCAGGCTGATCAGTGACTGAAGAGGATGATGCTCTCCTGAATCTCCCTGCTCACGACCCCCCACCCCCTTCATCCTCCTCACTGTCCTCTTCCACACACAGCGCCTCAGTCATGAACCACACACCCAGCCCCCACCTGTCTGAGGGCGGCAAGTCAGCCGGAGGTGGCCTGCTGTGCAGCCTGGGTCTGGGGTCCGACAGGGGGATCCGCTCCCCGGACAGCCTCACCCACACCCCCAGCCCCACCGGAGGAACCCCCAGCTCCAGCCCTCCGCTGCTGCTGTCGCCCGGGCTGGGAGGCCTTGGGCTTGGATCCCTGGGGGCCATGGGCGATGTAGCTGGGGCCGACTGGGAGAGCAGGGAGGAGCTGAGGCTCAGGGAGCTGGAGGAGGCTCGGGCCAGGGCGGCCCAGATGGAGAAGACCATGAGGTGGTGGTCGGACTGCACAGCCAACTGGAGAGAGAAATGGAGCAAGGTGGGCTGCTGTTCACTGGAATGAAACGCTATGTGTTATTATAGTGACGCCTCGAGATATGATGTTTCATAATGTACATACCCTCAATTTCATCTTCTTGTGCACACAGTTTCATAATTCCTGTTAAGAAATTTGGTTTGGTTTGGTCTTAACAACTCCTGAGAAATCTGGCCCTGTAGCTGCTAAATGTTCCACTATGTTCACCAGCTAGTTGCTAACTTGTCTGTCTGCCGTTTAGTGCTGGACAGATAGTTACAGTGGATTAATCTGAGGTTTTTACCAAAAACTGAACTGAAATTATTTTGATGAGAGCACAGAGAGTGAAGTAAAATGGTAAGTGTGGGCCATAAAACGAAAACAGTGAGCTGAAAGATGCCAAGATGAGAGGAAGTGCAGTCAGGTGATAAGTCTCTGTGGGTTGATCACTACGAGCCACTCCTTTCACATAACATATGGTCATTCAATCTATTTTAATTTCTAATAGAAAGATAAGAGCAGCTTTAAATTATGATAAAAATGGGAAAAAAAGAGATTAAAACAAGAGATTTAAATGATTGAAATAAATCTAATTAATCTTGAGCATGAAGATTAATTTCTGGCTTTGGAATCAGCAGTTTGAAATAATAATGAAAAAAAATAATTTAAAATAATTTGAACTCGAAGTCCTCTTAATAGACTTGCTGTTTTTCATTGCAAAGTAGATCAGTGGAATAGTGTGTAACCATTGGCAGGAACATGTGTCATGTCAGCCGTGTGCTCGTGCATGAGAACTAACAAAACTGGGACCCCGCTCTGTAGCTCCGTAGCGTTACTAATGGTCAAAAACTCTACAGGATACCTTTTAACTGTCTCGTAAAAATGATGTTCATGCAACATCTAATTTGTATCTCTCTCTGCTCCTGGTGACTAAAGCATGATGAATGTTTTATGGATATTTTTAGGCAACTCAAAGAACTTTGGGTTCATTGAAAAAGTCAATGCTGACTTGAAGCATGAGGCTGGACATGTAGACTTATTATTTAATAATCCAATAATAATTCAATATTTAACTAAAGCCATCATTTTTCCTAAACTAAAAGGATAAGTCTGATGACATCATATATTCTATATTATTGTAAGCAAATCCCATCTAAAGACCCAAACCAACAATGAAGTGATCTATTAACAAGTATTGTGTGTGTATTACAGTCTGATATATCGTATTCCTCTGTGTCATAGAGCTCTGTTGTTGTAGTATTTTTTTACACACATACTGTCTTGCTGCTGAAAATACACATTAGACCACTGAATGTGGATTAATCCATACTGAAAATAGTCCCAAACAAATGCATCATTTCCTCCTGTTTGAGTAACGTTTGATAACATCTACAGTGACCAGCTGTTTTATGAAATGATTGAGCCTTTTTTTTAATTAAACAATGTATTTGTCAGCTGTTTTTAAAGATTTACATCTTCAGTAGGACCCAGTGGGTTTGGGTTTGATTAGATTATTACCTGTGTTTCCTAGGTCCGTGCGGAGCGTAACCGTGCACGCGACGAAGTCCGTCAGCTGAGGCAGCGGCTGGACACCCTCACCAAGGAGCTGACCAGTGTTCGGCGGGAGCGTCAGGAACTGGCCTCAGAGAACGAGACGCTACGGCAGGAGGCACTGCGTCTCCATGGCGACCACGCAACTCCTCTTGCAGCCACTGCTTCTCCTTCTTCTTCCCCGGCCCACCCGCCTCGTGGTGCTTCTTCCTCCTCCTCTCCATCCATCCCTCCCTCCTCCCCCGCCTCCTCCACCTCCTCCACTCAGGTCCACACTGAATGTAAGCTGGACCGGGTGGCAGAGGGACCGCCTGGGTCTCCAGAGCCAGAACCAGTGAGGGACGTGGACTTGGACACAGAAACAGTGGTTCAGCAAAAGGTGAGTCTGCAGCATGCTTTTAGATTAGACTGAATTTCTTAGTTTCATGTTATTGCTTGTGTTAAAGATACTCTGTGGTTATTTAAACGCCAGGAGTGCTATGGAGCCTTGTTTTGATGACCTGGTCCCCACTTTGTTTGTAGCTTGTTCTTTACTAGCACATGCACGAGAGTGCACATGTACGTGCATGAGCACACGGGTAACCTGAAACAGATTCTAGCCGATGGTTTACATTGTTCTACTCAGAATGAAGGAGACAGCTAGCTAGAAACGTGGATATAAACAATACTGGTTTCAAACTATTCAAAAACTCTACTTTGCAAATGTTTTATAAAGAGGGAAATGGATTCAACCTGTTTGTTTTGGCATCAAGCTGTGTCTACTGTGTGCCTCTCCAAAGTTAAGGAACTCTGAGTTTGTGCAGTTTTTCAGGGTTTGTACACGTGTATGAATAAAAACTGGACAAAAACACAATACTCCTAAGTTATATTTACATGTGTGTGTATATATGTATATATTCATATGTGGTCATGTGTCAGTCATTGTTGAAAACCAAGGGAAGCAAGTCAAAAGTATCCACAGCTGATGAGATTCTATTCAGTATGATGGAGAGATATAGAGAAGCGTGTCCACGGTTAGAAATGACCAGATGTGTTGTAGATGTATTCAAATGCAGGCTAATTGTCTTTTTCTGCTTTATTGTGACTATAATTCTTGCTATGACTTTTTATATTTTATATATATTTTACATTATGATATATGATGAGTTATGTTATGTTTTAAATCTACTCAGTAACATTTTATTTATAGCATATGTATACAGTACAAACTGATTGCATTAAAGCTTTATGCAAGCCCCCATTCACTCCCATTTTATCTACAACTCAATAAGTTTTACTATTATCATGAAGTTATCCATAAATTCTATTAGTCAGCATCAGTGCACTCATCACTGCAATCCCACGCATTTCCGTCAGGAAAGGCTTCTTTATGTTCGTTTGTTTTGTTTTTTGTCTTTGCACATGGACCTGCCCCTACTGCGTCTATCATTTTTCCAACCCAGTGTAGATGAAACCACACCCACTTCTGTATGATGAAAGTCTCAACAAAACAATGGAAACCTCGACGGCTACGTTCCCATGGAAACCGTGCTCATGCACAAATGCATAGTATTACATTCACGCTTCTTACAGGGAACAACGTACAAAAACAAACTCATAAGTTATTGCCATAACATCAGGGTACAATAGAGTAGAAAAACTTTATTGTCTATACAAGTGGCAGTTTTTAATGCTGTCCAGCTTGTTTTAAGTCAGTCAGGTTGCAGAAGCCCAGTGCAGCCCTGGGGGACACACGCCAGACAAAGTCTGCATTTCTGAAATGTTGAGGTTTTGGTAAACCTTTTCTTGTGCAGCAAATTCAGAATCATGAAAATACAAAACATGCAAAACGTTATGAGAAAATATAGCAAAGTAGTGATGGTGATCTGAGGAAAATAACAAGTCAATGACCATAACATTAACTTGGAATGACTTGAAAATAGATTTCATAACCTGGCATAAAGCATTAGGATTTTGTGACAACGCATCCATAAACAGTAATCATGGACTTGGACAAGTGAACATCAATATATTGCATATATCATATTAAAATGTTCATCAATGAAAGATTGAAGATCTTTAGTGCGGGCACACCCTTTGGAAACAGCAGATGTGGTAGAGATAGTCAACTGTTCCTATAAAAGGTACAAGATGGCTGCATAGTTCATATGACTAGTTTAAACCCACCAGCCAGTCTCTATCAGAAACAATGGCTTCGACAGCATTGGAAAACCTGTACTTAATGAGTGGTAAGATTGACACATAGTGAATTACATCCCTTAAGTTATTGGCATGACAGCAACTGAACATTACTGAAGGACTTTGAACTGACTGCATTCCACAGTTAGAAAATAGCACGCTAGCTAGCTAATTCTTGTCTCATCTGTGGTCTGATAAACAGTAAACTCAGTATAATAAAGATATAAAAATAAGGTGTAGCCGCATTGTTTCCAGTTTAACAGCACCATGCTGGGCATGTGACAGGTGCGTTTGTGTGCTCTGAAAGACGTCACAGCGCGGATATTAAGTCACACAGCTGACAGACTGTTAGCCTAGCATGCTAATCCTACATAAACATATGGATATCCATATGTTTACGAAGGGGCTCTCTGTAATAACAAAGTAGTATTACTTTATTATGTATTACTTTGTTATTACAGAGAGAGTAAAGTACTGAAAAAGGTAGCATCGGGTACTGGTACCAAATTCCAGGTACTGGTACCAGTATCGGTTCAAATATGAATGGTACCCAACCTAGTGGGTGCCCGGGTACACACTCATCATTGCATTGAGGGCTGCAGTACTTCTTCTCTGTCAGACTGTTGGAGGCAGACCATCCTCAACCTGAAGCATACTCTGGATCTTCAGACACAAAATTGAGCTGCTGCCTTGCTCTGCCTTTGTCATATTGACACACAAGACGCACATGAAAAGAATTCCAGCTTGTACTGAATGTTAGCATTAAGTACTATTATGGGACATATTTTAGCACTGTAGCCTTCAGCCTCTCTGGATAGCTATGTGGAGCCCATTTTATGCTGAAAATATAGAAATGAAACTGGAACTTCTGGGACTCTTTCAAAATTACATTGAGATTTGCAACAACACAAATGACTGAAAGTAAAGCTGTACAACATAACCATACTCTGCACAGGGATGGTACACTATTTCTCACAAGCCCAAGACCAATGCAGGTTAAACATCAGCAGCTTGACAGACTAATGTCACATTCACGTCATGGGATAGACTGTAGAAATGAGAGTCCCATGATTGTGTAGTTGGTCATGTGAGAGTCAGATACACTGTCCATTGCATTACATTTTAGCCTTAATTCACTTGAATGATGACTGAGTTTCCCAGTTGTAATTCTGACTTGGATGTTGATGTGAACACCATTTACAGGTTGGAAACTGGTAATTATGGTTTATCTGAAATGACATGAACATGGCATGAGGCTATGGACAGGGGGGGTGTAGATGTTTTTACACAGCAGAGATCACAGCTACAAAGCTGGAAAGATGTCAGAAGAGAGCAGTGTTAGTTGTCATCACTACGGGAGGAACCGTTATGATGATGATGGTAAAACTTAATAGCTGCTGTAAAAAATGGAATGCTAACAAATCAAATGTATAACTTTTTAATTAATAGTAATTAACTAATTGCAAGTGCTATAGTAGATACACATTGATCATAGAATATGGACAGTAATGATGGGATGCATGAATGGTTTTAGGAGGTGATGCTTGTTGGATGTCTTATTAGCTCAAAGATAAATATGTAGCACTAAAATGAAAATGTTTATAACCCCCAATCTCCACTGGACACATTTGTGCTGGCTGTGTGACGGCTTCACTAGTAAATGTATATAAAAATGCCTTTAATTTACTGACAATTGACTTCACATTACTTTTTATTGACGCACTTAATTTGAAACAGACTTTGTCTTTATCAACCTGGCTAGAGGTGTAATCAGATTAACCAACCAGTGCAATTGAAAACACCTGTGAGGATGCATGGCCACAAAGTATCTATCGCCATAATGATCATACTGCAAACCTGCTGTAAAACACTGTCAGCAAAACAATTCTTAACATTTACCACTGTGTAGTTGTAACGCAATCCAGTGGAGGTAATAAAATCATTAAAATCATTAATTTACATAAAATGTACAGTATATCTTCTAACTGTGTAGAGTGACACAAAGTAAAAAATGCAGCAAGTGAAAGATTAAAAGTACACAGCCACATTCACGCATAAATCTTGCGTAATCTTGTGTTCAGGGATGACATGAAAAGGTCAGAGATGAACATAAATTGTGCAGGCAGCTCCTGGAGCTCTTTAAGAGGAGCAACAACTACTGCAGGGAGTCCCTCAGTCACTCGGGGCTGGATCTAGCACATGGAGCTTTCTTTTGTCTTTGGTATTATTTCTTTGATTGGTTTGTTTATCCAGTGACAGCTGGCTACACTGAATATTACAAAATTCTGTTGGTCTTCTTCTCAGTCTGTGTAACCATGTCAGTGTTAGCTGACAAGGCTTCATGGCTGAATTATGGAAAGTGTTGCATGCCACTGCACACAGTATCTGTAGACATTTGATGTATCACTAGTTAGCATTGTAGCAGTAATGGTAGCATCATATAATAGCAGTAGCTTTAGTTCCTGGAAACACTGGAATTCTGCCCTGGAAAATGACATGATGATGATGTGATTGTGTTCCAAAAGGTGTTTTTTCCTGGAAAAATTATAAATGTGCAAAAACATTCTTGTCAGATATGACCTATCAAAGAGGACACAGTCCTCCAAACTCAGTTTTTGTCCTCTTAACGTCCTCTCAACAACAGCCAGTGGGGATCAGTCCTTCTGGTGAGGGATGAGGTAGAGTGTAAATCATATGGGATCCCATTTTATTTTTGATCATGGCATTGAAAGGTCACTACTGCTGGCAAGGGCCTGGTTTCCACTGTGGACATTTCCCCCTCACTTTTTAAAACCCCAATCTCAGTTTTACACAAACTAGCATGCATCGTTATCCGAGAGGTTGCACTGTCAGTCTACAGTCTGATTTGAATCCCTGCTGTGCAGGTACACTAGTCTTTCATGACATTACATAAGGAACAGTGATTCTTTAAAATGTTATTTTCAAAATTGTATTTTCAGTCCACAATTTGATTTTTTTTTTCTGCATAACAAACACAAAACAAGATTTCCTACATTTCCCCACACTACACTCCACTTTAAATTAAATATACCCCGTAGTAGTTGAAAATGGTGTGGAAAAATAATTTCTGTAAAAGAAAACGTGTAGTGGCAGTATCAGTGGTAGCAGCAGAAGTAGTTGTTGTAGTAGAAGCAGAGGTAGACCACCTGAGATAGACCATACAGATAAACATTGTTACATAAAGAGAAGCAAAGCAACAGATGTAATGTGTATAATCTGGTGTCTAGCTGAAGCTATGTTACAGCCTCAGTCCCTGGTCAGGCTTTTAAATTCAGTAAACAAACAAATGTGTAAAACTGATTCAGGATTAAAACAACAAACAGACTGTGTGTGTATATATTTATGCATATGTTTATTGTATGTATGTTATATGTATGTTTTGTACATGACTGTATGCATTAACATATAGGGGCAAGTGTGTGTGTATGAAAGTAAGCATACGTGTATACAGTATGTACAGTAAGGGTACTTGCATGTGACCAGTGGATAGATTTAAAACTCATTCAATGCTCATACATTTATATTTATATTGTTTAAGCCACAGTTTTACTTGTGTGTTGAAACTTTCAACCTGATTGTGTTTATAATTAAGGTGGTAAGGCTTTCCATATCCATCCATTTCCATATTTTCTTTCATAAACGTCTTGTTTTTTGTTGTTCTGTACACCTGCCAGAATATTAATTTTGCATCAAATTTACATGTAAAGACATCACCTTGAGCTCTAAGAATTAAGAAAGAATGCTTGATTGAGAGAATAAATGAATCCAGAATGTAAATAATCATTACTTGCAGCCCTACAAGTGTTTTCCCCCTTGTAAAGATAGACAGGCTATCTCTGCATGACTAGTACAACAGGTCTGCACCACTGGTTTTCTTTCTTACCAATAGAACATTCTGAGTTAGAGAAAATTGGTGAATGCCACAAATTCTCTTTGACCACTTGTACGTGAAACTCAAGAACAAATCTGTTTGTACAAGTGCTTCTTGCATGAGGCCCATTGTCCTAAGTCTGTCCTCATATGTGCATCAAAATTTAGTTGAGTGTCCAGAATGACCCCTAGGTATTTTCTTCCATGTCTGTTATAAATTAATGACCCACTTTCCTGTGGAATGAGAAGCACATTGAACAGTTCTGGTATGATTCAGTGTTGAGCAGTAGCACTGTGTTGTCCCATCTGATAACACACAGCTTTGACCTCCCGTATTTGCTCCTCACTCTGGATCTGACTGAGCTCCCAGTGTGTGTTTATAGCAGTGGTGGGTCCCTCTGTGTTTCTTGGCAATTGTACACTCTCTCACCACACACACACACACACACACACACACACACACACACACACACACACGCATGCACACAAGCATGCTATGTGTACATGAGCTGTAACCTCATAATGAAGGTGTCTGTGTTAAAATAGCAGTAAGTAAAGATCAGTGTCATTGCCTATCAGACGTGACCTTCAGCTAGTTCAGATGGGGTTTCCGTGGTAACACATACACACTAATGCACACACAAAGAAACACACTTTGATGCTGCAGCGTTCCAAGTAAACCATGATTATGTGTCTGTCAGTGGTGGCAGCAGAGGTGGTCTTGGAACGTTGGAGAAACTGTTGCTCATACACAGCATAGCCTCATTTCCTGTCTCCCTCCATTGTTCTGGTTCATACACACTGAGTACTTCCACATGTGGCACAGGCGTGTGGTTTGTCTGACAGACATCTGTTACATGCTGAGTCCCTCTGTTGGGGGTCACCTGTAATGACAGCAGCTGCATCACAGCTCTGTTTTCAGATACTGAAAGCTAAAAAACTCTCAGCAACCACAGAATATAACCAGGGAAAATAATCCCAATGTTAAGAAATGTCACATTTAGTGGGTGTGAAAATATTGCAATTATACTTAATGACTTGTAATCACATTTTATAGTGAAATTCATGTGGCTAAAATAATTCTCAAGTTGGATTTTTTTGACAGCCTGATGCTGACAATCAGTCTCTGTCAGAAGAGACTTTTCCACATTTAAAAAGTATGTGTACCATAATAATCTAAGCGTAAAGGTCCATTTACTAGATTACAGAGGTGTCAACTGCATCTCCTAGCCTTCTTAAGTGAATAGGTCAGAGTCTGGAGCTGATGACCTTTGACCTCTTCCCAGTGGATTCTGTGAGTGCTTTTGGTCTGGTGTGTTTCTGGTGTTCATTCGGCCTCATTCTTTCGGCCTTCTTTTCAGTATTTGACAGCTGTAATGCAACCTTCCATTTAAGTGATTGAATTAAAGGTACCTGTGGAGTGTTTTATGAGGAAGGAAATGCATTTAGCACTCTTGTTAGACCTCAAGGATACACACACTGAAGCACTGTAGTATCAAAATGTATCCCCCAATAAATATGTGCACCTGTCTGGGTTACTGTCACTGGAAGGTTGGAAGACAATATTAGTTCTTAAAGGTCAGACATTTAGTTAGCTAATGTCATTTCTTAAACATTATAAATACTGTGTTTGTGTAGGCCTATGTGGTGTACATAGATAGGTAGGATAAAGTAATGAAACGTATCATAGCACACAACGTGGCTGACACATCTGACTGGTACCTGCTGCAGTATATAGAGTGTTAGCTAATGTTATTTCACAGATTAAAACTGTTTTTACAGTTGATCTACTGCTTGGTAGCCTGTGTTAAAGATCCTTATGTACAGTCAGAGACTATTTTCCAAACATACTTTTTTGTTAGTTAGTTGTCTGTTGCCTGTCAGTCAGTTAGCTGTGATTTTAGAATTTAAAAAGTAAGTTGCCGTTTAGATATTGTAATGATAATAATAGAACAATGAGAAACTAATTGGCTAATTTTAACGTGTTGAATTTAACACAATTAGTGTCACAGTTAAGTGTGATGTTAGTTAGTATTTGACTTTATGATTGCTTGTATTGAAGCAATTGAGGGAGGGAGAAGAGGAAGTACAGAGAATCAGACAGATTAAATGTGCATTTAAGAACAGATGGCAGCTCTTGGCACATTTTTCATACACATACAAATATTATGTCATACACCAATCCAGTCTTCCTCTCAGGGGGATCCTGTCTTTAGGCTGTACCCGCAGAGATCTTACAGTGTTGAATGGTTTCTGGTAAGTGCAGACTCCTTTGGGAATACTGAGCCTGCTGCAGTGTACCGTCAGGGGCACAAAATTTTGCATCACCACAATTTTTGAGTTTATCATGGTTTTTACTAACACAACAGATATAAATGAGTCCAGCTACAGTTCATGTGATTTGCATGAAGTGCCACTAAAGACATTTTGACACGTCTAGAAAGTAATGTAGTGCCAAATAAAATGTGTTCTTTGTCTTAAAGATAGGTTTTTGTTCATCATATTAACAGAAATGCATGTTAAAATGCATCAAAACATCAAATGTCTGATGTGCATTTCTATCTCCATCATGTCACTGCAGCACAAAGGAGCTCTGTGCTGCTGCCAGCTAATAAAATACTCTCATAGCATCCATCATGTTATATTTTTTGTCTTTGGGTACCTTTACAACTCTCAGAATTAGATATTTATGAGCGGCATGATGATTATCTTAAAGAAACGCAATGTTATGAAGCCCGTGGGAGATGGAGATCTCACATTTTACATTTGGCAGATGCTGTGGATGTGTGTACAGGGTGGAGTAAAGTTTGGATCTTCACCGTACCAGTGCCAAAGCAGACAGATTTACTGTGGGGAGCAGGAAGAGCTCAACATTTCCAATTTAATTTCTGTTAAGGCCATTAAATAAAGTGAGATGTGAAAATGTTTGGTCATGAGAACCCACCCAAGGGGTTCAGGGTTCTGCTGTGAAAGGAAGTTAGCAGAAATTTTAGATGATCTTCTTGATAAAAACAGTTTGATTTGCAGCCTTGGTAGGGAGGAACACAGGGAGTGGTGAACAGTGAGGACACAAGAGAAATATTGCTGCAAAGGAGGCCCACATTTCTGTCAACCCCATCAAACACTGGCAGCTTCACACAAGTCTGTACAGGAGATGTGGCTAGTTATACTGAGACAGAGACTGAAAAGAAGCCTTTATGCCTGCTGATGTTTTTAAGGATTTATGAAATGTTAGGAGGATAAATGTTTCTCAAAGGATTGTTTCAGGGACATGGAGTCGGAAACTCATGAGAGTAACCTCTCCCACACAGCAATGTATTGCACAACATTCCACTACAGTTCACTATACCATTGTGATTATATGATATATATTCACACTGACTCTATGTATCTACAGTATTTGTGTCTACAACTGCTGAAAAACCTCTGACAAGACAATAAAGGCCTGGTCACACCAAAACTTAAAATGGGAAAATTGTACCAAAATCAATTTATTTAATTGATTACCTCCTCTGCAGGAGTATAAACTGCTCCACTAAAGAGGCCTAGTTTTTATACCATTATCAAACAGGACAATGGCACTAATACACTAAGCTGCCTGTTTATTAGGTATATGTAGCTAAAACATATATAGCCCTGCAATAAATCCATTCATGTCCAGTTTTTTAAACCTGTTTTACAAAGGTGTTGATTCAACTTAAAGGTTTTTATGGAGGCTGTAGTTTGTGCTGCTGTTGAACTGTATTGAGTTATATACTGAGAGGTGTCTTTCCGCTTATTGATATAAATGGGTTGGAGGAAAGATTAGAAACATGTCATTATAAAGGAATATAATTCAACAGCACCACAATTTTCAAGTGTCCAAATTGACCAGAAAACAATTTCAAAAAAGCTGAACATGATACCTTTTTATAAGGCTATGATATTATTGCAAGGCTGTATTGTCAGGACACAGTACAACAGCACAGTGTAGAGAAAAAAGGAAAATGTTTCTCAGAGCTATTGTGACTAGCTAGCGCCACTGTGTTCCCAGCTTGCCAGTGTGTTAGCTGTTAGCTCGGCAGCTACAGAAGTGCACCAACTAGCCCTGAGAGTAGTCTCATGTCACCCCATGTCAAGCCTCTAGCACAGCCTTCTTTGTGAGGAAGTGTGGATGATCTTGGGTGATATGAATCTATACCTGTATACCTTTGAGACAATACGACTTTGTGTATCATCAGATATTTTGACATACTTTTTATGTTGCGGCACAGTTGCTATCCCTTATCTCTGGATTTACTGGGCCATTGTAGACATTTATATTTTATATTGGATTATTTTAGCATTAATATGATGATGTTTCTTAATTTGGTATTTATGTATTTAGCTATTTATCTCACTGGATTAGCCAAAAACAGACATTTTTGTCTGGTAATTTTATCCATTCTAGTTTATCAGCAGATTTTCCTGTTCATGTTGTGATATGAAAGTGCTTATACCATGAGAGAGGATTTTAATCCATACTGCTCACACAATGACAAGTTATTAAAAAGTAGTTACATGTGTTATGTGTTGCACATCTGTAGATATGCAAAATTTAATGAGCAACTTTGACTACTTTAATATCAAAAGAATTCTTATGATTTGTTTATAAATACTTTTGTTATATAATTTAATTGCTCTGCAGTGAATGAATTATATATGACTTAACACATACCATATTATTTTTTTGTTCCATGTGTCCCATGTGTAATTATTTTCCCATTTAATTAGTGTCCACCCCTTTCATTTATCATTTTCCTTGTTTTGGCCATCATTTCTATTGGTAGCAATAACATCATACTCACCAAGTTAATGGCTGAGATTTGTGAACAAACCCACTTCCTGATTCAACTTTGACCTGTTGTACTTACTGTAGTTGTTTTTAACCTGTATTGTGGTCTAATGTTCTCCTCCCTCTCTCTCTCTTGCTCTTTCAGGACTTGGAGCTGCTAGAGTCGGCTCTGCATTCGAGGGCCCAGGGCGGTGACACTCAGGAGGCCTGGGAAAGTCGCAGTGGTAGCAGCAGTATTAACCCGGCTGGCTCACGCTCGTTCTGCGGTCTGAGCCGGCAGGAACGCAGCAGGCAGCTGTGGGATGACATGAGCACCGCGGAGGAAGACTCCAGCAAACTCAACGCCCTGCAGCTTCGCTTGGACGAGTCCCAGAAAGTCCTGCTGAAAGAGAGAGAGTAAGAGAGGCACACAGTCCTAAACTGTCTGGGCTGTAGCAGAGATATAAAGTATGACATAACAGGTGTAGCAGTTGCAGCAAAATTACTGAGACACAACAACTGTTTTCTTATTCAATCAATCAATCTTTATTGAGGGGGAAATTTGGTTTGTAGCCAGGTGACTTCAGTCTTAAGGAACAAAAACAGTAACAATAGTCAAACACACAATGCAGCAAAACACAAGAAAACACAAACAAGAAAACAGACACAATTTATACCTTCCTTCTGGGTAAGAATCTCCTCACGAGCCAGCCTACCCGGATTATATAACACCCAAAGTCTAAAACATTGCTAGAGTCTAGTTAATAAAAAGTATGGCAACATTTTAGTCCTTACAACTGGTACCCTGAAATGACGACCAGATACCAGCAAAGTGCTGAAACATGAGTGTCATGGGTAAAATGTTAGACTGACAGATATGGTGTGGTTTGGAAGAGGCGATTAGATTTGGTCATAACTGAAGCCAGGCCTTGTCACACTCACTGCTAATATATTCCATCCTCTGCTGTAAATACAAAAATCTGTTTCCATGAATGGCTGGTCACTTGTTAATTTTTAACAATAAAGCTCAAACAGTATGACGTATGGTGTACTGGAATCATGACAAAGGACTGACGCTGATAACTAACATTTCACTAGTGATTTCCGGGATAGAGTGTGTCCCTGCTGAACTGTGCAGGCTTTCTTAATGTGAGATTGTATAATGTGAAATATCCATTTTGAAGGCATTTGCTGACTCAGATAATAATCCACTCAAGCACTAGAGCAATATGATGTAATGAAATTCATTAATGTGTGTTGTGTCTTCCTCTTATCCCCAGAGACAAGCTCGCTCTGAGTAGGAGCATTGAGAGGCTGGAGGCTGAACTCAGTCAGTGGAAACTTAAATATGAGGAGCTCAGCAAGAGCAAACAGGAGGCCCTCAAACAGGTGAGACATCCATGTGGCCACTTCTACTTCCTGTCCTGGCAGAAGGGTCACCTAGATGTTAGTCTGACAACTTCTCATCCACAAACAATATTAGCTGGTAGTATTTGATCAAATTAGGCAACTCAGCCAACTTTCTGCACTTTAATGTTGCCACTAAGTGTAGGATTAGCTTTTCAGTTCAGATAGAGGTCAGACTAGTGTCAGTTGGCAAATGTTGGCTCTGGCCTTTACTTGCCTCAACTACAGAGAGAAACCGGTCCACCACTTTGATCCAGACTGAAATATCTCAACAACTATTGGATGGATTGCCATTAAGTTGTGTACAGACACTCATGGGTCCCAGAAGTATCCTACTGACTTTAGTGATCCCCTGACTTTTCCTCTAGTGCCACCATGAGGTCCACATTTGTGGTTTTGAGTGTCGACAACTATTGGATGAATTGCATTGAAATTTGGACAGATATTCATTTTATTGGGGGATTTGGAATGTGCTTCTCAAACAAATCTGAACCAAACCTAAAACTGTAGCTGGCAGTGTGGTAGCAGCTCATCAAATACAGAAGACTTTTTACTGTACGTCTGTGGTTTCCGAGAGTCATGCAGCACAGAAAGACATGTTGCAAATGACATTATACGTATTGGACACATGACTGTGTACACCCTTCCCAGATCAACAGCATACTTGGAAGAGGCACAAAAAGAGACAAAAACATTGAAAGTAGTGACATTAATGAGGGAAATCCCATTTGAATCAAGTACACATTACACAAAATATAATAGAAAAATATGATGTAGGCTGTATTTTCTTAGAACAGCTGTGAAAGAACAAAGGACTAGAATCTCAACGATTAGTCAATTAATCAATTTGTAGTTCGGAAGAAAATTAATCTGCAGCTATTTTGATAATCGAATAATCATTTCAGTCACTTTTCACGCAAAAAAGCCAAACTTTCTTCGGTTTCAGCCCCTTAAGTGTGAGGATTTGCTGCTTTTCTTCGTCATATAGGGTAGTAATACAAATAGTTTTGGACTATCTGTTGAAAAAAGATGAAATTTGAAGATGTCACCTTGGACTGGTAAATTATAAAGTGCATTTTTTAATATTTTCTGACATTTTATAGACTAAACACTTAATTGATTAATTGATAGAATAATCTGCAGATTAATCAATAATTAAAATAATTGTTGGTTGCAACCCTACAAAGAACTTTGTCTCTGCTGCCATGCTCTGCCAATGAAATCAGACACAGCTCCCTTCTTAAAACACAACTCAGGTGTCAGAAGAAGTCATTAGAGATGAAGTTTATTACACTAAAAATATCATATAATAAGCAATTCATCATAGTCTCACCTAAATCACATTTTTAAAAAGTATTTTCAGGAAGATTGTTAAACATAACTTGACTTTTGGTTCAATTCTGCTTTACATAGGGTAACTAAAACTAAATTATTTTTATGAGACAGTATATTCATAAACCAAACATCAATACACCATATTCCCCAATATATAAAGAGCAATTTGAGTGTCACAAATATTTCACTGTAGTCTGTTTCCAAAAATAAATCAATCATACAAAACTACTAGTCCAGGGACATCAATGAAAAGTGTTCACAAGTTGAATAAAAATGAGATAACACACACATACAGCATACAGCAGCATATAAAAAGATAGTATATAGCTGTATTATTGTACAGATAGTAAAGTAGTTACCCGGTACCGTAATATGGTATAAAACTGTAAAACGATAATAATCCCTCCTCTGTTGCTGTGATATTGTTTGATATTTACTTTGCATTAGTGGAGATGAGATAAACACATAGGCTATCATTAATATATATCAGTGCACTTTTACGTTCTTTGGATGTTAGATAACAGTGTAGTGCAGAGGCATGAGCACTCAGGACTGAAACATGGCTGATGTTTTGTCAGTCTTACACCACTCGGGGGCAGTCCAGGCCTGCGGAGAGTAGAGGACAGAGGGGAAGCACACAACAAGCACAGGTCTCATGGAGATGCTCACTAAATGACCAAATCAGTTTGAAAAAACCAGCAAAGGGATAGAAAGCAGGGGGGTAGGCCAGAAGATATGAGAGACATGTGGATGGTGATGATGGGTGTTTTGAAGATAAGCGGGGGAGAAGAGATGGAGATTAAAGGAGGATATGGTGAAGTGCTGAAGGTGGAGAGGAGGCAGGCAAGACACAAGCCGAGATGCAATGATCAGATAAGGACATGGAGGGATGAAAAGAATCGATAAAGGAGATTGGGTCATCCTTATCTACACTCTTGTTGTTCCAGATACTCACAGATCACAGGAGATGTTTGGTGCCAGAAATGGCCAGCTTTTAAGAAGGAAAAGGGGACGGCTTCTCGTACAAATCTCTTGACTGTAAATGTCAAGCAATTACATTCTGAATGGTGAAATGTTTTATTTTATTTTCATTTTCCTGCAAAAAGATGTGTTGTGTTTCTGAAGGGAACGCTGAAATCTGATGTCCTCCCTCTTCTTCAGACCAGAACTTTGGTTCAGTGCAACTTTGACATTTCAGTACTAAGCACTTCTGTTTTTTTCATGTTGGTGATTCAGATTTAGAATACGCTGTGTGAAAAGGTTTGTGCACTTTTTATTTAGCCTTTTAAAGAAGTACATTCAAGGGTGTGTAGCCAAGGTTAACAGTCCAACACAGGAACATGCCTAAGGCTCTTACTAGCATCTCTGTGTGGCTGTATTCAGGAACAGTGTTTTTTAGCTAAATGTTAACATCAGCACACTAACATGCTCACATTGATCATGCTAGCATGTTGATTTTATAGCAGGGATACTTCATACCCAAAGCGGCAACAACCACGGCTTGAAATTGAAGCTAGTGCGGAAGTATCTTTAAGTGCAATACCGCTGATGGCAGCTAGATGCTAGACTCCCATTCAAAAAGCCTCAACTTTCTCTCTAGAAATACTAAGTCAGTCATTGTTTTCACTGAGTCATTATGGTCTCTATCTCTAAATTCAGGCTGTCTAATATGTGTGCTGGTGGTCATTTTGGAAATTATTTCTCTGTTAATAAGATTTGAAGACTTATAGTAGCTTTGATGTCTGCCATTTGGGTGTTGATTGACAGCTGTGATTGACAATTGGCTCACCTGCTGCACTCCCTGGGTCTGGGACTCACACTGAGTCGGACTGTTGTCGCAATATTTCACAAGTTTAATGTTACTTGATTATGATACCTGTTCTGTTAGCACAGTTTAGCTAAAGTAGCTAATGTTAGTCAAGTACAGTGTTCAGTGTTCCCAGTGAGCTAATGTTAGCTACAATCCGAGGTAGCGGGGCTGTTTCCAGTGTTACCATGTTCACCATCTGTGTTAGCATGCTAACATTTGCTAATTAGCACTAAACACCAAATACAGCACAGGCTGATCAGAATGTTATTAGACATGAATGAAGAGTGAAAATCACACAAACTGACAAATAGTAATAAAGAAAATAACATTGTTATTAACAGTATTTGGTTGTGTTTTATGGTTTAATGCTTATTTTTATGGATTTTGCTACATTGAAGGGCAAGTTAATAACCATGTTTTTCCTAACACTGTCCAGCTGAACCTGCTAAAGGAAATGCACCAGGATGAACTAGGCCGCATATCTGAAGACCTGGAGGATGAGCTGGGAGCCCGGACCAGTATGGACAAGAAGCTAGCTGAACTACGAGCTGAGGTGAGGAGAAAGGACTGTGAGGTGATGTTTTTTTATTGTTGAGTATTGTATATTTCAGTGGGGTTCAGAGTTTGTTTCATATGCCAAATAGACCACCTAATTGGATCAGAACATAGAAGAGCCATATAATTCTGCAGCTGAAGACAACAACATGAACAACATGAGATTGTAGTTTTGAGGCTTTGAGAAGTGACATCACTCAAGTTTATGAATAGAAACCATCCTGCACTTGTTAATAACATATTGTAATAACATATTAGAGTTCGACAATATTTACAAAATCAAATAATATTTTTGACCGAGTGTCTGTTCAAACTAAGTAAGAATGTGGCAAGAAGGCATTCACTGTTTGTTTTAGTCAGCTGTAGCAGTCTGGTTCAGAAAATTGTGTCACTTAAATGAATAGTTCATCATTTTTTGAAATATATTTCAGAGTGAAATGAGAAGAACTATAGCAATCTCATGTCTGTGTGTTAAGTACAGAGTTGGGATTAGGATGCGGTTAGCTTAGTTTAGCATAAAGACTGGAAGCAGAGGGAAACTGCTAGCCTGGCTCTGTCCAAAGTTCAAAAATACACCTACCAACACCTCTAAAGATCACTAAACAACACTTGTATCTAGTTTGTATAATCCATACACAAACGAAGAAATGTACAAATGGTAATTTGGGGATTTTAGCGAAAGTTATGCATTGAAACTACAGTATAGTATAACAGTATAGCACTGCTGTGCTCTGTCTCCAGCTGTAGTACAGGTAGTGAGATACGGTTGGTGAACACAGGTATTGGTCTGTGCATAGACAGGATGTTACCAAACCTGCTATCCTCACTGTGACAATAACACTCACTGCACCTGGCTGTTGTGTTCAGAAATGGTTCCAGCACATATTCCAAACTGTAAGCAGCCATGAAGACCAAGAAAAGGCAACATTCTGGCTACAGGAGACATTACCATAAACAAAATCCCAGATGAGCTGTCTTAAAACAAGTCAGGTGTCCAAATGAACAGTGAAAGAGGTTTTCCTCACTGTAATCATTCTGAAAATGTGCTTTCAATGTAAGTGGGGGCAAAAATCCACAGTGTGTCCACACTGTCATTTTATGCAAAAATGCATTTAAAAGTTGATGTTAAGCTTATATGAGGCTTCAGCAGTCTGAGTTAGAAGACTGTAAATGTGGCAGATATCCACTTGATAGTCATATCAAGTGGATATCTGCCCCATTCCTCTCACAGTGTTTCCCGGTTGAGCTGTGGTGGAAGTATGGTAACAAAAAGAGGGACTTTGTATTTAAAAGTTTTTCTGAAGCTAATATGAAGCTTCAGCTTAAATATCTTTCTTTTTAGTGCCATTTTTGCACAGAAGGAGGACTGTGGATTTTGTCCCCCATCACTTACATTGTAAGTGCATTATGAAGGGATCTTCTAATGGTCAGTATGAACAGGAGGAATGATTACAGCAAGAAAAACATGTTTCACTGTTTATTTGGGCACCTGACTGTTGTTTTAAAACATGAAAAATTGTGAATTTTTCCTTTAACGATGTGTCAACATTTTAATTTAGTCACTTAGTGGGAGTTAATAGCATTGACCATGAACCACAATGTCCCCAGTTTGAGTCTGGCCCGGGATCTTTGTTGCATGTCATTCCACATCTTTCTCTCCTGCTGATTTCCTGTCATCTCTCTACTATCAGCTCTAGAATAATATACCTATAACCACTTCAAATAAACCGATCAATTTAGTTTCCTAAGCCTCTCTCTCTTTCTGCTCTCTTGGTGCCTCTGTGTCGGTGTCAGATGGAGAGGTTGCAGGTGGAGAATGCTGCAGAGTGGGGTCGCAGGGAGCGTTTGGAGACGGAGAAACTGGCACTGGAGAGGGACAACAAGAAGCTGAGGGCTCAGGCTGAAGACCTGGAGGAGCAACTGGCCAAGAAACGCCGGCAGGCCGCCTCCGCACTCGACACCGACCTCAAGGCCATCCAGACCGAGCTGTTCGAGAGAAACAAGGTGGGCAGGACAACATGTTTTTAAGTTGTTTTTTTTTTTTTAACCATGCTAATGCTTTCACCATGCTAAGTTGAGCAGCTGCATTTAAAGGAAGAGTACAGTTTATTACAACCCAGAATAAAGTAAGTAACCCAAAACTGTAAAACTCCTTTAAATTACAAGTAGCACTGAAGTAGTACAACCACTTACACACTACGCCAAAACATACACGCTTTATGTTAGAAGTTGTCACTGTCAGCAGTGTGTTTGTGTGTTTGTGTTTGTGTTTGTGTTTGAGAAAAGAGAGAGAGAGAGATTGATTGTGTTTTGTGTATAGTGTTGAAACCATGGTATTGATCTGGACAGAGAATGAGAAACAGGGCAAGCGATTAAGACACTGCATGCACAGACGTTCGCACGCACACACACACACACACACACACCGGTTGATTGATAGTGGAATCATCTTCAACCACAGCCAGGGCTTTGGGCATCAGTACTACTGCACAGATTGATGTTCACTGTCACACTGCAACATATTCATGTGTACACACACACACACACACACACAGACATATACACACACCCTGGAGGTGTAATAGGGGGGCGAGTAAGACTAGAAGTTTATATTTTGTGTGGACAGTGTGTGTGTGTGTGTGTGTGTGTGTTTTGTCATTTGTGATCTATCTTTTAGAGGTGTGATAGATGAAAGGTATCAAATGCAATGTCATAGAACTGTGTGTGTGTGTGTGTGTGTGTGTGTGTGTGTGTGAGACACCAGGGTCCCCTGTGTCTTATGTGTGACTGCTAAGACATGCACACACACACACATTACTTGTATAACCACTCATCTGTGTGTGTGTTTGTGTCTAACCGTTATCAGTTTTCTCTGATAGACCTTTCTACAGTATATATCTGTCTCTTTGCCCATGTGGCGTTGGTAACAGGGGAGACATTATGCTGCGCTCACACTGACGATGCTTCATTGTCGCTGTCAATGACAGTAGGAACTTTAGCGTTTTCATAAAGTTTTAGTGCTTCAAACCTGCAGATGAAGGTCGGTGTCACCCAGAAGTTTCCTACTGATGATTCATATAGAGCCAGAGTATCCAGAATGTGGCAGAAGTTGGAGAAGGTGTTGCAGTCAGATGTGTGGACATAACTGGTATTATATATAGATTAAAGGATACTACCAAGGTTAGCACGAAGGCAAAGCTCTCAGTTTATCGAGTGGTCTCACCCTCATCGATGGTCAAAGACTGAGTAATGGCAGGCAGAATGATATCGCAGATACAAGCAGTTGAAATAAGTTTCCTTTACAGAGTGTTTGGGCTCATACCCCTTGGGACAGGGACAGGAATGCACACATCTGGAAGGAGCTTGCTGCTCATTGGCTATGAAAAAAGTCAGCTGAGATGGCTTGGATATTTGATTAACATTCCTCTGGGACGCCTCCCTCCTGAGGTGTTTTCTGGAATGTCCAACAGGTAGGAGACTCTGGGGAAGACACAGAATACACTGGAGGGATTTAATTTCTCATCTGACCTGGAAATGTCTCTGGCTCCCCCAGCAAGAGCTGGAGCATGTGGCTTGGGACAGGGACGTCTGGGCTAGCTGAATCCAAATGTGCAATATGTTCAGAATGTGCAGTGAAAATTTCCCTTTACATGAGCTGCTAAACGCTGTTAATACATTACACCAACAGAAATGAAAAAAGCAAATATCTTCAGAAATAATTATGGTGCTTAATATTATTTAAATTATTTTCTTTTACATCATCATATCTATTGCTATGCATTGTGGGTAATTTTCCAATTGAGGTCTGGTGAATTCTGCACCCCAAGTAGACTCTGGAAGTCTGCAGAAAATCCACTTGAGGTCCCTTGTGTGAAAGAAATCTGCATCATAACTGAGAGAAATGATGGCCAAAACTACAAAAATAAGACCCAAGTTGTAATAATCACTAATTATTCTTTAATACACTTAAAACTGGGACTTTAATACAGGAAAGACTACAACAACTACAGTTCATATCAAAATTTAAAAGAACAAGAAAATACCTTAAAGCCGTTATGTCTCAGGATGCAGATCTTTTAGTCTCAACATTATCAAAATCCTCAGGCACACTGTGGGACCTGCGTCATCTCACCTCCACCTCATAGCCAACACAACACGTGATAAGTGTGAATTTCACATCTCCTGACATTCTAAGTGATTGAATTGGAGTCTTTCTAGGTCAGGCCTTGGGGTATAAATTAGTGAATGTGCTATTTAGCTTGTTTAGAAAATCACAGTTACAGGCTGTCTTTAACCAACCTGCATTTATTGCATCACATTTCACAGTATCTTATATGGATTGCTGACTGGTAATTATACAAAAGCTAACATATCTGGAGATTCAATAAGGTGTCAGAAGTCTTCTCTGGCCAGCAGGTGGGGTTGTTTGCCTAACATGCACCTCTCTCTCAGGGTGAAGGCAGCCAGAAAGGATATACAATCTTTTGAGGTAGCTACACCTTTCTGTAGGTTGAAGCTTGATTTGTAGTTTGTAAATAAATTTTATCAAAATGATGGCTAAAATGTGAATTTATATGTTGTATATGGTGTCCCTCTAAAGCACTCAGGGGTTACTAAAACATCAGTTGGCTTCTAGGTGGTAAATCTATAGCTACTGAGAACATAACTGGCGTAAAGTTGAGCTGTGGTCCCACTTATCTCTCTGTCTGTAAACCACCAGTTCCTTAACAGAATACATGTAAACACATCGCAATAATGGGTCTGGTGTCCTCTTGGTTTTATCCTCAGCCTGGGAATTACTAATAGACCAAAGGATCTTATGCTATACTCGGGCTTCTATAGTGTTACTAAGCCAGATACTTACTCAGCCAATGTGCCTTAAAGGTGATCATTAAAATTTTAAAATCTGCTCAAAAATGTACAGACGACCTATGTAGAGATGCTAAAATCAGGGTTACGCAGTATGGAACCTTCTATTGGATCTTATGAGGAGGTTTGCTGTGGTGTTCTGAGCCAATTGAAGCTTGAACAGGTTGCATTGACTCAGACAAGAATATAGAGTTGCTGTAATCTGATGGGTATGTAATAAAAGCATAGATTACAGTTCCCAAGAGCTTTGCAGATTAAAAAAGATTGGAGGAAATGTTAGAAAGATGCAGGAAGCTAGATTGGACAACAGAACTCACATGGTGATCAAAATGAAGCTTGATATTAAACGTGACTGAGATTACTGCAATGAGGCTGAACATTTGAAGAGAGGGAGCATAAGTGTGAGGAAATCTGGACTAACTGAACCTATGATAATAACTTGTGATTGTAAAAGGTATGTATAGGTAAATAAGCAGCGTCTGTTATGTCCTACTGAGTCAGACAGTCTGAAGAGTTCCCCTCATTTCCATAATTTTGGAAACATCTGGGTTAGCTGTTTTGAAAAGATGTCGTGACTCTCTGAGCTGCTCCAATAAGGACAAGCTGTGTGTGTGTGTGTGTGTGTACGTGTGTGTACGTGATGATCTCTGGTCTGCTTAAATGGCCCTATTAACAGCAGGTTGGGTGGTCATGCACTGCAAGTATGTGTGTAAGTGTTTGTCAATGTAAGTGGTGCCCATTACCACCCGTCCCACAGGGTTATTTATGAAGCTCTCAGGTTTATTTAATGCTGCAGTTGGCAATGCACACACACACACACACACACACATACACACACAGAGGGTGAGAATTCGAACAAAATTCATCAAAGGAAGAGAGAGAATAATTATTGCAGACATTATGTTTGAGCAGATGAGAGAGGATGAGTGTAGTGAAGATGAAAGAGGAGAGGGGCAAGGGAGAGAGAGGAAGGAGGATGAAGAGAACAAAAAGATGAAGAAAGAAACAACAAGAAACAGAGAGAGGTGCTGATAGAGGTAGAAAAAACCAGAACAGCTGAACTTACTGAGAAAAACCAACATAACAAATTGTACCAAATAGTTCAGTTCATATGCAGTCTGACATTCTGTTTTATTCTTCTCATTTACCTAAAGTACATCTGAGGAAGACATTTCTCTGCTTGGCATTTCAACATTGCTATATATATAAATAACACTGCTTGTGATGTCATGCAGGGACTGTAAGAAGTGTCTTTTAGGGCAAAAAATGGAATCAGTGTAGCAAGAGTGTGTCCCTAAACCACATGGGCCAGGCTTTGGCCAGTTGTTCTTTTACCTGGGCCATTTGAATCAGTGGAAGAATCACTTTGTGTAAATCCTTGTTTCCTATCAAAAGTGAAGATGCTGCACCTCCCACTAGTGCGTCTTTGGGTGATGCATGCTGCTGGGATTTTACACCTCGCCACTGCACTAAAAGTTCAGTTGGTTTCAGCTTTGTTTGTCAGTGACCCTTTAGTTCACTACTGATGAGATGACAACTGTAACATAACCTGAAAGCGACCTGTAATGGATAAATGCATGAAAAAGGTCTCATGCACTCAAACCCTTCTTGATGGTTGAGTTCGTACCCGTCTTCCTCTCTGAAATAAGATGATGCAGGGGCACATGTTACGTTTGATGAACTAATTTGAAGTCTGATTTGGACTGATAAGAATAAGCTGGACAGACTCTGTTCCAGTCTGTGTCCGTTGCTGTCATGCAATCCAGTCGCTGCCCGTCATCCTATCTTCAGATAATTCAGATAACAAACAGCATGCCCCTGTAGCCTACTTGTTTAAAATGTATGCCACATAACTATAACATTCACTTTGATTCCGGCAGTGGATCTTTTGTTGCGTGTTATTCCCCATCTTTCTCTCTCCCCTGTCATTTCTCCACTGTCGCAATAAAAAGGGCATAAAATACACCCAAAAAAGTAAAAAAAAAATCTGAACATTTCATATTTTCACCTGGAGTTGATATTATGTATGCAAGCACAAGAAGTAATAATGAAAACAGTTTGTAACCTACGAGCAAACAGCAACTAATAGCACTATGGAGCAGCGTTTTCTTGTAGTTTGTTTCTTGCATGAGTATACGAACTGCACACTAAACATCCTGCTATTGGTTTCATGCTATTCCACTAACTTACAGTTAGTGATGGTAACATGCCACAAAACATATAATGTGCCTACAAATGCAGTGAAGAAGATTACTAGCAAGCAAAGATGGATGTAAACAGTACAGGATTTAACATGGTGAACAAGTACTAGATTTAGCATTGCCCTGCTATAAGACTGTTCGACTCTTTTTTTTAAAATTTCACACATTCTTCTTCCTTGTATAAACCAGACACCTACATTACCCACAATGAAACTCAATTCAACACTCGACTGTACAGATTGGTGTGTGTTTTGCTAGCAGCAGCTGCTAGCCTCCTGCAGAGATGAGCAGCAGGCTACAGAGGTCTGCTAACCTCACTTCTTTCTAACTCCACACCCCCAGATTTTTTTACTTTTCAAACTTGTAGTCTTCAGCCCCAACCAACGCTGACTCAAGTGACATCACTTGAGGCAATGTATCAGATTTCACACAGCTCCCTCTGGAGACACAAAAGGCTTTATACTACTTTATACTACATATTACATATGCAGCAGTAGTGGAAACACAGGCTGATATGTGAAAGGAGTTCCCTGAATAACATGCTTGTCTAAATATAGACAATACACACAACTGAAAACAAAACACTGATTCAATACAGCATAAAGCATGGACATGCAGAGTGATAAAATTATGCACATATGCTCTGTAATGTACTGAATAATATGGAAGTTGTGACTTGCAGATTTATTTACAGTATCATAAGTATTACACACTAACACAAATAAAGTGATTACAATTGCTACACCTGATGACACACTTTTAAAGCCTTATTCAGAGTTAATTTGTTGACATATACTGTAGCTGTGCATAGAAATGGATATATGGAGTATGTTTTAGCATTTGTGTTCCTGTCCATCTCCATATTAACATTTATTCTTGGTGCTTTTATTCATCCGTCCTCTAAGCAATTTTGTCTCCTGTTCTCTCTTTTCTGTCTCTCTTCATTTTCTTTCTTGTTCAGTCTTTTATTGAGCTGATCTATCCTGACCAATCTGGCTGGAGCAGTGCCCATAAGCCCCTCCCCCACTTGGGCAGCCCTGATTATAAACCCAATTCTGGTGTGTGTGTGTGTGTGTGTGTGTGTGTGGGAATAAGCAAGTGTGTTTCCATGAGTCTAAATGAGCTGTAGATACATCAGTTATTTCCACGTCTGACTCTGTGTTTTTTTTCTCACATTAAAAGACCTTTTTGTCAAGGTGATGAATGTGTAAACATGTTTGTGGGCATATGCCTGTGGTTTATTTGTGTGTGTGTGTGTGTGTGTGTGTGTGTCTTTGTTTTAGTGGAACAGATGTAACGGCAGACTTCAGGGTCTCTCCAGTCAAGGAGAAACATTTAACAGGCAGTGTGGCATAACACAGATACACACACACACATATATATACAGTAACATACACATAATTGTGCTTTAGTGTGTGAGCATACAGATACAGATTTGGTACAAATACAGACACCTGAATGAGCACACATCCACACACATACATGTACAGAGGCACACATCCGCACATTCATGCTCATAGATCATTCAGTAATCCCTCATGTTTAATAGAGTCAGGGACTCCCAGCCTCTCACCCTCCTCCCATTCATCTTCTCCTCCTCCCTCCTCTCCTCTTTCTCTTCCTCTGGCCTCTCAGACATTTATTACATAGTCTTGAAATGATAAAACTGCAGGGAATATGGAGGTTTGTGGCCTGCATGTCTGCTTTGAGGCGTACAGTAGAAACTGGCTTCATTTATCAGTCCTTTTTCTGACAGATAACTGGCCAGGGACAGCAGCCAGGACTCTGCGTGTGTGTGTGTGTGTGAGATATCTCTCCTTTGTCCTGGCGTTGTTTTGCATTCGTGTCCATCTACCACCTCATTATCTATTTTTTGTTGTACTTCACTTTCATTCTGCAGAAAAGAAGGTGCGAGCCTGTTTTCATACCACAGATAAATGTATAATATCTGCTATGTAACCATGATTGTTAGAAATGGTGCTTTAATTTGGCTAACTGATGATCACTGTGATAATAAGGTGATAAGTCACCTTATCACCTTATTATCAAGAAATGTGGGTTTTGTTTTCACACTAGCAGCTTCTTTTTCTAGGTGTCACATTTCTCAGGAAGTGGATATTTTGGGGTGTCCTGTCGGCCAAGTGGATGAAACTTTAATGATCCTGTGGTGAAACTGGGCTGATGGAGCTGCACAGAAGGATATAGGAAGAAAATGAAACAAAAAAAAGACATTAAACCTACTAATCACAAAAAGAGAACCTCGTCTGAAACTATTCAATTCATTATTGATGAATCTGTCAACAACAACATTTTAATTAAACAAAAAACAAAACAAAATTTTAATTAAAATGTTTGAAATACAATTTTAATTTTATATTTTTTTCTTTTTTAGCTAAATTCTGATAAATTAAATGGAAAAGGCCTTTTTCATATTTTTAAATGGTCAGTTTTATAAAGGTTGAATATGACAGATTTCTCAAAAGAAACCTGGAAGAATCCTGCCATTATTAAATTTTTATTTTTCATTGAATTTCAGAATTTCAGTTTTAAATTACTCACACATCATGTTTACATTTTACATTTACGTTACATTTTGTCAATTGGTAGATGCTTTTTTCCAAAGCGACTTATAAGGTAGGCAAGACAATCAAGCATTAGAGGACAGTGACTCCAAAAAGCCTCAAGTAGCTCACCAGTGCAATGAGAAAGAGCACTAGAAAGGAGTTTTTTTTAAATAAAATTTTTATATATATTAAAGTAAAAAAACAACTGGAGGTAGACAACAAAGTGTAAAAGGTTAAAGGGGCTCAAGTGTAGAGGTGTCAAAGGAAGAGCTGAGTTTCAGGCATTTCTTGAATGCACCAAGAGAGTCAGCAGACTGTGGAGCTGGGTAACTCATCCCACCATCACAGAACCATCCAGAAGAGTCTGGATCGTGATTTTACAGCAAGCAGTGATGGTATTACCAGATGTTCAAAAAGAAAATGTCAATTCCATTAAGTTATTTCATTTAAACAGTAACAGTCTTCAATACTGAAACCAGTGAATGTTTGACATAATGATTAATCAATTTATTATCAAAATTGTGGTTTATTTTCTGTCAAGCAGTCTGTAACTGATCAAACTGGTCATATGTTTAATCATTTCAACAATGAAGAGAATATTGTCTTAGGTAGTCTTGGTGGAAAATCTAAAATGTTTTACTATTCCTTTAAAGGATAGGGCTGGTGATATTCTAAATACAAACCAGCCAATGAAATGTGTATTAATGTGCCGCTGAAATTAGTCCCCAACAAAGGCACCATTTCCCCTGTTTAATTAATGTTTGCTAAAAACGACAGTGCCTAGCTGTTTTAGGAAATTACTAAACCTTTAAGAATGAAACCATATATCTGTGACCTGTTTTTAAAGATTTACACCTTCAGTAAGAACCAATCAGCTTTGAGCTGAGAGCCACAGACGGTAGAGAATTCAGAAGGTACTGAGAGGCAGACTACACATTGGTGGTTTTGACAATAAAAAGAACCCTTTAATGCATATCTCATCTTTCTCCCTTTTTCCATCATTCCTCTCACTCCACAAACTAAGCAGTTCACCAAAGCATAAAATGTCCTTTCAGACATGTAGGTGATCTCATGAATTTCTTCCGTGTCCGTGTCTCATGAATTTCGAGAGAGACATGGATTTCCAGTCTCTCTCTTGTGTGGAGGCTGCATTCTGTCAGTTCTCTTTGTTCTTATGGTTCACCTTTATCGTCCTGTAAAATACCACCCCTCCAATTACAACCAACCCCCCCCCACTGCTCCACATCTGTCTCCTCATCCCTTCATCCCTGTCTCCTTCTCAAGAGCCCAGCACCCCTCCTTTTAATTATTCCCTTCTGCATTATCCTGCCGCTCTCTTTGTTTGAACTGGCTCTGGGGTTAGACTAGTATGCATTTAGGCATTTTCCTTCATTATCATGTAAATATTCGATGAGAGGGAGGAGAGTCTGCATGTCACGTCTTCATCAACAGCTAAAGCACCAATTTCTACTTCTAAGCAAATACACACAAGATGTTAAACTAAATCCTGTCATGATACCTACAGGAATAGAATATTTAATAGATAATAAAGATGTAATATGGATTGTAAATACAGATATAAATAAATAAGTAAGCAAAGGGCATTTCCCCTTCCTTGATTAGGGCTTGACTTTTATTGTTCCCGTAGATATCTCATTTCTCTCCATCGGATAAGTTCAGGAAAGCTTCCTGGAAGCTGCCCTATCTGGGGAGCCATTAAGAGACAGCAGAGCGGGAGGCTCAATCAACGCCATGAAAGTACATGAAAGTGCAGTGAGTGACAATGGTGCATTATTGATGATGCCATTAGCTCCAAGTGCAGGCTCTCCTTAGCTAATCCCAATGTAAACCTGTGGAGTAGAGCTTTCTGTCAGTTCAATCCTGACCACAACCACAATTACCCAGAATTACAGCTGAATAAACAGATGAAAAACCTATTTGAAACAGTTTGGAGGACAACCAAATGTATAGCATTTAAACCCATCCATTCAGAAGCCATTAGACTTTCATCTCGGATGTTCTTATTGGTCTTTCAGATAGGCCATGCCTTGCTTGGTTCTTGTTGTTACATATTGTCAGGAAGCAGGACAGAGAACCAATCCTGCCGCCAACATTTCTTAGTAGTTTTTAAAACAATGTTCAGTTCAGAAATGCCAAAGATGGGTTTGAGGCAATGTAGACACTATGTCAGCATTATTTTATCCATTCACTCTGGTCCTAGTCTATAGTGTTCATTGCAACAGTAGTTATGCATGTTCAAGCTAAAACTGGTTAAAAAATTGCTTTTTAAAGGATCCTTATCAACAGTGTTTATGTCCTGTTTTTATGTTAAAAAAAGGAATATTGGCTGATATATTGAACGGATTGTTTGATCTCTTGAATATTGATATCAGTATCAGTGTATCATTTGGGTTCTGATTGACATAATGAATTGTAGTGTATGTCATTTGGGGACTGGATCTGAGGAAAGGTTTCATATATGGGAGAGCACATTTACTAATACTAATACGACTGCAACTAATGATTCCTTATCAATCATTAATACTGCCCATAACTAAACATGTTTTCTATTTTGTTTCATTGTTCATGGGCAAATCCTCATATTGAAGAAACCGGAATCAGCAAATATTTGGTATTTTTACTTCATAAATGACAACTGACTGACAAAGCGATTAATCAGCTAATATTTTTCAGTCGTTAATGAGGCAGAAGAGCTAGTTGACCAGAATCTGCCTCTTGAAAAGTTTGTTGGACAGGTGACTATAAGCCTCACTTCTGTCTGTCTGCTGTGTCTTCAGGAGCTGGCTGACCTTCGCCACGTTCACACTAAGCTGAAGAAGCAATTCCAGGAGAAGACAGCCGAGCTCGCCCATGCCAACCGGAGGGTGGACAGCCACGAGGCCGAAGTCAAAAAGCTGCGACTGCGGGTGGAAGAGCTCAAGAAAGAGTTGGGACAGGCTGAGGATGAGGTAGGAACATGGCTGTACATGTATTTGTGTGTGTCTGTGTGTGTGTGTGTGTGTGTGTGTGTGTGTGTGTGTGGTCAGAGACCATCATTGCTCCTGTCTACATATTCAGAAGCTTCGGCCTCTGACTACTCCACCAATCCACACTCATTCCAGCTAAATGCTCACATCAGCATGCTAACAGGCTCACAATTATAATGCTAGCATGTTGATGTTTACCATTTTAGTTTAGTATATTCGTATACTAACATTTGCTAATTAGCACTGAACACAAAGTACAGCTGATGCATATGGGAATGTGATTAGTTTGGCAGTAGCATTAGACAAACAGAGATTATGACCTGATGATGGCACTAGATGAAAGAAAGTTTTTACAATTCATCCCCTGGGGGACACTGCACTAAATTTCATGGCAATCCATCCAATAGTCAAAAATGTCACCCTCATGGTGATGCTAGAGGACAAGTCAAGGCATCACCAAAGTCATTAGGAGTCATCCTCTGGGGACCATGAATGTCAGTGTACAAAATTTGGTGCCAATGCATCAAGTAGATGTTGAGATATTTCACTGATTAAGTGAAAAGTTAGACCTGCTGATGGCAACAGAGGAAAAGTCAGAGGATCACCAAAGCCATGAGAATATATCCTCTGGGGAATACAAATGTCTGTACAATATTCCATGGAAATCCATCCAATAGTTGAGACACTTCTGTGTGGATCAAAGTGGTGGACCAGCTGACTGACATCGCCATCTCTATAGTCACTCAAACCTAACAACACAACAAAAACCTCACAACATAAATATGAGTGTGTTGAAGACATTTTCTGTGGTGAGTGACGTTTTAAGGCCAGACTCCTTATTTTCATTTTTATTCATTTTTATTTTATTTTGTGGTATTTTTCAGCCTGGGTCTTATTCTCATAATTGTGGCAGTTCTGACTATGGGTCATGCAAGATCAAAGCCCAGGTTGAAAGATACCAGAATTTCCCTTCTAACATTTCTGCACGCCTAAACGTAACTCTTACTGTAAGTGCAACACACGCTGGCTGCAGGTAATGTCATGTCATCGGACAGTAAACAGCATACAGACATAAGAAGTAGTAAAGGTGCAGTAGTGGGGATGTTACGATCGGGGGCGCAAATGCGATGGAGCATCCATGCATGTCAATGCTTAGAAATGGAAAGCTTGTTGATTGAGATCCATGAGTTTGCATTTTAAAAATAAGTCTGTGTGTGTGTGTCTGTGTGTGTGTCTGTGTGTGTTCCAGCTGGATGAGTCCCATAACCAGACGAGGAAGCTGCAGAGGTCTTTGGATGAGCAGGTGGAGCAGACTGAGAACCTGCAGGTCCAACTGGAACACTTACAGTCCAGGTAAGACACTGTCACACACACACACACACACACACACACACACACACACTGGGGCCAGTACATAGCAGAACAGATTTCAGATGAACGTGCCAACAAGCTTCTCAGTGGCAACAGATATGACGTGTGTATCTTTGGAAAGTGCTTTGACAAAGAATCTGTATTTTTCCACAGGATTTAGGTAACGTCAGCAGCATAATGCATTGCTATCAGAATAATGCTTGGTATCACATGTGATGTCATTTCCTGTATTACACCAACTTGACATGCTGGTTGAGTGGGTTTCAAATGCAAAACAATAGCAGTCATCAGTCTCACTTCTAATGGAACCTATGTTGCTCCTAGTAAGTGCACTTATTGCTGCTCATTCACAATCTCAACACCAGTTATGAGTTATTGCCTAAAATGAACAAGGGAGGTACTGCAGCAAAAATGAATGGACACCAAACAGTTAGCATTAATGACCCAAACTGAAAATGTAATATCAGTGGAATATTTGCTGTATGTTCGGCAGCCTGACCTGTGTGTATGTAATCTAACATGTTCACAAACTGCCAAACAAGAGACAATATTACAGTTGGTATTAATTCACCGACCTTATGACAATAAACCAGCCCAACACCCGTTGGATCTACAATCCCATCATAGTCCGGTGTGCTTGAAAAAACTGAATGAGAAGCTGTGTAGCAAGTGATGGATTAAAATCTGATTCAAGACAGTTTTATTTAAATAAGCCAACATCACAAATACCCTCCATCCTGAGACCTTTTAATTAGGAGACTTTGGTTTACACTGTAGACAAGGGAAACTTACATAGGTCTTGATACATACATACAAGGTCTTTGTTTTGAACTCTGGAATTCTCCTTCATCTGACAAACTTTCCGAAACCAGTTGAGTTATTTGTAATACTGAGTGGTGCCTATTGATAGTAGCATACCTACCTAGCTTGGTGACCAGACTGAAATGCCATCATGTCAAGCTGATTTCTGTTTGAGGAGGGGGGCTCTTTTCTTTTGTGTTGTTATGACCTAACTAATCAGTAGTGAGTGATGTATGAAGCTGCAGTAGTGGTTGCGAGGAGCAGTTCATTTTTGTCACAACAATTAAGTAACATGACATACTTATTGCCATTTTTGTGGCCATAATCTGTTGTTATTTTTCATGTTTGTAGCTTGGTAGCTGGCTAACTATGTAGGAAGATAATGTCCCCATTAAGCCCGATTTATAGTCACTCAGAACTGGTTCTTACAACATGTTGTCAAATGTGTTTATAGTTGTTCCAAACGGCTTCATTCAAAGGCAGAGTGAAAAGCCAACCGTCACAGAGAGGGGAGGGGGACAGAGAAGACGTGATATCGCTTAAAGTTGCAATACATGACACTGATGACATTCAGCCACTAGATGTCGCACTATAGCACCAACATCTCAGACCAAAACAAACGTATCGTGTCATTTACTCAATAAAGTTGGAAAAAAAAATAAAGCCAACAACTCACAAAACTATTTCTTGCCTCAAATGTTTTCAGAAATATATTTTAGTGTACTGTTTAGCTGTAATTTGAGAACGTTTGTGATGCGGCCGCCATCTTGGAAACAGACACGGAGGGACTCACATGCACTAACATGCACGCACAGCTGGCGCAGCTACCAAAACAAAGAACAGAGAAGCTCAAATAACAACACACACAGAGGGAGTGTGACTACATTCACTGGTGAGGACGCCATTACTCCGCAATATCTCTACATTGCAAATAATTGTTTTCTGACAACTAAAACGGCTAAATATCGTTTATTGCAACTTTAAATAGGGAGGTAACAGCATATTTTCAGACAGTATTTCCTGGAAGGCAGTCATAGTGTTGCACTCTGCTGTTCATGTGAAAAGTGACAGAAATAGTTGTGTCATAAATGAAAAAGGGGAGCTAGAGAGAAAAGTTCAAACCCTGTTTCTCACCTCCACAGCTGACCAATCATTGCGTGAAGCAAGTGTGAATGTCAGCTTGTCTGTTTGGGAAAGTGAGAGAAATGACCGTGCACAGCACCCACTTATCCACTTTCGGAAAGGTGCGGGGGAAGGGGGTTTAACGGGCATTTCCACCGTCCAACAAGCGTGTCTGAAGAAGTATAAAGCCACCTCTAATCCTGCCTGCAAAGCTCTTATTGGTTGGTTGTTTTTGCAACCAGGAAAAAGTCAAATGAGCACAAACAGACATAATTGACATTTGGCCTTTGATAAGGTCACTATCTACTGTACATCACTACTCCTAGAACTTTTATTACTACTGGTGCTTCCCATATACTGTATACTGTCAAATTTATTTTAGCGTTCCACCCTAATACATTTGCCCCTTTAAATAAAAAAGGTTTTATATGTACTTCTTTCTTTCTAAACTGTAAATGCAGAAATTCAGTCCAGGATTCCAGAAGGCAAAAACGCACCATAAAATATGCTCCACTAGTATCTTATCAAAATTCACAAGGACATTGAACTATGTTACAAAGAGGCTTATGCTAAACTTAGAATTTTTGTACTCTAAAGCAAGAGGGACGCCATATTTAGCAACAGCACACACACTCCCAAACACTCCTAGACAGCCATGAAGGCACCTACTCAAAACACACTGTGCTCAGGTGTGTGTGGGATATGAAGCTGACAGCCTACTTGTAACTGCCAGGCTCACTGTGAGCCTCAGCACTCACTTCTCTTACTATTTAGAGATTAGCTTCTTTTGCTCTGTGTGTGTGTGTGTATGTGTGTGTGTGTATGTGTGTTTGTGTTTGTGTGTGTGTGTGTGTGTGTGTGTGTGTGTGTGTATGTGTGTGTGTGTGTGTGTGTGTTATTGCCTGTCACTTAGTTTAGCTCTCACACTCTATCAGCTTTGCACAGTCCTCAGCTCCGTGCTCTCTGCCTCTCCCTCTGCATTCTTTCCATTTTCTCCACGTCGTTGCTCCAGCACCCGACAGCCAATCGGCAAGCTCCCAGTCGCAGGTTACCCTAGTAACAGAGAGCTCTCTCATCGCTCTGCTGTGTGGAGGAGTGACAGGCATGTTGGCATGGTAACGGCTTCAGAGACTGACACAAATCTGTGTGTGTTCTTGCAGAGGGTGTAGCTTAAGCTTTCCTTCATTCTGTTTTTTTTTTTTCATTCACTTTCTTAGAGACTACTTATGTGTGTTTGTTTGTGTTTGTGTGTATGTGTGTGTGATTTCTGCCTGAGCATCACTGTATATGTGTGCTTCATCCCACCTAAAGCTGTATTATAATTTGAGTGTGTTTAAAGCTCCTCCTTCATTTTGACGGTTGGCTCCGTTCTCACTACATCACTTTGTCCTGTTGGCGTGTTTTATGACATGTACCACTGACACAAGGATCATACACAGAACGTGTGTGTGTAACAACCTTTACTGCATGTACTGGGTCACTGATTTTTACTGTTTTTCCTAAATACACAATGTCACTATGTGTGTGTGTGTATTAGGGGTATAATGTACCTCCGTTTTGGGGTCATGATTCGATACGATTTCGGTACAGCAGGAAAAAAAGGTAGAAAATAACATTTCAGGCCTTTATTTTGAAAAATGTAAATATCCAACACTGGCTCATTGTAACTATTACTGAAACAGTTTAGTTGTGCTACAGTCGATAAGACAACAACCTTTCTGTTTACTGCAAGGAGTCAGGACACCTGCTGACAGCTGTTTTATGATGATTTATGGTCGCTCAGAACTGGTTCTTATGACATGCTGTCTGACCTTGTTGGAAATCAAATGTGTTTATACTTTATACAAACTGCAAAGGTGGAGTGAAAAAATGACCGTCACAGAGATGGAAGGGCTAAGCCGGCTAGCATACATCCATTAGCATGCTACAGCTAAGCGGTGCGCTTCCAAAACGTTCCATGTGGAACTCGCACTCTAGAATTATTGTTCTGCATGTCAGAGTAAGTGGATTATTAAGCTATTTTGATAGTAATTGTTTGGGTCATGGAGCGTACCAAACCAAGGAAAGTCACGTGCCAAACCGAACATCCTGTACCGAACGGTTTGCAGGTATGTATGTACTGTCCTGTAACACGTTTCTCCAAGTTGTTTTAGTTATAAAGTTGTGAAAAACCCCACAAGCTATAAGATAAGGACGATGTGATACACTTAAGAAATACAATGAAATTAAGGACGTTTTCCTCCCTTCTGTAACAGGCAGCCAATGAGGTGCGTTCAATGTTAGCTAAGTTGATCTGAGTTTCTAGCATCAAATTGATCTGCATTAACTATAGTCATCAGTGATGTTGTCATTGTGTTTGTGTTATTAATTTCAGACATTAAAGTAAGGCCTAATGTAAGATTATATGTACAGTAAGCATACATTTTTCCTTTATTTTTTGTTTGCTCAACAGGTGAATATGTGTATAAGGACAGTGAATGCAGATACATTTACATGAATGCTGAATGTTAACGCTTTACTAAATGTCATATTTAAGCAAATAGTTAAGTTCAAGCACTTTTTTCAGTATTTTTGGAGGGAGGGAGGAATGTTAACTGTTAAAATCTTTTATAAACCAGTGTCTAATATACCTTATCTAAAGCTTATGTGTTGCTTTTTAGAGTTGTAGCTTAAATGCACGATGTCTTCCAAGCCTAAGTATTATGATATGATATGTGAATTATATTTATAACTTATTTGTTGGCACATAGTAATAGCATCTTAGCCATACAATATCAGCATCTTCTTATTGCCCATTATTACTGAGGCAATTATGCCTTCTATGGAGAGGTCGTAAGTGACGAATATGGAGGTGAGAGAGGCAGCCATGCAGCCAGAGGAAGTGCATCTTTGTCAGCAGTATTAAACTGAGCTTCTGTAAGTGAGGATGTCAGTCAGAGGGCTACAGCAGGTAAGAGTTGGGCTGGTTAACATGTGAGGAGAATTTACACTTCATTTCTTTGCATGTATCATTAATTAACTGTCATATAGCAGTGTTTGAACCAACCTCAGTCATTGGTTTGTTTTAAATACATACATTTTAATATCCCTTTAAGAGTGTCATAAAAATAGCAATTCCTGGCTTATATTTACTTGATTATTTAAAAATGCCCCTCTAACATCTTCTGCACATCCCTGCCATATGTATTGGAGGAATCAAGTGTAGCTCTAGTCTCAGAGTCACAGCCAGCCTTTATGAGGGATCATACATTGTTATGTTGTCAGGCAGCTCTCAGTGCACCATGGATGTTCGGCCTATCACATGCTTTCTTGCTGCCTTTATTCATCCCAAACACACCGCTGCATTAAAGGAACAGTAGTAACAACTGACCTTTGTCCAAATACTGTTTCTGAGTTCACTGATTCTTGTTTAACATCCTACTTGTTTGTCCACATAGACTAGTCCACAGGAGCAGGTCAGCAAATAAATCATGAGATAATACCTTGGATACCTGTCTGAGAGCTGAATGGTTAAAGGAGTGGCACTCATAAAATAAACTGCAGTGTGCACATCTCCCACAATTATGCTGCATTCACATGGATTCAGGCAGACGGTAGACAGCAGATGGACAACCCCTTCTGGACAGCACAGAAAAACAAACAAAAAGTCTGACAGAATGGCAGGACCCAGCCAGCGGCTCCCCCACATCTCCGAAAATGTCGAAGCGAATTTCCAAACAGGCGTTATTTGGATAAACTGACCACATATTGGGAATTTAAATTGTTACTTTCTCGCCTGAAAAAATATTAACATTTAATAAAGTGACATATTTGCCTGCCATATGTCAGTTTCTCTTGTTTCTACGTAACATCTGGTTGTAAATTCCGTTGTGGAGGACGGCAAAAGTTAAAATATTTTAACTTTTGATGTCAATGCCATCAACCATTACCATTGGTGGTATTCTCTGAAGGCTTCGCCTAATTTTACGGTCCTTCTGTTGTCCACTAAAATGATATCCGGTTTGCCGTCTACTGTCTGCCTGAATCCACGTGAATGCAGCAATATAGTTACCTTCTTTAATGTCAGAGAGAAAGGTGTTTTGTTTTTGGGAAAATCAGACCTCACAAATGAGCCCTTGAGATTTGGAGCTCTATTAAAATAATGTAGGGTGGCTCAACTGAAGGCTTAAGAGACTATATACTAGTGTTTTCTTGGTTTGTGTAGGAGAATATTGAGCAAAAACACTGGAATTTGGTGTGGCTTTCTATTTTCTTTTAGCATTTTAGCCCAGTCAGCTGCTGTTTTCACTCAGCTGTCCTGGTAAGCTCTCATCATAAACCTCCCGTACAGGTCTGTGGCTTGGTCTGTGTAACACCTGCCTGTGCTACAGATTCCTATTATTCTGTTAAACTGACTGGAGACGGGGAAAGAATTCTTAGGCAGTGTAGGATGGTAACTGGCGCTTTTATAAAAGCTGTTTAATAGTATTATAAGTTGCTGTGCAGTGTTTTGGTGTCTGATAAACCTTCAAATTCTTGGATCTGTTACTCAGCCCCCACCCTCTCTATGGGAGTTTAGGGTGGGGTGGCTGATCAGCTGGTGAGCTGAACTGTGCTGTAACTGGTGGGAGGCATGAATAATATCTTTCTTATGAGTTGATCTTGAGTTGATGCTTTGGCCTGAAATGCTGACTAGTTGACTCTATATATACTGATTCTTGGAGATACCTGTAGCAACAGGCTGACCAATGCCTGTTGCATTGGCAACTGCCAGATACCAGTTTTCAGTCCAACTATAGAAGGTGAGCTCTAAATGTTAACTGCAGTAGATAGATGAAGTCATGACGTCATGACTGGGCTAGCCTCTTTCCCACTAGCTTTTGTAATTCAACGCAATCTTTCATTCATTGGTTCATTCACATTTCATTGGTTTTTCTGAAAAAATGAAGCATGTACTTTCCATATTCTAAGAAAACTCTGCATCTTCTACAGCAGCTGCTATAAGAAATTGAAACCTTTGTGATTCTAACAAAGTGAACCGACGATATTTTGTGAGCACAGAAAGAACTACAGCTCCCATGAAAAACTACAAGCGTGACAGCACTGGCACTTACGTCATCATAACTTGGTCTCATCCATATCCATAAAACTCCCCAACACTTTGTTCTAAATCCCCTTTTCAACTTTCTAGTTGTAATCTGTGCTGTGTAAAAACAGCGTTCGCTCCTCTCTGTCCTGCTGTTATTACAGACATGTCTGAGCTAGCCACGCCCTCTCAACTCGCTAATGGACTCTCCTCTTCTGTCCAGCTGTGACATTTAGCCCACAAACATCTAGGACTTATAAAAACACATAAGTATTGAAAAAAACTACGTTGACATACTGTTGAGAAAGTTTCTGTTCCAAGGCTGGATTTTTAGTTATTAGCATAGTTACACATGTTAACAGGATTTTAAATGAGGTGGAGCAGAATCTGGAAGTTCCAATTTTAGTTTGTCTCTCTATGCAGTTATACAACACTTTTATCAAAAGTGCTTCTCATTCACTCATTCACACACTCACACACTCACACACACACACACACACACACACACACATTGACAATATCAGGAGCAATTTTGGGCTCTGTGTGTTGCCCAAAGACACTTTGACATGTGGACCCGATTAGCTGGGGACTGAACCACCAACCCTGTGATTAGCTGAGGACTCTGCTCTACCTGCTGAGCCACATCCATCCCAGGGGTGACACAGTTGTCCCCTGGGAGTTGCCACAGTTGGTTTGCACCCAATCTGTCAGAAGTTTTCTCCTGTGTTGAGTAATGTTAGAAGAAGTCACCTGGCAGAGATTGCTATCTTGATACACTTTATGTATAATACTGGTGTTAGTTTTTAAAGGTTGAAACTGTTTGCCAACCACAAAAGTGCTCTGATACAAAGACACACACTACCTTTCAATCAGCGGTTGCTCATGTTTCCGTCTGTGGTGTAGGGAACATGATCTGATGCATCATGGCCACACTGTCGCTCTTGCAGGATCGATCTCCTCATCGCTCACTGAGAGAATGACCGCAACAGAGTTTGGAATAACGGATGCAGGCATGTCTGTGTCTCCATTTCCCCTGTCTGTCTTCATGTCTCTCTCTTTAGATTAATAGTCATTCATGTCTGTAGCTCTGCCAAGTGTTTTAGGCTCAATAGAAAAGCTTTTAGTGGTGGGGCTGGTGTTGTGGTCCAAATGCTATTATGGTTTATCTAGCAGTTGCTCTGACCTTCACCAGGCCAGCTGACTGACAAATTCACACAGGAGACAGACTGAGAGAACGAGAGACTGAGGGGAGGAAAGGAGGGGGAGAGTGAGAGGGAAAGAAGGTGAGAAGATCAAAAGGAGGGGGGGTGAAGGAAGCAGAAAGTGGAAGCTAAGCTAGTTATGTGGATATGGTTTGCTCAGTTGTCACCATGCATCTGAAATATAGAACTTTGGTCGAGTGATAACGTGGTTGTATATGAGGGGAAAGGTAACCACTGTCTCTGTTCAAAGATGGTTTTCTGGTATCAGATGTGAACATCAGTTCAGTCAAAATTCCACTGAAATCATTGAAGTGTTTCTCTGAGGCAGCAACCGACACATTACAATGAGACACGACAGAAGGGAGCAGCTGAACAACTAAACAGAAAAGTATTCTTTTTTGTGTCATCATTTGCACAAAGTCATGGTATATATCAAAAAATCCAACCAGTTGATTATTGCAGTAAGGTGCTCTTTCTCTTTTTTTAGCTTCTTTATCAAGTGGCTTCTTATTCTGTACGTCATTTGAGATTAGCTTGACATGATGTACACATTGATGTTGTCAAGACAAGGTTAGAAATCACTTTAAATGTGTGACCAGTCTGTCTGCAGTGTGTCTAAACAGTCTGAGATTAGGTAAGACAGACAGACAAGGCTACATGTGTGAAAGGGCAACTTCAGAAAATGTCTGGACCTGATTCTCCAATATTCTGGAGTTCATATGTGAAAATGGCTCAACTGAAATGCATATAAGGATTTAAATTCCCTCTACCTTTAAGAAAGCTGAAGCTGCGGTGCATCAAACCATCCAACCATCCACAACTAGTGTGTTTAGGCAAAACACTGAGTAGAATCAAGTGTGGCCAAATTAGATCTGTTTTATAACAGACCGAGCTTTCATCTTTGAAAGAATCAATAGCCATTGCATTTTTTAAATCAATTGGAAATGCATACAGCTTAGGGTGAAATGAGATTTTCATTTTAGTGGCTCACTGGAATGAACTCCATGTAAGACGGTATTTTCATTTGTCTTCAGCATGAATAACCCCAGAAATATTGAAGATGTCACTTGCTTTTAAGCCAGTTGGTATATCTTACTCCTCGCGTATTTCAGTCCTGTCACTTCTACTGCTGAACAGGATACTGACCTTTGTACCCCTGTACCCTTTGTCTGTACCCCTTCTTTAATCATAAGCTGATGTCAAAACGGTATGCAGTACAGTCATAATTTCTGCCATCATAATGTTATTTTAACATCTCTCTCTCTCTAGGTTTTACATAAGAAAACAAAATGGATCATCATAAGACAACATATAGACACAAAAACAAACTGATTTAGGTTGTGGCAGGCAGATACAGATTTTGCAGCCAAGAGAACTATTTTGCTGTTTTTTTCCCCAAGACATAAAAATGTCCCCTCATTTGTGTGGTGGAGCATTTCTGGACATATGATACTGGCTTTGTGAAGACATTTACCTCTTATTTCAGACTATTTTCTGCACTCAGTGAAGAAGTGTTGGTGATTCCATTCCTAGGTCAGGAACTTTTCTTCTCAATTGTGTATAATTTGATTAAGTGGGATTTTGTATGTGTGTGTCTCTCTGTCAGACTGCGGCGGCAGCAGCAGAGTCCTGGTCTGTTTGGGAAGATGCGATCGGCTCGATTCAGCCCTGAAAACCCAGAGGGCCCGACCAGCGACATGGACGAGGAGGAGGAGGAACTGCAGCTCCAAATCCCATGACACACACACACACACACACAGTAAATGCATACAGTGATATAGGATATCATTTTACACAAATGTCAGCAGTCACATAAAGGAGGTGAATATTGTTGCTGTTGGGGGAAAACTTTGTTTCCTCAAAAACACAACTCATCATGACCACAGGATGCAGCCATATCTTCTGCTCAACCATCAAGTTTTGAAAGAAGCGCTATAACATTTTAGGAAATATTTTGCCCAGAGTCAGATCAGATGATCAATATCACTTTTATCTCAGTACATCCAGTACTGACAGAGCCTGGATGAGACTGACCAAACAGTAAAGTTATGGGCTGTAAAAACCATTAATGAGCTAAAAGAGGTTAAAACGAGCTGAGGGGAACTGCAGAGTTTGATATAATTCTCTGTGTGTTTTTTCACTATTGGCGACACCTTTCATATTAAACATGGTCATTTGATCCAGTGTTCATCAAAAGTCCAGCTGCTGAAAACACCTGCACCCATGGAATGGATGTCCCAGTGATGCATGAGTAATGACGCGCCAACTTTGCACATTTTGGGTTTATATAGTGTTGATTCTTTTCTGTGATTAGTCAATTGATTAGTCATGAATATTGTGAGCCCAAAATTGTCTTAGCCTAGCTTAGCGCAAAAATCTGAAGCAGTTTTTATAGGTGTATTTTGTCACTTTTGATGGAGCTAGGCTAGCAGTTACCCCCTGCTTCCACTCGTGCTAAGCTAGGCTAAACACATCCTGGATTCATTTCTGGACTGGACACACCAGGATGAAACTGGTATTGATCTCCTCATCTGACTCTGGATAAGATGGCAAACACGTATATTTCCCTAAAATTGTTTCCATGTTAGTTTGAAGTTCTTATACAGTGTAGAGACATAGAGAAACCTCATCTTTATCAGTTAAAACATGAAAACATTGATGTGACAAAGTTCAAACCTAACAGCAATATGATAAGCACACACCCAGTCATTACGCAGAACATACACACTTCCACACACGAGACATACTGGCATAGACACACAGCAACAAGATCAAACCCAGCAGGAGTGTGACAGATATTTCAACAGGATGGCCGGACAGTGTAATGCTGAATGAAAGGATCTTCAATGAACTTATCGATGAACTTCCACCAAACCACTCTAGCAGAGGCCGACACCTACCATCCTTTCAGTGTACTCACTCACTCTTACCTCATATCATCACAAGCTTCACAGCTGTCCCATCTGAACTGTGCTACTGTACTAAAACAAGCCTCAACCCCACATCTACATCACTAGTATTAACCCTGCTCTGTCCTGAAGCTCTCCCTAGCTGTCAGCTATGCCCCTATGAGCTTAAAAGTGTTTATTGATATATCACAAGGAAATATCAGTCACTTTAAGAATTGACATAATTAAAATGGCCTGCCACATTTTAAATGGTATTTGTAAATATTTTTCTCCCAAATATTGAAGATTCATTGTTTATTTCTGCTATCTTTAAAGTTCTCAACCAATGCTGGGAGCACACTGCACAATGTTAAGCCTGAGTATAGCCACAAGTTGGATGGAATTACAACCATTTACAGTTCACTCAAACTGAGAGAAAACCTGCTCCAGTTTGTGCAATAGTACCTTTGTTGAACTCTGCCCTACAGGTGCAATTTTTGGGGGTTTTTTGGGGGTTTTTTTACATTTAATTTACAACAAAAAGATTAACATTAAAGGATATCTACTTGATTTGACTCATTTGGACGCTGAAGCTTCATATTAGCTTCAGATAAACTTTTAAATACATTTTTGCTCAGAAGGAGGACTGTGGATTTTGTCCCCCATCACTTACATTGTAAGTGCATTATGAAGGGATCTTCTAATGGTCAGTATGAGCAGGAGGAATGATTACAGCAAGAAAAACATGTTTCAATGTACCCTTTAAGATACAAGCTAAAATTTTGTCATGAAAGCATACAAAATTACAACCAGCTACCAGCAGAGACTACAGGAATTTGCTGGCCAATACATAGTCTGGCATATAGCCCACCCTGTAAAATGACAAACTGATATTTTTACACTTCTGTTTTTGGAAACAGATGAGATATAACATGTTAATCAGGGAGCTTTAGAGGTGCTGGTAGGTGGATTTTGTTACCATTGGACAGAGCCAGGCTAGCTGTCAGATGACAAATGCATGAACTCTAGTCCTTACAGGATCATTTCTTTACATCATTTCTGTGTCAGCAGTTAGTCAAACTAGGCTTGACAGTGTTTATTTCAAATAAGACTAGGTCAAAACCTAGTATATGGCTGGACTGTGTACGGTCAATGTGTGAAATTGTGGCCAATGTGTTAGTGTTCTGTAGTGGTCCCAGTAATATTTGCTGTAAGTGTAGTTAAGTAGCATATCACATGACGCAGTTAAGCAACGTTTGAGTCAAAAAAAAAAGGGAATAAATAAATGCAGTTGCAAGAACAATACCTTCCACTCATATCTTAAGATGTTTGATTTGAAAGAGAATTGATTTTAATTCTAATTATAACTATTCTAGTTATTATTAACTCCCCCTGCTCTTTCATCTGTTCCACTCTGCAGATGTCTCTTGTTTTTCACTCTGTATTGAGTGTTTTGTCAGAGTGATGGTTATTTGAGGTGCTTTAACTGTGCGCTCTCTTTCATGCCTCTATGAGCCTTTTTTCTGCCTCTTTCCCGGTTGATGATCACGTGTTGGAAATTGTAAATGAAAGTTTTGGCAGCATTTTGGGTGCAAATTCAGGAGGCTTATCTCCACCCAGTTACTGCAGTTGCAGTCAAATCAAGCGCACCTGCAGAGCAGCCACCCCACACTAAACTAATATAACAGCTACACGAGTCTCATGTTTTACCTGCAAGACTCGTGTTTTAATGCTGCTGTTTGTTTGTGAAAAAAAGTAATAAAAAGTTTGCATCCTGGTATTGGTTCAGTTATAAAATCCAAACACACCACAGAGCGTCTCTCCTGCTGGCTGCTGACAGCAGCTGTCAGCTGGAGAGTTGATCACACTGGACGGTAGAGGAGGAGACGTAGAGACGCTGGTATGTTTCTGTTTAAACAGGAGTTTAGCCGACTTCTCTGCATTTAACACCGGAGCTGAGAGCGTCAGAGCTTGGAGCAGGAAACAGTCACTCTGCGTCTTGCTGCTGTCCTCCGCTTCCATCATCTCACACCGATTCATTTTGAAAGGGCAACGGCCAATGGGGAAACTCACACCAACACTAAACTGGCTGACCAATGATGTAAATTCATCACTCACTCACGGACAACCGTGGTTATAGGGCTGGTCTGTGGCCAGTCCAGCCAAAAAGAAGTAATGGGAGTAACTGTAAAAAACAAAACATGTAACTCCCTCACATACTGTACTGCAGAGTGTTTGGGGGTAAATGTAACCTATATGGAGTAAGCAGTCCTGTAACTATATGACAATTTCATGTAAGTGTTTAAATCTGATCATTTCATGGTGTAGTGTGTTCCCAGCATGACTGCAACTGCTCCCTGACAATAAACAAACGTGAGCGAATGTTAGACAATGTGTACAAGAACATGAGCTAAGTAAAAGAATGTAAGAACAGATTCATCATGCATCAGTGCAATGTTACACGAGGGGAGAAGTAAAATCTCTCCCTAAGTGTTCCTGTTAAAGAGGCCGTGAATGTCCACTAAAGGCCCGGGCACACCAGCATTTAAAGGATAAGGCTGGCGATTTTTCTTATTGTCAACAAATCTCATGTGCAGAGCCAAACCAACAATGAACTCATCCTCCTGACAAGTATTGTGTGTGTATCCAAAGTCTGATAAATCTTATTCCTCTGTGCTGTAGAGCTCTGCTGCTGTTCAAAAACTCTTAAAAACACTTTCAATGAGTCACTTGTTTAGAAACGGTTCCAAAGAGTAAAAATAGTGATAAGATTGTAACCTGCTACTGCACATGCATGGAAACATGGTTCCATTTACAGAGCTTCACTAGCTTGTTGTGCTACATATCACAACCTCTTGACTTTGTACTACATTATACATTTTTCAAAGAACTGTCTGTCACAACAAGAACTACTTGTTGTGACAGACTAGCGCTGCCATGTTCCAGGCTAGCTAGCATGTTGGGGATTAGCCAGCTACAGTGGTTCACCAACCAGCCCTGCAAGTAGCCACTTCGTCACCAAGCCTTTATTTCATGTGGATGTGCACATGAATTTCACTGCCATTTTCTGGTGTGATCGGGCCTTAGTGAACTCTGAAACTGAATACTCAAAAGCTGTAATTTATTAGTGTTGTACTTTATGAGGAAGAGCCTCAAACTGATGTATTTTAAGTTTGGTTCAGGTTTGAATGTGTTTTTTTTCAGTCTGAATAGGCATTATAGCAAGACTGATGGGCAGACACTGTTAGAAGTGAAGTTTCCATTTTCTGCATACAAAAGGGTCAACATCCAGATTTACAGTCTACGAACCAGAAGAACTAAACCTTTCCTGACTGTAAAGGCTAGAAATACCTGCCAAGTTGTTGTTCTGTTTTGAGTTTGGTGATGCAGGTATGCTTTTTTAATGTAGCTTTCCTGCTGATGTTCAGTATTTTAAAATATTGCAATTTTCTTGGAGAAAAATCTCACAAATCAAAAGTAGTTAAGTCTCCAAAGCAGCATTTAGACCATCATGGGATAATGAAGCTCTGGCCAGTGAAATTCCTGTAGGCTGAATACTCTCAGGCTCCTTTAAGGCAACCTGTGTATTCAACAGCAGGGGCGAGTTTTGGAAACATGCAGTGTTGAACTGAAGAGTTCATTTATTTGTGCAAAACTCATCTGTGTTAAATCTGACGTCTGTGAAAGAGTTCCAGTCTAGCAGTGGATAGACGCGGTTGTGAAAGCAATAAAACACTCATTTATCTTCCACCACCATCTAATATCACTCTCTGCCTCGGCCTCAACTCTGACGCTGGAAGGGGACCAAGATATTTTTACTGATCAGGATTCTGAACTATTTATGTTGTCGTTGTTATCGTTTAGTTTTTATAAATGATCTGTACCACAGTGGTTTTGTATCAGCTCTATAAATGTCAACTGTACATATAAAGAAAAATGAGTAACTGTGTCATTTTTTTCTCCATATGTATTCATAATATGTATTTCAGTACAATAGTAATGTAAGAGTAAGAGTAATGATGTCTCTTATTTGAAGAACACTTTCCAGAAACCAGTGGCGCCTCATTGCTTAGAACTTCAAAGTTGTTCTTCAGGTTTCTGTCAAAATCTACATTTTTCCTAAATAGACTGAGTGATTTATGACAATCCAGCAGTGATACTATTTATTTCTATGTATTTCTAGTGTGTTTATTAAATATGTCTGACACTCCCAAAAAAGCTGAAGTGGACTGGGAGGAGAAACTGGTGTTAAATGACTATATCTGTTGTGTAGGCTCAAGCAAAGAATGTGGCAAAAAATGACAGGAAATGAAAGGTATTTATAGAAACCACAGGGTTTTCCTGTCCCTAAACACTTTTTTGGTCACTTTGGTCATTTAAAATGTGTTCATTAATACAGAAAATTTTGAACTGAGATATTCTAAAGTGACAAGTAAATGTAACTTGTTTTTTCCCTTATTTTTGTGCTATAAAAATGTACTTAGTATTATATTTCCATAAAAGTGTGGAGGTCACAAGAGAAAGATTTTCAAAAAGAATGGTCAAAGCTGATAGATGACTTTAACTCCCTAATATTTACACCATAATTCTGGATACAACATTTCCCTTTAAGGTACACTGTGGAGTACAAACAAAAGTTGTTTTGTGTTGTGTTGCTCACAAAAACTAAGTGCATTTCCTCCTTCAAAAAACATCCAAACAATCCCTGTTTACCAGCATGCACTCTTCTTCTCTGTCTTTGTTGGTGTATTGCTGCATTTGTTGACTCATTACAGCCACCTGTAGATCATTGGAATAGTGTGAAACCATTTGCAGGACTGTATATTGCGTCACTGGCATGTACAAGACAAACAAAACAAGGACCCACTCACAAAAAGACAGCTCCATAGCACTGTTAGAGGTCAGAAACTACACATTGTACCTCCAATGCAACTCAAAGCATCTTTTTGTTAGACCTTCTCTTCCTGATAAATACCTATGTCGTTCTTACTGCATGCCGAGTCTGTAACACAGGCTTAGATAACCCTGATGGCATCAATCTAGAATCTACTGAAATATTAACAGAAGGACACAGGATAAAAACCTGATAAATGTATCTTTTATTTACTATTTATTTACTTTTTATTTATTTGTTAAGTAAAATCTGTGTAGCCCAGTGTATATCATAATAATAATAGTAATGATAAACTCTATTTATACAGCACTTTTAAAGTGTTTTCCATGGTGGAATCTGTATGAAAACACTGAGGTAAATAAAATCATACCATTAAAAGTAATACAAAAAAAAGGAATAACATACCCAACAATAATATGAGATAAAAATACTAATAAACAAAATAACAATAATAAGACATGTTGGAAATAAAAGAGCAAAAGGCTTTTTTAAAAAGATCAGTTCTTAGAAGTGATTTAAAAGATGTCACTGATTCTGCAGTCTGATTTCTTAAGACTGACTAATTGATTTTCAGTCACTGGGAAGCAGAAAAACAAGCTGACAGCTACACAGCCAACATCGAGTCACATGTGGATCCAATCTTCACTCACCTTTTAGCTCTGTGTTAGTCTCCACACCAATGCCTGAAGGAAATATCTGTCTCTTTAGCTGCTAAATGCTACACTATACTCACCAGCTAGTTGTTAACTTTGCTGTTTGGTGCTGAGCAGGTAGTGTACAGCGGGTTTATCAGAGCTTTTTCACTGCAAACAGCTACCTGTTGCTGCTGGAAACAATGCTAATGAGACCAAAACAGTAAATGTACTGTAAAATCAAAACAAAGTGCTCAAAAAGGCTAAAAGGAGTCTGGTATTAATGCTCAGATTTTGTTACTGCAAGTGACATTAAACAGTAATTTGATTTAAAAGTAATAATTTATGAGTTATACAAAAATGGTTTTCTGAAGATGTTTTATGTTGCACATACAGTATAACCTCCATGGTAGAAGAAAAGGCAGAGTAATGCCTGCAGCGCAGCACGAGAGGGTAAACTGAGACAAAGGAGCTGGAGCGAGAAAGAGTGTTAAACTCACACACACACTGTTGTGGTGTGTTTGGCAGTGCAGACAGTGGTGTACTGCAAAAAGCAGACACAGTAATGAGATTGAACCTCAGCCTGACTCCCCACACACAGCATGAGAGAACAGCTCGCATCTCCCTCTGAGATCATATTCATCACACTGTGTGTGTGTATATGTAGAGAGAGAGAGTGAAACCAAGACATATAATGAATGTTTTACCTTTGTGTAGACTGGAGTCAGAATGACTGAAATCACAACTCTGGCTCTACACTTAAACGTGTGTGTGTGTGTGAGTGTGAGTATGAGTGAGTGTGTGTTTTTCGGCTTACTTCGCATAAAGCAAAGAGCTGTATATCGACAGTTTAGACATACAAACGTGTACAAGTATTCACCATGGTGCCCTTGGGATAACTGCAAACACACAGCGTGCCCACACACTCAAGCTGTTAGCAGTGGATGATTGTGTGTGTGTGTGTGTGTGTGTGTACAAAGCCTGGAGCCTAGTTCATTATGTTAATTTTCTCAGGGTCTTTCTCATTAGGCCAGTAATGGTTGACAGCAGGAAGACAGAACATTACATTGATCCCTCTATAATTATTCCACAGCCACCACAGCATCTCCTTGTATGCATGCACTATAAATGTGTGTGTGTGAGCATACATGCTTATGTATCACTACAAAATAAAAAACGATGTAAAAATGATTAATTGTGTTGTGAGGAATAATTGAATCATGGCTTGTTTGATTTTGTCTGTTTCCCTGTATTGACTGTAGCTGTAATGACAGACACCCTCTGCTCTTCTGTTCATTTTTATTGCACTGAATTGGTGCTTGTCTCTTTTGTAATAAACCAATTTAAGCTTGACTGCATGTGAACAATAATGTGGCCAATAAATGATCCTAACACACACACACACACACACACACACAGGTCATTACCATCAGCACAGGCCCAGCTGAGACATTAAAGGACAATTCCATATTTTAACCCCCTTTTTTTCATCATCATGAGTGTGAAAGTTTATTTGTGACCTTGAAAACAATAGTTAAGCAAAAAAATAACTTAAGCACCACTTGCTAGTTTTTTCTGTTGCTTTCAACTGCATCTCATGGTCTTGAACAGTGGAGTCATTTTAACCCAAACCATGATTTTTCCCTAACCCCAAAATTATAAGTATAATAATATATAATAATAAAAATAAGCCTTGGAGTTGTATTATGCGAAGTGTAGGATCCAGTGTTTTGGCACTTGACACATTCTGGGAACTAAAAATCTGGATATCTCAACCTCTGCTGCAACAAATTTGACCATTTTTAAAAATCTGTCTCTTGTTAGTCACAGGCTTTATGGAAATGCCATACAAAAATTGCTGGGGTAGTCCTTTAAGGCTGTTGGCATTTACTAGCTACTACATATGCTAGCTTTAATAGTTTTACCATCACTAGTGTGATAATTATTGCTCGTTTACAACAAAGCTGATGGAAAACTGATTAGAACCAACATGAATCAGCAATTAATTGATATGTTTCTGTAGAACTGATGAGGTTTATGTGTAGAAATGCCCTCCATTGCTGCAAAAATTTAAAGAAAAATCATTGAAAACATAACATAAAAGTTTTGCATTAGGTACAGTGTTACTGGTAGGTACTGTTCCACATCCAGTTCAAGCTTCATAAGCTTGGACATGATCCATTCATACATATCACAGCAGTGCCAGCAAATATGATCATAAATCATCTTTATAAACATGGCTTTAGGTGAATAATGACTCGGGACAATACACAGAGGTATGACAATCCCATTTTCTGAGGTTGTTATTTCTTGACAGAAGGAGGAGATGGTCTGCTGGGATGTCTGCACAGACACTGAGAAAGAATGAAGATGGGAGTGCCGGCAATAAAATAATTGTCCCTTTCAGTCCTGTCAGAGCAGAGAGGACAGAGTGTCAGCGCTAACAGTCTGATGGGCAGATGAGAGAGAAAACAGCAACAACAAATACAATTGCCTTTCTGGCAGCCTTGTTCTGTTTTCATGACAGGATCCTGTGATGTACCTGACACACACACACACACACACACACACACATACACACGTATCTAATATAGCTGCTGTCATATATCCAAATCCCAACACAGCTACTAAGAAGTCTCCATGGCCTCCCTCCCAACACACACTCACACATAATGTAACAAAGAAGATGTGTGTAGAGTCGATATGTATCTGACAGCAGTGTTTACGCAGGGAAATTCTCTTAGTATACACATGTAGGAGAATAACTCTGAATTTATTTAATAAAAAACCTTGTTTGATGGGCACCACCTCCAATATAGTAAACCTTTAATGTCCAGAGGAAACATTAAAACTTGAATTTAATTCTCAATTTAGTCAATTAATCAGTCTCATAATCATAAGTTCTTTTCAAAACAGTGACCTCAGGTCCAGGTTTGTGTCGGTTGAGCTATAGTTGGCTGTGGTGTAGAGCCACCAGCGAGGTTTATTTGGTGCGCGGCCCGAATCAAGCCGTGGGCTGTGGGCAAGTCTTTGTGGAGGCAGCGGTGTTGAACCACCGCTGAAGCGGGGTTAAGCCTAGTTTCAGGCTGCCATGAAAGAGTCTTTCTGTCGGCTTAACTCCCAGTTTGGCCATATTACTGTCAGCAAGCACTCGGCTATCAGGTCCAAGCGTTGCTGTCTTCTTCAGAGCGACGTGCTAGTTTGAGTTGAGGATTCAGGCTTTCACTGGCTTCTTGTAATCTTAGTTTAATGCTGAATAAAGTTTAATCTGACTAAACTCAAATCTCCACCTGAACTTATTTTAATAAAAGATTAAAATATGCACATACATAAGAAAGAAAAGAGACGTCTTAATAGAAGAACTGTGTCTTAGCTCATGAGTTACTGAAGACCAGCTCAGAGGAAGATCCCACTGAGGTTTGCTGTTATCAGTTTGGATAAGACAGGCAGAGTTTTCAGTGTGTTTTAAACATTTTCTTTTAAGGTGTGGCTGACTTTGATTTGAGATGGTAAATTACATTCCTACACTGGGGAATTAAGTTTTGAGTTTTAAATGCAAAATTCACACTTCAGAGTCACTATTGTCTCAATACTTCATGTCACATTGTAAACAATGTATTGTAAAACTATTCAGGCTCAATGAATGTCCTTTAGGAATGTGTGTTAGAGATTATGACTCTGGTCTGTGTAGATAAGGAGACCAAAAAGGGAGCTTTCTGTCCAAGTTTGTGTGGAGTTGTCCGGTTTAAATGACCCAAAGGTCATTTATGCTTTTAGTTCAGACCATAACTTAGTTATTGGTCAGAAATGGTCTCTCAGGAGGTCTGTTCAAACTCCATTTTGTCACAGTGTCATGTTGTCAGACCCCCACTTGGCAAATAGATCAGTTCAGGGAGGGTCAGTGCACTTCCTTGGGTGCCTGCACTCACCTCCTCAATTTGAAATTAAAGAAAGGTTGTTTTGTTCCATGAAATTCAAAAAAAGGTTGTGGTGTCCTTCACAGACACGCACACACATACACTCAAACACACACAGGTTTTCTTAAGTCACTTACTTAGGGTATTTATATAGACTTTGCCTAACCCTTTCCATAAGCACTACTTGCCTAAACCTAACCCTAACCTTAACCACTGACCCAAAAACGTTTTACCAATTGGGGACACAGCTTTTGTCCCCAATTGCACAAGCTGTCCCCAATCAACTGGTCTTAAGTCTGGTGAGTCCCTAAGTTTGTTTTCATAAATCCCAGCTTTTCTGTGAAGTGGCATTAGCATTTTAAAAAATTATGAAGTTTTACAGATGTGGCAATACGTCATCATAACTATCGGTTTTTCTCTTATACATGATATCCCTCAACGCTTTTTTACAGAGTAACCTTACATAACGCTGAAAAGCAGTGTTTTTCTGTCCTGCCTGGTTGAAACGTTTAAGTATGTTTCACCTCATATCTGATGGTTGCTCCTGTAACCACACCCATCAGTGATGTCATGGGGTTCTGGAGTACACTACATCACAGCATCAAAGTGAGATATCAGCAAAAAAAAAAAAAAAAGATTATCGGGGGTGTTAAGTTACTTTTGAACTGTATATTTGCTGTCTAAAGGGCAACTAAAGCGGAAATATTAAATTAACTTTTTAGTACGAGCCTTATCCAGACATATAGCATGAACCTGATATACTATTCAGTAAGCCTATGTTCCAAGGCTGGATTTTTAGTAATGTTATTACAAATTAGGTTTTCTTACTTCTGGACCAGAATCAGAAAGTTCAGGTTTCACCTCAGCTCTCTGTTTTACTGGTCCAGCCTACAATAAATTCAAATGTATCATACAGGGTGTCAACACTACTATGAAATATCTTTTATCAGAATCATATTTTGACCTGGTGTATGATACAATATAGTCTATCCATAATCTGCTGTGTGAGTTGAATTGAACATCAGAGGATGTAAGTAAGAACAGACTGTTGATTTTTAATTAAAAATACAGCTTGTGATTACAGGGCTTTGCTGCCTCCATGTTGAACCATGTGAAGGCAATGACAACTATCAGAACCTTTCCATTCATTGACTTGAGTGTGTGTGTTAGTGTGTGTGTGTGTGTGTGTGTTTGTCTCTTCTCTTCTAGCCTGTCTTTCTTTTTACAGGGAGAAGACAGGCTGTCTGATCTCACTGGCTGTAATTACAGGCCCTGTCACCTGGCTGTGCTAACCCGCTATTACAACACACAGACACACAGACACACAGACACACAGAAACACAGACACACACACACACACACACACACAAACACACACACACACACACACACACACACACACACAAACACACACACAAACACACACATTAAGATTTGTCTTTAATTATTTAAAGCAATATGTTGCATTTTATGATGTAAATACTTTGATTAACGACATTTCACATCTCATCTAAGTTTCTCTTACACTGAGGTGACAGTATTTCTGCATAGTTTACATGTATAATTCATTAAGAGGACATGAAACATTAATGGACCCCATGGGGAAAAATTGTAGAATCATTGCAGCCGCTAACACACAAGTAACTGGATACACAGGAAAAAAACTGAATATAAGGGCAAGGATAAACAAAAAGCACTAAATACAATATAAATATAATATTAATTGTTGTGTAGCTATGTAAGTGACTGCACAGATGGGAAATACAGGAAAGAGTCCTGAATGGTCGGATGACTTGAAAGGCGCTATACAAGCACAGTCCATTTACCATTTACCATACCAGGGTCAATCATTGTATGAAGTGGGTATGATTTTCTGACCTTTTAGTCAGTTTATCCATCAGTTTGTCTGTCTGTCACAATGAAAACTGGATGAAGTGGCAGGATTTTCATTGGATTTGCTGTGGATTTTCCTTATCCCAGGGGATGAATCAATTTTGGTGACCCTGTTTCCTCTCACTCACGACTGCCGTCTCGCCAAAGTTTCCACTTGAAAACACACACATGAAACATCAAGATTATATGGGAAGTAATGAAAGCACAGCTCATAGTGCATAGCTGTGTGTATTCCTGTTTGCCCCAGTGTCTTTTTTTTTTGATATGGTCATTGGTGGTGCTCAAGACGAAGATTTTCAAATTCTAAACGTAGGGACTGTAAAACTATTGTCCCCGACATACTGTAGTGTAAGGGCCAATGTGAGGGTAAAAAATGAGAATTAAGCCAAAACATTTTGAGAAAAAGTGATAATATTATGAAATAAAGATATCATTTTATGAGAAAATGTTGTAACATTTCAAGATGAAGCCATCATTTTACAAGGAAAATATAAAATTTCAAGAATAAAATCTTAATTTTGCAAAAACATGAGTGATATCTGGATAAATAGTGGCAGGACTTCCATGGGATTGCTGTGGATTTTCCTCATCCCTAGAGGATGAATCCTAATTATTTTGGTGACCCACCGACCTTTTGTCTCTCTCTAACATCATATCAAAGTTTCTACTTGTACACATTTACATACTGTATTCAAAGGGAAGGTTATGAAAGCATATTCATGCTCCTCAGAGAATGAACCCATTTGATTTTATTTACCTTACGGCCTAGTGCTGGCCTCAGAACAAGTTTTACAGCTTTAGCTCCACTGCTGCTACAGTGTATCATCTCTATCTTTGTTTGCACTTGCAGGACTATTAGAAACATGCACTTTATTCTGCATAGAAGTTTTTGTCAGATTTTAGTTATTTGAGTTTTGTTAGTTTTAGTCTAGTTTTTGTCTTTCAAGCATTTTGAGGCTACAGCTGTCGTCATCTTTGTTGTGTACAGTTACCACTGTTACAGGTTTGTGTTTGTGACTGTGCTCTGCAGTAATCCAACAGACTGACTCTCCTCAGTAAACTGTGTGTGTTTGAACAGAATGTTCCTTCTTACCTAGCATAAGCATTAGCATTAGCCTTCTGATTTTTCTGATATTTCTTTAGTGAACATCTAGAGGAAGATTTAGATGGTTGACTGCCAACATTAATCCGGGAACTGACTCATTCTTTCTGATGGCAACAGGAGAGGTGGCCAACTGAAAGCAATGTTAACATGACATCCACATCCACACAGTGTTGCTAACTACCTGCAGGAAAAGTCGCTGGATGTCGCTAGATGACATCACATGCTAATTTGTGTATTTATGATGTCATGACTTAATTACATACATACACGATTTTTAAAAAATTGAAAGAAAATTAAGTTAAATGAAACTAAACTGACTGTAACTAGCTATTTTTATTTTCAAGCAGCTCCTCAATGTGCATCTAAATAAATAATAATAATAAATACCTCTAATAATAATATGCAGGCTCTATCAACTCTAACTGAAGTATCATGAATAGAAAGATGACCATGCACCGGAATAAATTCACTGTTATTAACTCTGTCTATTTTGACAAAACAAAATTAAACTTAGATAGTAGTTAAATCATTAGAATAAAAACAATGAGGATCAGTGATTGGTCATTAAGTACATACATTCACAGCTCATTCATGTCTCTGTCTGGCTGATGATTGGTCCACTGAACATGCTGCTACTCTGTCCCACTCACTGAACAGTCCATCCAGAGAGCCACATTAGCACTTATTCACTGACTGGAGTTAAGGTCTGTCCAAAAAGTCGCTAAATATGCCGCTAGCCACTTTTGTGAAAAAAAGTCTGAAAAGTCACTAACAAAATCGCTAAGTTGGCAACACTGCATCCACAGCACTTGATAATGTTACATTAGCTTACCTTTTTATAAACGTCGGCATGCTGCCTGCATGTTTTACTAGTTTGTCCAGTTGTTTTGTTGCTGCTTCTTGTCTAATTCTCAGAGGACTGTCGATGTATTTAGTCCATAAATTTCATCAGAATGAATTTACTCCATAAATTATGTCAGATAAGTACATTTGTCCATTCATCCATTTTTCACATTATTATTTAGTTTTATCGAAGTAAATAATACTTTTGAGTTTTAGTCTAATTTTCATTGTAAACCAAAGTTCGTCAACAAATATTTTTTGCCATAGTTTTCCTTGATGAAATGAACACTGCCTTGTGCTACTGTTACAGTATGTTGACATTTCGCCAAATGTATTGCATCAGGATAATCCCTTTAAGATGTATCATCTCATTTTCAAGGGGGTCCCACTTACCATTATCCCGTAATTGTTACTTGTGTCCACAGTGGTTGCTGTTACATTGTCTCGCTTTGAAGCTCCCATCTACAACAGGGCCGACCATGAAGGGGGAAAAAATCAAGAATAAAGTCAAAATATTTTGAGAAAAAAAGTCGTAATGTTATGAGATTAAAGTTGTAATTTTGAGGAAGTAGTCAAATGATCACACGATAAAGAATAAAGTCATGATTTTACAAGAAAGAATTTAATCATAACATTATGAGATGTTTATCACAGTAGATGTGAGGTGTTTCAGTGGTGTGTTTCAGAGTTAATGAGGCAGCTTTGAGTCTTAAATGGTGCTGATTCAAATCCTTAGATGAGATGATAAAATGTGTGTGTGGGAAGTGACAGAATAACACACTCTCCTTTAAAATCAGCTTTTCAGCTGCTTTGAACCCCCAGCTGCTCTGAAGGACCTTTTCTGTGACCACCACTAGAAGACTGCTGCCAGTCTGAATGTTTGCAAGCATCAGGCACAAAGTTGAAGAAACTTTTTCAGAAAAAATAAAGGCCAAAATAAAAAATCATATTGTAAGACACAGATAGTCAGAACTCTGAGGCACTAAGCTGTTTTTAGGTTTCCTCCGTGCTTTCCAGGCTGCAGTTGCTTGTCCATCTGTTCACTCTGGATGGGATATGATACGACTCCCAGTGCTGCTTCTGTTTACTCTGCGAGAGAGCATTTAATGGCAGCCTTTATGTCACTCTGTTATGCTTGCTAATGTTCGTTTTATTCTATCCATTAAAGCCCCATGCATCTCAGCACTTTAAGACTGGAAGAGTCTTTATGATTAGGGATTCATGTTTTTATGAATTATACATTACAATACTAATTACCTTGTTCATTGGCCCTCCCTGAGCTGTGGGTGCTGGGGTGAGCTCTGTATGATCTGCACTGCAGAAATTGTCCACATTAACAAGCCTTTTGTCTCATATCCACCATTAAAACTAAAATAAGTTCAAAACAACTCCAGCTGCACAACTGAGGATTTGCTGCTTTTCCATTTCACATCATTGTGAATTGAATATCTTTGGATTTGACGGTTGGTTGGACAAGACAGCAGAAAACGTCACATTGGACTTCAGGACATTGTGATAGACGTTTTGTGCTATTGTCTGACATTTCATACATTAAATAGTAAATTGATTAATTGGGGAAATAATCAGCAGATTAATCTGTAATGAATATAATTGCCAGTTGTAGCCCTCATTTAATTTCTAAAAAAATTCTTTATGGGGCAAGTGACACCTTCCATCTGTTTTTCACAGATATATGTGTAGGGAGATAACGTCCCCATTCTTTATCCCACCTACTAAGCTCTAAGCTTCTACCAGTTGGAAAAACACAGACGTCAATGAGGAAAACACTAGGCCTGCCTATTTAGCCAGTGGGGCCAGTGTAACAATGCAGGTTTATTTAAGCAGATACAATGTAGAGGGCCAGGTCAAGCTGCTGAGTATCTGTTCTTTGCTTAGGTGAGAGTAGGATTTAAAAGCAGTTTAACAGTAAGCTAGGTCAGGGTTAGAGAACGGTGTCACCTGTCACAGAGCTCAGTAGATTTATGATGGCACAGCCCGATACCCACTGCAGTGCCTAATGATAGGTCAAAACATCATTTAACTCCAGTACTGGGTTTCCATAGGAATGCTCACCCAACCTTTGGCACATACAGTATATTATTTATTTATTGCTGATGATATCATGATAAAAGATTTTTAAAAAGTCAGTGTTTTCTTGCTGTATTCTTGGCAATATATTTTGCCAATGTGCCAAGTGTGACGATATGTTCTGCTATTCAGAGTTTTTATTCATGTTTCTTCTAAAATAATAATTAAAACATTTAAATAAGAAATAGTTTATAGTCTTTATTTAATTATTTATTTTATTTGAGTTTTTTATTTTGTTTGAGTATTTATTATATTATAATAGTATAATAGTATAATAGTTTATTATATTATAGTAGTGTTTGTAACATAAATATATACAATGCAACAAATATCAAGTGCACTTAAACAGAAAGCATAGAAAATCATAAGAAAACATTGTTTGTATTGTTTACAACACTTGTATTCTGGCAAATAACCATTGCTACAAACTAGCTCGAAACTTTGCAAAATGTCAAATTCATGTAAAACACAACAATAACTTAACACTCAGTGACATCATTGTTTGGCTTGTGGCCAGAAGAACAACAATCTACTGCACAAACTACAATCTCAAAAGATGGAGAGCAGAGCGGCAGCATTTTTCCATTTGATTCAGATGCCATAATACAATAACAGTTTGGCAAATATGGATCTTTTCTTGAAAGACTGTTCTCATCTTTTTGTTGGATGTGTTTTCTTCCTGAGACATATGTCCCCAGTTGCCTCATCCGAACAGTTAAATGAAAACATTGCTTTTACAATGAAAGTAGTGAAAGAAATGTATACAGTAAATCACACCAGATGACTGTGTGTGTGTGTATGTGCGTGTGTGCGTGTGTGATTGTGTGGTTTGTCTCAGAACTCAATAAAGGAGAAAGAGAGAAAGGGAAGAGGGGATGGAAAGAGGATACACCTGAGAGGTAAACATTTATTGATGGAGGTGATGTGCAGTGAAGTAAAGCAAAGAGGACTGCTATGCCTGAATATTTTTCCAGTTCGTTCCAAACGTCAAGGTTTCAGTGGATCCCAAAAGACTTCTGGGTTCAAGAGATCACCAACCAAGGCCTTCTGCCTTTCTCCTCTTGTATTTTTGTTCCCTTTTTTTCTAGGATGCCTCTTTCTCAGAGGAACGACTTTATGATGAAACTTGCTTTGAGCTGCCCTCAGCATGGCAAGATGACAACACCAGCATGCTGATGTTTAGCAAATATAATCTTTACCATGTTTACCATCTTAACACCAAGCGCTTCACAGCTGTAGCTGCCTACAAATGTGTCTCCTGTGTCATTTTCCCTAAACTGTTAAAAACACAAACTTTCCACACTCCCCCCAGCATCAACCACACTGGATGATGTGTCCCTGTGTCTAATGAAGGCCCACAGCCACAACAGCTCACAACCTGGGCAGCTGCTTCCACAGCTGTGGCCCCACCACCTCCGCTTTTAAAACTCTTCTCAGCTTCATTAAACCAACTAGAGGTTTTATTTCTTTTTCTTCTTCCTTGTTATTTATTAGCAAGTTAACATTAGCTAATATTAGGTGTATGTCAAATGTAAAAATAAACGAATCATGAAAATAATACTTAATAATACTAGTATAGTGCACAGCCAGATTAATTTAGCTTGACTCAGTCACAGAGACAATTAGCTGGATAACAATTAGACACAACTCATCTTTTATTTCTGATTTGCATGCTGCCACTTGGCCACATATTTCACAAACACACCGTTCATTTTTACGTCTCTGCTGGTAATACACAACTGTATGTTCTCCTTCAAACTGGTGACCCTGCAAATGTAGCCTGATTCTTTTTTCTGATCTCAACAGCTGGATGGCACAGAACTTTCTGCATATGAATCAATCAAAATGTGAAGTTCTTTTATTTGGGCCACTCTCTTCATTAGCAGTTCCAAGTTACCAGGGTGATACAATCATTCTTCTTTCAGCTGAGGACAACAGTTAAATGAAATCATTTTAAATTAAAAGTTGTAGAATGGATTTTAAGATTTTGCTGATAAATGAAAGCTTTGCATGGTCAGGCTCATAGTTACGTTTTCATTTCCTTTTTATTAAATCTTAATTATGTTTTTACCCTGTTTTTTATTTTTGTTTGTTCTTTATTACTTTTACAGTTTTATTATTTCATTGTCTTTTATTTTTTTAGAATTTAGTTTTAGCCTCATTATTTTTAGCATATTTTAGCATATTTACCATGTGTTTTACTGTTAGGCATTTTTCAACTATATTTAAAGTACAGTATATAGACAATAAGTTATTATTAATATATCACTGCACTATTTTACATATAATATACTATACTATAAAAATGACACCCCCAAAAAGAAGAAAAGGCACTGTTTTGCTTGGGTGTGAGTGGAGCTGAGGAAGCACTGAGGCTGCAGGCCAAAAAGCTGTTCCATCAGCTGGATAGAAATGACTCACAGCTGGAGCACAAATGAAACCTGATCTTTACTGCCATCATGGACCAACCCAGTCTCACATCAAAATGTGTAATAGCTGCGTTGGTCCACAGCACAAAACGTATTAGTTTCACAATAACGGCTCTAAATTTGTGAGATGCCTACATTTTTGTTTTTTTTGGCCATTCATTTCTATTGGCCTGTGTCCAGGTCATGTGACTGTGAAGTTTCTGTCTGCAAAAACAAACAAAATGGCTGACATTCCTTTTTATTCTCAGTGGAAAATGCAATATTTTAAGATAGAGTCAGAATTCAAATATGTTTTGAATGCGAGAAATTTGCATTTTATTTTCATAATCTTCGTTCAGTGAATGTATATGATGTTTAGTTTGTTAGTTATTACAAAGGTTGTTTCAGGCTTTCTATTGTTGCTATGGTGGTTGCTATGGACGTTGCTATCGCTGAAATCATGTAGTTGCTGTAGTCTTTGTGTTGTGTAGTTATCTGAGCTGTTATGTTATTTGTGTTTTTTTATATAATTGTTTGATGATTTTCTTTCAATAAAAATATAGATTTTAGAGCGTCCCAAAGACATGAAACTGTCCTTGATAACTCAACAGTGTGTGTGTATGTTTCAAATCTTGTACCATGGACTTATAAATGGGATGAAGATGGGGTTATCAAACTGGACTTTACATTTCACATCCCTCATTTAATCCCTGCACTTGTCACTTTTATATATTTCATCAAACTGGACTTTACATTGTGCATTGCATTCAACCTCCACTGTTATATAATTTAATTATTTAGTCACATTTAATTGTTAGTTTTTTCACCTTCATATATATCATACACTTCATTTCTTTGTCCATAAAGCAGTCCATATTTCCTTTGTACAGTCAATATTTCATTTCAAGTTTTATATCCCATTTTAAAACTATTACTATTTGTTTCTGTAAATAGTTTTTAAAATTTTAATTTTATTTTAATATTACCTAATTATTATTATTATTGCCTTACTTTTGTCTATTTTGATTCTTCTGTGTTGCGTTTGTTGGGAACAAATGCCAAGACACATTCTTTGTATGGTTGCATTGGCTGATAAAACAGACTCTGATTGAATGTCATGTTGACATAAAATCCCAAAACGAAGAATCATAAAGATACAAAAAAAAATCTCCAGGGTTGTGTAAATAGTAGCCTATGCATGAATGAGAATGGATCTTTTCAGTCCTAACAAACCATAACCCAAGCACCTCAGGCCTTCCTCCAAGCCTGTAGTAATGCCCTAGATTGTCTCTGAAGGTGACGCATTTTGGTCAACAAACAAACAAAAAGCTACATTTCATATATTGGTCCTTCAAAGTGCTCTCTGAAACTAGACCTGGGATGTCTTGTGTCCAAAAAATTAAAAAATTAAAAATTTGTCATAGAGCTAAAGCAACTACATCATGGGAAAGGTCGCAACCTGGGAAGTAACATATGTCAGTATGAAGATTCTACATGGCTCCTGCTTTGAAATACTGACCTTTAAACCTTGACCTTGGTGCATGTTTGAAGATTTATAATTTAGCAACAAAAGGGGCTGCAGACATGGGACCAACTGTTATAGAGAGCTCTTGACCTCAGTTATCATGTGAGTATAGTCAACAACTGGGGGTGCTGTCAAATATGGGTAAAATATGGTTAAAATGTGTTTATCATCCCCTTAAACTCCTCAGTGTACTCTCAATTCAGTATTTATATTTTCCAATTATAGGAAAAACGCTAATCATTTTTAACTACAGTTCCCTAGAGCTGCACCATGCAGATTGACACAAACCTACACCACAGTTGTAGTTCTTCCAGTTTAGGATTGTAAATAAAGACGTAAAAAGATATATCTACTGAATATATCAAATATCTAGTCAAATGTGCCCACAACACAATAGACCCACATGGTGACCATTTTCCTATGGTGGAAACCATACAGCTCCTCCTCCTGGACTGCTGCTAATGCAACGCCACTAATACACTGTTAGCTTAGCCTGTTAGTACCTGCTACCACCAATTTTACTGAGAAAAATACATAAAACAGCTCGCAAGCTAATTTAAAAAAAAGTTAATCAGGGATCCTTTCTAGGAAATGGAACAAAACCAGATGCACCAGGCTGGAAATAAAGCTGCTTATCATGTTTTACATGAGCAGCCCATTTTCATAAAAGGACAGCAATATTAAATCTCAACATTTTTGAATGGAGTTCTGCACAAGTCAGTGGGTCCTCTGGTCCACCCACCAGACTGACGCAGACCATCCACTGTACTGATAAAATTAAAATAAAAGCTTCTGTGCTCCTGAGTCCCGACTGAGCAGTTTGCTCATCGACATCACTAAAATGCTGCTGACTGTATATTGCTTACTTCAGTCTATGGGTCAGTGTCACCCCTCAGAATTTGGTATTTTCAATAATACTGCATGGTCCCTGTAAATAAAACAGCATAAAATAATTCAAAGATCTGCCAATGGACTGACATAATCCCACTTGATCTCAATATTATCAAATGGCTTCAAGAATTTTGCAGCATCGCCAAGAAATAGTTTTAACTCCACCTGAAACAGTGGTTGTCAAACTTCTTCTTTTGTGCCCTCCAGAAGTAAAAACATGAATGCCACCTCACCCCTCAGTCCTACATGAAATGATTTAATTTTGACCATCCATTACCAATATTGTTAGGAAGCTAGCAATAAAACAGGGAATAATCAGATATAATACCATCTCAACCATGAGTTTGATGTTTTTCTCTATACATGTTTCTCATGAGTTACTGCTGTGCAAATGAAAAATACTGCATGTTGCCCAAACCGCCCAACTGACTCTCCCACTACAGAGAGTAGTGGTTAACTCAAGAGCAAGATAGTCATATTTTGGATTTTACTGCCTTCTTTGCTCAACAAGCACCATATGTTTTCTTTTCCTCCCTGTCAATACTCCATCCAACTTTTTGCTAATTATTACTAATGTAATTCTTGCTGACCTGAAAACTGATAGCCTTACTAGTATCAGTAGTAGCAGCATTCTTACTTATTGTTGGTTATTGGTTATTGTTCACATGAATCCAGTTCATTCAACTTAAGGTCTGCTCCACATTTTTGCTCCAGCCTGGCACACTGAATCTGAGAGGGTCTTGCCACCTAGTTTGATGAACATGTCAAGTGTTTTTTTGACATTTCTTTTGACAGGCTAGCTATTTCTTTCAGACTTCATGCTAGGCTAGGCTAACCACATCTTGACTCCAGATCAGTACTTAACACTAATGTCAAAAATACTGACTGTGCCTTAAAACTACTGAATCTCAATTTTCACATATATCTCCCCCAAATCTAAAAAAAAAAAAAAAAAAAAAAAAGAATGCACTGAATATGGGTTTGCTTACCAGTGAGTCACAGCCACCTCTTCCTTCGCCTCTCTGTTCAACGTGCCACCACTCAGTTTTTGCTGCTGTAGCTCTGCCCAGAATGGAAATGCATTTCTGTCTGAGAAAATCGATTTGGGGATACTCCAGCCCAAGTCATTTCTACCATTTGCCATCTACACAGCTAAGCATGAGAGAGCAATAAGGAAAACAAATCAGAAGATGAAGATGGAGTATGGGTTTTAGATAAGCGCAAATAAAAAAGTGAGAGCATCGTTTTGATTGGTTGCCATTACATTATTGCAGAAATTGAAATAAAAAAATTTTTTTCTAAGTGTTCCTGGGGAAAGTAATATCACACTGCTGAGAGATGCTACTCTATCTCTTCCACACAGTTTCACACTGCCCACCTCTTCACCTTTCAGCTTTCATTTCCTTCCTCTTCATTTCACCTCAGCAGAGAGCAACCAAGGTATTACTTAGTGAGCAGCAGAATTAAGGTAAAGGTAAAGGGAATAAAATCTTCAGAAAACATGTATTCATTTGAAACCAAAATTAAGAACAAATTATGGCCCTAAATCATATGTTACATCACACTTATCCAGAAACCAAAGATCTACTCAATTAACAACTGGAATTCTTCTTTTAGATATTGAGGTTTGCATGTTCATGAAATGACTTGACAAAACCCTGAAATATTCCAGCCCAGTTTCTTCAGTCTGTGTACAAATAACACAACTTTACACTTTCAAATTGCATGCAGTGCATATGCCAAAGTCCAATTTTGCATGCAGGTGATACACCAATCCTTCCCGGGAAATTAGGTCAATATAATGCAATTTTCTTTTAATTTATAAGTAGATTTTTGGCTTTTTAGGAGGAGGTGGGTGGATGGCTATAATTAGTTGGCAAAGAATTGCAAAAGCAGCAGGAGCGCACTGTTCGAGACCACCAACCAGACATCCTCAAAGTCACGGGCATTTTAACCGGAGATTTTTTGTGTCACGTTGGGACATTTTTACTGCATTTTACTGTTTTAACCCAAACCATGATCTTTCCCAAACCCTAACCAATTGGTTTTTGTGTCTAAACCTAAACAACGGCGTTAAATGACACACGAAATGGTTAAAAATGCAGCGATAAATTGGCATATCACCTGCACGCAAAATTGGACTTTGGCGTATGCACTGCACACAATTTGTAAAGTCGTGTTATTTGTACACAGATTGTGAGACCAGGTTGAATATTCTGATGTATTCAAATGATGAAAATAAATGACAGTAAAATATATTTCATTTATATTCTACAATTCATACATTCAATGCAATTCAACGTGCTTCACACAAAAAAGAGGACAGAGAAAAAAGGCTACATTATTATGAAGAAGTTCTGAATCAGCTGAGAATAATGCATTAAATTTTTTCTGCATTATTCGCAGCCAAGAAGGGTTAAAACAATGTTTTTGAAATGGAAGAAGCTGTTTCAGTAATATTGGTCAAGCTTGGGTGATGTTGGTTTTGAGACTTAAATCAACTCAAAAGCATAGGGTCATCAGGATCAACTGAAATGAATAACTGCATGTCATCAGCATAGCTGATAATTGATATTATGTAGCCAGCAGAAGCATGTGTAGTAAGAATAGAAATGGACTGAAACTGCCCTGTGAAACCTCATGAGATATAACATGTGTATGAGTTGGAATGTTTGCTTAATTTAGCATTCTTTAAGTTAGCTAATTTAGTTTCAAAAGTTGGGAAGAGATAGCAGGGTGCACCTTTATTTAAAATGCATGTGCTGCATTCTGGATCTGGTTCATGTTAGGGTTGAAGATTGTCCTGTCTTAAAATTTAATATTTCTTAACTCATTAAATGCCATATTCCATTTTAATATGGAAATTAAAATAGAACCAGAACTGTTTCTGCTTGGTATTAACTCTGAGGGCTCAGGCTGAACAGTAAACATTGATAACAAAACTTCTTCTGTTAGTGAGATGGTACCTTTTGTAGAAGGTAATTAGGAATGTCTGGTGTGGTTTTCAAAAGCCCAGGGGGATGTCTTCTGAGCTATTGTTTTTGACTGATCTGTGGAAAGAAGCCCAAAGATACTCAGTTTATCATAGAAGTCTGAGAAGACTAGTGGGTATTTATATTTGGAGGCTCAAATTAGAAAACATTATTTGGACGATCAATCAACTATCAAAATAGTTGCAGATAGGTTCTCTGTTGATCGACTGGTTGACTAATTGCCTCCCATCGCGACTGACTAATGCTGTACCACTGTGCTAATGTGTTATTATTTTTATTTGTTTGTTTTGTTTTTCCTCAGCTTAAAGTCCAACCATCTACAACACAAAAGATCAGTGGTGAGAACCCTCCTACACAGAGCAGAACATCTTATCGGCATAGAGGAGCATAAAGACAAAGAAGTGCAGCATGTTTACAACGCCCTCCTGGCCAGTGGCTATAATAGGGTCCAACAAATCCACCCCAGTGGGCCTAACGTATGTGTCACTCTCTGAACATCTCACCAGAATCTTGGTTGTAAATCTTCTATTTACAACCACTTGTTATCACATGACCTCATTTAGTCATGTGACACATTACGTCAAATATCATGCACTGAGCCAGCTCTATTTGCTGAATGAAGACAGTGAGATATGGTTGAAAGCTTTGATTCTAGTAAGTGGACCTTTGTGCTTAGACTATCTCCCTCAAGAACAAGTATGTTTCAGATTTACAACAGAAATGACTTGATGGTTCTTTCAGTAATGTTGCTGATATTGTCTGTGTGTGTACTTCACTAACATAATTGATGATAGTTTACATGTTAGCTCAGACTGAAATGTTTGTATGTGTGTGCTGGTCTGTGTGTGTAACACAGCAAGCCACCAGAACAAAACCTGCTACTGTCCCATAACAAAAGGTGTGTGTGTGTGTGTATGTGTGTGTGTGTCTGTATGCATGTGTGTCAGCAGAGTGGACCTCAGTCCCAGCCCATGAGAGCAGCTATCAGCCTCAACAGTAACAGATGGCACTGGCTGCCCCATTCAGCCCATTTTTACCGAGAAATAAACAGACAAATAAAAAAACATCACTACACTGATGCCTGTGAGACCCAAACAATGTTTAAAGGTGTTCAGAGGGTACTTGGAGGTGTGTGTGATTGTGCGTGTGGGCAGCAGGATAATGGGTAGATGGAACGTCCAAAGCACAGAGTAGACATCCAAAATGTAGCCAGATGATTATAGTAAACTGAGCAACAGAGGAGCTATAATGGAGGTAGTCATATTTATCTCATATCTTTATATGGGCATCTGCTGACGATAGACTATTAGACATGAACATTAAAATCTATCTTAATACTCACATGCTGTATGTACATTGTAAGTAGAAGCGTAAGAAGTAGTTACAGGTCCTCATTATTCCTCTCCATATTGGCCGTGAAGCGATCCCTTTGTAGCATTACTCCAACATAAGAGACTGGGGACAAAATCCACAGTCCTTGTTTTGTAGGAAAATATTTTCAAAAGCTATTGTAATATGACACTTCAGCAGAGTAAACAAAATCAAGGCATCTTCCAAAGTTAGTTTTTTGCTCTATATTCATTTTGGAATATGTTTCATTGCTGAGCTGCAGTGAAGTAGTCCTGGTAGTCACATGTAGGCTTGTTGCACCTGCAGTAAACCTACACACGAATGAACATAAAAACTTGATTTGGACTGCTGAAGTCTCATATTGGCTTTGGCTAAACTTTAGAATGACTTTTTGAACAGAAGCAGGACTGTGGATTTTTACCTTATAGGGTCAGTATACTTCAAACAAAGTGCTTGTTGGATTGTCGAATGCTGCTGAAATGTTCAGCTTGGGATCAACAATATCGGCCTCCTGTGACAATATCTAGTTTTGAGGCTGTTATATTTTATTTTATCTTATTCTCACAGGGTGCCTATTCCTAACTATAAGCACAGAAAACTTGGGGCCAAGTAGTTTTATGCCAGCATGGGAGTACTGGTTTGTTTCTGGGTCCCCATTAATACAATGTCTAGCCTCTGCTGTGATTAAAATGCAACCATGGCTTTAAACTCTTAGGCCCCATTTACACCTGGTATTAACATCTGTAATTGTATATGTTGTCTGGTATTAAAATGTGTTCTCGTTATCTCAATTGTGCCCACATTGTAATTGGATTTCAATATCCAATTTAGCTAGACAGGGCATGTGGACTTGTCCACAAATATGGTGAGTCATCTCTGACTCAGAAAGAAAGTGAATGAATGTATTTCCCAAAATGTTGAACTATTAATAAACAACTATCAGGTTTTGTGTCCTATCATAGCACTATGAGTAACATCTGACAACTTATATGGATCCATTAGTAATGTGCTGATTAAAATAGTTTATAGCACTGAGTAAAACAAAAGCAGCATGACAGATATACAATATCCTACTGCCTATACTGTAAATGGCATACCATCTAAATGTACAGTGTTACTGTGTGCTGAAACTGGAAGTACATAGTGGATTTAAAAGCATCTTGAGATTCACTAAATGTGAATAAATTCAAAAGCAGATGACACAAGTTCAAGGCAGGTGAAAAGAGAGAGTGGAATAAAAAATAAATCTGGACCTCCTAAACTAAACCTTTTCTTCAGTAGTGACACAGTCTAGTATCTTCAAGGAGAGGAACAAAGTGCAGAGAAAGCTACAGACAAGGTTAAACAAAGCTGTACTCTTACAGAGAGTTGGGCTGTTTTTTTCCAGAGCGATGCTGACTCTGAAGGTTAATTACAACTCTAACCTTTCCACCTTCCTCTTCCACCTCCCCTTATTTCTCCCTCATCTTCCTCCCCCGCTCACTTCATTTCATCTTGCTGACTTTGAAGCCATGCAGGAACAGCAGGAATCTAACTTGATAGGGCAGACAACCCTCCTTTACACGTCCTCTATTTAATGACTTTCTTCTTCCCATCCGACTCCTATCTTCAACTTCTCTCCCTCCCCTCCAGTCCAGTCATTTGCAACCCCTGCATCCCTTTGTTTGTCATTTATTTGTTTACCTCCTCTCTTTTCTCTCCTGGCCAGAGTAACTAATTCTCCCAGAGAGCAATAGCATCTGCGTATGTGTGTGTATAAGTGTATGTGCGTGTGTGTGTACCATGAATTAGCCACAATGCTCTTTATTACTCAATCTCAGTGCAGCTCTAAAGTGCTGCAATTACTGCACTCTTCAGTAGGAATCTCAGCTTCACATCCCTCCTGTCCTATTGTTCTTTGTACCAGAAATTATTGGCAGCATTGTGTGAAAAACTCTCACACCTTTTTTTTTTGACAGAGACCAACTGAGGGCGTTTTCACACCTATAGTTTGTTTGCTTTGGTCTGAATCAGTGGATGAGTTCCTACTTTGTTGTATTTTCCCTTTGGTTCAGTTTGGTTCACACAGCAAAATTTGAAGTGAACCAAAATGTATCAACAAAAGCCACGTGGGAGCCGTCACTCCGTTCATTGGCCAGAAATCTTGTGGGGTTGGAGGGGGGAGAAAGGAGAGGTTGTTTTTCTTCTGGATAACTATCCAAAATGGACCATCATTAGAATTTGCATTTCTTCATAATTGCGGTCATCGTTTGGGCCATATACCAAGCCAAAATATGCAAGCAGAATGGCACATCTGAAGGCAATATAAGGCAACGTTTAGAGAACAATGTGTTGCCCCGCTACAGTTTCACATCGACATCATCCCACACACACACACACACACACACACACACACACACACCAACGTACAGTATATCCGACACTTGGGTTTACCAACCATTGACTATATATAAATATGGACAACTATCGTTCCTACCGCTATGCAAAAGTGAAGCCAAAATATCTCCTTTCTGGGAGCTGCCACTTTGCTTGTGTGACATCATTTGGAGCCAGATTCTGCGCAGTTGAGTCGGGTGCCAGGATGACAGCCCATGGGACACGCCCCCTCAGCTGTCCCACTGCCTGACAGAGGTTTGAGAGCAGCTGTCACAGCTTTCAATCATGATGTCACACCCCCTTTTTATATCGTCAAATAACTAATTAAAAACAAACTTATCAGAAAAATGAGCACATGAACAAGCATCATTATGACCTAAAATGACAGAAACCATCTTTGTGAAAAATGTATTTGACGTACACTTTGATTTTTTAGTTTGGCTCATGTCCCATCTGCTAACATGGAGGGGGCAGGACTTATGACCTATACTGCAGCCAGCCACCAGGGGGCGATTGAGATATTTTGGCTTCACTTTTGGGGAGCTGTCATGACTTCCATATTTATATACAGTCAATCTTACTGACACACATGCTCTCTCTCTCTCTCTCTCTCTCTAATTTAGCCTAATTTACCTTACTCTGAATTGAATTGAACACCAAAAGAGAAATATATATGCATTATGATGTTATAAATAAAAGAGATTTTGATGGTTAGGCTACCTCAAGTTTCTTGGTGATGTTCTCTTATTCACACATTGTTGAAATGCCTAAATTAATAATTGATTAGGGGAAATTGTGCGCTTGACTTTGTCATGTCATTGAAACATTAAATCACCCATAAGTGCTGTGGTTGTTTATTGTTATTATTATGGCTCATTATTGTCCATTTGTGGTATTTAAGGCTACTTTGGTCATTTAAATAGCATGGGTTATCATATTATGTGATGAATGCCATTTTATAATAATATCACACCACCCAAATATATTCCTTTTAATACCAATTTTCAGTGTAATTTTAGACTGATTTATACTGATGTTGGCAGTTTTAGGTATATAGCGACTCCTGGTAGTTCTAGTGTTAATCCAAAAATGTGCATGCTTCCTGCAGTTGGGTTGGATCTAGGTCAGATCACATTCATACCACAAACAAACCGTACCAGAGTTTGTTTGTAACCAGACCAAGACCACCTCTTCAACAAAGTCTCGGCCCGGTTGTTTTGGTCTGCACGCAAATGCGATTGCTATGTTTACAGCTGCCCAAATGATTCACACCAAGGGGTTAAACGCTCCAGGGTTCAATTCAACCACAATATTTCTCTAAAGAAAACATAATGTCTGCTGCGTCATCCAGGTGATTTCGATATTTTAGCCATGCTAGTGGCATGGTCTGCAAAACGTGAATTGTAATAACTCTGATCTGCAAATGTTAGCATGCTAACATGCTAAACCAGCACAGTGAACATGGCAAACATTGTACCTGCTAAACATCAACATGCTAGCATTATTGTGAGCATGTTAGCATTTATCTCAAGTACAGCCTCACAGAGAAGCTGGCATGGCTGTAGGCTCTTCATCTGGTTTTACTCCTGTTATAGGCATATTGTAGCTGCTAGTGGTGTCCCTCACAATTTTGCATCTGAATCATGTCCTTTGTTTGACAAAATAATAATCTTAACTCAAGATCCACTAACTATCTTTTTCCAAAGCTTTCAACCAAATCTAACAGATGCCAAAGACCATCCCTGAACACAGACAAACGTTAAGATCTGCCTTCATACAGGACCACCTGTACTTAGGTCATGATGACAGGTGTCATCATGACCTAAGTACAGGTGGTCCGGTACTGTCAAGTGCCATTCACTCAAGAAGGCCATGGGATATTACTTATTAAGTGAACCTTGAGTTTTTAGTCACAAAACACAAGCTTGTTCACGTGTTGTGTACTGTGGTGTATGATGTGTTGCTGTAATTGCGCCTGTGATGTTGGTGTAAATGATCGTCTCAATCAGTGATAGTGGAAACAGGTGTGCATCATTAGATCCTCTAAACTGTAGTCAGGTTCCCATCCAAATGTCCATCCACTCTCCTATCGAGTGCACTAAACCACAAAAAGAAGATGGAGCAATTCAATGACGTCATTAACAGAGTGACAGTCAAAGCTGAACCGATGGAAAACATGATACACATCCTGGTGATGGAGAGAATAGCAACATGACAGCTTCTTGCTTTTGGAAGCATTTTTATAAAGGCCCTGTGTCAGTTATACAGACACTTATTGAATGCTGCTCAGAGATGGAAGAGAGAGCTTAGGGACATTCACATGCCTCCTTTACGACATAATTTCTTCGATCTATTTCCATTGCACTTTGTCGCATTTTGATGTTATCAATATGTGAACTTTATCGCCTCATCCAAGTGTAAAAACTTTTTTTGTGATATTAAACTTTTTAAAATTTCCAGCATTTCCACTCATGTTTTTTTACGTGCAAATTGAAAAAGTGCATGTGGTGTGTGCATAATGGAAACCCACCTTGTAAGTGACTGAGCTCTGTGAAGTTGTGGCAGGGAGGGTTAAACTGCTCTGTTGTAAATTATGTTCTATTTTTTTATTGATAAAAATCATTAATAACAGACAATATATAACTAATAGGTTGCAAAACCCAGGCTGAGAGGATAAAATGCCAGTCACTGGTTTGTATAAAGAGAACTATGTCACACTGTCAGAACCATGGACAGCTTCGGGGTGTGTCAAGAAAGAGAGTGAGACTTTATTAAGCTATCACCGACTTGAATACCAAATATCACACAGAGAAATAAAAAAAACCTCACCACTTACTGAGAAACTTAGGCGTGGAAAAATTGCAATGGGAGGGTGGGGTTGTTTCTTATATCCATTCTACTCACATGTTTTTGTGTCTGACATAAAGCAGAAACCTGCTTCATAAAGGTGTGTGATTGGGAAGAGCAGTAAAATCTTCACTGCATGCTAGACAGAGGGTATACTCAGCTTTAATGCACAGCAGAAATGATGAAAGAGGCTGCTGAACTAAATGTGCTGTCAGGAGCCGGTCTTTGAGAATTATTGATTTGACACCAAATCCACACACAAGTTTATGCATAGGTACATAAAGCAGAACACCATTATTAAACGTGCAGTATATGTATATGGCTGTCAGGAAAAGTGAAAATATGAATCTATCCAATCGTACATTTTGTTCTCAAAACAACCTTCTTCTAGTACTATGACTTTATTCTCATATGACTTTTTCTCAAAATATCATGACTTTTTCTCGAAATACAGCAAATACTGGCAAAATAATAGTGGATTTGATGACAATCATATCCTTGATTCTCATGTGGTTTTACCTAAAACTGACATCCAGCTGCTGTCTGCCCCCCTTCCCCCCTGATGTGGTCATGAGAGACTGCTTCCAGTGCAGAATGGTGTGACTTCTGCAGAATTGAGAGTATGAAATATTCAGCAAGTCCTTTTCTGTGATGAGATGAGGCCACTCCCTACTATACATCCAAATGCACAGAGCTTCTTATCCTCAGGCTGTCAGGAAGCGTGTAAATGACAGAAAGAAGTAATTAAGTATTCTGACAGCGACATATTGTTTGTTGTTTCGCCTGTGCTCTCTCTTTATGTGTGATGGGAAAATGAGACATACTGGCATGCAGACCACTGGCTTTATTTTCAGTCCTGCTAGCTTTTTTGGCACTAAAATTGGCCAGACTGTGGACAAATAGAGTTACAGTATCATCTACTCATTGTTGATTCAATATTGTTGAAAATACCCCAAAAATAAAAATGAGTGCAAACATCTGCACTTTAAACAAAGCATGATTATGTCACTTCTAATCCACAGTAATATAGAGCCATAACATGAAACAATACTGTAGCTTACAAACACTTATAAATTGCAGTGTACATGTGTAAGTCTCATTACTGTCAGAAGTCTCAATTGTAACTACTAGTGCAGTTCTAGTACAAAACGTGCCTATTCGGAATGGGCTGATTGCTTGGCCTCCAGCCACTACTTCCACACATAGAAAAATGAATACAGTTGATGTGAGGTGTGAATGAGTATATACACCAACAACATGAAACAAACTAACATTCATAACATAACATTCACACAGATAATACCAGATAATAAGTACTCTAATGGTAAATAAATGTTTTTTTCTCATTTCAAGTAAAATAAGGGCTGCATTTAAAAATAAAATAATGTGCATCTTAAAATAAATTGGATCGATCATATTGGGCTCTTATATCGTTCCTATTTTCTGTGCCTTCAGTTTGGATTTGAGGATGTATGTTTGCTCCAAAGATTTGTGCTTTGTCTGTAGTGTTGCTTCACAATCGCCACGGTCTCGGAGCATATGAGAAAAACTGGTTTTGAACTGCCCGTGGAAGTATTTCCATTGGTTTACACATGTAACTACAGTCATTGTGTATTGAGCTCTGAGTGCTTCCAAAACATGGTGACCAACACTCAACAATGTACCTGAACACCTCCTGTGTAGTGACTCGCTGTTGCTGCTGATATGCTAAACTTGCTACTAATGCTACGCTTTCTGCCTAGACTGGGGTAAGAGTGTCCATTCTTGATTAAAAACTCTGTTTTTGCTGTCTACTTTTCTCTTTTTAGACCACTTTTCTCTGATACATGTCACACCTCGTCTCTGGTCTCTCCCTGACATGCTGGAGTCAGTCGACAGAGCCCTGAAGCTCTGCCCAGCCCCTGCACAGAGTGGAGCAGCTCGCTGATTGCTGGTTTATCAAAGTTTATTCATATTAAACATATCACCTGTCCAAATTGCACTTAATTCAACACTGCACTCCTTTGGGTACCCAGCCATACACCCACCAAGTGTGGAGTCGATCGGATAAACGGTTCAAGAGAAATGCGAAGGACATATGTACAGAGATTCCTTCCTTTAGTTTGGAGACTAGTGTCTGTTCAAAATGTGCCTGTTTGGAACAGCTGATTGCTTATTATTTCTCGAGAAGAACATTTGTATGTATCAATTGACAAACGTATCAATTAAAACGATAAGGATTTAATAAATTAAATGGTTTAAATCCATACAGAAACTTCACCAGTGAGACTAAACTGAGGTTGAACCGTAGAAGCAGTTTACGGCCTTCCATTGGTTGATTCTGCTGCCAATCAAATGTGTCTGCGCTCCTATTGGCTAGTTTTACTGCCTCTGCCTCTGTTTTTTTCTCCTGTGTGTGATCGTTCTTCTCTCTCGGGCAGTTTAACTGTGCGGGGCATGTGCCTTTGTCCCACTCAGCAAGTCAGAGCCCAGAAGCCCCGCCCTGCTGTGATGTGACAGTGTTTATATTAAATAGTCCCCGCTGCACTCAGACATGGAGCTGAGCGGCTCAGGCTGGGCCTGGTAATCTGTTTATAGTGTGCATGCCCATTGAACTTGACAGGGACATCCGGCTGCATACAGATGTGCTCTGTGCACACTGACATAAATATAGTCACCTCACAAATAAAAAGGGTGCATTCACACATCTCACACCCACAGTCACAATCATGGTTAACATGCACACAGTTAAAACAAGAAGGTAAGACATAGTTAAAAGCTAATGGGTGAGAGTGTGTTATAAGTGATATTATGTATTCAAGGTTGTACTAAGACACAGCAGTGCTTTGAGCTAAATTCTAACGTCATCTTGCTAACACGCTCACAGTGACAATGCTAACATACCAGGTAGGATTTTTACCATTTTCACCATCTTAGCAGAACTAAATGTGACAAAAACCAAGGACATATGTATTGATTTTAGATGTTTTATTATTTGTTTGAGCAGGCTGGCTAAGTTTCATGTGGAAAGGACTCTGATGTCATTGTTTTATCAATCTTTTATTGAATCAGTTTTCTTACATTTTCTTTTATCTGTTGGTATTCTCTTACTGTCAAAGAGAAAGAGATTCTAAACAGGGTGGTCTGCAGCAAAATCACTGGTACTCAATACAAAAGTCTGTTCTGTTTAACAAACAGTAATTAAAGAAAGCAGAGTCTATTCAGTGTGACAGCTCCCATCCTCTACACCTAGAGTGTCTGTTTTTAGAGTCCCATTAGCCAAAACTAACAGATAAAAACAGATACTCTTTGCTCCCCTCTGCCATCTAACTGCCATCTAACATCTAACTCATAACTCTGTGAGGAAAAGGTAAATTGAGCACATAAACCACCCAGATTCTATATATCTCAAGATTTTACATTACTTATATATTTATATTGTTTGTATTTATATATTTAAATTAATATTGCTGTTATATTGTTTTAAATAGTTTTAACTTGTGTACTCTGTTTTCTTTTGTATTTACTTTATGTTTTATATTTATATGTTGTGTTCATGTGCTTTGTGTTATTATTCTGTTACACTGCTGCACAACCAATTGCCCTTTGGGGACAAATAATGTAATTGATTGACATTTTACTAAAGCCAATATTTCTCTGTGCTGTAGACCTTTGTTGTTGTCCAAAAACTATTACAAAACACATCAATGAGCCACACCACTGCACTGGGTAACATGTTCCTATATCACGAAGAGTTTGGTCAAATTAGTTTGTTTAGCTCCAAAAACTAATAACAGCGATCACGTTTTCAGTCTCCGGAGAGTAATTTTGTGTAAGGCAGATGCCACTGAGTATATGCAGGAACAGCTTGTTGTGCTACATATCACAACCTCTTGACTTTGTACTACATTGTACGTTGTGAATAACTTTATAGTCAAGAGGTTGTGTTATGTAGCACAACAAGCGGTTCCCAAATGTGCTCAGTGGCGTCTTACACCAAACTACTCTCCAACTGAAAATGTGATCACTGTTATTAGTCTTTGGAGATGTTGCTAAACAAACTAACAAACTAACATGCCCAAACTCTGAACATGTCACCCAGTGCAGAGATGTGGCTCATTGACGTGTTTTTAATAGTTTTTGGACAACAATGGAGATCTACAGCACAGAGGAATAAGATATATCAGGCTTTGGATACACACACAATACTTGTTAGTAGATCGGTTCATTGTTGGTTTGGCTCTGCACATGACATTTGTTGACAGTAAGAAAAATATAGAAAATCACCAGCCTTTTCCTTTAACAGGGGATGTAGTTGAAAGGTGAATTGGAAAATGGAAGAGAAGATTCCATGTTGTCCATGGAGAGGTGCACCACAGTCCACAGAAGGTTTGAAACATAATTTCTGCATGTGCAATACTGCACAATATAAGCAAAATGCAGCAAATCCCACTTTCTCTGGCAGAGGATGACCTGGACAGTGGGGACGAACAGGAGAGGACTGCATTTTACCAACCTTCATTTCAGATATAAAGACCTTAAGTGACCCCACTTTGACCCATAAAATGCATGCAATCATTATGAATGAAGCTATTCTTCCATCTCTATTGTTAACTTAACAATTACGCTGGTTATACAGTTTTATTGTTAAGTTTCTTTATCTTCGCTGTATAATATTCTTCTTGCAATTTCAGCACTTTCAACAGCAGTTTCCTCATTTTTAGTTGATCCAGTCATTTCATTATTGGGGCAAGTGGGGGGGGGGGGGGGGGGGGGGGGGGGGTCTTATGGATGAATGCTGTCCACTGAGTGTTTAGGACTTGAGAAGCCTACAGAGGGATAAAAAAAAAAACATTATTTGAAGGCTTTAAAAATAAACACTTTTGTTCATCCACATAATGCATTTGTGTAAAGACAGTTGTTTGGTAGTGCTGCATCATATCACTAGCTCCATCACTTGTAAGAGTGCACCATCAGATAATAACCCTCATCCCTGAAGTATTTTGGTTTAGCTTCTGATTGTGTTTATATATTAACCTAAATGAACTGAAACCAACATCCAGCTGGGCTGTCAGTGTTCAGTAAGTGACATGCCAGAGGACACTCACCCAGCCACCCACCACCAGCCAGTACAGGGAAGAAGAGTGGTACTCACCAGGGTTCGGATGGCAATGTCAACAGATGGCACTCAGAATATGTCGTGGCCAGTTAGTAGCCTTCCTGTCTTCTTAGCCATGCTAGTGGCATGGCTCTGGGGATGGCAGTGTCGCTCTGTCCAGCACTTTGGCCCAGACTGAAATATCTGGACAGCTATGGGATGGATTGCTATGATGTTTTGTGAAGACATTCATGGTTCCCAGAGGATAAATCCTAATGACTGGTGATTCCCCTGACTTTTCCTCTAGCACCACCAGCAGGTCAAAGTTTTCACTTATCCTGTGAAATATTTCAACATCTACTTGATGGATTGGCACAAAATTTCATACAGACATTCATGACTCCCAGATCCTACAATGACTTTGGTGATCTGACTTTTCCTCTAGCTCCACCGTGAGGTTTGATTTAGACATTCGTGTCCCCCTTAGGATGAATTGTAATAACCTTGGTCAGACATTTCCATCAGCCTCTACTACTTGTTTAGTGCTAACTAGCAAATGTTAGCATGATAATGTGCTAAACTAAGATGCTGAACATGGTGAACACTTTCTTTACATAAACATGTTAGCGTTATCATTTTGACCATGTTAGCATGCTGATGTTAGCATTTAGCTCAAGGCTGTGCCTACAGCCTCACAGTGCTGCTAGTGACTAGAGGCTCTTTTTTCTTACATAAAAACCTACTAAACAAGTAACCATAGAAACATTCAAACTGTTGTTTGTTGTACTGTTATAATTGTTTTTGAGAGTACTAGTACCATGAATTTGGAATGTGTTACTATAACAAACTGTTGTCCTCCTTTTCCAGAAATCCCTCATTTCCAGGCTGTTGTCTTGAGTTAAAGCTAGAAGACACTCTCCCATCTCTGTTCTCTAGCCCTGGAGACACACTGCTGTCCATGCTGCTTTGGATCTGTCACTGATAGTGTGTATAGCTCTGCCTCTGTCATGTGATAGTTCCTTTAACAAGCAATGGTTATGTCAGCCTGCGGTTATCCCTTTTGTCTGTGTTTGCATGTGTGTATGCCGAGTCTTTGTGGTTTCTTGCTAGGTCTAGTGGGACCAGTTAGCAGCTGACTTGCTCTGATAGTAGACTGCCTCCACTATCCTTCCAGTGAAAAATGTTGGAAAGTTAATGACACAATCAGCTTTATCGGGGTGGGGGTGGTGTAGCATCCATATTATGCTACTGTACTTAAATAGCCTGTGTAGCATACAAACAGTGGAATGAACACTAGGCATCTGAATGCTTGTGTGCCAATGTGTACATACATATTCAACATGTTGTATGTGTGTCTGGTTAAATTTGTGCTGTGCATGTGTGCCCTCACCGTACCCAACAGATAGCCATCACAAGTAGATATCTCACCTGGAATAATGGATGTTGCACTGATAAAACGCTGTAAGCACCAGTAATGTGAGTTTGATTGAATGCTAGCCTCAGGCCTGGTGGTTGGGATAACCTAAACACAGCCTCCTTCTGTGTTGTGGTTGCCCAGTGTGTTAGCTCTGTGTCTCCAGCACTGTGTGAACAGTCATTAACTGTTTAGCCCCAGGGCTGCCTCAGGATAAGGATAATATAACACGAGAATGATTGGAGAGGTACGTAATAAAACAAAACAAAACAAAATGTGTTTCTCTATGGAACTGGCAGGTGAGATGAGGGAAGAGGTGGACAATGGAGAAAGGTCAGCTTTCCACCTGTCATTAGCCAGCCCAGTATTCCTTGAAATTACATCTATAATGGATTCATATATTGGATTGGATGATATGTGTAGAGGACTGAGACCAGTTTAGCATACAATTTTCAACATTAGCCTTTTTTATTAACCATAATCATTTTCTTTCCCTGACCTCAGTTTTATAGTTATCTAAATGTTAGTACCTTAACCATATGTAGCAGAGCTATCCTGATATCAATCCCACCTATACTTGCCTAGCCCCTGCCCGTCCAAATTCACCTGGCTGGTCACGATAACATTATGTCACTTCCTCCCTTGTGATTAGCTGTCACTTTCCATATAAGGAAAATGCGACACCGCAACAGCACAGTCCATTCAATTGTCATTCGGGCACACTTTAAAGTCCATGTAAAGAAAAGAGATTTCTTTTGAAACACATTATACATGTTGGAGAATAATTGCTGAAAACGTGAAAAGACTGAACTATGTAGCACTGAATCATGGAGTCAGGCCATTAAAATGTTTTTCACTATTTCTGTGTTCCCGGTTTTGTTGGGTGTGCCTAAAACAGCTACACCATGACGAGGCATCATGAGGCCATGTAGAGGCATTATTAGCATAATACCCCCCCCCACCCCCACCCCCTGGAGTGGGGGGGTGGGGGGATATATATATATGTGTATATAGGATATATATATGTCCTGTTGCGGGAGCCGTGCCTGTATGTCTGTCTGCACCTGGTCCAGTCTCACCCTCATTGCCCAGGGCTGTGTTGTGAATACTGGTACTCTTGTACCAGTTGTGAATATCTTCTCTGCCTTCGCTGTCACTACAGACGTACTCCTGCGGCTGCTACATCCAGTCCCTTGCCAGCACTTTTCAAAGAAGCGAGTAATGTTGACACTGAACTTCATTGAAAAAAACGACAATTTAACATAACGATGACTGGTGACGGATAGCTTGTCAACTACTCATTTAAGTTACATTTTTACTGGAAAAGTCCACATTTACCTACAAAATAGGTGCCGAATTAAACAGTGGCTCCTAGCGTTACCTTATTTTTGAAATATCATCCGTGGTGCTTGTCCTACACCTACAAACAAGGCCTATTTTAAATTGTATATTCTTTAAGGGAGTTTGGCATGAGCGTTGTTAAGTTCAGAGGCTCAGAGACTGTCCAGTGTTTTAGAGCAGAGAATTCTGTTTGTTTTTCCATAATTTTGAAACATAATTTTATATACTTGGTGATTTTTTTTAATCAGTCAAATTTGTCTGGGTGGTTAAAAACACATTTTTCTGTGGTGTGAAAAACTCAGAACACATATTTATTATTGCTTTACACAGACTTTAAGCAGAGGCGCCGGATTCATTTCAGAAGTGCAGGGCCAAAAAGACTGTGTGTGTGTGTGTGTGTGTGTGTGTGTAGGTGTGCACACGCACGTTAAGGCCTTTTCACGCGTTCAGTGTCCACGGACAGCTGTGGACTTGCATACGGACTGCAGACACAGACGCACTCCACATGTGCGCACCAGTAAACAGGGTTGAATCGTGATAACTTTCCAGAGTTGTGAATATTATAAACCGCTGTGCAGTGTTTTTCTGATCAGCCTTTAAATGCAATAATCTGTTACTCCAACCGGACTTGCTGGATCATATTTCATTGCCTCACTGGCACTTTAAACAACACTCCCACACCAACACAGCCCCCTGTATTGTTTTACACAGGACAGTTTTTTAGCAAGGGCAAAATCTTAAGTCAGACATGAGGGGTAACAAGTGGGGTTGTTAGGCTTATCTTGGACTTTTAGCTACTTAGAAAAAAAATGTTCTGACAGCTCTGAAGGAACTCAGGATTCATCCATAAGGTCTGCTTTATTACAAACAATTCCACCATATAAACCTGGAATCTGTGTGTAACAGCTGACCTGTGTAGATGTGTAGCAGAACACACAACATTAATTACCATCAGATCCTGACCGATGCTTTTAATGAAGTTACCGCTGCTGTGCCACGTGCGTAAATATGCACATTACTCTCTCAATTTAAAGACGCACTTATCGTTTTTGCTTCTTTGTGACGCTGAAGGTGTTTAATAAAGTCAAAGGAAAGAATCTGATACACAGCCAGCTGAACATCAGTACTGATGTTTCTGCATTTTTGCAAACTCAGACATTAATCTAACACGTTTCAGACCTGCCTGAGTCACATTAATAGCTGTAGCCTATTCTGACATTTCAGTCGATTATTTTATACATGCGAAATACTAGAGAAGCAAAAGAAGCAAAATACATGAAAGTTGGTTTGTGATTGTGCAGAGCTCTGTGTGTGCATCTCTGCTAATTAAAGACACACAATTTGAGGCTTTTGTGCTCTCTGCAGTTTTCATTATGTAACAATCTGTGTGCCGAAATGTGGAGAAAAGCCTGAAACACTAGAAACAGCTCCACTCACTGTAAACAGCATCTTTACTGCCTGTAATACATCCATGGCCTGTATGTGTCTTGTTATGTGCAGCACCATATTTCTCCCCCTCCCCCTGTCGCTCCACATTAAGTTCCACTCTGTTACATTAAAATACCAGTTTTGAGGAGCAGAAATATGCAGCTTGGCTCAAACCCTTTAGGGTTGAAGCAGTGGCAGCACTCAGGACCTGCAGGATGGACCCAAAGCTTTGGCACCACGCTCACAGCTGCTGCGTTCACTGTTGCTGTTGACATGAACACAAACGAGATGCACACTTTTTACCGTAAGTGTTGCAATATAGGGGAATTTGCGGGGATACAGTGATTTGCGACTTAAAATGAATGTAGGAGGAGGGTAAAGTGGGGGGGCCAGTGGCCCCTTAGCCCCCCTATTTCCGGCGCCAGTGACTTTAAGTGATTTGTTTGTACAAGAAATGTGCAAAGTTAGCTAGGGAGCTTAAGTTACCCCATCTTTAGTCTATAGCTTGTCTTCAATTAGCCTTTATTTTACAATGTATTTTCTCATACAGGGTTTCATTCCTTTCTTTGTCTGACTAGTCGACACATGATACTGCAGTTTGCGGTCCATATTCTAAGCTAAATCCACTACTGTCCTGGCTGATAAAATTTGAATACTCGTTATTTTAATTTTGTAATCATTGAAAAACTACAGCCCTCCATGACATTTTGTCAGTTTGCCCTTGTCAAAACATGACAGATATACAGTGCAGACAAGGCATTGAGGAAGAAAAGGAGGGAGAAAGTGGGAAATAGAATGTGTGTGTGTGCACCACAGATGCCCTTATATCACAAAACAGAATCCTGTCACAGAGACTAAAATTACTGACACAGACACAGTATGTGATTAAAAAAAGGAGTCTTGGTCCTGGCAAGTAGCGCAGACTTCCATTTACATGGCTGATGAACTGAGGTGAAAGCTGCGCTATCAGGGCAGCTGGGCAGCAGGAAAAGACTGAACATCAGCACCTACACTGTTAGTACAAAATATCCAGCAATATCCTCACACATACTGATTCAGTGTGCATGTACACTTTGATACATTCTTTGCAGGTTTTTCTCTTTCTGTACTGCCCCAATCCATTAATACAGTATGTTACAGTCAAACCTATCTCTGTTCATATGCAACTATCTAATGTAAGCAATAAGCAATACTAAAATAGTTATTCTAGTAGTTCTCCTGATGTTTCTGCAAAATCCTGGATTACATTCAGTAACATTTGAACACTTTTGGTTAAATTCAGACATTAATCTAACCTGTTGCAGACCTGTCTGAGTCACATTAATAGCTGTAGGCTAAAGGTCTGCTCTGCTCTTACATTAAAATACCACTTTTTGTGGACCAAAAAGTTCAGCTCAAAATATTCAAGGTTGAAGCCGAATGATCAGCCCTAACAATGCCACTGTAGACATGTGAATAAACATGTGTAGATCAGAGATCTGTGCATGTTGCATGGAGACTATAGAACGGACCCAAAACTTTGGCATGTGAGCTTGTGAGCCAGCGCACAGCTGTTGTTTACTGTTGCTGGTTGAAATGAACACAAAGGAGACACAGGTTTTCTGTGAATGATACACATTCAGTGTATTTTGGAGTCAGTTTAGCTTTTTTTTAAAGCTTTTGGAAGGATCTGTCAATTACAAATATTGGGGGGGACAAAATTCCATATTGCCATCTATAGAGCCACTAGTATAGTTAAAAATATAAAATGGACAGTTTGGGTAACAGTTTCCCTTCATTCACCAATCCTACCTTTGTTTTTACTACCATACTTGTTTGAAAGAGAATACAAAGGTAAAACAAGAAAGAGGATCACTGAGTGATCTTGTTTCTTGCTGTATACCATTATTTGCTGCTGCAATGACCCATTTTCTTTAAATGGACCATTAAAAGAGTGGAAGAAAGATGGAGATAAAACATACGAAAGAATAAAGACTGACTTTGTTTGTCTGTACTTTTAACAGACCGTGGAGAACAGCAAAACAAAGCAGAATACCTTTTTTCCACATCCATAAACGAGCAATTTGCCCACTAAAACCTCGGGGCGAAATATTGGAAAAACTCAATTTTGCCTTATATAGCAAAAGTAAGAGTATCTTCTTCAGGGCTGCTTGTCTTTGTCTTTGTGTTTTGTGTTGCAGATGCCCAGTACGTGTGGTCAGGTTGTTGTTTATTGGGAACACCTGGGCCTGGTGTTCCCAGTACTATAAGAGTTCACCCCACTTGTTCCAAGGAGGAGAGGGAAAGGGGATACGCTGCTCCCTAAGCTCCCCGCTCTCCATCCTTGTCTTTGTTTTTCCTTTTACCATACAACACTCCACTTACTATTTTATTATTCATGCATACACGCCAACACTACTGACTTACTGACTGCCACACTTAATAGCATTTTGACATTTCTTTTTCTGTGCTTTCTTGTGTCACCTCCCGTTATTTGTCGTGGTTTTTGAGCCAGCCATGACAAATTGGGGGCTCATCCAAGTCTGATTCCTAGGTGTTTTGTTGCATTTAATCGGTTATCTTCTTTGTGTTGGAATACATCCAGGTGCTGTTGATTGTAGGGGTTTCCCAGGCAGTGGAGGGGAGGGACCAATTAGTGATGGGATTGGTAGGTATGCCACCTAGAGGGCGGGTCCTTAGGGGAATTCCTGATTTATTTGCATATTCTGGTTTGGGCCTCCTTCTGTGTAATTGAGGTCAGAGGAAACACCTGGGTGAGCTGGGTGTCTTTGTTGGTGTTCAGAAGGGCATGGTTGGAGTCATGGATTGGAAGTCCTATTTGGCCAAAGGAAGGTAAGTGTTGTTTTGTTTTAGAGCTAAAGCTATTTTCCCCTGTTAGGCATAGCAGCGTTGCTCCTTTGAGTTTCGCTGGTTTTGTTGTTTTTTTGTAGTGTTTCGGTGAATACGGTTAGAGCTTTGTCTCAGAAGAATGTCCGTGGCTGTGGGGGGGTGCCAGATACCAGTCGCTTATCTTCAGTGGTCTTTAGTGGTCTTCAGTGGTCTTTAGTGCATAAGATGGTGAGTTAGTTTAGTATATGGTTAGGCATATAGAGGGGACGCTCCTGTTTGTCTCTTTGCAGCCAGCATGTTGATTACTGTGTTCTATTAATCTGGGTTTGTAAAATGGCTCATGTTGAGGATTTTTTTAGAATCCATTAGACTTGTTTTTAGATGGCTGCACAAACGAGCAGTTGTTGAAAATTGCGGGCCACTATAAGGTTGAGATCAGTGACAGGCTCAAGGCTCAAGTTAAGTCTATTTTAAAGGCTAACTTGTATGAGATGAATGTGTTGCCAGGTGAAGTGGGAGGTATTGTTGAGGATGCTACTGGTTTGTCTTTGCTGATAGGTCAGAATACTGGTTTGTCCTTTGAATAGCAGAGGGAGTTACTGTTGTTGCAAATGGAACATGCAAAGTTAAAGCATTGGGTTGAAGTTGAGAAAAATGAGAAAAGGAAATGTGAAGTTGATAAAGAATTGGCTTTGGAAAAAATGAAGTGTAACACAGAGCAGGCTAGGACCAATTTGGAACATGAAAAATTAAGTTTGGTCTGAGGAAGTACTGTAGGTTGAGCCTGGAAGATGGTCAAGGGCTATATGGAAATAGTTTTTCTTCAAGTGACCGTTCCTCTTCGCATTTTTGATCTGATGGGTAAATTGCGGCTTGTTCCAAGGTTCCATGAGAGGGACGCTGAAACATTTTTTCTCTGTTTTAAAGAGTGGCTAATGCTAGGGGCTGGCCTGATGCCGATCACACAATCATATTGCAGTGTGTACTGACGCAGGAGGCGCAGGAGGCAAATTCAGCTTTGTCTGTGACAGATAGCTTGAGTGAAAGCCACTATTCTTAAGGTCTATGAGATGGTTGCCAAGGCTTATCACCAGCGGTTTAGGAATTGTAGGAAGGATAAACAGTCCTACCTTGAGTTTTCATGCAATTTGCTACTTTTAATTGTTGGTACACAGCTTCTGATGTGGAAACTTTTGATGATTTGTGTGATCTTACTGTTTTGGAACAGTTCAAAAAAGTTCCCAGCTGTATTGCTACATATATATATAACCGCTGCATTAGCAGATCAGCATGTCTTGACTCACCACAGTGATTGGGGAAATGTGTGTAATGCTGGCGGCTCTAAGGATAGTGCTGTTGGGCATGGATTTTTGTCTGTGGGTTCAGTCAAGCCGGAGGTAGTAGTGAAGGTGACAGATTTGCATGACATGGAAGGGGCATGTGAAAATGGATTGCTATCTCTAAAGAAAAAGAACAAACAAATGAATGTAAAGTGTGCTGCATTAGCCACTCCAGTGGTGAGTGTGATTTCGGACCTACCCTATCCTCACATGCATTAGAAAGTTCATTGTGATCATGCTTATTTGCAAGTGGTTATGTTCCCCTGACAGGACACAGGGAGTAGGTGCCTGTTACAATCCTGAGAGACACAGGTGCATTTATCCTAGCGTCATTTCTCCCTTTATCAGAGGAGTCTGATACTGGTGATTCAGCACTAGTTCTAGGTATGGGATTATCTATCTTGTCTGCTCCAATGCACAGGCTGCATCTCTTTTCAGATTTGGTGCAAGGGGAGCTGGGCATCGCAGTGCGCCCGGTGTTGCTGGTGGAAGGAGTCCATCTCATTCTTGGGAATGTGCTAGCTGGTGAGTGCGTTTGGCCAGATGTTCCTCCACCTCCAGTTGTTAATCCAGTCTCCGTGATTAACAGCTAACCAGATGAGAATGAGCGTGTCTTCCCGGAGGTGTTTGCAGCGTGTGTTGTGACGCGTGCTGGGGCTTGTGCTGGTGGTGAACCTGATAGAGTGAGGGTGATGGAAGAACCATGTATGAACTTGTCTGTTTCACATGCAGAGCTGGTAGCAGAGCAGCAGTCAGATCCCTCCAAGAAGGAGCTGTTGGAGACTGCAATCCCAGTTGCAGAGGTGAAGGACGAGGCACATGGCTATTCCTTGACAATGGGGTGCTGTTGAGGAAGTGGGTGCCTTGTAGTGAGGTTGGTGTGGGAAACCCAATTTTTCAAATTGTAGTACCAGCCAGATTTTGTAACTTGGTTTGGCAGCTGTCTCATGACCAGTCAGGGAATCTGGGGGTCAGTCATATGACCATATTTTATGGTACTTCTTTTGGCCACACATGTCAAATAACTGGCAAGCCAAACCAGGTTATTAAACCTGCCCCATTGCACCCCATGTTTATAATTGTTAGTTTTGCCAATTGTTGGGTCACCCTTTCAGGCCAGGTTCACAGGTCCTCACATGGTGATAAAGCAGACTTCAGAAGAGACCTACCTGATTTCTACTCCAGAGTGGAGGAAGAAATCATAGCTTTGTCATGTCAACCTGTTAAAGCCGTACTACACTCGTACAGTTGATCCAGGTGTGGCAAATGTACAAAGTTCAGAGTGTGTCCAGCCTTGTGTTCTTGCGAACATTATGGTGGGTTCCCCCTCTCAATCAGTGGCAGTGATGGAGATGGAAGAGTCTCATATTTTTGTTGTATTGTATTGTATTGTTGTGTGGTAGGCTAAAGAACACTGAAGCTCTTAACAACTTGGATAATTTGTTAGGCCATTTGCCAAAAGGTTGTCCAAAAGGGCGCAAGAGATTTCTGCATTTATAACTCCATCTGGCTTGTATTGATATAAAGTGATGCCTTTTGGCTTGAGGAACACACCAGCAACATTCCAACATTTGATAAATATGATGGTTGATGATTTGGAGGCTTGTGCTGTGTATTTGGATGACATGGTTGCCTACAGTGACAGTTGGGACAGTCATGTTTTGCGTATTCGCATTTTGTTTGAATGTTTGGCTGCTGCACAACTGACAGTTAATCTGGCAAAATGTGATTTTGCTCATGCAACAGTAACTTACCTTGGACATGTTGTTGGCCAGGGCCAAGTGTGTCCAGTGCAAGCAAAGGTACTGCTGTAGAGCAGTTTCCTTTGCCAACGACAAAAAAGGAGCTAATACAGTTCTTCAAGATGGTATGATACTACTGCAGTTTGTGCAGGAACTACTATAAGATGCTCCACACTCCCCATCCTCCTCTTCGTTTTTCTTTTTATCATACAACACTCTACTCACTACTTTATCATTCATGCATACACGCCAACACCACTGATTTATGACTGCCACACCTCATAGCATTTTGACATTTTTAGTTGTTTCAAATAAGTGAATGGTTTCTTTGCTCTGCCCCTTTGCTTGACATCAGGTGGTTTCACAATTACCATAACTGAAGTGCTCTCTGGTGCACATATGTAAACACTGACACAGAAAGTCAAAGCTGTCCAGCGGCTGTCCAGCCGAGCTGAGCTGCATTTAGTGTCTCAGACAGCGGGGAGAGCAGTGGCTCAAGACCTGCCGTCAGTCATCAGTTATAAATGAAGAACTATATATGTGTGTGTGTGTGTGTGTGTGTATATGTATCTATCTATCTAGATAGAAAGATAGATAGATAGACAACAAAACAGTGTCAAAATTGGGCTGAATTTGTGTAGTCTGATCCTGGCAAAACTCAGCAAATGGAGTCAACTGTTTGGACTACGAGGGCAAAATCATGGCGAGAAACAAAACAAAACAAAAAATGACAAAATTTAATCTGGATATTTGTGTTTGTTCCTATATTATATCAGTTCACAAGTTGTTTTTTTAAAAAAAAAAATAACGATCAAAAAAAGTGTTTTATAGCCTATAATGAAAATATAGTTTTTCCTGATGCTCATTGGATCATTAACATGTGACACACAACAGGACCTTGCATTGGATTATAAACACAAGAACTGGACAAGTACTGAATAGACAGTGTGATGCTAATCCTTTACTGTCAGTCCTAATTTTAAAGGAATAGTTCAACATTTTGGGAAATATGCTTATTTGCTACCGTGTGTCCGTTAAGTTCAGAGCTGGAGACCGGAAGTGATTAGCCTAGCTTAGCATAAAGACTGGAAGTTCAAACATACACCTTTTAACACCTCCAAAGCTCACTAATTAGCATGTACACAAACATAAATGTGCAGTTTTAGGAGTTTTATGTTGGAACTATTTCTTGTTAAATAACAGCCAGGCATAGTGACCTTTGGAAGTCTTTACAGTGAGGTTGCCAGGTTTGGTACCATCATGCCTGGAGCTAAAGCTATGCACAGAATGTTTTGATAGATGTATTTTTTAACTTTAAACAGAGTCAGGCTAGCTGTTTCCCCCTGTCTGAAGTGTTTATGCTAAGTTAGGCTAACCACAGAAGCTTCCATCCATTCAATCCACATGGATTCCAACCTCTGTTATGGTGTCACTTTCAGCAGCCGGCCAAACTGTTTTCACCAGGCTGTCATACAGTACCAATTAAAAGTTTGGACACACCTTCCCATTCCCTTGAATGAGAAAAGTCTGTCCAAACTTTTGACTGGTGCTATACATCAGAGATTTAATGGACAAAAACAGTACTCAAGTAGGCTGCATAGTATAATGTCGTAAAATCACTGTAGAAATCATAACATACCCAGAAAACAGTAACTGCATCTTCCCCTACTTTAAAACATAATGAAGTAGAATAAATAATACTTAAATACATCAGCATGTTACCACACGACACTGCTTGTCATTACTAACTACAACCCTGATTGATGAACTGATCTGATCTCATTGATCAGGTCAGCTCAGAGTTGTTGCTAGAAAGATTTTGTCTCCTATTCTAGTGAGTATTTTGCAGTGATTTAGTTTTAGTTTTATCCCATTCCAAGGTATGATTTTCCATCTAAAAGCAACTATTTGTGTTGTGGGAGAGAGAAATGTGAGGATTTGAAGATGCTGAATCAGTTCTGTGCTCCTGTGGTGTCAGGGACAGAATAATGTCTATAAGCCTTCACAGTTTTATCAGCAACTGCTGCTTACACTGCAAAAACAGTCTATTTTAAAAGAACAGTACTCCTCAAAATGAAAATGCAGTCATTATCTACTCACCCTCCATGTCAGATGAAATTCCTTTGAAGTAAGTAGGACCAATAAAAACAGTGAGGGTATACTCATGATTCCATCTCCTTTATCACAAACTATTGAAGTTAAGAGGGCCATCTTCCCACAGCCACAAAATAAGCATAAAATATCCATCACATTAGTGCAAACAGCTTGTGCAGCACAATCCAAGGTTTCTGTGTCCAAACTATTCCAAAAGTCTACCTCATTATTTCCTGTAGGGTATTTCCTTCACTGTCAGTCTTCTGTCATAGAGGTAACAGAAAGAGAGTCAGAACTTTGCAGGTTATTGCAGGGTTAAAGTTCTTTTTTTTAGACAAATGAAAATGTTAGTTAAAGTTAAAGTTAGTCAATCATTTTATGATATATCATTAAAGATCACATCAACACAAACAGTAAAGTTGCAAGCTATAAAACCAAAACAATGAAAGATGCTAAAGCCCTCAATAGATTGGAATAGAACAGCATAATCTGGTGATGATTATGTGTCTTCTTCACTACAAAAGACAACTTTCACATAAACATAGTTTTTTAATGCATTGCTAATATAAGAATATTGAAAATAGTGGCTTTAAAGGAAAGTTTTGGTTAATTACAACCTGGGTTTTATTTCTGTAGCCATCATTTCCAACACTTATGATGTTGCGATTTTGAACAATGGCAACATCTCTAGAAATATGAGTTAAGTAACACAAGTGATCAGACGATCATATTATGTTGTAAACAAACCAACAGTTTAGTTTCTTGACCAATTAGACTTTGTTGAAGCAATGTCACCGTATAGACCTCATCATATTTTGGAAATGGAAATGATGAGTTGCAAAGTGGGTGATTGTTTTACATCCTCAATGAAACATGGGAGTCTCCTGGATAATGTAATTATATTATAGGTTTATATCATGGCCATCAGTTTGAACTATTTAAAATTTGTTTCTGACAAATCATGTTTTTGACTTATTTTGGGATCGCGGATGGCTTTACATATACCCATGAGCCTTGGTAACCGTGAGAGGAAGCCAGTCAGAAGTGCATATAAGAGTTGTAGCAATGGGTTATATGCTATATATTGGATGAATGAATTCATTTAAGGTGCACATTGTATTATCTATTCTTCTAAGAAGTGTAGATTTTAGCCTACACTCGTAATAGGCGCACTTAACAGATTTTTAAGCAAGGTTATTAGATTACAGTTTCGTGCCAAAATGCACCATGGGAGTTACTCCTCAACTTATTAGTTATGTCCACAGTCTTGTACCTTTTGACTTAAAAAAAAAAAATTGTTCATCTTTTGTACTGATGATTCTAACTGAGTCTCATAACATTTACATCTTCTGGACACCTGAAATAACCCCTTCCACTTCACTACTCTATCACACTGGGCAAGACGAGCTTTGAATGACAAGTAATGATGAAAACAAAGGTATGTTTTTTATAGAAAGCAGACAGTTATGACCCTGGGAAATGTTGGGAAATGCAGCTTTCAGGTCAATGTCCACAATGCCTCACATAATTATACAATATTTTCCCATTCTTTCAGTGCATAGTCACTAAGCTTGAACATTTGCTTGAACCCCCATTTTGAGCATTGAAAACAGTTAGAAGGCCATTTTTAACCTGCTTTTATTTAAGCCAACAGAGCACCAAATCTTTTAGCTGTACACCCACAGTCTTTCACTGAGGGCTGCCTGTACACCTAACCTTTTACTGTGGATGTGTAGAGTGAGAGGCAGGATAATGGAGGAGGTAGAAAGGGGGGAGGTTGCAGACCAGTGAGTGTGTGAAAAGAAGAATTGACTATACAAATAAATATAACATACACAATTCATCTGGTGGATTGAATTGGCATGGCTGCTGATATAAATGGGATTGATATCCAACAGTGCTCCTGGAATCTATATCCCTGTGCTTTCCATCCATCCATTTTCTGCCGCTTATCCAGGAGCGAGTCGTGGTGGCATCAGACTGAGGCCCTCCTGGGGGTGAAGGGCCCATCAGCTCCTCCTGGGGGATCCCAAGGCGTTCCCAGGCCAGAAGAGATATGTAGTCCCTCCAGTGTGTTCTGGGTCTGCCCTGGGGTCTCCTACCAGGACATGCCTGGAACACTTCCAGAGGGAGGCATCCAGGAGGCATCCTAACCAGGTGCCCTAACCACCTCAGCTGGCTCCTTTCAATGTGAAGGAGCAGCAGCTGTACTCCAAGCTCCCCTGGATGTCCAAGCTCCTCACCCTATCTCTAAGGCTGAGCCCAGACACTCTCCAGAGGAAACTCATTTCATCCCTTGTATCTGCAATCTCATTCTTTCAGTCACTACCCAAAGCTCGTGACCATAGGTAAGGGTTGGAACGTAGACTGACTGGTAAATTGAGAGCTTTGCCTTCTGGCTCTTTTTTTCACCACAACAGTCCGGTACAACGCTTGCATTGCTGCTGATACTGCATTGACCCGCCTGTCAACCTCACACTCCACCTTACCCTCACTCATGAACAAGACCCCGAGATACTCCTCCACTTGGGGCAGCAACTCACTCCCAAACCAGAGGGAGCAGTCCACCTTTTTCTGGTAAGGCAGCGCCCAAAGAAATAACATGGAGTCGCTGCCCTGTGGGCCCACCACCTGCAGGGTTAAAAGACTGGGGAAGGGTGCACGGTTAAACGGGCAGCAGGCAGGGGCGGGGACCTGGATGTGCTAATCCCAGGCATTGTATCCCTGTGCTTTCCATTTACAAAAACCCATGCAAGGCAATATTGCCCTAAATGAGGTACTGTGGAGATGGCAAATGAAACTGACAGAATGTGCACAGTTTGTTTTATTTCCTTTTCTACAGTCTTGTTGTCTGGCACTATGATGTGTGAGCTGATGCGTTTGCACCTGTATGCTTCCCTCCATGTTGGTGAAAGATAACAGTGTCTCAGAGCTGTGTTGTAAAGTCCACGTCATTGTAGCCAACTCGTGGTAAAACATTTTCTCTGGAGTTATAACGTTATATACTGTAAATAATACTTGTTACTGCTATTCCTGGCTTGAGTTGTGGAGCGGATTTTTGAACTGTCTCTTTTTTGTTTGTCAAACTGGATTGAACTGAATTGATTTGGGGTTGTGGGGAAAACAAAATGGACCCCTTACCGAGTGGATTGAACTCTTGAGATTTTGGGACGAGTTACACTTTTGCGTTAAACGTAATGCAAAAGTTACTTTCCCTAGTAACTAATTACTTTTTACATGCAGTAATTGGTAAATTAATTAAATAACTCTTTGAGAGGATTAGTAACTGTAACTAATTACTAATTTTCAGTAACTTGCCCAACACTGTTAAAGATTAGTGAAATGTGTTTAAGAGTTAAACAGCAAACCCATTTAGTTGTCTTTGACTGAATGTTTTTTTTTTAGCTGAGTTAGACATTTTTCCTCTAATAGGTGTGTTCACTTTTGGTTTTCTCTTCAAATAAACTGTTGACTTGTTTACAACCTTTCTGATTGTCGGACTGGTTACCCTGTTGGACTTTGTTGTAGTGATTTCAACATGTTCCCAGATCTCAGAAATTACTTTGAGTAAAAGTTTTGGCCATCATTCCTATGATCCTAAGATTCCCTTAAAATGTCTTTCTGTATAACCCAGTGTGGTTAGACTAAAGGGATGGTCACAGCAGGATTTAAAACGGCAAAATTTTGCACCAAATTAAATTCATTGCAATGGAATTGCTGTGATCAGTGGATTTGCTTGCAGGGGCGCAGTAAATCTGCACATATTTCTTCCGTCAAGCTCCACTCTGATGTGTAAATTCACACTGTTGACCAATGGAAAACTGTCTTGACAGAGCTGACCTTTGAGGGGATGGAGTGCCAGAGAATCCAAAAAGGAGGAAACTATTGTAGCTTATTAGTAAGAGTAAAAACTGTTCCACAAAACAATAAACTATGTGAAGTTATTGTCCCGTTAGCAATCAAGCCAAGCTAACGAGTTTACTAACTGACTGTTAACAAGCTTTTTAGCTTTATTTCCCCTTCTTCAATAACTTTTTGTTGACTGAAATGGCGTGCAATAGTGAACATAATGCCAGGGGGAAATAAACAAAAAAGTAGAGAGAAAATAGAGAGAAGCTGTGTATCATCTCAGAATGGAGGTTGGTTCACAGCACAAACATGCTGTTATCGCTGTCAGCCTAATTTCCACAAATCCTAATACAGGAGGAGGTGTAAGTGTGTGGGTGTGGGTGTTACTTCTACAGATGAGTCATATCAGTGGGAAGGTGGGGATGTGTCAGATTATTATGGAGCCACTGTGTCTACTGTAGGTACATGGATTTACATCAGTTGTATTTCAAACCATATAGGACACAAAGTCTGGAAATAATCTAATCTGAAATGTTGCATCTCACTCTGCAGTCTCTCTCTCTGGGAAATGGCACAAACACACATGCATACACACACACAGACAAAATTGAAATAATAAAAACCATAAAGTAGAACAGAGGGCAATTTGTGCTTGTATTAAAATGCTGCATCTCATTAGCAAGGTTATTTCAGAGTTAGCTTTCTTTATTTAAACACCTAGTGAACAAAAGGCTCCATTCAGCACAGGCACTCATACAGCCCACAGCTAATGGATTGTAATCTAGATAGAACACACACACACACACACACACACACACACACAGAGAGCAGTATTTCAGTCATACCTTGGTACACACTCACACAGCAGAATAAAAAGTGGTCCACGCCTGGGAAAAGCTTGGTACATTATGATGCAGCTCCAAGTAGTCTCTCGCCATGAGCACAGTGTTGATAAGTCCAGGAGTAAAAGGACATACTAGCATGATTGGTCTTTCATTTTTTTGTATCTGTTCATACAATTAGATATCCACAGACTAACTGTGTTTCAGCAATGAGTAGCTTCAGTAGAACAGGACTGTCAAAGACATTACTGGGTGGTTCAGAACTGTTTTTTCAAAGTGGAGGTCCAACCACTAACAGGGGTCCTCCAGGGTTTTTCAGAGGAGTCAACCCGGTCCCCTACAAAATATGTTTTATATACTCCTCATTCACTTTGCCAGGTATGCTTTTTGCTTCTCAGATAAACTCACTCACAATGTTTTTAGAAATAGTGTGGCATTCCTACCGTAGAGAAGTCAGTCAGTTAGTAAACTCATTAGCTCGGTCAAGAGCAAGACAGTAAGTTCACACATTTAAAAGACACTAGTGCAGTGCCCGTTCCAAACATGCCTGTTTGGAACGGGCTGCTTGCCCTCCGGTATTGCTGCTTCAATGCATAGAAAAATGAATACTGTTGAAGTGAGGTGTGAGTGAATACCAACAACATGAAAGAAACTAACATTCTATTATACACAGATGTTATTGTAATAGTGACTCTTTTCTCAATTTAAGTATTATGAGGGCTGCATTTAAAAATAAAATACATAAGAGAGCCTTTGAAAAAATGTGCATCATAAATTTAAAATGGATCGATCATATTAGGCTCTTAGATCGTTTATTTTCTGTGACTTCAGTTCAGATCATTTGAGTAGGTATGTTTGCTCAAAAGATTTGTGCTTACATGAGACATACTGGTTTTGAACTGCCTGTAGGAAGTAGCCTAAGATTCTGTCCATTCTTGATTAAAAGCTGTGTTTTCGCCATCTACTGTTCTCTTTTTAGAATCTACTGTTCTCTTATGGTTTTATTATTATGAAGTACAAAAAAATCAGAAACATAAATATTTTTTGGTAAAAACAACTCATGCAGGGACTTGAGGGTTTAATAAACACTCACATTCAATATTTTCAGTAGTTTTTTCACTATTTGACTATTACACACGTCATTTAGCCATTTCCAGGTAAGCCCTATGCAATTTTCAAATCTCATCAAATTTTATCGTGAGTAAGAATATCCACTCACACTTATCCAAATTCATTTCCAGATTCAGAGGAATGCTCCACTCCAGCGGAGGACGGTCACCATTTCAACACCCTGCTCTTTCCTTACTCCTGGACAGCATACTCTGCACTCAGACACAGAGCTGAGTGGCTTGCTGTTCGCTTGTTTATTCACAGCTTAGTAATATTAAACGTGTCACGTGTACAAGCATGCCATGTAAAAAGACTTTTCTCTGACTCGCTGTGCAGTCGCAGAGCCCTGAAGCCCCGCCCCGCTGCTGCAGAGCTGAGCAGCTCACTGATTGCTTGTTTATTCAAAGTTTATTAATATTAAATGTAAATTGCACCTTTGACACTGCACTTCCTTGGGTCCTAAGCAATACACCTACCAAGTGTGAAGTCGATTGGATGAATTGAATTGAATTTGTGATGTACATATGACATAGATTCTTGTTGGCATATTGGCCAAGTATGAATAGAAATACTGCAGACACTAAAACGGTTTACTGCCACAGAAGATTTATTCCTTTTCTGTGGCAGTAAAAACAAATACAAGACCCGCCGATAATGGCTATATTCAGAGCTTTACAAGATATTCAGGGCTGACAACAATAACGTTCACATGATAAACAGCAGGGCTATCGCTACATACTGACACTCCCTCAGAGACACACACACGGGAGAGCCTCTTGGTGCTGAGCCGCTAGCTCCACTACAACACAGGTATCACAGAAACTTTTACAAAGGGCCATGCATGGGCTTCTAGTGACTGTCAAAGCTCCAGCAGACTCTCTGTGTTTCCAGCGCAGACATGGAGAGTTTGACAGCAACTGCTCATAGCTGGTTAGCTACCAGCTCTACATTGCTTTTCATGCTAGACTTAGCGGTGGTCAGACAGTGTCCCCACAACCCTGTGTCACACACTGCGTAGCCATGAGGCCACAACTCCTACAATTGTTTTCCCCCCAGCCCTCTGCTGCATTTTTTTAATATATTCTGGGGAGAGAAGATAGAAGGAGGGAGCTAGCAGAATTTGAGGGTTTTGTTACTCTTTAAATAAAAGTAAATGGTGCGATACAACTAATGAGCTACAATAGCTTGCCCAATTTTGGACTCTCTGGCTCTCTGTCCCCTTAAATGTTGTTGGCTATCGGCCATTTGTTTACCTTGACATAAAAAATTTGCACAGATTTACATTCACAAATGCAGGCCACTGAATACATTGAATTTGCTGCAATTTTACTGTTTTAAAGGATAGGTTCACAATTTTTTAAGTCTTAAAACAACAGTCAGGTGTCAGTTTGAACAATGAAAGAGGTTTAATGAAAATGCTGGTTTGACCAGGCCTTTTTAATTAACTGTAACCACAATCTTTCCTAAAATCCTAAAGTGATTTACCCTAACTATACCTTACCCATACTTTATTTGCCATAACCAAGATTTGGCTGGCCTGAATCATACAGTAGATGGTGAAAGCAAGAATGTTTTGTAGGCATTGGACATAAAAAAACATTGTCAGTGAACTTAATGATACTGTTATCTTACTATTTTCTTTATGTTGTGTGTTCTATGTTATTAATACTGTTGTGCTTTGAGTTTCACTGTGAATGAACAGTGCGGTACAAATTAAATGTATTTTTATTATTATTTAATGCAAGTTTATCTGAAGCTTCCAATATCAACGTTATGGCACTTTAAACACAATCAACAAAGGTATCATCTCAGATACTGACTGAACCATATGGTCTTTCATTAAAGCCCAATATTACAAGGGTGTACCAGTCTACACCTGATGCTCTGATACTTTAGAGGAGAGATTTAAACCTACATACAGCAGTCTCCCTTCTCTCTCTCTGCTCTGTACCAATCAGTGCTGCATACAGCATATTATAATTACTTTATACCCCCCTCCCCCTCTCACTCTTTCGCTCTTTAATATTTTGCTATTCCTTCGCCCCTCCCCCGTTCTGTGCTCGTTTCCTCATCACGAGTGATAATTTTGTGTTTCCTTCTAATCATTTCCATTTGACAACACGCAGCACAAACACGCAAACACCGTCTGGAGAAACAGCATCTTTACTCCCACAGGAAGTTGTAATATGTGTGTGTGTGTGTGTGTGTTTGTGTGTGTGTGTGTGTTAGCTCAGCGGTGTGTGAAAGGTGGAGACAGGGGTGATATTTCTCCCAGACTCACTGTGCTCCAGCTCTCCGACTGCACCATATGGAGCCCATTACACCCATTTATGAATGTTCTACACCAGCTACACACATATACAAACACACACACACACTATTACTCACATGCACAAAACAGAGATGTTTGAAAGCGACGGCATAGAAGGAACATGTCATGGAATAAATAAGAGTGTCAACATTTACCTCTGCAGCCTGTTCACTGTGTGCATGTATGTGTGTGTGACTCCGTGTGTGTGTGTGTGTGTGTGTGTGTGTGTGTGTGTGTGTGTATTTGTTTGTGTGTGTACAGCGTGTCTTGTAGAGGCCTGTCAGTGCGAGTCCTCATCTGTGGGTTTTGTCCCATGCACCTCACTGTGTCAGTGCTATCACACCCTTATCAGCTCACTGGTACCAAACCTCTCTGTCACACACACACACACACACACACACACTGAGCCTCTCTTTCCACCCCACTGAACACTCTCCTCTCCTTCTCTCTTTATGTTATAAATTCTGAGCGATGGTCAAGACGGCATTAGCTGATGCAGCATTTTCATATTTGCATTTGTTTCTGGGTATTACATTCATACTTGAAACTGTGTGTGTGTGTGTGTGTGTGTGTGTGTACGAGGGTGTTGGGTGTTTGGGGGGTTGTTTTGTCTGTTTCCTCTATGTACTTGTAAGACTCGGCTGCTCTGTTGCGCTTCACTTCCTACATCTTTGGTGCCAAGTAGTCCCAATGCCAAGCTGTGTGTGTGTGTGTGTGTGTGTGTGAGAGAGAGAGAGAGGGAGAGAGATAGACAGAGAGAGTGAGACAACCTTCCGGGTATATGTGTGTGTGAAGTTTCCACTGTGTCATCACTATACAGTTCAACAGACACCTAGGGACACACATGCATGCAAAAGCTTGAGTGTGCATGACCCCCCCCACCCCCACCCACCCACACACGCATGTGTGTGCGCACACACACAAACACATGCATGCACACACACACACACACACACACACACACACACACACACACACACAGAGCATATACTGTAGAGATGGTTTGTTGTTAACCCAACCGTAATTCTTGTAAAAGAGCACCCCTCTATTTTAAGCAGGACTAATAACACAGTTGCTACTTTTTCTTTTTGTATAAGAATACCATTTTTTATTTAAAATATGTCATTAAAAGTCAAATGTCTCACAATTTTTAAAAGATATGTTTAGAATTTTCAAATCTGTCTTAATACATTATGCACATCATGTCATATGTACATTAAAAGTTATTGGTCGCTGTAATCATTCCTCCTCTCCATATCAGAGATGTGGACTCGAGTCGCATGACTTTCACTCAAGTCTGACTTGACTTGACAGAATCAAAAAAGTCTTGCAACTCAACTTTGACTTAAACACCATTGAGTCATGACTTCACTTCAGGATCAGGAAGGAAAGGTGTGTTTGTCAGTGCAGACGTAGGGTACGCCTCCTGAATGTAGGGTAACGCTACATTGGAGGGACAGAACTGGAGTGCCCTATGCAGTCACTGTCTGAGGCTATGCTAACACTAGCTGTTGGAGCTGTCAGTAAATCGTTGAAAAGATGAAAAGTTCAAATTGGCACTATTTGAAGAGATTTTATTACTTGTAGAGGTTACTTGTGACCAAGAAATTGCAGAAGAACTTACATTTTTGCAGTTTTCTCAAATGGGCTTTAAATGGGTATCTAACAGTTACCTGTTCATTACATTGTCCAATAACCTTTACATTTTATATAACTTTGGACGAAAAGATGATTTCCATGGTCATGTTCCAGGGTCTAAATGCTTTATAGGACGCTCTTCTAACTGAACAACAATACAATTTTGGGAGAAACATCTTTTGATTTTTCTTGTAATCTTAAGTTAATTGAGGATAAGATATAAGATACAGGAGAAAGGGGAAAGTAATGTCAAATCTGATGCAAAAGGACTGTAACTCTGAAGCAACTTTATCACAGTGGCAAGCACTGCTACAACATTGTGTTCGGTTGTATGCCAGTTAGTAGCATTTGTCAGCCATAAAGGGGCCTGTCTGGAACAAGCCAGTGATGTATGAGTTTTCAAAGAGACAACTACCACAACTCCACAGAGGTTGAAGCGTCTGTGGCCAAACTGCAGGAGCATCAGTCAAGAAAACCGTAAAACTGTCAAGGGAATCGGCCTGAAAAATCAAGTCCTTTCTCATGAAGCCTTCATGTTATTTTGTCTACCTCCTGTTGGTCTGCCTTCAGAGCAACACATCCATTAAAATTCTAAACTAACTGGCTTCTTGTAAAGGATTAAACCTTGATAGTGACAGACCTGACCGGTGGTGCACAGCAGGTGTGTACACTTTGAGCTCTACTGAGCATCATGCCACCATGATCCCGCATTCCTCACTCATACTCTCACCTGATTGGCCGGCTAATTGATTGGCTGTCAGGTTGACTGATGATGTTGGTGCTCATATCCAACATATCCAAGGTAACGCACTGATGCGACACCTGAAAGCTCCCCAATCAGCATTTCTCAGTGAACAGAGAAAGCTGGAGAGCGGTGTGTTCATCTATCATTCTGATAGTAACTGGTACAGGTCCCCTGAGTCTCACAGTTGACCTCTATTCAAACTGTCTATTAGTGAAACTGAACTGTCGTCACACACAATTGATGTGTGAGCTCCTGTGACTTTCTCATGTAGGTTAATGGAACTCCATAATAACCTGCCTTACCAGTATATGCTTGGTTCATTGTGGTTGAAATGACATGACATGTTAACGTGACATGCTGCCTCTATTATTTCAGCAGCCATGTGTGTTTGAAAATATATATGATCTCATTTCCCCAATATTCAACTTTTCAGCTTGATATTGCTGTGTACACTTTCCAGCTGAAGTGGAAATAACCTTACATGAAAAGCTGGGCTTTTATTTGAGGTCTCAAATGAGTAAACTGAAAATTGTTGTGTTGTGTGCTGAAACTAATGTTTTCTTTTGTGTTTCATACAAATATTTAGCCCAGATGGGTGAATTTCTAACATGCAGAGTGTAATTATTGCAGCTTTTAGTGGCTTTGCTAATTTGTTGCAGCTATTTTAGTGTTAATTTCCAATACTTTCTCCTAGAAATTACGTACCTTTTCCAAATACATTGTCCAATAAGCTTTGCACTTTATTTAACCTCTGATGAAGCCTGACCCTTGGATGAAAAGCATATCGATACACTCTATAGGATGCTTTTCTAGCTGAAAAAATTTTTTTTGGGAGGAACATCTTTTGATTTTTCTTGTAATCTTTTTGAAATAAACGGATACATTTAATGATAAGTTAAGTGAAGATATAAGAAACAGGATTGTTATATCTAACATCTGTTTATTGTCCAGTTCCAACTCTGTCTCCTAGAAATGATTTTTATGCACAATAAGTTGTAAGGAGGTGGTTGGGGTGTATGGTAGGTGTACAAAGTGCACGACTTTGTCACTGGAGTTACATCCTGAGTCCAGTGTGTGGTTAGGTTTAGACAACAAAAGCACTTAGGTTACGGTTAGGGAAAGATAAGATTGTGGTCTGATTTAACTGTTAATAAAGTCAACACATGCTATTTGGTGCTTTAAGTTGGACTTTTTCAATATTTAACTAAGGCTCTCCCAAATCTTATTTAATCTTAATTAATGTTTATCATGCTTGAGTTTCTACTTTCTCTTGTATTGCAAGAGTGGATACTGTTGGAAAAAAATTAAATAAGTGAATGTCACAGAATGTTTAGCAAATGCATAAAGTGTGAATCTTTTGTGCCAGATACATTCATTTAAAACGTTTCCTAATTATGTTGATAAAAACACAACCTGGGTGGTTTTTACGTTTCTCCTAAAACTTATTTGCTGTCACAATTTAGCAGTACATGAACTTAATTTGTAGCAGGTGTCACGATTTTCTTTGCAATTTTTTTGCAAAGTGAAGCCATTGACAGGCATTGTACTTTAAGAAACTCCTCCTCGAGAATTTACCAGAGCGACTTCAAATTTGGTACCTTTATGATATTAAATTGCAAAGCTTTTGAGCTTTCATTGAACACTCTTGGCGTGGCATGCCAATGTCAATTTTGCCCAAAACATGAAACAGGAAGTTGGTGTAACTCGACTTTACATTGTCCAATCTGCCCCAAATTTCTCATGCTTCATAAGAGTCCAGGCCTGAATACATCTACATATCAATATTGAGTCATAGTCATAGCGCCACCTACTGACAACAGGAAGTCAGCCTTATGTGACAAACATCATCCGATTTACATGAAGCTATGGTGTGGTTTACACATGATATACAGCAACATGTAATTAGTGGGTGTTCTCTAGTGCCACATAGTGTACACAGGAAGTGACATTTAACGCCTTCGTGCAACGTCCAGTATTCATGACAATGTATATCCATGTCAGTTGACCTCTGGTAAATGTATTGCTGCATTAATATTTCACTTATGTAGTATTGTCTACGTGCAACAGGAAGTGAAGCCTAAATGACACATAGTTCATCAAATGTATACACAATTTCCAATATGTCATCTCCAGCGCCACGTACTGCACACAGGAAATAATATTTTACCCATTCACACAGTGTCCAATAATCCTGAAAATTCAGAGTTGTGTCAACCTACCTCCAATAGAGATACCACGGCTGCTGCTCCCTCTAACATGCGCAAGGTGCGAGAGCCCATTCATCGCTGCTTGCAGCTTTAATTTAATTTAAAATTTAATCTGAAAAGCAACAAGTAACTAAAGCCGTCAAATAAATGCAGCTCTGTAAACAGTAAAATATTTGCTTCTGAATTGTAGTGGAGTAGCATAAAATGGAAATACTCAAGTATATTTACTTATGAACTGCACTACAGTAGCCTACCTGAGTAAATGCTGAGTTATATTTCCACCACTAGTCGCACCAAGCTGGTAGCTCCGGGTCTGAAAAGTGAAGCCAATGCGGAAGTGCCTTAAACTTGCATTCTCTCTAATGGCCAGCAGGGGGCAAGTCCACTGGCTCCAAAAAGAAGTCTATTTGTAAAGAAGTCTATGAGAAAATCAATCAATCAGACTTTATTTGTATAGCACTTTTCATACAAAATACAATGTAACACAAAGTGCTTTACATAATAAATAAAAACAATACAATTCTTCTTTGCCATCCTGGGAAAAAATATATTGCAGACGGAGTCCACACACCAACGGGTGACCTCACGGTGGCTACGTCCATTATTTTTATCCAATCTATGGGTAGCACACAGGGTTGAGAACCTCCTGTTGGAGATGACACTCCCCCCTAAGCCCTAACCCTAACCATCTCACTGCCCATGCCTAAACCTAACCAAGTGGGTGTGTCATGTCGTAAAATGGGTGTGTCGTCTAGATACTGCGAGTCCGCAGTTAGACCTACTTGTCCTGTTGACTGAGAAGGCGTTGCTCTGTCCTCATGCTCTACATTTGGACTGTTTTATATGGAGGCTTTTCTTTGAGGGCAGCTCTAGGAGTATTACGGTAGGAGGCGGGTCCTGTAGGAGCGTGGTGGCCGGCTGGGCGTGTTTTGTCTTTGTGTATGTGTTGTCCTGTCGGGCTCCTGTCCGCTGTTGCACGGCACGGCTCGGCTCAGCACAACGCCGAGAAGAGCGTCACAGACACGTACGTACAGAGGGGACGGAGAGGGACCGAGAGCCTAAACAAACCACCCGTGTGTCAACAGACCGGTTGGATTTACTGTGGCGTCTGCTGCTGCACGGAGGTAGACTAGAGCCGGTGGAGCCACTGCAGCAGGAGGCTCAGGAGCGGAGCGGAGCGCAGGAACAGGGGCCCCGTCCAAGCACCGGGACCCCGCCCGCCCGCAGCCTTTCCCCGCTGCGCTGGAGCTCACAGACGGTCACTGTCAACCAGGTAACACCTTTGGAGGGCTGGAGCATGACTGTGGCAGTGACTTTATGACGACCCTGTGACTGTTTATCCGAGATGTTCCGTCTAATTCCATAACATAGCCGTAGAGCTGACAGCGTGTGAGTTTATTCTGCTTTCACGATTGTTATTACTCTAAATTAGCAGTAACACTCTATTGTTATCATATTCAAAGTAAGTGAAAGTTTTGACGCATTTTACAGTCACATATTATGGATAATATCATACCAATAAGCTCTAAACCATCGTGCTTCTCTAATGCCTCTTTTTAAGTTTCTACGATATCACTGTTCAATTATATTCTGTTCTTTTATCAAAATAAAATATTTCATCATGCATGTCTTTAGAAACGTAGAGGTGTTATTCCAAAACTGTGATCAGTTAAAAGTGTTTAGTTGAGGCAATAATGCAAGATTTAAAATCAACAAACAAACAAATACAGCTGAAACGATCAATTCAAGTATGGACAGAAAATGAAACAGCAATAATTTTGATAATCAGTCGGATGTTAAGTTGTTTTTTAAGCAAAATTACCAAACTTCCCTGACTTAAGCTTTTCAAATGTGAATTTTTGCTGGATTTTATGATATTAACTAAATATCTGAGTATGGGGTTTGAACTGTTCAAAACAGTTGGAGCAAGTCGACATGTTCAAAACATATTGACTTGGGCTCTGAGAAATTTTGATCAGCATTTTTTTTTTTTTTTTTTACTATTTTATGACTTTTTTTTAGATCAAATGAATGATGGACTAATTGAGAAAAGAATTGGCAGATTAATGGATAATGAAACAAACTGTTAGTTGCACAAACCATCAGGCTTTATCTGAGCAGTATGCTCCACCATGAGGCAATTTTCTTTCCTGTACTTCCAACCGTCACACAGACTCGAGTTTCATTTTAAGGATGCAATTAGTGTCTCTTAAGTGGACAGCATCCAGAGTCAGTTGTCTAAAATTGTTAACATTTTCATCCAAACATGCCTGTTAGTGTTCCACAGATATCCTTAATGAGTATGGTTGAGTTCCCATAGCTTTAATTGTCTTTGTGGGAGTGGGGGGGTTGTTGGATGATGCTGTGGCAATGACCCTCTGTGGGTCCTCATCCCTCCCTGAGCAATTCATTAAAAGTAAGAGTCCATTTGTTTTGCTCTCACTGAAAAAAAAATCACCATTATTTCTGGTATGATGTGTCTGTAGTGCAAAATAGTGATTTTTACCAACCTTGAAGAACTTTGAACCCACTTTGTATTTTTTGTCCCTTTATAGCACTATAGTCCTATAGTTTCATTCTTATATTAAAAGTATCATGGAGTAACTATGATTTGACTAGGGACCTCACCCTGGCTGATAATGGAGCCCCTGTGTTAGTGCTGTTAATGAACCGCCGGTGTCTGTTATCTCACCAGCCATAAAGTGATCTTGGTAATAAGTGAGTTTATAATGCTTGGGAGGAGAGGAGGGTTGGATGAGGTGGGGTGGGGGGATTTGGAGGGTATCTAGGGTGAAGGATGAGTCTTGCATGTTGTTACAATTGGAAAATGGTCACTGAAGGAGCATCAGGACAGCACATACATGAGAGAGACAGCATGTGTGTATTGTGTGGAGGAGAGAGTAGCTTGTACCCTTGGTGAACTGTAACTGTAACCTTTGTTGCCTGCATTGGTTATGTCTGATATGTATTTACACACACACACACACACACACACACACACACACACACACATTTCTGCTACTGAGCATAGCTCCTCTGCTAATGGATCAGTTGTCGCAGTTGTCGTGTGTGTAATCTGTAGCGCTAATGGTGCACACACACACACTAATGGTGAGGCTGTCTAGTTTGTATGACAGCTCTACTGCACAGTGAACATCAGTGTATCCTGAATGATGTACATGCACACTCTTACATGATTTGTACTCTGGGATGTGTGTGTGTGTGTGTGTGTGTGTGTGCAGGCCTGCGTATGCTCATGCATATTCAAAACTGAGTTTGTGTCTGTTTTGATTATGCAGGTTCATGCACGTGTGTGTATGTGTGTACGGCTCAGTCTCTTGGTGAATGAGGAGGAGAGGGAAATACAGTGGGGAGACGGAGGGAGGAGGATGAGAGGAGGATGAGGAAAAGATGGGGGGAGGACAGAGGAGGGAGGAGGGAGGCTTCTCTCCAGTGTTTTTCCTGCTTTAATTTGCTTTGACAGCAGCTCCATTGTCTCAGGCACTGAACAAGCCTTTACGTTGTATAGGAGGGAGAAAAACACTAAATATTCCTGCTGTCTCTCTAACTTGGCTTAATTGGTGATGCTACAGTGACTACAGTCAGACTGACATAGCTCTATAGTTTCACCACAGACTTGCTGTAGTAGTTTCTGCTGTCGCTAATTATCCAGTACCTGCTCTTTGTATTATAAACCAACCAGAAACACAAATTGCTTTCTGTGCAGAGTAATTGGAACAGCTAGGTCTTATTTTCAGGTTGTTTTTTTAACTTTCTCTCTCATTTACTTGTTTTAATTGTGAATATTATGAAACTAAAACTAGAGTATCAGTCAACTTAAAAATCTACACATCTGTAGCAAACTATTTCAGAACTATCAGCAGATATTTTTTGGGCATTTTCTACCCATTTCCTAAGCTTCTTGCCACAAGAGGTCCATGTAAACCGCCAAAGAATCTAGAGAACAAAGTCATTTGAAGCACAGTTCCACAAAATTTGGGTAAAATTCAGTCTAAACCCGTCAACTTCTTTAAAACAAATCTTTGTATTTTTCACTAAGAATCAGTAGGAAAAAAATATTAGCATGTTTTATCAGGTCTTGGATGAAGGATAAGACTGGGGACATTCTTTTTTTCTATCATCAACAAATCACATGAGAAGATCAAAACCAACAATGAACTGATCTACTAACAGGTATTCTGTGTGTATCAAAGTCTGATATATGTTATTCTTCTGTGTCATAGAGATCCTTTGTTGTCCAAAAACTTTTATAACTAACAACGTCAATGAGCCACACTGTTGCACTGGGTGACATGTTCCTTCATTACCATGAACACACACACTGTAGTTTATTTTAACTTAATCCCACAAACATCATCTCACTGCTGTAAATACTCACTAGAGCACCAAATGCAGATTAATCCGCAGCTGAAAATAGTCCCCAACAAATGCACGATTTTCCTCCTGTTCAAGTTTGCTAAAAACTACAGTGCCTAGCTGTTTTGGGAAAATGTTGGGGTGTAGTGATGCAACATGCAAACATATGGGCTTTTTTCCAATGTTTATTCAAGAGTGTGGTCTTTCAATTTGAGAGCATGATTTACTGATTTCACGTTCAGATTTTGTAATTCTTTCCTTCAAACTCTGCCCCTGCAATCAAATAGCCTCTGCTTGTGCTTAGATTTGCTCTGCTTCTGCTCAAACTGTATGTTTGCACTCAGATATATTGATGCTTGCACAGATTTTCTGCACTCCAGCTTCAGCCTTGTCCTCGCACTCAGGCTGCTTCTGTGCGCTCATGAAACGTCTGCTGATTTTTTTTGTGCAACAACCCTGTCAAAATTCTCCAACCAATAGAATATGTATCTACTATAGTAAAAAGTACGGGTGCTGGTATATATATTAACTGTCCTTTTTATTTCAAAAGTTGTAAAGAAAGCTAGTACATTTAATAAAGCCCTGGAGGGCGGGAGTGGATGAACCCGGTTAAAGAGTAACCGCCCGTATGGGACGCTCTAAGAAGTAAAGCGAACATGCCCGCAAGGAGGCACGGGAATCAATAAATCATGCTCTCAATTTGAAAGACCACGCTGTTGAATAAAGATAGGAAAAAAGACCCATACAAACAAAGCTTCTAGTTTAACTACATCCCCCTGTAGCATTCTGGTGGAGTAGCTGTTCAGAATAACGTAATGTTTCCAGTTGTAAGCAAATTTTTCCATTACGTTGTGGGGTAAATATATTGCTATATTTTGCGCTATATAATACATCACTACATTTTCTTGTCTTTTATGTTATTTTATGGTGTAATTTAGTATATCACAAAATTGTGAGAGCATTTGTTTATTATATTACTGTTGAAGGGGTGTAATTACATGCATCACATGGGTGCAAGGCTATTTAAATAGCAGCACTGATGAAAAGTTTGACCTGACAAAGATGTGACTTGGATGGAAAAATCCTTCTGAATAAATTTAGTGGCTTGGAGTCGTTGTGCAAGAGTTACTACTTTTCATTTATTACATTACTTAGTAAAGTAGTTATTTACTTTGTAATTGTCTCTTGTTGTGGAATAACCTTCTCTGAGTAGCTTGTAGTGTAACTTGCTCCTTTCAACAAAAGTGTGGTATTTCTGTTGCTTAACTCGTTCCAATGAGGGGTAGTTTGTTTCAAAGTAGCTTCCCCAATACTGGATATTACTGAAGCTTTGGGCTTGGGGCTGAGTGCCACAAACAGAGTAGAGAATTCCAAAAATAATGAGAGACAACGTAACTCACTAGTCTGACTGTTGAGTGGTTGGAGGATCTGTTAAGTAATACTTTATGGGTGAACTGACACTAATATGACCCCTTTGTCCAAATTCAAAGAATGTGACCAGTATGCTTACTGAGTGTCACCTGCCTGTGATGATACGTTACAAGTGTGTGTTTGTCTTATCCTCCACTATATTATTTCAGCTTATTACAACTTACAGCCTGTTTTTACACACAGACAAAGTGACAATTAGGCTTTAGACAGAGCTCTAGTTTATGATGTTTGCCAGACTTGTGTTAACAGGCACCCAAACACGCACACACACACACACACACACACACACATGCTCGGTGTAGGTGTGAGTCTAACTTGAGCTGTATGTTTGTGATGGTTATATTGTGTCCCATCCATCAGTTTCTATTCACCTGTTGTACTTAGAAACTTTATTTAGAGAGAAAAACTCACCTGAGTATCTGTGTGTGTACATTTGCACATATGCAGTTTTTGTTAGAAGGGAAGCAGATTGATGGTGGGAGGGTAAGAGTAAAAGATGAGTTGGATGAGGAGAGAGCAGCAGACAAGGGAATGACAGAATATTGTGACAGATAGCTTCAGGACCAAGGATAGTATGTCATCATGTAGCACCCTAAGGGCGTCATATGTCAGCTGTCACAGCAGTATGTACACTGTCCACCGTCCCAGCTGCAATTCTTCTTCCCTATCCACATGCCACACTGAATACACATGTGGAAATGGAACTGAATGCTGAATATGAATAGATATGAATAGACGTATGCTCAGTCTGATGAAGTAAAAGTCAATTTTTCCAGCACATTAAGTTTGGAAAGAAACTCAAGTTAAGATCTCTACTTAAAGTGAAATCTTGATGTTGGATGATTCCTACAAGTTTCCTCATATAGGAAAAACAATAATATGACAGACATTGACATGAATTTTATTACATATTACATATTTTATTAATGCATTGCAGGATGTTTTATTTGTCATGCTCACTCATTTCTGATGAGTTTGTCCTGATTGATAAAGTATTACCAATTAGAGATTCTGGACTGGACGGTGGGCTGAACTGATTGGTTAAACCTCTGGTTATGTGTCACTGATTGTTGTTATTGTCAGTTTAATTATGTGGGATTCAGACAATTTTTTGAAAATTGTGATACAGGTAAACTTGAATTTGTAAGAGGTTCATAATGTTGGTAATTTAATAAATTCATTTCAAGCTATAAAACATGACATATTATTACACTGCAAGCATTAAACATCTTCACTTCATTTAGTTCATAGTCAGCATTAAAGCTGCAGTGTCCAATATTTTTTCTATAGTAAAGAGTTTAATGAGATGTGTAATGTGAAAGGGATCACTCTCAGTGATGAATAAACAGATAATTATCACACACTCTGCAGTTCCCTCAACTCTACAAAGTGTTTTAGCCTCTTTCAGCTCATTGTTTTGGTTTTAGAGCATACAACTTTACTGTTTTGGTTCACTCCACCACTCTCAACCTGGTTTCCAGCAGCAGCAGCAGCAGCAACAGCTCTTTTCAGCAAAACTTAGTGCTTATAAACCCACCGTACACTATCTGTCTGGAAGCAAACAGCAGACAGAGTTAGCGCCTAGCTGGTTAACATAGTTAAACATTTAGCAGCTAAAGAGACAGATATTTGTCACAGGAGCTGGTGGAGACCAAACCAGAGCTAAAAGGAGACTGAATATTGTGCTTAGATTCATCAGATGAAGACAAACACAACTCCAACTGACTGCTAAAGTTGATCTGTGTCTGCTGGATGTTTGAAAAGGCAGAAGTGAGCTAACATGTTAGCCATATCACCTTTATAATGCAGCAATATGTCAAACGTGTGTGATTCTCAGCTTCTTGTGAAGCACCCTCAAGTGGCAAATAATTCAGATTAAAGCAGCTTTAAAGTCTTATGTAAGTTCTACCAATGTGGAGAGTTAATGTCACTTGTTTCCAGTGTAGTTTCATTTGTTTCACGATGTGTTTAAAGTCAGAGTCCTGATAGAAGGCAGATCAGTCTGCAAGTATCAAGTATCTGGATTCACAAATCAAGTAAATTTGCATTGGAAACAAGTGTTGGCATGTTGTTTCATTCCTGTTGGCAGACTTTGAGATTTGATGACACACATTTTTCAGTCAATACTTGTTATAACTTTGTTATTTTGTTGTGGACAAGACAGTGTGGACCTGAGAACTAATTTAGGTTGGGTCAGGTCTTACAACTTGGATCTTATTTTTGGGAATGCAGGGATATTTCTCAGAAGAAGTGAGACAGGGCAAGAAACATGCGCAGTTAGACTAATGAATTAATGAATCCCTAAAATGTATATCTGTCTTCTTTTTGTTTATTGTGTCCTGCTTTAATTTCTTTTTAACTATTTCATGCCCTCAGCCTGGTTTTTCTTCAGGCTCCTTCTTACTGTGCTTCTCCAAAGTCAATCCTGGACAGTTTGTAGGGAATGTTAACAGGTGATAGAAGACTTGAGCATGGAAGTTTTCTCATGTGTGACAAAACAATCTCAACTCAAAGGTCCACTTTTTAGCTTTTACAGGGCTTTCAACCACATCTTGTGGTCATCATTAGTGAATGGAACTGGCTCGGGTGCTATCATGTGAACTACTTCAGTCATGACATAACGGGTGGTCATATATGGGAGGAACAGACTCATTCGGTAAAGTGATGCAGTGTTCTTCCACTCTTTTAGTTTGCAGGGAGCTCTCCCTGACTGCTTGTTTTGATTTTATTTCCCCATCAAATAAACAAGCTTGGAGAGTTAATTAAATGAATGAGTTGGTTGTTTTGTGTTGAATGGATCATAGTCAGTACAGGCAGCTTCAAGTGCAGCAGCTGGAGCACCAGCATCACTGTGTGTGTGTGTGTCTGTGTGTGTATCTGTGTGTGCGTCTGTGTGTGTGTGTGTGCGCGTCTGTGTGTGTGTGTGTGTGAGAGAGAGTGTGTGAATCATGGGTATTGCCTGTTTTCTGTGTCTGGGGACTGGAGCTTGGAGCAAAGGATTGTGGGTGCAGTCTGGTTCTGGTTGACTGGCCTTGGCAGAGGAGAGAGAGACAGAGTGAGAGAGAGAGAGAGAGATGGTCTGTAATTAGTGCTCAGGGCCAAGCGACTGCCACATTCCACATCTGTAAATGACAGAGTGCAGGGTGGACTCTCTCTCTCTCTCTGTCTGTCTGTATGTCTCTTGACCTCCTGCTCAGACAGTCTCCAGTTGTTTCCACATCATAGCATCCCAACCTCCAGAAGAGCAAGGAGACGAAGGCGTTCCTCCTCCTCCTCCTCCTCTTGTGCCTTTATCCTTGCTCATCCTTTCCTCCCACCATCCCTTCATCCTATCATGTCATTCAGTTCAGAATTCAGGCTTGAATTCTGGTTTTCTTCTCTTACTTAAGGTGACCACTCTGCCAGTTTTTGTACACTTAACACACTTAATTCCAGTCAGTAGATTTAATGTGCTTTGGTGTGTTTGTTTTATATTTTTACTTATGGACAATTAGCTAGTTACTAGCAATTTAACTAAACTCAGCCACCTCATATACCCGTCCATTACATAAGAACAACAAGGGAATGGAATTTGTTCCATGTGTTGATCTGTAACCCCTCATGTCCACTGGATGCAGCTGCATTGCATTTCTTTTGCCCCATGACTTGATCGTGCTCTGTCGCAGTTTAAACATCCACTAGAAGCGTTTCAGAAGTGAAGAGTGTTCAAGTCTGTAGTTCTCAGCAGCAGCATTTCCAATATTGTTTAAGTTAAGTTTTTCCATTTTTTTTTGTGTTTCACAGCAGATTGCAAACAGGTTTGCAGCTCAGGTTTGATTGCTGTGTTAACAGATCATTTGTGGCTGTACTTTACTAATTTTAATTACTGTATGCTGTACACTGTCTTATCTTTATTTTGTGTATATAGGAGAAGGACCCCAACCGTAACTGTAGCATTCCTTCTCCTGCTTCACAGACTTTGGAGAAGTGAAATAAACAAACACAGAAAAGTGGTTTTACTGTATGTACATACAGACAAAGTCAAACAACAAATTAACAAATTAATTGCATCATTAAAAAAATTTCATGCATGAGATTCTCCAGAAAAAACAGACCTGGTGTGTAAAGATAGCAGAGTAGAGAAAAGAGCCTACATGAGCTGCTCACATATCTGATGGACACTGACAGACTGGCTAGATTGGCAGCAGTCACAGAGCCAGAATGAGATGCAGCTGCATCCAGTGTATTTCATTCACTTCAGGTAAGAGACCCAAACTTGGTGTTTGGTGTTTTAGGGCCGAGAGGAAGCACTGCTTTAAATGCTAAAATCAAGGACAAGTCATCACAGAATTCATGAAAGGTTCTAATATAGGCTGCAGCATTGCTATGTAACATGAACAGTGAACATATCCCTGTTTTTGTTTTTAAGTAGGTACAGTATGCTAAATTCCTCTGCCTGCAGGAATGTATACGCTGTGTACCTGGGTGAATACAGCACTATACCTCTGGCTTAAAATCTTTTACATTTGTTTTTTGAAACAATTGTAGTAAATAATTAGAAGAAATGAGTATGTTTGACAAAAACAAGGTCCATTTATGAGCTCTTTCTGAGGCTTTTAACCGCATACCTCAAGGTCTTCCTCAGCAGGAGTTTCTCAGTTGTCATTGGATGACCTAACTGACTGGCATGTCCATGTACTTTTAGTACACATATGCGTGTATGAGTTTGTGGTAGTGAGCTGGCTCTTTTCACCCTCATAGTGTGTTTGTGTGTGTGTGTAGGAGTATGTGATGTGTTATGGTCTGATGATTTGCAGTTCAGTTTTACTCCCAGCTCTCTCCCTTCTCAGTGTGATGTATAGCAGGGTGTTGGCCGGCTGTCCTCTGTGTCAAACAGTTTTCTGATTGGCTGGTGGTGCTTCAGTCTGTATGTGACAGTCTCCATAGAGAAAACCCAGTCAATATCAAATCATTCTTTTTTACAACAAGGCAAGAGAGCACCAAATCAGACTCTGATATATTTTATCAGTAATCTCTGCAGAACCCAGCACTACCTCCAACACTTTACCTAAAACAGGGTGCCCACACTCCTATACTGACTTCATGACAACATTTACTTTCTGTTTGCATCACCCAAAGCATGATGGGAACTATAGTACCAAAGCTCAGAAGATGTTTATATCGCAAATAGAAATAAGAAAATAGTGCTTTTGTCTGTCATTTAACTGAGTCAGCATTTTTTTCTATGTTACAATTTAGCTTATGCTGTGTGCTCTTGCAGTTTGCTACCAGTTTACAGTAAAGATTTAAATACATGCCCTAACATTTAACATATTTGTTTGGACCTGTGACCACAGTATGGCAGGGTTGCTGTACTGTTACTGAACTAAAATTCACATATAAAATGTTCCCAATTTGTTCTTCCACATTACATTTGGATCTCCTGTTGAGAAGGTCTTGACAGTGGGATAGAAAGTGTCTATGTGACCTGCAGGATGTCAGATAACTGAACCTGTGTGGCTGCTTTACATTGATGAAACAGCAACAATATTTATAGCTGTTTTTTGGCCAGTCCGTCTCTTCAGTTGCTGCCTGCTGAAATAGCAATCCAACAGATATTGTATAATATGAGGAACTGCTGAACTGTGTACTTGGCTTTTTATAAGTGGCAATGATCTGAATTATTAGTAGGGTAGTCAACACATTGTATGAGGATTACTACATTTGTGTGTGAATAGGTTCTGTGCACAATGGATTAACCTTTAAAGGACATGTCAGATTGGCTGATTTTTGCTTTTTATTCTGCAGCATCTATATTTGGTGAATGTTTTATATCATTATGTGATGTGATATGATATCCTTTTAAGCAAAACAAAAAACAGCTTAAAACTGAATGTAAGGTCAATATTCACTCTCCTTTTAGCTGCTGTGATTTCCATCAACTGCTGAGGGAGATATGTGTCTCTTTAGCTGCTAAATGCTCTACTCTACATCTCTACATCTTGTATTTGGTGTTGTATGCACTGTATTTGGTGTTCTAGTACACACCAAATACAGTGCATAACTGTGTACTGGAAATTCCACTATGTTCACCAGCTAGTCACTAACTAGCGCCTGCTGTTTGGTGCCAAAACAGTAAAGATGTGGACCATAAAACCAAAACAATGAGCTGAAAGATGCTAAAATGCTTTGTAAAGCCGAGGGAAACTGGAGAGTCAGTGATAATTTTCACACTGTTCACATTACATAATCATTCGATCTATTGATTATATAAAAAATATTAACTAGTGCAGCTTTAACTGTTTTGGGTTTTTTAAAAATTACAATTACTTTGAAAGACTCTGGGGAATAATATGCATTTATTCCCCATTTTCCTCCTCACTTTCTGTTACTTAGCTAATTCGTGTCTGACCTTGCTAAAAGAGGATCTTGCTTAGTGTAAACTGTTCTGAACAGTGTCTCCTCACAACAAAGAACACAACAATGGATGCATGGGGACTAAACCTGGGTAAAAATCGGTGAAAGCCAAATTGCTCCTCATAAAGATCAAGTAAAAAATCAAGTAGTCATCACTGCCTGTCTGAGGGAGGAGAACAAGGACATACAGTTGTGGAGACAAGATATAAAAGCTTGAAAATCTTTCTTCAAATTGTGAGAAAACAAAGAAGCAACACAGTGAAAACAGAAAAGGTCCAAGAATAGAACCTTGAGGAACTCCACTTATAATTTGAAAGGTAGGTGTTGAGACTATGTTACAGAGAATTTTCTAACAGACAGATATCAATGAAGGTTTTACAAAAATACTAGCTTGAGGAGATGCCTCAAACACTGAATCACACTTAAAAATGTGAGCCAAGGAGTAAAGAGTTATTCGCTGAAAGTGAAAAATAAGACACATTTGTTGACAATAGCGACCTCCACTTACTTCTACTTACAACGAAGTGTTTGAGTAACCTTTAAGAGTAACTCTCAAGTGATCACATGATTAATCATTAAAGGGGACCTATTATGCTTTTCCTTATTTTCAGACATATATGTAATGTCACAGTGTCGGATGTTGATGTTAAAAGTGGCCAATGTGTCAAATAATGAGGTAAATGTATGTAGAAGTAATCCCTCTGAGCAAAAAGCACCAGCTTCAGACTGCTCTGAACGCTAAGTTTCCAACATTTTTTTCTAATTTCAGCTCGAGCTGACATCGGCTTGTGACGGATTTCTTTATATGGTCATCTGCTCCACGCACAGCACGCAAGTTCACTATTCCGCTCCGGGGGCAGTCACGCCGAGCCATGACTCCATTACACAGCACAGAAAAGTAAAATAAGGAGTTTACCTGTTGGAGGTGTGCTGGTCGTCTGCAGCTCTTCATCAAACATCATCTTCACTGTGGCTGTTTCCGCTTCCTCCCTGCATTATTTCTAACTCATCCGCTCAGCAAAGAGCTCCAAATATGTCCATATGTTGTTATTTTGACCGTTTTTTAGCACCGCTAACGAAAGTCTGCTTATTGAGGAACACATTTCACTTCCTGTAAATTCTTCACAATAAAAGCCTACCATTATTTAGTAATTTAAAAGCTTTTAATTTGAAGCAGTAAAGCAGGAAATGTTGGGTTTGTGTCAGTGGTAACTTTACACAACTGTGATACGTAAAGCTGGCCAATCAAAACAGAGCGGGCTCATCGGGATGGGGGGCCTTAAAGAGACAGGAGCTCAAATGGACTGTAAAGAGACACAGTGTATACTGAGGGGCTGCATAAAGGGTCAATATAAGATAAATAAGGAGTTTTTCGAACTGTGAATCATGCAAAGCTACTCTAGTGGAGTCCAAAAATAAAATGTAGAGCTGGAAATGAGCATAATAGGTCCTCTTTAATGTCTCTTTGCGTAGGTGTGTATAGACATGTGAGGGGGGCCATGCCAGCTGTATTTTGCCTGCTTTTCCAGCCCTAGTACAACTGTGTGATTACTGTCAGTAGTGATGTGTCTTGGCCTGTCACACTTTGACAGTTGGGACGAGTGGGAGGGAGGGTGTGTGTTTGTGTGTGTGTGTGATCACTGACCTTTATCTTCGATCCATTTACTTCGTGTGTGTTTATGCAGTAGGAAAAGCAGGTCTCTGGATGAATTAACTATTGAGTCTTGGTGTAAATTTGCTTTTGTGACTATGGTTGGGCATAAAGCAGTTGTTAATTGTAACATTACTGTTATGAGGACACACAGAACAGATATAGTATAATAGGCCTGTTCTATTCCTACCACCATGATGTTGATGAGATGACATCGATGGCTGCGTGATAAAGCAGCTGCTGCCTGTGTGTCTGAGGTTCTGTTGTAGCATGACTGTAGATAAGAAGTGGAATTTAAAGGAAAGCTAAGACATTTTGGCAAATATGCTTGTTTTCCTTCTCAGCCTAGAGTTAAATGAGACAAAAAATAATTGTTTCATCTCCATAACAGGATATGTTTAGCATAGCTTAGCACAAGGACTGGAATACAGAGAAAACAGTTAGCCTGTGTCAAGTGTGAAAGAAGACAAGTCTGCTGCTATGTTAGCGGCTCTTTTAAGCTGTACTTTGGCAGCATGCTAACACACAACACATGCTAACACAACTTAGTTTAGCATGTAAGCATGCTAAAATGAGCTAATTAGCACTAAACACTACAGCTGAGGCTGATGGGAATGTGATTAGTTTTACAGGTATTTGGTCATAAACCAAAGTATTGGACAAATAAACAATTGACCTGATGATGGTACTAGAGGAAAGGTTGAAGGGATTATCAAAGTCATTAGGATTCATCTTCTGGGGACCATGAATGTCTGTCTGTACAAAATTTAGTAACAATTCATGAAGTAGATGAGATATTTCACAGAATAAGTGAAAACTTTGACCTCATGGTGGCACAACAGGAAAGGTCAGGTGGTCACCAAAGTCATTGGGACACATCCTCTGGGGGCCATTAATGTCAGTACAAAATTTCATTTGATTCTGTCCAGTAATTGCGGACATATTTCAATGTAGACCACAGTGGTGGACCGACCAACCAACTATGTGATGAAGTACTTTGATTTGTCAGGTATTTAATTCACAAGATTAGCTGAATTAAAAGGAGCTACAAATTTAATTTTCTCCGACTGATTCGACTATTTTTTTTGACAGTGTGTGTACAGTTTAGGCTTTTTGTCGGTGAATACGCACTACAACTCCTCAAGACCCAAGCCAAGTTCCCGTGTCTTGCTTGCCACCCAGCTGAAGTTCAGGGGGTTAGCCTCGAATCTAGCGACAACTTCGGCCCAGGCTCAATTAAGGTGGACTCCTTTAAGGTGGACCAGCTATTCTCATTTTAGTGACAAGTTTAATTTAAATATCTCATTTCATATAACAATTGATATGTACTAGAGATGGGTAACCCTCTCTAATTGAGTTCTTACTGACTATACTTCATTTTGTCACCTTCAAACTTATCAAGTTGCTGTCTCGTGCCAGTAAAGCACCCAATGAATTAAACTGACAATGTGTGAGACCGTGACAATTGGCTTGATGTCAAAATCAATGTGGATGTCATTAACAATTTTTTTTTTTTTTTTATTAGATGAAACTCATAAAAAGTAATGGAAAGAAAGGCAGTGTGAGGATGGTGTCAGACAACATTTTAAGGTTTTGTAGTGGAGCAACTTCGAGGGTAATTACAACTGGAAACCATAGATTTTTTTTTTGGGGGGGGGTCCAAAATGTCATTCTGTGTTCCTGATAACGCTAACTCACAACTGTTGCCCAAATGCCTGCACTAGATCTATGCTGCTGGTATCAGTGCGGTCACTGATGTATGTATATAGGTGTGTGTTTGTGTGTGATAGAGATAGAGACACTGAGAGACAGACTGATGTAGATAGAAAGAATCTATGTTCTTTTCTTTGATCTCTCCTAGGCTTCTTTTATCTCTGGGCTTATTCTGGGTCTAGTAACAGATGATACTGATGTTACCAATGCACACACACACACAAATGCACGCACATGCGCACACACACACACACACGCACACACACACACACCCCTCCCCCAGTAGTGTGCAGCTGTTTGATGTGTATCCACAGAATTGCTATGGAAACACTGGGAGTGGATGCCTGCTTTCTACTTTACACACACTGTATTTTTCCGAGGCATTTACCAGAAACACTTCTTGCAAGCCTAACGAGTTAAGCTCCCCAGACACAACAACAACACTGCGGGCACAATCCAAGGTGGGGTTTAGAAAATACATTTATCTATGGTGGCTGCAGCTTTTACACTCTTGCCTGTAAGGTCTGTGTAAATTAAAGCTTTCTTTTTGAGGATATTATGTCATTCTATCCACTTGTTTGTGTTTGTGTGTGTCTCTGTCTTTGACCAACACACACACACACACACACACACACACACACTTGACAGGCGCCAGTCTCTTTAATATCTGTTGAAAGCTCAGTGCTCTGTCCCAGTACTGGCAGATGGTGTTCGTTGACCAGTGCCCTGTCCCGCCTTCCTTCCCTGCTACCTTCCCTGCTACCTTCCCTCTTTCCCTCTTTCCTTTCTACATCCAGTCTGGATAAAGGCATGTAGAGCTGCAATGATTAGTTGATTGATCGGTTAGTCAATTGACAGAAAATTAATGAACTATTTTGGTAATTAATTAATCACTTTTAAGAAAAAAAGCCAAAATGATCTGGTTCCAGCCTCTTAAATGAATATAATATAATACAAATTAATATTTTCTGGTTTCTTTAGTCTTCTGTGATAATAAACGGAATATCTCCAGATTGTTGATTGTTGGTCAGGACAAAAGTTATTTTAGATATCATCTTGGGCTTTGGGAAGCAGTCATTGACATATTTCACCATTTTCTGACATTTCATAGAACAAACAACTAATCTAGTAATCGAGAATATAATCAACAGGTTATTCCATGACAAAAATAATCTTTAGTTGCAGCCCTAAAGGCATGTCCCTCACTAGCCTTGAACTTTGAAAGCCCTCACCAGACAGTAGCAATTGCCAAGGATTTAGTGCTACCCGCTGTGCCCTGTATGTGTGTATACTGTATATGCGTGCGTGTGTGTGCATAGAGAGATGAAACAGTCAGCCAATTTACCCAGAAGAAAGTCTGTCTGTGTTGGAGTCCAGGCCCAGCTTTACCGTGCAGTGATGAAACTGTTAGGGGACATTTTATAGTGCAGTAATTCACAATAATTAGGTGTTTTACTGTGGGAATTGTTCCATTTTACATATTTGTTTTCCTTAATCACTTTACTTTTCAATGTCTTTTCCAATTAGATCTTCCACTTCTAGGAAGCTATTTTTGTTCTGTATACCTTTAGATAAGGCTGATCAAATGAAATTGACTATTTTATAAATTTTTGTGGCTTGCATCATGACAGTTTATTTGGCATGGCTGTGATGGTGTACATCAGTGTTGAAGCAATTAAAACATAAGACTTATAGCACTTTATTGTCATTGTATGCAATACCACAAAATTTTGTGTGGCAACCCTCAGAAAACAGCAGCAGTAAGAACACTAAGGGAATTCATAAAAAGAATAGAATAAAATACATTTTAAAAAAGGACTGAATTAATCAGCTGACTGTAGACACAGCCAGGTGTCATGTCATCTTCAAAGTGTTACTTATTGATTGACTTCCCAAAAAGAAAAGAGGGACCATCAACAATTCTCATTAATAATCAGCGGCTTGAAATAGTTTTCTCTTACATCTAAGGCTTCATAAGGCACATTCCAGGTTGTTTTTCTTCAGGAAATGAAAGTTCTTCAAGGTCTATAAAAGCTTTTAAATGTTTTCTATCAGAGTGTTGTTGCCACTGCCATGTTGTATGCTATTATATGTTGGGGTAACTGCATTAATGCCAATGAAAGGAACAGGATTAATATGTTTATTTAAATTCCTGGTTCTGTAATTGGTTTCACTACTGTTTCATTGGAGACAGTTTTGGATCAAAGAACCAGGAGACTGTGTGTAGTGAGTGTGTGGTCGAGAGAGAGAGAAAGTGTGTGTGTGTGTGTGTGTGTGTGTGTGTGTGTGTGTGTGTGTGTGTGTGTGTGTGTGATGGTGAGGCTATGGTGAACGGAGCAGAGAGTATGAAGTTAGCAGTATAGCTGTGAACAATGCAGTGTGTGTACAGTTTAGACTATTGGTTGGTGAATACACACTACAACTCCTCAAGACCCAAGCTAAATTCTTGTGTCTTGCTTGCCACCCAGCTGAAGTGAAGGGAAGGGGGTTAGTCCTGAAGGTAGCGACAACTTTGTCCCAGACTCATTTAAAGTGGACCAGCTATTTTCATTTTGATGAGTTTTGCTCAGTGCCTACTCCATCGCTGCTGTTGCAGCTGTAAAATGGTGGATAAATAGTTTTGAGCGTCACACAACCTCAGCAAAATGACTCATTTCACCATCAGAATTTGATCCATTCGGTCCGATAACATTTGGAAAGTCTAGAAGAGCCGCATGACTAAATAATTTTATCCCCATTCAAATTAGCAGAGAGCTAACTGGAAGTTAGCTGGCTTAGCCAGTGGAACTCTCTGGTGCACATGCTCTGCCCATAGCGCTGTATTCATTCAGTCTGGCCAGCGCAGGAATGTTAAACCTGACACCAGATTAAAAACTGTGTTATACTGTGAAATACAGAGATTTATCTGGCGGTGATAGGCTTAATCAGTATTGTGTGAACTCATTTGGCAAGGGCTTGAATATAACGGACGTTCATTTATATGTAAAAGTTACACACTGCAGGTTTAAGGGCCTGGCTCTGTATTTGTTTCTTCATTTGTTTGTTCACCTCTAATGCTTTTCACAATGTGCCCAGCCTGTACGTGTGACTTACTGAGTGCAGTGTTTTTGCAATATGGTGGAAGTCAAACAAGCACCAACCAGGATGTAGTCTATTTGCCAGCTGTGTTGCATTCTATAGCAATGTTGTTATCACTGCAGTGGTATAGTCCAAGCTATATGAATGTGGTTGATATTCAGTCTTATAACTGTCTGAAATTGGTTATGGCATTGGCTGTGAAAAAATAAGGCTAATAAGGCTCCATTTTTAATAGTCAGGTGAATACATGTGCAGGTGTAATCAGGTGAAATACATGTTATTAAACAGGAGTCTACAGTCATGCTAGTGGCTCTGTGAGGTTGTAGGCACAGTGGTGTTTTGAGCTGCATGCTAACATCAGCATGCTAACATGCTCACAATGACAATGTTAAAAAAGAATTTTCCTTTTTTGCAGCCAGGAAACATAACTAGATATAACGTGTATTATATCAATTAAAAATGAAAACAACACTACGGAGCAGAGCTTTGTGGATTTTGCTTTCCATTATTTCTCAAAGTTGATGTCTGTTGTTGGAGCACCCGATTTGTAGGTAAAAAGACATAGGTATCCATTAAAACTGGACTAAATTTGGTTGAAAAATTTTGTTCCACATCTAGACATCTAACTTTAGTTTCAACTGCATTTCACTGATTATATATTTGCGTTATATAACACATAGCAAGGTCTAGAGAGGTTTTTTTTTTTGTCAAAAGCTGTACAAGGGTGGGTGAAATCCTTTTCATACATTACGGTGTTATTGCAAAGGTTTGCAAGTGAGATGCCACTGCAGTAATGGCATATTGTATACATCCACCTACAACCCTGTCATGGACAACCTCATGAATTAAATATTTTGTCAAGCTTCTCTGTTAGTTCCAACAACAGTGTGATTGCAGCACTTATGAACAGGAGGACAACAATGGAATCAAATGGCAGGTGGTTCACAGTGTGAGCTCAAACTGTGACCAGCAGAGGAGAACCTACACTGCAGTTGTAAAGACAGTTGCATTAGGTCATTCAGCATGGGCTCCAGCTTTTCAAATGTGAAGAGTGGCAACTTCTCTCTATTTTATATCATTGTAAATTGAATATCTTTGGCTTTTAGACTTTTGTATAAAACAGGCAATATGAACTGAGCTCTTGGAACTTGTGGCAGGCATTTTTCCTATTTTCTAACATTTGTTAGATGTTTGTTTTATTTATCAAAATAATAATCAAAGATAACAATAATGAAATAATAGAATTGCAGCCCTAATTGAAATCTTTGTCATATTTAAATGTTTATGTTGCCAGATTAACACAATAACTGCATGTGCATGCATGTTAAAAAAAATGTCAATATGTTTTTACAGTTTGCTTGTACCTGTTTGATTTTAGTGATTATTACCACAATAGTGCCACTTATGCCATTATACTGTGAGCAAGGCAGTGTTCATTTTAATCTGTTCACATAATTGAATGAACTGCATTCATCAATATAACCCCAGAATATTCCTGTTTACATGTGTGATTTACTTTGATTAACCACTGAGAATTTAAGAATTTTTTCTTCTAAAAATAAAGAAACCAAAAGTGGATTTCTGGTCATGACCCCACATGTTGAGGAAGAAAAAAAAGATGCTGCTCTCATTTAGGTACATAATGGACTCTTATTAATATTGATGTTCATGGCTGTTATCAGAGTTAAAAGCAGAACAAGATAAAGGACACAAGGACTTGCAGAATATACAGACGGATGACAAAGAATAAATTAATGTAGAAACATAGTGAATGTTGATGCTTCCGCATGGAGCATGAGGGTTCACTGAATGTTTTGAAGAGGATGAAAATGATGTGAATCATACACTATTGCCTTCACCAGATCTCAACCCAAATGTATTTAAGATGACGGACCACTTTGTTATTTTTACCCATTTGTTCTCTTGAACTACAAAATGCAATGCTTCAGAAACCTGTAGAGACTCATCAGATCAGTAACAGCCATTTGAAAATGCTCCTCAGATCCTTGAACATTAGAACTGCCAGGATTACATTGATACTGGACAGTAAAAGTGAGACATTTTGAGCCCTATAGGCTTTAATTAGCTTTTCTACAGGACTGTGTTGGGCACTGCGACCTTACAGGTAGATGTAAATGTCTATCCACTCTTTTTTTCAGTGTGAATTTCCAATTCCTAAACAGCGTCTGTTGTTTTTATTTGATTATGTTCATTTAGGTTGTTTAGTCTGCTCCAGAGCACACTGTCCATCCCTGTGCTTTCTGGAAACTGGGAAGAGACCTGCTCGCTTTCAAGCCAAGCTTGCAGCCACACAGCTCTTTGTATATATAGCCTATATAACTGGATGGATTGATCATGTAATGCAGTAAAATAAAGTGGAAAACATGTGCCTGAATGTGTATGACCTATAAGGTTGCTTTACCCAACACAGTCTGTAGTCTCACTATGCAACACTTTTCTGCTGCCTGAGAAATAATTTAAGTCTTTGGAGGTCAATATGACCCACTGGTACTTTTCAGTATAAATATTTAATAGCTATTTTCACTTTGCTCTACAACCTTATTACCTTAGAGTGTGTTTAATAACACAGTTTTAGGAAAAGTCAAGGATTGGCAAGATGCATGGTTTATAATATGTATAAACAGTATTATGTGCATATTTTAAACAAGACTGCCAGTCTGCAATCACACTAGTACCTCTGCGAAGCTAAAGCCGACATCAGCATGCTAACGTGATTACAATGAAAATGTTAATGACATTTACTAATTACCACTAAACACAAAATACAACTGAGGCTGACAGGATTGTCATTAGTTTTGCAGGTATTGGACAAACTGAAATTGTGACCTGATGATGGTGCTAGATGAAAAGTCATAAATAGTCCTGAGTTGGACCTGAATGTCTGTACTAGGGATGTCAGTTTCGGTTAATTTTACTTTCCATAACTAACGATAACTAACCACTTAATTTTTAAGAAAAGTTGTGATGTAGTTTTCGTTTGTGAGAGCTGCCCAGAAGTTGGTGGTCAGAGCTAGCTTGTCTGCCCTGGTTAGCTTGACTTTTAGCTTATCCTTCTAAACCTCAGTGCGTTTAGGCCCTGTTTACACCTGGCATTAACATGCGTCTCGGGTGATCCAATCATAAGTGGAGAGCTCTAAGTATGTCTGTTCACAGTGCTAGCCATGCTAACTAGCTGCTAGCTGCCATGCAGGTTGGTAAAATGGATCTGTCGCGTCTCTTTGTATCTGTGGGTTGGTGCTCCTGTCATTGTCGGAGCCTCCATGTGAGATGCTTTGGTCAGTAAATATGTGTTTTTAAAACTTACTAGTACAGTGCCTGTTCAAAACATGCCTGTTCAGAACGGGCAGATTGCTTATTATTCCTTGAGAACCATTTATATATGTATCAACCGACAAATGTATCAATTAAAACGATAAGGATTTAATAAATTAAATGGTTTTAATCCAGACAGAAACTTCACCAGTGAGACTAAACTGAGGTTGAACTGTAGAAGCAGTTTATGGCCTTCCATTGGTTGATTCTGCTGCAAATCAAATGTGTCTGCGCTCCTATTGGCTAGTTTTAATGCCTGTGCCTCTGTTATTTCCTCCTGTGTATGCTCATTCTTCTCAGGCAATTTAATTGAGCGGGACAAAGGCACGCGTCCCACTCAGCAAGTCAGAGTCCAGAATGTGATGTGATGTGACGGTGTTTATATCAAACAGTCCCCACTGCACTCAGACACGGAGCTGAGCAGCTCACTGTTCACTTGTATATTCAAAGCTTATTAATATTAAACGTGTCACGTGTCCAAATATCACCAAAAGAGCATCTTTCTCAACAGTAAATCACCTGTTGAGTGTTTGATGGTTGTTTATTTGTGCTTTAGAAAGTAACCGCTATGAAACAATCAGAAAATAACGTATTTCTGTCATTCACAGGCTTTCTCTCTCTCAGAGAAAGCTTTCCAGCCTGTCTCTCTGTCGCTCACTTGTGCTCTCAGCGGGCCCACCCCCCTCTTTCGTTTTTCTTTTTTCTCTTGTCTTTTTTAAAATGAGTCAGGAGACCCACAACAAAGCCTAACTTTTAACGTTATTAGATGAAGAGAGATGTCATCCCCTCCTCTTTCTCATAGCAGGGTTGTACAGCTCTGATCGTGACATGCAGTAGCAGAGCCCAGAAGCACCGCCCCGCCGCTGCAGAGCAGAGTGGCTGATGGCTTGTTTATTCAGAGTTTAAATTTATTGATATTTATCGTGCCACGTGTCCAAATTGCACCAAATTCGACACGGCACTCCCCTTTTCCCCCAGCAATGCACACGCCAAGTGTGGAGTCAATCTGATGAACGGTTCAAGAGATACGCAAAGGACACACAGACACACAGACATACAGACATACAGACACACAGACAGAGAGTCCTTGCTTTGGCACTGATTGATCTAACGTAAATAACGTAGAATAATAAGTTCAGTACCCAACCCTAGTATGCAAATTAACCTGTAGACTGACATGCTTAACTGGTCAAAAATATTCTTGGCGGTTACCGGCTAATGGTTAACCATTGACATCATTATTCTGTACCAAATTTCATGGCAATCCATCCGATGTTGGTGGAGACATTTCAGTTAAAACCAAAACGGCCATTCTCATGTTGGTGTTTGAGGGAGATCAGTGCGGATCACCATGAATGTCTGTAAGAAATTTCATGGCAATCCATCCAATATTTGTTGAGATATTTAAATCTGGACCAAAGTGGTGGACCAACTGCTAGTGTGATTAAAAAGTGAACAAAATTAATTTTATCCAATGGCACTTGTAGTGGTGCTTATAATAAAGGTTGCAAATTGAACAATGACCAATCTGAAGATTGAGGGCTATAAGGATTCAGTTAATCTAAAATGAAGGAGGGCCTTGATACCTATCCTGCATATGTATTTGCATAACAGATATTGGTTAGAATCTTTAATCTGGCTCAGTGTGGTGGCTGAGGGAGCTCAATGCACTGGAGGATAATGGCACACACTTTCGGACAGTCTCTGCTCAAACATATTCATGGTGTTGAGTGCAGATGTTGGTGCCCTAGGTAAGCTCTGACTCCAGGAGTGTGTGTATCTGTGCTCGGATTTGACATATTTGTGTATAGTGGGCGTGATTGGAGGCAGTGTTCATTTTGGCACCTGATTTTGATTTAATGTTAGTCTTTTGATGAAAATGTTTTTTAGTTTCAGTTAAATTTTAGTAATTTTATTTAACTAATTCATTTGTCCATTTGTCAGTTTTTCGCTTTATCATTTAGTTTTATTCTTAGACAAAAAATGAAAAACATTTTGTCATTGTTTTCGTTTTCAAAAGTTACTTTTTATTTAGTTTTAGTCTCAGTTTCATTGTTTCATTGTTGTAAAATGTTCTCATCATAGTTTTAATTGATGAAATGAACACTGATTGGAAGTTTCCTGCTGTTAGACTCTCTAACAAGCACTTCACAGGAAGCATACCTGAGTCTGCTTGTATCCACTCCGGTATTAGACATATTGACAGACAGACCTGAGTCCAGCGGCAATAGAACATGGCTCTACCTGGACCCAAATTAAACTGAACCAGAACCAAGTAAAACTGAACATAATTTGGATGTTTCAGTTGTTAGAAAATGAACGGACCCACTTTGATGCATGTATGTAAATGTCTCTACAGGTCAAGAAATGTGTATCAAAGTGGGTCAGGCAGGCATAACACATGCTGTAGAAGAAAGGTTTATGTGATTTTGGTGACATCTGTGTGTTTCTGCCACAAGCACTTTAGTGCACTGGCTTTGTGTGATGTTGTGAAGGCAGAGGCCCAAGCATAATGTTTTATACCAACATTGCACTGCAGCACCCAATTTGTATTGACATGTCTCTCCAGCCAGCTGCCCTGCCTGTTCCAGAGCAAGCAATGTCATGACAAGCCGCGAAATGAACATAATTGGCACTTTGCTGTCACAGTCAGTGTACTCTGTGCTGCATGAAAATAGGGTTTCATTTAGTCTCACTCACTGATATAATACACACCCGTCATTTTAACACGCTGACCTCAGTTCATTCATGGTCATATTGACCAAATCACATCTTGCTCCACCTTTCTCCATGTTCTTTACAGACAAAAAGAGTATTACTGCAAATATTTCACAAATCCAAAAAGCGTCCACTCTCACAGTCTGTAGTAAAACGTCTATTGAGGCTTTTTTGGAACTCTGACACTTCAACACAATTCAAAGGCTCTTGTAAGATAACTATGAGTGGTTATGGCTGTGAGTGTGCGTGTGTGCGTGTGTGCGTGTGTGCGTGTGTGTGTGTGTGAGCGTGTGTGTGTGTGTGTGTGTGTGTGTGCGTGCGTGTGTGTGTATGTAGTGAATGCATACAATCATCTGATATGGGTCTGGAGACGGAGTGTCTTGTCTGTCTATGGCTCAGCTGTCCAGGGACGTGTTTGTGTGTGAGCGTGGGAGTGCAAGTTTGTGTGTGTGTGTGTGTGTGTGTGTTTATCCCCACCGTTATCTGTGACAGATAGTTATGAGCAGACAGACTGACGCTTTCCCAAGTGTTAGCCTTGGGGCGGACTGGGGAGAGGCATGAGGGTGTGTGTGTGTGTGTGTGTGTGTGTGTGTGTGTGTGTGTGTGTGTGTGTGTGTGAGTGAGAGAGAAAGAGAGATGAGTGTCTGAAAATGCTCTGTTTCATCCCCAACTCCCCCACTTTTTCGTTTCCTTAGTCATTCTTTCCATCATTGCTCCCATCCTCTCTGCTCTGCTTTCTTTTTCTCTCAGTTTCTCTTCAGTATCTTTTTTCAATATGACCAAGCCAGTGTTTTTGTTTTACAGTATGATTACCAACTGGGCAAAGTGGGCAACTGGTCCTAGACAATTTATTTCATTGCAATTATGTTGCTTTTTGTTTTTTCATATATTACATTGACAACATAGTTCCATGCGTACCATGCAACAACACACATCCTTTATGGGGCAAAACAAATAAATGTAGTGCAGAGCCACAGCACAACCACACAGCAAAACAGCACAAGACAGCAGTAAAAAAAATGTTCTACTTGGACCCTCCAGAAGCCCCTGGAACAGGTTAATCCAGCCATGGTTTCATATAGAAACCAATTTCCATTCATTTCAGTACACATAGTTGAAACTTGCCTGAGTAATCTATCACAGTGAACACTGACTTAGATTAGATTGCACTTTGTCAGATTCCTCTGAAACATGACTTGCGTCACAGTAAAACTCTGTTTCACATGCAGAAGAAAAGATGGATCAAATTAAATGTGTAATGTGTAATGAAATGTAATGTGAAAGAGGTCGCTCGTAGTGACAAACCCACAGAGAATTATCACCAACTTTGCAGTTCCCCTCAGCTCTATGGAATATTTTAGCCTCTTTCATCTCATTGTTTTGGTTTTATGGCCCACAAGTTTACTGCTCTCACTGTTCTCATCAATGTTCAGCAGCTGTTTTGTTCCTCCTTCACTGCTCATTAATCTTGTTTTCAGCAAAAAAGCTCTGATAAACCCACTGCACATTACCTGCTCAGCACCAAACAGCAGACAAAGGTAGCAACTATCTAGTGAACATAGTGGAGCATTTAGCAGCTAAAGAGCCAGATATATTTCTGAAGGGTTGATGAAGATCAAAATAGAGCTAAAAGAGAGTGGATATTGGATTTAAATTTATCAGGTGGCCAGAAACATGACTCCAAATGAATGATCATGTTGCTCTATGTCTTCAGGGTTTTCCTTGGATGTTTTTCAGAAAAAGGTGGCAAAGGCTGGAGAACGTCGTGGTGCAGTGTAGACAGTTTGTGCGCACAGTTGCACACCTTTAGAGTGTTGTGCGTTTAAGTGAAAAAAAATCAGAATTTGACAAAGTGTCCATAGAGATTCCAAGTTGGAACAAAAAGATGAAAAATAAAGGTTGTGACAAATGACAGTTTTTATTTTGTAGGCCTGGGATGATATGCTTATCTCCCAATTCGATACTATCATGATAGTGAATAGAAAAGGGGGCACTATTTTCATTCTCTTGTTCCAGTATACTGTGTGCCAAACCATTCACTGGTGTCCTTATTCCACTGAAATACAATATGAAACATAACTGGCAGATAAGATAAATGGTCCACAGCCTTTTATATTTTAAAAAGTTAACTGCATTAATTAATGAATTAATTAATTTGAAATCATCTTACAGTCTCCTGCCTGTATGAGAATAACAAAATGAGGGGGAGGACTGCTCTGCTGTGTTATTAAAGTTATATCTCTAGCAGTGGAGAGCAGCCTCTCTGTTGCACTGTTAGATCCGGGAAAAGCCATCGCTGTCCAAGATGTTGAGTAGGCACAGGGTTTTTGAGGTGAAACAGACTGAGCACCAAGTTATTTTCTTCATCTCAGAGTTGGTTTATGTTGTTTAATGCTGCAGTTTGCTGCTCTGCTCCGCTAACGTTAGTCTCTGAGTGACAGCGTAGAAAGTTCACAATATACTTCATGTTTGTCTCGCAAAGGTAATTATTTAGTCATTAAATCAAAACGCTGCCTTTTTTGATAAACTACAAGGTAACTCTAGCATGTGTGTGCATCACATCTTCAACAAAGGCAATGGCCAGTAATACAAAGGCAGCCTTTGAGTTAGATAGGCAGGGAAAACCCTGGTCTCCTAGATGTATAAAGAGTCAAGTGTTTGCTAACAGCAATAGCCATATCAACTTACAAGGTAATAATATGTCAGTGTTGTGTTTACAGCTTGTTCTACTGCCCCCGAGTAGCCAAAATAATCTAATTTCATGCAATGCAAGGTAACCAGGTGCAAAAATCTTTAACACTCCACATTGTTGATGTAAATGATCATGTGATGTAAAATCTATTTGACTTCTAGTAGATATGCAAAACTGCTTATGGTGCTTTTTAAAAAAAATAATTTTGGCACATTTTATGCCTTTTAACAGAGAGCTGACAGTAGAGAGATGACAGGAAACCGGTGTAGAGACAGATGGGGAATGAGTCTGGTCCCCCAGGGACATAATGAGTCATAGATCGCTCCTTGAACTTTTATGCCACCAGGCAGCCCTGATATGGTCCCTTTAAGAAAACTATTTTAAGACTGACCAAAGACTAAATAACTTCTTAGATGAATACATTTGCAGTGATAGAAACACAGACAGAGAAACAGTGAGAAACACTGGTTAAGATACTTCAATTGTTTCCTATAATACATGTAAGGATTTTGAAACAAGTCTAAACTTTAAAGTTGTTCCTTATACAGTGTTGCTGGAGATTTGACCTCTTCAGACTTTTTTTCCTCCTCCATGCACCTTGGAAGAAGGTAAAGTTGTGGCAGAAATCCCAACTCTGGGATTTTGAAACAGCTCAGAAAAAGGTCAGTCCATCAGTATCAAGACAATGATGCTTCAGGAATATTTGGGAAAATGTATTTGGGAAAAATCTGTACAAACATAAAAGAAACATCCACAACAGAAGCTCAGTGAAGCAGCTTTGACTTTTCATCTAACGCCATCATCAGGTCAAATTTTTAATTTGTCCAATACTGCTAACAATGTCATTGTGAGCATGTTAGCAAGTTAAAAGTAAACTGAAATTAAACATTTGTGAATATAATCTTACATCAAAAAGTCTGTGTGTACACATACTGTATGTGTGTGTGTGTGTGTGTACCATACTGTTGTTGAGAATACGTGCAGCTGTGTGTCATAGTAATAGGATAAAAAAATTAGCAAGGTTACAGACAATGTGATTGAAAGGTAACCAGGGTGAGAGGAAGGGAAATGGTGTGCATGTGTGCGCGTGCATGTGTGTGTGCGTGTGTGTGTGAGAGAGAGAGATGTTTGCTGTGAGGAGTTGAAGGGTGAAACTGGGTTAGAAAAGCCCAATTCCTCGTACAGTAAAGCCTGCTATCAATCATGGAAACGCACACACACACAAAGTACCAAAAGGATTGGCAGTGGCCGCAATTTCATCTTTGTTGTAACAAGGAAATTTAATCAAAGAATCATCTGACTTAACTTTGATTACTTAGATTTTTCAGCAGCTCTCTCCCTCTCTCCTTTGTTTTTCTGTCTCTCTCTTCCTGTCTGTCTTTGTTTTTGCTGTTATCTTTTTTCTTTCTTGATTTTATACAGCACTTTGAGATGACATGTAATCAAATGTGAGGGCTTTTCTCTTGATAGGAGTGCTGTAACAACAATCGAAGCTTTGAGCTTTGCTCTGTTCAAAAATTAGATACAGACACAGAGACTCTTACACACACTGTGACCCAGTGGAAATTATCTGCTGGATCCATCACTCTTACTCAAAAAGTAAAAGTAACTGATTTGGCGGTCTGGTGACACAAAATGAGAAAGTGAAATGAAGTGTGTTCAGAATAGGGATGTTTCTGGCCTGTTTGGTTCCCCCGGGGGCCAGACACTGTCCTTTCTGTACTGAAGTATCTGCCTTACACTTATGAAGGTTTTGATCCAATATTTTTTTAATTCTATTTTTGTTTATTTTTTTCCTACTGTATGTAATGTGCTACAGCTTGCATTGCCCACTTAGCCTGCAATAGCTCTGTGTTAAAATGATAAAAAGTAAGAAAAATTAATTTGGATACTGTATGAAAAGCTCGACATTAAGAAATACTGTATAACCTGCATCACAGCTTTCCTCTGATGGTTTTTTTTCTGATGATGGTAATATTCTGTTTAGTGTCCTATAGTATTTTTTTTTTAATACCCACAGAACGAGTCAGCGTGGATTTATTGTTGTAGGAAGCATCAATTTAGAGGTTGACCTGCCAAGTGCTACTGAGATATATGCAAAACAACTGTTTTAAACCTTAAGCAGCTCTGTCTGCAGTGCTAGTTATCATATTATTAATCAAAATAATCAAAATGTTAATTGGCAGTTGCACCTTTGGAGAGTATGGAGCATACCATGCAACCCGGTTATATATCCCTTTATGTGGAGGTGTGAGTGAATGAATTGTGGGGTCACAGCCAACAGTTTTAGTTCATGATATGACAGCTAGCATCAGTCCCCAGTAGAGTGTCCTTCTATAGATTCAATCTGCAGACTCTTCTCAGCACAATGTGTAAACTGCTGTGTCTATAAATGAAATGTGTGCACTCTGTCCTCCTCTTTGGTACCTCGCCAGCTGGTTGCACCCTTGGCAACTGCTTAAGCCCTTTTCAAACAGGGAATACGTAACATTGCTGGCTTCATCAACTGTTAAAGTGATGGCTCTTTGTCATTCAGGACATTTACGGAAAGAGAGCAAGTTCAAAGTGTTATGAGGGCAAGAATGAAGACTTTCTTTGTTTTGTCATATTTTACTATTGAAGTCTTAATTAATGACCATGCGCGAGGGATGCTCGCTACCACTCCTCACAGTGAATGCACCGATGCATTTTCACATCAATTTCATCATTTAATGTTATTAGAGAGCAAATTCTGCTGCATGCACAATCATTGAATAGCAGGATGTTAAGTTGGGACTCATTTAATTCCCATTTGCTCACATGCTGTATGTATGTAAAGCGTTTTATTGGATAGGCCTTGCCATTTATTTTAACAGTTGACATGAATGAAAACTGAAAATATAGAGAAGGCGTGCTGGTCTGATTATTACCTTCAGTTGTATGAGGGTTTTTTGAGGGAAAAGCTAGTTTTTATACACTGATCTGATATGAGAAGAATCTCCTCAATGCCTTAAAATTGGCTCTTTCACCGTGTTTACAAGTATATTAAACCAATTTGGTGCATAAGAGATGGTGATTGAGATATTAAATTTATTACAGTGATGTTAGAAGGTGAAACAAGATGTGCATTTCTCTCAGCCCTGTGCCGTGTAAAAAGTCATATGTAAAAATGATTTGGGCCCTTGTTCAGACATGAGATCATCGTGTTAAATTACCATCAGATTAACATAAAGGGATACGTGTCTGAAAGGGCCTAAAAATAGTCCTGATTAAGAAAATGATAGTTATATATATAGATATATATATATGACGCAGATATGCCAGTTGTTATGGAGAAGGTGTCATTCGTTCTTCACCAGTCGATCGTACAATCAGCCTCACCTTTATTGGCTTCTGTTTTATCTCCTGAGTGAACTGCTCTACTGATTTCTATTGGACGGTGTGTGTGTCATGTGCTCCCTGACAACCCTGTTCACATATTCTAAACTGGGAACACAATCCATTCCAAATAGAGTTGCCTAATTGATTTTACAGATCAATTTCTGTGCTGTTTTTCTGTGTGTGTGTGTGTGTGTGTGTGTGTGTGTGTGTGTGTGTGTGTGTGTGTGTATGTTGAAGTATTTGATGTGTGGGCCGGACTCGTCTAAAACTGACCAATGAAGGGAATCAATGAAGGTGAGGGTCTGTGATTAGTTCAACTTAATTAGTAGGAGTCTATATTTTCATCCTGTGTGTGTGTGTGTGTGTGTGTGTGTGTGTGTGTGTGTGCGTGCGTGTGCGTGTGCGTGTGTGTGTGTGTGCGCGCGCATGCATGATTTCCACCTGGGTTTGAATGAATTGATGAAAGTGACAAAAGTGACTTCACACATACACATTAACTGACAGCTGCATCATGGGTAATGTAGGCATCAGGTTTTCACACAAAAGAATAATTCATGGAATAAAAAACAATCAACAATCTCTGGTTCTGCTGCATTGATTTTGATCCTGTCCATCATTGGTCCGACAGTGTTTATGGAGTGCAGCTTTTAAAATGGTTTTGCTGCTCAGGAAATTGGGCAAGAACTCAACAATCATACAAAATACTGAATGGAAAAAATACTGGGATTAAGGGAGGGTGGGTGGTTATGTGTCACTCACTGTTCAGTGAAGAACTGCTAAAATAGTCAGAGTAGGACACAGGCTCAACACAATCAGTTTTAACTCCTTTTCACTTTCTGATATATCAGTGGAAAATCCCTGCACATACTGACGAGCACACAGTAGGTGTTACCGTAGAAATTATCTTCAATAAAGATTGCTTTCTTGACAGTTCAGATGGATTTAATATTAGTTTACCTTTTGAATATATGTGATTTCGTACTAAAGTTGCATATCTAGTATCAAAAAATCCTGCAGAAACAAACTGAACCATACGACCAAAACACACCAGAGTTCATTTGAACCCAACCAAACAAGTAAGGTGTGAAAGCACCCAAATACACTGTGAATTCTTTGTAAAATATGACCTGATATAACAAAATGTCTTCACAACTTTGTGGTGCTACCAGAATTCCTTAGCAGTCAGCAGAAACACAGCACCACCCAATACTGTGCCATCTTTTCATCTTCCACAAAAGAATGAATGATAAATGGGCTGGAGAATTTGACAGATACACTGATTTTCTCAAAGGGGATGAATAAGTAAGAGTGGAAGAAAATAGTGAGATATGAGGGAGGGAATGTGTAAAAGGAAGAAAAGAGACAGGTGTGGAGGAATAGAGGCTGATTGCCTGACTGATTTCATGAGTCACTTCTCTGCAGGCAAGAGGCTGGAGAGACAGGTGGCTGAGTGTGTGTGTTCATGTCTCACTGTGGTGTGTGTGGCAGTAATCTTATTAGTTGTGTGAGTGTGTGTGTCTACGCGTACAGAGATACTGACCAGACATGATCTTTGATGTTCAAAAGTGCCAACCTGAGAAGGAATATGCTCAGGAGAGGATAAGGTCACAACACACACACAAATATGAACATACACACACATGCATTTTTATTAGAAATGTAGTGGTTGATCGACCCAGTTGCAGGCGGACAAACTGCAGATAAACACACATTTTTGAACAGACAAAAGTGAGCTCATCTATTGCATAATTTGCTGTTCATTTTCACTGGGGGTCAATATTCTTAAGATCTGTAAATGAAATCATGTCATCACAAATTAATAGTAACCAAATGTTGCCTTTCACCATTTCTAAATACCAAATTTAAAGCTCCTATGTGTAGCATTTATAAATGACAACTTTGGTGCCCTCTAGTGGTAGTGTTAAAAAGACATTATGGCAGACAGCAATGTATGTAAATACTCACTTGAGCACAAAATGTTTATTAATCTGCAGCTGAAAATAGTCGCCAACTAATGTGTTATCTATTCCAGTTTGAGTAACGTTTGCTAAAAACTACAGTGACCAGCTGTTGTAGGAAATTACTGAGCCTTTTTAAAAGATGAAACTATATTTTTGTGACCAGTTTTTAAAGAATTATGTCTTCAGTAGGAACCAATGGGCTTTGGCCTAAGGGCCACAGACAGGATAGGAAAGTCAGAAAATATTGAAAGACGGACCAACACGTTGGTTTTCGACTTTTCATGGAATTTGCTAACAACAAAAATATAGAATTACACCAGCCTTATTCTTAAAGGAATAGGTTGACACTTTGGGAAATGACTGCACTCATGTCTGTTCGCTAAGTATGAAGCTAGAACTAATTAGCGATTAACTTTGCTCAGCAAAAAGACAATTTGGGGTTGCCTGCTGTGTCTAGCTTCTTACTTAGCATACAGACATGCAAGTCAATAATGTATCCTCCACAAACCCCCGTGTTTTTTTCTCTTTGTTAGGGAATTCCAGCTGATGTTTACTATGTTGCATCAACAATAAACCTGGCTAACTAGCTTATATGGCTAATGTTAGCTATGATAAAATATTGCCCAATCCTCATTGGTAATGTTATCAAGAGTCTGAATGTTACAGATGGAGACATCCAAAGGCGTGAGTCAGGTGCTTTTTGTTAGCCTTGCTACCTTGTCTTCTTGTGCTGTAGAATGTAAACAGTGAAGTGTAGAAATTTAGTCTCAGCAGCCACTGAGATGTAAGAAGGGTGTCACTGATGTGCAGTGACTGCGAACCCTGGCTGGCATTTTATTTTTACCACTAAAAGTTACTGCACTTGTAAGAAGTCCCACCACTGATAATTACTTGTGATAGAAGCATGCCATCTCTGTTGTTCACACTAATTATACCAATGTATCACAATTAATTTGACACTGATACACAGATGTTTAACACTTTCTTCAGTGTGACTTGGTGGAAGAGTTTGAACTGTGGTTGGGTGTGTGTTGTTGTTGCTGGTTCGTGTGAATGCTATATTGATTCTGTGTCATCACACACACAGGAAGGGCCAACACAGTATCAATGGGAGAGCATCAGTGAATCGATATTTTGCCCTTGTTATGATTTACATCTGGTTTTGACAAGCTGCCATCCTTGTATGTCTCTCTGTGTATATTTTAATAAATAATAATTAATCATCATTCATGCAGGTAAATGACTGACCTATTGAGTCAGGTAGTGCAATCAAAACCCATTTAAATGTAATTAGTATTTTTCTTTATGTACACAGGTTGAAACACATGTACAGTTTTTGTTTGTTTGTATCTTTTAATGTGAGTTTAAAGTGGCCGGTGAGTTTGCTGTTCTTCTCCTCTGTGATGGTATATTGAGGTGAATGTACTGCCAACCTCTGGTGTCTACTTTTATCACATACACATCATTTAGCCTATTGCATAGTTTGACTTCTGCTGTAATGATTACAGCTGTTTTATGGAAGTCCAGGGTTGCTAATATTGAAATTGAATACTGAAATCACATAATTGTTATTTGTGTAGGCATTGTGTAACAAAATATACAATTAAAACAAAATAAAAAATCTGATCTTCATTTTCATGTTTGAAAATACATAATTACTGCCAATATTAAGATAAAAACTCCACTAACAAATAGGTTTCAGTATATTTCAAAACATAACTTTTTATTTTTATTATCAAATTGAATGGCAATGCGCAAGCTGAACTTGAAATCCAAATTGCAAACTGTAATTTGAACTATGTCCTTATTTTAGCTCTTTTCTAATAGAAATAAAATGCATTGGTTATTTTCATAAATCTGTCAAAGTCATGCACTAAAATGCTGAGGTCGGATATAACCCAAGTATAGAACACAGTGCTACATGTTTCTGGTCAGGGTTGCTTGTATTAGCAAATTTATGCATGTACTGTTTCTGTTACATGTTCTATACAACTATGAAGCAAGTATCTTGCTCCTTTATTTACCACCTTCATGTATGACAGGTGAAAAGTTATGAGTGACACTGTAATAAACAAAAAACAGAAAAGACTTAGAATGTCTCTTAGCTAGCATAGTTACTCTATGATTACAACACAGCCGGCCAATATGTGCTAACATTAGCCATCAACAGAATTACAAGCAAATGACATGCTAACATCGTCATAAATTAGCGTGTAATGTTATTGTAAATTAGCATCACTGCAACACCAAAATGAATTACTGCTAATGTCAATCTGCATATCAACAAACTAACACTGTGCATAGAAAGTAAATATAGGTCACTCATACAGTATATGTTACTAAGATATTAAACAACCAAAAAACGTACAGCCATTGCTTTCGAGGGCATGATAAAAGTGTAAGACATGGGAGAAACTCTCACCATATGCACGTCTGTGCTTCATGGGACTTGTTTACTACTATCCCATAATGCAGAACATATCTCTTGCAACGTATCAAAATAAAGGTCAATCATGAGTTCAATACAAACCAATGTGATACTGTGTGTCTATCTGGACAGTATATTGCAGCATGAATTATGATCAATTTACATAAGAAATGTACATTAACCATTTTAACCATCACTGCATGTTTTTCTTGAGTATTGTTTGATTGTCCTTGTCCTGTTTGATTTAAGTGTGGACATAGGGCTCACTGGAAAGCAGTATTGATACGGTGGATTATCCTGGTGAAATAGAGAAAACAAAATTTCAATATAAATATTAAATGTCTTTTTAATATTGACATTCCTGGACTTCCATATATTTCTGATGGTAAGGTGATCAAATATTCCCAGTAACGTGAACACTTAAGGAAAGAAAATGGAAGGAAAGGAGAGGACTTTTTGGAGAGGAAGGCACTAAATGCATTTGCTCATGCTATGCATGATTGTGCTTATCCAAGCTTAGTCATTATGGCTCTTTTATGCTGATACTGTAGCTCATTGGTTTCGTTTCACTGGACATAATAGCATATCATCAAACCCAAGTTATGATAACATAGCCAATGGAACGTTGAGTTCTGTAATCAGCACATGACCTGAAACAGAATACTTAAAGAAATAATATAAAATGCAGTGATCTAGTTTCACAACCCTCTAGAGACATCAAAATGGTACAAAACCAAACATCCATGACAGGAACATCACATGCACAGAGGTTGTGGAGGAGTGTACAGTGGGTTTATCAGAGCCTTTTTTTGGCTAAAAACAGCTGCCTGCTGCAGCATGAAACAAGATTGATAGCAGAGAGACATGCAGGTAAAACCAAAACAATGAGTTAAAAGATGCTAAAAAGCTTCGCAGAGCTGAGGGAAATGTCCACTACGAACGACTACTTTACATGTAGTCATAAAAATTTTTTTTTATTTATTTTATTTTTATTTAACCTTTATTTAACCAGGAAAAGTCTCATTGAGATTAAAAATCTCTGTTGGGCCCTGTCCAAGACACGCAGCAGCACAATTAACAGGGTTGCAGACATAAAAAACATAACAATTTACAGTGAAAATAGAGAATAAAATAGAGAATAAATTACAGAATCATAAAATATTAAAATATTCATCAGTATTCATTGAAGTCATCAACATCAGGGATCAAACAGGGGCAATATGAGTCAGTCAAAACATCTACAGCCTGATGTGCCTCCAAGTCATTTAGAATTACTTTAAAGGTATAATGTGTAAGATTTGGCCAGGATTTCAGTTTAAAAATTCCATAATTAACTAAAATTATCAACAGACTTTGAATAAATAACAGTTTTGATGTTATGTCAAAGACCTATATGTATTGCAGAGATATCTACTGAAGTTAGCATGCTAACCAGCTAGCTTTGGCCCTTCGGCTATAGTGAGTCACTGTAGCTTCCAGTCTGCTTTCATTCCAACATGAGAGGAAAAATAAGTAGTGCTGTCTTAGTAATGGCAGAGCCAGACTGAATGCTGCTGAAATTTTCACTGTAGGACTGTTAATATGTCACTTTATTAAGTTTTAATATTTTTTCAGGTGACGAAGTAACCATGTAGATTCCCAATATGTGGTCAGTTTATCCAAATAACACCTGTTTGGAAAGTTGCACCAACGTCCGCAGCAGGTGGCTGCTGCTGCAGACGTTGGAGGAGCAGCAGATTTTAACACCATTTTTCCAAGTTAAGTACGGGCTTCAGGGACAGATAGTGTTAATAAAAAAATATCGATCAGAGCAGCTTTAATTCAATTGCAATATTGGTCCAAAAAATTACAATTATACATTTTCCCCAACTCCTTCAGCCCTTAAACCTGGCATAACACAATGAAGAATGAAGAGTAGAGGCCAACAGAGGCTTCCAGGCTTCCTAGCAATGTGCTTATTTATTTATGATGAACCTACTAATGTGTACATATGATTGCAGTAATGACTTATTCATTGTATAATTCATACACAGCCTCAAATCCTTGAATACAGTACATCCTGAACACAGTATTTATTTAAGGTGGTTCAGTTGAATACAGGTTTGTCATAGCCCTAGAGGTACTCTGCTCCCATTAAGAATGTGACAAACAAAGATTATTATTGTATTTACACATTCATAGGTACATGTGTTCCAGACAATGACATCTGTGCGTGTATTTGCATGATTGTGTACTTATCCATTTAGTCTGATCCTGTGTGTTTGTTTAATGTTTAATAGTCTTTTGTTCCTGAGCCACTTAGCTAAACCAACATTACCATAATGATAAGCCTCCCCCTGTCTCCTCTTTTGCCAGCCTTGTGTTTGTGGGTGTGTGTGTGTGCCTATGTGTGTATTAATGACCCCCTTGTTAAAGTTTAATGTCTCTGTTCCACTGTTGTCAGGGAGATTTACCACTGAGCCCTATGTGAAATGTTTGCCCCACTGCTTCTAGGATGATGGCAAACACAAACACACAAGGTTGCACATGTTCATCTGCATACACAGTATGCATAATTGGTCATATTTCTGCTGTACTTGGCACATGGCTTATTCCAGCACTCGGTCAAGCACAGTGTCGTCTCCTCATCACCATGGCTCTTTGTGCTCGCACTAGTCCATTCACAGACTGAAGCAGTGTATTGACAAAAACATAACATTAATGAATAAATTAATTTTAAAAACATCATGTCCATACTTTAAAGCAGATTATATAATTTGAGGTCCTCTTATCTTCTTAAATAATGCATTTTCATAGGATTAGAGCTCCACAGTGAGGATCTGTTCCAATATTCAGTCACGACCGATGACATTTTTAACAGAAGATATGAACTCTTAGCTCTATAAAGGAGACATAATGAAAATACATGAACAGACCTTCAGAGTGTTGGGACAACCCAGTGTTTTCAATTTGTTGATTGATTAATTGCATTTATTGTAGAATTGATCAATGTTACACTGGCTGTCTGTTGGGATGACTAACCTGGAACTGATTCTAATGAGACACCATGACTATTAAAGATTTTTTCAAGTCTATCTTAATCTGTCTATACAGTATCTACACTACTCACATGCCCATGTCTGTTGAAAGAGTTATAGATCGCTATAATCATTCTTCCTCCTCTTCATACTGGCTGTGAGGAGAGCCCTTCTTAGTGCAACTACACTTTGTATTGTCTCATAATGGTCAAGACTTTTAGTGTTTATTTTAGCAAAAATCTAAATGAAATTAGATAAATTAATCATTTTCAAATGGTTAATTCATCCATCCATTTTCTGCTGCTTACCTGGATCCAGGATACATTAATTAAATTAATTATATCATTAGGAATTATATACTGCTGGGAAGTAAAGTTTTGCATTAGGCCTGCACTGTGTTCTTTATTTTGAAGTTTAACTCTTATTTGCAGCTGATGCATGACTTGTTTCGGCTATATAGCATCAGCAGGTAGCATATTACAAAAGTTCAACAGTTTTAGTTGTTTCAATTGATGGATTTCTGTTTTGTGTGTTTGTCTTTGGTTCTCTCACTAGTTTGGAGAGGGGGCGGGGCTCTCCTAGGAAAATGTGATGTCATGTGTCTCTGTGCACCGATTAGAGTTTGTTGCCAGGCCACTGTCAGCCAAATCTGATCAAAGCACACCCACACACTCCTGATAAAGCAGATTAGCTGAGTTTGTGACTGTTAATAATGACTATGGATGTTTTTAATTTCAAATTTAACTTCACAAATTTAGTCATGAATATTTTATGTTAAAAGGAAATACTTATCACTTAAAACCAAGTGTTCAGGAGCTTTAATTGTTTTTTTTTAGGTCAGCTTCCAACAGCCCGTACAGATGTCGCCTATCCTTGTCGCCATTTTTGTGACCATTTTTCTGTCACTGTTTTTTATTGATGTAGCAAGGTAGCTAGCTAGTTATGTAGAAAGTTGACAGTAACATACAGACCCTTTCCAAATTAGAATATCATGGAAAAGTTAACTTATTTCCATAATTCCATTAAATAGGTTCAACTTTCATAGATTATAGATTCAGGGCCCACAATTCAAACGATTTCAAGTATTTATTTGTTTATTTTTACATAATTTGGGCTTCCAGCTCATAAAATCCACAAAAACAGGAATTCAAAAAATTAGAATACTGTGAAGAAATCAGCCCTAATTTTGCAGGGCATGACTGTTTTAAACTGAGTGTCACACATGCTGCTTGAGGTCAAGTGTGAAATATCCACAGTCAGTCATGATTTGGGGTGCAATGTCCGGTGCAGGTGTTGGTAAACTCTGCTTTCTTAAATTCAAGGTCACCGCAACAGTCTACCAGAATGTTTTAGAGGACTTCATGATTCCTTCTGCTGAGGATCTGTATGGAGATGCAGATTTCATCTTCCAGCAGGACCTGGCCCCTGCCCATACCGCCAGAAGCACCAAAACCTGGTTTAATGCCCATGCCATCACAGTGCTCGACTGGCCAGCTGACTTGCCAGACCTAAACTCCATTGAGAATCTATGGGGTATTATCAAGAGGACAATGAGGGGCACCAGATCCAAAAACAAAGAAGAGCTGACAGCAAGCATCAAGGAAATCTGGGCTTCCATTATTCCCAACCAAGTATTGCACATTGACATATTGTTTAGAAAGTACCATATTTTGATTGATTTGATGTCATCCTACTTTCTTTCTTTTTTTCTGCAAAAACTGAGAAGTAAATAGTGATTTCTTCACAGTATTCTAATTTTTTGAATTCCTGTTTTCATGGGTTTTTTGAGCTGAAAGCCCAAAATATGTAAAAATAAACAAATAAATACTTGAAATCGTTTAAATTGTGGGCCCTGAATCTATAATCTATGAAAGTTTAACTTTTTTAATGGAATTATGGAAATGAATAAACTTTTCCATGATATTCTAATTTTTTGGAAAGGGTCTGTATTGATCTCAGCTACAAAGCTGTAAGAGGGCAATTGTTTCTCCACTGGTGTAAATGGTGACCAATAGGCACAACACCAGACTTTTAGAGATGTGAAATTCAGAGGTCTGGACACAGGCTAAGAGTACAGTATGTTCATCAGAGGTTTTTTTTGAAAAACTGCTGCTGCTGCTGCTGCTGCTGGAAATGAGAGTAGAATTTGAAAATCAAACAGTGAGCTGAAAGGGGATGAAAGATTGTGTGGAGCTGAAGGGAACCTAAGAGATGGTGAGCAGCACCTTGCATTTCATTTGATCTGTTATTAACATAAAAAATATGGTGCAGCTTTAACGGTTAAGGGACAAATGAGGACACCACAGCCATGTTTGCACAAAGAGGTTAACACTAACCATCACCAGCGGCATTACAACATACCGAATGCTGAAAGGGAAAGATGAAGAGATCAGGGTGTTTGAAATGGAAATTGAACTAGATGGAAGCAGGGAATAAACAGCTTGGCATGATGGGTAATCACATCGGGCTCTGATTAGAGAACACGTTAGGCCTTGTACCTTTTCATTTCCTGAATACAGTGCCTCCTAATAGATGCTGCCTCCTGTAATATCCTTTGTAGAGTTACAGCTTCATGTCATGGCGCCACAGACAAACACACACACACACACACGATGACATGTTACAAGCAGCCATCCTGCATACTTGCCCTCGGTAACAGTGTGTGCCACCAGCATGAATAATGAACGATAATGTTGTGCTCCTCACTCTTCAATGAATAATATATATATATATCCATTTCTGCCTCTCTCCATCTCTCTATCTCTTTGTCTGTCCATTTCTTAGAGATGCCAAAGAGGGAGATGAGGGAAGACCTGTCTGACAAAGAGTGAATGAAAGGAGGACGGAGTGAAGGAAGAACACAAGAGGGACGAGAGGCAAAGAAGGAGAGAAACAAACCCATCAGGGGAGAACAAAAAGAAACAGGAGGGGGAGAGAGAGGACGGAAATGTGAGGAGGGAAGCTCCATAGCAGAGGAGAGACGGAGTTGAGGATTGATAGAAACAGGAAGAGCTAGAGGGAGGAGAAAACACAAAAAGTCCTGAGAGAGACAGACAAAAAAAAGCTGGAAGCTTTGGAGAGGTAGGAAGGGAAAGCAAAGGACTGGTTGGGGGAGGGAATAAACATCTGGATGGTCTCCACAGCGACGGCCAGCAGGTTACCCCCCCTCCGAAGATGGCCTCCAACTTCAACGACATCGTCAAGCAGGGCTACGTACGCATGCGCAGCCGCAAGCTGGGGGTGAGTGTGTGTCCTTTGTTTCTCCATTGAGGACTTATCACATCTATCACAAATATTCTTAAAGCACGTTCTCATCATTACACTGTAAAGTTAAACATTGTTAACAGGTCGACTTCTCTCAAATTTAGATTTCTCTTAAAGTAGCTGCAAGTTTCCACCAACTGGGTGAGCTGTGCAGCAGTAATCACACTTACAGTATGTTGACTTTATGCTATGCTTATGATGTTCATGCCACATACTGTTTACTGTTCATATACTGTATTAATATGGGTGTATTTTTTTGCTGTGCCTCGCTTTTTTATGGAATTTGCTTACATTTGCATATTTAATGCAATATGCCTGAAAATATTCAACTTTTCATTTGTATCTTCTCCTACAGTTTTAAGACTTAACATTGATCATCTGTACATGATTTCAATATGATGACATGTACAGTTTAAACATAGGTATAAAAGTAGTATAGGTTTCATAATGTATACAAGTCTATGGAGGCCAATTCACTCCCATTATATTTATAACTCAGTCCTGTTTAGAGTACAAACTCTATTCAAATGTCAAAATGCTCAGTATTGCACACTGGTGAACAGAGCTTTGCTAGCTTGTATTACATTTCACAACCTCTTCTCAGAGAAATTAACAATGTAGTATAAAGTCAGGAGGCTGTGATATGTAACACAACAAGCTAGCAAAGCTCTGTAAACTGAACTGTGTTCCCACACATGCTCAGTGGTGTCTGCCTTACAGAGAACTACTCTCCAGAGACTGAAAACATGATCACTGTTATTAGTCTTTGGAGCTGTTTCTAAACTGTTGCAGCGGTGTGGCTCATTGACGTGTTTTTAATCATTTTTGGACAACAACAGAGGTCTACGGCACAGAGGAGATATATCAGGCTTTGGATACACACACAATACTTGTAAGAACATCAATTCATTGTTGGTGTGGCTCTGAAGAATATAGAAAATCAACAGCCATATGCTTTAAGTCAAGATTGAGACCATTGTGTAACTTTAATGTTAATGTGTTTTTGTTGTGCAAATTAAAAATTCAAGTTAAACTGCATCAAAATGTCTTTGTCATACACAAAAGACCTAACTACTACTACAACTACTAAACTGGCAATACAACTATCTGCATGGCAAGATACCAATGTAAGTGAAAAAATATGGGTGTTTTTGTAATTTGGTGAACCAAGCTTTTAAGTAAAGATGACGATAATGAGAAATAGGTTAATGTCATTAGTCTTGAAACAAGGCCAGCAGATCAGCAGAACAATCCTTACTAGAAGTAGATTTATGTTAGAGGCAGGCAGATTTGTATAGGCAAAAACTAAGGTTTTAAGACGAGGTTGTATGTTACTGAATGACTTCAAGATGTATATTTTGTTTGACCTCTTGTTAAACAGATCGAACATCTCCACCATCCAATCTGTGTACATTGTACATCTGCCTGTGGCGTGAGCTGTATAAACTGCATGGGGAATGGTAATTTGAGCGAGTGTGAGTCACATTCAAATGGCGTAGGCAGTGGAATTCAACTTTTTTTTTCTTTTGCATGACTCATAATATGGAAACCAACACAAATCAATTTGAGTCAGGTTCTCACTTCAAATAATGGTGTCCTATCACTGCTCACACAGCCGAATGAACGATGCTGGTTAGCTCTCTGAGGGGACAGATGAAATTCCCATTCCAGCATGAACTCAGTTTATAACATATTAAAATAAAGTTTTCTTCTCCTCAACTTTTAGCTCAGTTAATGGCTTAAATATTGAAAACAACATGGCCTATGGGAAATAATGTTGATTTTGGTGCTTGACCTACACTGACCACTCTGTTTATTCTTAAAGTGGCTTGTGTATGAGTGTGTGTGCGTGTGTGTGTGTAAGAGAAAGAGGAAAAACTGTTTTGTGCCTGCTCTTACTTGCAGATCCAAACCTTACTGCTGAAACAAAAAAATGAAGGCTGGGAAGTGATCGTTGTGCTGTATGTGTGCATTAGTAAAGTGAATATCAAGAGTCAACAACACATACTTGAAAATTGCCTTAAGGATTAGAGTTTGGGTTAATCTTGAAATAAAGCCCACACACTCAGATTTGTACACATGATAGAAGAATGGCTCCAAGGATGGCAATGTGGGTCAGTCCATCACTTTGGTCCAGACTGAAGTATCTTGACAACTGTTGGATGGATTGCTATGAAATTCTGGATAGACATTCATGGTCCCCAGGGGATGAATCCTATTGATCTTTGTGATCCTGTCTTTTATATTTTTCCTCTAGTGCAGTGAAATATCTCAACATCTACTTGCTAACATGCATATCTAAAACCTCTTTCACACATGCAGCCTATCCCAGAAATGTTCAGGAACATTTCTTGCATGGGGTCATGTGTGAATGGGAGCAGGGATCAATATTCAGGGAAATCACCTCAAGACCCAGTAACATTTCAGGGAAAATGCCATGTGTTGTGAATGAAAGCAGTAACATTACACAGACAAGCACGTAAAGGGTTAAGTCTGTCTGACGAAAGACGCTTTCAGGTGGAGCAAGCGAACCAATCACAAGACTCAGCTGATGATGTATTTGAATCCGTGACTTGTTTACGGTTCCCTTGCCAATGAAGGTGATTTGTCTCGCAAATTTGTTGAATATTAAATACATTACAAGAACATTGGCACCAAACCGCTCTTCGCCCGCCATGTTCCTGAAAACAATAAAAGATGTCTTCCGCTGCATACACGTAAATCCAGCCTTGCCCCATCTTCTTCTTCTTCTGTTAAGTTTTGTGGCGTTTGGTATCCATAAGTGTTACATTACCACCATCTGCTGGACTGTCCCTTGCCCCATCTATTTTGGCATTACCATGGCGTGTGTGAAAAGATGCAAGACAGAAATGTTCCTGAATGTAGCTGCATGTGTGAACAGTGAAAATCACTAGCGGTGCCTGAAAGGTTATCCCAGTAATTTACCGGGAACTATGTGTGAAAGAGGCTTTACACGCTTAGATATAATCAACATAATTATCAGTGTGAAAACAGACTACTTGATGGCTGCTTCACTCCAAATGATTTGACTGGATAAACTTAGAATCTCTGTGTTGCAGTTTATCTGTCTGATGTGTAGAAAAGTACAGAATGTCATTACTGTGAAAAGATTATTAATAATTATAAATAAATAAAGAAGTTACTGCTACTGTGCCACATACATAAAAATGTGCAGAGCCCCAATCTTTAATTTAGATACGCTTGTATCATTGCTTCAGCTGTATGAAGGCTACAGCTATCTAATCTAATCAAGTCAAAGGGCAGGATCCTACATACAAACAGTTGTGGGCAACAAACAGAACATCAGTGCAGACTTTTCTCCTAACTTAATCTGTAAAATGTATTTGTCTAATACATTACAGACTCGAAAATGTAGAATGAAGTGAAAGAGGCTACTTTTTTTTTTCAAAAATTTTTGACATTGGATGGCTTTGAAAATTGTTAAATTCTTTTTCATAATAAGTGTTTTTAATTAGCCTTCATAATATAATTTAGAAACAAGAGACGCTTTTCTGTATGTTTGTAATCATATTTAACTCAGCCCAGTACAAACAAACCCCCCTCTCAGCTACTTGCTTCCTTCCAGCTTGAAAGCTCGTAGTTGTGTTGTGTTAACTGCAGTGTGAGGTATGAATAACCATTCTCAGCTCACGCCATAAAACAGTTAGACTTTATTGGAAGGAATTTGTAAAAGTGACATTAGCATTAGTAGTTTTACCTATAACCCACAAGTAATTAACATAGTGTTGGCTTGTTGTCCTTTGCTATTATTAGTAGATAAGTAATTATTGTTTTTGTTCCCAAAAAACTGACAGCACTGAAATGCATCCTACAAAACAGGGGATGGACATAAGGAGTCAAGTTATATAGTGTAAATAAAAACAGTAGCTACATGTTGAAAATGTGAGCTTTCTTTACTCGACATTAAATAAACGGTGCTGGCTAGCTAACATTATTCCTAGTTTGAAGCTTTTTTGCTAACATTTTCTTGTTCAATAATGCTATCAAATTTAATATTGAACAGTAAATAATTGAAGTGTCATTCACTTATTGTTCTAGATATTTACTGTTTTCTCACTGGTCTACCTAGAAATCGAATCAACTTTATTTATATAGAACTTTACACACAACACAGTTGATCCAAAGTGCTTCCCAGTATACAGAGAGGAAGAAACAATGAGAAAAAAGAGAAAGAAAAGAGACTTACAGAGACTTCAGGAAAAAAATATCTGAGCTGTATTAAGTTAGTCACAGTTAAAGACTAATGAATAAAAGTATGTTTTAAGATGATGCTTGAAAATCTCAATAGTGGAGGAGAATCAGATGGTGGGAGGAAGAGAATTCCATAATTTGGGGGCAGCAATAGAGAAAGCCCTGTCCCCATAACACTTTGTCCTGGATCTCGGGACAGACAGAAGTCTTTGGTCAGAGGATGACAGTTCTCTGACAGTGTGATATGGGGACAGGTGTTCTGTAATGTAAGAGGGGGCAAATCCATTTAACACCTTGTAAACAAACAACAGAATTAAAATCAATTCTGTAGCTAACAGGCAGCCAGTGTAGGGAGGCAAGAATGGGTGTGATATGTTCCCTCTTTTTTGACCTTGTCAGAACTCTTGCTGCTGCATTTTGAACTAGTTGGAGTTGTGATAAACAAGACTGTGTGATACCAAAATATAACAAGTTGCAATATTCAAGGCGTGAAGATATGAAGGTATGGATGACTTTCTCCAGGTCAGAGGTACAGAAAATTGATCTAAGTTTGGATATGACACAGCTGCATAAAACTTAATTTTACAACCTGATTAATTTGTTTGTCAAACTTCAATCAAAAATGAAAAGGAGGAGAACATTTTTTTGCATGTGATTTAACAGATTGTGCTAATGGGCCAAGATGAGGAGAAATAATGTTGGTCAAATGCTATGGTCCAAATAAAATAACTTCAGTTTTATTCTTGTTGAACAGGAGAAAGTTTGCAGCCATCCAGGATTTGATGTCATTTATTGAGGTCATTTAGTTAGTAGAAAGTAGAAAGACTGTGGGCTGACTACAGCAGCCAGAATCTTAACTAGAAAGACCAAATTCAATCACAGCACACCTGTAGATCTCTCCACTGGCTACTGGTTAATTTCAGAATGGACTGCAACATTTTACTCCTTTTCTATAAAGCCCTAACCGGCCTTTCTCCACAGTACCTCTCTGACCTACTCATTCAATATGAACTCTGAGGTCCTCTGGCTCAGTTGTTCTGAGATTCAAAACAAAAAATGGTGAAGCAGCTTTTGGCTTCCATGGTCCCAGCTGCTGGAATACCTCGTTAGATTGTATTAGATGTTCTTCATCATCAAGCATGTTTAAAAGCAGACTGAAAACTTTCCTGTTTTCCTCTGCATTTGATTAGTTTTTGGCTACTTGGCTGTGTTTGCATGTGTATGTATTTATGTACAGTATATGTATACAGTGTGTGTACAGTATGTATATTTACAGTATATGTGTATGATGTACAGTGCCAGTCGAAAGTCTGAACACACCTTCCCATTCACTTGAATGAGAGTGTGTCCAAACTTTTCACTGGTACTGTACTGTATATACGTACATACTGTATATGTAAAAGCTTTTTGTGTGCGTGTGGGTTCTAGTTTTTTTAATGTGAAGCACACTGAATCTCCCCTGGAATGAAATGCACTATATAAATAAAATTAGCTTTACTTTGCTACTGATAGGCGGGTGTTTTGATGATAAACATAGCACACAAAGCAGATACTTACTGGTAACATCTTTGTTTGGTGTGAACATTAACATATGCACAGGACTGTGAAACTGTGCCCCCTTAAAAAAAAACTGAATGCATGATGCCCTTGGATGAGACAATGGGAGAAAAGTCACCTTCCAGCTCTGGTTTTAGGCAGCATTGTAGACCATAGCCGGGATCCTTGTTCTTCATAAAGCCTTGGAGGCTTTTGTCTATCCAGCACTGGGACACCGGGCTGTGCTGGATCCCTGCGCTCTGTGTTAAAGAAGCAGGGCTTTGATATAAAAAGGTTGGACGGCGGAGTCAATGCAAATTATTTCCCAGCTGAGGTTTTGTGAGGGCTTTCTGAGTCCTCCTCTGTCTCCTTGTACTGTGTGTCCTGTCTCAGCAGGCTTTGGTTCAGCTGTAGAAATTCTCTGGCTGTGATGATGAGAATGATTGTTTTCTGTCCTCCGTGTTGAAGCAGAGAGACGGAGGTCCAAGTGTGTCTGCTTTTGTTTGTTTGCCTTTTTTTTTTTAATCTTGCAGATTCTCAGTTAGCACTAATCACATTTTCTATGAGTTTTGTGAGTTCTTAAACTAAAATGATTGGCCCATGATGTGTGAATACATTGTAACATAAGAGCATGAAAGTGGTATGATTGGCATAGACAGCATTGTTTTTATTTGGAAATCATTCACACGTATTGACAGTACATTTTGGTCCTCAAGCTGGTAGCCGAATTAACTGGACCAAAACAAATTTGGCTTTTATGGTCTGCCTCGCTCTCTCTCTCTCGCTGCTGTTTGCTAATCTTGTCGTGTTTTGTTTTGAACACTAACTGCTCTGGTTTTTTGTCCCTGTCTTATTTTTTCCTCACTTTCTCACGCTGCCCCTGTCATTTAATTGCTCTGTGTCTTCTCTTTCTCTCTGCAGTTTTCTGCCCGGAGCTCTGATTCTTCACATCTCATTCTTCCTTTTCTGCCTCATTATCTGTTTCCTTCCGCCACATTCTTTCTATGTCATCCATCTCTCTCTCTCTTTTTGTCCTTTTTCATTTGCTCTGTTCATCCATCTTCTCCCCTGTGCCGGTATTGCTAGCAGTCTGTCCATACGTTGTGATGTGTAGCGTGGAGCAGAGCTGGTTTGGCACCAGTACAGCACAGCTGCTGAGATGACAAGCTTATTACCAGTTTTACTTTGGTAAAGTGATGGATTACATTATAAATGACAGAAGATCAGGACTTCTGATGTTTGTTGATTCTAGATTAATACACAAACCCAGCCTCCTAGTTGTAATTCTGGGTCAGAGATATCAGGAATTTCTGATTACAACATTTCCATGTGGTCAAAAAGAACTACAAAAGATGTCCAAACTACCCTTGCTATTCCCCCATTAATGCAAAGGAGAAGCTCTTCTATCTGAGCTACTTCTTGGTGTCTGAGCTCCTCACCTCTTTCTAAGGGTGAGCCCAGACATCCTCTGAAGGAAAATCATCTCAGCCGCTTGTATCAGCAATCTAATTATTTTGGTCACTACCTAAAGCTCATGACCACAAGTGAGAGTTGGAATACTGAGTGACTGGTAAAAAGAGAGTTTTACTGACGTCATGCTTAGCTGCTGCTTCATCGTAGCAGTCCATTACAACACCCACATTACTGCCAAGGCAGAACATCCAGTATTAACGCTAACACAATTGATTCAGCATATTAAAAAGGATTGTATGGTTTCACTTGTGATCAAAATGCTATAAATATGTAACATGACAAAAACAGTTAACTTAGGCATAATTTCAATTTAATTTTTCTCAGGGGAACTACATGGGGGTCTTTAAATAAGAATGTTCCCAAGCTGAAATAATAGAAGTTTTCCTGTTTTTCACATTTTGCCAACATTGCATGAATGCATTATTCCATTAACAAAGTTAAAGCAGCATTCATTTATTATTTTGGCCACTTAGGGGCAGAGAATCAAACTGTAAACACAACACTGACATATTAGCACCTTAAGAAGTTGCATGACAAATGTAAGTCCAATATTCACTCTCCTTTTAGTTCTGTTATCTTAATAAAAATATCGGTCTATTTAGCTGCTAAATGCTTTTTTTTTTTTTTTTTAGCTTTTTCTCTGAAAATAACTGCCTGTTGCTGCTGGAGGTTGATGTTGTGAGACTGAACCAAAACAGTAAAGTTGTGGGCCATAAAAATATTGGTTGGTGCAGCTTTAAAAATTTCATCAAGAATAACTCTTTCCAGGGATAATGTCCCCGTTACTCTGGTTTTAGGTGTTTCATTGGAACCGTTATCTTCCAGAGAAACAGCCACTACAAGAAACTTTTCAGTTATTTTTTTCCCAAATATGAATCTGAAAACTGACATTTTTATATTTTGTTTTCTGCAAGGGTTGTCACTGCAAGAGAGCTCTTTCAAACTCACCATTATTAGATTCACTGTTAATATAAAAATATTGATGAGTCGAGCTGCTCAGCAGGTAGAACAGAATAATTAATCGCAGGACTGGCAGTTCAATCCCAAGCTCCTCCTGTCCACACATTGAAGTGTCCTTGAGCCACAAACTCAACCCAAAATAGCTCCCGAAGGTTAGGCCGATGCCTTGCATGCTGGCTTGCTGCCATTGGTGTGTGAGTGTGTGTATGGGTAACTGAAAGGCAAATTGTAAAGCACTTTGGATATGTAAATGCAGTCCATTTAGTTTATGTTGGAAACTGAAGTCTGATTTAGCTGGATTTTTTTTTTGAATTGGTGATGCGTTCAAATTTAGGATAGCATTAACATTAAGTCTTAATAAGCCTCAGATTTGTCTTAGTGAAATTTTAGGATACCCTGGAGGGTGAACAGTTTCACTCAGTGAGTTAACACAGTACTGTGTGAAACCCAGGGGAGAGACAGTGAGGGAGAGAGAGAGGAGGGCACAAATACAAAGAGAGGTAAAAATGAGGGTTATCTGAGTTAGTCTCTGCCTCCTTAGGGCACAGAGGACTGGCACAGCTGAGGTCCTCCTCAAGGCTGGGTAGATAGACTACCAAAGTCATGCTTAATTTATCTCAACAGGAAAAACAAAGCCAAAGAAAAAAGCCCCAGACATGCCAAGTCCCAGTGCACACTGACTTAAACTAACCTCGGGTGCACTGGTGCACCCTTAAAGTCTTAATGTTTACACACAGCGGCCTGTTTTTCGTTTCCTGCTGTAGTATTACCACAGTCCTCTGAGTACAATGAACTATTGTATTGATGTGATTTCTATTGATCAGCCTGTGGGTGTGCAAGGCTTTCAAACCCCCACATCCTCTATAACCAGCCTTCCACTGATTAAGCATGAAGTCAATGCATTCAAATGGTTGAATAGGTACCAAGACTAGAAGCATATGTGAGATATATTTGCCCCATCTGTTCATATGCTTAGGTGTGCTTTTTTGGTAAAAGAAATGCTTGTGTATTTTTTTTTCCAACATTCTGCAGGTAGCAGTAAAATACATTCTCCATCCTTCAAATGCATCCACACACTGAAGCGTTGGATGCATTCCAGACTTTTGAGATTAGCAGGCTAAACACTCCTTACACTAGACAAGTGTGTATACGAATATGGAGAGAGCTGTACTTAATGCACGACTCTGGCATTTGAGTAGTTCATGGACATCATTTCCAGTAATGGCGCATTCAGGAGAGATTAGAGTACCCTAAAAAATGCATCCATACACCAGCCAAGCAAAAATGTCCCACAATATTTCATGTTTCCAACACTTAGCTTTAACAGCCTCTAAAAGACAGTAGAGGCTGCTCAGCAGATATATGTTACGTTTAAAAAAACAAACTGTAAATTATTCACATAGATTAATAGAAGCCAAAACACCTAACTCAGTGCCCTGGAGTGCTGGAAGGATCTCACAGATGGAATTAAATGTGACATTGCCTGAGGCCTGAGCAAACTTAGAGGCGACACATGCGTAGGTGAGAGCTGGTGGATGTAGCTGAGCTAACATGAAGAATATATCACTTCAGAGACCTGCTCTGGTCTCTGCTTATCCAGCACAGATATCTGTAAGACAAGAGGATGAGTTCCATAATCATAAGTAAGTAAGCATACTGGAGTGTTCCCATTAAAATCACTTTAGCTGTCGGCTAATGTGCCAAATAAGTTGGTTGGATTTAAGGGCTGCAGAGACGTGGCAGCATAACTCTCTTTGGCTGCAGATACGTACACAGCTTTCTTGCTGATTGTCTCCACAATTCAGATGGAATAGTGCAAGAAAATCCTGCAAACATGAATAGCACTAGTCATGTCCAGCAAACCAGCAAATGACACAGTTTGTGCGCACAGTCACACACCTTTAGTATTGTGTACTTAAGTGAAAAAAAAATCATGATTTGACAGACAAAAGTGTCCATAGAGATTTAAATTTTATACCAAGATGAGCTGGTTTAAGTTAAGTGTTGCAGTGTGTGTTGGTCAGCCAGTGAGTTGTGGCGTAAAAAGTATTCACAATATACTTCACGTTTGTCTCGCAAAGGTAATTATTTGGTCATTACATCAGGTAAAGAGACGTCATTAAACGTGCTTGCAACTGCTGCCTTTTTTGAAGATGAACTACACGATACGAACTACAAGATGCACTGTAGACTATCCAGGTGCTGCACTGCCCTCACAGTTGAGTTCTACCTTTTTTTCGTTCCGTCAACATCATCTGCCAGAATTTTCAACAAAGGCGGCGGCCAGTAATACCAAGGTGGCCCACCTTTGAGTTAGATAGGCAGGGAAAACCCTGCTGTAGGTATTTGTATTTTTATTTTATTTTTTTTAAGCAAATGTGTTTAACGGCATTCATTTAGTTTATTGACCAATTGGGAGCAGCAAAACAAGCTGTAAACACAACTTTAAAATATTATGACCATACAAAGTTCAACATTAACAATTTAAAATAATAATAATTTAGAGTTGTGCTTGTGTTTACCTGATGAATGTAAGTCTAATATTCCCTCTTTTTGGCTCTGTTTTTGTCTCCACCAACTCCTGAGAAAAATCTGGCCATTTAGCTGCTAAATGCTCCACTATGTTCACCAGCTAGTTGTTATGTAACTTTGTCTGCTGTTTGGTGCTGAGCATGAAGTGTACAATAGGTTTATCAAAGCTTTATGCTGAAAACAGCTGCCTACTGCTGCTGGAAGTGAAGTTGGTGAGAGCATAGATTGTAAAAAATATGGATGTAGCCACAGTGACGTCACCCATTGGTTTCTGAAAAGCGGTTTTGAAGCTCAAAATGGGTGGCTCCAGCCATCGCCATCTTGGCAGTGCCTGACTCCACCTAACTCCCTGCTAATCCAAAATGGGCAAAGAGGTGGAGCTGAGGCGGGCTGAATGAAGCCTGGTTGCTGAAACAAGCCACCTAGCAGCTAGCGACCTGTCACTCAAAGTGGCCACGTCCTTAATTTTGCATAACTTTATGGCTTAATAAAATTTAAACAGGTGAGTTATAAAAAAATTCACCCCTCGTACAGTTGTCATGAAAGGAGAAATTATGGGGATTGACTCACTTTTGGAGCCAGCCTCAAGTGGCCATTCCAGGAACTGCAGTTTTTGGCACTTCTATGTTGGCTTCATTTTTCAGCCCTGGAGGTTGCTGCTCAGATGAGAGCGGTAAGACTAAACCAAAACAGTAACATCATGGGCCATAAAACCAAAACGATGTGCTGAAAGATGCTGAAACTCTCCACAGAGCTGAGGTGATCATTTTGTTTGGGTTCATCACTACAAACAACCCCTTTCACATTAAACAAAGTCATTTGATCTATTGATAATATAAACATATTTATTAGTTCAGCTTTAATATCAGACTTAATATTAATTATCAAATACAAACATTTAGCTAAAATAGTCTAATGTCACAATTTAACACTCCTTTATACTGCATACAAAACTAAAGAAATGGATCCATGGGCACAGAGAAATATACTAAAATTAAAGCACATGGTAAATCATTTTACAGTCTAGTCCAATCTCACACTCAGCCTGCCACATCCAGCTTTCTCTATTCAGTCCAAAGAACCTGTAAATCTGTTTTATGTACCTCGGAGGCATCATTATGTAAGCAGCCCTCTGAGACTACAGGTAGCCTGCTCTATAGAGCCTGAGCTCCCTGATCTGGCATTCAGCTTCACCTCTTCTCCCAGCACTGCTCTGACTGCAGGCGCTTCGACCTCCCTGCTCCTCCACATACAATATCCTCCTCCGCTTCTACGCCTGCTGCTACCACTTCTCCTCATCTGGTGCCCCTTTTCTCTGTTTTTACAGACAGTGGCATGGTTATCAAGAGGAAAATTCAGGTCACTCAGTGTGGACAGATGGAGCTTCATGAGCTTTATTATGGTGCACTGCAAGAATACAGTATCATCTCCCAATTTAATGTGTGTAGATTCTTGAGAAATATGTAAAGACTAAAATAAAAGATTACTATCAATTCTCAAATTAAAGGCCAAGTCTCAAATAATGTAGGAGCTTGCTAATAAAGGCAAAGTAAAAAACATTGTCGGGGGCTGGAATTACTTATATAACAATAGTTCACATGGTGAATTCAGCGAACAAGAAAATGTCTAACTTAAATATGATCAAATAAACATATCAAACCAGAGAAAATTGTGTGTTTTTAGTGTAATAATGGCCTGTATCTCCCTGCGGTTGAGGTAAATAAAGGCCACTATTGGACACCATTTTAGTATTTATGGTTGGTTTGGACAAACAGCTCAGACAGTGACCAACTTGTTGAAAATGATGATCAGGATGCTGCATGGTGAAGTAAAGGTGAGGGGAGGTGTTTACTCTCTCTAGTGAAGAACTCAAATATTAACTTTGTAAATGGTAACAACCCATCTTGTAAATTTCAATGTGCTTACCAAAGATGAATTCAATATCAGTGTTAATGTTTTGCTGAGTCACCAAACCTATCGAAACAATTTATAAAGAGTAATGCTAAATGCTTAAAATGCTGTCAAATAGTTACAATTTAACATTTTATATATGCAATTATATATTCTAGGCACCATGCACCAGTTGTACCATGATGTTGCTCTATGATGTCTGCCTTCCTTGAACATGAACTTGTATTATAGGAAATCCTGTTTGTCACATTTACTCCCTCATTTATAGTGTTCATGTGCACTCTGCTTGTATTTCTGACATTACACCTGAAGGTAGCAAAATTTTAATTTGATAGGTCGATTGGGAGGCATCTGAGGGCAGCATGATGCTCATTTGTTATGTCTGCAGTTTATGCACAATAAAACCTTGTACGCTCAGCAAATGAAAGTTTGTGGCAGCACAGGGAGAAAGATGGACTCATGCTGAAGTTATGACCCTGCTGCACAAGCACGCACACACGCAATAACCACCAGCGTTATTATAAAATTACTAGAGATGCATTTTTAAATTGAGATGTTATGTGTGAATGCATGAACATCGGGTGATCAACATCTCTGTGGTCTAGGCGCTCTGCCTCCCACACACAGACTTTCCATACTGGTTTGCTCCCAGGTTCATTTATCCACCTCTGTCCTCTGGCTCAACAACCAAGCCTGTAGATGCTGAAAAAGAGAAAGGACATTTCACTGTAAAAAGTGTTTCATACAGGCTTTTTGGAAAGAATTTCCAATTAATGCTGTTGCCTGAAACCAGAGTAATTGGGGAGATTGTTGCAGTTGTTTTTAAAGCTGCATTAATCTAATTAATTTTATATTAGCGGTGGGTCAAATTACCATGTGTAATGTGAAAGGGGTCACGTGTTGTGACAAACCCACAGAGAATTTCCCCCTGACTCTGCACTTCCCCTCAGCTCAAGGAAGCATTTTAGCATCTTTTAGTCTCTTCAGCTTGTTTTGGTTTTCCAGCCTGCAGCTTTACTATTTTTGTTCAGTGTCAGCGTCCTCATCAACCTCATTGGAACGGAGCCTTTAAAAGTAGACTAGCTTTTAAATACTATGGAAACCAAATGAGAAATCTCTTAATGAAATTTTGCAATGTAATAGAGTGAACAGACAAAATGAAAATACTCATTACACAAGAAAAGTTGTTGCCAATGTGTTAATGTTCGCTGGTCCTGGTGTGACATTTTCCACACTTCATGGCAGATTTTTTAATCCTAATTAACATTTCCTTGGCAGTGATGACCAACATAACCTCTCTGCGTGATCACCCACATCCCATGATGCAGCACTTTCCTCATTCTCCTGTGCAGAATGACATTGCTTCTGTCAACAAGGCATTAGCAGTGATGCTCAGTGATGTGCAGCACATTTCGGCCAACCAGATATGATGGAATACTTATGGGAGATATTGAAATGACTCTGAATGTGTTTTCCATCTCCACATTGAGAAGTGAAACACCCAGATGATCACTCAAAATCATTATCTTGGTAGCAGTTAGCGCTGACCTTGCTTTCTATGAGACGAGTCATTGCCAAAAATAGCAGCCAGACTATTACAGAGCCACTGTTGCTGAAAGGAGTCATATGCTGCCATTAGTCTGGAGGCTTTAGGCAAGTGCAGCAGAGGTGGCAGCCTAAAGGTTAATGAAGCAGGTAAGGTAAGATAAGATCAGATCAAACTTTAATGATGCCTGTGGGGACATTGGGTAGAGAGAGAGAGATGCAGCATTCCCAGAGGCACTGCAACAACACATCGATCCGCCGTGCTCAAAGCTGATTGTCCTGCTGGGGAAAGATGTGTCTAATCAGATAGGAATAGGTTGCACTTGTTTGTGCAGCTCACCCCCCTGTCTGTGAATTGAACCCCAGTCTTCTGTGTGATTGGCGGGTGCAGTGCTGATGAGGAGGGAGATGCTTTTGTCTGCTTCTAAAACTACCATCAAGATGCACTAGATCAAGGCACATAACTTCAGTGGACCAGGAACTGACACTGGGCAGTTCTCAGTGGTCAACAGTGAAGACTCCCACTGATGAATGTGTGTAACTGTATAAATAAGCAGTGAAAATGTAAAGCTGGCTGCTGCAGTAAAAGGTAAACCTTTTCTTGATAACATTATATGTATGAACCTCTGAATAGCTTTTTTTAAAATGCATCTTTAGTTGCATTAATTTACTTTATTTTAAGCAGTATGTAGCTACAACCGTATACCTCACTGTAATTATTAAGACACTCCTATCAGCTCTGCCTTTCTGTTTGCTTAGTCTACTGAAACAGACAGACATAGCCATCCCTAGAGCCACACCGCTAATGTTGCTAATAAAAAGAATTTTGCTGTAAGGCTCCCATTAATTGACTTACCATAACACATTAAATCCATAACATCTTTGAATTATTCAAAACTAGCCCTTTTTATATTTGAAATCAAGCTGCTATTACATTTTGTACTAGTCTCACTGAAACTTCCCGCCAGTTATCCAGTAAGATAAACACTTCCATATAAGTCCCTCTCAGCACCATGATGTGATGTTGAAACTCTTTGCTTAAATGAAAAGTATAAAAGTGAAAACAGTACGAAACAAACATGTTAATTACATGTAAGCAAACAAACAACATACATGCAAAGAAAACATAAACACTTACAGGTAGTGCCTCTTAAGAGCAATGGAGAGCAGGATGGCAAAGGATTGAACATCACCTTCATTCAACAAATGGCACCATATGGCCGCAACAGAAAGTTACATCAGTCTGTTGTTAATATACCAAATGGCCAGCAGGAGGTGCTAAATTAACAAAAAACATGCAAGACCAAAACACTTTTCATGTTATTTCTTAGCCATGCTAGCGGCGATGTTGGTCCACCACTTTGGTTCGGACTCAAATAATCGAAAGTTGCCAGGAAATTTGGTACATACATTAATGGTCCCCAGAGGATAAAGCTTACTGAGTTTGGTGATCCCTTGACCTTTCATCTAGCACCACCAGTAGGTTGACAGTTTTGGTTCTGGGTGAAATTTCTTGACGAATATTGGAGGAATTGCTATAACATTTTGAACAGATATTCAGATATATGTCCCTAGAGGATGAGTCTTAATTTAAGCATGAAATTTCATTCTTGACCTTTGAAACAATTGATTGACAAAAAGCAAGCAAGCAGTTGGAGAGTAAGACTTTGGTGACTTTGTGATCCATGCTAACATCAGCATGTTAGCATGCTGTTTCAGTTTCTTTAAATCGTCAAAAAATGCTGGTGAACAAATGTTGCTTTACAACCTCAGTGTACCTCAGATGGTTGTCCTTAAATGTGTCTTGCTTTGATGTTGAAAGCACCATATGTTGCACACAGCTGGCTGATGTTCAGAGAGATACGTGGTCATCATTTTAGTGATTGTGATTACATTTTGCATGCATTCTGTAATGCATCTTTTCAGGATTGAGGACACTCTGAACATAAAAACTGGTTCATTCATAGTGGTTAGAGAATCTTGTACTTTTCAGCTTGTAGTGGCTTGCCAGGTGGCACTTGTCCCGGTCAACAATAAAGTTCATTCAGAGCAGAGCCACCACACCACAAGACACATTTCACACTATGTTTGTAATTTCACACATCAAAATCAGCAAGTAAGACCAGTAGTATCACACTTCACCAGCTGGCATATTTTCCACATTTTGCAGAGACTGAGATTTCACACAACCGTCCACAGCCAAGGTAGAGGTCTGCAAGCCTGTTGGGTCCTGACAGGTCCTGACATGCTGAGTCGATTTGGCCAGGCTCAGGCCTTTTTTTTTTTTTTAATAGATTGGGCTCAGGTCGGAGTCGGGCTCATTTAACTTCTCTCCTTTCATTGTACCCATACACACAGAGCAGGCTACTGTATGAAATATTGTTATATTGATTATATTATAAATATTATACATACACATGTACGTGTGTGTATAATGTATGCATTACACAAGACAGTTGACCATGCAGAGCAACGGAGAAGTTGAAGCGTTCTTCAGTTTCGGTATAGTTACATCAAAGAAAGGTAGGACATAAATCTTTATTTACTTATTTGCTGCTGGCCTATAATAAGTTTACTTCAAAAGTTTGATTCCATAAAATATAACATTTAGCATTTTAATAATGCTTCACGTTTCTACAACAACACTGACAAAATATCTGTGGCTTAGCAGAGTATCCTCATGTTTGCGTACGTCAAAGACAGCATGCGTCAGAGAGAGCTTAAAGTGATACTTTGTCAGGCTGGGGCCTGGCTAGGGCTGGAGTTTTTGGCCCGTACAGGGCTCTTAACCAAGGATATCCACAACAACTCTTTTATCGTTAGACTTCATTGCAAGAGGATGATGATGTGTGGAGACTTTTTAGAAACAAAAAGGAAATTATTTGAGAGCCATAATGATTTGAAAGACAAGATGGATTTGCAACATAACAAGAGTCACAGACTTTGAAAGAAACATCTATCAGGGGAAGCATGCACTGCTAACATCAGTTTGCAGATAGCTAATTAGCTGGTCAGCAGTAGCACATTAAACAGCATATACCTGCAAATACTATCAACGTCCTTACAGTAATAAAAAAGTTAAAAGTAAACAAAATCACTTAGATATAATATTTGAATAGAGAAAGGGATGACTTTAGTGATTTAAGTTGGGCCTCAAGCAACACACACAAACACACCTCTCCCTTTATCTATGTTACCATGTCTATGTCAGATGGACTGATGCAGAACTGCACACTCAGCAGGATTGTAATGCTGTGGCAGTGGGATGGTTTGGTTACCATGGCAGCATGAGGAGGCAGGTGCTCACTGTGGCAGCATGGGGGGCTGGGAGATGACGTATTGCTCCCCTGGGAAACGGCAAAGTCAGGAGTGAATTATCAGACCCTGGGTTCCTTTTAAGTCTGAACCCGATTTTGATTACCGCTCATTCACATCCACAGACCTGACAGCTTTTATAGGGACTATTTCTTTGGCAAGTGAGACAGTTGTTTCTATCAATGTACATAGGGACTTGTGAGTATGGTTTCAAGATAGACAAGGTTTGCCGTGGTAGTCACTGTTACCGGTGGTACACAGTGTTCCCCCATAATCATTTTGTTTCTTTTTTAAAATAGAAATAAAACCCATTTAGTTCATTTTCATGTATCAGCGCCCACATTCACCAAATAAAAAATTGTTAAATTAAAAACTAAAATTCTAAGTGCGTTATCAATAATTGGATGACAGATGCTACAATTATAAACTGACAGTGTCTGCTCCGTCCATGTGCACAGCAGAGTCGCAGCACAGAGTAGCGGAGTCCAGTAGCTGACTCAGATTTCACTTATCACATGACGAGAGTAAGGAGAGAAAGAAGGTTCTTTAATATAAGAGTTGACCTCGTATTAATTATTGTAAACTCTGCGCTACATTAGAGAGAAATACAAAACTCCTTCAGAGTGAGACATCTGTCCTCCCTCCTGCTCTCTGCTGTAAACACACATAGCTGTTTAGCGAGCAGCTGCTCTCATGTCTCCCTAGGTCTCTGTGTTTGTTTTGCTCGGCAGAAACTCTCCTGCTTTCTGCCTGCTCAGCCTGCTCTCAGTCTGTCTCTCTCCGGATGGCAGGCGGGTTGCTCCGGTTCTGCTTCTAAGCAGCGGTTGTCCCGTCCTCTGGCTCATCCCCATGTGTGCACTGCAGCCCGGCAGTACAGGGAGGAGGACCTGCTGGTGATCCTGACAAGCAGCCTGAAGCCTGCCATCACTAACTCCTAAGTAAGAGGAAGATCTAAAGATTAACAATAAAGATCAGAGTAAGCACTCTACAGATATTGAGCGTCATCAACGCATCAACGCTATCTTGTAAAATGTCCGCTGTAACCAGTAACACTGGTATTGTCATGAGTTTTTTAACTGGTGGGAAAACTTCCTCACCGTGGCATCCCTAAGATAGACTTCAAAAAGCTTTAACTTTTTCTTTAAAGTTTCAAAAGTGGCCCATTGGCAGTTGAAAAAGGATCAACTTCATGCAAATGTCATCGGACATACAGCAACAACCCACAGACAACCAGTCAAGCTCATTTTGATTCCCTTGTGAAGCAGAAGTTGTTTTCTACCCCACTCAACTATGTAAAAGCACTTCAAACAAAATGGAAGACAGCTTCCCAATTTTCTACGATAAAACTTTAATGAGCCACCGGGATTTGAATAAGAACAATGATACATGGAAACACATCACCCAGACTTGCACATTTGCACCCAATATAGAAAAACTAGAACCACATGGGTATCCACTGTCCGCATTCAGTTTTTGGACTATGACCTGTCCTTTATGCATCGCAGTGATTACAGGTTGGGTTAGAGCCAACGATGGTTCAGTTTAAAGCAGTGGTTCCCAATGTTTTGATATTTTGACTGCTCAAACAAATCAATATCTACTTGTGACCCCACATTATAGGTTAGGAAAACATGGTTTGGGTTAGGATTAGGGATGGGTATGGGTTAGGATTTTGTTGATATTACTACTATTATTTATGCTCCCTACCGGTCCAGTTCTTTGTCGATACTCTTATTGTTTCTTTTTCATTACTAAAGAATTGCTTTTTAAAAAAAGAATAAATTCAGAACATGATTACAAGTGAACGAAATATTGTTTCTAGAGCAGCAGCAGTAATGTTTACAACAGCAAAATCACTATATAAACTCAATAATATCTCACTGGCAACTAATCTAAAATGTCAATAAAATAAATAATATTCCTGACATCAAAATACAAATTACTTGAAGTTTAGAAAGAATGAAGAACACAGACATCAGTCAGTCCTCTGTCCTCCTCCCTCTGCTGCTGATGTGATTCACTGCTGCAGGTACTGCTGGTAGAGAGAGGAGGGGCTGGTTTGGGAGGGGGGCTGCTGTCTCAGCCTGTAGCCAAGTTTACAAGAATTAGCCAAATTTTAAGATACATGGCAAAGTAAGATAAACAGTTAGGCTACATACAGACAGCTTTTATTTTTGTTCAGAATGAGCACACTATTAGCTCAACAAGCACGCTGTGGTTGTGTACAACATACCAGCAGTGGATGAGAGACTCTGGGCAAAGCTATTTAAAATATATCACTTTTCTAAATGTTAATGCTTGTTGAACAGGTGGTTTGATAAAGTACTTTTTGGCTACTACTACTTACTCACAAAGCTTTTATTGCACTTACAGTAACGAGCGTTGAGTTGTCGTCAAGCGTCGAGTAAAAGATTATCTTTCACTTCACCTGGTTCACTGTCTCCGCCTTTCTGCTCTGCTGTGCACGCGCGTGTGTGTGCGTGTGTGGAGGAGCACAGAGAGCAGAGGACAGAGAGGAGAGGCTGCAGCACGACCATGATTTACACCAAAATGGATAAAAGTACGATAAAAGAACCAACCTTAAAAATACCTTGGGTTCTTAAAATTTTAGAACCGGTTCCAATTCAAAACCGGGTGCCAGGGGGCATCCCCAGTTAGGATTACTACTTCCTTAAGGTTAGGGGGCCTTTATTGTCATGGTTACAATAATAGCTATGTGGTTAAGGTTAGGGGACGACTGTGGTCATGTTTTTTTTAAAAAAACAGTGTTGATTGGAATACAATTGGTTGGAAACAGGGAAGTGAACAGTGATCTCCTGTGCCAAAGTCTGAGGTTTTGTTGACCCATCGATCAACCCCGACCTCAGCTGATTTCTTCCTTTGATCCCATCATACATGACATATTGACATACTTGAACATAAACATATGTACTTGCTGGCATGTCTGATTCTGTCATTTTTATTTGGAGAACAGTCTCATTTCAAAAGTAAAAAGCAAAGATTTTGAGAGAAGTCAAAAAATGTACCAAATTTTGTGTAGGAGAAATAGATTCTTATTTCTTATACTAAAATTAAAACTAAATTATACTAAAATCCTAAAATTTGACAGTACCAATGAAGTATGTATGTTAAGAGCAATATGACACATTTTACAGCATGTTTATATTTTTCAACAAATAAAATTAGCAGACATCTGCTAATATTAACTGGTTTCCATGCTATAAAACTATACTATAAAACTGCTATAGAGTATGTCAGTGTGTGAAAAGTCATGTATTTTAGCGTTACTATCCATATAAACATTTTGTAATGAAGCAATTCAACTTTGTGGTTTAATTTGGGTGTATTATTGCTTTTATCCCCTAATATTATATTGTAGAGTGATTGATGTTCATTTCCACGTCTTTCTTCTCTCACCTGTCTTCTTCCCTCTCAATCACAAACCTCCCTCCTCCACTGCTGTGCAGTCTTGTACCAGCACACAGTGTCTTGTATTTACTCCTCTTTCCTTAATTATTGCTTCATTATCTGTCCCTGTTGTCCTCTGCTCTGTTCTCCTCCTCCTCCTCTCCCTCCCTCCCTGCAGCCTCTCTGTATTTTGTCCGACAAAATTTAATGGCCTTTTAAATTGTAAATCAGTTTACTGCAGCTGCTATTATATTGCTTTTTTCATTTCTCTTTATGTCTTTGTGTGTGTGTGTGTGCGTGTGTGTGTGTGTGTGTGCGCGTGTGTGTGTGTGTTAAGCAATTACAGTTTATTGGTGATTCCTACCACTCCTGCTACTGCTAATTTAGTTGTAGTTTTCACTCTCATTTCTTCATGCTTACAATAACCTGAACAGTGTAAAGTTGAAAAAAATGTTATTAAATAAAAAAATAAAAAAATAAAATAAAAAGTATCTTAAAGTAAACATACCCCACTACATGTAGTGCAGGTAAAAGGTCCTTATTGATGAAAAAATACATCAGCTAAATGGCCTCTTTGATAGTGTTATATATTACAGGATTATTATCACTGATGCATGAATGTGTGAGCAGCATTTTATTGTGGTTGGTTAAGGTGGTGCTGATTTAATACTTTTAATACTGTTAAACCTCCATAATCTTCATTTTATAAAGACATTTCTGTCTTTAAATGAGTGGAAAAAATCTGTCAGTGCAGTAAGATTATTTCATCCTGTTTTGTGATTTAAATCAACTGATTTAAAAGCATTAGAATTATGAAAAGATTTTTATAAAGTTCTTGGAACAAGTTACACTGAGCACAGGTTGAAATATTCTCACTACAACAGCAGACTTTTAAATAAAATAAAGTCTTAATGACTCATTTTCGTAGTGACATTGATAAGACTTTTTTTTTCACTGAGCAATGCATAATATATTAGGAGCTGATCATACGTCTAGTATGAAAAATAATCTGCAAAATAGTTTTGCTAAGTTTTTTAAGTTTTTGTAAATGTACTTAGTTACATTCAACCACTGCTTATTTACATGTTGTGTCTTCATGGACAGCCTTGATGCTTCCTGACAGTGATGGTGTTTTTCTTCTTTTCTAAAGAGAAGAAGAAGAGAAAAGAACAGTAGATACAATAGAGTCAAAGGAGACAGAGGCTGAATGTTTCTTTCTGTCTGAAGGGCAGTGAGGTACAGTGAGGTCAGCCACTGGCTCTTCTAAAAGCCTCATTTATCTTTAATGGATCTTGATGATAGCTGAATTATTTTTGAGCAGAAATGTACCACCAGTGTGCCTCATGCTCTATACAATATAACACTAATGACTTGCTGAAGTTAAAAAGTGAACAACTTAGCATACGGCATATTCATTACCAAAGCTGCAAAATATATGGAAAGCCACAGCCTATGTGCCAAAATAATAAGAGCATGTGACTGGCCTTGGTACTGAAACAGACATGGGGGGTACTCTGCTGTTTTTTAAAAACCATGACCCCTAACCTTGACCACATGGTTATTATTGTAACCATGACAATGAAGACAAAGTAGTAATTTTAACCCAAACGATGACTTTTTCCTCAACCGAACCGAGTTATCTTTATGCCTAAACATAACCAGACCTTAATCACAGCATTGTCACTTCATAAAAAATCCCTTTTTCAACAGGGATTTGTAGCAGTGGAAGGTACAGGCAGATAATGTGGACCTGCTGATAACTGCTGATAAGGGCATCAGATCAGAAAACACTTGTATGCGTTGTCCTGAAGTGCATAGACCAACCACAGTTTGCAGTTTAATTTGGAGGCCTTGTTGGTCTGTCATGTAACACAATATTGGGAAAATAAAAGGCCTGAATTTAGTTGAAGATTTACTTTAAATACACAGGCTATAAAAATGCTATTCTGAGTGACATGCATCCAGCCACTCAATTAATGAGAACACAAAGCACCAGTGTGAGTGGCAACAAGACCTAACACAAATATAATGCATATAAGAACATATTCACAGTTTGTAGGTGTTAACCGGTGAGGATGTCTTCTAGCTATAATGTTAGGAATCCTCCTTTTTGGCCTGCAGTTTCACTGCCTGAGAGACTTTACAGAAACCATCGTCAGAGCTGAAAGTTGTTCTTCACATGACAACTGTCTTTCCTAAACACATGTACTCATAAAAGAATGAGTGAATATACAGCCTTTCCATTTTAATAATGTAGAGATGTATGAGTGAAAGTGTGAAACAGGCAAAAGATTTGTCTTCAGAATGAGTGTGAAGAAAAGCAGACTGGTTTCCTCTAAAGAGCATAGTCTAATCTTTAATTCTAAACACTGCATCACAAAGCAAATGATTACATGTATAAACATGTATTAAACTCTTTGAATTCATTTTTACCTCATTTTAACAGGGTGCTTACCTCTCCTCCACTGGCTACAGGTCACAGCTGAAGGGCAACTGGTCTCAGCTCACATCACCTGTGACATACTCTGAGGACACTGCAGGCTGTGGTGACACGGCTCTTTCTTTGCTAAATGATGTCTCTCTGTCTGTTCCAGTTTACCCTTCTCCACATGCCCTTCCTCTTCTTTTCTCTGTCTCTGTAGACTCTTCAGTTCCAAAGCAGCTGAATAGATTTGGCAGTTAATTTTCTTGGGAGTGGAGATTTCTTTTGATTTCTTATGTCTTCATATAAGATGAGGTTCACTACCTGCCCCGCACCAAACAGCAGACAAGTTAGGGGCTAGCGACTAGCTGGTGAACATAGTGGAGCATTTAGCAGCTAACGAGCCAGATATTTCCCTCATGGAGTGGTGGAGACCAAAACAGAACTAAAAGGAGAATATTATAATTATCAGTTTTCCAGAAACATGGCTCCAAATGAATGATAATGTCTGTGTCTACAGGGTGTGTATATTAGCCATATCAACTTTACAAGGCCATAACATGTGTAACAGGAAAAGTTAGCGGTTAGCAGGTGAACATTGGTAGTGGAGCATTTAGCATCAAAAGAGCCAGATAGTTTTCTAAGTAGTTGTCAGAGAGCACAAACTGAACTAACAGGAGAGTGAATATTGGACTTACATTAATCAGGTGGCTAGAAAGGAGATTTCAATGAATGTTAATATGAAACTTTTGATTATAGCTGCTTTAAGATGTATTCAGACAGAACACAAAGCAAATTTTGGATGTAGCAGCCCTAGAATATCAATTCAGAAAAGCATATGGATGTGGGTCCTGCATAGGTCTGATTTTCAAGACCCGCCCCCGCCCCACCCCCGCGATGTGCAATACCATACCACCCCACCACCCACACATATGGCCAATTAATTCTACAACCCAATCCTACCTTTCCACATAAGATCCGCGGCCTGACCTGAAACCACATATCCTATAATAGTATAATATCATAGTGGTCAGGTTACAGTGATCAACTGCGTATTTGGCTCAAAAAGCGTGAGATGGAATCATTTCAAGCACTGTTTTAATTCGGTTAGGCAGCAGTATGTTTAAAGTGATCATTTTGGGCCATTTCGTATGTGAAATTGAGATAATATATTTCAGAACAAAGGTAATTCTGAAAATAAAATTTAAATGAATATTTTTTGCTTATTCTCATAATATTGAGCAGCACCTCTCCACAGTTAACGTGCCTGTTAGTAACGCACCTGATTGAAGCAGCTCTCATTCCAGGTGGCCAGTCCTGGTGCCAAAGTAAAGTAACTGGCTGGGCATTTGGTTTTGATTGGTGGGCCATTTTTATATTTTTTCTGGCATTTCTTTGACTTAATGATTAATCAATTAATCAAGATCAGCAGATTAATTGATAAAGAAAATAATAGTAGCAGCCCTAAGATGAAACCTCATGTAGGCTATATAATCTTTTTATATATATTACACCAGAGTGTAATCAATAGACATTACAGGAACTAACGTGAACAAACTGAAAATCTATCTACACTCAAAGCAACACATAGTCCAGCATCACCTGATAACCACACACAGAGCAGGCAGACCAAACAACAGCATTAAACCATACATGGAGATGAGCAGGCACCAAAAGACAAGCAGTAACTATCAAACCAGTGATGCAGAAACAGCAGCACAAGACCCCATTAAGTTTTCATCCAAAATATGCATAATAATGTAGCTTAAGTAGCTTACCTTTGACGTCTTCAATGAAAATATCTCCTGATAACCAAGTCCAAGTATCTTTATTATCATTGTATAAAACAATGAAACAGCAAAGTATCTCCCTGAGCCACGTAATCATGTAAGCCCAATAATTGAGAGTTCAGTCTGTGTGTTTTATCCTGTGGGACACCTATAATGACGTCCAGTAAGTTACTTCAACAAGTGATGGAAAGTCCCTCTCCTGTAACTTGTCTTAAACCGCTGGATGTCCTGCATACTCCAGTGAATGTTGGTGCAAGCAGGTTGGTTTGGGGCTGAATTAGCAGCCATATTTAGTGGTTCACCGGGGAAAATAGTGTGGGACACGGGACATGCGTTTGCAAAAGTCCGTTTTTTTCCCTGAAATCATTCTATCTGGAAACTTCTCCAGTTTTACCTGGTTGGGCATATTACCACCAAGGTCATCTGGGGCTACTGATTGCTGAGGGGGTGCTCTGGTCCAATCCGATTAGCAGTAGGAGTGATAGCTCTATTGTTGAGGCTGTTAGCTGTTAGCTAATTCAACCCGCCAATTTAATTCAAAACTGGAGTCAAGTGATGCGAAGCTGTGAGCATCACAGCCTGTGACAGGTCAAAAATTACATTAATCACAAGACGGCGGGCAAGGAGTTTAAATGAGCCTGGGGTCTTGTCTGCCCCCAATGCTGCAGGTGGCGTAGGAGGCGCAAAAGACGGAGTCAGTCAGATTGGTGACTTTCACATGAACAAACAGAGACACAATTGACACAGACAGTCAGTGCGTAGTTAGCTGCTGCTAGCTAGCTACAGCTAACATACAGGCAGTAAATCAGTCGCTTGGGGCAAATAACCACAGGCTGCAAAAACACTCCGAGGGTCAGATACAGCGAGGTGAAAACTTGTTTCGCATTCTGTCTGAGCACACCCCTACAATACTACATGGCCACCTGAACGTCCACCCACCTGTGTCGCTACATATCATCCAAATCCATCATGGGCATTAATATACGGCTGTTACTGCTTTGTTATCGATGTGATTTCAAATGATAGAATTGTAAGCCAATCTTTTTTTTTTTTTTTTTGAACTGGTGTTAGATACAGTAAACCGAAATGAGGATAAAGGATGTGTCCTTGAAAAAAGATTTTATGTTATTGTTGAGTTTTTCACCTTTAGTAGCGTTCTTGTTTAACTCAGAGCACATCCCTACTGCTTTCATTTCTACTATCCTCCCTCTTACTCTTCATCTTTCCTTTCCCTCTATCTCTCCGCCATCCAGTATTTAAAGTAATCGGGTCTCAGCAGACAGACTAGCTGTAAGGAGTGCTAAGTGAAGTTAAAGAGAGGAGGCTGAAGAGGAGGTGGGAGGGAGGGATGAAGATACAAAGTGCTAATTGCTCCCTTCTCACAGCTTCAAAGATGAAACCGATGCCAAACAGTTTGGAGTTGCTGTAATTCCAGAGGGGTCTGCTCACATGAAAGCACCAGAAAATTATGTTGTTTGCCAGGCGTGGCGTTAGTGTAACCTTGAAGTGCTGTGTCGGCAGTATGCTTAAATGGATACATGTGCATGTTGAATAACGGTCGGCTGTTTTTTTTCATCACACATATGCCCCTCTGTTCAAGTAAAATAGCTTGATAGTATTTTATTACCAGCCAGTGAATTGTGTGTGCTCAGAGTAGATTTCAAATGTAAAAACATGAACTTTGTCAAAAAAAAAAAAAACAAACAAGTTTGGACACTATATTGAGCAAAGATCAGAAGTAGAAAGAGGGTATTTGAAAAGGATGAAATATGATGCATTAGTACTACTGTGTTATTGAAAATGTTATTCATATTTATTCATCCTGTCATAGGATGAGTCACTGTTACATTCCATCAGTACACAACAGAGGTGGCAAAACAGAATTATTTATCAGGAAATGACACCTTAATCTTAATAATTGAAGAATGTTCTGAAAATTTCCAAATCCCTCTTTTAGCTGCTTGTTGCAAAAGGAATATAGTCTATGTATTTTTTATGCCTATCATATATACATACATTCATCTTTTAGACTGTTAGTTCAGCATCATGGGATTTGCCTTGCAGATTTACCCTATACGAAAAACTTAACTGAAGCCAAAAAGTCACATGGAACTGGCTTAATCCTAGTGCTGATTAAAAATGACTGTGTTTCATTTATGAGCTCATTTTGTTGCTTTGTGGTGTCCTCTAAGACATCATAGACCAGAATACATTGCAGCAGAGGACATGCAGTGTTTTCAGTAAGAGTGGAAAGAGTCACAGCTTCTCTCAGGAGTGTTCAGCCTAATTTTGGGAAAGTAACCAACTGAAGAAGAAGTGGAGAGCCTTGCAGCCCTGTAGTTGAGTCAGATCAAGGTCAGATCACGTTCCCACCACAAACAAACTGCTCCAGAATTTGACACCTTCTTCTAAAGGGTCTCAGTTGTTTTTGTGTGGACAAAAACAACTGAGAACACAGGTTTTAAACCCACCTAAGACTATCAGAAGTCATGTATGTTCTTTAACAGCTGAAATTTATAGTGAAGTCAAACCTGTAGGTTTCCTGAAGATTTCAGACCTGGATGATTTGGCGACAGCTGTGGAAACTGGTGATAACAGCAAGTATGTTTTAAAGGAAAACTAAGGATTGTAGTTTAGTCTGCCCAGCAGACTGTTGCACCAGTTTTGTATAAACTCAAAGTTATAATATAACTTCAAATTTACACCTCATCTGAGCTCTTGTAAGCTTCATTTCACAAGGGATTCATTTCCTGTGCATCTCTTGTGTGTGCATATGCATTTGAATTCCACACAAGAAAAGTTGCTGTTTCCAGCCAGTAAAAGAGCTTTAGGGGCGTCCAAATTGTGACACAACGTCCCGTATGTTCAAACCCTGACAACAACCGGTTCATCAATAATCATGTCTGGTCCTACTCAAGTGTCCTTGAGTGAGCCTCTGAATTGCTCCCTGATCACTTTGGATAAAGGCATCAGCTGAACACCATGATTGTGATTACAGAAAATAGAAAAATAATTTTTATGGATCAGTGTCCAGGTGTGAATGGGCAGGGGTGTCGCTCAAAGAGTCTGCTCCATTAACCTACACTGTATCAACCCTAATTTAAAAAGGCAGAATCTGTGAACTATTTTGTTCAGATTTCCTTTTTGAGCATGTGTAGGTTGAAAAGTATTTGTATTCCACACTTGTTCAATAAAGATCGGCCTGAACTTCTCATTCTCTCTCCCACTCCTGCCCTCGAGACTGAACTAAGCTCTTGTAAACAATTGACAGACTGAAGGAGAGAGAAAGAGAGGGGAAGCTGGATGAGTTTTGCATATAAATTCACGTCAATATGCTGTTCTGTGTACTAAAAGCTATTCGGCTTATAACGTTAAAAGAATCCACAGCCAATCACGTTGTAGTATTCAGATCCTTTACTTACTTCCATTACAAGTAAAAGTCCTGCATTTCAAATCATATTTAAGTAAAAGTAAAAAAGTATTATCAACTAAATTTACTATATTATATAATAATATATTTTTTATTAATATTTAAAGTAAAAGTACTGGTTTTGCAGAAAATCAGCATTTATATGAATACATAAAATATATATGTATTTAAAATATGTATTTAAATAGACAACATTATTAATACTGATTTACTGTTGTAGCTGGTCGAGGAGGCGCTATTGAACTACTTCATATACTTCAAATAAAGTCACAGGTTCCCAACCTGAAGGTCAGACCCCTCCAAAGGGTCACCAGATAAATCTGACAGTTCGTGAGATGATTAATGGGAGAGGAACAAAGAAAGTTCTGCTACACAGTTTATATTAACAACAAAGTTTTAGAAGTTGCACATGCATGACATTAAAATAACAATTCTTGAATAAAATGCATCAAGTGTGTTCTCTGCTTTTTATCTCTCACTCAGCCTCTTAACTCTCGCTCTCCATCTCTTCGCCTCGCTCTCTCCATCTTTCTTAGCTTCTGTCACATCAACTCCCTGTTTCTGACTAAAATAAAAGTAGGATTTGATATTAAATTACTTTGATCCTAACTGTGTGTGTGTGTGTGTGTGTGTGTGTGTGTGTGTGTGTGTGTGTGTGTGTCTGTGTGTGTGTGTGTGTGTGTGTGTCTGTGTGTGTGTTACAGATCTATCGGCGTTGCTGGCTGGTGTTCAAGAAGTCATCCAGTAAAGGACCTCGTCGTCTGGAGAAATATCCTGATGAGAAGTCTGCTTACATCAGAGCCTGTCCTAAGGTGAGTGTGTGTGTGCGCGCGTGTGTGTGCGTGTGTGACAGGTCTTTTCTGCAGCAGAAAACCAAAGATACGGAGTTGACAGACACACAGGGATGAAAGCAGTCAGCCTTCACATTAAAGTCAAATGAACCAACATGAACCAACATTCCCTCTTGTTCTCTTTTTCTTCTCTCTCTTTCTCTCAGATCTTACTCATCTTTCACTCTTCATCATCATCACCTCTCCTTCACCTGACCTTTTTTGTCTACTTTCACACTCCTTCACTTAGCATCTGTCAACACACCAGTGGACTTTAGGTGAAGTTGTAGAATGTCTTTGCTTTGTGTACTGTACTTTCACTGTGAAGGTGTAAGACCAGAACAGAAGGTTTCACTGTTATACAAAACAATTAGAGTTATTCCATACAGATCAATAAACTTCTTAAAAGGATATTCTCTGTTTAGCAGGGACAGTGTGTGCGTATCCACCTGCTACTTTGGTTCATGTACGTGTAGTGCAAAGTGTAAAGGTCTGGGTTAAGATGAATATAGATCAGTGGTGGTGTGGCAATTAATAAATACACTCTTAGCCAGTCACATCACTGGTTTTAAAGCTCTGAAACAGCTGAGCTAGTCACAGTTAAGCATGAATTAAGTCAATTATTGTAAAGTATTGCTGTCTGGAAAGTACAGTGAACACACATCACAAATCTGCATCCAAACAGATAATTAGTACAATGACCAGGGGTGTCCCAGTCAAGTTTCCTGATCCTGATCCAAGTCTGTTAATATTTTGGTATCTGCCGATACAGAGTCCAATCCGATACTTACAATTATTGACATGGCAGCAGAAGACTGCTGACTTTGGCAAACATTTTTCAGGAGTTACTTAATCCAAATACTGAAGGTCTTGGTTCAAAATTATTAAACTGATCAGCTTAAAGGATAGGTTCACAGTTTTTCAAGTATGTCTTAAAACAACAGTCAGGTGTCCATATGAACAGTGAAAGAGGTTTTCCTCGCTGTAATCATTCCTCCTGTTCATACTGGCTATTAAAAGATCCCCTTCAAATGTGCTTTTAATGGAAGTGATGGGGGTCAAAATCTAGTGTGTCCACACAGTCATTTAGTGCAAAAATGCATTTAAAAGTTGATGTGAAGCTTATATGAGGCTTCAGCAGTCTGAGTTAGTCATATCAAGTGGATATCTGCCACATTTACAGTCTTTTTAGCATCAAATTCCCTCTTTGTGTTTCCTCAGACAGTGTTTCCTGTTGAACTGCGGTGGAAGTATAGTAACAAAAAGAGGGACTTTGGCACTAAAAGACTGTAACGTTGAAAGATATCTACTTGATTTGACTCATTTGGAGGCTGAAGCTTCATATTAGCTTCAGATAAACTTTTAAATACATTTTTGCAGAGAAGGAGGACTGTGGATTTTGTCCCCCATCACTTACATTGTAAAGGCATTATGAAGGGATCTTCTAATGGTCAGTATGAACAGGAAGAATAATTACAGCAAGAAAAACATGTTTCACTGTTCATTTGGGCTCCTGACTGTTGTTAAGAGACAGACTTGGAAATTGTGAATCTGTCCTTTAAATTACTGATCTGCTATAAATGAAAGTTGAAAGTCCTGAAAATGTTGTGATCCTCTCGAGAGAAGACGTATCACTCTGTTGGAGTTATTGGGAAGATGGTGGCGGAAATTCTCTCTCACAAATGATCTTTGGCTGATTACAGGCACACAAATCCGGCAACAACCAAGTTTCATTTTGGTACTGGTATTTATGGGTATTTATTTCCTATGTTTTGGTAATCAGTGTTGGTCAGTTATCTTGGGAACCCTGTAATTTCCATGTTTTTATGGATGAATGAACTGAACCTTAACCGTTGATACCAGAAAATAACTCATCCCACTTTGCAACTCTATGATTTACAGTTTTCCAAAAAGCTGTTAAAGAATGTGATAGTTTAGAGAAAGCATGATAATGTGCATATTTAGGTCTGCTGTCAGGAGAGCTGTCATTTATTCCTCTCCAAAGTGGCAGCAAATCTCACAGGATGATCAACGTATTGTCCTACTCAACCTCAATTCAAAGACCTTCAGTTTTATTAGTGACGTTTTTTCTCACAAGCTGACTTTACTGTGGTCTCATCCCTTTAGTCAAAAAATAACAAGAAGTTTGATCACATAAATTGTACCAATACAAGATATCTTCGTTGACTGTTTTACCTTCAACCTGTTGCCTAGGTGACAGAGATTAGCAACGTTAAGAATGTCACACGGTTGCCACGGGATACCAAGCGACAGGCTGTGGCTATTGTGTTTACAGACGACACCTCACGCACCTTCACCTGTGAATCAGGTAATGTATGGACACACACGCACACACAAACACAAACATGTTCAAAGTGACATGGGATGATAAAAAGCACCACCCATGTTTGACCATTCCTACTACTGTAGATACAGTCATGTCTGCTGTTCACACCAGACCCAGGAGACAAACTCTAGTTCCACACACACTCTGTTTGATTTTCAGTTCATTAAAGGTTGGTTTTCTGCACTTTGGAGATTCAACATGGTGGATAATGTAGGTGAAGTAGTGGATTCACATTATGAAAAGTTAAAGGAATAGTGCAGTATTTGGGGAAAAACTGTTTTTTGTATAACAGCCAAGAAGATCGATACCGCTGTCATGTCAGGGTGTGGTATTAATCTTCTCATCTCACTCCTGTCAAAGGTACACAGGCTACACAGTACTGAATGTAAGTCACCTGTGTTTCGGCTCAGAGCTCGACACACAATCACTGTAGTTACGCACATAAAATGTAAGAAAATAGGCTTAAAATTTAGCTTTGAGATGCAGCTACACGTGTTAAGAGTGAGTAAGCAGCGAGCCATTTTGAGATCTGTGTAGACAGCTGTATTGATTAAAACAGAATCTGTTATGTCAAATATGTGAAATGCACCCAGTGTGACTGATCCATAACAATTCAAGGAAGTGACAGAATTGTTGCCAGTGTACATCAAATTAAGTTATTTAATCATAAATCATCTGCCAGTAGAGGGAGGTCATTTTACTTGTTTGCAATGCAAAGCAGCTTGTTTTAAGAATTATCTCGATGCTAGTGGATGTGATGTGATCTCTCTCTCTCTCAAATAACCTTTATTGGCATGAAATGTTAGTTACATTATTGCCAAAGCTAGATTGCTTATTATTGAATAATTATGTTTTTTTGATAGTGTATAATTTGATTGTTGGATTTTTTTTGTGCCAATTTGATACAATGATGCTTGATACAATGATGCTCTTCAGTGTTTGTAATGGTGGATGGTCTTAAAGGGGCCCTGTGGAGTTTTATTGTAAACAAACAAAAGTTATGTTTACATTGAGTGTTACTCACCCAAACTCATTGCGTGTATCCTTGAGGTCATTTCCTTCCTCATAAAACATTTGCAAAGCAGATTTTTAACTGTTTGAAATCCATTATTTAAAGTCTTCTTCTTCTCTGCTTTTGTTGGCGCATTGCTGCGTTTCTTGCATTACAGCCACCTGCAGATGATTGGAATAGTGTGAAACTACAAAACAGAATTTGAGGGATCAGACCTAATTGTGCCCTGCAGGCAGCATGTGCTACAGTACATTCCTCTGTACTCTTAATACAATTTTGAAGAATTCTACGTGCAGGATTTCCACTGGATATTATTCCCAATTTTATTTACAATTCCTACTGTACTCTCTCTGTCCAGAGCTGGAAGCAGAGGACTGGTTCAAGACGCTGTCAATCGAGTGTCTGGGCACGCGGCTTAATGATATCAGTATGGGAGAGCCGGACCTCCTGGCAGCTGGGGTGCAGTGTGAACACACAGGTAATTCACAGCTCTAGATTCCAGCTTAGTTTGGCACTCCATCAAACATAATTGACAGTGTTGGTGAGAGGGAAGCCAGTGAGGGATCATGTCCCTGTTGGCTGGCAGCTTGCACTACGTATAACAGAGGAGACACCTGTCTGTCTGCACCCTCCCTATAGGTCAGTGGAGCTGGCAGTGACTGGAGTGAATAGGGAAATAGATGTTCCAATTTATGAGGAAAAAATAAGAAGCTTAGTTTTTAAGTCAACTTGTTTCAAAAGTTTTTCATTTTTACATATTTGCTTATTCACCTATCATCTCTCTACTATGCAATTTGGACACGCGATACGTTTAATATGAATAAACTTTGAATAAACCAGCGATCAGCGAGCCGCTCCACTCTGAGCTTCAGGGCTCTGTCGACTGACTCCAGCATGTCAGGGAGAGACCAGAGAAGACGCGTGACACGTATCAGAAAAGCTTTTAATCAAGAATGGACATCTTAGCCTATGTCTAGCGTAGCGTTAGCAGCACATTTAGCAGATCAGCAGCAAGTGACTGCACAGGAGGTGTTCAGTTACATTGTTGAGTGTAGGTCACCCGTGTTTTGGAAGCCAAACAGGCACCTTTTGAACTGGCACTGCAGTATTAAAAGCTGAAAGCTTGTTCCTGGAGTTTCACAAATATTAAACAAACAGTTATCTTTTTGCAGCATTCAACATCTTCATATGCCAAGAGTGTCAAGGCCACAGACTAGTTCATCTGATGTGTTGTCAGACCATGTGTAAAGGCCAGCATCCCACTTCCTCCTCAATCTCTCTGCAGGAATTCAGTGTGTTTTGTGCATACAAGACTACAAAGACAACAGATAATGGCACACACTTTCAGACAGATTCTCATTGAAAGCATTTGTACTGTTGTGCCCAGTTGTGCACACAAAAAGTGATAGAAACAGTTCAATTGAAATAGTGTGAAGAATAAAAAGAGAATTTAGAGAGGAGTACTGCCTACTTTCAATCATCCACACACTACATACGAAAAGTGGGCAAGATTGCAAACATTGTCAGCCCCCTTTTTGATTCTACCATTGGAAAGTGGCCTTCAGACGCTCTTAGACAATCCAGCAAGCCCTTAATTTAAAGCACACTGAGGAGTTTAACCAGACAGGCACTGTCAAAACCTCATGACTTTATTAAAATGTTTACAAAATAATATTTAGCTATTTTTCATGTGAGAGGGGATACTTGCGCCAAGCTGAGCCGTAACCAGCCGCATTTGCTCAGGCCATGCTGGCACGATGCGACTGTGTTTTCCCTGCACAGTACAGATGCAGTAAGAGCGTCTTCTCTGCAGCTCTTCATCTAACATCTCACTGTGGCTGTTCTGCTTGCGCCATTCCTCCCTGCAATATTTAAAATGGATCTGCTGACCAAATAGCACAGAATATGTCCATATGATGTGTAGAGCTGTTTTTACTGAAGAATAGCATCACTAACGAAGCTCCGCTACCTCTTTGATAAATGCAATGCACTTCCTATAGCTGCTTCACAATAAAAACCTCCCACTGATTCACCAGTGGTAAACTTTTAATATGAAACAGCAGCAGCAGGAAATGATGGGTTTGCATCAGCAGTAACTTAACTCTGATCTGGATGTAAAGTAATGAGTAAACAGTAAAATAAGGCTGTGAACCGAAAGTCCAAACAGGAGCAAGTGAAGCTGAACTCCACAGAGATTCAGTTTGAAGCTACAGAAATACTGAGAGCTTTTAAAAACAGACCTTTCTCTCTTTCTCTTCACCTTAGACACAAGTGTTGAGCCAATTAGACCAAACCTTTCAGAAAGACTGATGAAAGAGATTCTCCATGACAGATTACCATGAACAATGAAAGCCAGTGCAACAGAGCACTTCAGCTCTTTACCAAGTCTTCCTTCTGGTGAAATTCCTGAAGCAAATCATCAAACCACACTGATAATAAGTCCCTGACACTGTTCCTGTCACTGCTTGGTCTCCTCAGAGCGCTTCAACGTCTTCCTCCTCCCCTGTCCCAACCTGGACATCTATGGAGAGTGCATGATGCAGATCACCCACGAGAACATCTACCTGTGGGATATCCACAACCCTCGCACCAAGCTGGTTACCTGGCCGCTCTGCTCCCTGCGGCGCTACGGACGCGACGCCACCCGCTTCACCTTCGAAGCCGGACGGTGAGACCAGAGATAGGAGGGCAGGGGGAGGGAGAGGGAGAGTGTGGGGGGGTGTTTAATCTCTGACTGTCCCCAAATAGACATAGGTTACATACATCACAAGGTGCCACACATACATACAAAGTCAATGTCAAGTTAGGGATCCTTTGTTACATCAATGTGTATTTGAGACCTTTATCGGAACTCACAACCAACGCGCGTGCATGTGTGTGTGTACTTGTCAGTCAGTCTACAGTCAGTACAAGGATACCCCTCTCTCTCTCTCTCTCTCTCTCTCTCTCTCTCTCTCTCTCTCTCTCTCTCTCTCTCTCTCTCTCTCTCTCTCTCTCTCTCACACACACTCACACACTCACACACACACACACACACACACACACACACACAGGTTGGTTGTGTTGGGCTGAACCCCATGAAGAGATTGATTGAATAGATTAGACACTGAATCAATGCTGGGCCAGACCTCCTTATCTCCTCCTCTTTGATAAAACCTGACAAGCTATGATTGGGTCAGCATGCAGATAAACGTTTGTGTGTGTGCGTGTGTGTGTGAGGGGGGGGGGGTCTGGAATGAAGTGAAATAGCAGGAGCGCCCTCTGGCTGCGGGTCTGTTGTACTGCATCACTGTCATAAGGCTTCATTGATCCCCATAGGGGAAATTCGCATGTTACAACAGTGCAGGAAACACAGAAAACAGATAAAAACTAGGAGTAATACACACAAACAAAAGAAGAAGTCAAGTAAATGGAATCCAATCTATATACATTATAAACATTACAATACTTGGGAGAAATTCACAGTGTTTATAATAGAGGAAATAGGGAGAAAAAGTCAAAACAAGGGTGAAAAAGAAGGAGCTGCTGCAACAAGCTGCCATCAGGTCGACAACATCTTGGGACTTGTGATGCATTAATTTCTAGCTAGTTTACTGTCAGTGCATTTCATTAAATTACCATTTATCACTAGCTTCACCTTTGATCTGGGTCTTTGTTCCATGGTTTGGCGAGGCCCCTTTGGGTGCTTTTATACCTAACCTGTCAAAGTGACCTTTTTGTTTTTGCCTGTTTGGTTCAGTTCATTTTGACTGGTGTAAAAGCTGTAAAATCAAATTCTGGTACGGATTAAACAACATGTGGTTTGTTTATGTGAAAGCAAAGCAGACCAATCTCAGGATTTAGTGGCAGTCGATTTGTCATTGATATTATAGTATGAATTCAGAAGATAAACTACTGTCAAATCCATTTGCTCATCATAAACTGTCAAGGAAGCAATTTGTATAAATGGTCAATACAGTTATGGAAGATCATCATCATCATCATCAACAGCATGTGAGTGTGGGGTTTTTACCTGATGCATCAAAAAATCAAGTCTGGACCAAGGAAAAAAAATATTCATTCTTGCCTTTTAGTTCTATAACTTTTCACTCTGGCCAAGTTTCCATCCAAATGAATTTCCAGAAAATCAACAAAAGAAAATGAATTAACATGTTATGTTTCCATCCACTACTCTTATGTGAATATAGAGAAGTTGGGCTCATTGAGATAAACAGTTGATGGCAGTGATTCTCGGGTCGGTGCCATTAAATGGTATCATTAAAAGAGCAGCAGTCAAAGCTCAAACAATGGAAAACCATGTGGAAAACATGATGGAAATATGACATTTCTGTTTGTTTCATGTATTAATTTGAAGAATGTTACAGTCTCCTCATCGCTCCACACAGATCTGATGTTTTCGCCTGCCACCATGTTTCATCTCTTCAGAGGAGCAGAAGCTTCAGTGGACAATTAAAGGGAATCAGTATTTTTCAACCTGGACCCTATTTTCCCATCATTGTATGTCTAAGTGACTAATGGGGACAACAATTTTTGAAATTGGTCAGTGTGAACATAAACCAGACAAGGCAACTTAAAGGCCCCAATGGATCATTTTTAAATGCTCACATTTCTGTTCCTTCTTCAAACCAAAGGCACAATTTTATGTGATTGAAACAAGAATTGAGTTGTTTCATCTAAAATTTTGCTGTCAGAAATGTGCACTTGATGATGAAAACTGTATCCATTTAATGATGTTACAAAATCGAGGGCGAGGCTATAGCATCGGTTTGGCATTTTGTTGAGAAGTATGAAAACCAAAGTATTATCTTTGCTGCTAGAGCTCAGAGAATCCATTGTTGACCAGATTTGCAAAAATGAAAACAGAGCATGAAGAAGAGTCTCAGACGTGTGCACTTGTTGCATTTTTGCATTGGAATTTTAATTCAGACCCTGTGGCTTTAAAGCTGACAATGATTCTGTGTTTCCCCTAAAATAGTTTTCCTGTTAGGATGGAAAACTCAATGAAACAGAATTTAAGTCAAAGAACATGAATTCCTTCTGGAAAACTCTGCATTGATGAACTTCCATTAAGTGTCTTAGCGTAGTACTGCAGGTTCTACAGACTGTTGATTAAAATCCTCCATAATATTGCCCAGTATCACTGCTTTATGTCAGCCAAAGATGTTTTGTAAAACATGTTCTTACTGAGTTGCTGTTGTATGTAGGATGTGTGACAGCGGTGAAGGCCTCTACACCTTTCAGACCAGAGAGGGAGAGCAGATCTACCAGAGAGTTCACTCCTCCACCCTGGCTATTGCTGAGCAGCACAAGAAGGTCCTGCTGGAGATGGAGAAAAACAGCAGGGTGAGGCGGCCTGGCTCACACACACAAACCTTGGCTTCAGAAATCAGTCAACAGATGTTATATTTCTTTTTAGTCATGGTCTAACTGGGTATTATTGTTACATTATGTAATATTACATTATCTTGTGGTCCTGTCTTGTAAAGGGGTCCTGTATCAAAATCAAGTTACCTTGATCATTTGTTATTGTGGTGATTATTTTGTATTAAATTTGGCTTAAATAACTACATGTAATTAGAAAAGGGTCCTTTGTAGTGACAGACCCACAGAGTACCCACTCAACTCTGCAGTTCCCCTCAGCTCTACTACACATTTTAGCCTCTTTCAGCTCATTGTTTTGGTTTTACAGCCTGAAGCTTTACTGACTTGGTTTCGTTGTTCTCATCAGCTCTTGTTTCCAGCAGCAGCAGGCAGCTGTTCTCAGTGAAGAAGTTCCAATAAACCCAAGTTAGGAACTAGCTGTTGAACATAGTGGAGCATTTAGCAGCTTAGGAGCTAAATGGTAAATGGACTGCATTTATATAGCACCTTTCTAATCTTCCGACCACTCAAAGTCCTTTACACTACATGTCAAAATTCACCCATTCACACACGTACTGATGGCAGAGGCTGCCATGCAAGGTGCCAACCTGCTCATTCGGGGTTTTAATGCTCATTCACTCACACACACCGATGGCACAGCCTTCGGGAGCAATTTGGGGTTTAGTATCTTGCCCAAGGACACTTCGACATGCAAACTGGAGGAGCCGGGGATCAAACTGTCGATCGTGTGATTAGTGGATGACCCGCTCTACCTCTGAGCCACAGCTGCCCACAAACTACTGCCCACAAAAGATACTTTTTGTTTGAGGAGTTGGTGCAGACCAAAGCAGAGCTAAAATGAAAGGGAATATTGGAACTCATCAGGTGGCCAGAAACACGACTCCAAGTGTATGCCATGTTGCTCCGTGTCTTCTGGATGTATAAATAGGCAACGGTTTGCTAACATGTTAGCAATAACAACAAGTGTTTTACAAAATATATACAATGAATAATGAAAATGCAGTCTGTAATTTAAAACCTTCTTTTATAGTGTTTATTATGTTATAACTATAACTTATCCATGAGCACCACTTAATTCCTGGCTGGTATGAAGTCTAACTGTCTGTGGGGTTAAAAACTATCTCTTAATAAAGAAATGCAAGTCTTAAAACTGCAATAGTGCTGTCCTGATGGTAGGACGGACGGATGGCTAGATAGAGAGAGAGAGAGAGAGAGAGAGAGAGAGAATACTTTATGAATCCCAAAATGAAAACAGCGGTGTTACAGTGGCCACCCCCTTTTAGTTTTTCCACTTGTGCTGGGAGGAGACATAGAAAACAATTTTGATCAATCTTAGGTCTGAGGTAGTGTGTTGTGATACAGGGATCTTAAGTATCTTCTTTAAATTGAAGCCACAGACAACAACATACTGATAAATGCATATTTATTTAACTAAATTGGATAACAAGTGAATAAATGAGGTATCAGTGCAAATAGATAAATGAATAAATGTGACTACAGGAAAACTATGCCTGAGGCCAAGGTAATTTGACTAACCAACTTCTCTAAGAATTTAACTGGAGAGTTCAATTTAAACAACACCAACTCTTTAATCACAGAAGCAGATGAAGAGCAGGAGAGGTTTGTTTATCCCACTTTTCGTGGTTGTCCTCAGATGAACAAGTGATGACTCGGCGGGCTGTCTGCTGTGTCCAGGCGATGAATGGATCAGCTGTTTGTGGATCAGCTGAATGGATCGGCTGTGGCGTCCCAGCGGATGTTTTCCGCTCGTGAGTGTTGCAGGAGCAAAAGCTGTTAAAACAGCGTTGTTTTAACAGTTTCTTCAGGTGATTTGCAGAATCACCACAGGGTTTAACTGTTAGATGGAGGAGGCAAAACCAATTTGATATGGTTGTCTCTGGGAACACAGCATTAAAGATGTCTTGGTCCATGGAAGAGCGGGTCGTTTGCCTTGAAGTCTTCTGACTGACTAGACTGACTTTCTTAATAAATAACTCGAAAAATAACTTCCCTGGCCAAAACGAAACTATAATTCAAATTACTAAGTGCGAAAGAATTTCAACATAAAGTTTGTTTCTCTGGAGTTACAATACTGCACGTAGCTTTACAAAAGAAAAGAAAGTTAACTTAAGAGACCACGTGATATGAGATAAAAAAAAGTGCAGAAAAAGTTAAGATGGCAGAAGCCCTTAGAAATGCAATGTGCGTTTCCTTAGGGATGCATAAAGGAAGAAGAGAGGCCTCCAGCATGGGGGTGTGTTAGGGTGGAGACAGACTTTCTCCTGCGCAACCTGTCTGAGAAAAAGTGATTCGAGATTAAGTTTAAAATCAAAGCTTCCACATTTCACCGTGGTCATTCACATTTAAATATGAATTGCATAGTTCAATACATTATTCAAATATTCAGAGACAACAGACATCCATAATGTAATCAACTATTCCAATACCTGAGTTGAACACCTTGGTTAAGTTACACAATAAAATTAAAAATGCAGTCTTTGCTGACTGCAATTTAACAGCAATTTAGTGAATAACATAGCCAGAAAATAGTATACATTCTTACATGAGGTCTCTCTTCAGTGTTCAAAACTTTACTAAAGGTGACCACTGGAGGGCAATGTTGGTACATGCAATATGTGGCAATTTAATCTGTCCATGATTAATTCAGCTAAATTTTATCATAGAAAATTCAGAGTTGGTCAATTTTTACTGGCATTACTTTGTGACCAATAATATATACGTTGCAAGATGATTGTATCTTCAATAAACATTGAATCAAACTTTGGCTTAAGACACACAGAAGGCTCAAGCAAAGCCATCCTTTAATTTACAACTGGCGTCTGCTAAATTATCTGAAGTCAGACCAGAGTTTACAGAGCAGATAAAGTATTTGAGGCAGATAGAAACCTAGTGATAGGGTTGTCCCAACTCATCAATTCAAATAAGCTGATGAGGTTAAATTGTGGTAACATAGTCTCTCTTTTTTTTCAAGGAAAAGTCTTTTAATCCAGTGTTTTCTGAGACTTGAGGCGTTGATGAAAGAATGTAACAGGGTCCTACCAGTTGGACATGCCCAGAACACCTCCAGAGGGAGGCATCCAGGAGGCATCCTAACCACGTGCCCAAATCACCTCAACTGGCTCTTTTCAATGCAAAGGAGCAGCGGTTCTACTCTGAGCTCCCCCCAGATGTCCAAGCTCCTCACCCTATCTCTAAGGGTGAGCCCAGACACTCTCTGGAGTAAACCCATTTCGGCCATTTGTATCCACAGTCTCATTCTTTCAGTCACTACCCAAAGTTTGTGACCATAGGTGAGGGTCAGAGCATAGACCAACTGGTAAATTAGGAGCTTTGCCTTCTGGCTCAGCTCTTTCTTTACCACAACGGTCCAGTACAACCCTGGCAGAGCCCAACACCCACTGAGAACAAGTCTACTGCTGAGAATGTGAACACAGCTCTCACTGCGGTTATATAAGGACCGAATGGCTCAGAGCAACAGCCCCGGTACCCCATACTCCCGCAGCAATGCTCACTAGGTGCCCCAAGGGACACAGTCATAAGCCTTCTCCAAGTCCACAAAGCACATGTAGACTGGATGTGTGACTCCCATGACCCCTCAAGTATCCTTGCATGGGTGAAGAGCTGGTCCACTGTTCTGCATTGTTCCTCCTGAATCTGAGGTTCAACAATTGGTGGGAGCCTCCTTTCCAGCACAGTGGTATAAGCTTTTCCGAGGAGGCTGAGTAGTGTAATCCCCCGATAGTTGCAGCACACCCTCCGGTCCCCTTTTTTGAAAATGGGAACCACCACCCCAGTCTGCCAGTCCACAGGCACTATCCCAATCTCCATGTGACACTGAAGAAGCATGTCAGCCATGACAGCCCAACAATGTCCAGAGCCTTCAGCATCTCAGGACGAATATCATCCACACCCAGCACCTTGCCACTGAGGAGCTTTTTGACTACTTAGATACCTCTGCCAGGGATATGAGTGAGGCTTCCCCTGAGTCATCCAACTCTCCCTCCTCCATAGAGGGCATGTCGGTTAGGTTTAGGAGATCCTCAAAGTGTTCCTTCCACCGCCCGTTTCCCAGTCAAGGTCAGCAGTTCTCCACCCTTGGGCTGGGCTAAGCCCTGCCTCCCCTTCCTGAGTTACTTGATGGTTTGCCGATGTCCTTCCAGCGACACTCTGAGCAACTCTGAGCAGCCGCCTCCACAACTGAGGTCCTGAACATGGCCCACTTGGATTCCATGTCCCCAGCCTCCTCAGGGGTGCAGGTGAAATTCCTCCAGAGGTGGGAGTTAAAGACCTCGTGGTCAGGGCATTCCACTAGATGTTCCCAGTTCACCCTCACTACTCGTTTGGGTCTCCCACAGCAGTCCAGCAGCCTCCCCTGATCCAACTCACCACCAGGTGGTGATCAGTTGACAGCTCTGCTCCTCTCTTTACCCGAGTGTCTAAGACACGTGGTCGCAGATCTGATGACACAACTACAAAGTTGATCATCGATCTTTGGCCTAAGGTGTTCTGGTACCAGGTACACTTATGAACAACCTTATGCTCAAACATGGTGTTTGTTATGGCCAATCCATGGCTAGCACAGAAATCCAGTAACAATGCACCACTCGGGTTCAGATCAGGCAGGCCATTCCTCCCAATCACTCCCCTCCAGGTTTTTCCATCATTGGCCATATGAGCATTGAAGTCCCCCAGCAGAACTATGGGCTCGCCAGCTGCACCCCCTCTAGGGCCCCCCCCCAGAGTTTCCAGGAAGGCTGGATACTCCGAAGTGCTGTTCGGCACATACACACAAAAAACAATCAGAGCCTTCCTCCCAGCAACATGTAGTGTCCCTGTTACCCTGGGAATTGTGTTGTCGGGGGCAATAGCCCCTGGTAGGGTCTCCCAAGGCAAATTGGTCCCAGGTGACGGTCCAGACCGAGAATGATTCATAGACCTCAGTGAAGCAGCATTTCAGGTATGTGGAAACCTTGCCCGGAAGAGGGAGTCCGTGTCACCTGCATGGAGCCAGGCCTGGGAGGGGAGCGTCTGGTGGCCGAACCTTGACCCATGGGCCCCGTTCGGGCACAGCCTGAAGAAATAACATGGTCGCCGTACTGTGGGTCCACCACCTGCAGGGATAAAGACTGGGGTTGGGTGCGTTGCCAAACGGACAGCAAGCAGGGGCAGGGACCTGGACGTGCTGATCCCAGGCATAAACTAGTTCTAGGGACGTGGAACGTCACCTCCCTGGTGGGGAAGGAACCAGAGCTAGTATGGGAGGTGGAGTGGTACCGACAACATACAGTTGGGCTTGCCTCTAAGCACAGCACCGGCTCTGAAACCAAACTCCTGGAGAGGGGCTGGACTCTCTTCTTTTCCGGAGTTGCCCAGGGTGAAAGGTGCCGGGTGGGTGTCCCCGGTTGGATGCAGCAGTGTTGGAGTTCTCCCCGCAGAACGAGAGGGTCACAGATTTTCCCTGGAATATTAAACAGAATGGGTGTACAAATAAGTGATATCCTGGGTGGATAATGTCACAGATGATACTCTTGTGCCCTCCTCCCTCAGCAGGTGGTATACATCTTATCCAGTTGTAGCAGCTTTCTACCTACAGCTACACTTCTGATCTTTATTAGAGTTGTTACCAGACCATGCTATTAATCCTCATACAGTGTTATAAATTCACTAAAATATCAGTGTTACAGTGAAGTTGAAGTTTGTTGAAATTACTAATCTGTCTAATATCACACATATGCACTTGTTTTAAATCCCTGATGATATGTGTGTGTGTGTGTGTGTGTGTGTGTGTGTGTGTGTGTGTGTGTGTGTGTGTGTGTGTGTGTGTGACTTGCAGTTGATGTCTAAGGGTTCAGAACCTGGCTCCTACCCATGCACCCCCACCGCCATCCTTCCCCGATCCGCTTACTGGCACCACATCACTGGAAACCAGAGTGGCATGGACCCTGGCAGTGGTAAGCCACACACCAGCCTTTAAACATTATTTGCCTATTTTTTATCTCATTTTGCCACCAGTCCATTTTGCTTGTCACTAATTTCCTGATTGTACCATGGAGGTTGTTCGTGTATCTGCTGGTGTGGTGCAATTTCCGTACTTGTATTGACATAAAATTGCACTTCCTAGCTGCCCCAGTTACCTCTTATTACATGCAAAAAGAGCATTGTTTTATGATTTGTTTGGTAAAGGTGCACATACCTTTTCATCTAGTCAAGATTTAAATTGAGGCTACACTACAACTTTTAATAGGATTGATAGAGTCTGTACTGGGTTAAATTAATGGGTGATTCTTACCATAGATGATATTCACAGCTTCTTGTTATTATCTTTCAGTTGATTAAATATCAACATTATCAACTAGTTATCCTTTAACTAGTCAATAATGATATATATATATGTTCAGTGTTTTTTTTGTTGTTGTGTTTTTTTTACTTGAACTTTTATTGGTTTTTCCAACAAATAGAAAAAGGAAATTATATACCAACACAGATACCTGTGCAAGGTGAAGGAAAAGTAAAAGACAATAAAGGAGTAAAACTTAAAGTAACAGAATAAAAATAAATAACTAAATAAATGACTAAATAAAAATAATAAAATACAAATTAGAGGGGTTATATGTAGCTTAGTGAGATGAGAGTCTAGAGGATAAATTAAACAAAGTAAAGTAGAGTTCAAGCCATCTATCCAGAAGAGTAATAAACAAAGGAAACATGGGCCATTTATGTTGCTTTGGGAGTATGTCTCAAGATTCTGGGGAAGGAAGGTATGCCAGAAATGTTACTAGGTCTTGATGTGGGAAATTGGTGGTACAGATTTCCCGGAATATCCATCCCTGCTCCCATTCACACATGACCCCATGCAGGAAATGTTCCTGAACATTTCAGAGATATATTGCATGTGTAAAAGGGGCTCAGGTGTGATGGTACCAAACCTGGCAACCTCACTGTGACTTCAGGAAACTGTGCAAAGTCACTGGACCCGGCTGTCGTTGTCCAAGAAATACAGTAGTTCCAACACCTAACTCCACCTAAAAGCTCAAACTGTCATTTTTACAGCGTATTTCTTTTTGTGTGCAAATTAAACAAACAAGATACAACATGTTAATTAGTGAGCAGTTTTAGATGTGTTGGGAGGTGTATTTCTGTCTAGCTGATCCCCCTGCTTCCTGGATTTATGCTAAACTAAGATAACAGCATCCTGACAATCTTTCAGAAAGAAAGCAAATAAGTGTATTTCCCAAAATACTTAACTATTCCTCTTAAGTATTGCTTTTATTGTGACTTGTGGAAAACTGCAATAGTATCAAGCAACTTACATTTCAAGAAAATTCTTGAAACAGGTTGTTTGTATTGCAAAGAAGTAAAATGATAGGTTGTAGTAATGGGTTCAGTTAACTCACAGTAGATATGAAGTTACATTGCTACAGTAACGGCTGTGTTTCTGGTCCATCTGCAGGTGATGCTGCAGAAGACGACCTGCTGTCAACCCGCCTGCCTCCTGACCGCCACGCCACACTGCCCCTGGCAAACACACATGCACAGTCCCAGCCGCACATACACACACACTCCCCGACACACTACCCCACCTACCCTGGACAGTGACACACACACACAGAATGAGACACAGACATTGAAAAATACACAAACACACACTTACCCACATGCATGGCACACACTACTCACACACTGAAACAAACACACACTCTCCCTTCCTATAATTGTTTTACAGCCCAACGTTACACCTCACAGGAGATGTTGTAAGTGGGACTAACACTGGCTGACAGACCATCTTGAATGCAGAAAGCAGAAAATGAAAACAGAACTCTGCAAAAGACTGCAAGGAGATTGGGCTTCCTTATGTGACTGCAGTTCCCACAGTTCCACAGTAGAGGGGAGATATTTGACGTTTCTCCACTCTCAGGCTGAAAAACTCTGCCTTCAAGATTATCGTATAGTCTACTGTGTAAAGTAGGGATTTAAAGCTCCTGTTGTGTTTAACATAACATAAGTGGTACTACATTTTGTCAAACCATGTCTAAAAGACAGTGTTCATACCTGTTCTGAATAGCTGCACTTGAAGAGTGAATGGAAATTATGATGATGATTCTAAAGTTTTACAAACGAAATTTAGAGTAAGAGTAGGCACTTTGAGCAATGCCCTAAAAAAGAGAACTTGCATGATGTCAAATAAGGGAGTCAGTTTCCCTGACCCTGCAGCGCAAATGTTATATGATTAATTGCCCAGCTTAACCCCAGCTTCAAGTGTGGCCATTCAGAACAGCTATAAATGCTTTAGCTGTTAGATGTGGTCAGAAGACATTCAAACTGGTTTGTTTGAAGCATATTGAGACCTTTACAGATACACCAAATAGTTACTATCTTGTTACCCACTAGCTAGCTACCTGGCCAGATCTGGTAGCTAGCTATGGTGATCCAGATATATTGGACTAACAAAATGCACCTATGTTTGTGAGAGTCACGTGTCTCTACCAAGGTTTTTTAGTGATGAATCAATGAAATGCCAAATTTTGATCAAATCCCAATTGTTTTTTTTATTAGGGTGTGTGTACAGTAGGACTAGCAAGGCTGGATCTGTTCTTCTGGCTTAAGTTTCTCACCCCCAAGAGTGACATAAGTTTCAAATAGCTGCCATGGGATCAATGTGGACTGGGGCTGCATGGTGCCTTAATAGCACCACATGGACTGTGCTATCATCTGTACACTGAAATTTGAGTTCTCATGTGGAAATTTCCCAGTGTACCAGTGCCAGCTGACACACTTGTATGAAGAACACTTGATAATTTCACTGTATGTCCGCATCCGGATCGATGCCTTTGACTTTGCTGATGCTTGATGTGACTTTGCAGTTACTGGATCTGTATGCTACGCTGAGGTTCTGAACTGCTCTGAACTGTGGAATGAAACTGTGATCGGATTCATTTTCTCTGGATTGGCTCCTGTACTATACTGGATATTCATTCGCCCTTAGAGCTTCAGTCTTCTCTGGGATGTACTCTTATTACTCTTCCTAGTGGCCACATACTTACATTCTGCTATATTTGCACAAGCCAGTTATTTTTCTTATATTATTCAAGGGTTAGGAATGGAAGGGAGGCTTACAATATAGATTTTTGAATGCCCTGACTGATGATACATTTGGATTGAACCTGCCAATAACTAGTATTCAGTGTCCTTACTTTTGACTACTTGAATGCCATAATTTTTTTTAAAGAGGTTCATTTTTCCCTAATAATTCTTTCCTTACTAGAGTGACAAAACCCTGAATACTAAATTGTGAAATTCTTCACTGAAACAGAAGAAAACATGTTTGAACATTGGCATGTACAGATTCTAATGGACAGAGGTGGAAATGAAAAAAGGGGCATCTCTTCTTCACGCAGGGTTATGGTTTATTTTTGCCATAAGGTCACACGAGAGCAGATCTTAAACTAATCAGATGGGGCATAAGGGAGGTTGCAGATTGCAACCAACTGAATACCAGGGCCACTTTGGCTGACCAAGGGACACTTGAACCACTCAAGTGCTCCTATAATGTGACGATAGGGCAAAAATGAAGCATAAAAGTGTCTCATTAGGTTACAGAAATTCCCAAGAAATCTCTGTTATACATTAGCAGCGTTGTCATGAGCAGACAGGTTGTGTCGCAGTCTGTTCAGTAATGGTTTCTTCAGTTTCACATGTATGGCCTCTTCCACACTTTTTGTTGCTTCTACTCAGTCGACTTAATCTAGTATCAGGACATCATCTGGTCAAAAGAAATTGCATTCGCAAGGCACATCACTTCGGCGATCTTTTAAACAAATTGTCTTAAAGTAGAATTTATTACGACTAAGTCATCTTTTGTAGTTTTGTCCATCATTTCTATTATTAATAATATCATTGTACCAAGGAATATGTTGGCATCAATAAAAAGAAATTCAACAGGACAGGAAACATGATTAGGATGAAACTAGTAAAAAAAAAAGGGAATGAGTTTAGAGTTCTGCAGCCCAGCCCAAACCTGACAGGTCCAAACAGTATCAAGTTTTGGGTCGGGTTTGTGCTGGTGTGTTGCATAAAGCTTCAGGCTTGGGTCGGGTTCAGCTCTATCTCATATTTAGCAGGAACAGTCAGGTTCAGTCAGTCAGGTCGTAAAGATGTGGATACAGGCTGGTTCCAGGTCTTAGTTTAGGCCCTTGTAGAACTGTACTGTAGTTGTATGCACAGTGCAATTTTTATTATTATCAACATTTTGGGTACCCTCACTTTCAGTTTTACCTCCAAATAAAGTGGGTTAGATCACTCTGTTATTGTCAAAATGTATCAGAATCACTGGAGGACACTAAACTAGACCTACCTGAGCGAAACTCTAGAAGTACATACCAGTCAAAACATGTTAACCTTCCCTCATACCCTGCTTCCCACCACAGGCCTTTCAAATACCCCAAAGCTGTCCATATGACCATTTAAGGAGACCGTCTAAGGTTGTTGTCTTTCATCCAGACAGCTTGACTTTGCTACATACTGCCTTTGCCTTCTATTACATCTTGTCTGACAAGGAACTTAGCTATTCATTTTGTTGGGACTTCAGAGGTGAGGTAGTGGTGGGAGGGAGATGATTAGCATGCCAGGAAGGACGGGCTGCCTGAACAAAAAAGGTTGGATCGTGCTTTTTCAGCTATGGTCTCTAATGGGAATCATCCTTTTAATTCTGCCTTTTAATTCTGTCGTAAGCGTTTAAGGCTGTTGATCTGACCATGGAGATTTTAGCATAGCAATGTGATGTCTGGGAACACACTGACCACCTTTACACAATTATAAAATGCCTCATATCTGGATTGTGTCTACATCTGATTTAGCTGGATTAATGCTGGAATCCTTGCAACTAACATTTTATGGGTTATGTTTTTTTCATTTTAACATGACAGGGCTAAGCATTTTGTTGGTTGTTTACATGATGTAAGTTGTATATTGTGTGTAGATGTGTTTTTGTGTACTTGCATACTGTTTAACCAGAGTTTGCTGCCCTCTTGAGAGACTCTTGTACATATGGCTATTTATTTCATATGAAGTGTGTGTATGAGACTGTGTGTGTGTGTGTGTGTGTGTGTGTGTGTGTGTGTGTGAGAGTGAGAGAGAGAGAGAGAGAGAGAGTGTGACATGAGGGATTATTGGAACATGTGTTCATTTAAAATGCAAACACTCACCATGTTTTTTGTACCTTGTAATGTTGAACAAGCAGATGGTAGCCAGTCCACATTTTGTCAGGGTGGCTCCTCACACATAAATCTGTACCTGAGTGAACAACAAGAACACATTTACTATCCTGTCTTCTGCACTGTCCCCTCTCACAGTGTGAATCTTTTTGGCCTTAGACTAATCACATCCTCTCTGTTTATGTCTGTGCCACGCTGCTCTTTTTGGTTTTGTAAAGAAACTGTAGCAGGAAGAATCCTACAGGGGGGTGTTTCATAAAGAAGACTCAGATAAGCTGGGCTTATTGTGAAAAGCCTAGCTTGAATGAGCCTAACAAATTAAACCAGGATTAAAATGTTTCATGGCGCCAAGTTTGAGCTAACGTAATCAGACTCAAGCCAAGTCTGATTAAAGAACTGTTCTTTCATATGTCTGTAATATAAAAGTATTAAAGCAAAAGAACAAAAGCACTGTTATAAACAAAGCAAAATGAAACCTTTGGTAGCATGTTGTAGACCGGGTCAGCTCAGACTCTAACACAGGTAGAGATTAAGCACTACTTAACTCCCATGTGTGCTTGTTATCATTCCATCTTGGGTTCAAGTCCTGTTTGAGTAGTATGAATTTTCTTTGTATTATAAATGCTAAAATTGATGTGCAATATGTATTAAACAACTTTGAAGTATCAAATACAACCCCAGTCAGGTTTTATTTGCGAGAAAATAAGATCATTTGCATTTTCTTGGGTTCTAAAGTTCATTCTGGACAAGTGATATAATAGCCTCCATATGCTTGTGCAAGCTCTGTTTAAATACCTACAGATTGGTTGTCTGCCCTGCATGTATTCTCAATAGTAGTATTTATGGATTTATTTAATTTATATGAGAGAAGTGGTACTGCAGTACTGCAGAGTTACAGCCATGGGTCCACTGTGTTTATTACCTTTTCATTTAATTACTTTAATAGCCAAAAGCAACACAAGACTTCTACAGCCTACAGCCATGCTAGCAGCTACAGAGGAATAGTGGGGCTTTGAGGTAAATGCTAATGTCAGCATATGAACAGTCTCTCAATTACAAATTAAATTAATAATATATTAATATATATGAATATTAAATTCAATACATTAACATGCTTTTAATTAGTAATTAATCAATTAATCAGCTTAGTTTAGTATGTTAGTTTGGTATCAGCTGAGCCTGATAAATTTTGTTGGTATTTGGTCAAATACCAAAGTATTGGATAAATTCAGTTTTGTTAATTTGATGATGGCGCTAGGTCAGAAGTCATGCTGAACCACAATTGTCAAGAGGAGATAACCAAAGTCATTTGGCTCATCATTTGGGAACCATGAATGTCTGTACCAAATTTTGTGCCAATCTATACAGTAGTTGTTCAGCTATTTCAATAAATAAGTGAAAACTTTTACCTGATGGTGGCCCTAGAGGAAAAGTCAGGGGATCACCAACTTCTTAAGGATTGATCCTCTGGGGAACATGAATGTCTGAACCAAATTTCTCAGCAATATATCCTGTATATGTTGAAGTATTTCACTTAAAAGCAAAACTGTAAACTTAATAGGAGGAAATACCCAAATTATTAGAATACATGAAATGTTTTAGTGTGGACAAAGTGGTGGTTTAATCAGAATTTCCTGAAAATAAGTCAGATTTACTGAAGTAAGCATGGCTTAACAGGCATTCTTGCTTTATGAAACACCCCTTGTGTAAGTGACAAAACAAAGTGCTAAGTGGAGGAGGTGACTGATAGAAATAGCTGGGAAACAGGATGGTTTGAAAGCACCAGATGGTTGTAGTGCGTGTTTGTAATTGTAGTGTAATCACAATGACAGTGTCAGCTCTCACCAATGGCTATGACCCCTTAGCTTTGTAACCGATGACAAAATGTTCTTTTCACCATTTACACTGTCTACACACCAAGTGCATGTTTTGGAAAAAATAAAGTCCATTACTTACTTAATGGTATAGCTCTCGTGATGTTTGTCCCTTGAATATGACCTTTGCTAATGCTTTGTTTTGTTTATTATTTTAACTATTTTGACATGTGAATTATTGGACATTAAGTTGGACATCTAGGTTTATATGGTGTTGAAACTGATTGAACAATCAAATGCTTTTATGGTTGTTTTTAGGGTGAAATAAAATGGATGAATGAACATACAGTACGTGGACACTGTAACTGTTTTGCAGGTCACAAGTAACTTTCCAGGTCAAGTCCATAGAGGAGAGAGGTAAGTCCCAAGTCGAGACCTACAAGTCCAAGTCAAATCCAAGTCCTATAAACTTTGTCTTTCAAGTCCTAAACTTGTTATTATTTACCCTAAACCAAACTTAATTAATTTAACTTTCTACTGCATGTTGTTGCCATTAACCAACAGAAACTCTTTTTACCCTCACACCCTTCCATTGATAAACATGTTAAATTTTACATATTGTAATGTCTGATGATTCTGATTTATCAAACACCCTTTCAGGAAGCAGAGCCACAAGTGTTACAGTGCCAGAAAAGAGTAAAATGAATATGACTATTTAACACCTTTAAATCAAGATATCTTCAGTCATGTGCATGGATCTCTAAATCATAACTGATGGTTTAAAGACATATTTTATTTTTATATATACATATATATTCCTAAATAGCGATTTTCTGTTTGTTGCGTCAAGGTGATGATGTACAGTCATGCAGTGTGCAGTTAGGTTACTTGTTAGGACAGCAACATGCTCAGTGATAGACATGCGTTATGATTAAAAATGATGACCCTAGTCAGTGATTTTGTTGGCAATAATGGACATGGGGACATTTATGGTCTAGAGGGGAAAAGGAACCTGATCAACTGGTTTGTGTCTTCTCCAGCTGATAGTGAGGACAGTGAGCTTGAGGTTGGTGACAGGAATCTCTTGAGGCAGTGATGGAGAATGGATGAAACCATGCTGTCCTGGTCTTTACACTGTAGAATTAGATATTTCTTAAACCAAAAATGACCCATATTAGTATTAACATAATTTTATGAAGAGTGGGGTGGAATAGGATGGAAGTAAGGTAAAAGAGAGAATAACATGTCGTTCAATATGTTGTATTTCTTATGCAAAGGCAGGAGTGCAGAAAATGTAATGGCCATCTCTTTTACTTCATAAAGACCATAAATGTATATGTTTTCTAATAAATTGTAATACATATATTGCATGTTTTCACCAAATAATCGTTCAACAGAAATCTGATGTTCCTTGGTGTTTTTATATCCATATGGCATATAAATATAATATATAGTGAGGTTGATCAGTTTGGGGATTGATACATTATCAGAGGTCCCCCAACATAATTTGTGCAGTAGAGGGTTAATTGATTTTTCCAAACAGTTAGTTTAGAAAATACTATAAAATGCTTTTAAAATTTGTATTCATTACAAATCAAATAAATGTTAAAACACTGAACAGCAAAACGGTCAGATGTGCCTCAATGTTACTTGTTGGATAAAATCCAAGTGAGGTCACAAATCACTGGTGTTAATGTCAAAGTAAAGTCAGGTCAAGCCTAAAGTGACATGAGTCTGATTCTTGTCCGAGTCACTGGGCTCCAGTCCAAACCTCTCATTTATAATAAATAGATATATAAATATTCTACACAAATATCGTGTACACATACACATACTGTTTGTACAGTGCACTCCAGCACATTGGATTAAAAACGAAACAATTATTAGGAAGTGCTAAATTTCAGCATTGTAACTACTTTACCTTCACTCTAAACCTACCACTTTAATTTGCATCTGTGGGAGAAAGTTTAATTCATAGTATGCAGCTGATCTCACCGTTGTCGTATTCTTGAGAAATTAAATATACTAACTTTTGATAATGTCATTAAAATTGCTGATATTAAACTCAACTTCCCAAATAACCAGGCTCCTCGGGTGCTCAGTGACCTGATGAAGCCTCTCAGGGTTTCTGGATGTTCAGGATAAGGAGTATTTTTGTGAAGGCCTATCTGTGGTGTGTCATCACAGCATTTATTGGTCGATGCTATATAGGCTACTCGTCCCTATAATTAACATTAAATAAACATATAAAGCACTTGTAAGCCACAAAAAGTGCTATATAATTATATATATATTTATATTACTCAATAAAGGCTTATCTTATCTTAACTCATACAGGAAGGTCTGATTTTTGCGATCGATATGAAAGTGTAGACCAAGTAATGGTTCTAAGATGTTATTTGGAGACAATAAACTTGATTCTGAGCCTTAGAGAAATGAACCTGAATTATTATTTAAAGATATATTTTGCTGAGAAGTTCAGGGGATACGTGTCATGGTATTTTTTATTTCTGTATGTTGGAAGAACTAATTCGATTTAGGGGATATTTACATTTTGTTTTTATTATAACAATTATATTAGCATTTGAATTATTATATATTTTATGTATATATGATATACATTTCTTTATTTTTAGTATTAATATTAGAATCGCGAATCATATTTCTTACCACTTGGTGGCGATAATGCCCCATTTTGTTTATTGCCAACCGCCAAATAACATCATGAAGAAGAAGCAGCAGGAACAGGCACTGCAGCACCGCCTACTAGTATTTACGGTCACATGTAGAAACATAACTATAGATAGACTGCAAAACTTCACCTGTACGCACATAACGTTACATTTAATGCCAGTGTTTGTATTGTACGTCTGGTTTGTTCACGTTAGGTACTCACCGTTTGAAAATGGGAAGGAAAGTGACTCTTGCCACTTGCTCGTTGAATCAGTGGGCTTTGGACTTTGACGGAAACTTGGAGAGAATACTGAAGAGTAAGCCAGACTGTTAATTACTACTAATTTACTGGACAGTTGTGTCTTTGAAGCAGTTTCATTAGGAATCCATCACTGATAGACTGTTTCATTTAGATAACAGGGACAATTAACCTCATGGAGTTATGACATTTAAAAAATGTTGCATTCTTGGATTTTTCAGTGGAAATGAAGTGGTTGTAGAAAACAAGTTTATGTTGCATTTTAAATGTCATTACCCAGCTTGCAGTGCTTTACACAGTTTGGGGAGTCACATGCCTTTAACAGCACACACACACACACACACACACACACACACACACACACACACACACACACATACACACACACACACACACACATACACATACACATTTAACTTTATGTCCTTATGTCCTTACTTACTTAAAGTAATATTTTACATTCAAAAACATATAAAACATATGCACATCTTGTAAAATGCATTGTTATAGATTGAACTACACGACAGAGTATGAAGTGGTGATAATGAGCTTCACTTCAACCAGCCACAACAGAGACAGTAACAACAGCTCTGGAGGGTAATGAGGGCGAAATAAAGCTTTCTCCATGTTCCTGATGCACTGTGTTGGAAATACTGTAGGTTCACTTTATATGAAACAGTGCACATTGCCATCTACTGGTAAAAGAAATGTGCTGCAGATGACCTGCACTTACATCAGAATTTGCCAAGTATGTTTACTTACACAAGGAATTTGACTCTGGTCTCCAGCAGTTCACAGTGTACTGACACAGTTCCAAGAACAAATAACAAGACATATAACAATAAAAATACATATACATACAGTATATATAAAGTATGTCTTATATAATCTAATATATCTATATAATATATTAGACACTTTATACAGGTCAGACTGTCACTGTACATGGTTACAAATAGGGCAATAGTGCTTGGGAGTGTAAGTTAGGTTACTTTTTATAGTCATGCATGTAGATTTACATTTGACAGTGATAGATAATTGGTACATTGTAGTTGGAAGGATTAATTGATTAGTCAACAGAAAACAAATCAGTGACTATTCTCATAATCTGTTAATCGTTTAAGTTTGTCTTTTTTAATGCAGCAATGTCAAACATTAGATTCAGTGTTCCTATATTTTAGTAAGTTGATTCTCTTTGAGTTTTTGACTGTTGATCAGACAAAACAAGATAACATGATGATAACATGTTGGGCTATAGGAAATTGCAATAGGCTTTTATCACTGTCGTATTTTACAGATCAAACGATTAATCATGTTTAAGAAAATAATCTGCAGATTAATCGATAATGACAATAATCATTACATTGCACAATTCGTATATTAAACTGTAATAAAATGTATAATTTGTTAGTACAGTTGATGTTTTTTGTATTACAGGGAGCACAGTAGATAGTTAGGTATTCTATATTGGACACAAACATTTGGCAAGGTGTGGTGAAAATGGCTTACTGGTGAAAAGAAGGTGACTGGTTTAATTCTCCTACTGTGACCCGTGTGCGTGCATGTTTTAACATTTTTCTGTTGATTTTGTAAATTTGAGTATGATTAATCTCATCTGATAGTATTGTTGATGGGAAATGTTGGCATAGAAAGTTAATAAAATGTAATTGGATATATATAACTTTCTAGTGCCTTTCAAGAAGTATTCACCCCACTTAGAAGTGTTCATGTTTTATTGTCTTATGATATTAAATCAAAGTAGATTTATGTGACTTATTTGACACTGATTAACAGAAAAAGACCAGATCTCTACAAAGTAATCTCCATTAATTACACATGTAAAATACATGTTTGCAATATTCACTCCCTCCAAGTCAGTATTTAGTAGATACACCTTTGGCAGCAGTTTCAGCCTTGAGTCTGTGGATTTTCTATCAGCTTTGCACATTGGGACTATCTGGCAATTTGTCCCCATTTTTCTTTGTAAATGTCTCGAGCTCTATCAGGGTGCATGGGGATCATGAGCCAAAAATTCTCGATTGGATTGAGATCTGGACTCTGACTTGGCCACTCCAGGACATTAACATTGTTGTTTTGAAGCCAGTCCTGTGGAGCTTTGGCTTCATGCTTTGGCTCATTGTCCTGCTGGAATATAAATCTTCCCTCAAGTCACAGGTTGCTTGCAGACTGCTTTCCATGTGAAATCAAGCACCCAGTGTTTTTGGAGCTTGACCCACACTACAGACTAAAAGTCAGGATACCTTTCAACCTTGTCTCCTGCAAGTACAATAAAACACTGGAGAACTGAATTCTTCTCCCACCAGTGGTCTATACACACAATAAACCAACAATCATTTTTGCCAAAAAACAATGATTCTGTCCTCTCTGTTGTCTGTCTCTGTGTTTCTCTGCAGGTATTGAGAATGCAAAGGCTCGTGGAGCCAAATACAGACTGGGCCCTGAGCTGGAGATAAGGTATGATGGGAAAATTCATTATTTTAAGGTGCTTGTTCAGGTTTCACACTGTTAATAAGAAGTGCACCTCTTCCATTTTTGAGACGGTATGCACAGTATTTTCCCATATTAAAATGTAATTGTATGAATCTCAGCCGAAATTGTCATTGTGCAAAATATCATTACTTTAATTACTAAACTCACAGTTTTTCCTCATCTTTGCTTCCTTGTCTGTCTTTGCATACTCAGCTGACATCTGTTTTTCTAATTCACTGCATTTTTATAGCGGGTATGGCTGTGCAGATCACTTCTATGAGTCGGATACACTACTCCACAGCTTTGAGGTCCTGAGGAAGCTTCTGGAATCTCCCATCACCCAGGACATCATCTGTGATGTGGGAATGTTGGTATCACCATCAAACAGTCAGACCAGTCCAAAAACAGTATACAGTCTAAGCTGTCCTGTCTTTAAACCTGCATGAGTCAACATGATACTTTGGCAGCACCCAGTGGCAGGAGGAGATAATTGAACATTTGAAAGTTTATTTTCCATAAATCATGGAAGGCAACAGTCGATATACTGCAAACTGCTGTGACCCTATATATTCTCTTGTCTTTTGCAGCCCTCAACCCTGAATTTAAAGTCCCCCTCCACTCAAAAGAAATGTTTTTCTTCTTGTTCCGACAGTTGAATGTTTGAGCTTCACTATGCAGAATGATGTATGTGCAGTTTGACACTAGAAGGCTGTTTTCACATTCATCTGCTGAAAGTGCTTATTGAAAATCAGATTTTTAGGGGTGGGCCTATGAGCATGATTTGTGACATCACAACTAGTTTGGAGTCACTCCTAGTCCAATATTCAACTTATACAAGTGTGATGTGGAAAATTGAAGCCTCCAGAATGGACTTTACAGTGAAGTAGGAGACATCTTGTGTCCATCAGTTAAACTTTAGAAATGAAATATATTTGCATATTTTGTATATTATTATGGCAATTATACTTTTTTTGTGAAAAAAACATATCAAGCACACATTATTGTTCTTAGAGTATTTTTATATGTCTTAATATGTGTCTGGAGGGGATCTTTAAACTATCAAAACAAGTGCATTTTACCTTAAAATCTCACTTTGTGCAGCTTTAGGTCTGGTGTCACATTTGACAAAGTTATGAATTCTGCTTCCCTCAGGCCCATAATGCATCACAATGTCCGCTACAACTGTCGGGTGCTGTTCCTTAACAGGTACGTCTGCACACCGGTCCAGCCTCACAACACACCAGTTTGCCTTTTTCTATTTTCATACATTTAGTAGACTTTTTTCATGTTCAGTAGGAGCATATGGAGCACTTTCAGATACAAATGGCTTATTTTATGATGTAACACTCATGTTTACTCAACAGCTTAATCAATAGTGTAGATTAAACTGTTTTAGGAACACACAGAACTGATTCATTTTTCTTCCATCTTGTAGAAAGATTCTGTTGATCAGACCTAAAATGCTGATGGCTAACCATGGGATTTACAGAGAGATGCGCTGGTTCTCACCTTGGAACCAGTTAAGGTTGGTCCATAACCGATTGTGTTGCATTGATATTTTAAGACTCTCATAGTCTTTGTATCTTCATGAGAACCCAAGTTCTTGATATTTTATTAATTATTTCAGCAAAGCATTTGATGTTTTAGTACTTTCATTTGCAGTTAATTTTACAATGTAGTTTTAGGTCTTTGTTTGGGTATAAACAGGTCAATACAGGGATGTTTTCCACATAGATTTATTCTAGTTATTGAACATTATAAGTTTGCCTCTCCATTTACTGAATTATCTAAATCAGGACCTCAACGATAAATTATTGCACATAAACATGGGGACCTTCCAAGAGACAGAACGTGGAAATCTGCGCAACAGAGGCTGAGATATCCTCACTTTTAGTGAGGATATGCAACAGGATAGCATCTCTTTGTTAGACCTCTGCCTGGTAAATGCCAATGTCTTTCAAAATGCAGTAACATGGTTTTCCATCTGCACCTAAGTGAACTATCACAAGGGGTATACAGATGTTGGCCTTGATCCATTTCAAACCTGCCTCCCAACAGGAAGTTAAATTAGGAATTAAAAATTAGTAGCGGTCCTTTAAAGGACCTCTGATACTTTGGGAAATATGCTTACTTGTCTTAAAAGTGCAGTGTATAGAATTTAGTGGCATCTAGTGGAACGGACTTGGCAGAAATGAAATATAATATTCAAAAGTATGTTTTACTTAGTGTAGAATCACCTGAAAATAAGAATTGTTGTGTTTTCGTTACCTTAGAATGAGCCCTTTATATCTACATAGGCAGCGGGTCCACTTCCAAGGGAGCCTACCATGTTTCTACAGTAGCACAGAACGGACAAACCAAACACTGGCTCTAGAGAGGGCCTTTCGCATTTTTTGGGAGTTCCGCAGCCACCGTAGGTTCTCCTACACGCTTGGAAGGGGAGGGTGAGGGGAGTGGTATTCAGGTGGTTTGAGATCTGCAACCTCACCGCTAGATGTCACTAAATCTTACATACTGGTCCTTTAATTTCATCTCTTTAGGTCCAATACAGACATACTGTAGCTGTAGCCTAGCTTAGCACAAAGACTGAAAAGGGGAAACAATTAGCTCTTCTCAAAAGTGAAATAATACACATTTTTACAACTCTGTCAAGCTGTCATATTTACATGATGTAGATTGTTAGCTAGCAAGCTAATCACCATTATATTCAAAAGTCAGCTGGGTTTTATTTAGAGTTAGGACAGTTATCAAAGCTATACCCCACCATTAGGACAATGCTCATTAACGAATGTTGGAAGAGTTTCTGTAAGTGTGGAATTCTGATACCATTTTGTTCACCACTGGGATTTAACTCACTTGTGGAAAGGATATGGATGGTAATAAGAGTACTTGTCATTTTGCTTATTTCAAGGAAAGTAGAGGAGTATTTCCTGCCCCGAATGATCCAGGAGGTAACAGGGCAGGTAAGAAACCTGTCATCACCTGTGTTTAGCTAAGACTTTGATCAGTTAACAGAAGATCCAGGCCATTTATTCTGCACATTACAGTGTATTTTATTCGTGTGTTTTTGTGTCCATCAGGATACAGTCCCATTTGGTGACTGTGTACTCTCCACAAAGGACACCTGTATTGGCACTGAGATCTGCGCAGAGCTATGGAACCCCAGAAGGTAGAGCAACAGATTGTAATATTGGAAACAGTTATAACTCCTAATGACTGGATGTTTTCTCTTTTCTTCAGCCCTCATATTCAGATGGGTCTAGATGGGGTTGAAATCTTTACCAACTCCTCTGCTAGCCACCACGAGCTCCGCAAAGCTGACCAAAGAGTAAACCTGGTCAAGTCAGCCACCACCAAGGTATAACAAATTTGTGATTGTCCTTTGTACAAACATATATCGTTTAAGACAAATACAGATTTGGAGTTTAATTAATGGAAAAACATCTCAATTGCAATATTTGTCAGGAAAATACCTGAATTTGTTTAGCTCTACCAACAATTGGCAAGAAACGTTTTGCTTTCATTTGTCACCCATCTGTACATACACAGACAATGCAAAGCAGAGATCTTCAGAGGGCAGCATGGTACCACAAGTCTAGGACACAGTGCTTCCATAACATTGTGTCTTTTTAGAATAATTCCTGCAATATTTTTTGAGTATGCAATAGTAAAATCAGTACTACATTCAGTGTGTTGTTGGTGTTCCTCCAGAGTGGAGGTATCTACCTGTATGCCAATCAGAGGGGCTGTGATGGAGACCGGCTCTATTATGATGGTTGTGCCATGGTGGCCATCAACGGGGACATAGTGGCGCAGGGAGCACAGTTCTCCCTAAATGATGTGGTATGTATGGACATGAAAAGAACCAGACCTGGGTCAGAATGTACCCACAAAAAAGTCTCTGTGTATTTAAAATGAGAAATGATAATGGGTGTTGTGTTTACTGGAGGAAGGCAGATCAGTGCAGTGTGAAAATGTATATTGGGAAGGTGTTGTCAGGCAGGCAACTACAGTCTACAGGCAAATGTGATGTGAAGATGAGACAAGCACAAGAGAGCCAGACTGATGTATGTTTGTTTTTGTGTGTATGTGTTGTAGGAGGTGATTACAGCTACTCTTGACCTTGAGGATGTGCGTAACTACAGAGGAGAAATATGCCAGCCACACATGGTGAGACACCTTTTCCACTCTAACAGCAACCACTGTAATGCAAGACATTTCCAAAATCAACTACCTGCAAGACTAATCAGCCTCAGCTGTACTTTGTGTTTAGTACTAATTAGAAAAACTAGTTTATCATCTGAGCTTAACTAAAATGTGGCCATTACACCTGCTGAACATCAACATGTTGAAGGGAACATATTCTGCACATTTCCAGGTCTATATTATATTCTGCTACAGGAATATCTTTGCATGATTTACAGTTTGAGAAATATTTATGTTATACTGATCCTTTATGCAGCCCCTCAGTTCAGCCTCTGTCTGAAACAGACTCTAGCTCCTGTCTCTTTAAGGCCCGCCTCCTGATGAGCCCGCTCTGTTCTAGTTGGCCAGCTGCCCCTCGGGAGACCTCCTACCGTTTGGGAGGCATAGGGGTATCAAGGAAACATTAAAAAAATGAATGACTGCTAGCCCACTATTTCTTAAGTCGTAAATTTGCAGGAAGCCCACATTCCTCTCTGAGAGTATCCCTCTCCTCCTCTTTTTCTTTTATATACAATAAGTATAGCTAATAAGTTTAGATTTATCACCAAGTCATTGTATTTGTCTGTTCCTTCACAACAGAGATGAAGGCCACTGTATTCAGTGTTCATGACTTTCAGGTATAAGACTGATTCATTTGATTTAATTATTTTTCCTCCTAATTAATAAATGAATTATTAATTTGCTTAATCAGCTTGTCAGCAAGGTAGAAAAAACAGTGCAAACAAAGCGTTCAGAGCAGGTTGAAGCCCTGATTTGACTTACAGGGGGCATTTCTATATACGCTCAACTCAAACATGGTCAAAGTTCCAAAACTTAACATAGATATCTGACATCATAAAAGTATATAAATAACAGCAAACCACAAAAAGCATAATATGGTCCCTTTATCATTTTCATTGTGAGCGTGTTAGCATGCTGACATTAGTGAATACAGCCTCACACAGCTGCTAGTGTGTTTGTAGACTCATAAGACTTGTCTACACAGGAGGGGTTTCAGCTGCGTTTTTATACTTTGTCTATTTTCTTCTAGTTTTATGCAAATGACTACAGTGATTGTGTGTTGCACTCTGAGCGCTGCCAAAATCCAGGTGATTTAAGATGGTGAATGTGGTCATTACACCTGCTAAATATCAAAATGTTAACATTGTTTTTGTGAGCAGGATTGCAAGCAGGATGTGCTCAGGTACAGTATTGAGTGTAGGTCACTCACATTTTGGAAGCGCTTAGAGCCCAACACACGTTCACTGTAGCTACGCATGTAAAACGGAAGAAAAAAGACTTGAAGTGCAAAAATAAGTTTCACATAGCACAAGTGAAACATGAGCCATTACACATTATGTAGACAGCTGTATTGATTAGAGTAAAAGTGTCTCTAAGTTAACAAGTTAACTAACATAGTATGAAGCATAAGCATTGTTGCTATGGCTACCTATAGTTTGTTAATGTACTTTAGGTTGCATGCTGATTTAGAACAGTGGTTAAACTAGTGAGCTACTGTCTTGATGCGTCATATTAATAGAATTTGCCCAGTGGCAAAATCCAAACAATAAGCTTATGTAGGTACACATAAATCTTTTAGTAGTCTAAACTTAACATTTTTACTATACTTGTTCTGTGGCCTGTGGCACTATAACCTATGTCAACATATTGAAAGTGTATTGAAATTTGAATTTGAAAGAGACTTGGTTATATAATATATGAGGTGCAGCTGTGTTTACAGTTGAGTGTACATACTGTATGTCTTTATTGACCCGGGGTGAAAGTAGCAGGCCTTACATTTATGTGTCACATATTACAGCTAATGAGACTGGAGCAGAGGCTGCTTTAGGATCAGGCTCTCATGATGAGGTCTCATGATGGGATGGGGTGCTCCTCTCTAAACAGAGGTCTGAGCAAGTTGAAGTAGATCACAAAGTTATGTTCCCATCAAATCTGTGCCAATACTGGTGTGGCCTGAAATCAGGTTTCAAGTGGAGATGGAGAAAATTGAGTCAATGCTGCTCAAATGAGCAAAATATTCACAGAATATAGGACAAATACTAGTATGATTCAAATTCAGTAATACACAAATTTATAACACAAACCAGATATTAACCTAACATTAAAACATATGCTGCTGGAAAAAACTTGAATACAGTCTGAAGTCAATCCATCCATACATCTTTAAGCTGCAATAATCATTATTTTTATTTGACAGGATAAGGCTGGCGAGTTCTTTGAGAAATGTAGAATGTAGTATGGCTCAATGGGTCAAATGACAGGGGCAGGCTGGGAGCTGATTGGCAGAGAAGACAGGGAGCAGGGCAGGGCTAATGAGACTGATGCAGGGCTGGTGTGTAGATGAGCAAAGGAGGGAAAAACAAGCACAGGAACACAGGAGGGAAAAACAGAGCAAACAGAAAACACAATAAGGAGATTAAAGAAAGTCTTAAATGCCAGCAGGCCAAATGCAAACAAAAAAACACTGCTACAGAGCTAAGTGGGCTGCAAGATAATCTGAGAGACATGTAACTCAAAGTCCAAAACACAGATTGGTCTGGAGAAGGTTATGTTCCGAGTTCCGGTTTAAATCGGCTATAAAAAGCGCCGACCTTTCACTAACCACCTGATTTGCTGCCAAGTCCGTTTAATACTGCTGGTACTGCAGCTATTAGAACACAGACTAGAAAATTGATTAGTATTTTATCATATTTACTATTGTTTTGATATGTCATATTGTAAATTATATATAGGTTAGGGTTACTAGTGGGGTGGGATTGTGTTAAAATATAACAAACTGTATTTCAAATTGTAAAAAAAAAAAACTTATCTCTGAGTGCAAGTTTAGGGTTTGTTGAGCCAGCTCACACAAAGAAAGCCTGGGGATGTTGAACTTACTTTGTAGTACACCTCTCTGGTGCCAGACTGGGACAGAACTATAACAGAGTCCATAGAGAATTGTAAACTCATGATGTGCTAGTGTGGCACATAGGATTTTTATATGTAATTGCCCACTTACTTAAATATTTTATTTTATATGTATGCACTTTATCTTGCATCTTTACAGACACCCCCCTTTCAATTTCAAACATTTCAATTTTGAGTATAAAAGACACCAGATCACCTGCAGGTATATAAGCTGTGGGTTTGCGCTGCGTTCTTCAGTTGGCAGTTAACACCTGAACCAGTAAATCCACTGAGGATCAGCCGACTCACTATTGTGTTTTTCATTTATTCTTTCAGAATAAGTCATTTCTAAAATATGTCACCCCTTGAGTCAGTTTGCACTCTATGGGTTTAACACTTTCAGCTTGTTACACTGCCCCCAAGTGACCATAATCAATCACTGCAGCTTTAAGCTATCCATTTCATACATCGCATCTCCAGTCCATCAAAATGTGATTCAAGGCTGACAGGATTTCATGTCATACATGTATCCCCTTCTCTTGTAAGTGTCTTGAGCACATACAGAATTTTAGAAAGGACACTGTTGTCTTCACCCTTTGTGTCCTCTTTGATTGATTGTTTTTCTGAGTATGTAATCTCACTTCAAATTTCCCAAGTTTATTGTCTTTACTTTTATATTTTTGTAAAGTTAAAGTCACACATAGTTCATTTACATGTGTCACTTTGTCTTGCCGCATCGATGTCACTCTTATATGACTCCAGGAAAGTGAACCCAAACCTTGCCACAGGGTGAAAGTTGACTTCTCTTTATCCAGTGGTGATGATATCTACCTCCCCACCCACCAACCAATAACATGGCACTTTCATACACCAGAGGAAGAGATCAGGTACAAAATAGATTTGATTTAGTACAAAAACCAGTATGTTTTAGTTTTTCAGAAGGCCAATCAAAGAAACCTTCAGGCAAAAATAACACAGTATTTGACTCCTGTGTTCAGTCTAGGACCTGCCTGCTGGCTGTGGGACTACCTGAGGAGAAGTGGACAGGTGAGGAGGAACACATACATTATAAACTGAGTGCTGCTGAATTGTGTGTGTGTCTCATTATTATGATTTTGGTCCTTAAATCATTCAGACTAACAAGTAATTAGATTCTGACTGTGTGTATCTGATGGTTCTGGTTTGTGTTCCAGGCTGGTTTTCTGTTGCCTCTGAGTGGAGGCGTCGACAGCTCCTCCACCGCCTGTATTGTCCACTCTATGTGTGTGCTACTTTGCCAGGCTATAGAGGATGGCAGTGAGTATCATTCAGTTTGCCAAATGGCCAAATTCTTTAAATGTAACTGTTGATACATGTTCTTTTAAAGGATATGTCTGCTGATATTCTTTATTTTTTTCTCAATTGTCAACAAATGCCATGAAAATACAAAAACCAACAATGAATTGATCTACTAACAAGTATTGTGTGTGTATCAAAGCCTTGTCTTCCTCTGTGCCTTAGAGCTCCATTATTGTCCAAAAACTATTAAAAACACATCAGTGAGCCACACCACTGCACTGGGTGACATGTTCCTTCATTACCATGAACACACACATTGTAGTTTATTTTCACTCAATCCCACACACACCGTCCTGCTGCCAGAAATACTCAGTAGAGCAGCAAATGTGGATTAATCTGCTGCTGAAAATAGTCCCCAACAAATGCACAATTTTGAGTATCCAGCTGTTTTAGAAAGTTATTAAGCCTTTTTTTAAAATCAACGTATATGTTAATTACTTAATTACCTGTTTGTAAAGTCTAGTTTTATCTTTTAACCCTTTGTGCCAAAGGGACGCAATTTGCATCAAAATCAAAACCGTACACACCGTAAAAATCAACTGAACCTATCTTACAAAGATGACAGTTTCTCTGTGATGTGTTAAAGATAAGCATTAGTAAATCCACTTTGAAATCTTCCTGCTGTGGGTTCCGCCTCGAGTCTTGATTGCATGCCACCCTCCTCGGTCTCCTATCTTTCCTCTCTCTTTTCCCTCCATTCTGTCTTCCCTCCCTCCTTCCATCCTCTCAGACACTCAGGTACTGGAGGACGTTCGCAGGCTGGTTGGGGATGAATCCTACCGTCCTCAGCAACCAAAGGAGCTGTGTGGTCGCATCTTCACCACCTGCTACATGGCCAGTGAAAACTCCTCAGTTGACACCTGCAACCGGGCCAAAGACCTGGCCAATCAGATCGGCAGGTAGGCGGGACTGAAGGTGTTTTGTTTAGGACATTATAAGCTGCTGTATAGCATCTGCCTAAAGAAGTTTTTGGTAATGGAGTGTTAAATACTAATTGAATCATTGTTGTTAATTTGTAAAATCAAACTTAGATAATGGCCAAGAATTAGATTGTTTTCAGTGTTAACAGAATACAGCACATGAAAAATAGATATAAATATGGGCTAGTAAACATAATACGATCACAGATGTAATGTAATCAGAAAATATTAAGACAAATCATAAAAGTATATACAGGTGGTAAAAAGTAGAGCATACTGTGCATACTGTTAAGTTTACTGTGGTATGTATAAAATAAAAAATGTACAAATTAATGCTGAAACAATTCATTCATTAGTTGATCAACATATAAATACTAAATAATTGAATAATAGAATATTTAAGCAATTTATCAAGCAGAAGTCTCAAACAAAAACTCATGAATTGAAAGAATAATTGTCAGATGAATCCATAATGAAAATAATCATAACTCAGTCCTAATACAAATGAGAACATATGCAGTTTGATAATAAAATACAAAACTCAGTTATACGCCATATATGACAAATGGCATGAAGATATAAAGAAAAACATTTTATTTAGGGCTTATGTACATGACTTGTATGTATTCACATCGACGTGTTCAGAAGCACATGCATACAGTATAAAATGAAAGTGTCATGTATTACCAAAGAAATCAGAATCTATCTTCTATCAACATACATACAAATTCCGACAAGTACAGCCTGATCAGAATGGCATTGGTGATGTGATTTTAGCTTATCCAGGTAGATTGTATCAGTATGTACAGTACAGTCAAAAATTTGGACACACTTTTTCATTCAAGTGAATGGGATAACAGCTAGCCTGACTTTTTTAAAGTGCAAAAATACACTAGCAACACCTGTAAACAACCATTTCTTGTATTGCTAAGCTACGCTAATTGCCTCCTAGCTCCATCTCCATACTAACCATATAGATATGAGAGTGGTACTGATCTTCTCATCTAACTCTTGGCAATTAAGGCAATAAGCACATTTCACAGAATCTTAAACTGTTCCTTTTAGTAACAAGAATTTGCAGTACAGATCTGTCAAAGATATGCACATAACATACTGTCGTTTGTCCATGAGAGAGCACTAACAAATGTATTTTTCAACTGTAAACTGTCCTGCTTAGTGCATTTATTTCTTTGTCACAATTCTTCAATAACCAACTTTACTAGATTTTTGTCAAAAATGTGTTTATGTTAAAAAGTAAATATCAGTGTATTTGTTGTTATCAGATTTGACATGAGGCTTAGGGACTTGAACCAGAGATAACTAAGTACGGAGTACAAAAAGACCAAATCAAACTAGTACAAATGGGGAGGTGGCATATCTGTTTGGCTTGTTTGGTTCCTTTCAGATTAATGACAGGTGGACACAAAAATGTATATTATTTTTTCAACAGAAAATAATATACATTTGTTAAAAATAATATACAGTACATTTTAATAGCTATGGCGTAAACATGTTTTCCTTTCTGTCATTTATCTCTTGATTTGCAGCACACACATGAACATTAACATAGACATGGCAGTGAAAGCCATTCTTGGTATCTTCTCAGTGGTTACTGGGAGGTTGCCTCAGTTTCGCACCAATGGAGGAAGTCACAGAGAAAACCTGGCCCTGCAGAATGTACAGGTTAGACACTCACTCACACTCTGGCTGTGTCTCATAATGGTTTTATTATCACGACAGTTTCTTTGCCTCACTCTATATATCAGTTATTATAGCCTGCACCTTTTTTACTCACAAACATGTGTTGACAGTTTAACCACAGTCCTCACACTGATGTTTCAGTAACACAACTGTGACCGTTTTGTAGTTTTTATCAGCAACACAGACACTTTTGTGTGTGTGTGTGTGTGTGCGTGTGTGTGTGTTCCCAGGCTCGGGTCAGGATGGTCCTGGCCTACCTGTTTGCCCAGCTGAGTCTGTGGGCCAGAGGGAAGCCAGGCGGCTTGCTGGTGCTGGGCTCAGCCAATGTGGATGAGAGGTATTACTGGAGCTATTAGCTTTCTAAAATAAATTTTAGGATTAGGATAGGAGGAAAATAGATGTAGCTCAAGATCAAAGTGGCCTCCATGAGCCAAACTAAGCCAGTGTTCATACAGACAACAGCACTGCATGAAAAAATGCAGCCCCATTATTCATTAAGTGATTTAAATGATTGTGGCCATAATAACTTTTCAGAGCTTGCTGTGCAGTGTTTTTGGCGTCCAATAAACCTTTGAAGGGCCTCATTTCAGCCTGATGAATGCCACCTGTTCACGAGGAAATGCGCACTTCTGCTCTGTTTCATTCACACACAAAAAAGTACTGCTGTCAGAAATCAGCAAGTACATTTATCAGTGTTAAAAGTTGTATTAGAGGAAAACAATATGAATCCAGCTGCTAATGATGTGTTGTCAGAGCAGAAATAAAGAGCTTTGACATGACGTTGCTAAAAAATGTCTTTCTAAAGCAAAGCACTCCATGACTAATAGGCGGTGATGTGACAGTCAAGGAGATATTAGAGGAGAGAATATTACAGCCTACAGTAGGTGATGTTACACTGTCAGCTGCAACACAACATGGTACTGCACAGAGACCTGCAGAAAGACACCGAGGCAGCTGGTTACAACTAATACTGCTGTGCTGAAATATGACACCAAAAATCATAAAACCTAAAAAAAATCTCAGTAGATGAGTAAACCATGATGATTATGATATGGTTTTTGTTTTAGTTTTATATTACATATTTAAACTCCAGATTTATTCAGATGAAGGCATTATAATTCTTAAACCAAATGAGTTTTTTTCCACCTGTGGAGAAAGTCAGAATCTTCGTGACTGGTACGACAGGTCTGGACCACTCATGAATTTCATTTGTACCTCAGGCACAAGACAATTTGCAAATGCCACAAATTCTCTTAAACCACCCGTACATGCCACTTAAGAGCAAATGTGTTTGTATGAGTGCTTCTTGCATGAGACCCATTGTTAGTGAAGTTAAAGCAGCAACTACCAAAAGATAAATGTTCTTTTTCTTCAGAGAGACCACATCTTTGTGGAGAATAATTGTAGCCTAACATTCCTCCCATTGAACCAGTTTTCCTGCTCAGTCTGACAGGGTATTTCACCAAGTATGACTGCTCCAGTGCTGACATCAACCCAATTGGAGGCATCAGTAAGACAGACCTGAAGAGCTTCCTGCTGTACTGTGTGGAGCAGTTCCAGCTCACCGCTCTGACAGGGTGAGAGATTGAAGTGTTGGGTAACATACTTGTTAAGTATTGAGAACACAGACACTGAAAAGGTGCTGAGGCAGCGAAACACCAGTATAATCAGTGTGAGATAGAGACTTGGCCGTGATCTCATTTGTTAGCATTTGTTAGTATTTTTTTACTTGTAAGCAGGCAATGGTATATGTGTTCACACATGAAAACTGCAGCACATTTTAAGATCTGCATTTTTTTTAGGTTTCCTGCAGCAGTCATTGTTTCATGAAGACTTTGTCATAGTCAAACCACAATGGAGCATCTTGTGGTGGTGTTAGTTTATCAGTGGTTTTGGTTTCCTCTGCAGCATCCTGGCTGCTCCGCCCACAGCTGAACTGGAGCCGCTGACAGATGGACAGGTGTCGCAGACAGATGAGGTAGTGAGACAGTCACTGTTCATAATGTATGCCAAAATATAACTGTTGATCTTTTAGCAGAAATGTAATAAAAAGAAGCTCAGTTAAGTCCAGGAGAAAGTAAACAATTTATCATTTTTCCTGGTTGATTATTAAGTATGATAGGGGCCTATTCAAATATTTATTTACTTTTTAGTAATATTAGTATTATTTAAATATTTACCAATAATTTCAATTTCAACCTTTACAGAGACAGTTCTGTCTGTAAAAACTGGCTAATGCCTAAATGCAGTACTTGTACTTTACTTCAATATTTCAATTTAATGCCACTTTATACTCAACTACACTTCAGAGGCAACTATTATACTTTTTACTGCACTACATTTATTTAACAGCTTTAGTTGCTTTGGGAATTCAAATTATGAATACAAAACATAATTAACATAATTAATTAATTAATTATGTTATATTATAGATGAAGCTACCCAGCAGTATGTGAAGTAGCTGAAATTAGCCCCACCTTTACCAGCTACAACATTAAAGTGATACTTACACATTAGTACATTCATAACTAAAATCCAATAATATCATTGACACTTGAACACTCTACCATCCATCCCATAGGACAGTGGTAGGCAAATAGCGGCCCGTGGGCTAAATCGGGACCTCCAACAAAAATATTTGCCCTGTTAACAAAAGCTGAAGTTTTCCCTTTCATAGACTGCATCAAATATTTTACATCACTCTTCACACATCTACAGTAAATAACGATATAAACATAAAGCTCATGTAAATCCCAATAAATATCACCTTGTAACCTTTTTCCATGGTTTTTGGGGTAGTTGCGCCAAGCCATGCACTTAGATGAATAACACAGGAAATGTACATAACATAATCTGCCCAGAACAGATTTATTTCAATAACAGCACATTGCTTCATATAAATAAAGTAGGCCATTGTTTATTGTGTGTGCTTTACTAATGGAATTATGACGTCTGCCCTCAGATACAACTCTAAAACTGTTTTATATATCAATTTTATTCTTAATGATTATAAAACAAATAAACAAACAGAACATATCAAAAACATATTAGGCTGTGTTTTCACCATGCCTACAATGTTGGCCCCCCATTAAACAGTGCTGGAAAATTGGGCCTGTGGTTGAACCTAATTGCTGATCCCTACCATATGATGTGGATATGAATGTGACATAAACACAGAGCTGGAGTCAGGAGATAGTTAGCATAGCTTAGCATAAAGACTGCAAACAGGTAGAAAGGGCAACCCTGGCTCCATCTAAATTGAAAAAGTACACCTTCCATCTATACAATATGCTCCGTACACACGGAGAAATGGGCAGTGGGGTGTGCTTAGGGTGGAAATTGATGGTTTTGATGGACCCAAAGAGGGGGGATGGGTGGCCGGGACAGAAGGGTCTCATTATAATGGGCTGTAACAATTTGTTGACAAACAACAGTTTATCCATCTTCCCAGCACTTTTGTGCAGCATCCTCTTTGGTTGCCTGGCAACCTCACTGTGATGACAAGACTTAAGGAAGTCGCTGTGCTGTTGTTTGTAAAGCTACACATGTAGATCCAGCACATAACCCCCCTAAACCACAAATTGTTTTTATGTTTCTGTTTGACTATGGATTAAACAAACAAGATACAATGTGTTAACTGTTGAGCTTTAGAGGTGTTGGTAGGTGTATTTTTAAACTTTGGACAGAGGCAATAAGAATAATAACAATAAGAAATAAATGGATCTCAGCACTAGTTTGACACTGAAGAGGTTGTAAATGTTTATTCATATGTATATAATGGAAACAATAATTTTGATCCCGTTGAGTGTCCAAAGGATCAGAAACAAACAAGGATTGAAAGAAACAATGGCCACTGGCCTGATATTCAGTTATACCATAACTTATGGTGTGAGAACCAGCAGAGAACCGGGCAGACCTCCTGTCTAAAATGAGCCCACACACAACTGTGTTCTTCCATCACAGAGAAAGCAGTGAAGTCCGTCTCTTCACCTGCATGAAAGCTAGCTGCTGCTTTTCCTGCTAGGAAAGTGGACTTCAGGTCCTGACAGGCTGGGATTTGTGCAGCCTGCACAAACACAATTATTCACAATGATGAAAAATGATAAAATGCTAAACAAAATTAGACACACACAGCAGAGACTGACATCAAGCCTCTCATCTAACTCTTGGAAAGAAAGCAAATTTATCTGAATGTAATTGTCACACAAAACTCAAACAGTGCTGATGGGATGAAACCTGCTGAACCTGATCAAACCTGCTTGAGGAAACTCAAGAGATACACTTTTAAACTGCAAAGTGCATCTCTAGAAGGGACTTAATATTCAAATTTTGATATTTGGAAATCTAAATAAAATCTATTAAAAATGTGTGCTACCTCCCCTATAGGCATAAATCCCATTTGAGTGGGGCTGTGTTGCAGGATAGTCATTAATCATGTTCATGACTTAACAGTAAAGACTCTAAACTGGACTGGTGGCTGAGTTCCTCTTTACATGTTCATTTCTGTTTTCTTCCATCTTTCTCTAACCACCACCATACCTCCCTCCTTAGGCGGACATGGGGATGACCTACTCCGAGTTATCAGTGATTGGACGACTGAGGAAGATCTCCAAATGTGGCCCCTTCAGTATGTTCTGTAAACTCATCCACATGTGGAAGGATGCGCTATCGCCCACAGAGGTCAGTCAATGCCTTCACAGTGTGACACGTTTCTGCCAGTCCACAGCTTTGGGAGATTGTAACACCTCCGCCTGAACTCCTGATTATACAACTGACAGCTCTGCACTTTAGCTGCTTGAGCTAACATTAGCATTAGCTTCACAGACTGACAAACATTAATACCTGAAGGATCAGAGTCAAAGCTTTCAAGGTGAGGAGATTAAAGCGATAACACGATTTTCTTAAAAAGTCTTATGAGAGATTTCAGCAACTCTGGCTGCCAGCTGTCTGTCTGTCATTTACAGCTATCAAGCTATCTGCTAGCTACCTGTCTGACCTTGATGTAAGGCAGTCTCTTAGATCATTTATCTATCTTTTTTTTTTTAATACATCAAAATTACACAGAGTGGTGACTTATAGGTGCAGTTTAAAAGCTCTTGTGATTTAAAATTTACACACTTTCAATATAAAAAAACGATTAATTGTTCAGTCCCAGACAGTTTTTTGGCATTTTGCATATTTAAATATTTTTCACAGTAATTGTCAAATTGGTGTTGAATATTGACAGGAATAATGTGAACATTGTTAATAAATTATTTTGCATTTACTGTAGCAGCTGTTATCAAGGCTTTTATCTAAAAGTGTGTGTTGTTGTGTTCCTTCAGGTGGCGCAGAAGGTGAAGCGCTTCTTCAGGATGTACTCAGTGAATCGCCACAAGATGACCACAGTGACACCGTCCTACCACGCCGAGAGCTACAGCCCTGATGACAACCGCTTTGACCTCCGACCTTTCCTCTACAACACACGCTGGACTTGGCAGTTCAGGTGCATCGACAACCAGGTAGTAATCAATGTATTAGACAAAAAAACAGCATAAAATGTGACAGAAAAAAGGACAATAAAGCAGACATACAGGAGTAATCTGAGAATAAGGATGGTTAACATGATTTATAGTATTTGGTAGAGCTGGAAACAATTATTGTTGGTTACAATGGATATCTTTAAGAAGTTGTTTCCATTTTTCCCACAGGTGTCCCAGATGGCAACAAACACCAACCCCAAATTAAGAGCCTGAGGAGTCCGGTATCCAGAGAAATCTATGAAAACTGTGAAACCATCAGATAATACTTGATGTTTTTGATTGGTCAAACACTTTATCCTGAATGGCCAAGCAAGCCAACCAAGGCAAGAACCATTTTTCTGGGACTATATAGAACCTTTTATTCTACCTCAGTGAAGTTGATAAAAGAAGCTAGTAGCCCATGACACAAACGTGTTAGTTAACTTCATTTCCAAACTTTGCTAAGAGACATGGGGTCATTGTAAGCCTTTCCACATGTGAAAGGCAGTAATACAGTCATTTGAGGTGGAACATGAAACAAATGTCTTGATGATGCTGTAAGATACAGCCAAAGCCACCGTCCAGTTTGTAGTACAGTGAATACATATAAAGAACATGCAAGTCATACACACTAAAAACCAACATTAAATAAAACTATAAAACTATAACTTTGGAAAATCTTTATAATTTCCCTTTTAAAGACCAACATGGTACAGAATTTGCTGTGACTTGCAGTAGTAGCTCTAAGTGTGGCTCTTTAAGTACAAGTTGCATGATCTGTGTTTTAGTTGTTTTGAGAATCATAAAATTGCATCAAATAAATATTGCATATATAATGTTCAGTTTGTACGTTTATTATTAGAAACATGACTCCCTATCAAAATTGTGGTTGTATATTTTGATACAGATTCTCAATCATTGATACCCAAACCTTTATGTTGGAAAATGCTCAGGATTTTGAAATATATAGTAAAAGTAGTTTTCTTTATTTAGGACAGAGTTACAGAGAATTTGGCCATTTACGATAAATGAAAACAAGACACAAAACTTGTCTACAGCCATGCTAGTAGTGCTTTAAGCTAAGATCAGCATGCTAACATGCTCACAGTGACAATGTGAGCAGTTGTTGTTGAGCAGGTATTATGTGTACCTAGCGTGTTAGCATAATAATGTTTGCTAATTAGCACTAAACACAAAGTACAGCTGAGGCTGATGGGAATGTCCAGTGGTGGAAGAAGACATTTTACTTGAGTGAAAAGTAGCAATACTGCAACGAAAAATACTGCAGTACAAGCTGAGGTCTGCAAAGGATTGGCAGCAAAATGTACTTCAACGCTAAAGTACTCATGATGCAAAATGGCCCCATTTAGAGTGCTTTTTCATATATATTCAATTCAATTCAATTCAATTTTATTTATATAGCGCCAAATCACAACAAAAGTTATCTCAGGGCACTTTACACATCGAGCAGGTCGAGACCGTACTCATTTACAGAGACCCAACAATTCCCCCCATGAGCAAGCACTTGGCGACAGCGGCAAGGAAAAACTCCCCTTTAACGGGAAGAAACCTCAAGCAGAACCGGGCTCTAGGTGGGCGGCCATCTGCCTTGACCGGTTGGGTTTACAGAGAAAGAAGGAGGGAGGGGGACGGGGGAAGGGGAGAGGGGGGTGGGGTGGGGAGAGACACAGAGAAGTATAATAACAAAAACAATAACCATAACAGCAGTAATGTAAGTAGAGCTATGAATTTATAATAGCAGCAATAATATCAGTAGCAGAAATAGAAATAGAAGCAGGACATCCACGGGACCACGCCACAGTCCCCACAGCCGCGGCCCACCATTCAGGCGCTGGATCTTCCTGTGAGATAAGAGCACAGAGACTCCGGGGAAGAAGTCAAGTTAGTAACATGCATTAATGGTACATGAAGCATTGAAATGGAGAGGAGGAGGAGGAGGAGAGAGGAGAGAGGAGCTCAGTGCATCATGGGAAGTCCCCCGGCAGTCTAGTCCTATAGCAGCATAACTGGGGGCCGGTCCAAGGCGAGCCTGGCCGGCCCTAACTATAAGCTTTATCAAAAAGGAAAGTTTTAAGCCTACTCTTAAACGTAGAGAGGGTGTCTGCCCCCCGGACTGAATCTGGAAGATGGTTCCACAGGAGAGGAGCCTGATAGCTGAAGGCTCTGCCTCCCATTCTACTTTTAGTTATTCTAGGAACCACAAGTAAGTCTGCATTTTGGGAGCGCAGTGCTCTAGTGGGGTAATAAGGTACTATGAGCTCTTTAAGATATAAAGGCGCCTGACCATTAAGAGCTTTATAAGTAAGGAGAAGTATTTTAAATTCTATTCTGGATTTTACCGGAAGCCAATGTAGCGAAGCTAAAATAGGAGAAATATGATCTCTTTTCCTAGTTTTTGTTAGTACACGTGCAGCTGCATTCTGGACCAGCTGGAGAGTCTTTAGAGACTTGTTAGGGCAGCCTGACAAAGAATTACAATAATCCAACCTAGAAGTAACAAATGCATGGACTAGTTTTTCTGCATCTTTTTGAGGCAGGATGTGCCTGATTTTTGCTATATTACGTAGGTGAAAAAAGGCAGTCCTTGAAATTTGTTTTATATGATGGCTGAAGGACATATCCTGATCAAAGATAACTCCCAGATTCCTTACGGTGGAGCTGGAGGCCAGGGTAATGCCATCCAGAGTAGCTATATCATTAGATAATGTGTTTCTAAGGTGTTGAGGGCCAAACACAATAACTTCAGTTTTGTCTGAGTTCAGTAGCAGAAAATTGTCAGTCATCCAGGTCTTTATGTCCTTAAGGCACACTTGAAGTTTAGTTAACTGATTTAATTCATCTGGCTTCATTGATAAATATAATTGGGTATCATCAGCGTAACAATGAAAATTTATGGAGTGTTTCCGAATAATATTACCTAAAGGAATCATATATAAGGTGAACAGTATTGGTCCAAGCACAGAACCTTGTGGAACTCCGTGTCTAACTTTTGCGTGGATGGAGGATTCATTGTTAACATGTACAAACTGAAGTCGATCTGAAAAATAGGATTTAAACCATCTTAATGCAGTTCCTTTAATACCAATTAAATGTTCTAGTCTCTGTAACAGGATGTGATGGTCAGTGGTGTCGAATGCAGCACTAAGATCTAACAAGACAAGTACAGAAAGAAGTCCTTTGTCCGATGCAGTTAGGAGGTCATTCGTAACTTTCACCAATGCTGTCTCTGTGCTATGATGCGCTCTAAAACCTGACTGAAAATCCTCAAATAAACTATTGTTATGTAGGAAGTCACATAACTGATTGGCAACTGCTTTCTCGAGGATCTTAGAGAGAAAGGGAAGGTTAGATATAGGTCTATAGTTGGCTAAAACGGCTGAATCCAGTGTGGGCTTCTTAAGAAGAGGTTTAATTACAGCTACTTTAAAGGACTGTGGTACATAGCCTGTTACTAGAGACAGATTGATCATATCTAGTAAAGAAGTGCTCACTAAGGGTAAGACTTCCTTAAGCAGCCTAGTTGGGACGGGGTCCAAGAGACAGGATGATGGTTTAGAGGACGAAATCATTGAAATTAATTCACAAAGGTCGATTGGAGAGAAACAGTCTAAATATATATCGGGTTTAGCAGCTATTTCTAAGGTTCCTGAATTGGAGGGTGATTCAGTGCCTGTTGAGGGCAGAATTTTGTCTCTAAGTGTATGTATATATATGTGTGTATATATGTATGTATGTATATATATATATGTATATATATATATATATGTGTGTGTGTGTATATATATATATATATATTGGAATATTAATACTGGTTCACTGATATGTACACATACGCAGCATGTTAATAAGGTAGAGCTAATTTATTTAATTTCTACCTTTTAAGTCAAAATTTTGATTTACAGTACCAGTCAAAAGTCTCATTCAAGGGAATGAGAAAGTGTTACTGCTTCACAATTATGGGATTCACTAAATTAAAATTATGGGCTAGTAAAGTAGTTTGATATACTCCGGCAATCTGAGATTTTGACAAAATCTGTATTTAGTGTCTCATAATTTTGATTTACTGTCCAATCATTTTTAAAAGTCAAGTTTCTCATTTTGACATGTAGTTTTTATATTTATAATTTCCAACCCTTTCACTCTCTTATAATTTTATGTTTTTTTTTTTTTTCTGGTGAAAATGGGTTTCCATACCTGACAGCTGTACAGTATGTATACTCCCTGGCGTGATTCAGCGCTGCTGTCCAGTTCTGGGCCTACTGATGTGACCTTGTTATAAGCACTGTGTGCAGGATTGGGCTACTTGGTTTCAACCTGTTTTTTTTCTCTCGCGCTCTCAGAGGATTTACATTTTTCTATTTTTAGAATTTTTTTCTATGTATTAGACCTACATGTTGCTACTACAACAACCCTTTCTCCTAATGGGCATTCTTCCAGTTTCTGTGGTGTCCTGTCAGTTTCTGTCATTACTGTCTGTGCAGGCTGTAGCTTGCACCATGTGCGTCGTGCTGTAGGTGGAGTTTGTGTTTTGAATGTCAGTGTAAAGTGATACTTGAGGACAGGAGGGGAGGGAGGAGCAGAGCAGAGCAGAGCAGAGGAGCGACTTCCTAAAAACACATACCCCTGCTTACTGCTTCAAACTTGTTATGCTGTCTGAAACTTTAGATGTTTTTGTTTACTGACTGTACACACGGACTAAACTCAGCTACGCTGCAGCGGATTTCACACCGTTTATCAGAGCTGCTACTTTCACTTTCACAGCAAACGAACTGCAGCAGGAAAAGAACCAAAGTTGTAGATTTTCTGGATGGAATCGGACAGTCTGCTAAGCGGGAGTGTGAACGGAGCCTCCGGGCATTATGGCTCCGGGTCTGGCACGGGGAAGGGAGGGGCCCCGGGCAGCAGACGGATGTCGTACTCTGTCGCTGAGGGGTCGTGCAGTGTGGAGGGGGACGCAGGTGAGTGGAGGTGAAGTATGATAAAATCTCAGGTCGTCCACGGAGAGATGAGACAAAGTGTTCAGGTCATGACAGATATGACAATACTGTATAATGAAGGCTAAAAGTCCTCCTTTGCAAGTAGAAGTTCTGCATTCAGAACTAAACTAGCTAACTGTATATAAAGTAGTTGAAACTAGCTCCACCTCCAGCAGCTACAACAGTAACATGCTGCTTACACACTGATGCTTCACTATTAATGATGTAATCTTTCTACAAGGAGTACTTTTACCTTTAATACTTTTAAGTAAGTTTGGCTGATAATACTTATGTACTTTAACTAAAGTATGATTTTGAATGCAGGACTTTTACTGTAATATGGTATTGATAATTTTACTTAAGTAAACAATCAGAGTATCTCTTCCTCCACTGACACAGACTGTGTCTGTAACCTTTGTAAAATTAAAACGCACATTCAGTCTAATTCTTGTGACAAACAGCATCATTGTAAGGCTCCTCAGACATGGTAGAACACTGTTGTGCAAGTTAAGTGGATAAACTGAAGTATGAGTGGTATTGCCCTTTATTATGTACTTTAAAGCTAATAGAATTAACGCTGCAGTGATCTATCCTGTGACTCAGGGTATTGTGGATGAAAGGTTTCACTGTCATGCTCTGCCCTTTCTTGCTCCAGTCTAATCCTTTATTACTGGATATTAAGTTTGTATGGAATCCTAATGTCACACCAAGGCAGATGAGTTCTCCTTATAATATATACTATTATATATTACTGTTATAGAGATGAGTCTATGCTGATAGTACAACCTCATGGTTCATTATCAAAGGACAGGGACTTGAGTGTTTGAATCAGACTTCCTTTGATTTAGGATGATTCTTGAAGGAACAGTGCAACATTTTGGGAAATCATTTTTTGGGCTGCAAACAACTATTAATTTCATCATTGATTAATCTGCCAGTTACTTTCACAATTAATTGATTGTTTGTTTGGTCTATAAAAGGTAACAAAAAAATGAAAAATGCCCATTATAATTTCCCTCAATCCAAGGTAATTTTATTCAACCATCAGTGCAAAAACCACAGATATTTAGTTTACTATCATAAAAGACAAAGAAAAGCATCAAATCATCACATTTTGAACTAGACAATGTTTTTCATATTTCCTTAAAAATGACTGAAATGATTAATTGATTATAAAAATAGTTTAATTTTCAATACACCTGCTAAGAGTTACAAAGTTCTATTATTGACATCTGATTTATTTACTATTTATTGTTTCTGTCGTAAATACATTTTTCATCTTGTCTCATCTTTTCGAATCCAAACAAGACACGGTTCATCCAAGAGTCATCTGGTTTTTGTTTACAACAGTACATACCTGGTGAGCTCGCCATGAGCGCAGGGTGGTGATAGGCTGCTGTCTTCATTGATTAAGTTATTATATTAAGTACAGCAAGTTCATGTAGAAGGATGCTTATTTAGTTTACAAAGTATGCCAAGTGTATAATCAATTCATCAAGTGTTACAGAAATATTAAGTGACAAATGAGAAACCCCAGAGTGTTAAAGCAGCTGTAATCAATATTTTTATATTAACAATTGATCAAATAACCACATATAACGTGAAAGAGGTCTCTCATAGTGATGAACCCACAAAGAATTTTCACAGACTGCAGTTCCCCACAGCTCTATAGAGCTTTATAGCTTCTTTTAGTTTATTGTTTTGGTTTACAACCAGCAGCTTTACTGTTTGGATGATCTATCAGATTTGTTTCCAGCAGCAGCAGGCAACTGTACACTACCTGCTCAGCACCAAACAACAGACAGACACAGTTAGCAACTAGCTGCTAAAGAAAGCAGAACATTTAGCAGCTAAACATACAGATATTTCCCTCAGGAGTTGGTGGAGAGTAAAATTGAAAAGGAGAGTAAATATTGGACTATTAAGTGCAGCGTCCCCAGTTTGATTCCAGCTAGAGACCTTTGTCACATGTCATACGTCCCTCTCTCCCCTAGTTAAGAATAGAGACAGAAAAACAGTTTTACAGTTGTTGGCAGGTGGTTTTTTTTTGTTTTTTGTTTTTTTTTTACTTTGAAGGGGACTATGCTAACAGTTTCCCCTTGCTTCCAGTCTTTGTGCTAAGCTAGGCTAAACTTGACTCTTCCATCAGTGAGATTTAGTGGCATAAACCTGTTTCATGACTGAATCTCTTCATATCAACAATGTGCTATATTGTTGACCACTTAAATTCATATTTACATAACAGGAAATAAACCTTTATGAATTAATTTGGCCCACTTTAAAATAAACCTTCATGATGTCAATTAATGTCATACAAGAGAATAAATATATTAGAGAATATGATTGTTGTATTACTTGCAAAGTCAGAGATTTTTTCTGTGTGTGTGAGAGAGGGGGGGAGAAGTGCAGCTCACAGTCATTTGTCCATGATATGTGTTGTGTTGGGTGTGTGTTGGAACTGTGACCGTTTCAAGTGTTGCTTAGCTGCACCCTCCTCCTCCACCACCACCATGACACATCCTGCTGTGATGCATTGAGTCAAATGTGTGTCTGTGTGTGTGTATGTGTTTGCGACCAGAGTTGACTCATCATGTCTGTGTCTATGTAACTGCTGTATGGGAAAGTTACAGTCATTGAACATAAGCACCTGACAGCTGGGAAACATGCTGGTGCTGTGATAGCCTTGAACAACGGACTGAGTCTCTGTTAGATTCTACTCGATTCTGTTATGATCTATTCAATACTATTCTACTTTATACTGCTGTACTCTGTTCTAAGGCACATTCTTCTCTGGCTGAGCCTGGCTGCACACATGATTGGCAAAAAAAAAAAAGATATCTTATAAGTTATAACTGTTATAAATAAAACATATAGGAAGGCCATCTGTAATGCCAGAGGCCTATTACTCATCATTAATAGAGGAGAATAAAAACAGCCCTCGGTTCCTTTTCAGCACTTTGGCCAGACTGACAGAGAGTCATAACTCTATTGATCCATGTATTCCTGTAGCTCTCAGTAGTAATGACTTCATGAGCTTCTTTAATGATAAAATTCTGACTATTAGAGACAAAATCCATCACCTCCTGCCCAAAATCCACAAACACAGGAACCTGCTGTAAAACCTGATATATATAGACTGTTTTTTCTCCAATCGACCTTCCTGAACTAACTTCAACCATTTCTTCATCTAAAACATCAACCTGTCTCTTAGACCCCATCCCGACTAGGCTGGTTAAGGAAGTCTTACCCTTTAGTTAGCACTTCTTTACTAGATATGATCAATCTGTCTTTAGTAACAGGCTATGTACCACAGTCGGGGGTACGGTTTAGACCTGCTCTATGTGAAAAGTGCCCTGAGATAACTTCAGTTGTGATTTGGTGCTATAATATAATTGCTTGTTTTATCTGACTAACAGGCAAAAACACAGAAATGTGCTATTTACTAACATATATGACAAGAAAAGTTTTGAAAGATTTGTCAATGAATCAATTATCAAAATACTCGATTAATTTTCTGCTGATTGACTAATCGATTATTCAACTAATCATTTTAGCTTTAGGAAATATTGCATTAATGTTTCAAATTGTGACGAGAAATTTTTTTTTACGTAGATTTTATTTTGATATTAGCATCTTATACAGTGCAGCACAGTTTCAATTTCACATTTTAACATGTCAGTTTATCTTTATCCAGTTGCTTTCATATTTTCCTGCTATTATAAATGCATAAAAACACCAAAACCCCCGAAGTACATGTTGGTTAATTTATCAGGAAATGTATGGTATGTAAGTAGATTAAGACAGTATAGAATGGACTGAATGCTGTAACATCATTGTATTATTAGGGGCATTACAGGACTCCACTGCTTTATGAATTAGGGCTTTTCGAGCCTTTGTTTATATGTAATTGGCTCCATCTAATGAAGTTCTCATAGTTTTTGGATCTATATTACTATACAACCACTTAATTGTGATACACTTATTGACAGCCAGTTGTAGGATTTTCCTTCTGTGAAAGCCCTACAGACATAGATATCATTTTAAAATGTGTGTGATGCTTTTCTGAAGTTTCTGAAGAATGTCCAGTGACCTGGCTATCTATCTGCACAGACTATCTAAGACATGCTCAATAGCTGCTCACAATTATTTACCAAATTTATAACTTTTTAAAGACCATTTTCACTTTTACTGAAACGACAAAGACCAAGTACCACACTGTAATTGCTGGTGAGTTCTTTAAAGGGGCACTCCACGCATTTTACAAATAACAGTCAAGTTAGACATTAGATTCAAATTAAGAAAAGCAGTTAAAAGTGACAAATACTTGAGTTCAGTCTTTTAAAATTGTGAGATGAGAGATTTTAATTTCAAAGTTTTTTTCATTTGCATTCCATCTGTAGGGAGCTGAGTATTTGAAACTGGTTCTTCCAAGCTCAGTGTGAACATAGAGGTACAGATAAGGTTAAAATGTCCTGTGACCTGACATTGTAAGTACTGTATTGACATGTGACCAGAGAGCCACACCTTTAACACAGCACTCAGTTTCCGGTCCCAGTTTTGCCTCAAGAACAAACAAACTTTCATTTTAGCTGCCAATCCAACCAGTCCCACAGTCAACAACATCCCAGAGACAGTTTCTGTAGTCTGCTTTACTCAGAGAACATGTTGTGTGCAGACTATTGCACAGAGTCACTGAGTGAAGGTACAGATGTTGATTCAGACCTCTGGAATATGTAAAGATCTGTGTTCATTCTGTTTCCGAGACAAAGAAAGAGTTCAGATGATCTGGCTACTCTCATTTGTCTCACTGTCCACAGATGATGAGGACCTCTACATCCAACAAGCTGTTGTATTCATCGAGGACGCCATACAGGTAAATACTTACATATAAATTAGCATGCATGGTATTCTGGGTAGGACTGGACCTCAGAGATCTCTTTTTAACATTCTTCATACTCATCCTCCTTCATGCATTTACATTACTGTAAGATGTTTTGGATAAGAATGTCCTCCATGTGTTATAGTATGTGAAAACATACATAATAAACTTGTTGTGTCTTGTTTATCATAGCACTACATTTTAGTTATATGTGAAATGTATACTTCAGTCCTGCTTTTTCCACATAAGTCAGCCACACCTTCAGCCCAAAGACTTAGAAAAAGTAATGAATTATGTTATTACATCACACACCTCGACTACTGGAGCATGTTGTTCACCTGCTTCAGCAAATCATCTCTGTCAGACTCCAGCTGGTCCAGCGAGGCTTTTGACGAAAACTCTTGACATACAAGGCATTACCTCTGTACTTCAAAGAGTAGAAGAGCAGCGACTTCTTGGCTGTTCCCAGGTCAAGTCTGTAAACTAAAGGCGCTCATGCTTTATGCTGTTGTTGCTCCTTGATTCTGGAGCAGTGATGCACCGATCCAGTAGCACCAAAGCAATCTTAAATACTATTTCTATGTCAGTGTGATTATAAAAATACAGTGTTTCTGCTATTAGTTACATTAATGCAGTCATGGCTCTAAAGCAATCCCTAGCCTCATGTTAGCTTACTTAAAAGTGATTTCAGTAAGTTCCATGCAGTGAAGTACATATATTGAATTTGGGTGAAAGACAGCACTGGTGGTGGATTGGTACTCGGTATCAGCAGATACCCTGTGTTGAGTTATCCAAGTCTATAGAGATACAGACCAAAGATTGGTGTATCCCTGTCTGATACAGCCTCCAGCAAAGTAGCATACTGTATTTTCCATTGCTTTTCTTTGTGATTTTGTCTCCTTGATTTTTACTATGTTGTATCTTTTGTTTTAAAAAGTCTTCTATTAATAAGGTTTGCTTGCTTGCTTACAGTATCGATCCATCAACCACCGGGTGGATGCCAGATCACTCCGCCTGTATCGATGGTACTACTCAAGGATATGCCAGTGGTTAGTTCACACTTTCTCTCTGAGTTTACTGTCTGCAGGGACACATACAGTCACTGATCACTGCAAGCGATTACTTGACCAGATGCTTTAAATACTTACTATACTTTAGGGCTGCAGCTAACAATTATTTTCAGTATCAATTAAAATGCAGGTTACTTTTTTAATTAATTATTTATTTGATCTGTAAAACACCAAAAAAAACAGTGAAAATGCCTGTTGCAATATCTTATGCCCCAAGGTAATGTCATCACATCTTGTTTTGTCTGACCAACAGTCCAAAACCTAAAGAGAATAACTTCCTATAATGTAGGGCACTGAAATGAAGCGAATTCCCACATTTGAAACCATTAAATGATGAAAAAATAATATCAGTTATCAGAACAGTTGCCAATTTTCTGTTGATTGACTATTAATTGATCTTGAGAAAACTTTATTTTCCAGATCATACAAAAAGTTTTACCTGACTGCATTTTAGTCATTTATAACTTTCCACACAGACTCTGGGGCTTTGAAAAATAAAAATAAACAAGAATTACAGGTTTCAAATTGTTAACCTAAATGAAAGTTGATGGGGGTTTGAGGGAAAGCAGATACAACAACAAGAATGAACACACTCAACCCTAAATAAACTCACAAAGTGATGCAGTCTACAGCGTAAGAGCTCAAGAGTTTCCCAGATTGAGTTTTTTTCCTAAGAGCCGTTTTAATGTCTCAGTATTTTAGATTTTGATGTTTCATGCGTACAGCTGGAAAACACAGCATGATGTTGGTGCTACGGGAAAGATTTAGAATATCCACATCATGGTGGGCGATATGCATCAAATCCTTAAATCGCATCTGTAGAACTAGCTTTTGGCCATTTGTCCATCCACTCTCCCGTCTCTCCCTGTGCAGGGGCTTGGGCCTGACCATTGCAGTGGTGTTGTTGCTGGCCTTCGTGGAGCGCCCGTCCTCCCTGTCCGTCTCCTCGGACCCTCGGTTTCACTCTCTGCCGTGGGAGCCTCCCTGTGGCTTCACCGAGAGCATTGAGATGGTCTGCCTCATCATCTTCTCTCTTGATCTTGCTGTCAAGGTAAGCTGAGCCAGGATGGAAACATTTTGCTCCCAGGACATTGGCAACTGTCTGGTTAAACACGCATATGATGTTTCCAAAGTGATAATCTGGCTTTGAAACATTGCCTCACTCCATCTGTTTCATCCTCAGAGCTACTTGATTGGCTGGGAGGAATTCAGGAAGAGCAAATGGCTGATTGGCTATACCATAGTCATTTCAATCTCCGTCATCGACTGGATGTTGTCTGTCAGCATGGTCTGTGATGAGGTGAGGCCGTCATGCTTTTTTAGCATTTATTGTTCAGGTTGTGGTTTAATCAAACAGCAATGTTCATTAAAGTGATTCATACAGAAGTGAAACAATAACTTGTAGCTTACAAAAAAAATGCTAGTATGACATGAAATGAGCTTGATAAGATAATTTATTGTAAAAGAATAGTGTTATTCTGACTTTATAGCAACTAATCGCACGAAAAGACCAAAACCGATAATGAATTCATCTAACACATGTTGTCTTTACTAGTCACAGTGATATATCTTATGCCTCCTTGTCTACTCCATTAAAAACACGTATGTTTGTAGCTGTAGAGAAGTCAGTAGGTCAGCACAACATGAAACAGAGAATTCAGCTAAATCAGTCACATGGCACCCTGCATTACAAAAAGTGATCTCTTTTCTTCACTGATTAGAAACTGAGAGTACGGCGCCTCATCCGGCCATTCTTTCTCCTGCAAAACTCCTCCCTGATGAAAAAGACACTCAAGTGCATCAAGAGGACTCTCCCAGAGATTGCCAGGTATCTGATTCCTTCACACGGGCAGGTCTCTCTAAAGCTGGATTTATATATCACTCAAGGGGATAACAGGAGTCCCACCATGGATGTTGTGGGATTTTTCTGTTTTAGAGGAGGATTCACAAACAGCTTACTGTCTCTAAGAGTCTTTAATTCAATGTCAGCAACAGCATTTGCAAATGGATCAGACAGCTTGAGGCTGAAAGATACTGTATGAGGTTCAGTGAAAGTATTTGTACATACAGCCGTGTGCATCACACAACATTCCATATTCGTCACCCTAACAGATATTTTTAAATTAATTCACCATATCTCTAGGGAGTTTCTTTCAGTCTTGACTGAAATGTTAATATGCTCATCTTTTATTTACAGATAATTCTCCTAAAAAGGTGCTACAACTAATCATCAATCAAAGATAATTCATTAACGGAGTATCAGAGGTGTGGGAGTGTTTATTTGTACTTTAGAACGTAACCGCCGTGAAACAATCAGAAAATAACATTTTATTTATCTGATCCACAGCTTTGTTCTCACCAGCGCCGCTCGCTCTCTTCATTCACTCTCTAGCTCGCTCGACCACCGCTGCTCACGCTCTCTCTCTCGCCATGCCTTTAATCATTAAGTGTGGTTTTTTAAGAAATTACAGCATAGCTTTGGAACGTATGTGTGTAGCCACTGTAGCTACCCTGTAGGCCTCTGTCCAAAGCCATGGACCACTGTGTTCCCCCCATTTCAACATCATTCTTAGGAGACGAACACGTTGACTAGAGTCAATGGGCTGTGCCATTTTCCAAAACAGTACATCACTACTTTACATAATTGGAAAATTTCCAATTATGAATTAGTCAACACCACATCAGTGGGTTGTCCATATTGACTCTTGTCATGAACACAATACACACAGCCACAATTGAAGGCTCCAGTAAGCAAGGTATGTGGATGCCTGCGTAGCTTTTGAAGCCAAATAAAAGTATCAGCACAGGGAACTTTTCTAAAGGTACCAACTAAAACTACAGCGAAACCTACAGCTGGCTCAATTATCTTGAATTTCATTTTGTCACTGAGCAAATAAAAAAGCCACCACAGACTTCAGAGCGCTCTCACTTCTGTCAATGGGTCCCTGCTTCCCTATTATGTGGCCGCAAACTGATCATGATACGCAGTCACTGCACCATCACCACTTAAAGGTACCCTGTGGAGTTTCTGATTCACTAGTAGTGGTATGGAGGGATGGTTTCCAAGTTTTGTTCCACATGAATGAGCACGCAGAAATGTGATACACAGTCCTTTGCTCATTGACAGCTGGCAGTAGTGATCTGCCAACAAATGTAGCAATGCCAGCAAAGACAGGGAAGAAGACTGCAAGCTAGCAAACATGGATGTGAACAATACAGGATTGAAAATATTTTTAAAAATGGCTTTGCAAATGTTTTATGAGAAAGAAATCCATTCAACAGGATTGTTAGACCCCAAAGATACAGTGGCCTAACAAACCAGTGTTTTGGTGACAAATGGTTTGTTTACAAGAAAACTCCACAGGGTAGCTTTAAACCTGCAATAACTGATAACTGGGGACACTTGGGTATAGTGGAAACAAGCTGCTGGATACAACATTGCAATATTATCACCTTTTTGATACTACGAGCTTGTTAGCGTACATATTAGCTTACCTATTTATACAATCAGCAGACAAGGAGCAATATTAACATTCATTTGGAGTTTCCAACCACCTGATAAATGTAAGTCCATTATTCACTCTCCTTTAGCACTGGTTTGCTCTCCACCAACTCCTGAGGAAAATATCTTTCTCTTTAGCTGCTAAATTCTCCACTTTGTTCACCAGTTAGTCACTAACTGTGTCTGTCTGCTGTTTTCTGCTGGACACACAAAGATCACATCAGCTTTTCATTGTTTCAAATATAACTTATCATTGCACAGTACATGCAATTTATATCCTACAAATTAATCTGCAGTTTGCACTGCATTACTACACATTATGAACGTAACTTTAATAAAAATCAAATCAGATGATTTCTTCACCTTATGGATTACATACCTCAGTTAAATTTTCATGTGCTACAAGCACTCCTGTATTTATGTTTTTGTCAGCTGATTTCTGACAGCAGGACTTGAAGGTCCGTGGTGTGAAATTCTTCTTTTTATTCTTTGGTAATATTTTTGTGAATGAAATAATCAACCTTACTGTATATGGCAATTTTACGATTATTTTGCTAATTATTACATATCACAAGCAATTTACAACAAGTTTGTGCAGTTAAGAGTTTGTTGAATCTGACTTGGGACACTTGTACAAGCGTTGGGTGAAAACTCTCCTGGTTAAACACCTGCGTTAGAAAATATCTTTTTTGATAAAAAGTCAAAAATACAAGTGTGTGAACATAAAACCTGAAGGAGATAAGTCAACTATTTCACCAAGAATCATGCAATCTTCTAGCTTTAAGATCTGTTGTGTCCGCCTCTAACGTGCAAGCAGAAGCTTAAGTTTACACTTTGTTAAAACTGTGATATAAAATGCAGCAGTTTCAATCAGAGTCAGGATCAATTTTGGATAAATTCAGTAACTATGGTTCTGTGATTTGTTCCCAACTGCAATGACAAAGCTCTTTTATAACCTAATGAAGGATATCCTAAATGAATAGCAAGTCAGGAAAGATTTAGATTCATTGCCGCTCAAGCTTGTGTGTATGATCTCCTGTCTCTGCAGTGTCATCCTGCTGCTGGCGCTTCACCTCTGCCTCTTCACCATGATCGGCATGCTGCTGTTTGCTAAAACAGAGGTGAGTTCCAGTCTTTGTGGTCACACCCTGTTAAAAACACACTACTGTACTGCTGACACTTCAGCTTGTATGAACATGGGTGTGTGTGTGTGTAGACATAGCCATCTAAATATGCTCAAGGCCGAAACATTTCCTAACATTGCCTGACACCCTGCCATTTTCTGCCTGGCTTCTGGACCAGGAAGCAGAACAACCCACAGCAGCCACAACAGCAGGCAGGAGAGAAGAACTTCACTTTAGTTATAATAATAGTAATGCACAATGGCAGAACAGCATAGATGTATTTTATACAGCAGAGATTACAGCTAAAATGATGAGATGAGATTAGGAGTGTTTGTGGATATTGTGATAGGAGCTGTTCTGCTGTTGCACTTTTCTAGCAGCATCATCAGAGCTAAATTTTGTTTCCTGTTTAACAACCTCATTATTCCAAATAGTATTATTTAAAGGGGAACTCTACCAATTTTACACATTAAAGCTTCCAGGTGTTGGGGAGTGCTACTGCATATGTGAAAAAAATTGTAAAGCTTTTTGTGGCTCCAGAAGGAGCTGTGTGAAATCTGATAAATTGCCTCGAGTGATGCGTCAACTGAAGACTTTTTAATCCTGTATCTGCAGTGGATGTGGTGGTATCACATGACCTCCTCATAAATGTGGACGTGTGTTCCAAACTTTGAGAAATGTATTGTAGACTGTGTGAAGAAATAGAGATCTGGGATGGAATAGAGATCAGAAATCAAGAGACAAAAGCAGAAATTAAATGAACAAAGAAATAATGTAGATAAGGATAATAAGGTCAATAAAAGACGTTATCTGCCTTTGTGAAACATGTATTTAACTAAGGGCTGCAACTAATGACTGTGTCATTATCAATGTATGTATTGATATGTTAATGAATCAAATAGTCTATAAAATATTGAAATTAATGATAAATGCATGTCAGACATCCCTGGAGGGTAAAATCATGTCTTTATTCAGTGTACAAAAAGTAAAGAAACAGAAAAAAAACAGCAAACATGAGAAGCCATTTGATATTGAATATATTTGAGTACTACGCTAAATCTTTCTGTTCAGGATCCAAAGAAGAACGAGGAGTGGAGGTTGCATTTCAGAAACCTGTCGACCTCCCTCACCTCTCTGCTGGTGCTGCTCACAACAGCCAACAACCCGGATGGTATGCAGTCATTCACATGATATGTTGTGATAGAACTGTACTATTTGAATAGTCTGATCATCTTTTCCACATTTGTTCTGTCCCGTTACAGTGATGATTCCTGCCTACTCCCTAAACAGAGGCTACGCCATTTTCTTCGTCACCTTCAGTGTAATCGGTAAGCAGTGACTCTCATTGTTTGTGCAGCAGAATTCAAATGACTTGAAGTAATAGTAGATTATTGTGTTACTTTAAAAGCTGTTTTTAGTGAACTGTTTGAGGTCATTTGTTTTGCTTCCTCTCAGGAACCTATTGTTTGATGAACTTACTGACAGCCATCATCTATAACCAGTTCAGGGGATATTTACTGGTGAGTCACGCATTCAGTATAACATTATGCTTATTTATCCAGGAAACACTGACTGAGCAGTTATATTTACATTCACACCCACTACCCATGCAAGCACAGTCTCCTACTGGTGGCTAGTGAGAACTGATGTTGAATGATGTTTTGATTATGTGTGGCAGACATGTAAGAGGAGATTTTTAATTTTAACAAACAAATCAAGACTGCTATTATGAAATTGTTCCGAGCTGGAAAATCGGGTGTGTCCATGGACTATGATGTGTGTTGGAATGGGAAAAACCAAGCCTTGGTTACACTCAACATGAATTCATTGGCCAGTTTTCACATACTGTAGTCTGATTTGCAGGCCTACAGCTGAGAGAGGTTCAGTGCAGTAGATTAGTGGTAATTTAGTATTGCACTTCCATAAAGTTAAAGTAAGTTTGACAGTTGCATCTTTCAGACTCCATGCCTACAGTTTGTAATGCAGGTTTTTTAAATCTCAGTCTCAATATTTCTTTATTGTCCACATGGGCAAAATCTGGTTTGTAGTCAGGTGATCCAGTCACATACCTGTTAAAAATGACACACACTGAAAAAGAAAAACAGACACAAAACAGTAACAACAGTCAGACACAATAAACATGAAACTGTTTTAAATCTGCAATAACTGATATTTTGGCCACTTGGGGGAAGAATCAAGCTTCAAACACAAAATTGACATATCGTCAACTTTTAAGTTGAAATATCTGCTTCTGTAGCAGAAAATGTTCTACTGTAGCATAAAGAAGCTCTGGCTATAGCACAGGTTGCCATATTTGGTTGGCAGCCTCTCTTATCATAACAAGACTCCAGGAAGCTGCACACAGTCACTGTACCCATGGATATATAAAGAGAACTGGATACAGTGTTGGAGGGAGGGCCCTGTTCATTCCTATGAAAGTTGCTCAGTGGTGCATGTAGCCAAAAAAGCCACTTACCCGGATGAAAACTGCGCACACTCTATGGGCCCAATGCGCCCATAGAGCATGCTCACTAGAAACTAAATGTGATCAGACTGAATGGATAAAATTCTGATAGTGAAACGAGGAGGAAAGAACAACACAGATTCTACAGATTGCTAATAAAAGGACATAAATCTACAGTGATGGCATGTTCAAATATTTCAACTGTTAACCGTTCATGTTTCGGTACAGATGTCGGTCCAAACGTCCATCATCAGGAGGCGACTGGGGATCCGAGCTGCTTTCCAAGTCCTCAGCTGCCAGGGAGCTCGGCAGGCTGCTGAGTAAGACACACACACACACACACACACACACACACGTTACACACTAGGCATCTTATCTCAACTCTGATCCTTTGAAAACATACATGTGTTTTTAGCAATAGTATCATCATTTGTATCATTAGCCATACGACCCAATGAGGCATCAGATTCCAGAAATACAATAAATGTCATATACTGAACTTGTCAACAGGTGATAAAAAGTATCAGTAAATGGTTTGAAAGAATAATTTTAATCACATATATTGTTGAAAAAAAAATATTGTCACCCCAAATTATTACAGAGTGATGTTGATATTTCATAGTACATTTAACAACAATACTCCTAAAATAAGGTTTGTTACCAGTTTTTATCAAAAGATACATTTTTTTATAAAAAGAGTCCATGGCTTTAAACAAATTTTCACCAGGATTTTATTTTACAACGCCCCAAAAAGTTGTATTGTTAGGGTTAGGATCAGGAGAAGTGTTCAGCACAGTTTATAGTAAACTGGCTTCTGTGGTGGTGACAGCTCAGCTTCCACTAATATAAAATGCAGAGAAAACTTAAAAAAGAGCTGATTATAATACTTATATCTGCTGGTTAATATAACTACTAACAGGTTATGTATTTTTCAAACCTTGTAAAAGAACGCTATCATGTTCGACCAAATCCTACTGTCCTACATGCTGCAACTTGAGAAAACATTGGTAAATTGAGAAAATACAAAGAAAAATGTAGAAAAGATATCTACCAATTTGGAAGCATATATGTTACATTTAGAAAACTGCTGCACATACAGAAACAAAAACCTACACAAATACTGCAGTACTGTACGCCTACAGCAGAGATGTTGTGGGACATTTAGACATTGGGCTTATTTACTGAACAAAAATATAATGTACATCTCATCTTCATGCTATCTGAATGTCAAAGGAGATTAAATTTACCAAATGATGCAGATTAAATTTGTCTTAGAGTGGAGACTGGTGATGTTTAACATCCCTGTAGCGTGATTTCTATTTTTTAATAGGAGATGGCCTCTACAGCTATTTTTATACTAGACAAACACTATGTTGTGTTCAGTCATTCATGTTCCTGGATACATCGCTGTTATGTTGAAGTTGTCATGTTTACTGCTGGCTGACCACTTAACTGTTCTTACAATGTTATCTTAGTTAGATAGACCACATGGACTGTAGGCTTTACTTTTTATTTGAAAATGTTGCGATGGAACATTTCAGTGGGAATTCATTTTTTGAAAATGACCTTTGTTTCTCTTTTAACTGCAAGTTGTGCTTCAAAGAAGGCACAACTCAGTGATTCATCACAGTTTTAATATACTTCATCATCAGAGCATTATGTGATATTTCTCCAGACAGACATTATGAGCAGAGCTGGAGGAAGCATCAAAGAACTGAAGGGAAAATTCTGTAAAAATCAGCTGTAACACAGAAATTCAAAATATAACTACTAGTAGTGGTCCAGCAGCAGATTTTTGTCACAGAAACCCCACATAGTTTAATCCAGCATGAGAGAGTCAGATATTCAACAGAAGTGAAGGTTATTCACACAGACACACAGGTGGGACTTTAAATGCAGCACATTGTATTGTTTTCTCTGTCAGGGAGTGTGTGCGTGTTGATGCAGTGCTGCAGGTGATGACAAGGGTCCAGATGAAGAGCTACTACAGAGCGGCCATCACCACGGTCAGAGCTGACATTGTACCACTCTCTGCACATTCACACTGTTTACATGCACTGTAGTAACCAGGTTACAGTCTGCTTTCTCCTGTGAGATGATTTCTTAACTGTCATGTAAACGTGAAACCTGGATACTGGGGATTAAAGGAACCTGGTTACCCTAGGTAGATTTGTCCTGGAGAATGCCGATTTCTCTGCAATGTGTACATGTAACCAGTTTTCTGATCATCTTTTTACAAGTACGCATGTGCATAACAATAGACTGCAGCCAGGAGGGATCATTACACGGAGTGATGTGTCCTTGTATACAAAATAATTCAATCAAAAATTCAGGTAAAACTGAAACTGACACAAAGTAGCCTGTAGAAGTCTATATAAGTACACAGTAACCAGGTTACTGAATGGTAAATGGACTGTACTTGTATAGCGCCTTTCTAGTCTTCTAACCACTCAAAGCGCTTTTTACACTCCGAGTCAATTCACCCATTCACACACATTCATACACTGAATGGGTACAGGGGCTCCCATGCAAGGTCCCAACCTGCCCATCAGAGGAAATCTAACCATTCACACACACGCTCACACACCGATGGCGGCAAGCTACCACGCAGGGTGCTGGCACAGCCACCGGGAGCAATTTGGAGTTCAGTATCTTGTCCAAAGACACTTCAACATGTGAAGGAACTGGGATTTGAACCACCAATCTCTGATTAGTGGACAACCCGCTCTACCTCCTGAGCCACAGCCGCTTACAGTGCATATAAACCTGTTTTCCAAATATCTGCGAAACCAGTTACTTAAATGCATGTTAACACACTGACCTACACAACAAATCTGTCTCTGTCACAATATATAAGAATTTTTTACTCTTTATTGTCAACAAATCCCATGAAAAGACCACAAACCAACATAAATCATACTATGAGCTCTTGGATTGTATGAGCTCACAGGAATATTTCAAATTAAATCGATTCAGATGAGAATAGTCATCCTGTGGTTCTTCTTTCTTACTCTTTGCTCTTTTCCTGTATGCCTGTTACCATCTGGACTCCCAACATGTCAGGAGGTGCGGCAGCATGACACTGTGGGCTACATGGATCGAGAGCAGTTTAAGAAGATATTTGATGAACTGGACAAAGACCGCATCAAAGAGGTAGAGCTGTTCACCATTCATTAGAAATTACATTCACTGTCACATCTGTTTTATCATGTCACTGATTTTGTGTGTGTGTGTGTGTGTGTGTGTGTGTGTGTCTTTGTCTTCCCAGCACCCTCCCTTGCCCCATTACAACTCTCCAGTCCTGCAGAGGCTGCAGGTGATCTTCAGTCACTACTATCTCACTATACTTGGCAACGCAGTGGCACTGGCCAATGTCATGTGCATATGTGTAAGTTACACACGCACACACACACGTATATACTCATACAAATACTGAGAAACTGACCAAGCTGGCTATCATATGGTAACATTTATTGCCTTTGTGTGTGTTTCAGACTTTCCTGGTGCTGAATTCTGAAAGGTCCACAGCAGAGAGAGACAACTACATCATGGAGGTGAACTCAGTCATTCCTCATGGATCCTCAAAATGACACTCAAGCCAACACTTTGATTGTGACAGAGCAGATTTCTATAAAGTGACTGTAGATATTAAAGATCAGGTTTCCACTTGTACACACAAATATGAAACTCTAATAAGCTGATTGCCATAAAGGTTCCTGACTACATTCAGCTGAGAAGATTAGGAGTCACTGTTGGGCCCTGTAAAAAAATTGAGAATGTTCCTTTAAGGCCCTTTCTTCTAGCACCACCCTTATGACAAAATGTACATTTTTAGCAGCAACAGTGGTACAGTAAGTGTCTAAGAGTAAGTAAATCATTAGTATAGTGTTTGTGCATGTAATAATCTGCAATGTTGTTTAAACTGTGAACATAACAGAGTTTAGAAACAGACTTACTGTGAATCACTCTACCTTTCTTTTGTCCTTCTTAACCATTAGATCATCAACCTGTGCTTCATCCTCTACTACCTGTTTGAAATGTGTGTGAAGATCTTTGCCTTTGGCTGGAGAGGGTACCTCTCCTACAGGAACAACATCTTTGACGGCTTCCTCACTATCCTGCTACTGGTAACATTGCTCTAACTACACACTCCTTTCTGTTCTATAACAACCTATTGTTATATCATTACATTTATAGCTCATCATATCTAGCATAATACATCTGCAGTTCACTCAAATGTGAAAAGAAATTAGTGAGAAACTGGCAGAAAAAAGAGCTCAGCCAAAAACATTTCACACATCAAGTTCTAATTCAAGTTCAATGAACACAAACAACAACACCCTTCCTTTAGCGTAGTAATAACTTTTAGTACATTTAGTGTTAATCTGTTGACTAATCAACAATATATTTTTTGAAGATACCCTGTGGAGTTTCTGATCTCTAGTAGTGCTATAGAGCATTTTTTTATGAGTGGGTCCTGTTTTGTTTGTCTCACACACAAGGACGCACATGCTCATGCACACAGGTGATACGATACACAGTCCTGCTAATGGTTTCACACTGTTCCACTGATCTGCAGGTGGCTGTAATGAGCCAACAAAGACAGAGAAGAAGACTGCACTCTACTAAACTTGGATTTTAACAATGCAGGATTTAAAATACTTAAAAAATCTGCTTTGCAAATGATTTATGAGGAATGAAATGAATCTTAGGGTGAGGGTGAATGAAGTTAGGGATAAACACACACATGTTGTCAGGGATACACACAATTTGTTTTGGTGAGTAACAGTGCAAACATAACTTTTGTTTACAATAAAACTCCACAGGGTAACTGCTGTTTTCATATTGTCATATTGGATTACATAATGTCATATGATGGTCTCAAGATGTGATTTAGTGATTTACAGTGTTCTTCATCATGACTTCGTACAGCACCGCCTACTCAAAACATGTTCCTGCGGTTCCAACTGTTCATTTGCTGTTACAAAATAATCTAATATAGTTTTCTTTTTTTTTTTCTTTCTAACAATTGTCTTCAGTTGTCTATTTGTATGTATTTATTTTTAGACAGCTTATACAGAGCAGCTCTCTGGATATGTTTGTGTGTTGAATGTTCACTCTTTGATTTCTATAAAATAGTCACGTTTCTTTTCCCTCCACAACTTTCCTTTTGGCTCCTGGAAATCACAACTTTGATATTCTGACGCTCACAATACAGCATCTCTGTATCATTTTAAAAGAAATAGTAGCATCTTTATTTTTGACAGTATTGAAAATCATACCTTCAGGATTTCTAAATACCCTGGTATACCATAATACCTTGATACCGCCCAAGCCTAGTCTCTGTCTATTGTTTGCATGATCATTTCATGCTATATTTATCACTTCACTTCATCCCTCAACCTTTGTTTTTTTACCCCATCAGGCCCTACAGATCACTATATATGCCACCTACAGGCTTCCTTCTCACTGGTAGGTTTATATTTTCTTTCATTCATTTTACAGTCAGTGTTTTTATTTTCAGCCCCAGTTTGTGTCTCTCATGTAATCATTCCATTTTATTTGGGAAATTCTGCATTTACTCTTTATTTAACAAGGTCCAACTGGTCACCGTTTAGAAACGAGTCCTGGACAAAAACAGAGAGCTTATACCAAAAGAAACTTACATGTGAGAAAAATTCTAAAACAAAATCAGATAAGAACAAAGGCAGATTGCAACAGAGTCACTAAAGGTTACAAATATTTTAGCTGCAGACTGTTCCCAGAGGCTGGAGCAGAAAATATTCTTTCCCTCCTCTGTCAGAGCATTAGAAACAGACAGCAGTTAAACATCTTTGGAGCAAAAGTATTTCAGATTTTACAGATAAAGTAAAATGCAAAGACACACAGCAGAGTGTTTAAACAAGCTTACTGACTTTTATAAAAACAAGTCCAAAATGTACCTCTTCTCCAGCTGTGCAGTTCCCATTTTTTGTTGGGATGTAGGAATAAAGATGCTGCTTATGCAACACTCAAAATGCTTCTTAACTGTACACAGAAATATATTTCAAAGCAGCATGATAAAAGAGTCTTTAAGAATTGTGGACGTGTCTAAAACCAGTGAGTTTTGTTAAATGACCTGCCAAATATCTCATATTTCTCTTCAGTTTGATTTGGACATAAAAAAACCTGTGGTTTATTTCTTAATTATAATCATCAATAGTCCCAAATAGAAAATCACTGATTACATTAGTGACCTGTTATGGTTCTACAGCTCTGTTGATATATGTGTGTGTGTGTGTGTGTGTGTGTGTGTGTGTGTGTGTGTGTGTGTGTGTGTCACAACAGGGATCCATCCTCTCATGGTGTAATGTCTGTGTGGGAGATGATTCGTTTGGTCAACATGCTGATTGTCTTCCGCTTCCTGCGCATCATCCCAGACATCAAGGTAGGAGGCTGGAGGATGACACTCCAGTCAGACTTCAGACCCTATCCTAATTGTGCAAGCGCAGCAGCAAGTGCAAAGCAGTAGGCGCACAGACCATGTGTGTGTCTGGTTAATGTATTTGCAGCAGCACAGAGTGCAAAAGGGCTGAGTGAAGTGGAATATATAATAAATACACTCTCAGCCAATCACATCACTGCTCTTATAGCTCTGAAATATGGAAGTACTTACACATCTGAAAAGAGAAAAACAAAAATAAACTATGACATAGCCATATATACTCTTTACTGTGATCCCGTCAAATATATCAGGATACAGGCAGTTTATGTGCCGTGCTCATGTATGTGCTTAAAGGGCTCTGCATGATATCTCCTGTACAGATGTCCTTCTGACATTTATTGTGACCACTGTGAACTGCCAACAGGGATGGATACAGTAAAACACCACAGGTGTAGCCAAACCAGTGCACAATCTTCTCTCACAACAGAAAGCTTCATTTACAGATGCTACAGTCTCATCACAGATACATTGGTTTGGTCTTTTTTCCCTTTTTCACATTCATACTTCTAACTTGTTGTGCAGCTCATGGCTTTGGTTGCGAGTACACTGCTGGACCTGGTGAAAAACCTCCGAGCCTTTGCAGGGATCCTGGTGGTGAGTGACATCAGCTTACTTCAATCAACCAGCTGATCTAAACGTTTAAAATATGGTATAAAATAGTAACATTCCTGTCAGTGGATTCCATCACAGACAAATGTTATTAATTTCAGAAAAACATACAAAATAAAAGAATATTCATATATTTTTAATGTGTTTTTAATCGACCAGTGTCAGGTGAAAACCTGTCATCTTTTATTTTGGTGATTTTCATGCTTTCAAATAGGTTGAATGATTTCTTTTACAACCATTAGATATTGTTAAAAAAACACACAGATGTCAACTAACATGGGGAATGGATGGTGTCTCTCTCTGCAGGTGGTGTACTATGTGTTTGCTGTGTTTGGGATCTGGCTGTTTGAAGGAGCCATTAAACCACCTCCACAGATGAGGTATGAAGTCATCTGCAGTAAGAACACATGACAGAGATGTCACAACAGATAAAACAACATGAGGTTCATTTCCTCTTGGCATTAACATACTGTGCGTCTCCTGTCTGGGCTGTGTAGAACAGATTTATCTGGGTCACATTTCTATTATTTAGAATAGTCAGTAAGCCCCTAACCGAAAGGTAAATGGTAATATCTATCAGGAGCAGAAAAGGCAGAAACGCTACAGTTTTAAGTGGAAGCTTATTTAATGTTCACAATCTGTAGCTACAATCTAAAATGAGATGAGCTGCATAAGATATGAAGAAATGTTGATGAAATAATACTTCCAGTATTATTTCATCAATGTGACTCCTGAAACCGACATGACACGATCAGCTGATCATGTAAATGACTGCAGTTATACAGCGCTTTTATCCAAAGTGCTTCACAATATTTGTGGTGCTCATTCACCCTCATGCACACACTCACACACCGATAGCATCATTTTAGTCATTTTGACTGATGAAAGCGTTCGTCAGTGCAGGCTACAAATGAGAAGCTGCTAGCTGAATGTTTTGTACATTGGTCAATAAAAAGAACTAGGAAAGACAAGTGTATGGAGTCAATATTGTCTAATAATAAAAACAGGAAATGTGGGATTGCAAACCATATGATCATAACTGCAACCTCAAACTATTATCATTACAAAATATGACAAAGAGCTAAAATGTGAAATGCAAAGAAATGGACAATGTTAACTCCATACAAAAGATCTGATAAGAACCCAACCTTATAACCAGCACCACAGTACAATATTTGGCAGACAAGCAAACTGTGACTAGATTAACACTACAATAAAAACTTAGCAGTGCAAACCTACAGTATACACATGTAGCTCTCGTACAGGGTGAAAGAGGCCACATGTTCCATGTAAATGACACAGTGGAGTTAATTAGTCTTTGATTTAGTGAGTCTTCCCTGATTTTGTGTGTGTGTGTGTGTGTGTGTGTGTGTGTGTGTGTGTGTGTGTGTGTGTGTTACTGTGTGTGTTACTGTGTGTGTTACAGTGTACTCTCCAATATGACCATGGAGAACATCACCTCTAACTTCAGCATGGAATGTGGCACCTATGAACAGCTGAACTACTGGCCCAACAACTTCGATGACTTTGCTGTAAGTAACAAGAATATATTTTTCTTCTACAGCTTGAATGACCATTGATTGCATTCAGATGTTGCTAAAGAGTAAGAAAAACCATTAGTCACATTTTAAGACAAAAATACAAAATACATCTGAGGGCACTTAGTCAGTATTGCTGCTGATGTAAACACAGATGATCTCAGCAAATCCTGTAAAAGTAATGTAAACAAGGAAAAGTTCACCTGTATTACATTAACTGAGCTTTGCAAGACTGTCACTGAATGTAACTCCTCCACCTCATGTATTGACCCTGTACCTACAGCATTTTTTAAGTGGGTGTTCGACAGTGTTTCAAGTCATGTCCTTAACATTATAAATACATCTCTTCAAACAGGCATCTTCCTAGATGCCTTCAAAACAGCTGTTGTTAAACCCTTACTAAAGAAACCCACCCTAGATGGTAATGCACTGACCAGTTACAGGCTGATATCCAACCTTCCATTCATTTGTAAGATACTTGAAAAGACAATTGCAGTGCAGATAAACTCCTTTCTTAAAGAAAACAATATACTGGAGGAATTTCAGCTTTAGAACAAACCACAGCACTGAAACTGCTCTTACTAAAATAATCAGCAACCTCAGACTAAACTCTAATGAAAATAAGGTCTCAATTCTTATCCTCTTAGACCTAAGCACAGCATCTGATATGATTGACCATGATATCCTAATCAGTCATCTGGAAAAGTTGGTTGGTCTTTCTGACTGTGTTAAACTGGTTCAAAACATACATCAAAGGGAGAAAGTTTTATGTCAGTCTTGGAGATCATGTGTCTGAGGAACATGACAACTGCTTTGGGGTTCCACATGGGAGCTGACTCAGTCCATTATTATTCTCATTAGACATGCTGCCACTTGGTGACATCATTAGAAAGCACAATGTATGTTTCCATAGTTATGCGAATGATACATAACTGTATATCTCTGCTGAACCAAATGATGCTGCAGCTATAAACTCCATTACTACCTGTCTTCTGGCAATAAATAAATGGATGAGCAATCATTTCTTAAAGTTAAATGAGGACAAAACTGAAATCCTACTAGTCAGCACCAAAACAAATAGAGAAATGTGGTTTAATAATCTGGGGGAATTTACTCCCTGGATTAAATCTGAGGTTACAAATCTTTATCTTAGATTCAGATCTAAGCTTCAGGTCCCACATTAACAAGATGACAAAAACATCATTTTTCCACTTTAGAAACATAGCTAAAGTACGACCATTTATAAATCAAAAAGGTGCTTAAAAAAGTAATTTATGTCGTAATTTCAAGCCAACTTGATTACTGTAATGCTCTTTTTACTGGCCCGATAAAACCACTGAGAGACTAATTCAAAGCTTTACAGTTCAGTTATTAACCAGAACCAAGAGGAGAGAACACATTAGTCCAGTTTTAGCCGCTCTGCACTGGCTTCCAGTGACATTTAGAATTGACTTTAAGGTCCTCCTCCTTATATACAAAGCCCTTAATGGGCTAGGACCAAGCTACATTGCTAACTCCCTTGTAAAGTATTTGCCCTCAAGAACACTGCGATCATCTGCTGCTGGTTTATTGGAGGTTCCCAGTAACAGCCGAAAGAAAATCAGGGATGCAGCCTTTGTCAATTACACCCCAAAACTATGGAACACACTACTGATGGATAAGTAGCTTTTCTCTGTCTGTTTCACACTTATACACTACTACGCTATTCTATTTTTAACTTTGTTTTTATTTTATTTTATTAGTAGTATTATTATTAGTATATTATTGTTCAGTATGTATTCTATTTTATGTGTCTGGGTTTTATCTTCCATCCTATGTTATGCATTCTATGTATTCTAGTTTCACTTTATTTTATCTTATTTTTATTATTATTATTATCAAGTGGGTTTTAATCTTCCATCTTATGTTACATAAGTGCTGAGGTCAGTGGTTGGTAGCTTTGAGAAAAAAGACTGTGGTGTGTGTTTTTTAACCCCCACAGAGCCAATAAGGGTGTGACCCACAGTGAGGTTAAACCTGTGGGAAGATGTTCTGGGGTAAGCTGAAAGATGTTTTTTTCAGTTAATCAAGACCGGTGATGAGTCTGTGTCAGTTGGGAAAAGGGAGGTTATGTTATGCTTATGGCTTCAGAGACCTAGGCACTGATTTATAGATTGTGTACACATGGCAAAATCCTTTCTGAATTTTCACTTAGGCCTCAAATTACCACCACTGAAATACGCATTCTATGTATTTTATTTTCACTTTACTTTATCTTATTTTTATTATTATTATCAAGTGGGTTTTATTTTCCATCTTATGTTATATTACAAAATCAGGGAGTAGATCTTTAATTATGTCACCACTCAGTCAAGTCTAGTCTAGTTTTGCTGATTTTCAGCCAAACATATTTCTTGCCGCTGTGCAACAAAAAAGGTTAAGTTAGTCCGCGGCCCAGATGTATCAGTAATGCATGTGCAAAAAAAAAACACACACGCCATTTCCCACACATAATCTGGTGTTGATAAAAACAGGAGCTCTGGGACACATGAGTAACTCATGCATCCTTCAGACCAGCATACAAACAATTGTCTAGAGCATGCAACCTTAAAAAAAGGTGATAACAGAATCAAATATGCAACTTTGAGCATATACAGTATTATTCCAATGTACACATTCTTTATGATATGCCAAACATAAGCACATTTCTTAACCTTTAATTGCTTTTGTGTGCTCAGTTTTACAGTTTTAGTGATGTTATTATTTAGTCTCATGCTAGTGTTTTCCATTTCCATCATTTTCATCTCTCTCTCTCTCTCTCTCTCTCTCTCTCTCTCTCTCTCTCTCTCTCTCTCTCTCTCTCTCTCTCACTCAGGCATCCATCATTTTGCTGTATAATGTCATGATAGTCAACAACTGGCAGGCCTTCATGGATGCATACAGCAGATACACCACAGAGTAAGAAAGAAAACATTTTAAATGCACAGCAGCTATTGATGATGATCATTGAGACAGTGACTATAATGATGGTGATGTTGATCACTGTGTTTGATATTTATCAGGTGGGCCAAGATCTACTTCGTGTGTTGGTGGCTCACCTCCTCTGTCATGTGGGTCAACTTGTTTGTGGCGCTCATCTTAGAGGTCAGTTCACTCAGTCAGACACATTCATGTATAATGTCTACAGAAAAACATACAAAATAATCGACAAAACTTTAAATGCTGTTCTAAATCAGTGCGAAAGGTATATTCAACATCAGGAGACCATAGCAACAGAACTTCTTCGTACAATTATCTAACCTAACCATGGGTTAGACTGACTACAAACCATTTCACACGTCTGATGGAACAGATACACGTCTGTTTTGATCAACAGTTGAAACCATGACGGAATTCTTTCTGGACTAGATGCTCTGTAATCTAGGAAGAACCAAGAAACTCAGCAAAGAATTAAATAAATAAAATGTCCAAACATGTTACTGCATGTGCTTCAGACTTGTTTTTCTGAAGCTGTGTTAAGGGAAAAGTCCTTGTCCCATGAGACTAGCTAGCTGAAAAGTCCCATATGACAAATGAAAACATCATCATTGAAAACATGAATCTAAAGGACAGGAAACAACTGAAGTTAAAGGACAAGGCTGATCATTTTCTATATTTTTCTTTCAACAAATCCCACTAAAAGACCAAAACCAAGAAAGAGAGAGAGAATGACAGACAGATATATCTTATTCTTCTGTGCCATACAGCTCCATTGTTGTCCAAAAACTATTAAATGTTCCATGTTCCTTCATTATTTTGACTCAATCCCACACACACTGTCCTGCTGCCAGAAATACTTAGAAGAGCACCAAATATGAATCCGCAACTGAAAATAGTCCCCAACAAATGCACTATTTCCTCCAGTTTGCTAAATTTGCTAAAAACTTCAATGGCCAGCTGTTTTAGGAAATTAAAATGTAACTTTATTTGTGAGCCATTTTAAAGATTTGCATCTTCAGTAGGAACCAATTGGTTTGGGGCTGAGAGCCACAGACAGGGTAGGGTAGTCAGAAAGGCCTGAGAAGTGGACTAACACATGGTTGGTTTTGGTCTTTTATGTGATTTGTTGACAATAAGAAACATCTACAACAACACCAGCCTCATCCTTTAATATTAATCTACATGTTAAATGTAAAATGATAACACTAATATTCTTTGTTCCTTGTTTTCTAACAGAACTTCATCTATAAGTGGGACCGCAGTCACAGCTGCTCTGTTACAGATGTGGAGAGGATCAGATATGAAACTTCTGTTCAGCTCATGTTCAAGTAGGTTGTCACTGTGCTGTCTGGTTGTAACTCATAAAGCTCAGAAATCCACCTATAAAACCTGTGATAGTGACTGTTTGTAAGATCATTCTCTATGTGTGGCCTCTCTCTTTCTCCAGAGAGCAGATCCAGGAACCAACAGAAGAGGAATTACTTTGTCAGCTACACCAGCACCCCCACCTACACCTACACTGGTGACACACGCATACACACACTCACTCAGAGCATCAGCACCTACCTGCAGTAACAAGTCAGACTCTGAGAGTCTGTTAATGAAGCTCTATGAGAGTTTTACTGTGTGGCAGAAGCACTGAGAGATCAATATCACAGCAATCTACTAGTATTTTATTATGATTTTGTGTTATTATAAGATGTTCCTTTACTACTAAAACCAGTAGGAAGCACATATTTTTATTATTTGTCATGTTGTTCTTGAGTAAAACCACTGCCAGCTGCAGTTTTAGTTGCACAAAGATTTCTCACTGGTAGAGGCACTGGAGGCAGATGCAATCTCATGGTTTGAGTATAGCATCAGTGTGTAGAGTTAAAGAACCAATTCCATACTACATACCAGTTCTAAACAGTATGTATTACGTACTATTTTAGTAGTATACAATAAATGAATCAAACTGTGACAGGAAGCTCCTGGCTATTTCAAATATTAACAAATGTTAATGAGTATGTGACTACTTTTTGTTTGACAAATCATGGCACCACCATCCACAATTATTAATATAATTATTATATTATGATTAGTGTAGAGAAGAACCTCCAGAATAGATTTTTTTCTACCAGATTTAATCATAGAACAAAAACTGCAGATATTTTCTCTTGTTAATGGTTAAACCACTAAAAGCTAATTTTTGGTTTTTGCATTGCATCAGAATCTATATACTGTATTGTCTTATCACACGCTGGTATATGGGTTAGCAAAGAATGTATGAGAGCTGCTGCTAAAATGAGAATGACCTGTACATAAACATAAACCTGTGTTTACGTAAATTTTGCAGATTTTACCTTTTGTTCAGTGCAGTTGTCCCAGCACCAAAGCCATAAACAACAGTGTGGAAACTCAGAAATGCAGCAGCTACATCAGCTTTTTAAAACCTCAAATCACACTCCCAGTTATTTTCCCAACCCCTTTCACAAAGAGAACCTGCAACATTTCTGCTTTCAAATATTGTTGTCAGGCAGTAGTTTCTGACATTTACACTCAAGTCTTTTATGTGGCACATTTCCAAGTTGTCTCTTTTCACACATGACAGTATACATGAAGCCACTTAGAGTGAAAGTTTGGTCTTAAATATGACAAAATCCCAGGAATCATGTAAGTTTGCTCTCAGTTTTAGGAAAAAGTGCCAAAATTGTTAAGAGTTAGTTAGAAGTGACCAGCAGGTGGCTGTGTTACAGCACAGAGGTACAGGCCACAAACCTTCCAACAAAGAGATTTTAGAAGTGTGTTGATGTTCATGACATGAAGAAATCAACATGAATACAATCATCATGGGATTCTTCCTCATGCTCACATCTATAAAATGATTTTAAAAAGCATTACTGTAATACAGTAGTTCTATTGGCCAGGCCATGAAATGCAAGACTTCTGGTCAGTTTGAAATGCAAAACATGAAAATGACAATGAATATTCAAAATTCTAAATATATAAACTGGCCAGTTCACTTTGACTGATATTGTCAATAAAACCATATATTGAAGCATATATAATACACACAATGAATGATGGGTAGTCTTGATCATGACATGGTGTACATGAGGCTGTAATAACTGATGTGATGCAGCTCTTGCCCTTAATTTCACACACTTAAAGAGCCCTCCAGACATAAAAAGACTGAATGTTATGGCTAATGACTAAATAATAATTAATAATAATAATGAAGTTCAATTACATACTTAAAAACTCTTAAAATAACATCTACTCCTCTTCTCTTATTAAAAAGTCCAGAATCTCTGAATATGGGAAGAGTTTTCATTTCAAATGTTGAACTGCAGTGAAGCTCAAACATCGACCTGAAGGAACAATAAGCAAAACATATGTCTGAGCAGAGGGGGAGTCACTGCAGGATCACACATAGACTTTGCTAAAAGTTATTCTTAGCTTCTTCATACTATCTCCACACTGCTAAACATTTCCTCTTTAAGATACAATTTGCTTTATTAAGGCACATGATGAGATTAGAGAAGGGGAACAGCAGCAACCTGTACATCTTGTTACCAGCAGCTGGCTGTCACAGAGCACCTTAATGATGGGTTTGAAAAGTTTTTTGTGGTAAATGATGAGTTTTTGCAAACATTTAACTGTGCAGTGTAGCTGTTATCTAAAGGAGGATAAACAAAAGACATTAGCTCTTGTTCGGGGAGTTTCAGGGGAGGATTTTTTCCAGTATGTTCCAGGAACCAGGAAACACCAAGGTGTCCCTGCACACAGGGGAGAGCTTCATTTTTTTATTTTTGTCCTGGCTCTGTAGAGGGTTTCTGTACAACACATAGTCACAGTCATGGAAAACATGTGCCAGATCTTTCTTCATCAGAAAATGTTCAAAATGTTCATATCTCACAGTGATAAGAAATACTTAAAAAAAAAAACCTGGACCCACACCAAAAGGAGTCACTTGTAACTTATTGGCTGACTTACCATCACATTTTACTGAAATCTGGAAACAGGTTTTTGAGACATCCTGCTAACTAACAATCAGACAAATGGGACTTCAGAGAGAAGCTTGTTGCTGGAAGTATATTAAAAGTTTTTGTGTGTGTTTTTTAACAGACATGTAAATACTGTATGCTTTACTTTATGCTGTTAAAGTCAGTGCTATAAATCCACTACAGTATGTCAAATTTCCAGAACATTTCTGGAGTAATGTGCATGTGTGAAAGGGTGAATATAGTCTGGGAGTATTTGTGGTGCTGGTGTGGCTAAAGGCTGTATGCTGGATTACCATCCATCTACAATATGTTGTATTAGTGACTCATTAAATACAAACACAGTCCTGTCTGTGCACAGTGGTTTCTGCCATAAAGCCAGTGTATTCAGATTTTTTAACTGAAAGGGTAAAAAGGGATATGCTATCTCCTTTTGACTGATGCCTTGTTTTATTTGATGTTTTTTTCTAGAAATGGCAATGGGGCCTTGGTATTTATATAAGTACAACTTCAATGCATTTTATTTGTAAAAATAAGAACTGGGGAAAGAATTTTATAGAAAGAAGTTTAGATTTATTGGAAAGTTGGAATGCAATTTTCTGATATTTCATTTAACTTGAGATACAGTGTGTGTGTCAGCTTGAATTTTGTAAAATGTTTGTAAAAAGTAGATTTTAAATAAATATTTTTGCGAACTTATTTTGTGATTTTATTGATTTTTTTCTATTATTTTTTTATAAAGAGAAGTGCCTCACTTGGACTTTAATATCAGATTCATACTTTTTTTAAAAGAAATCCGTCACAATAAGAGTTTCTATCCATTCAGTTGCTTCTCGTCACTTGTATGGTGCTACATGTGCACTGTATATATGCATGTGTATATAGACCATCAAAGGTCATGCAGAGCAGCAGCACTACTGCATGATTGTTTGAGTTTATTACAACATCCAGTAATATACAATCATTTACTGCAGTGGTGGGCCTCCCCTGGCGGGTGTAGAGGTGTCGCAGGGATGGTGTGGATGAAAAATGTGGAGAGGAACTAAAGTTGAATGAGGAAATAAAAAACAAAAGAGCTTTCACGCTACAGTTAACAACATTTATTCAGACAGCAAAATGACATTTGTTAGGTTATATAATTCGTTATTTAAAATAACATTCAACTTGCTCATTTTATATTTTTTGTAATATTAATGGTTTAAAAAGATACATTGGTTTAGGGGTGTGGGACTTTTTTTTTTTTGCTTTAAAGGCAAAAAAGTGGTTTGTCAACCACTGTACTAGAGTAAGTTTGAAAGTTCATAATTGGCCTTGGAAACAGTGGTTTTACAAAACAATCCCAACTCAAGGTCCACTTACTAGCTTTGTACAGAGCTTTCTTGTATCAAGCATGAACTTTCATAAACCAATACGGACGAAAAGAACTTGCATGTCAACAGATCCATCTTCATTACCACTCCACTATCTCCCATTCCTGATGTGCAGTGTGTGATACGGTTGAAGGTCTTGAAAAAGCAAGTAAGTGGACCTTAAGTTGGGATTGTTTTGTCACTCTACAAGAGTTTCATTAATATTTTAAATTACAGATTCACATTTTTCAAGTCCGTCTCAAAACAATAGTCAGGTGCCCATATATGTACATTGAAACAGTTCTTGCTTGCTGTAATCATTCCAAACTGTTTATACTGGCCATCAAGAGAGCCTTTTGATAATGCAATCCAATGTAAGAGATAGTGGACAAAATACATCCACAAAAACTCCAATTTCATAGTTCAAATGAAGATATATGAGGCTTCAGCGGTCTGAGTTACTCAAATCAAGTGGTTGCCAGATTTAAAGCAGTCTTTGGAAGGGGACCTTCCTGTCTGCAGCTCATCAAACTTCTACTAGGATTTAAACTAAAGAAACATCAACATATTTCACCTATCCTTGTGTCCCTACACTGGCTTCCTAATTCCTTTAGAATTAATTTAAAAATTGTATTGATAACTTGGGCCTTGCATGTAGTTATATTGCTGAGCTGTTAACCCCTTGTGTTTCCTCCAGTCCCTGTGATCTGCAAATGCTTTCCTCTTGGTTGTCCTCGATCAAGATTTACAAATGTTATTGTGCCTTTGCTGTCAGGACTCTTCGACTGTGTCGAGAATAGAAAAAACAGTTTCTTCTTTTAAATCTCTTTTCGCTGTGACCACAGGTGACAAATACAGGATACTGATGAATGCTAAAATATAGTGTAACAGTAGCACACATGGAAAAGAATAATAAAGTCAACAAACTGAATCAGCAATGTCCGTTATACATCATTCTATAGCTTACTTTACCTGATGAAGTATGTTTATTCTCTGAGATGTGATATATTTCTTATTTGTTTTACCTTAATGATCAAGATACAAGATTACCTTTATCATCTTGCATTTTGTAAATCACATTGTAACCTCGTTATGAAAAGTGCTTCATAAATAAAGTTTATTACTATTTATGTTGGTCTGATGCTGCAGCTGCCTTTTTGGCTTTGGATGTTATACTACGTGTCACCTTTCCTGTAAGAAAATAAGCAGTTAAAGGTTTCTCATGAATAAACTGAAAACTTGTAGGTGTCTTGACTGTGAATCAGAATTGGCTGGCAGTGCGTGTTGTTGGCTGTAGAGGGCGACATTACGCCTCAAAGCGGACTGTCTGCCGGAAACACACGAAGAAGAGATAAAAACAGCAGCAGGAGGAAATGAGACGATTCACAACACATGTGTTTATCTCACGGTTTCTTTTAAATTAGTCAGGTTTTCTTGTGGAAGTCCGCAAAAACGTGCAAATGGACGGTGAGTTTAATTGTAGAGTTAAGATTTTAAGGACACGGTCTGTGTTTCAGTACAAAGTTATGGTAGAGTGAGTGGATACAGAGGTGTTAAAGGACAGGTCCACAGTTTGTCCAAGTCTGTCTTTAAACAACAGTCAGGAGCCTAAATGAACATCGAAATAGGTTTTTCTTGTTGTAATCATTCCTCCTGTTCATACTGACCATTAGAAGATCCCTTCATAATGCACTTACAATGTAAGTGATGGGGGACAAAATCCACAGTCCTCCTGTGCAAAAATGTATTTAAAAGTTTATCTGAAGCTAATATGAAGCTTCAGCTTAGATATATTTCAATGGTACTGTCTTTTTAGTGCCAAGTCCCTCTTTTTGTTACTATACTTCCACCACAGCTCAACAGGGAAACACAAAGAGGGAATTTGATGCTAAAAAGACTGTAAATGTGGCAGATATCCACTTGATATGACTAACTCAGACTGCTGAAGCCTCATATAAGCTTCACATCAACTTTTAAATGCATTTTTGCACTAAATGACTGTGTGGACACACTGTGGATTTTGGCCCCCATCACTTCCATTGAATTACTCTCACACCAGTAAGACTCGACTTCAGTCCTGGAAAATGGAGGCCAAAATGTTGTGGAAATGAATGACTTTTTTGATCACATTTTGAATTTGCAACAAAATGCAGTTTATATAATTAGATTATCATGTGAACTGTTACAAGAGCATTTTCTTTTCAGATGTGCCCATAACAGCTGGCAGCTTTTATTTCATGGAAGAAGTAGGACAGAAAAAAAGTTGATAATATGATTATATCGACTATGTTTGGAAGCAGCAGTAACATTGCTGTCATTAACACAAGAACTTTAGCAGTATTTTGTTGTTGTATTTCATGGCGTTCTGTGGCTGGCTGCTGGGCTTCCTTTGAGCTAACGACCACTCCAACAGTCTGGTTCAGTGAGTTGATCAGGTTTTGTTTGTATCTTTTCAACAGAAGCACTTGTAAGAACCACGATTCCTCGTGACCTGGTGAAGGTTCTTGGTGTTGAGGTGAGCAGATGTTTCTCAGTTGACAGCTGCTGCTACGTGTAGTGTATCTGTGAACTTTATCCCTCATGCAGCTTCCACTCTTATAGAGCAATCACCACGTAAGACTCTCCTGCAGAAAAGAAAGTGACAATGAGATCTAGAGCTTCAGTCAACATTCAGTTAATAGATCAGTCTATGACAGCAAATTAATCAGCAACTGCTCTGACAATTATTGTTGTTACTTTTTAAGCAAAAATGTGAAACATTTACTGATTCCAAATCAGTAAATATGAGTATTTGAAGTTTCAGTATCATTTTTATTTATTTGTTAGTTTAACAGCGACAATACAGATAACAATTGTTACATAGGGAGAAGTAATGTAATGTATATATGGGGCGTCTAGCTGAAGCAGTGTTGCAGCCTCAGTCCCTGGTCAGGCTTTTAAATTCAGGTTAAAGCAAGTAAACAAATAAATAGATACAACAGATTGAGAATAAAAAAGACAATTTATGTTGATTTAGTCCAGTAAAGTTTCCTGTTTAGTTTAAAATATCAATCCTGATGTCTGATAGTACTCGTGTGTTTTACTGGGAAAAAATGACATTCAATTCAATTCAATCTATATAAATGTACTTGTGTCATTGCCTCATTCCCAGTCTCAGACCAGCTCTAAAGCAGAGGCCTTCACCCAGGCCTTCCTGAAGAACAGCATTCAGCAGCAAACACGTCATGACCTGAAGAGCATGCTGAGTCACAAGGCTGTGATCCTGGGCTACTCCAGGCCCAAGAAGGAGAAGAAGAGGAACAGCAAGAAAGCCAAAGGACTGAACGCTCGGCAGAAGAGAGCAATGAAGATCTTCCACATCAAGCCTGAACACCAGAGGTTAGTGAGAAACTTCAAGGATGGAACAGTAATTGTATCTCATATGAAAAAAAACATGGGATTTTATTGTGATTGAAGTAACATTGAACATAAAAGTCAAAATAATAACATCAATATATTGTTTAATTCATTATGATACATTTCCAGTCAACCCAGTTGTTTTAAAGCTCCTCTTGTCTCCCAGCATCACTGTCTTTGTCATTATCGCTGCAGATACGAGCTTTTCCTGCCTCTGCATGACCTCTGGAGACAGTACATTATTGACCTGTGCAGTGGATTGAAACCAACATGGTAAATCAGCTTGGAGCTTTACAGATGTCCACTCTTACATTGCTCATTAAATTGTTCATTAGAAGCTATTTATCACTAGTCTGCAGTCAGTCTCATAAGCTTATGTTGTTTTTGCAGCAGTCCACAGTTTGTGCAGCAGAAGCTTTTGAAGGCAGACTTCCATGGTGCCATCATCACAGGTAGATGTTTAGTTTTCTCTCAAGTCTACATTACACTGACTTTAATCACTAACATAATTATTTGATGCAGCAATGTGAATTAGCTGTCAGGACACTTAGAAGAAAGGTAACCTCACAGACAAGATTTTAGAAAAATACTCAAGAAGTCTGGTCAAATGTACCTGACAACATTTAGATGAGACAAGGCAAGTTTATTTGTGTACCACGGAAGTGCTGTGTATAAGACACAAAAAGACATTAAGAAACCATTCAGTGCTTTATAAACCAACAGTAGTACTGTAAATCAATTCTTTGACAGACGGGAAGCCAGTGTAAAGACCTGAGAACTGAACTGATGTGATCCACTTTCTTGATCTTAATGAGGACCAAAGATAAAGTCCTGATACTAAGGTTACAGCAGGCTGATTGTCTTAAAGGATAAGGTTGGCGATTTTCTATGTTTTTTTTCTTATTGTCAACAAATCTCATTTGTCAACAAATGTGCAGAACCATATATCTTATTCCTCTGTGCTGTAGAGCTCCATTGTTGTTCAAAAACCATTATAAACACGTCATTGAGCCACACTGCTGCACTGGGTGACATGTTCCTTCATCCCTGAAGACAAAGACAGTGGCTACTGTAGTTTGTTTAGAAACGGCTCTAAAGAGTAAAAACAGCAATAAGTTAACCCTCAGGAATGAGATTCCCACATTAACGTGTTTATAATAGTTTTTGAACAACAGCAGAGCTCTACAGCACAGAGGAATACGATTTATCAGGCTTTGGATACACACACAATACTTGTAGGATGAGTTCATTGTTGGTTTGGCTCTGCACATGAGATTTGTTGACAATAAGAAAAATATAGAAAATCACCAACCTTATTCTTTAAATGTGTGTATAAAAATGTAGGTCTGAGTCCATAACAACAGGAAGATTTCTAGCTTGGATTTGTGGTCTTTTATGGATTCAAGCTGAGCTCTGACTTGAACGGACTAACTGGCATCAGCAGATCATAATGACAGAAGACAAACTGTGCTGGCTCTGCCACGTCTCATATTTTTCTGTCTTGAGTGTTAAAATTAATAAATGTTTTGGCCAACTAACCACATGTTTCTTTTGTACTGTAGTGGGTTGAACAGTTATCTGTGCACAGTATGATTATGACGTATGATACACAGACTGGTTATGTAATCCTGTCGATTACCATCGCTTGTGATTTATAGTATGTAGGTACCTGTTTTTGTGTATACACATTTACCTGTCCATCAGTCTATGATCACCTCTCATCACTACATGACACCATTGTGAAGTCTTTTTCTTTTCTTTTCACTCTTACAGTGGTTCGGTCCAAATGCCCATCATATGTGGGGACTACAGGGATTCTAGTCCAAGAGTTCAAACATGTCTTCAAAATCATCACCAAAGAAGACAAACTGAAAGGTAGAGAACTGGACATGTTTCACTGTCAGTCAGTGAGCACTCACTGAGCAAATCATAACTAAAATGAACAAAACTAGGATGATTCCATTGACTTATTAGTTATGATTTTACATTTATTTACTATATCATATTGTGCGTTAAAATGGTATAAAAATGTTCCTGTTTATATGTTTCCAACCATATGCCCCTTTCAGACATGCATGTTGATAACATGTTGATCTCATGTCTGAATAAGCACCTGAGTCACTTTTAAGTAAAAGTTACAACAGCAATCGTACTAGATGAGACTTAGTAGCTAGTAACACTTTCAACACGGCACAAGTCTGAACTGAATGCTGTCAGATTAACATAAAGACCACAGCAGCAAGAAGTTCAACATGCAGACAGAAATGCGCATCTTGTTTCATCTTCTAACATTACTGTAATAAATGTATTATGTCTATCTTCATCTATTATGCATAAAGAAAAGAAAATCAGTTTAATAAACTCAGGCACACTGAATCAAATTTGAAGTTGTCGGTCAGATTCTGGTTGTACAAGTGGAATCACGAGGGGGAAATCCTTTTTATGGACTGATCTGATATGAGAACAATCTGCTCAACACTGTCTATATTTTCATTCATGCCTGTGTGTGTCTGATTTAATAGGCAGCAGAATTTGCTCTCTAATAATGTTGAATGATGAAATTGATGCAGAGAGAAGCAGAGGCGAGCGTCTGTCACACTCATTATGGTCATTAATTAAGGCTTTAACTGATGCAGCCTGTTAGAACTCTCCAACTCTCGCAAATTCAAATAAGCTTTTTTGACATGAATTTTATAGAAAGTTATATTATTGCCAAAGCTAAATGCTAAATAAATAAATTATTGAATAATGTTTTATGGAATGAAAAAGACAATCATAAGACAACAAATAAATAAAGTCAATACTGCAATATTTGTCACTGTAGACAACTAGTGTTCAAGTGTCACTTCTTACCAGGTTAACACATTGTTCTCTTTTTTTTTTTTTCCCCCTCACCCTCCACTCATCGTGTGACAGTGATCCCCAAGAGGAACAGTGTGTTTGCAGTGGAGATAAATGGCTTCGTCTCTCACATCTATGGGAGCAAGTTCGAGCAGCGAGCCAGTGAACGCTCAGCCAAGAAGTTCAAAGTCAGAGGAACCATCGACTTGTGATGGCAGTGAGTGTTGATACAGGATGCAGTGCGCCTCAACGGCCAGCAAGAGACATTCTGCACTGACATGAAGAGAGACTTGTATTGCCCTCTACTGGCCATCATAAGGAACTTCAATGACCAAAGGGCCGTTCTTTTGTTAATGTTTCCTACATTTCCCACAGCTTTTTGAATGCTAAATCGCTGCAGTACTACTTTAGCAAGTTACCAAACACTTTAGCAACACTGAGCCAGCGAAGGTTTTGTTGATGTTGCATTTTGTTTATCAGTGCTTGGTTAAAAAGCAGTAGGAGGGTCTTTACATTAACACGGTTATGTAAAGGTTGTTTCTAATTACATTCTGTTGTCAGAATGTGTCTTTCTGAGACCCAAACGTTTATCTGGTAAGTTGCACCACTCTTTGTTCTTTAAACAGATTGTGATTGTAAATACAACACTCACCCTCTGTTCAGTAGTATGTACTAATTTAACTGTTGCTTAATACAAAACCACAGCAGCAAACCAGTAATGGTCCTAAGTGCTCAATGCAGGTCTGTCTTTTCCAGAAATCCAGTAATAGTAAATTGCACGTATTAAAAGTATGAAAAGGAGACTTTGTCAGATTATTTTATATTAGCTCTCTTTAATGACAGTCTTGAAAAAAGATGGCTCATGTGAGCAGCCAGTGATGGAGAAAATGGCTGCTGTCAGATAGTGGGGGTTAACTTTATCAGTTTTAGTATTTATAACTTTGTTTAGCTGAAGACATTTTGTTTAAATATGTTATGTATAATGTACAGTAGAGGCCAGAGAAGAAAGTCTGTCTTCACCCTCTTTTTGTTTTTAGGAAACATTACGCAGGACTTCCTTGTGCCTTTTTGGAACAGAACATGTGAAACATGGTGGGCTGTGAGCTGTTTCTGCCAGGATAAAAATACAGTGTAAATGTTGAGTGACAACAGTGTTGTTGATGATGAAAGCCAGCTTGCCTCCCACATATTCCTGCTCCCCAGACTGTCTTGTATAATTCACTTAGTAAGAGAAGTCATCTAAACACTTACTGACACTGCTGAGCTGGAGGTGTCTGTGGTTCGGCAGCACAGACTTGTTTGGCATCAGTAGTGTTCAGATGTTTCATAAAAACTCAGATTTACATCAAGACTGTATAATTCACTCATTAATGAGGGCCCAGGATTAATTCATCTTTATCTATGACTCCTCCTTAGTCAATAAGTAACTATATTTAAGACACATCTCAGAAAGCCTCTTTGTAAAATCAGGATTTACTGTCCTGGTAAAATGTGTGGTGTGAAGGTTGAAACTGGCCCTTAGTCAGTCTGGAACTTTTGAGGAAGTTCGTATCTAGTCCGGAAGGGAAGATTTGACACAACTTCACTTAAACCACCTTCAAGGCTAAAATGGCTCACACTGTTGCTTTGTGTATGTTTTATTTCTCAATACACCACGTATTGTTTTATCATTCTGTACAATTCCAACTAATGCATTGACTGAACTTTTGTTTCATCTAAACTGCATAATAAATATAGCCCTTGGTTCATATATCTTTGTTGGTGAACACTTCTGTCATTTGTACTATGATGTCAATAACCCTGTCAATAACAGGTTCATTGTGTTTAAAGCTGCACTAATCAATATTTTTAAACTTGGGCTCATATGATATGTGATATGTGTAATGTTAAAGGGGTCACTCATAGTGATGAACCCGGAGAGAATTTTCACCTGACTCTGCAGCTCTGCAGAGATTTTTAGTGTCTTTTAGCTCATTGTTTTTACTTCAGTTTTGTTTCACTCTCACTGCCATCAGCCTCGTTTCCAGCAGCAGAAAGTCGTTTTCAGATGAGAAATCTGATAAACCTGCTGGGCCATTTAGTGCCTAGCACCACTCAGCAGACAGACAAAGTTAGCAACTCGCATTTAGCAGCTAAGAGATCACAAACAGTCACTACCCTTCACTAACCTTTTAGCTCTAACAATAATCAAGTGGCACACGACTCCAAATGAATGATTATATGGGTGATATGGCTGCATCAGAAATCACTCCTCATTTGCTATATAGTCCGCTATATTTACTTTCCGCTGTTGTCCGAATTCTGAGGGTGAAATTTATGCACGCCCTCAGAAATTTCACCAAATCACTAGGATTCATCCTCTGTGGATCATAAATGCCTGTAAAATTTTAAAATAATCCATCCAACAGTTGTTGAGATATTTCAGCCTGGTGGACTTACAGATTGACAGACCAACATTTACATCCCTGAAGTCATGCTGCTAGCATTCTAAAGGTAGTGTCCATTGCTTGGACACTTAACAGTTATGATGCAAAAATAAATTAGTGTCAGAAATTAGATTTTGCTGCTCACTGTAGCTTTAACTAATGAGTGTTTATTGTGTAGGAATAGTAAATGTGATTTTGTGACACAGCCATTGTCATGTTGTGTTTGTTTGTTTGTGGTTGATTCACACAGCCAGTTGCTGGAAGGAAGAATAATTTAATACACTCTAATCAAAGTAGAAAAATGTCCAGGCAACATGTGTATGTATTGTTGTTGCTTTTCCTGTTTCTCATTTTGTGTCATCCAAAATCATTTTTTGCACACTAGATATCACATTCATTCAATTATAAAATCTCATTTTGTAATTGTTGCTGTAAGATTCATCATTTTTTAAAATTATGTTTGCTGATGGAGTGCATTATGAAATACAAGTATACATCCATCCTCAAGTGCCACCAGACAAATACATACAATCACAGTCAAAAGACATAACTTCTATCTCATTTCAGCTCATAAAACTGGATATATTTTTTAAAATGTTTCCTTGAAATGAAGTAAATCTTTCTTTTATGTAAATGCTGACACATTCTCCCTTAGAATTTCTTGTGTCACTTTCTTCAAGTGAACTCAAATATAACTCCCGCCCCTTCCTTCTTGCAAAATGTGTCTCAAAAGCTAAACTTTGCTTGGAAAGCCCCATTGCATCATCAAGAATACAGTTTAAGTATTTCTGCAGGGCTGCTTGTCTTACTAAATAGACAAGATGAACATATGACAACATCCATTAACAAAGACACTCCGAATACTGCACTGAAAACAGATTCTTATTGACTTCTGAACCACTACAGAAACAAGGACACCATGGTAGACCAGCTAACATCTGCTCAGGAGAACTGTGAGCGGATCCACGCTGTGGAGAACTCATTTGGGCCGTTGAGCAAGCCCCTGGCCCAGGTGGATCGGGTTCTGATCGGAGAGGGCTGGCTGATGAAGCAGAGCCGATGGGGGCCACAGCCTAAGGTATTCTTCCTCTTCAACGATGTGCTGGTGTATGGCAGCATCATTCTGTATGGCCGCTGGCACATAAAACAACAGATCATCCCTCTAGGTGAGCAACTTATCTACTTCGGTAGACGAAAGACTCCCCTGAAGAGAAAGATCAGGGTAAAATAAACTTAATTGTATCATTTGTAGGGTTTCAAAGTGCTTTGACAGCTAAAAGTAAACCTCAAACTCATGAAGAAAAAGTTAAGGGCCAAAACAGCCTGATGGTAAGAAGACAGACAAAAGGCAACAGGATTACACACTAAGTAAGTTGTTTGGTTGGTTGTGGTCAGGGCCACAGCAAACTATTACATCTCTACATTAGCTTGCAGCTATAGGCAGTGACAGCTACAGTACATTATTTAGGGAACTTGATAAAATTTGCTCGTTCCACCACAACACTGACAAAATGAAAAATATGGTTACAATGACACGCTTTCAATGGTGAATGCAACTGCTTCAAACTAGACATTTTGAAACAAAGGATGCCTGTACAGAACTGAGTAGTTTTAAACAGAAAAACACAGAAACCTTTCTCACTGAAAAAGCTTGTTGACCACACTATAGTTTCCATACCTTTCTTACCTTGTATCAACATGCCATCTTTTCATCATTTCAGAGGACATCCAGCTGGAAGACATGGAGGATGGCATGAGAATGAGGAACCAGTGGCTGATCCGCACACCACGCAAGTCCTTCTATGTGGCAGCCGCCTCTTATGAGGAGAAGCGGGCCTGGATCGAACACATTGAGGACTGCCAGTCCAGACTGCTGCAGAGGGGCGGGTGCAGACCCAGTTCCACCTTTGCTGTGACCTGGATTCCGAACCAGGCCTCTGCCATCTGCATGCGCTGCTCTGACAGGTTCACCGTGACCCACCGTCGACACCACTGCAGAAAATGTGGCTTTGTGGTCTGCAGTGCATGCTCCAAAAAGCGAGCGGTGATTGGACACATTCACCCGACAAAGCGGTTGCGAGTGTGTACCATGTGTCACTCAAGTCTCCAGATGGCGGAGGCAGAGGCCCAAGAAATCACTTGCCTGAGGGGGGACAGTACAGGGAAGATAAGCTCAGATGAAGATGAAGTGGAGGGGTTCAGTGAGGAGGAGGAGACAGTGGAACAGGTGGAGGACCACAATACCAACAGGTGGATGGTCTCCTGGTCCCCCTATGCTTACGTCAAACCAGAGCATTTGAGGCGCCAAACATAGGCATCTCATATGTGCTGCAGCCACACAGACAAAGCCTTGTGTTGGACTTCTTTTACATGGACTCTGTGCATGAAGAAACATGGACACAAAGCTGCTACAGTTATGAACAGTAGATGCATGTTAAAAGGCATTCTGTCTCAGTCATAACCATAGCAGGAGAATGATGTATAAAGTATAACAGTTTTACACATACTATATTTATTGATGTAAATAATTTGTCATTACTGATCTTTACACATTGTGCTGTTTGCAGAAACACTAGTAGTCACTTTATTTCCTCTATGTTCTTTAGTTGTTGTGAGAGGATCTTGAGTAGTTGTTTAAGTATGAGTTCCATCAAATGTGTACATGTCTGTGTACTGTACATTGGGGATAGTATTTGGACTAAAAATCTGCCTCACATCTGTCTTGAAATGAACTATGAATAATAAAGTACTTACAAACAGAAATAAGATTTGTTTGTGATGATTTGAGTGGTATTAGCCCTCAGTTTAGAAGATTACTAGTGTCTGTCTGTTAGAATATTTCAGACTTCATGACAAATGTAAAATTCAAAATAACTCACATGGGATGGCATTATGAAGCAAAAGGCCTCTTAGATTTTCAGTTTAAAGATCCAAAATCTCCCACATGTCTTCAGTTGGGTTGAGATCTGGTGACTGTGAAGGCCATAGCATATGACTTACACCATTTTCATACTCATCAAAATATTGATGAGTGAGGATGGATCCTCACTGTGTGATTAGTTAATACTGGATATATAACTATAGGCTTAAATTAATTTAGGTAGGTTATTATTAGCATGTTTAATGTGGTTTCATGATTGAGGTGAATAAGTGTGCACTAATAACAACAGAGTGCTTGGTATCTATTAATTCTACTGTGTATATATAGTAAATAGAAGCAGAATGGTAATATTGTATGAAGGAATTATTTATTTTCATGTCATACCATTGAAATGGTCCATCCCACATGAGATTACATGACACAGGATATCTGCTGACTTCCTGTAACTGACATTCATGTTCTAAAGAAAAACCTAAAAACTGACCTAAAGTTAAGATTATTATCATTTTAACAGTTAGTATTTTATTATTTAGTGATCAGAGTTAAATGAACAAAATAAAAACTGTAGCACTCATAACACATGCTGTTTTCAAAGATGTTTGACTTGACTCTTTCTGCTATGAAAACTACTAACAGCAGATCTAACAGGCCTGCTAATGCTTGGAATTAACATTCACTCATCTCTAAAAGACACATTTTTTAATGTGACCAGCAGGTAAGAGGAACCCGTACTGTGTACTGTGTATGTGTGTACTTGACCTTGTGCTTGTTAGGGTGTGAAGTGCAGAGGTCAGTGGTCATGTTAGTGGTCAGTTTGTGTTCGCAGCGGGTGTGTCACTGACAGAGAAGGAAGGTCGGGTGCTTTATTGTAGAATAGTTTGACATCCTTACTGGAACAATCTTCTGGTCTAATTAAACAGGTCATCATAGCAGGCTGGGTATTTTCCCTGAGTTTACATCGTCTTTGAAATCGTCTTAAGGTGAAAAAGTCCCTGGAGTCTGTGTAAACATTACACACCCTCAGAAAAAACTATTTAACTGGGTTTTACTACAGACAGGAAAGGACTACAACACTGGCAACGAGCCATGGCTTTGACTGTGGTGTCAAACTTGTCTGACTGTTGTCTGACTAACCTGCCTCTTGGCAAGGTGGCTACACGGAATGGGGAAATGTTGAAATGTTTGAGACAAAAGACACCTTTGAGCAGGTGTACAGAGTGACTTGAACAGAGAGTGATGACATAGAAATGAATATGGTAATTGTATCAAATGCAATGTCCTTGTTCTCTTGTGAATATCTGCATAAATATACTTTTTAGTTGATCTTTCATCCAATTGTGAAGCACTTTGTAACAACAGTAGAGAAAGTCCCAGTCTAGATCATGTTGTTCCATTTTCTAGAAGTAGAAAGATTTTTTATGGAGAATACACATTAAAAGAAGTTTGTATCAGCTTTTTCCAACTCTCCTAACTGTATTATACTTTCACTGAGAGATATATACAAACTATGTTGATGTTGCACAGTCCCATCAGATAGAAATATTCTTCATGTTTTCTGCATCTTTTTACACAATTTCTTTCCAAACTTCAGTCTTTGGAAACTTTGAGACCTCCACTAGAATTTAAAATAAAGTTACAAGGGTTCTGACAGTTTGGCCAAAACAGAGAATCCAGCAGAGTTTAAAGCTGCACTTATCAATATTTTTATACACGTAGTGATGAACTCCTTCATCTCTACAGAGCGTTTTAGCACATTTTAGCCAAAGTGAGTTTAGCCATAGTTTTGGTTTTACATCGCACAACTTAACTGTTGTGTTTCGGTCTCAGTACTCTCATTGATCCCACTTTCAGCAGCAGCAGCAGCAGCGGCTCTGATAAACCTGCTGTGTGTACTACCTGCCCAGCACTGGATCATCTCCATCTCTCCATCACTAGAAAGTGAATATTGGACTTACATACCTGAGGTGTCCAGAAACATGACTCCAAAAGAATGCTAATATTGCTCCATGATTGCTAAATGTGTTAATACTGTAAGCAACTGTGTGCTACCATGTTCACCATAGCTTGTTCTGCGGCCCCCAAAAAAACACTTAATGCTGTTTAAAGAGGTTAAAGACATATTACAATACAATATACAGCAACCTCATCTGCTTACTCCTAGTTCCATTTAGTAATTCTCAAGTATTCACAAATGTTTTCCTTTCTCTCCTATTCCTTATTATTCCTGAATAATGGGGCACATTTAAGTAATACAACCTCATCTCATAAGTCTGTACCACTGAATGTCATCTCCACAATAACTGAACCAAAACAGACCACAAGCCAATGAAAAATATATGTTATACAGTATATGTTAAATATGCTAAATATAAATATTTAGTGCATATGAATTATTCCTAGCTAAATATATTATCATATAAGAAATTATAATGTGTTAACATTAATAAAATGTATAATAATGTCTTATTTAATAACAAATCTATATTCACTTCTTTATTAGCCAATGGAACCATTTACTATTAGCAGTTTTGGAATGTAACTGAGTACATCCGCTCAAGTATTTTATTAACACTGAGTACAGTTTTTAGGTGATTTATTTGAATATTTTCACTGTATTCTACTTTATACTTCTACTTCACTACATTTCTACTACTTCACTATAGCTATAATTACTAGTCACTTTACAGATTATAATTTTACATACAAAGCGTTTGATGAGCCTGATACATTGTTAGTGTAATTGTTATATAAAGTATTTAGAGTCAGCGCCATCTCAACTAGCTACAACACTGAAATGCTGAAAACATGCTAATCCATCAATAACAATAAGCCAATAATATAATATAGCTATATAATACTATAATACTCTGAAAGGGCATTCTGCATAATGAGTATTTTTACTTATAATGCAGAATGGCCAGAATACTTCTACTTTTACTTATGATATTTTAAGTAGATTTTTTACTTGTAGCAGAGTATTTTTACACTGTGGTACTAGTAAGTGTGAAAACTGCAGCCATCACTGACGTAAACATGAACACCAAGTGTGTATAAGAAACTGCACACCATGGGAGAGCCAAGAGCCATTTACTTTAAACCACCAACAGTTCAGATAAAAAAGGAAATGAGTGCGTAACTCTTTTGAAAAACGTCACCTTCAAAACATTGTGACTACAATGGTTCCTCTTTATATGAACTGGTTTTCTGAGTAAATGGTCGAACATGAACATTTGTCCAACAAAACAGAAAGGTTTCCTTTGTTTCCTTGTAGTGTATTTTACTGAAGTGAGTAAGAAAGCTGCACAAGTTTTGACCTATTTGGTACATTTACATGTGTAAAATGATGCAATGACTGTCAATACTGCAAATTAGGCAGTATCTGATTTGACTTGACATAATTTGTGCACTTGTATGTTTGAATATACTGTGTGTAAAATGTGACAAAACAGTGTAATGAGAAAATGGCTTATTTAACTTAATTATTTAACCTTAAATTTCTAAAAATTGTTAACATGGTAAATACAGATATATGTGATTAGTTAATACTTACATAACTTTTATCTGACAGTGTTGTTCATTCAGCACTGAAGGTCCTTATCAAATCTATAGTTACCTTTATTAAAGGAGCATTCCACTCCTTGTACACATGAAGACAGTCATAGTACTACAGTTGTATAATGTCTGTATAATGTCTCCTGTTGCCTATGAGGACATGAGAAAATAACCCTGCGACTCAACATTGGCCTCTGCTGTGTCAATTTTGACAATTCATCAATTAATTCATCACTAATTATCATCATTAATTTCATTAATGTATTTTTTTAAATTTTGTGTTTTGTTTTATTGTTGTTGTTTTTTGCTTTAATGCATTTGCTTTTGCATAAATGGATTTTACAGTTTTGGAGTCAAGCCAAAGCCAAGTTTCCATACAAATGTAGTGCAAATTTTAATTACATTTTTAGAAAAACTGTAACAGAAAAAGCAAATTAATATGTGTTTCCATTCACTATTATTATGTTAGTATGTAGGATTAGTTGGCTGCATCAAAATAAACAGTTGATGGCTCTAATTCTCCGGTCGGACACCATTTAACCATTGCTAAAGGAATGGCAAATGAGATGATGTACTTAAAGAGTGTCAGTCAAACCTCAAACGATGGCAAACCATGATATTTATAGAAGGTGTGTGTCCAATACAGGTCTAGAAAGTAGTAGTAGTAGTAGTAGTATTAGTAGTAGGAGGAGGAGGAGTTGTTCAGACCCATAAAGTAACTAGAAACTACAATAAAACTACAAAGTATATTATTTCCATCAGCAACAGCTACATTTAGAGATCTGTTGTGAACCAGAGCAGGCATGTTGCATCCAGCATGAGTTACCTGCTGGATAAGTCTTATTAAAACCCAGCCAATGGCCAAACAATTAAATGAGTGAAATTGGAGTTGGATCAGATGGGCTGATCTGAGGTGAGCTCATTGAAATCACTTTGTGAAGTTGCTGTCAACTGAGCAGGTTAGCTGCATGTTCATAACTATCACATAGAGTAGTGTGGTAGATGTTGCAGTGTACTGTATACGTGTGATAAGAGTAATATGTGTGGTATCCGTTGCCTTGTAGCAATACTGTGGTAATGTTGCACTAGGAGGTAAAACTTCTAGTTCTGACTGTTTGGGTAGTGATGCAATGACGATTTCGAAATCCATTCATTATTTGAATAGATACAATTTACAATAAAGTGTCAAGATGTTTTTGGAACATATCGTGCTGGCAGGGCCAGTGGATGAGTTGGGAAAGTGTAGAAAAGAAGGAATTTAGCTGGAGGGGAGTGTGGGGAATGGAAGCAGGCAGGATTAGATTCATGCTAGGAGCAACAGGTCATGCAGCAAGCAATTTTATACATGATACATGATGTTTTGTGGAGCTGACAGTACCATGGAAGGATGGAATAGAACTGAAAAAAATCTTAGATATAGAGGTGGAGGCACAAGCAGACACGCGTGGATGGAAATGGCTGCATGCCAGAAAGCCTGACACGCTGTTTGTTCAACATGATGTTGGCTGTTGTTAGCTAGCATAATGGTGGCTTGATAGAAGTGTATGCCAAGGTGGGGCATACTTGTTATCATGCTGGTTAGCCTAACATGGTAATCGGCTTAACATGCTATTTGTTGCTGTTTGATGTTGTTTGGTCTAATTGGTGACTCAGGCAGTGTGCTGGATAGCTTAGCACACTGTTAGCATGCAAGTTAGCTTAGCATGGTAGTTATCTTAGATTGTTGTTTGCTAAGATGATGGTAGCTGAGGCAGATTGGTTGACTATTGCTTTGTGGGTTGGGTGGCTGCCAGTGATAGCAACATGCTGGCTACCTTAACATGGTATTAGTTGTTGCTTAGCTTGCTGTTAGCTGGTGGTTTGTAGACAAAAGTAAATATAATTTGCTATGGAGATTTGTGTTGAGTGTGTGGGAGTGGCAGTGATGGGCGAAAATAAATGAATTAATCTTTTTGAACGACTCTTTTTAGTGTCCGGTATGTACTGGGTCAGCCTGTAAAAAGTACCGAATGCTCATGAATCCCCGACTTGCCCACTCGCTGTTATCGCAGGGTACTGCTCACGCTGCCTGCTACGTGTTGCAGTCGCTCAAAACATAGGCAGTAGGACAACCAATGAATGAGCGGGAATGTCTCAAAGAAGGACATCAATTAATGGCCCTGTGTACACCTGTACATGTATATATATATATATGTATATGTATATATATATATATATATATATATATATATATATATATATATATATATATATATATATATATATATATATATATATATATATATATATATATATATATGAACTAGGAAGTCTGCTATTTGCTCTCAAAATGACAGATTGTTGATCAGTTACCTTCCTGTAACATTGTATTGAGCTTACCAGGGCTGCCAACTCTCACGTAGTGAGTGTAAAACTCATGCAATTGATACAGATCTTACATCACACATGCCTTTTCTCACGCTAACTTTTCGTTTTCGCTTCCTTGTAATTTTGAAGCGAAGGAACAGGGAAAAAGGAACTTTTTTTTCCAAGTTCAGACGTGCGGAGGCGCAGAGTGTAACAAGGTTAAGACAGCACTTCCCTCCCGGAGAACTCTGATTTCTTTGTTTCTCTGTCATAAATCGCCTTTTGACATGTGAACATGTGCAGGATAAAATACTGCAGACAGAAAGTAACAGCGGAGCAGCTGGATGAAAGCAGAGATCTTTACACGAAGCGATGCAGCCTCGTATTTAAAATAATTCCATCTAAAGTCTGACTAACAAGACAACTGCTTGCGAACACGTTTGCAATACATACTTTATAAGGTGATAATATGTCACACATTGTGGCCAAAAAAATCAGTTAATGCAGCTTTAAGCTTTGTTAACAGGAACACCTGTGACACAAGGTATAAACCTTAAATCATACAATAAAATCATCACTTTATAGGGAATCCTGTGAGTGGTGTTAGCTTATAGTCATGCTTGCTGTAGGGTGCAGGAGGCAGAGGCCCATCACATTTTGAGACACAGGTAAACATCGCCCCCTACTGTGCCCGGTCAGTAAGTCAAAATACACAGTTCCAAGACCTACTATTTCAAAGGGTACTGCATATGTGTGAAAGTTCAAATTTACTTGACTTATTCTTCCCCCTTACATTTGTCTGTATGACTTTATTCTCTCAATATTTTCATTTTCCAAAGGCATGTTGCAGTTGTGGCCAAAAAAAAGGTTAATTATGAAATCTGTCTGACTCCTGAGCTCATAATCATCTACTTGGCAAAGCTAGTGCAAAAGGCAAAGAGTTAACTACATCTGTTTTTTTTAGAATAAGGTTTTAGAACAGGGCTCATCAAAATGTATAAATAGAAAATGGATTTATCAGATTCTATTCACAGAAAGTGTAAAGCATGTTACCTGTGTTGTTAACAAATTAACTACATACATGCACAAAATTTAGCTTTTACTGTGTAAATTTGGAACAGTTCCAGAGTAAAAGTCCCACATTTGTAGCTTGAAATGGCTTAATTTCTCAAGTTCTTTTGTCCTGTACAAACACATTGGTCCATGGGTCCTGAAAGTGACTGATATATTTTTAGTTCTGCAGTCAGACTGCTCACACAGAATCAAGTATTTTTACTGCATCTAATTTCCAAAGTCAAAGTTCCACATTTGTAGTTGCAAATAGCTTCCTTTAGCAAATTTGAGGTCCTATGAAAACAATTTGTCCATAATTCCTGACAGGGACTAATATGTTTCAATTGACTACTCTGACTACAGGCACAATCAAGGTTTTTACTGAGTCAATTTGGGAAAACTCCAAAGACCCACAAAAAACATTGGTCCATAATTACGCAAAGTAATATATTTCAGTTCTGCAGTTAGACTGCAGGCACACACAGAGTCAAGCATTTTCACTGTGCCAATCTTTAGGTTTTTCAAAGTAAAATTTCCACATTTGTATCTGCACTTGGCTTCCTTTCTGAAATGTGGAAGTTGTGTAAAACCACACTGGTCCATAATTTCTGCAAAGACATACAGATCCATACTGTCTTACTGTAACTGACACTTTTGAGACAATATCATTTCTACAGCACTTCTTTACAAGTCTTTGGTCTATAGTTTCTAACAATCGCAGATTTTCAAGTCAAGTCAAACAACACAATCAAGCGTTTTGGTGGAATTCCGAAAAAGAAATATCTGATGTAAAATGTCCAGTAATTTCTTACTGTAAATGATACTTTTAATTAAAGAGTAATCAATAATTTAGAAAAGATCTGCCTTGAAGGCCACGTCCTTTTTTTTTGTTGCATACAAGTGAACCTCTAACTGTAATACTGGTGTGCTCCAATAGGTTACCATTAGATTTAACATTGAAACGCTCCTGTCAGCCAGACTATACTAATTTATCCCTGTGGCTGCATCAAGTTGTACAACAGGTTCAGAGCTATTTGCAGTCTTAACATTACAATATTCACTGTAGTTATCTAAACTACTGTACATCACATATGGTCATTGTTTAGATGGCAAAGGTGGTCATGGAGGCCTTTCTGGAAATCCCAAAAATGGTATTTTGCACAACAAAGAAAGAGATGGTGTGTGAATATACATACTGGACTCTGCAAATAATCTGTCAGGAACACAAAAGCTTTTCTTCATTATACTGTGATTGTAGTACACAAGATCTAAAAATTTGTGTTTATACCTATATTTTTTATTTTAAAGCAGAGACTGAAAAAACAGCAGGTACAGGTCCTTCCTTCACTGGCTGGGTAAAGTATTGTTTTTCTCTTCTAAATGCGGTCAGGATACAAAACATTTTTACACTTCAGGCATTATGGAATTTTCATCTGGGGAGTGATGAATGGAGGAAGAATGTTCACCAAAAAGTTGGTGAAACAGGAAAGGCAATTAATGAGTAATTAATTAACTAATAATAATTTATTGTAAAACATCACCATAAGATTCCCCTGAAGATTGCCAAAACAGCTAAGGTTTGTATTTGTAATTCACATTTATAATTTTTGTAATACAGTACGTGCATGCATTTCAACACGAATCCTATCAAAACCACATTCATCTAAATTCCCTGCTGTAATGTCATCATACAGACAACAAATGATGATATCCACACTAAGTATTTGAAAGAAGCTAGCTTAAGTGGTAAAACACTTTTTGATTTAACAGCATGTAATCTGAATTAATGTCTGATTTTTCAAATAAATGTGGTTAATGTGCCATTTTACAGATTTGGTGTGACAGCTGTTGTCAGTGATTCGTTTGAGCAGATCTGAACACAGAATTGTACTTGGGTGCAGATCAAAACAACCACACCAAGACCCTTTAGAGGAAGTGGTCTTGGTCCGATCTCGAATGAATTCTGGAGCGGTTTGTTTGTGGTGGGAACGTGATCCAACCTAGCTGTGGTCCAACAGTTGCTAGCAGCTAGGCGGAGAGTGAATCGAGGTCCGACCTGGACTAACAACCAAGTATGTTGCCTTCTTGATATTTGGCCAGATAGGAGCTGGGAGATTGGATGCGGAAGTGCTACAAAGCACCGCGAAGCGCAGCCAGTTTCCTTTCGGCGCCCGAGCAGAGCTCTGCGGCCAGCTTGCAATCTGCAGTGATAGTTTCAGCATCTGGTCTACTTTCTTGTTGAGCGGCGCGGAGAAATGTGCTTCCGGTGTGAACAGTCAGGCTCCTGCTCGCGTGAGAATTGATGCTTCGTGGCGCTTCTGCTTCTACAATGCACACCTGATGGGATGATGTGGCGCCTGTGCTGCAAATACCACCCATCATAGGGACGTTTTGTTAAAAAGCTGAGCACAAATTTTAAGCTTGATGTTGTGAGAAGTCACCAGAACTTTGAGGCACATATAGAAGCTGCTAGAGGCCAATAAGAGCAGCTAAAAATAAATCTGATAAAGTCAGGTATAGAACAAGTCAAGAAATGTGTCAGTCAGTCAGTGAATACTTTACTTCCGTTTTATTTTAAGAACAGTGGAGAGAGCTCTTACAGCAGCAGTGGACATAGAGCACTAGACTGCTTTCACATAATTTGAGTGCCTGAAGTAGCTCCATCATACCAGCTACCTGTCCCCACTGCAGCAGCTGGGCTGCTACTTATAGTTGACGAGATGACAGACATCTCTGTCACCAAACAGTTTGTGGTCAGGTTTGTTTAGTGTGAATTATAGCACATTTTTACTCTGTTTTCTTTGTCTTCTTACACTGTATCATCAACATCATTGTTTTATTCTTCAGGTACATTGAGCCTGATGATCAAGTGAAGACCAAGGTGCTAACCATGAGGAGTGTTCGAACAGGGGACTATTACAGAGGCCATTCTGGAGGCCACAGCACTGCTGCCTATTGGACAGATTCACATCTTTTGCCAGTGACATGCCTCAGCAACCATTACTACATTTTAAGGATTCTATTTATAGAATAAATATAAGTATATAAGAAATCAAATTTTCTAATATACAGTGAGAATAGGTAGTTTACAGTACCGTTTACAGGAGTTTAGTTACAGATTAATTATGACATTTTTTATTTCTTACACTTTGAAGGTCGCAGAGTAGGAGTTGGCAAAGACCTTTACCCTGGCCTTATCACCTTTCATTGTGTTGCCCACCGCCTCAATCTGGCCATAGCAGACTGCAAGGAGCAGAAAGGTGTGCTGTACCTGGTGAAATACGAGCAAACTGTCAACTTGACTTTCCCAGGGAGGAAACCATACCTGCTGTCCAGCAGATTTGTCGAGACAAGCGAGATCAGAGCCCACTGCAGAGGGCCTGTATAGAGGTTCTACAATCATGAGTTTTTTCCACCAACCCCCTGCCTCATGCAAGTGGTGCATGAAAAACTGCACAGGCAGTTTCAAGTGTTTCAGAGGAGGAACCTCTTCTTCTCTCAGGTTGTCCAGGAGGTGGTGAAAATGTCAAATCAGTGGAACAAGGTGAGTGCTACAATGTGTGCTAGTGTGCTACAATTCAGTTATTCTGATACAAGCACGTATAATCACTTTGTTGGGTGCTGTCTTTTAGACCGGCACTGACTGACCAGCCCTCTCATAAGAGGAAGAGGAGCGACACAGATAATACAGACAGTAATAGTTTGCTCATCTTTGTAATGGGTGTCATAGTAGGTTAAGTTATTCTTTATTGTCAGGTACGATATGAAATGTGATTTACGTCACTTTGCCACTCAGTCACAGTTTGTAAAACAGGGCATGTATATAACACATAATTTTACACAATAATGCAGGTAATAATACAAGACTGTTGGCAAAAGGACCCTTGAGTATTTGCTGTGTGCAAGAATATGTCTGCATTGTAACATGTCTGCTGATTCCCCAACTCTTGTGTTTTAACAGCCTGCAATTGTTAAGGACATGTTTACTACAGCCGAAATTTCTCATTCTGAAGGAGGAGGACCAACAAAGAATATTGACAGCAAGCAGGGAAGGGGATCCAGAGGCCATGGAATTCCGCCTCTTTTCCTTCGATCTGCAGGAGGACATGGAGTACTTCATGAAGCTCTGCACTGATCAGCAAGGCCCAGGCTCAGTGCGGTGTTTGACCACATGCACACAGAGGCTTTGACACAGGCTACAGTGTGCCTCTCCACTATATATATATATACACACTTGTAAATGTAAATAGTTCCTTTTACAAACCTATAAAAAACATCTCTGACCATCGATAACACTACTGTCTCTCCTTCATCACTTGCCTGCAATCCCTGAGTCAACAAGATGGTCAAGATCTTTCTTCCACTTTGCAGCACCCTCACCAGACTCAATGCCAAACTACTACAACTGGTTCACACCTCTGCTTGCTGCCTGCACCAGATCTGATGAGCATAACTCATGTCCTCCATAACTGCACCCCCTTCTTCTTCTATACCACCAAACTGTGGCAGTCACTTCCCTGATCACTCTGACATACTCATCCTCCCACCTCTTCATGTTAAGACTAAAAACCTTACTTTACCCAGGACTACTACCCAACCCCATAGCCCTCTCCCCCTACCTTCCCCCACTATGCCACACTCTCTCTCTACTTTGTGGGTTTTTCCCTCCTTATAATTTTATATTGTCTTTTGCTGCTTTTATGTAGTGTTTTACTCTTTTATATTAACAGTATATTATGTAAAGTGTCTTTTGGGTCTCTTGAAAAGTGCTATATAAATGAATAGTAGTATTGGTGTTTGTGCAGACCTGCTATGTGATTGTCTTTTCTACTTTTTATTTTTTGAGAACAACAAAAAAAGAGCCTTATCATGGCAGACCTACCAGGTGCCAGATAAAGTTTCTGTCTCTTCAGCCAAACTCAAATACACTGTCATTTGTGAAAGTTTATTAAATAGTCTTCATGTGTTTGAACTAAACACTACATTAGCATTGTGCTTAAATTAACAACAGGCTTACACATTAACACCAACCCTGTCACACACTGATAGTCAGTGGTGGAAGAGGTATTCAGATCCTTTACTAAAGGTAGCAATACCACACTGTGAAAATACTCAACTACAAGTAAAAAAGTCAACTTTTCATGAGCTCAGAAAAACAGCCTGTTTTCAGCTTTGAGACAATGCATTTTCCAGAAGTAGAAGAATTTTCTCAACCCATAAAGGATCACTTAATCCTTCAGTTTATTACAAATATTCAAAATCACAAAATTTGGAGATACATATGGTCCAAAGTGATCATTATGTTTAAAATACGAATCAGAGAGATTACAGAGGAGCAGTTCCCCTCATGACATTAGCCTAAGTAACGTATACTGGTAGTCCTTTTCATTTTATGAACTGACTGTGTTGTTTCACCCCGCCAAAGTCCAAACCAATGACATCAATGTTTAACTCCGCCCAAATTCAACAGTCAGACCAATCAAATCATGGTGGGTGGGATTAAATGTTCGTTGTTGAACACCGCCCGTTCTGCAGGCTGCAGCTAGGTGTACTTGACTGCTGGAGAGGCTGCTGCAGCTTCAACTGGTGCAATTGAAAACTTTGCAGTTTTTATATTGGACTTTGCCAACTCTGAATACAGTACAGCACAACAGTGATTGTGTGTTACCTGGAACTTATACAGCTGCATTCAGCTTGAGGCCCGGTTCCTTGTCGTCCATAGTGATAAAAGGTTGTAGTTGGAAATAGACTCTGAGGTTTTTTGACTATCCACCGATGTGCTCTGGCAGCATTCTGGTTTGTGTATAGCTTAGTTTGCAATGATACGCATAACTAACTCCAGCGTGCTGTTTGTTTTTATGATTCTTGCACACCGGTACAATATAAGTGGACTCAATGAGGACAAATGTTTTGTAAATGAAAAGAAGCCTCGGTAAAGAAATACAATGCTGTTCACTGCTGACTTTGTCTCTGCTAACCGGCAATAGGAGAATCTACAGCTTTTTTCCTTGGTTTTCTGTTGTCATTTTGAAAATAATTGCACATTTTTACTGTCTCATATATTTCTCATATTTACAGTGGTGAAATTCCTCTTTAATGTTATTAATTGCACCTGTGCTTTTCCTGCTTTGACATGTCAAAATGTCTGCTGTGAAAAAAGTCTATTTTGATGGTATTCCCAATGCTTCCTGTGAGAGGTGGAGCCCCTCTAGAAAGTTTTTTTTTTAAATAAACTTGAATACTGTTGGCCTATTTCCTCACTGTGTCTCTCAGTGTTTTCCTCACTAGATGTCAGTGAGGTCATGACATTCCAGATTTTCTGTTATCCACTGGGTTGTGATGCCATCACTGAGATGTCTCAGTCATGAACTCTGAAACTTTTGTTCTTCCATTCATTCTGTCACATAGCAGGTGGACAGAATGTGAGACATTGTTTAAAATTTAACCCTATAGGTCAACATCAAATCAGCTGTGGTGGTGTATGAATGGATCCATGGACAACATATTTGTTCACACTGGCCCAGTAGTCCTTCAAAACCTCTGTGTGTTTGTAGAAACAGATGATTCATTGGTCAGTGACACATATCCCACCTCAGAACTTCAAACACAACCCTGCCAGTCTGCCAGCACAGCGGGGCCTCGGCCAGGGCAAAGATCTGCCAAACAGTATGTGTGTACTAACTTCTGAAATAAAATCACACACACAGACTACATACACAATGAAAATCAATTTTATTTCTCCGGTTTATATCTCTGAAGTATAAGGAAAACCTTTTTTTTTCTACCAAACTTTTACCACATCCAAAAGTTTACAATAATGCAAGTAGAGCAAAGCTTAACCAGAATCATTAATTCCCTCCTCTCCAATGTGGTTGTTGGTCAGAAAACATCATCCTTTAAGACACTGCCAAAAATAAGAACTTGGATCAGTTGAATCATATAATAATAACAAACTGAGACACAAGCAATCTAAGTAGCAGCTTAGGGCCACATGGCCACCAGGAGGCCCCAAATGATGTACAAGACAAATATGACTTTTCACCACAGTGCAGTACAATTTTTAAATATGCACTCAAATAATATTTTTACATTTTTTTCTATATTTTTATTCAAGAAGGAAACTGTACTTCACATTATTTAAGTTCCTTTTTTTGTTTCTGTCAGTGTTTTGTGGTGAATTGTTTGTGCATTTTGCACTTTGCAAATTGAAGTCTGTGAAAAAGTTGTTTTGGGGGAATTGGTTTAAGGCTGTCATATAGCCTGAAATCAGTTTTTTTTTTTTTTTAAATTATGCAGATCATAGCTGAAGAGATGTTTTCAATATTCACATTTGTGATGGAAGTCATTGTTTGGGTTTTGTGAAATGAAATGAATTTGTAATGAGGTTCAGTCACTCCTGCAGGTAAATCGCTGCAGGTCAGAGCAGCAGCATCCACTGATCTGATGATCTGTGTCTCCTGGATGTGCGGACTCTCTGCGCCGCTGGCTGCTCTGAGTTCATATGGCACAGTTCCTCCGCGGCATGGATACGTGATTTTCACCGGTACGCGATGACAACATGATGGACTTATGACACAGACATTACGCAGAGCTGCACTGCTGACTGAACCAAGGATTTCAACACTTTACATCTAAACTGACTGTGATTTTTAAACTTTGAGGACAGGATGACTTTATTTTTGCTTTTCATTTTATTAAGTATTCAGTCCAGTCGGTCGGTGGTCACAGGACATGGGAACGTTTATACAAACCACTGGGCAGTGCGGGTTACAGGTGGTCCGGAACAGGCTGACAGAATCGCAGCAAAGTATGGATATATAAACCTGGGTCAGGTAATGATCAAGCTGTTACTCCTCTTATCACTGCTGTTCATGAAGGGCTTTATGTTTACTTTGTAACAAAGTAGCATGACGTTATGTTGGCCACTGTTTGTGACTGTGCTGTTACTCCCAGTTTGGAAGCTATTATTATGAAAATGGCCTCATTAAATTTGAAAAGTATAAATATTTCTGGAATTTAAGAAACGATTATAGAATTCATGCAAGTAAATTAACTAGAATAAATGACATCACATGAATTTCCTGTACTTGCTTGTAGTTTATGTTTTGCTGAACCATTAAAAAGAAAGAGTAACAATTTACTTTAAGTCCCCCTATTTAGCATTTATAAGCATACAAACATTTAACACATAGTTTATAGCACACTTCAATGTAATTATAAGCAGATGTAAGGACATTTTAACTGTTTATTCATGTACAGTATTTTTCAACCATCATACCTTCTTCTATGAAGACATTTTATATTACTACAACCGTGTTTAACTATATTGTCATTCATCATCTGTTTATATATCAGTCTCCACTTATGGGTGCCCACAGAAGGACTTCTAGTTGCTGACAAATACATTAATAAATACATATATCTGCTTACAACTACATTATAGTGCGTTAAAAACCATGTATGACATGTTTGTATACTGCTTATAAATGCTAAAATGCTAAAAATGGGGACATAAAGTGTTAGAAAACAATATGAATTTTCTTGTCACAGGGAAATGATGTTGACTTTGCCTTCTAATACTGAAATATAGCTCAACAATGATATTTAAAAAGTCACTCCCTCTTTCTAACATGTGAAACCTTAAGAAATATTTTATAAATGTATAAATTGTAACTAATGCTAATAACCCTAAGCCATTTCATAAGAATGTTTCTTGGGTTGCCTGGTTGTGAAAAATCCCTCTAACTGGTGTTTATCCTCCTTCCGCAGAACACTTGATTTATCCTGTTAGTTCTTCAGTTTATCTGGCTAATAGACCGCTTACCCTCTGGGAAAAACCTGCTTTGGTATCTGGACCAAACTCCATTTAATAACCACTTATTAACATTTATAACTCGAGACTCCATGGCTTATTAGAGAGTGTAAAACCCAGAATCATTCATTAATGGATTACCAACAGGATAAAAACCAGCCGGAAAGATTTTTCACAACCTGGCAACGCCAAACTCTCTCTCCCCCTCTTATTATTGGCCTATAACTGATAACAAAAAGCAGGCTATATTTACAGACAAAAAAGAAGGAATTTCAACGTTATAAAAGTTCAAAAATGTGTATCACACATGTCCAGTGTAGGCTGCCGTCCTTTTTTAGGACATTTTGTGGTTTTTGTGTGCCTAGTATACTGTATGATTTTGTATCACATGATCTCCTAATTGTAGGTAGAGCTGTCATCCTTCTGTCTGTATACATAGCATGTTGTTTTCCACATGGATGTTTGCCAGTAGCATACTTTTCCCTGTATGCTACTCTTGTCCTGCAGCTGTAGGCTGATCTATGAAACATCAGCAAATGAATTATTAATGTTAATAAAGCCTTTAGTTACAACTTTAAACCCTCTTCTTTAAGGTACTAGTGTGTAAAAGAGAATCACACAAGTTATGAGTGGTTGGGGGAGGTAAGGAGAGGAGCAGCAAAGGGATGAAGACAGATGTAGTGAGGGATGGTTTGAGTAGACTGTAGTCTGAAGAATATTGCAGTGTGCCAGCTGTGCACATGTGCTGAGATTCCTGCTCACATTTTTGGTGCAAAGTCAAGAGAGAACATGCATATTTATTACGTGACATCATATACCATATACAGATGTCCAAAATGTGCTTTGAATGTAGAGAACTTTGTAGAAGCAGGTTTACAATTTCTACTTTAAAAAGTCAGACCACATCAGTGTAAAGGCCATTTAGAAAACAACAATTTAGTAGTAGATGTAAAGAAATGTGACTCAATGTGAAATCTCGTATAGTTCAGTGGAAGTCTTTTAATGTTCTTGTCTTGATGTTGCTGTTGGGTTAGATAGGAAGCCTGGAGGATCATTACCATTTCCACCACAGCAGAGTGGTCCGCAGAGCTGCAAGCTCTTTGAAAGGCCCCCACAGCTTCATCCATATGGATCCCCAGGTGAATCAAAATGTACAACACACACAAGATACATGGTCAGATTAACACTTTTTTTCCTCTGGGCTAAAACCTAGCAGCCAAGCAGACATAGCTGTTACCACAATGGCAACAGTTCACATATTTCTGTCATAATTGTATGTTTATACAGTGGTGTAAAAATGTTGTGCTGCTGTTTCCAATGCTGCAAAAGTCATTTCAACAGATTTTCCAGTGTTTTCTTTTCCATGGAAATCATTAAATTTCATAATTTTGTGAGGTTATATGCAACATTCAAATAGAAATTGGCTAACAAGTTTATAAGAGGAAACAGGTTAGTCTACAGTCTTGGACTGAGTTTCAGTTGGGTGGAAAAAAATAATTGCTGTGTGGTTGTTTCTCCCAAAACACATCCACTCGACTCCAGTGCCAATTAAACAAAGTGAAAGAGACATGCCATGTGATGTAATTTTGGTGAATATTATTTGCAACTAACAGACCAATGTGTTTCCATGTGAAGGCTTCATTAGAGCATACAGTATAACACAGCAGTGAGTGAAAAAAGGTTGCATCCCATAGTCCTTTTTTCACAGAAGACCTAACATGTCACAGTAGGAAAAACACTAGAATAGAACTGAGCCATCGTTAATGTGATTAACCTGTGCTTTTCCTACTGGGATAAGTCAAAATGTCTGCTGTGAAAAAGGTCTATTGGCACATGTCATGTGGAGCATAGTAAACAATCCAAAAAGCAGAATTAACACAATTAACACAATATGTGGTCAAGTTCATGCTGAGATTTAAGAGTCAGTCACCTATGGGCGCCCCGCTAGCCTACTTGGTTAAGACACACGCCACATAACCACAATGTCTGGTGTTTGATTCCAGACACATACCTTTGTTGCATGTCATAGCCCTCTCTCTACCCATGTCCTGTCTCAACTGTTGGATAAAGGAAATATGCTCAAAACAAATCTTTAAAAAAAGAGTTTTTAAAGTAATTGTATAAGCATTTTTAAAGAATTTATATATGAAACAGTCTGGCTAATTTGCACTTGAAAGTGATTCATCATGTTCTTTCTATCTCCATTTCCATCCTCAGGTGGAGTGGGCCCAGCAGCAGCTGGCAAAACCAAGAGTAAAGAGGTACACCCAAAGTGACCCAAACTTCATTCACTTCAATGACCCAAAATGGTCCAACATGTGGTACATTGTAAGTACTGTGCACTGAATTGTCTGTCCTTTATGTATTATTCTGTTCACAAGAAACCAAAGCAGACAAACACATATACTCATACAGTGTGGCTGCATTAGTGAAAGTCTGAGCCTATACGCTGCATCTCAGCTGTATCTTCAGCACTACATGGTGTTTGTCTTTTATTTCTTGTAAGCACTGCAATGATAAGAACAGCCGCTGTCGCTCAGAGATGAACATTCTGGCAGCCTGGCAGAGGGGCTACACTGGCAAGAATGTGGTGGTCACCATATTAGATGACGGCATCGAGAGGAACCACCCTGATCTGGCTCAGAACTACGTATGTGCCACCCATCTGTTCACATTGGAACATTGAACCATGGCTATTTAATTGATATTAATGTGGATACAGTGCAAAATCAAACATCTCGAGTTATTGACCTAAGTTTTATAACCCAGTGTTTGGCTCCAATTTGTTGCTAGTTCTCCTATAACACAAAATGAGTCATGACATAAAAGGCACAGGGGAATGTACAGTATCTCCTTTTTATGAACTGCAGTAAATGTGAGCTGTTTTCTCTGTCCCAGTCTCTCATATTTGTTGCCTTTTTCATTTCTGCAGGACCACCTGGCAAGTTATGATGTCAATGGGAATGACCATGACCCCACGCCACGTTATGACTCCCGCAATGAAAACATGTAAGAAAGAACTCCAAACTCCACACTGTCTCATTCAAATTCAGCCTAATCTGCTGTCCCTCATCGGTCCTTCTGTGCTTTTAATGCTATATCTGTATTCTTGTAGTCAAGTTCCTGCTATACAGCAAGACTAGCTCCAGATGAGGTCCAGATACATTTTCATAATATCTGGAACCTGGATGACTGAGAACCTTCATATACATATTTCTGAATGCATGTGACAGAATACACCTTAAATGTACCCATGCACACAACTCTTCAGGTACATGCCTGGTACTGGTCATGTTGTTCTCCAACATGCTCAATATGTTTGTCAGTAGTCTTCTAGTGTGCCACATGTCAGGGACTCCTCCTCTGCTGCTGTGTCTGTTATCACAGTGAGGCAAGACATCCTTTGATGTACAGCATGATTGTTCAGTGGGTCTTTTGCTCATTTGATAGTATATTGTGACAAAGACTTGGCAGAAATGGAATATAATATTCATTAGTGTGTTTTAATTCACCTGAAAATAAGAATTGTTGTTTTTTCGTTACCTTAGAATGAGCCTTTATATCTACATAGGGAGTGGGTCTTCCACAGAGCCCGCCATGTTTTTACAGTAGCCCAGAACGGACAAACCAAACACTGGCTCTAGAGAGGGCCTTTCACATTTGGTGGCCTATAGTGGCTGTGAGTTTCACGGCCACCATATACTAGATGGCACTTAATCCTACACACTGGTCCTTTAATGTATATTCATCCTTTACTGTGGCATTTCTCACTAAACAACACTAAAGCTTGTTGATTATTTTGCTTCCTCTTTTTTCAAAGTTCCCCATGTAAGGAAGATAATTGTGACAGGTGACAGTTCTGAAACTGAAAATGCACTTGAGGACAGCTGTCAGTGAAATCCTAATGACCTCATCACGCCCGTACCACACCTATAACACACGTCAGATGCACCATAAAGACAGAAGAAGTTAAGACAGAGTAGCCGACATGTGTTGAACCTCTGAGTTAATGAGTCACAATTAGTGCTTTTCTGGAGAGCTAACGTGTCAAGATGATGCCAGTGTGCAGGATTTTACACAGAAAACAGTAGGTGCAGATGTTCTGCTGCTGTCGGCTACAGTGACTTGACAAGCAAATTACTCAAATGGGCCAAACAAAGCTAAAGTAAGCTCACTTTGGACAAGTTAACATTACCTTAGCTCAGTTAAACAGCAACAATTCAAGTAACAGCAACTGAAACATTACATTACAAACATTCAATCTATATGAATCACAAAGGTGCCATATTTTTCATTTAAAATACATTATACTGGTATTCTATTCTTAATGTAATGACCGCTCTGTTACACACATCGTATGAGCATATAGGCTAAATTTTATTTCATTTTATATGGTAAAAAGTGTTCATCATTTGGTATTTTGCTAGTAAGGATCTGTTTGAACAAAGTGTAAAAGATAATGCAACAATGCACAACATGATGTTGCTTGTGAAAAAGCTAAAAGGGACAACTGGAAGAAATACACAACATTTTAAAATGTTATGGTATTCAGAAGGACAAGGCTATACGCTTTTAAAACCTACAACAATCATCTACAACATAATACCTAAACTTTAGATGTGCAGATCCTCCTCTTTTTCTATTTCCAGCAAAAGCAAGCTAATACCAGCAGTAAATGTCAGATTTTGATGTCAGTCCCAAGGAATCAAATGATGGAAGGCTTCTTTCTACATTTAGCATTTTTTACCATATAGGGAGAAATCCATCACAGGAGAAGCATAGAAACCAACTTTTCCATAAATCCATCTTTGAATGGCAGCTAAATATTTATGTTGTTTCTCTGGTTCTTATTAAAAAATGGCATTCTGGGGAACTAAATCAAACTAAAGTGAACAGATCCTGGAACACACTGAACATTGGAAATTGATGGCATGAGTTTCAGGATTCTCACCAGTTTCTCTGTCTTCTATACACTGGCTTTGCAGAGGGTGGTACAATTCTTTATGGTGTTGTTGCCTGAGGCTTCTGAGAGTAGAATGGCTGTAGGAGGTAAAGGCAATCAATTTTAGTTTTGGTTGTTTTTCACTATGTTTCCATTTCCTGTAGGCACTGGCAGGTATCCTTAAGGAAATGATCTATTCTTGGGTGTATTAAGTTTCTATAAAAGGAAGTCTGGTAAAGAAAGGGAGCGTATCAGCCTCTGAATAATGATTACTCTGCTGAGCCTGTTAAAGCTCTCTCCATAGGTGGTGTGATGTTTGATAAATTCAACATTTTCTATGCTCAGGAGTTCTCTCACTGGTTCTTTTCTTTCAGATATTCCTCCTAGAAATTGTACAGCAATGAGCCCTTGAACTTGGCATTCAAACAGAACAGGGTTGTATGTAATGTTGTAATGTCTGTGTTTTCTTTTGTTCACATTTAGACATGGCACTCGGTGTGCAGGTGAAGTTGCAGCTTCAGCCAATAACTCCCATTGCATTGTTGGGATTGCCTACAACGCTCATATTGGAGGTAATGTTCTCTGTCTTATTCTGCAAACTTGCAAGATGTTTTTTTTCACTCATTATTTTATTACTTTGTCATTGTCACGTGATTTTTAGCCATGCTAACTGGTTAATCCATCACTTTGGTGAAAGAGACATTCAAGGTCTTCAGCTGATGTATCCTAATGATTTAGGTAATCCCCTTATTTTTAATCTAGTGCCATCATCACGTAAAAATTTCAGTCTATTCAATACTTAGAATCAGCTGTATGTGCTTGGTGCTAATCATGGATCTTATAGTATTGTGATCCTGGACCCTAGAATGGCACCCTTTCATTTGAATGAAAACTGCTCACCCAACACCCAATAATCCAAAAAAATTCTAGAGCTTCCAGGTTTGCTTTGCTTGCATTGTGTGGCATTACATGTGCATACTATTTCCATAAAAATGCTTTGGGAATATTTTGCAAATATGGAACCTTCATGGTTTAAAACTTCATAATGCACAGAGCAATAATTTACTTTGTTTGCAGTTCCAGGTGTCCTGTCAACAGTTTTACAGACATCTGTTTATATTACTGGTGTATGTGGAAGATGCTTTTTGTTGCAGCGAGTGGCCACTGTGACAAATTTGCAGCAGGACTAGCTCTTTATCCATGGTGCTAATTTGTATGTTAGCAGGTTTTAGCACGCTAACATGTTAAACTAAAATGGTGAGCATGGTAAACATTGGCATGTTAACTTTGTCAATAGGTGGGTTTCCATCCACCCTTTTTATGCACTTATGCATTTTGCACATAAAAAATTGTGTGGAAATTCAAAAAAAGTCAAAATATCGCAAGAATAAAAGTTTTTACACCTGGATGAGGTAATAAAGTTGATGTATCAATAAAAGTGAAATGTAGAAAAGTGCAATGGAATCAGATTTATTGAAGAAATGATGACGTACAGGAAGCATGTGACTTAAATGTCCCTGAAGCCCCCCCCCCCCGGGCAGCATTTAATATGTGTCTGCTGTGCCTAAGTACAGCTCAGGGAATATGCAGTCAGTTTGATATGGCTGTAGACACTTTTTGGTGTGTTTGGTTTTATATGGTGCACTGGTGTTTTCCTGGGGCATACTGAGGTTATTTTCTTGCCTGCACTGGTTGGTGACTTGCCATGTCCCTCAGTGTGAGGAGAGGCGCAGTAGAGAATGTGCTGTTACCAATCCAGCTACGCACTGCAATCTTGGTGCCAATAATGCGTCTTGTGCAGTTCACTGCTTGTCTGTTCAGAGCAGGGGCCTGTTTCACAAAAGCAATTTGCGAGCACTGCTTACACATAGATCGCAAATTGTGCCAATTGCCCCATTTCACAAATGACTGTCACTTGCAAATTGCAGATACATTTATGAGTATTACAGTCCTCTTGCATGCTAACGTATGGGTCGCAAGTATGGTGTTTCTTTTGATTAGTTAAACCTGCAGTGCAGAACTTTTACATATAAATGAACATCCATTAAATTTAAGCCCTTGCCAAATGAGTTCACACAGTGCTGATTAAGCCGATCACCACCAGTTAAATCTCTCCGTATTTCACACTATATGGTGTTTTTAAACTGGTGTCAGGTTTGGACATTTCCATGCTGGCTGGATGAATGCATACTGCGCATGCTCTATGGGCAGAGCATACACACCAGAGACTTCTGCTGGCTGAGCCGGCTAACTTCCAGTTAGCTCTCTGCTAACTTGAATGGGGATAAAATAATTTAATCATGCTTCTAGACTTGTTATTGGACCGAATGGATCCAATTCTGACAGTGAAATGAATCATTTCGCAGGGGTTGTGTGATGCTCTAAACAATTTATCCACCGTTTTACAGCCACAACAGTAGCAACGGAGTAGGCTGACGTAAGCATGTGTCAACAGGGTTTTTGTAATTACTCTCACTGCCAGAAGGGGGAGACAAAAATCCTGCACTCCAGCTTTAAATGTGCCAAAATTATCTCAAGTGGAAATTATCTCATGTAGCTCATGCAAACAGGCCCCAGGTCGACAACTTGCATGTTCAAACCTCTCAAAATCACACAAATCCCTTTATTTATGCTTTGGTCTTCTTTCTACCTCAATTCTATGTTGTTCAACCAGCTGATACACAGACCACACAGATATTTTAGAGCACTTTTCAAAATACTCAAAGATGCTTAATTTTTGTGTAACCAGGACCAGACTGTTGCAAAATAACCACAGAAACCTCTGTGCTTATATGCACATCAAACTTGTTGGTTATGATTATTTTATTATGATTAGTTTGTACTGCAGTAACTCAACAGAACTCAACATTGTAAATCAATCAGTAGGAAACTGATACAGTGTAAACAGTTCACATTTCTATGAGAAATCTGAGGTCAGTTAAAACTTTTCTCTCCACTAATAACACCCTCAAGACTGTCGGTTCTTATTAATCCTCTCCCAGTCTATCCAAAACACCTGGTAACTCTGGTAATTTCAAAAAGTCTGACCAACATAAGCCTGCAGCTGCACATTTTTAATTAAAATACAAGTAGACTTGTGGCTGATGGCCACAGACATTGTTTGGACTTCATTTATAGTGGTGTTCCCTGAAATACAAGATTATTATTTTAAGAACTTATTTGTGGATCATTATAATGAAAGTGCCAGCTTATGTCATGTCGTTTACATAAAACAGTCAAATCTAACTAAGCTAGTATTCAGTAATTTAGTATTAATAATTTCACAACATTTGATTTTTAATCACTAAAACATTGAATTTGAATTCTCCTCCGTGTTGGCACTTTTTCTTGTTTCCTCATAGTTGAAATCAACCTTCACCAAACAGACTGTATTATTTCTGTACTGGCAGCTCAGATAACAAATATTTGCATTATTAGATGGTTAAATTTACCTAGGTTCATAATAAACAATTAATACTGTAATTATTATTGCATTGGCTTTCTAAATGAAGTAAAGACCCTCAGAGCTCTTACGCTCTTGACCTGTGTATTGTAGAGGCAAGCAAGGCAAATGATAATTTGTTATTGTTTAGTTTTTTTGGCATTGCCTTACATTCTTTCCATTTGAAGTGAGTTTGGTGTATTTCAGGCCACACATTCAGCTCACCCTGTTGCTTGTTGCTTGGGACACAGGTATTCGTATGCTGGATGGTGATGTGACTGATATAGTAGAGGCCAAGTCCCTGGGAATCCGACCTGACTACATTGACATCTACAGTGCCAGCTGGGGGCCAAAGGACGATGGCAAGACAGTGGATGGCCCAGGGCCGCTAACCAAACAGGCTTTTGAGCAAGGCATCAAGAAGGTTTGAGAAGACTTTCTCTGAGCTGACTGAAATCTGTAGGATCGTCCTTTGAACTCCACATCATTTGTGTCACACAGGGTCGCAAAGGCCTGGGGTCCATTTTTGTCTGGGCGTCAGGTAACGGTGGTCGGCAGGGTGATCACTGTTCATGTGATGGTTACACCAGCAGTATCTACACCATCTCCATCTCCAGCACCACAGAGAACGGAAACAAGCCCTGGTACCTGGAGGTCTGCAGCTCCATCATGGCCACAACCTACAGCAGTGGAGAGTTTTACGAGAGGAAGATTGTGAGTACTAGACACGTGGCTATTTTATCTATTGTAGCTTTGTATTGAGAAATAGATGTGCAACATATATTACAATAAACAGATATTGTTGAACATTCACAGACAAATAAAGTGTATCACTGAAGTATGACTATAATAACATTAGCTGAACTGGGTAAGAAATTGATAATGATATGATAAACTCACTGTACACTACCAGCCAGCTCTCTTGGCTGACTCCAAAGACATGAAGCCAACATGTACAAAGGTTGTTGTGAGGTGTAATTTGTAGGCATGTGTGAGCGGATATGTGTTTGTGGGGGGGGGGGGGATCAAAGATCAGCAGAGGTTGTGTTTGCTCAGACTGTGCTGTAGGTAGAAAATAACAAAATAGACATAATAATTTTTATCCACAGTAAACCACCAGACAAACACGTATTAATGCAGTGCTCCCCTGTAGTTAACAACCAACTGTGAGAAGTCAGAGCTGGGCCCTGTCTTGGCTCTTCCTCTCAGCCTTGTCTCTCTGTCCTACACTGTGTTCGTCAGTGTAAATATTATGCTTTGGCTTCTGTTGTACTAACCAGAGTGACGAGAGAACAAGCCTCCCAGTGCAGTGTGTAGGTTGGTCAGCTTGTGGAGATGATACCACACAGAGAGCGCATTGCTGACCTTAGCCCATAAGCTCCTGCAGGAGCTCATAAGCTCCTGCATAAGGTCATTCTACTCCTAAATTGGCTTTTTAGAGTATTATTAAGTGCCTGACAGTCTTTTGAAGGAGTTGATTGCAAATCAGGTCCAGACTGTAGTAAAAAGTTAATGTTATTCACTCTCAAAGAAGAGCTTTTCCTTGCCGTCTCTCTCTCACGCTATCTCTCTCTCTCTCTCTCTCTCTCTCACACACACACACACATATCAGATCATGGTCACTTTTGGGGACATTACATAGACTTACATTCATTTCCTGGGGACTTACCCTAACCCTAACCTTAACCTAACCATAACCTTAACCACTGACTCAAAAATCAGCTTTTTCCAAATTGGACAAGCCGTCCTCAATGAACTGGTCTTAAGTCTGAAATTTGTCCCCAAAAGTAGCCTATGACAGACTACACACACACACACACACACACACACACACACTGAAAAACTCCAAAGTCTTACTGTAAAATGGGAGGATGTTTAACCTCTAGTTTAACTTTCAACCCAATTTCTGAGATTCTTGATAAATATGAACTATTTCATTCCATTTTAAGATATTAAGATTAGACAATGCTATGACTAATGAAAACTAATCAACATAACATAATATGGATAACATAATACAAATGCAAATGTAGAGTCTGATCAAAATGTTGTCAAATTAAGGGCTTTCTGCAGCCAATCAATATTGCATTAATCAATCATTTACAACAAGCCATGCTAGCAGCTCTGTGAGACTGTACTTAAACGACAGTGATGCTTTGAGCCAAATGCTGAACATGCTAACATGCTAAGATATTTCAGTCTGGACCAAAGTGGTGGGCCAACTGACCAACGTTGACATCCCTAGAGCCACACAGCAAGCATGGCTGAACATTAGATACATAAACAGTGCCTCAAATTAAATCAGAACCTTGTGTATGCTCTTTACCTTGCAGGTAACCACTGACCTCCGGCACCGCTGCACTGATAGTCATTCTGGCACCTCTGTCTCTGCTCCCATCGTGGCAGGGATCATAGCTCTTGCTCTGGAGGCCAAGTCAGTTGCCTTTTTATTTTTTGTCTTGTTTACTCTGTCATAATAATCTCATAAATGTTTTATCCTCTTCTCCTTTACTCTCAATGTTTCTTTTGAAATTAAATGTCAAAGGTAGGGTTGTTTTATAGGTATTAATCCATTAATGAGCATAAACAAGTGATTTAGGGCCACATTTAGAGTGTGAAATGGCACAAAATTTTTAAATTAGATGCATTTTGTCCTTTGAGACAGCAGCATATTTCCAAAAAGTCTCTGAACTTTTAACATTTTTGTCCTGAATGTTACTTTATGTTTGTTTTATCTTTAGACACCTCTCATTAATGCCAAGCAGATATTAATCTAGTCAGCAGAGACTGTCCTCACAATAAAAACAACAGTATTAGTCATTTTCTAAACAATCAGTGTATTTGCTTTAGTATCCAGGATCTGTTGTTGGCATGCAAATAAGGTAATGTTATGAGCAGAGGACGTAGTGTGACATTGGCTGGCGATTTTCAATATTGTTCTTCTCGTCAACAATTCAGAGCTACTTACAAGTATTGTGTGTACCCAAAGCCTGATATATCTTATTCCTCTGTGCTGTAGATCTTCATTGTTGTCCAAAAACTATTAAAAACATGTTAATGAGCCACACCTCTACACTGGGTGACATGTTCCTTCATCCCAAAGTTAGTTTGCTTAGAAACGACTCTGCTGTAACGCAGTTCAGTTACAGCTTCTCCAGCTTTTTATGATACATATCACAACCTCTTGATTTTGTACTACATTGCACATTGCAATGTAGACATTACAATAGTCAAAATGCAAGAAGAGAAAACAATGGATGATTTGTTGTAGCTGTTGGAAAAATAGGAAGGGCTGGATTTTGGCAGTGTGTCTTAATTCAAAATAACAGGACTAAAATGTTTGTCGAAATTCAACTGGGAATCAAAAATGACCCATTGGTTTCTGGAAATCATATTTGAGTCAGAAGCCACTAAACTTCAGAGCTGTTGAAAGTTTCAATGGTCTGTTTTGGTGGAAAGACCAGAACTTTAATTCAAGAAACTCTGAGACATCCAGGCACTAATCTTCTTTAGACAATTTTGTAAGATGGACAGATTTGAAAGTTTACCAGGTTTCACAAATCCATACAGGTGGACATCATCAGCATAGCAATGATAAGAGATAGCTAAACTGACAGATGATGTGCCGTAAAGGAAGCAGTCACTTCAGGCAAAAGTGTAGTAAATGAGTAAATGTAGATATAACTCACATTAACTATGTCTGCTTCTTTTTACGAGCAGAGCTGCAAACAGCCATTCACTGGGAGAAAACCCATTTTGCAGGCTGATAGCTATAGTACACTTACCAACTTAATACCTCACCTGCAAATGTCAACATCAGTCAGTTGAGACCATAGACTGTATATAAAGATGGACGTCGAGAGGTGTGACGTCACCTGTTGGTTTCATTGGAGCCGGTTTGAAGCCCAGAGACCTTCAAATAAGGATTGTGGGGCGTTGTCTTTCACGCTCTGCAAACACGCCCTGCTACCAAGGACAGAAGCGAGCGCTAGCTTACTGGAAACAGCGAGTGTTTTGGGCTAACTAAAGCCCCTTTCACACATGCAGTCTATCTCTGAAATGTTTAGGAACATTTCCTGCATGGGGTCATGTGTGAATGGGAGCAGGGATTGATGATTACGGCTCCCTTGCCAATGCTTTTGCGGGTGATTTGATAACTAATAAGCAATACAAGTTCTTTTGTTTGCAAACAAGCTCCTTTTTTCAATAATGGCTGGAAATAAGGGAGCTCCTCTCAGTCCACGCAGAGTGGTTGGCATCCATAAGTGTTCCATGACCACCATCTGCTGGACTGTCCCTTGCACCATCTATTACAGCATTACCATGGCATGTGTGAAAAGGTGCAAGACAGAAATGTTCCTGAATGTAGCTGCATGTGTGAACAGTGATGCCTGAAAGGTTATCCCACTAATTTACCAGGAACTACGTATGAAAGAGGCTTTACACGGCAAGTATCATGATTAAATAACATTAAACTTAGTGAAATATTGCGACAATAATCTGACTCAGTGTGAGACCTGGCACCAGGGAGTGCAGCAGGTGAGCCAATTGTCAATCACAGCTGTCAATTAACACCCACATGGCAGACATCAAAGCTACTATAAGTCTTCAAATCTTATTAACGGAGAAATAATTTCCAAAATGACCACAAGCACACTTATCAGAGGGCCTGAATTTAAAGGTTGAGACCATAATGACTCAGTGAAAACAATGATTGACTTAGTATTTCATGAGAGAAGTTAGGAGTCTAATGGAGCCAGGGATTTTTTGGAACCAGCATCTAGCAGTCGTCGGAGGCATTGCACTTTAAGGGACTTCCACATTGGCTTCAATTTTAAGCCGTGGTTATTGCCGCTTGGTTGAGATACTAAATGGTGTGATCCACTACTGCTCACAAAACACTGTCTGTCTTTATCAAATATGTGGACTATAGCCCACCCACTCAGAGGTTTCGAGGCTAAAGGAGCATTTCTGATACACCTTCAAAGACTTTTTTTCTTCCTTTGAGTAATAAACGCCAAGACACATTCTTTGTATGCTTGCATACTTGGCTAATAAACAGATTCTGAATCTTCTCATTCTACATGTAAAAATATTTACAATAAACTTGAAAAAGGATTTGACAATTATTTTAGCCTCTTGCTGTATCTTAGACTATAAAAGCTAATCAGCCCTTTACACTGCACAATTTTTAGAGAAACGCAGTCATCAATCCAAACCTGCTCCTAGATCTTACTGTGGACTCATCCTCCAACAGCAGATTTCAAAGCTTTGGCAACTAAAGACAGGCTGAGGCAAAATTCTGACATTGTCAGAAATTTAAGATAATTCTCACATTTTGACGGCTGCTACAACCATGTCTACAAACCAACCAATCAGAATACGACATGAAATAATTACACTGGCCGCTGTGATATTTCATGAGTGACATTGTTGAATAAAATTTAGGGGAAAAAACTCTTAATATGTCCATACAAACCACACACAAACCAAAACGATGGAGACAAAACAAAAAAGAAGTGACTTTCATACTTTTTTCTACTTACATTAAAGGGCTGTGATTCACTGCTCATTCAGCACAAAATCTGACAACCTCAAATTGATACTGTGCAGTCTGACACAGATTGTGACCGAGATTTTATTAGCACTGTCTCGCACAATGTGACATGCAATACACTTCATTGTTGTCGCACAGTCTAAAGGTGCCTGAAGTTGACCAATGGGACAGTCTGCCAAAAGCTTTCCTTTCTTTGTCATAAGAATAAACTGCCAGCGATAATAAAGATGAAGGTAATGTGAAGTCTGCCTGGCCAAATGAGATGAGTGGTGTCTTTGTTTTCTGCAGCCTTTTGCTCACATGGAGGGATGTGCAACATCTTCTGGTGAAGACATCAAGACCGGTCCACCTGAGAGCTGATGACTGGAAGACCAATGCTGCCGGACACAGAGGCACACTGCATTCTACTTCTAATACTAACATAGTACATTTACTCTGTTTTATCATTTGTGACTATAAATGAATGTATCAAAATGTTTTTGTTCAGTGCACTGCAGGCCATTTCAACAAGACATTTTTCTATGAAGCCTCAGCTTGATATAGATGGTTTCAGCATAATTACTGCTGTTTAGTAATGAGTCTGTGTCTCCGCTCATAGTCAGCCACCTGTATGGCTTTGGCCTGGTGGATGCAGAGGCCATGGTGCTGGAGGCTACCAAGTGGAGGACTGTTCCTCCTCAGCACACCTGCACTCAGATACCTGAGCAACACACTAGGTGAGGTGAACTGCAGGCAGGTGCAGGCAGCGTACATGTAGACACAGCATAAGTGTATTGCATCCACCCAATGATATAATCCTCCACTTCAACAGAAAATCCAATAAATAAAAAGAAGCTAATACATAAAAGTTGACAAAAAGACTGTGTAGATAGAAGAAACAAATTAAATCGCGATATTAACATAAATATTATATAAGGTAGAAACAGCAATGAAATACAGTGATATTGTACGTATACCAGATTCATCGTAATCACACCCAGACACATGCACACTTTGATTTTGCTTCGCCTGGCAGATTGAATCGATGGCTATGCTTATCTCTGCCAATCCAACTGAGGAGTGGAAAATATTTTGTCAGTGATCATGTTAGTTAAATTACTTTTAGCTGTATCAGTGTGTGTGTATGTGTAGACGTGCAAATACCAGGATGCAAGATGAATGACAGATGTTTAGTCCTGGACTAAATTTATGTCTTTGCCTGTTGTAAAAAATCCAGCAAATAGTTTAAGACTAAAAAGGCCTTTAAATTAGACTTTTACAAACAGAAACATATTAGATCATTGAAAATGTCCTGAAATGGTTTCTGAAAAGACCCTGTTTTATTACATTGTGCTCTTATTCTAACAGTCATCATGTAGATGTTGCATAATTGCTTATGTTTATGGCTCTCCCAGGTACATCCATGCTGGCCAAAGCCTGAACAGCAGCATCACCTCCTCTGGGTGTTCAGAACAAGCTGAGCAGCACGTGGATTACCTGGAGCACGTGGTGGTCAAGGTCCTGATTATCCACCCACGACGAGGGGACCTTGAGATCAGCCTCATCTCTCCGTCTGGGACGAGATCACAGCTACTGGCCAAGAGGTGAGAGCTACGCACACCAATGTACTATTACAATATGTGAAGCCCACATTGGCCTTTTCATGAATGGTCAATTCAGCCAAATACCCTAGTGGATTCTATTCATGCAGATGCTGTTGTTTCCGTTTCATCTGCATAAGTTATTATTTCTCGCCTTTTCTCTCTGCCATGCTTTCCCTTTTGGGTCCTTCATGCGCTAGATATTCGCAGAGTGCTGTTCATTGTCATACTAGGTCCTTGTCATAATATGCTTAAAAAATAAATAATAATTAAATAAATAAAACCATAGAAAACTAGATGGACTGTTTGTTTTCTAAAGTGTCTGGGTAAACCACAAAGGCAAGAAATAAACATGTTTACAGCCTGGTACAAAAAACAGTTTTGGTCTCTATAGCTAATTTCCCCTTTCATCACAACTGTATGGGGGGTGAATTATTTTCTAACTCACCCATTTTAATTTTATTATTCATTCGGCCTGCCTCAGCTCCACCTCTTTGCCCATTCTGGATTAGCTGGGAGTTAGGCAGAGTCAGGCACTGCCAAGATGGCGATGGCCGGAGCCACCCACTTTGAGCTTCAAAACCACTCTTCAGAAACCAATTGGTGACGTCATGGTGGCTACATCCATATTTTTTACAGGTTTTTTACAGGGTCTTGATCAGCTTCAATTTGGAGAATGATCGCTCAACTGATGCAGTTGTCACTGGCAATGTAGCATTTATTTTGAGGAGTTTTGTCCACTTTGGGAAGACTGTGTCTATATCATTTTCTTTAAGGCACATAAGCATAGCTTTGACATTGCTGATAGAAAAAGCATAGGAAGAGTGGAACACCTTCAGTTCAGTGACAATACTGTCTTCCTCCATGTCACAGAATTGGCTAACATCTTTGAAAGATTGGGCAGCTCTGTCATTTGTCATGCCTTTCCAGTTCCTTGGGGTGGTAAGGCACTGACAAACAGCACTAGAACTGCACTAGTAGGGTATGTTTTTACCCCGACCAAGGAAGTTGTTTTTACTCCTCTCCATTTGTTTGTCTGTTAGCAGGGTCACTCAAAGGGTTCTCTTCCAGATTTCATTACAGGATACATTTTTTACTGTGGGGCACCTTAGAAGGAGCTTTTGTGGTATTTTTTTGTCCTCGGGGGCACCAGGGGAGGCAGTTGGTAAAATCTTGTTTTAAAATGTTAAATCACGGTGGAACCAGAGCCGTTACTGAACCTGTCCAACTGCCGCTCTGCAGCTCTGCTCCATGTTCAATTTCGGCAGAGCTGCTCCACAGCGGACAGATTCAGCGGAGCTCCGGTTACACCACAATTTATTGTTTTGTAAACAAGATTTTACCAACTGATAACCACAGGAACAGACAGCTGAAGACTTGAAGAGCTACAGGGTGAGATGCGAGGAGGATTTCTGTTGTTTTTGTGGCTGCCAGCAGCCCTTCCCCACACAGGCAGTTGCAGATGGAGTCATTTAATTTAGCTTACAGCTCAAAAAAGTGTGTGCAGTAACTCTTTAAGCTGATTTTAGGAGTACATGACATTCCCCTTAATTTACACATTCATTTGCTGCTGCGACTAACATTACGCTCATTTTATATATATCTGCTCCCTCTAGTGCACCGGATACCAAATATTACGCCATCGTTGTTTTTTATTGGAACAATAATGTAAAAGTCTCCTCTGTCTGAAGGACAAAAAGCCATCACTTTAACAGCTTGATGAAGCCAGCAATGTTACATATTCCCTGTCCTCTCTTTCAGTTATGATTTTTATTATTTCCTTCACAGACATCCAACAGGGCAGTCCAATGTGTTTGTGAACAGGTATTCTCAGAAAAAAAAGAAAAACAAAACAAAACAGATAAATAATAAAAACTAAGGGGCAAATCCACAAAGAATGGATTTCGCCCGCTAATTGCACTGTGAATTGCACAGCATTTGCATCTGCAATCTGCCCTGTTTTAAGGTCCTAGTCACAAAAGATTTTACACTAATGATATGCATGCGCAAACACGCCCATAAAGTTTTGCAGCTGAGTGCAATTTGCCCTTGTTTTGTGTCTGTTTCGGTTTCTAGTGTTTCAGGCTTTTCTCCACATTTCAGCACACAGATTGTTACATAATGAAAACTGCATAAAGCACAAAAGCCTCAAATTGCTTTAATTAGCAGAGGTGCACACACAGAGCTCTCCACAATCACAAATCAACTTTCATGTATTTTACTTCTTTTACTTTTCTAGTATTTTGTATCTATAACATAATTTATTGAAATGTCAAAATACATAATGTACTATTAATGTGACTCAGGCAGGTCTGAAACGTGTTAGATTAATGTCTGAGTCAGATGTCACTGAATGTATCCGGGATGTTGCAGAAACATCAGTACTGATGTTCTGTTTGTTGCCCACAGCTGGCTGTGTGTCACAGCTGCAGCATCACACAGCAGCAGAAATGAGAAGTGTCTTTGATCAGAGAGAATACATTATCATACATAAAAGTGGGCGTGTTAAGAGGCTGTTACAATCGTGGCCAATCATGTTTGCTAATTTCACTTTAAACATAAGTCTTTCCCTGTCATGATGCACTGACATTATGGGAATCCGGTTTAGATTTTACCTCAGTGGAAACATATTATTGGCTGGGTCGTAAAGAGTGTCGAATGTAAATACAGCACCTCAAATATGCTGCCATAAGCAGATGATGTCTTTTCTGGACACATTGATGATCAAGTAATGACCATGTTTTTCATGCATAATAGTTTGTGATTTTATTTGGTACCACAATGATTCATACAATAACTGAAACTGTGCAAAATTAATCATTCATCAATCATTACATGGTGTGCATGTAAGAACAGAGGTTTCTGTGGTTATTTTGCAACAGTCTGGTGCTGGTGCACAAAATTTAACCAGCAGATCTGATGTAAGTAATTGTGCCTTGATAGCACGCAACATCATTCCAATACAGACTGTAGATGATGCCTTGGCTGTAAAGAGGAATCTAGCTGTTGTGGATGACAGATGCTGGTAAGAATCACTTGTTAATCATTATTCATAATTATTTAGTCTTGTGGGCATTAATGTCATAACCAAAAAAGTAAAAGGAAAGATGAGGAAAACATGAACTAAAAAGTTTGTCTGATTTCAGGAAGGTTAGCGTGCGTTCACCAAAAAAAAGTGACAAAATATTGTGGAACATAAGTGCACAGAGCTTTCTTGGCACCAAGACTGCAGTGCGCTACTGGATTGAGACTGCCACACCATCAATTGTGCCTCTCTTCCCCTTGTGGTGAATGGCAAATCACCAAGATACCAAACCAGCTCAGTCGAGGGAATAACCTCAGTGCAGGAAAATAGGAATTCGCTGGTGCGCTAGGGCCCCATCACCTTTACTGACACTCAATTACCTCACTGTTGTTTTACAGGTTGTTTGACAGTTCCAGTGGGGGCTTCAGGAACTGGGAGTTCATGACGGTTCATTTCTGGGGTGAGAAGGCAAAGGGCACATGGACTCTGGAAATTACTGACTCACCGTCAAAGCTACGCAATCCTGAGGTGCTGGGTAAGTCTCAGCAGCACATGCACACTCAGGCACACACATACATTTAGATTTACCATTACATTAGAAGCTGATTATTATGATTGTTACTTGTCACAGGCAACCTAAAAGAATGGACACTGATCCTTTATGGCACATCTGAGCACCCTTATCAGCCCTACAGGGGACAGCACTCCCGTTCAAGGATGTTGGAGATTGCAAATCCAGAGGAGGTCCTGGAGGTGCCAGAGCTCCAGGAGGAGGAGGAGGAAGATGAGTACAATGGTAAGAGACTAAAAAAAGTCACATTTTTTCACAACTTTCACATCTTAAATGAAATATAAAATATATAATACTGTGTCTTTGGGTATGTACCCTGCAAGGCAACTAGAAATATACCCTGTAAGAAACATGTTTAACTCATGTAGAGATAGCTTATTTTCATAAATGATTACCAAAAGTATTGCACAGTACAATGAATGTGGGTAAGATACGGGAGGAATGTATTTCTTTTAGTAAAATTAAAGATAAGATCAGATAAAAGCAGGAGCTAATATACATTTTAAAAATCCTTCACATTTCCACATAAAGTACAGTCAGACACAGACATTCATGAATTTAGGCGGATGTTATATGTATGAAGAAACCTTTCCGTTTCCATTATTTGGGAGTTACCCTGTAAGTTCTCGTTCCATGTGTTAGAATAATGAATGTATCATGTAGAAAGAGATTTATAAGCTTTTTGCACTGTTAACAATGATGATGGTGGTGAAGTTGATCATAATAAATGTGGACCATGCATCAAGGACCATGCCACAGTGAGTGTGGAGACCAGGGCTGTGATGGACCAGATGCTGACCACTGCCTCAACTGTATCCACTTCAGCTTGGGCAACTTGAAAAGTGGCAGGTAAGAGTTGAGAACCAAAGGGGGTAAAGCTGAGATTTACATTGCTTTAGGTAGCAGACAGTTTGACAAACATTTCTGAAAATAGTTGAGTTTAGCCAGCCTTTAAAATTGCACTAATCAATATACCTATTGACAGTGGATCAAATGACTGTATGACTGAATGTGAAAGGTATTGACAAACCCAAAGAGTAATATAACCCAACTCTGCAGTTCCCCTCAGCTCTATGGAGTTTTTTAGCTCCTTTAAGCCAATTATTTTGGTTTTCAAGCCCACGACTCCTCTCTCATCAATCTTGTTTCCAGCAGCTATTGGCAGCTGTTTTCAGCATAAAAGCTCCAATAAACCCACTGTACACTACCTGGCCAGCACTAAACGGCAGACAGACAAAGACAGTCACTAGCTGGGGAACATTGTGGAGTATTTAGCACCTAAAGCAGCAACTCTCATGAGTTGGTGGACACCAGAACAAAACTAAAAGAAGAGTGACCTGGCCTTATATCTACATTGTATCTGCGCAGGCTAAGCTGCAACGGCTGGTCCAACTGGCTTGATAGGCAGCTTCATCTGAATGCCATGGGCTGTTCAGTTGTCCAACCACCATCACTGAATCATGTCCCATGACTTGTTTGACCAACAAAAAGAACATTCCTTTTGATTATGAAACTATATGTAAGTTTAAGAGTGCAGCAAGTCTACAGGGTCACCAGGTGGGCACCCTCTCAGTAACTGGTGTTTCGTTGAGTTGGGCACACCAATAAGGCTCAAGTGTCCCAGACCACCCCCCTTTTTACCTGTATCTACACAGCCCTCTGAAGCAGGTTATATTAACTTCTGCCTAGGCAAGGCAAGGCAGCTTTATTTGTATAGCACATTTCATACACTGGGTCAATTCAAGGTGCTTTACAGAGTAATAAAAGTACAGTAAAGGTAAAAGATTTACAATTAAAAAGTGCAAAAATACAGACAAGAGATACAAAAGATAAAATATTTAAAAAGTAAACTAGTGCAGTACAAATCAAGTGATAAAAGAAGGATAAAAGAACACAACAAATATTCCCACCTTTAGATACACATCGTGAGAGAACCCATATGTTTTATCCCCTGTCCTTCCTAATTCTACTCTTGATCTGATATTTAAGATATTTAATCATAGATTGTTCTCTCGGTCATCCACAGATGGATGAGAATCATACAGGGTAAAGCTCTGTCCCCCCCACATATAGTGTTCACTCATGTGCAAGAAAGCATTACCCAGGCAAGACGAATGAAAATTATAAATACTTGCCCGTGCTCTGTTGGGATCCTGAACAAAACCAATTAAAATGAAGGCTATTTAAAAGCTAAGCTGAAAAGATTTTTTAGCCATTACAGGGTAGAGAATGCAGTGTAAAATAATAATAATTTTTTAGCTTCGACTTAAAAGTGGTCAGAGTTGGGGCTTGTCTAATATCACCCGGGAGGTTATTCCAGGTCTGTGTTGCATGATAACAAAACGCTGCAATAGGCCAGCCCCAGATGTCCTAAGGGTCCTAGAAGGTTCATATGGCAAAAGCATGTCAGAGAAGTATTTGGGCCCAGAGCCACAGAGGGATCTGTAGACAAGCAGTAAAGTTTTGAAATCAATTCTCTGAGTGATTGGTAGCCGGTGTAAGGATTTTAGAACTGGTGTAATGTGGTCATATTTCCTAGTTTTCGTCAGGACCCTGGCAGCGGCGTTCTGAATAAGTTGGAGTTGCCGAAGAGCTTTTTTTGAAAGCCCTGTGAACAGACCATTGCAGTAATCCAATCTACTGGAAATAAAGGCGTGGGTAAGCCTTACTAGGTCTTGCTTGGACATTATTCCTCTGACTCTTGCAATATTTTATAGATGGTAGTAAGCTGACAAAGTTACCGATTTGATGTGGCTATTGAAATTTAAATCTGAGTCCAGGATAACGCCAAGATTTCTAGCTTGACTCTTAGTTATGAGAGACAGGGAGTCAAGGTGAGAGCCAACATTCTGTCTTTCTTTCTGTGCTCCAAAGACAATTATCTATCAATTATCTTATCTCTATTTAGTTGGAGAAAATTTTGCCGCATCCAGTCATTGATTTATTCGATGCAGTGACACAGAAATTCTGTAATATCACAAGCTAACAGCATGCTATCTAACATGTTACGCTAACTAGCATGTTGTTATCACTGGCAGCATGCTGCTCAACCCACCAAGCAACAATCATCCTCAGCTACCTCACCTTAGCAAGCATCAAAACATACACTCCTTTCAACAACATCACTAGCTAACATGACCAGCTAGCAGCTATGAATATACTTATGCTAACTAGCATGCTGCCATCACTAGCATCACTCACCTTTCTTCTAACCCACATTCACTGGAAGTGGCTGCTGTGTCTGCCATGTTTTCACTATCTACTTTCAGCTCTGCCCTGTTAAACTCAGTTCAGTTAACAGACACAAAACTGATTTGCCAACAAAATCCTACAGCCAACCAAGCCCCCAGGAATGGTGCAGGGCTGTGAGCATTTCTCCTGCAGACTCTGCCTCTGTTGTCTTTAGCATACATTTTGGTCTCTGGTTTGTCTTTATACTCTGCCTTAGCATTGTTCACTGCTCACTGCTTTTCAGGAGCTTTGTAGACCTTATTTTACAATAAAGTATTATTTTTCTCCCTGTAGAGATTTTTGACCTCTACCATGGTATGTCATGAACTGCACATACCACATACTGTGTATTTCCCATTCTTACTGTGTAACATTATATTCACTATGAAGACAGACTATAAATACAGACTTTAAAGTGAGAATACCTTACTTATAAAGGAAGAAATAAAAGATAGAGCAGGGGTCCGCAACCTTCTGGATGTCCTGTGCCACTTTACAATGTTAAACAAAAACAAAAAAAACAGACCTGAATGCCATTTCATTTTCATAATGAGAATTGATCTATTTATTTCTTTTACTGCTGCTGCTTGTTTCCCCGTCTAGATTCCGCATGCCAAAAGAACTGTGTTCTACACACACACACACACACACACACACTTTATTATTTGTGCAAATGTATGAAAATTACTAGAGCACAAAAGAAAATTAATTCAGTCTTACTGGTTTAGTCGACCCTCGTCCCTGCTTTTCTTTGCTGAGATGCGTGATCTTTGGTCTGTATTTGGAGACTTTCAGTTGGACATATGCCTCTGAATGGTCAGTTTTTCCAGTGTTTTGTGCAGCTATTTGAATTTAGATGCCCACAGTAATGATGCTATGTGGCCACTGCCAGATAGAACTCAACGACTGATTGATTTAGCTTTATCAGCCTTATCTTCTTAAGTTTTTCTTGTACCTTGTTTCACAATGACGTTTTACACTTGAAGTTCGACACAACACTTTCGCAGTAGAGAGTGCACACAGCTCGGTCCTTTTGTGAAATAATTCCGAATTCGTTTGTCCAAGACGGCTGAAAGAGGCGAATATTAGACAACCTACTTTTTTTGCTTCTGCCATAATCAGTACTTGAAATAAAGCAAAAAAGAAAGCTAGCTAGCTATCCTACGTTTTCACTACCGCTGTAATGCTGTGCTTGTCGGTAGTTCAGAGGGAGGGGGGAGGAGGGGTGTGATAGACCACATCAATTGTGTGCACTCTCTTGCTGTCAAAAACAACGGTGTATTTTGAGAGTAATTCATTATTTCAGTGTTATTTGTGCCATAGGTTGCCGACCCCTGAGGTAGACTCTTCCAAATGAAAAGTTGAATTCATAAGCAATAAAATGCACCCTTGCTCAGTCCAGCACACTTGGGTTTAGCTGCTACAGCCTTACTTGGTCTGGTATGACTAGTAGGTTATGAAAGCTAATGTTAATAAATGTTAGCAAATTTTAGCTAGATGTTGCTGTAATCTAACACAGTATCTTTCTGTATGTGTGTGTGTAGAACCTGTGTGAGCCACTGTCCACTGGGACACTATGAGGACATAGCGTCTCGTCGCTGTAGACGCTGCAACAAGGGCTGTGAGAGATGTGATGTCCAATCAGCCGGCAATTGTCTCTTGTGTCGTAGAGGCCTTTACCTCAACACTCTCAACTCCAGCTGCATCAACACATGCCCCTCAGGTTACTTTGCTGATGAGAGTAAGTCAACACATCCACTGTATAGACAGAATATTAAATGTCTGATCTGTATATTGAGAACTGTGGGGTTCTCTTTGCAAACAGTCATGTCACATTACGTGATGTAATTCAGTGACTTGGCTTTCTCCACTAAGCTGATTTCTTAACAGTCATGTAAGTGAGAAACAAATATCACTGGTCATGATTAATAATACATGAGCTGAAATTGATTATACACAAAACTTTTTTAAAAATCAAAATGAGATTTTTTTCATATCACAGAGTAATAGGTAAGGATTAAAAAAACAACAATAAGGCAGATGTTGGGTAAATTGTTGCCTATTATTGGCTATTCCTGCTCAGAGCATAATGTAATTAATCATGTGATCACATGAGAGTTGCTCTTAAAGGTTACTCCTACACTTCTCTGTGAGTAGGAGTAAGCCTCTTGATAAATGTGTCTTATAGCTCACACTCATTGAAGAACTTTTTTACTTCTAAGTTGGCTCTTTAGATTATTCTTAAGTGTAATTCTTAGAAGTTTGATAAATGGGCACTGGTTACTGATCTGCTGCATGTATACATGGATTTACACTAACCAGGTTACTAGTTCTTGTAAATGCATTCCCTCTTTACCTTATCACACTGTAAACACACTGAGGGTCCGCCCCAATACCCACTTGCAGTCTTGAGCACTTAAGTGCATGTTCACACACTACCAGGAAGTAGTCAAGTGTGTCCCGAGTCTGAAATATACCAACACCAGTGTTGGGTAGTACCGCATTACTTTGTAACGCATCACAGTAATATTGTTACTTATTTCTTTTTTTCACTTTTAATAAGGAGTGTAAGGAATTACAATTTGAAAATCAGTAATTATATTACAGTTACCAATCCCAGTAATGTTGTTACTTTTACACTTCGGTGTCGGCGTGCTTGCTGTCTCTATGGTGGTCTCTGTGTTCAGCTGACAGCCGCTCTGGAGGAGCAGAATTTAATTTCAGAGCTGTCTTATTTATTCACATGTTGTGTGTTCTTCGCTGGCTTGCTAACGCTAGTTTAGTTCAGAGTTGAAGGTGTGTAAATCAGCTGAGGGCGGGACTTCTGGAGTGCTGTGTGCAGTCACTGAGGCTATGCTAACGCTAGCTCTTGGATGGTCAGTAAATCCTTCCAAACTTATCCTGCCTGTTTGTTAAACCACAAACGTCTCATTTTCTGTTTCTACATGTGTTAAACACAGAAGATGCAGTGTGTGGCTGTGGAGGATTTTTTATTTTGTAATAAGTAATAACTTACAATTTATAATTTGCCCACACACTACACTTAACCACCAACAAAAATCAACAGACAAGGCGAAGTTGAAGTTTAGAAAAGTTGGATTTAGCGTGAATATTATTATTAATATCCAAACGCTTAGTTTCTGGCAGAACCTCCACAGAAGGTTATCATGTGTGGCATGTGTTCTTCTAGATGGGATTGATAAGACTAATATTGCATATCTGATACTGTCAAGATAAATATTAAACATCATATCTATTATCAAAGACTTTGAGAAATATGTTCCGTTTATAAAAAATGTTATCAGACAGAAACCATTAAAAAATAATACTGTGTACACTAAACCTATGTGCTTTAGATAGCCTAACTCTAATTGCTTTGTATTTCTCCTCTCAGCTCCTGAATGTGTGTTTTTTACTGTCATCTGACTGGGACTGTAACACTATTTGGTTGATCCTACTCCAACTTCAACAACCTGAAATACAACACACAAGTAACCACTTGTCTACTTGCAAATACCACAAGTGTGGGAATTGCGATGGACCCTGAGTGTTTGCTAGCACATTGCTGTGTTTATTGGCACACTACTGCCACTAACTGTCTACTACAGGAATAGCATGAAACCGCCAGCTGGAATGTTTATGGGGTCACATATACGCTTGTACTTGAGATACAAATTGGAATTGGAACCTGCTTACAAATGCATTGCTCCAAAATACTATTATGGTACTTTTAAGTATCATTATTGGATCCTAACTAAACATTGATGATGATTAAACCCGTCAGCTGGAAATGTTTGTGCATATTTTTGAGAGCTTATTTTTGATTTATGAGTTTCACACACTAAATATACTAAATATATTGATGTTTGTGCTTGCTGTGTATGCCAGGTCAGAGATTGTGTCTGAAGTGTCATGAGACGTGTATGACATGCCTGAGGTTTGCAGATAGATGCACTGCCTGCAGTGAAGGCTACAGGTACATAAAGACAGCTAGACTACCATTTATATATGAACTTTTGCTTTTAAACGTGTATTGTAATGTAGTTGGATGTTTTTGTTTGTAGTCTGGCGGGGATGACTTGTGTACCTGAATGCACTAATGGAACCTTTTTCCATCTGGAGGAGATGACGTGCAGCCCCTGCCATTCCTCTTGTAGGACTTGTACAGGTTAGTATGTTTTCCAGGTTATGTGCAGTTTATACAGTACCTTTCCATTAAGAACAATCCTAGCAGCAGAAATAAAACTTCTCAATGATGAGTCAAATGTTGATTAAGAAACCGTAAACCTGTTGCTTAGCAGAACATGCTGAAGAGATTCAGGTACAGGTATGCCGATCCACCCATAAATATGTTTTGATCACCTTTTTTCAAAAGCACTATGTGCTCTTGATAATGTATCATACAGTGACCTGGAGACATTGAACTTGCATGTCATGGAGTTTCATATTGGTTTTCCCAGGACCAGGTAAGGAAGAGTGTATCCAGTGTGCTGAGGACTACCTGCAGCAGGAGTGGAGGTGTGTGCAGACTTGTATTCCTGGATACTACTCTGGAGAGGCAGCAGGAGTCCCCCATAAGATGTGTCACAGGTGAGCAATCAGGCCCACAGATATGAATAATTCATCCTTGGACCATTTTAAAATGTTGTCTTAGAGTGATAGCAAAAAGCAATTTCAAATCAGTCAGTCAGGGTGTGATGCTTCTCATTTGTATAACTTAAAGTCAATGCTAAAAATCAAAATATTGGATCTGTTATGAAGGTCAAATGTGGACTCCTGCAAGGGTTGATATTGGGGCCTAAACTTTTCACTTTATATCTTAATGATATTTGTGAAGTATCAAACTGTTTGCAGATGATACACATTTTTTTCATTCCAGAGATTATTTAATAACACTATTGGTTAATTTAAAATTAAATTGATAAACTTAAGAGGTGGTTTGAAATACATTTTTAATAAATTTGAGTAAAAACAAATTTATGGCTTTTGCAGATCGAAAAAAGGAGGATCAAGTCACAATATCCATAGATGGAGTTAATATTTAAATGGTATATAAAATCAAATTTTTGGTTTTAATTATAGACCCTAAGCTTTTTTGGAAACCTCACACAGCTTATATAAAAACAAAAGTGTCCAAAAGTATCTCAATTTTGAACAAAGCAAAGTATATGTTGGATTATAAGGCAGTTGAAATGTTGTACTTCTGTTATTGTACCGCATTTTACTTAGTGTGTGGAGTTGTGGGGCAACACATGTACAACTTACTTAAATCCACGATATATACTACAGAAAAGAGCAATAAGAATTATATATAAGGTGGATTCAAGGGAACATACCAACCGACTGTTTATCAAGTCAATGGTAATAAAACTGAAGGATTTAGTTAAATTCAAAACTTTGTTAGTTATCTTTAAAGCTAAAAACATGTTATTGCCTAATGATTTAAAGAGGCTGTTAGTGTTAAGATCAGGTGATGATGGTCACAGAAGGAAATGTCATTTTAGGATTTGGTTTGCATGTACAGTTTTATATTAAAGCAGATGTGCATTTCAGTCTGTGGAATTCTCTGGCAATTCATTTCCAATTATGATTAATTAAAATGATAGAGACAAGTAGAGTACTGGTTGACCATGTATGTTACTTATTTTGAGAAAGGGACCGAAGTTTATGTCTCTCTGCTCCTTTTGAGTCATGGAATGTGTATTATGTTGTTACAGATTGGAGCTCAAATTTCGTGTGGAATTTTAGATTGGAAGTGTGCGCTGAAGTAATTGAAAAAAAAAAAGAATAAATGAACAGCCACATTTGAATCTTACACCTGATATATTCTGGAGCAAAGGCAGCAACTCCAGTTCTATTTTCATTTGAAAGTAAAATTACAAACTATTTTACTGCACTATCTCTTTCTATTGAAAGACAGGGAAGTGTAGGTGTTAGTGTAGGATTTGACGATTTCATTTCAGCTCTGTTTGTTCTGCTGGTTTAAACCGGCTGTGTCTCCAGGTGTGAGGAAAACTGTCTGATCTGCAGTGGCCCCGGAACGACTTGCACCAAATGCAAAGAGGGCTACAGTCTGGTCAGCAGGACCTGTATTGTTAATGCATCCTGTAATAACGGTGAGTGTGAAATTCTTACCTACATCAGCTTCACTCACTGGCCACACAAATTGTCCCAATAGAGGGTTTTTATGTGATGTTGTGCACCTCCTGGTAATACTGGAGGTTTTCAACTCTAAACATACAGTAAACATGCTGTCTTCCCCAAAACAAAATATGATGTTCATTTCTGTTTATTGACTGAGAACTGATTTCCTAATTATATAGTTTATCCATTTTATGATTTTCAAAATTGGTTATGAGTCATCTAAAAAAATAAGGAAAAATATATATAGTAAACCAACTTCACCTGGCACTTGAGCAGGGAGCAGACATTACAATTCTTGTGCTCAGTTTTCATGTTGCTGATTCTCTGTCTCATCTGTCTGTCAGCTGATGAGGTATTCTGTGAGATGGTCAAGTCCAACCGTCTCTGTGAGAAGAAGCTTTACCGTCAGTTCTGCTGCCATACCTGTCTGATGAATGGATGAGGAGCCAACCACTTCCCAACACCTCCCTTTCTGTAATCAGTGTTGAAGAGAGACAATAGAAAAGAATAGAAAGGTTATTCGGTCAAACATTGTGGTCAACATTACAATGAACTAAAATGGCTTAATTTAACAGTGGATGTCTCTGTTTGGAATGAAACACTAGTTTTATTCCTGTAAGTTGCTGAAAGCAGCTGGGATCTTAGTAAATAAAATTGGCATTTTTATAAATGCAGTATGTGGAGTGTACAAATAGTCCATTGTATTGGTGTACATGTACAAAACTAATGTTTAAAACCACTGCTCTTATTCAAATATAGTAAAGACTGGATTTAACATTCACTAAACAGTATGTTTATTTTATTCCTGGTTTATCAAATTAGTTTTATTATCTAAACCATTTCAGGGTCTGAAAAGGTAGTGAGAATTGGCAATTTCCCTCACTTGTTTCAGACTTTGTTTTCAAGACTTATTTTAGCTTTTTTAGCTATTTTAGTTTTCAGTTTAGTTTAACTTTTATCTCAGTTAAAATGTAAATAATAAACCACACTGAGCTTTATATAGTCAGAAGTGTTGCCTCTGTCTTCTTTAACACTGACTGCTCTGCCTACAGCTTTATTCACACTGGATGCTACAGTCTGTTGGCTGATCACTTTTCCCAAGTCATGCTCAGATATAGTTATATAGCTATCTTTTTGGGTTCCCTTATTTTCACATCGTACATCTTTCATAACTTTAAAATATACCTTCCTAATATATACAGTATATTTTATACTGTATATCATTTTTAAAATTGGATGTAGTTCCTAAGGTGCTGTCATAGCAATGAACCCACAGAGAATTATTACCAACTTGCATTTTAGCATCTTTCAGCCATTTGTGTGTCCTGCAACTTTACTGACTTGGTTCAGTCTCACTGCTCTGATTGACCTTGCAGCAGCAGGCAGCTTTTTTCAGCAAAGGATATGATAAACCCACTCTGCACTACCTGTCTAGCATCAAACAGCAGACAAAGTTAGCCTCTAGCAGGTGAACATAGGGGAGTATTCAGCAGCTAAAGAGCCAGACATTTTTTTCAGCAGAGACCAAACCAGAGCTGAAGGGAAAGTGAATATTGGAATTACATCCATCAAGTGTACAAAAAATGACTAAATCAATGCTAATGTTGCTCTGTTTCTACCAGATTTGTAAATAGGCAGCTGTTTGCTAACACATTCGCCATAACTTTATAAAGGTGAGAATATGTCAATGTCTACAGATTGTTCTGCTGCCCCCAAGTTGCCAAAAAATAATTTAATATTGCTTAAACATTAAAAGATGGGTTCACAATTTTCAAATGTGTCTTAATACAGGAGTCCAATTGAACGCTGAACCAGGTTTTTCTTGTTGTAATCATTCCTCCTGACACAAATACTAAATAAAATACTAAAGCAAAAAATATAACTTTTTAAATGTACAAAAAAACAAAACATAAAAACAAGCAAATAAAAACCCATACTTTCGTTTTGGCTGCTAAATCCTACTTTTTCTAAAGTTGTTGGGTACGACCACTTCAAGACAACAAAAGCGTCAAGGTGCCCAAAGACCAGAATGCAGTAAGATGCCCTAGGAGCATAAACCTAGATATAGTATGACTGAAACGGGCCATTGGAATAAAACGTTAGAGGCAGTTCAAAAGCTTCAAGATGCTCTTAGACCAGATCATGGTAAGATGCCCTAAGGGCACAATGGTGAAACTAGATATAATAAAACTGAAAGGTAATTTGGAATAAAATTTGGAAGTTCAAAACTTTGAGATGCTCTCAAATTAGAAAGGCGTAGGGAGCTGTTACTGAACTATAGACCTATCAGAGCTGACAATTTGACTTGACATTTCCCATGACAATAGAAGGAAGAAATGGTGTACACTTTTTCCTCCTTGCTCTTCGTTTGGCTCTGGCCCTACATCCCCACTGTCTCCTCTTCAACTCATTGGGAATTTGGGGCCTTGGTCCAGGCGGTCATGTTGTTTTACAGAGCGCAATCAGCTGCAAGAATGTAAAAAGCACCAGGAAAACCAAGAAAAGTCCATTAAGCCACACAATATCCATAATAGGGTGAAAAAGCCGTCCAAAATAATGTTTTTTGTGGAATAAAGCGCTGTGAAATAATCACAAAAAGTACAAAAAACATTAAAAGTTAACAAAGTTAACAAGAGCTGCTGCAACAGGCTGCCACTAGAGTGGCACCATCTTAGGTAAAAAAAAAAAAATGAAACAAACAAACAAAAACAAAAAAACATGCAGAGTCCTACTAACATGTAGTCAATTAGCTAGCTAGCCAGGTAGGGGAAAAAACAGCTGTTAAATGTCATGCTTTATAACCAAAACCAAACCAAAAGAGAAATAAACAGATTTGTTTGCCATGAATAAAAATAGAGGTTAACAAGCTAACCCAATTCACAACTAGCAAGTAGAGAGTTCTGTTACCATATCAAGCAGCTAAAATAGCTAGCCAGTTACTTTCTTTGTAACTTCTGTAGGTAGTTGCCATTTGCTAAGGGGCAGTTTTGGTAGTAAAATGTATCTTTTTCACATCTAAAATGTGTAAAAAATCAGCATGTATCCAGCTCATCTTTTTATATTGCAGTTTTGCTGCTAGCAAAATTAGCAGTTCATGGTGTCCTCATGTTCTGGTACTTAAATTTCAAATGGCTCCATCCCCATAGGCTGTGATTGGCTGTTTTGACTGAACCAATCATATCGAATGCTGCCCTCAGGAGGTTTTTCAATAAGTAAAACTCCAATGAGCAGTTAAATAGTCTCACTTTAAAGTCCAGCTTTGGATACACACACAATACTTGCAAGTAGATAAAGTTATTGTTGGTTTGGCTCTGCACATGAAATTTGACAATAAGAAAAATATAGAGAGTCAGCCACATTCTTTAAGGATGAAGATGGAGACACATATTACTGCCTTCAAAGACCCATATGGTCTGAAGTGTTTTAGAGGAAAACACACAACAGCTGTAAACTGGTGAGTGACCTGAGGTTTAAATTCTTGAGAAGACCCAGCTGAACTTGAGTGTGCTCTTTTTATATGTTCTCTTAAAGTGTATACTTTAAACTCCCTCATTTAGGGCTCAGAACTGTTTTGTGTCTTCTGTGTGTTGACATGTTTCCTGGTAATGATGAGCAGGCTCTCATTATGACACAGTAGGGTTATATCAGACCTTCCTGTTAGTCAACTGTTCAGCTGAAGGCAGGCAAATGAGAACATCAACATCAAATAATTTACAAATAATCAATTTGTAAACATAAACAGTTGATGCCATAAACAAAAGATTAAACATGCTGCTCCTGCTTAACAGAATGTTTGATTTGATTGAATTGCTGGTACTTTTACTCTTTCTGAGCTGAAAAATGTTCTGTTATGTCCAAAATATCCCTCTTTGTGCCTTTACATTCATTTACAATATCTGCTCCACATTTGTACATAATGCCACAATGGGTTCTGGTTCAGGATGGGTGTTGGTCCAGCAAGAGATGCCTGAGAGACAAGAGAGAAAATAAAGAGAGAGAGGAAGAAAAGAAAGAGGGGGACACAGCTCAGACACTCATGCTTGTGGAACAAACAAGCAGAAGGATAGAGAGATGCAATGGTTATCAGAACAGTTGCAATCAATCAGTCATCGAGCTGGTTTGGGATGAACTGGACAGAAGCAACCTGCAAGTGCAAGACATTTGTGGGAACTTCTGCAACAGAGTTGGGAAGAACTTTCCCAACAATATTTGATTTCCATTGTAGAAAGAACGTGTGTTATATCTCCAAAAAGTGGCTACTTTGATGAGTTAAAAATTTTGATTAAATTTTGTTTAAAAGATTCCATGATTTCTTTTTTTTTTATCTCAAATTGTGTATGTGTCCAATGCTTTAATTTCAGAGGACATTGACACTGAGATTAAACTATGTAAATTTCAATAAAATCTGAACAGAGGTGTTCTAAAACTTTTGACCAGTCATGTATATATATCATATCCCTAATTCTGGAATAAACCCATATTCACATTTGTAGATATAGATAGTTTTTAAGGTGGGGAACCATGGGAAGCATACTGGCATCTATACAGAATGCTACAGAGCATTTGTGCTTGTGAGGTTACCACTGGATCAGCTCAGTGTGGTGCATCTCTATGCTTAGGAGCTGTCTCCTACCTGCAGCAGGATGAACTCCAGAGAGCTCAGAGGCACAAAGCAGTGATTTAGAGTAATAATATCAGGGATAGAATGGTTTTATATATGCACCTTTGGGAGTACAGAATCTGTGAGAAGAGTACTGTGTTGATTTCACACACAGGTTCTGTAGATTTTAAATCAAAGACTCATTGTCCATGGAGCCCAACTGAAGACTAATGTTACTGTTACTAATCTTATTCATATATAAATAAGTAGACGTAGGATTTCCATTCACTTCACTATTTTTTATTTCTGCCTTAAAACCTCTTAACATAATTATTTATCAAGTAAATGTATGGGGATTACATTAAGAGAATAAAATAGACATAGGTATTAAATGTGAATTATGAAGAAATAATATAGTTTTGCAATTTATTTATATCAGTTTTGTCTGATTTTTCTGCTTTGTTATAACAATGAAAACTTAGTGGGTTATAATATGATATGGTGCAGCATGTAACCCTGCTGAACAAAGTGGAGTGTTTTGTGTCTGATATTAACAACACTTACATCGCACACACTAACTTGTCATACGCAACAAGGTATTCACATCGCTGTCACACTGTCATGGCTTCCCAGGACGCTTGAACAGAACCATTGCTAATGTTATTAGCAACATTAGTGACCAAGCAACCAAACAACACTGAAGCACCAAATACTTGTTAGTAATAGTTGTCAGCAGAAATGAGAGTCTGTGCTGTAGTTGGGACATATCACCCAATATGTAGGAATCTAACTCATCTGTTGACGAATCATTTTATCCAACATATGCGTCAAAATCAACTTGTATACATAATGAGATGTGTGGACATGGCAGACTTTTTTGTGGATGGATCAAACACCTGCTGTTGTGCTAGCCTTAATAGATATCCAAAATATTTTTGAAATCATTCACTTCTTTATTATCAATACATTATATAGGAAATTCTGTGTAGCAATGTAGAGGAGCGACAATGTGTCAGATGGCAAAATCTAAAATAAAATTTACATAAACAACTTCGGACACTGTTGAGGTCAAGTCTTTCATTCAGCACCTATTTAAATTAGCTTTTTTTTCTTATCTGTGAAATACATAACAGTAGTTAGCACTGGTCCAGTCTTCTTTGTGATCTTGCATGGACCGTGCCACTTTGCAAGCAGACCGCTGTCAGACGCTGGTAATGCTATGAGAACTTCCTGGCCCTTTCTGGAAAAAGCTCCTTCCTAAAGGCTTGTTATAGCTCTGTTTCTGTCATCGCTGTGCTTGGGCCAGATTACTATTGGCAAGCAAGAAGCGAAAGACTGCAAAGATGCCGAAGCCACAAGCCATGCTGTTTGACATATGAATAATCTATTATTTTTGTAATCTCCTATTTTTATCGTGTAGTTAAACCTTTTAAAAACTTTTCCAAGGACTCTTTTGATTAGTTTAGAGCTCCATGGATCCAACTGAGACTGAGACACCTCCCTGCTGTGTGTGTGTCCACTCCACGGCCTCAGCCAGTCTGAGAGTGGAATCATCCTCCTCAGAAGCAGTGAACCAAAGCAGTTTCACTGAACCTACTGCAACAGTTCATCTGGTTGTCACTCTGACGACCCAAGGATAACTGAGTCTGCTTCCTCTTGCTTGGTGCTTTCCAGGAAGCTCCTCATCATCAGCCCTTCATCACCAAGGAAACAGTAGGAAAACCAACTATCATGGTTCTGTAGTGAAACCACTGAGGAGATAAGATCTAATTTGGTCCACTGGAAGGACCACCATTGGGCATCCCTGTGGACACAAATATCCAGTCACAGTTTGCAAACCAGTGGAGGGGGCTGGGGGAAACAGGGGAGTAGGAGCAGCGCCAGCAGCAGGCAGAAGGCTCAGAGCAGTGGAGCGGCCAGGAGCAGGCAGGACAGGACATTTTCCTCTGTCATATACTGAAAAATCCTACACAGAATGTAAAGTGAAATACTGTTTGACACAAAATACTGTTTAAAAAAAAAAGAAAAAAGTTTGCTTTTCAATGTATTAATGTCCTTGTGTTAATTTCATTGTTACACTGAAATAAACACTTACTGAACCAAGCAGGGCCAGTAGGTGTTTTTAGAGTGATGTTAGATCTCTCCAGAAACTCCTCTACAGTCTAATGGAGTTCAATACCACAGTCCTGCAATAAATACTAAGTTTATGAAGATTATAATGTTGAGTTTCTGTTGTCACAGAGAGGTGTTAGTCCAACTCATTTTGGTCATTTTTAAAGCTATAAGAAATAATTGAATTATTCATTTATTTTAGAATAAAAATGACAAAATGCAGTTACTGTTTGTTGTCTTGGAAGTCCAGACTAGCACACAAGGTCTTTTAAAAATCAGTATGACACCCATGGACACACAGGATGTCAGTAGGTTAAACATGATTGATTGCAAAAAGGTTGTTATTCCGTTCATTAAAATGATATACAACAATAATAAACAATTTAAAAAAAACTAAATTCTTAGAGTCCACTAAAACAAGGTAATTCAAAGTCCATGAAGCAGAGGGAGTCTAACAGTCCAGATGAACAGGAAGGCAATACTTGTCCAACATGGCTGTCTCCTGCATCCACCTGGCTGGGTCCTCTTCTACTTGCTCTCTGTCTCTTGAGCTGCCTACTGTATGTGGAGAGAGTGTCCCTTTCAGGTGTCTTCTCTCAACCAATTAAAGACTAAATTAAACATTCTGTGTGAAAAATAACTTAAACTTTAAGAGGTATTGTAAGGAGTTTTGAAATCAGGTCCTGGTGGAACTTTTATTGAATGTGGAAAGGACGACAGCCTGCGGCATCTGCTTACAGTTTGTCAACCAAAACTGAACCAGACCTAATATTCATTAGAAATAGAAATTGACACTTTCATGTATTTCAAATATGTTTAAACGTCTGTTAAAAAACTATTTGACTTGAGTTTTGTGATTTCAGTTTTCTGTGCATGTCACAGTTTTTACTGTCCAGCCAGGACCACCTTTGACAGGGGAAACAAAGTCACCATCCAACCAATATTTGCTGAATATATTTACAGGTGAGAATATGTTTAAGTCTCCCTCCACTCAAAAATGTGTTTTCCTTCTTGTTTCTACAGTTACATTTCTAGACTTAAATAACCTATACCTGTGACACTGGTGATTACTGTTGATTTATTTCGTCAGGAATTAGCTTGCAGGCACACAGTCCATCATTATAATTTCCATTTGGGAGACATTGAGCAAGGGAAAGACCCATAATCATGACTTGTTTTTGATAGCACAGGGCAGGACTCTTCGTGAGTTTTCAATTAAAGTTCTTCCATAACAGCTCTGCCACTAGGAGCCTGTTTCAACAAGCAGAGTTATCTGGATAGCTTTGTGAAATCCAGAACAGGTGTTTTTACATCAGTCTATGTTCCAGATTTGATGACCTCCTACATATCCAACAGCTCTGAGAAAACATCAGAGATAAGGTATCTAAGAAGAAGATCACATCGGGCAGGTTAAAAGCACTGGTACCATTTTCTGATAAGAGACCATTAATAAAGGGTTTATAATCTGTAATGGCTTTACTAATGGCCATAAATTATTTACTTAAGGTTTATTTTATTACATTTTTATTAGTGATTTTGTGAATTGTTGCTGATGGGTAACACTTTTTTTTCAGATGGGACAAATGTCATAGGTTTTGCTTTCAGCCCAGGAACACTGCCCAATGCACTACCACTAGATGACACCAAAGTAAAGAATTTTCAGATCTTATGCACTGTGGCTTTCACCAAACAGACATATCTTGTATCAGTGCTGAAACCTGGGGCCTGAACTATGAAGCAAGTTCAACTTAGTCTGGCTCTCTTTGGGTGAGCTGACTTCACTGAGCCTAACATTGGGCCGTCCTGAATAACTGGTATCATGAAGCTGGCTATCATCTAGCTCAGTTAACTTCAGGTTTTCCAGCTACGAGCATGTTCATGTGAAAGAGGCGGGGTTGTTAATCACGAGCAATCATCAGAACCATGAATGAAGTACTTCATATGATATGAGATGAAACGGTGATACCAAGTACCTGCGGAAAATCATACAATAGAATAAGAAAATATAGAAACACTAGAAATTATTTCCACATATTAAAAGTAGGCTTAGGCTCAAAATACATGTATTATTATATATGACTCAGCTATAGAGTGAGTATTTTTTGCTATTCAGTTGGATGATGAAGAAACTATTCTGAATATGTCACATAAAAAAATTTAACAGTAATGCCAGACTAGTACCGAAGCAAAGAGTGGAAAAGTAGTTAATGACTGATGAGGTCTGACCCAAATGTTGCACTTATAATTATGGGAGTCAATTAACAGCTTTCATATTTATTTATAGTTATCATCACACAGTTGTCTCATATTCTGAGCTGCAGTGATGAAATCAGAGTGTAAAATCACCCACACTGTCAGATGTCACTCTGGGGATAAAATCAACTTTGCAGAATTAAAGGTCCAGTGTGTAGAATTTAGTGGCTACTAATGAAAGGGACTTGGCAGAAATGAAATATAATATTCATAAGTATGTTTTAATTAGTGTATAATCACCTGAAAATAAGAATCATTGTGTTTTCGTTACCTTAGAATGAGTCCTTTATATTTACATAGGGAGTGGGTCCTCTTCCAAAGAGCCCGCCATGTTGCACCGTCATGTTTCTACAGTAGCCCAGAATGGACAAGCCAAACACTGGCTCTAGAGAGGGCCTTTCAAGTTTTTCCAGGGTTTGCAGCCTCCATAGGTTCTCCAACACAATTGGAAAGGGAGGGTGAGGGGTGGGGTATTCATTTAGTTGCAATCTGTAACCTCACTGCTAGATGTCACTAAATCCTACACACTGGACCTTTAAAATGCAGCTAAAATCATCATTATGTGTTTAGTGTCATAAACGATGTCTCCGTTTGTTAGAAGCTGTTTTAAAGGGGCCTTATCATATCCCTTTTCCACAAAATAACACAGTTCCCTGGGGTCTAAATAAAATGTATCTGACATGCTTTGGTTAAAATACCACAAGGATCAAGCGCCACAGCAGCCTTCTCATCCTGTCTAAACAGCCCTGTTCAGAACAGCCAATTTGAGTGTAAATAAACTTAGATTTTGCTGTGATTTAATTGCAATAAATGGATCAAAAGCTTGCCAAAATAACTACATCATGATGTTGATTTGTAAAAAGCCTGAATTCATCCTTTGTCAGGTCTGTCTGCAAGACGACAAGCAAACAACTTCTAAAATACTTGTTTTCTGAATGGAGTTCAGATCGATCAGAGTTATGCTAACATTGTAGCTGCTCCATCCACACTCAAAATAACATCATCTAAACACATAAATATGGCAGCGACGTTATTGAAGAGATTGAAAATAAATCCACTTAATCCCAAAAGTTTAAAAAACTAACTCTGCTCCAGAACAGAGCAGAATCGGGTGTTTATTCCTCCAGACAACAGCAGCAGCAGCAATGCAGGACTCTTCAGCTCAGCTCTTCTGGCTCTCTCCTGCAAAGCTCACCGGGGCTCAGCAGCCATCTGTTGGCAAGCAGCGGCTCCGTCCCCCGGTCCAGCCCTGTGATACACGTGAATTTTTCACCCTTAGCCTAACCTAGCCTTTGCCTAGCTTTGTCCCATGTGACATCAGAAGGGGCAGCAAATTTGAATAGTTTGTTGAATCACATCAGTACAGAGCAAGCCAGCCCACACCAAACTAACTTGGTGGTATTATGTGTGTTAGTAGGCACATCAGAGACCCAAATACACACTCAAAAGCACTGAAAAAGTGTATTTTTCATAATATGGTCCCTTTAAAACCAGAGTAAAAATAGAAAGCCCGGAACAATAAAATGTTTCTACTGACCTATAAAAATATATATTGCTTCTTTTTACTTGTCACTTTATTAAAACTCAGGACTTTTGTCCACGTCGGGATCCTGTAGGAATGATGACTCTTTTTTTCCAGTGATCTGATTTGTCAGTGGTCGGGGTGTTGACAAGTTGTGATCAGATCCTCTGAAGTTAACCTGCTCTGGAGCAGGTTAGCTGTTCAGCAGAAGTTGCCATGGTGATTTATCCCAGTTAAAACTGAGCCAGCTTCGTGTGAAAAGCCGAGTTAAGCTCAAAGATAGCCGGCTAACACACTAAGCTCGCTTCTTAGTACTGGCCCCAGGACTGTCAATAGTCTAAGGAACTACAGTATGTCATATTGTAATAGTATTGTAGAATCCAAAAAAATGGAAGCTAATATAATATTGCACCATGTCTGCCGTACTGTCCTCACAGGCAGCATGTAGGCTCTGTCCTCTCTGACCAAATCACTTTAACATCTTCCATTCTGTATGAGCAGCCTGTTGTCCCTCTCTAATGTTTGTCTGGTCAATATTCTATAACTGTGGTATCTATGTAAAACTCAGTTTTATCCCATGTGTGTAAAATGTGCTTGAGATAGTAATGATACACAAATTGCACCTGTTAACTAAAATTGACATATTTTAAGTTGCACAAAAATGTGCATGTTGATAAACACGACAGAGTAACGCACTTCAGGAGAAAAGCAATGTAATCATTTATGACCACCAATACTAACTCAGTCAATCATTCAGTATACTGTTGTGAGAAAATGAACTGTGGATTTGAGAATTTCAGTTTTGAGAATCATGATTTTCATTCGACGATGGTACAAAAGGCAACTAAAATAAACTATAAACATCATCTGTAACAGACAAAGACCAATGTTTTGTTTTCCTTTAACCCCTCCTTTAAGACAAACTGAATTATTTCAGAAATGTGTGCTTGTGTGTGATTGTAAAGAAACCGGAATAAGAGAGGATGTCTTTTGGCAGTTAAAATACATGCCAGTGGATTCTTAAGTTCAGAAGATACACGTGTGATGCAGATGAATAAAAAGAGTAAATTCCATATAGACGTAGGGCAACTCTCTCTCAGAAGACTGGACTTAAGAATGTAAATTGTCTTCATTTATAAAGGTGCACAAATAGTTTATAGTAGTATCTAGTAGTATGTTTACAGAAGTAATCCTGCTTTTTGAGATATTTGAATAATGTATGATTTTCATAGCAACATCAGTGCAGTCTAACCACATTCACTTGTAATATCTGCTTAACTGATCTGTTTAACAGTGATGAAAGTGGTGGAAACAGTAGGAACACAATGTAGAACAAAATAACTGCAGTACCAATGCAGGAACACATAAAATTAGACTTATGTCCATAAATCTATTGCACCAGTGCATGCTGGGAGGGTTCCCAGCATACCCACCTCATGTAACTGCATGATCAGCACTCAGCCAGTTGTATGAATGCTGATCATGGTTTCCACTCTCTACTCATTTTGCCTTTGTTATTCAAGATAACTTCATCCAGGATTGACAAATCAACCTACAAACTGCCTTCAAAGAACCAAATTAGCTGGATGAGAATTAAAAAGATTATTTTAGCCTGATAACAGCATGTTAACAGGGCCCAGTTCTTCAAATGTGGCTTAACTAATCCAGGCTCTTGAAGAACAGATGAGGGGACTGATTTGTTAATCTTGAATGAGTTATTGTGAATAACAGTGTGTTCTTATAGCATTTACATAGGTGTGTTGAGAAGCCTCCCAGCATGCAGTGGGGCAACAGATTGTGTCATTTTATGTTGCTGGTGTTTGTAAATATTGTCATGAAATCATGTTTTTTTCTGTTTTCAGATATCAGATTCCCTTTGTGTTGCGCTGATGCTACTGCAGTGTTCGTGCTGTACACTCCCCTTCCTCTTCAGATCACAATCAGAGTTGGGTTTTGAGAGATGTACATTTATTTTGGATTTCCGGGCAGCCAGCTCTTCTTTCCTTCAGTCTGGATCTTGTCAAGGATGTCTCAGTTTAAGTTCAGTCACCATGGTAACATGTGCTGTCAGTCACTTAATGACGGCTGTATCTGCTGGTAAAGCTTGATCATGTTGATTTCCTGGAAGGCTGCGGTCAGCTCTGGTAATGACTCATAGCTCTTCACTACAAAACCCTGGAGACTAATAGAAAGACATACAGAGATTAATCCCACTGTGATCCTGCTCACATTACACATTTCTGACACACTGTTAGGATCTTTGTTGTGTCTGTGATCCATACCCATGTTCACAGGAGGAAGACGAGGGGGTTTCAATGAGAACCTTCATCATCCTCTCTTTGCATTTCTTGCCTGAAGAATCAACGTCCACCTTCACTGTCTTCAAGAGGCGACAGAACTCCTGAAGAGACATTGTCACAACAGTCAGAGTAAAGAGCAGAAATAAAATGCACAACATTCTAGGGCTGCAACTAATGATTATTTTCATTATCAATTAATCTGTCAATTAGTTGTTTCCCAAAGTCCAAGATGCAACCTAAAATGTTTTGTTTTGTCCAGCCAACAGTCCATAACCCAAAGATATTTATTATATTTATCTATTATCACAGATGACTTAAGAAACCAGAAAACACATTTAAGAATCTGGAACCAAAGAATTTAAGTAGTTTTCCTTAAAAACATACTCAAAATGATTAACTGATTATCATATATACACAGCATAGTTGGCTGTTAATTTTTAATTGATCGAATAATCGATTAAAGGACCGGCTAGCAGAACGGACTTGGCAGAAATGGAATATAATATTCATAAGTATGTTTTAATCAATGTGTAATTCCATGAAAATAAGAACTGTTGTGTTTTTGTTCCCTTACAATGAGCCCTTTATATCTACATAGGGAGCGGGTCGTCTTCCACGGAGGCCGCCATGTTGCACTGTCATGTTTCTACAGTAGCCCAGAACGGACAAACTAAACACTGGCTCTAGAGAGGGCCTTTCACATTTTTCGCAAGTTTCACGGCCACCATAGGTTCTCCTACATGCTTGGAAGGGGAGGGGTGGAGAGTGAAGGGTGGGGGTGGGGTATTCAGTTGGTTGCAATCTGCAACCTCACGGCTAGATGCCACTAAATCCTACACACTGGTCCTTTAGTAGACAAATCCTTGCAGCTCTACATCATTCATTAGCACGTAAAGTTAGGACTATAACATTAACACTAATATGTGCTGACACTATACAATATAAAGTAATATGATGTAATATAGAATTTAATTACATTTTCTTAGGTCAGAAATTTTGGTCAGCTGTCTTGCAGTTTGAACACTTCCTCGATCTGATTTCCCACATGGCTGCTGTAAAAAGACCTTCTATTGACTGTACTCAACTTGAGTTTAATATTACTGGAGCAGAAATAAAACAGATCATCATATCATCCACATCTTCCAGCCAGCTGTCACTCCATATTTTTCTGTTTTCCTTCTTGCTTTCAGTTCAAAGTAAAATTGCACAAAGTCACACTGCCTTTTTTTTTGTCAACATTGTTGAGGACGCAGCCATCTTGTTAGAATAAACTTTGTTGGAATTGTCAGTGAGCAAAACCAGCTGGATGTTTAGTTTTCAGCAGCTGTGTTGTGATTGGTTGATCAAACTTTACATTGTGAGCATAGAAGTCATAGGTTTGGTCGTGGACAGTGCAGTTAAAAAGTGTAGTGTGAGTTAACACAACATGATTAATGAAAGATTAATAAAAAACCCACAGTATCTGCTCATCTTTAGCTGCACATATACAAATGTGCAGCCTAATGTTATTGCAGGGAAAAATAAACTGTAAAAGTTCTCAGAACATTGACAATGTAATCTAAATGAGCTGCTTGGATTTATCATCAACAACGCTTCAACATATGTCAAAATGTCTACTGTTTAATATTGTGTTCTGCTCATTTGTGCCCCAAATTATTACTTTTGTGTGAAACTTCTTTCTCAAACTCCTCTTCTTCATTCTTCACACAACTACTTCTATCACTATATGTATCTACAAACAAGTGCAACTCTATGAATGTCTTTTAGGGGAGACACTCGCCTTTGAGTTCAATCTGAATGGACAGAAACACTTTAGCCTTTACATGTAGTTGGAAAACACATTGTATTGAACCTTTTATATTGTGACACCTGCTGGATTACTTTACATCACACACTACAGGAAGGGGGCGCTGTCCTGCCAGTTTGTGGAAAAATCTTCATTTTGAGAAGCATGAACATGAACAACACCACCAGTCAATCCACTCCATCACAGCCTCATTTGCCTCCCCAGTATAAATTTACCTTAGTGTCACAAAAACATAATTATGATGTGTTTATGTGTCAGTGATACGTATAGGCCTTTTAACATGTACAGTATGTTTTCCAGTGCATACATCTATAAGACATAGACACACACTATGGCCAGTGTCAGTGTGGGTTGGTACCTTGATGTTGGGTCTGGCTCCCTGCAGGATGACCAGTATACTTCGTCCCAGTAATAACCTCCCAGTCAGCTGCAGCTGCTGGCTCCAGCGCTCCAGCAGTCCGATGTAACGATTTCGAGATCGGATGTGGTCCAACGACAGCACTGCAGTCCACTCCTCCTCTTTATCGCTCTCTTTGACCTCTTCCTCACCTCCTCTGCAGTCCTCCGTCACCTCCACACCCTGCAATTTTTAACACAGCACACATTTGGTGCGTCATTAATAGTGATTATTTGAGGTCTTCCACACATTTGTCTGCATTGTGTTTTCCAATTGTTTCACTTTGTGCATCCTGATAATAATGTGGCTACTTTTTAAAAAACTTTTCTTAAGACACTTTTTTTTTGGTGGAACATTCCTTTAATGTAAAAATGTTGTCTAATTACATCTTAGCAGCTAAATTTCCATGTGTTCCATGGTAAAGTTAGCCAGCAAGTCAGTTGTTTACCTGTAACCACTCTACCAGCTGATGAACCATTGGTTCTGGCGGTAAAGCTGCAGCTTGATCCAGCAGCTTCTCTCTGATGTTGTGACACTGACTTCTTGAGAGACCAGTGGCAGAGACGGAGATGTCGGGGGGACAGGCAGGGTAGCGTGGGTGCAAATGGAACAACAGACTCACATTCAGCCCTCTGTCTCCTCCAACAGTGCTGTTGATTTGGACCACGAGCCCATCCTGAGCTAGATGGCAGACAGAGAAACAGACAGTAGAACATGACAGGTTCAACTGATTTTTAAAAAAATTTTTTTACGTCCAATGTTTATATTTTGGAATTGAATTCAACTTAATGACAAGTGCCATAGTTCACCTTGAAATAATTGCATTAGCATTATGTATTTCATACTATCTGCATAAAGTTATTGGATTTACCTAAACATCCCCTCCAGACATGCAAAGACCCCCTACACTTAAAATGTGTTTTCTTCTTGTTCCTTCAGTTGGATGTTGGAGCTTCACTGTGCAGAATGAAGGATGTGTATGTGTCATCTGTCCGGTATGCAACTTACTCAAGAATGATGTAGAAACATGAAGCCTCCAGTGCTCAGTGAAACATCTAGTGTCCAGCAGGTTAAACTTTAAAATAAAAGATATTTGCATATTCATAGATTGTGGATTTTTAATGAGAGAGAAGGGTAGATGTAACTTTTTTGTGAAAAAAAAACATATTAGACACAAATTATTATTCAAAGTATTTTATACACATCTTAAAACATGTCTGGAGGGGATCTTTAGAGACAAAGCAAAACGCTCTGCTTTGAATAATATTTATTTCTTCCACAAAAAAGTTCAATTACCTGGTTAGAAATTTTGAAAATAACTTCATTGAAAAATCCAAATCAAAGAATAAAGAAGAAAATATTGTTCATGTCAAAAGTTTAACTGCTGGACACAAAATGTCTCCTCCTTCACTGTAAAGTTCATTCTCAGTGTTTGTGACCTGGAGGCTTCAAGCTTCCACATCATAATTGTGTAAATTGAAAACTGGACCACGATTGGCTTCCAAACCATTTGTGATGTTATAAATCCTGCTCACATGTACATGTGTCAGACTCAGATTTAAGGTGAGCACAGAGAAACTTTCCTCGTTCAGCAGATGAATGTGAAAACAAACTCTGGTACACATACATCATTCTGCACAGAGAAGAGAACAACATCCAACTGAAGGAACAAGAACAACAAGAACATATATTTGAGTGGAGGGGGACTTTAAACATCGGGTCAGATGCATCGAAATCCTCACTTTCACATCTCTGAAGCCATCAGTGGCTTCAGGTTACACGTCGACATGCTTGGTCTTGTGCACCAGTGTTGTGAATATCTCACCAGACTGCTGGAGGAGCCGGAACTCTCCCTCTCCGCAGTAAATGGACGATAAAACGGAAACCTCCTCTAAAGCAGCTTCGGACATTATTTATAGATCAGGCATGTCGCTCATTTTTTAATTCATATTTTACTGAATTCAGTGGATATGGTGTTGTTACATGTCCGCACCTTCGTTTCGTTCGGGTGGTTTTGCGTGCTGAGTTCGTCAGTTCCGCTGCACAAGTTCCTCCTCTGCAGCGACCAGGAAGACGTCACTTTACTCTGTTACAGCACAGACTCTGTTTCAACAGTCAAGTGTCAGTATGAACAGTGAAAGAGGTTTTCCTCCCTGTAATCATTCCTCCTGTTCATACTGGCTATTAAAAGATCCCCTTCAAAGGTGCTTTCAGTATTAATAATCTAATGATGTCATATATAATAATATATCAGTCACACCAAACCACTACTTTTACTGCAATACTATATAACTACATCAATACTTATGTACTTTTACTATAGTAGTAGATTTTTCATGCAGGACTTGTATTACTTGTATTATTGAGTATACTTTGCATTGGTACTTTTAATTATTTAAAGGATCTGAATACTTCTTCCACCCTTACTGGTTTGCTTCAATTTGTTTTGTTTGGTCTTTTCTTGCTCTGATAATTTTATTTCTTCTTGTTTTATATATTGACCTCTCTGTCTCTTCTACTGTATCTCACTCTTTCTCTTCTCATTTCCCAGTAAAGCACTTTAACTTTTCTTTTGAAAATTGCTAAATAAATAAAGTTTGACAGCTTGTTTGCTAGTGTCTCTCCAACACTAAGACACACACATTTAAAGTGTTAAACCCTCATGGCTAGGGTGCCCTCATGGCCTAATGGTTAAGGTGCATACCACATTACCACAATGTTCACAGTTTGACTCCTGGCCAGGAGACCTTGTTGCATGCCCCGCCCACATTTCCTGTCACTAAAAAAAATCTTTAAAAAAAAACCCCTCATGGTTTAAAAAAGATATTTTATATGATTGTTATAACTGATCCTTGTTTCCTGTTGGCTTGATAAAGGGAGACTAGAGGGCACAGATGTTGAGCCTAAAATAAAAATGTTGTTTAGATCTTATTAAAACTAATTTGCATAAGAGACATGCACAAATGAAATATTAGAGTATCACTTTAAATCTTGAACTGCAGATTAATACCCACTTCAATTTATTTTGTCCGCTTAATTATTTTATCACCTTTATCAGCAGCCATTACTGCTGCCCAGTTAATCTGTATGTAACTGTTTTGCTGCGTGTATTTGTGGTTTCTGATTATAGCTAATGTGATTCTTTCACTTTCTTCGGTTGTACGTGCAATGCTGTTAATGAGACTGTGCTGTGACATACCACAACCAAATTGCACTAGTTTAGCTGTGTGGTCATTAAAGTGATCTGAACTGAATTGAAAATTGAGCTTCCATATGATCAAAAATAAGTTTGTCCTCCAAACCTATCAGGCAAAATTTGTTTGCAAGGGTCCTCTCTCAACTTTAAGTGTTGAGAAATGCTCAAAAATAGCTCAAAATTGGGTATATATGCTGAAAACTTGTTTTGCATCAACAGTGCAAATCTGTCCTTGCATGCTCTGAAATCATGACTTGCTTACAGACTTATATATTGAACTGGTTTAACAATATCTCAAACAGAGAGTGAAGACAGCCAGTGAAGGAAGTCGTACTGATCTGGTGACACAATTCATTTTGCAGGATTGAAACACTGATAAAGCTCACAGTACTGGCTGCTCGCAAAACTTCACAACACAGCGGTAAATGTTGTTAGATGGCCTTCATGAAATATCTGAAATATCTTTCTGAATAAATTATAAGATTATTGTACAAAGAGATGAATAAATACAAGACTTTTACCTGGTTAAATACAGAAAAAAATATGCATTATGTATTGACAATTAAAATGAATCTTGAACCTGAATTGATCTGCAATGAAGCTGCTTTCTGTAGTTTTGGACACAAACTGTGCAATTGTCTGCTACTTCTATGTTGTTTTGTAAAGGAGTGCATGGAAAGGTGTGTGTATGAAAAGTGCTGAATAAATAAAGTTTACTATTACACAGCTAATATTATAATTTATGCTCACTTGTTTTGTTAATGCATTCTGAGATTTAGGACTGCTGTACCACTTTCTAATCAGGCACCATTAATAAAGGGTTTATTAGTTGTACCTAATGGCTTCATCAATAGTTAACAAACCATTTACTGATGCTTTACAGATCAGTTACAAGCCATAAATAAAAACTGATTGGAACATTTCTGAGCCAACATCTATTAACAACTTATTAAGCATTTATTAATGTATTAACAACATGTATTACTGCATTATTATCAAAAAGATAAACAACAGCAAAAAGGATTTTTACAAACTTAGATCCCAAAATGTGTTCTTAATAATGGTTTGTTAGTGATCTATTGAACATTTGTAAATTATCTATTAACCATTAGTTACAACTTTATTAGTAATTAGTTATTAGTTATTAAGAGGTGCTGCCATTATATTTACTGTGATTTTGTAAACATAATAAAGGTGTTTGTCTTTGTGACTCTATTGCAAGTTTTCAACATCTCCTCTCTAACCAAAAGGCCCAGTAACAGCCACACCTACCAGGAAGTGTTCAGTGCAGCAACATGAGAGGCCACAGCACTGTAATGCTCATCAGTCAGTATGACCCTGATAAAGGTGAATAAGAAGGCTAAAAATAAATACAGGCTGTGAAAGGTTCTAGTCAAATAATAACATGTCGCCCTGAAACATACTTCCTGGTGTTTGGTGAAATGTTATTTCCAGAGTAATGTTTGGATGAGAGGAGCGCCCTGTGAGAATCTTTGCAGGATGCTGCAGCTGAAACAGATTATAGCCTGCTGTATTGCATTTAGTTGATCATCACTGAGAAAAGCAACGGCTCGCTGCATGCACAGCGGCGAAACTTGAGTCTAAACATTAGCCTACGCCTCTGGTGCTGAGTTTGAATTAGGATGCCTCAGATGATGCACACACACACAGACGCAGGCTCCTCCTCGACAGATTCTAGAGTGTAAAGGGACTTAAACCGGAAACCAAACTTTTTTCTTCGAACTTTTTTTTCAGAGGCAAAAGAGGAAAAAGAGACGACCCTTGGTGTCATAAAACTGCACAGTTCCGTTTTCTCTTTAGTTAAGCGTGCTGTTGGAAATGTGTCAGCTGCCGACCATCAGGGGACAAGTAAACAGTTTCTGTCGAGGATAAGGGCGACGTCGAGAGATTTTAGGCTCGTGAGCTCTCACATAACGGATTCTGCTCCTTTATCATGGAAGATGTGAGTAGTCAGTCACACTGTGTGTGGCGCCTGGTTTTTATCTACAGTATAAAGTAGTAGTTGAGGTATTTCCGTGAGAGTGGATATTTCAGTAGGCATTCAGTATGTGATGTTATAAACTAACGTCACAGAAGTAAAAGTGCTCTGCACGGGCGCGACCAAGTTATCAGAGCAAAGTTTGGGCCCATAGAGAAGGTGGCAGTGCGGACTGGAACCCAGATTTTCATGATACCGACAATAATCAGAGAAAGAAGTTAGTGTGGTTTTTATAGCGATAGCAAGCTGTCTGCTACAGTCATCTTCAGTCAACATTATTTGGCACAAGCACCTGCCCACCTGTCAATGTGTTGCATCAACTTGGTCAGATTCCACAAGGAAATGTTAGGAGGTCTGTGCTGCGAGCTCCTTTTAAAAATCATTCAATTTATTATTTCACTAAGTGTGGATGTGAGTACACAACGTTCAAAACACAGTTTGAGACCTTGTCTAAGTCATATGAGGGCTCTGGTGTATTCGGCATCATCACAGCCCGCATTTAACACGTATGATAATCACTATTCAACATTAAGCATTATGTCAGTCTCGCTCCGTAACGGTACATGTTGGTGGGAGAGAATTGGGGGAATGACATAATACAAATTGTCACTCCGCAAATCAAAGATACTTGGTGGATTATACCTTTGCCGACTTCAAAGTAGTAGGTGAAAGTGTCAGAAGAAGCGTTAAGAGACGTGTAATAACGTTTCCTATTTTGATAACAACCAAGGATTTTTTGGATTTGATGTATGTGTGAATGTTTAGAGAGACAAACAGTATCCAGATTATCACTTATCACAAGACAGACTATAGATGTACAGTTTAATTTGTTGCATCTACTTAAAAGAACATATTTGATGATAAAAAAACAGAAAAGGCCTCATACACACACAAAACCTACAGTTATTTAACACCTGGTGGACTGCATGTGGTAATGAAAATTTGGCATTTTGAGGAAGCCAATTTACTAGAAAAAGGAAGTCAAGTAGGGACATTGTACCTACAGCATGCAGGGAACTTGTTGCAAACGTTTTCAAGCAGGCAGCACCCCGCCCTATGATTGTAACAGAGATCAAAACTGTTATTTAGTTGCCATATGTTACAGTCTCCATAATCTCCCAATCTGGCAATTTAACCCACCTTTACTTTTCTTTTTAAAATCTTTTTCCTAGTATCACACCTTTTGTGAGTCTCTCTTTAGTCTGTATGTAGGCTATAAACCACGAAATAGCTACAACCCACATTTAAACCATTAGTTGTCCCTTATTCTCAAGTGATGATGCAAAGTGAGCCAACTGTACCAAAGACTTCATCAGAACTAATTGTTGCTGGGTGGAAATATATAAGTCATACCAAGGCTATAGGTAGAGCCTAAGTTATAAATAGAGGCTTAGTACAACATTAAGCAATAGACCAGTCACATTTCCAGATTTGTAAGTGATTCATGAGAATTTCTCTTTAAACTGGAACAACTGAACTATGAGGTTAGGGTTATGGATGGTTGGGTCTGATTGTTGACTTTCAGAGGTTGCACTTTTTTATGATTGCATTTATCAGTGTTATGTATGGGCTTTGAGGATGGCTTTGTGTCAGAATTGGATTTTGAGTAGATGTTTGTGTGACCGATGGTAACGAGAGTTGAGTCCTGCATTGCATTTGCTTTTCACTCAGCATCACCTGTCAGCGCTCAAATCAAATGGACACATGACATTGACATTTTAAACTGTTGACATCATTGTAACATATAATATTAACAACCTCAACTTTTGATTTTTCTGTGAAACATTTAAATAATACAAAACAGCTTAGTTTGTTAGAAAAAGTAAGTTACTTTGTCTCCATTATTTCACTACAGACTGATTCTCACTACACTTTGCACATGGAGAAATGACAAATATGTAACAGCAGATGTTACCATTAAATGCAGTACGGGTGAATAAAACAGATTTTTAGTGTATTTGCTTTTAACCTAAACCTGAATAGTTTACCAGTTTGGCTGGGGATTCCCGGAAAGCAGATGGATGGCCAAGGGGACTGAAACTGCCTGAAAAGGATCCAGCAGAGATGCGAGAGTATGTCAGTACTCAACATTGCTGTCTGGAGTAGAGCTGCAAAGATTAGTCGATCAATTGATGAGTTGCAAACTATTAAATTAATCACCAACTATTATGATAATTGATTGATCATTTGGAGTAATTTTTGAAGAAAAAATGTCCAAATTCTTTGATTCCAGCTTCTCAAATGTGAATATTTTTTTGTTTCTTTAGTCCTCTATGACAGTAAACTGTATATCTTTGGGTAGTGGACAAAACAAGACATTTGAGGACATCACCTTGGGCTGTGGGTGATCAGCATGTTTCACCATTTTCTGACATTGTATGGACCAAACAACTAATCGATAAATCAAGAAAATAATCGTCAGTTTAATCGATAATCAAAATAATCGTTAGTTGCAGCCCTTGTCTGGTGTCTGTGAGGCAAAACGAATCCTTGAAGTCAAACTGAAATAATTTTATTTATTTATTTATTTTAAAGAAATCAGCACTAAAAATAGTTTGTAATATTATTTCAGTTCCAAGCTCCAAGTTCCAGCTGACGTTGTTAGCTGTAGCATAGTCCCATCTGTGATTTTATAATCCTTACATTACTCTTTCCTGATTTAAATCACAAAGTAGGATACAAAGTTCTGAGGTTACAGGACAACCCATAGCTGTGAAATGTGACAGTCTGGTTGTTTGCCATCACCACAACTGGACCCATGAAAGATAAACGGCTAATGCTATAGCTAGACCCCCTCTTTTCTATAACGCAGGATGAGCATAACACTGACTCAGCAGGTGTTGAAATGACATGAAGAAAAAGTAACATCTAACTAATGTTAGCAAGCTAGGCTAACTAGTTTCCACTTTCCGAGTGAAATACAAACTTAATAGCATAATGGGTCCTCCCTAATGTTAAGTGTTAACGTTACTTAACCAGCTCTGCATGGGCTTGTTAAACTAGGTTATACAGGGCTGTGACGTACCAGTCAGTAGTTCACCATGGAAGCTGACAGTATGTCTCTTAGCAACACCGGTCCTCACATGTAATTCAATGACTGACATAGGAAACACCCACCCAGAGGCTTAAAGTTAGATGCTGTTTCCACCAAAAATGGTTTTATCTTCTTTTGAAAATGGAAAAAATGTGCACAATAGTTGCAGAGTTATTATAGTTGATATTTACTTACACAAAACATGAGAAAAAATTGAAATATCAGTTCGACTTTAATAATGTTGAAACTATTTTTGTTTGGGTAGAGTGATCTAATATCTAAAGCTGAACTGAAACTAGTGCTTGGACGTGTTTATAACTGAAATGTGTGTTAATATATGAACACCCACTATTTGGCTGCCTGCCTACTGAAGACTTTGATCTGTTTCTTTATTTTTAATTTTGTCATTTCCTGCTCTGCTTCACATTCAGCTTTATCTTCTTCATCATTTACCCCCAAAACCACTGAGGCCCTTCCACGATTGTCATTTGTCTCAGCTCTGTGAGTCATCCTTTTATCGCCATCCCACTGACCTAGAGTGCATAGTGTGACGTGTCTGCCTGACCCGTTCAGCAAAGAGGAAACAGACTGCCACATTATGTGTCAGGCAGAAAACAATTAACCCTCTCTCATAATCGTCCTGCTATCCAGGCCCCTGCCACATAATTGATGTGTGTGTGCATCATCTTACTGGGGCGCTACTGGCAATTTCTGGGAAAGTGCCTTCATGAAAAAGTCCTCAACAGAGTCCTCAATGGTGAATGCGTGTGTGTGTTCTGGAATTTGCATCCTTATTGGGAGAAAAAGTCCTCAAAAGATTGAAAGATTTGGAAAATATTCTCCAGGAGGATATTTTTATTACTTCTACTTACTGCAAAAGAATTTAGTTTAGGATTAGGACTTTTAAATGGCTTTGCTTACTTATGTCCTTAATTCCTCTCCATCTTTCTCACTTTTTACTCTTCTTAATACACAGTGTTTGTGTTCATCCATGAGTTGTTTAGTGTTATTTCTTTCTTTCTTTGACTTTTCCTCCTTCTCTGATAGGAACCCATGAAAGTGATTAACATTAATCAATAGTTTAATATTGACAGTGGATTAAGTAACTTAGTGTGATGTCAAAGCATGTTCATAGTGACAAACCCACAGAGAATTATCACCGGCTGTGGCTCAGGAGGTAGAGCGGGTCGTCTAATAATCGGAAGATTGGCAGTTCGATTCCCGACTCCTCTAGTCCGCATGTCGAAGTATCCCTGGGCAAGATACTGAACCCCCAAATTGCTCCTGATGGCTGTGCCATCAGTGTATGAATGTGTGCGAATGGGTGAATTGACTCGTAGTGTTAAAAGCGCTTTGAGTAGTCGGATGACTAGAAAGGCGCTATACAAGTACAGTCCATTTACCAACTCTGCAGTTCCCCTCAGCTCTGCAGAACATTTGAGCGTCTTTCAGATCATTGTTTTGGTTTTACATCCTGTAACTTTACTGTTTTGGTTCAGTCTCACAGTTCTCATTAACTGTTTTAAATGCTCTGTGTCTTCCGGGTGTGTAAAATGTTAGGGCTGCAACTAATGATTATTTTCATTATCAATCTGCTGATTATTTTCTCAATCGATTAATTGCTTCATCCGTAAAATATCCAATAATAGTGAAAAATGTCCATTATAATTTCCCAGTCAAAGATGACATCTTCATATATCTCACTTTGTCTGGCCAACAGCCCAAAACCCAATGATAATCAGTTTACTATCCTGTATGTCAAAGAAAAACATTAAATCATCACATTTGAGAAGCTGAAACCAGCTAATGTTTGGTATTTTTACTTAAAAAATGACTAAAACAATGATTGGATTATCAAAATAGTTGCCGATTAATTTTCTTTTGATTGACTAATGAATCAATGCTAATAATACTAATCATTGCAGCTATAGTAAATAGTAAAGTGTTAGCTAACACATTCGCCGTATCAACTTGAGAAGGTGATATGTCAATGTGGTGTTCATAGCTTGTTGCACTGCCCCCAAGTGGCCAAACAAATGTCTATTTTTCCCTGATTTCATTGGCAGTTTCAGCCAATTTATCCAGCTGCCATGCTGTTAATCTGTGAAACAAGACAATTCAATTGTCACCATAAGTGAAAGGAAGAACTTTGTGGATGTTGGTTGAGCCTAGCTCCAGAGCTGTGACACATGTCAGATTTGTTCAGTGATTCATATAAGTCTAGTGTTGTGCTCATTGACGGCTGCTTACCCAGTTGGAGAGAAAATCGACCAATCAGAGCTTTGTAGGCGGGATTAAAAATAGGGAAGTCATCGTCTTAAATAGATAGCTGGCTAGCTACCTAGAAAAATGGGGACAAGCGTGGATTAGATCAATGCAGCTGTACAGGTTGTCCATGTAGAGGAATAATAACTCTCTGTGTCAATGGGAAAATGAGTGCGGATAGTGACTAATGGTCAGAGCAAAAAACCCTCTCAATAAGAAGTTGGCATGAACATAATATCAGGCTGCATGAATACTGGGAAACAAGCAGTTCAGTCTTTATCTAGAATTTTGTGGCTTGTCTGTAGAATCTTTATACTCCACCTTGTTTGGCTGTGACATACAAATAAATGTGGTGGCTAAGGCAAAATACAGGAAGTGAGTCATGATCAGGCACTGCTTTTCCTGATCTTCTTTTGGTGTATTAATTTTGTCTGTTTATGACACTGCTTCTTTATATGCTGGACCAGGTGTTCTGTTCTGCCTGGGGCAGGTATGGAAAGTAGAGCTGAATCAGCTAATCAGTAAATCAATTAGTCCACATTCTCTATATATTCTCTATTTATATCTGACACTGACCATTTGTGTTCAGTGATACATCAGTGTCATTCAGTGACAACAGGCTATGTAGTAAGACTTTCTTTGTAAAGACAGAAGTAATGTGGGTGTTGATGTGCAATTATAACATGCATAAATGTTCTCACATGGTCATGACAGCATTATAAAAATACATTTCCTCTCTGGGTGTTAAAAAAACAGCAGCGCTACCCTAAATTGTTATCCCTTTAACACATTGACAATATTTTCTCACTGAGTTCTGTGGGTCAAGATGAGTCGAAGAATTAGTCAGGTCACTTTTAGAAAAATAAGTTAACATTTTGGATTTAGTCAAAAAGATACAGGTATTATGTTTATCCAGTCTTCACCACAAGTGAAAGGGTTATCATATTGCTGGGTGATGTTGGTTCATTCAAACATCTGTTTAAAGGTGCTAACTCTTACCCTATATGTTCTGCCATGGAGTGTTAATAAAATAAAGAGCATAAAGGTTGACATAATATATATGTATGTCAGTGGTTTTATTCCATTGTTAGTAAACACAGTAGAGTTTTCAGTGGTGTGATGTATAAAGCAGACACCTTATTATATGCACATTGATAGAGGTTGTGCTTGCTGTAATCATTCCTCTTGTTTACACTTAATAAATCCCTTCCTGATGTTCTTTTCAATGTAAGTGAGGGGGGACAAAATCCACAGTCCTTGTTCTGTCCAAAAATGTAATCATTTCTTTATCTGAAGCGTATATGAGGCTTCAGTCATCCAAATTAATCTAATTAAATGCATATCTTCCAAAGACAAAGTCTCTTTAGTACAACATGTCCGCTTTATGTTTCCCTGTTGAGCTACAGTGGAGGGATAGTAACAGAAAGAAGGAATTATGTACTAAAAAGGCTGCAACTTTGGAAGATATCCACTTGATTTGACTAACTCAGACAGCTTAAGCTTCATATTAGCTTCAGATAAACTTTTCAATACATTTCTGCACAAAATGAGGACTGTGGATTTTGTCCCCCATCACTTACACTGAATGCACATTTGAAAGTGATCTGTTAATGTCTAATATGAACAGGAGGAATGATTACAACAAGAAAGAATTGTTTCAATGTGCATTTGCGCACCTGACAGTTGTTCAGATTGTTGTCTTGGAAAAATTATGAACGTATCCTTTAAGAATCACAACGCAGTGCTGAGCAATGAATAAGCCTGTATCTGTTTCTGATAGGAGGGTGTGGACAGTTTTATCATCCCTGCAGCTCTGTTGGGAACAGTCTCGTCATTTATTGCAGAACATTTGGCTGTGACAACATTCGCAGCAGAGGCACAAAACAGGAAGTGGAATCCCTACAATAGAGTCAAGCATCATTAAATTTGAGCATTCTCAAGCCAGAAATTCAGATTTAGAACTTTTTATTTTGCAGATTTTATAGACTTTTTTGTGTAACTTTTGTCAGGCAGACATTGTTGACATCACTGATTGGCCTGTATTACACACGTGGACAAAATTGTTGGTACCCCTCAGTTAATGAAAGAAAAACCCACAATTCTCACTGAAATCATTTGAAATGTACAAAAGTAACCATGAATAAAAATTTATTGAAAATTAAACAATCAAAATCAGCCATTACTTTTGAATTGTTGATTAACATAATTATTTAAAAAAATGAAACTAATGAAACTAATGAAACAGGCCTGGACAAAAATGATGGTACCCATAATTTAATATTTTGTTGCACCACCTTTTGAGGCAATCACTGCAATTAAACGATTTCTATATTTGTCAATGAGCCTTCTAGATCTATCAACAGGTATTTTGGCCCACTCCTCGTGAGCAAACTGCTCCAGTTGTGTCAAGTTTGATGGGTGTCTTCTCCAGATGGCATGTTTCAGCTCCTTCCACAGATGTTCAATGGGATTCAGATCTGGGCTCATAGAAGGCCACTTCAGAATAGTCCAACGCTTTTCTCTTAGCCATTCTTGGGTGTTTTTGGCTGTGTGTTTTGGATCGTTGTCCTGTTGGAAGACCCATGACCTGCGACTGAGACCTAGCTTTCTGACACTAGGCAGCACATTTCTCTCCAGAATGCCTTGATAGTCTTGAGATTTCATTGTACCTCGCACAGATTCAAGACATCCTGTGCCAGATGCAGCAAAGCAGCCCCAAAACATAACTGAGCCTCCTCCATGTTTCACCGTAGGGACAGTGTTCTTTTCTTCATACGCTTGATTTTTGAGTCTATGAACATAGAGTTGATGTGCTTTACCAAAAAGCTCCAGTTTTGTCTCATCTGTCCAAAGGACATTCTCCCAGAAGCTTTGTGGCTTGTCAACATGCATTTTTGCAAATTCCAGTCTCGCTTTTTTATGATTTGCTTTCAACAGTGGTGTCCTCCTTGGTCGTCTCCCATGAAGTCCGCTTTGGCTCAAACAACGACGAATGGTGCGATCTGACACTGATGTACCTTGGCCTTGGAGTTCACCTTTAATATCTTTGGAGGTTGTTCTGGGCTCTTTGGTTACAATTCGAACTATCCGTCTCTTCAACTTGTCATCAATTTTCTTCTTGCGGCCACGTCCAGGGAGGTTGGCTACTGTCCCGTGGATCTTAAACTTCTGAATAATATGTGCCACTGTTGTCACAGGAACTTCAAGCTGCTTAGAGATGGTCTTATAGCCTTTACCTTTAAGATGTTTGTCTATAATTTTGTTTCGAATGTCCTGGGACAATTCTCTCCTTTGCTTTCTGTTGTCCATGTTCAGTGTGGTACACACCTTGTCACCAAACAGCACAGTGACTATTTGTCACCCTTTAAATAGGCAGACTGACTGATTATGAGCTTGAAGACACCTGTGATGTCAATTAAAGGACACACCTGAGTTAAACATGTCCCTCTGGTCAAATTATTTTCAATCTTTTATAGGGGTACCATCATTTTTGTCCAGGCCTGTTTCATTAGTTTGTTTTTTTAAATAATTATGTTAATCAACAATTCAAAAGTAATGGCTGATTTTGATTGTTTAATTTTCAATAAATTTTTATTCATGGTTACTTTTGTACATTTCAAATGATTTCAGTGAGAATTGTGGGTTTTTCTTTCATTAACTGAGGGGTACCAACAATTTTGTCCACGTGTGTATATATTTTATTTAAAGCCAATAGCAGGTTGATAATACCAGCAAAACAATATATTGGTCCATCCACACTGTCTTCTCCCAGCTATAGCAGAAAGGGGTTAGTGGGGGTAAAATGTGCTACAGTGAGGCTTGTGGTGAGTTCAAGCTGGGCAGGTCAGCGTGAAAATCAATGAATGCCAGATGCTCCCTGACCTAAAACTTCATCAGAAACACATGTCTGCTAAGGTGTGCCTCTTCTACAAAACCCTCTGCTGTTTTTCTCCTTGTCTTTTAAAACCCAGCTTGCTGAGACACCCTAGCTTCAGCATGTTATAATTTTATAACTGCTTTACCAAACCCATTTGTCTGTGCATGTTATTTTAATCTGCACAATGGTTGATGACGTTTGACTTGTTTCAGTGTTCACCACAACACCGCAAATAAGACAGTTAATAGATCGCACAAACTTCTTTGGGCAGCTGGGTAAAGGGTATGGTTAGGTCTATGCTTCAGTGCAGAGTACACTTCCTGTGTGAGTCCATAATTGGAGCTCCTGAAGCTACTAGCTGATATCACAGTGCAGAGCTGTAGTCGTCAGCTGAGCCCTGAGTAATGGAAACCTCTCACTGCCGCTCTGTTGTAAGGGTTTGGTCAGAGCTACACTGTACTGAAGTGTCCCACCTAACCCCAACAATTTTTTTTCCATGTGCAACCCTGTCAGAATATGACAAGGCCAACTTTATGGCCAAGGGTGAATTTCTGGGCTGCACAGTGAGGCTGCTTTGTCTCACTGTGGAGTTACATTATCGCATTATTTTGAAGTGGTTTTGTAAAGTACGGTAGCTTTTTATTTCTGCCCTTCTCGTGTTCTGTCTGGAAAGTCTTCCCTCCCTGCTTGGCTTTCCTCTCTTTGCAGCTGCACTGCTGTTTACCAAGCTGACACACACTTGCAGTTACAGTGAAAGTGGAAAAACAGTTAGATGACCTCCCACCTAATCCCAAAAAAGAAAAAAAGATATCCTGTGGAAGTTCCTCCAACAGAAACAAAGGCTGTGAATTTTGCAGACACCTGCACTTAGTATTTTAGTCACCATGAAAAAGGAGTATCTAGGTTTACACAGAGCTAACTCCTTTAGTCTGTATATATGTAGTTCCAAGTCTATATTTTGCAGAGGTTGGCAGCTGTAGTGTAGCCAGCTTGGATTCACAGCAGTTAACAATAGTTTGCAATGGTGACTCAGTTCTGGGTAAAAATATTAAAATGTCCACAGAAACTTCTCAAACCACTCCTTCTAATATGTTAGCCAAAGTGGCTAAATACATAGTAATAGTGAAGAGCTAACTAATACTAAAATATCTTTCAATATTTTGTGATCGCAACTACATTAGCTTGTATGCCCACAAAAGTGTAAATGTAAGCCTCACTTTTTAAAAAATACGGATAAGGATGAGAAGAAGTGGGTTGTGTTGGAGAGTTGTTTGAAGAGTTATGGGTGTTTTTGATGCAAAAGTGACACTGGAATCCATTTTCACCAGTATCCAAGCTGACTATGCTGTAAAATATCTTTGAATTTGAAAAAAAGGAAAATTCAAACCTTCTGACATCAGGGAATAGCTAGCTTCACTTGCAGCTACATTAGCTTGTGTTGCTTGCTAATATAAACAGCTATTCATGTAGTGTAAGCCTAACATTTAGACATATTTTGGCTAAAATACAAATGTTCTTAGCATATTGATAATCACAAGTGGAAGTGGATTATGCTAGAGAGGGATTTGAGATGTTAATGTTGTTTCTGAAAACTGACTGTTGTATCTGATTATGCTGTAAAATGTGTTCACATACCTTTACAACAGATAAGAGACTTTTTCGTTAGTATGGATAGTTAAAATAATAATTAAAAAAAAAAAAGTTTCTTTTGTAATTCATGAGAATATGAACTTTGCTGTCACTAGTGTAGTTAGCTTTTCATGTTTGTTGTTCACAAGTAAACAGCTTGCTGCTAACGTAAACAGCTAACACACTTCTAGTGTCAAATGTAAGCCTTGTATTTAATGATGTTTTGGCAAAAAAGTGTCACAGGCAGTACATACAGACGGTGCAGAAGTGGTATAAGCTGGAGGAGTGGTTTGAGAAGTTTGGACGTTTTAATCTCTTCTCTGTAAAATTGGAATAGTGTAGGCCTAACTGTTGTTAACATTTTCTTTTCCTTCCCAAATCACACTGAGTTGTTTTGAAAGTAGAATGTACTGGTGGAACTTGCAGTCTGTACATTTTCAGTATGAATGTTAAGTGTTTCAGTTCTCTTTATTTTTGTTTTATAGATTCATTTTCAATTGCACTGGTGGGTGTGTTTTGTGTTTTCTTGAAAATGCTGCTATCATGCTCTGTAGTTTATGCCCTGATATTGCCCTTTTTTGGCTGCTTTGTAAACAAAAGCGACATGCTATCACTTTCTATCCATCTGTGGGGAAAAACAAAACATGTACGCAAAAAATGGGCAGAGCAAAGCACAATGGTGATACAGTCTGAGTTGAGCATAGAATGTGCCAGAAGAAAAAGAGGGCAGAAATGAAAAGATCTGATAAAATGAAATCTGCTGTTGCGAAGATGTCTCAGTATTAGTTCTCTTAACACCACTGTAAGCAGAACTTGGGCTTTTCTCACTTTCTGCACAGTATAGGTACATTTCCTAAGTCACTCAAAGACTTACAGTAGAACATGTAGAATCAGGAGTGGTTGGAAGAAGCTTTTTTGTAAATAACGAGCAACTTCTGCTTAAAATTGAGGAAATGATTGATCACACTTCCCTAGACCACAGGAGTAGATTTACCCATTTTTAAACATGAAAACATTCAGCTGCTTATTTTATGAAAAAAAACTTAGAACATAAGTATAACAGGAAGATGTCATGCATATTATAGACTGGTGTCCTTCAAATAAGTAATTTAGCGTTCTGATACTGTGTCACACATGCTTACTCACCCGTAACATTATTTGTGTAGTGCAATGTGACACAACACAGTCAGTGTAAAGTGCAACACACATCGCCACATAAAACATCTGTTGTTTTCTATGTAAGCTGCATGGCTGGATAAACAAAATTGCTAACTTCCAGGCCCCTGGGTAATTATTTAATTTATATTGGACTGACAGATGGTGCATATTCCAAAACAAATTTGAATGAATTTCATTTGAAAAATGAATGATTTAGTCCAAATGAATGCATCAAACAAATAGAAATGTCATATTTGTATCATGTTTTCTACATTGTTTTTCACTGTTGGAGCTTTGACTGGCACTCTTTTAATTATGTCATCTTGTGCCCTCTTCGTCTGCAGTGCTTTAATGGCACCAACTGGAGAATTAGAGCCATCAGGTGTTTATCTTGATGAACCAACTCCTAATATTTACATAGTAAATGGTAGTGGGTGGAAGTGCACATTAATTCGCATTCTCTTTTGCCAATATTATGTAATTTTGGTTAAACTATGAATGGAAACCTGGCTAAAGACTGTATATAAATAAATGCCTTTTAGCTGTTAATGAATTTAGAACACCATATTTCATCAAATTAAAAGACGGTAGTCAATTAAAAGCCGGGTCTGATAATGGCCGGGGACATGGTCGACATGAACAAATAAAGGCCGGCCCCAAAAACAGGCCGGGGAAAAAAACAAGGGTGGATAAACTCCTGGTGCCTGTTATATAATGTACATGCCAGTTGAGCATAAATAGCAGTTACCTGGATGTAACTCCAGTTCTATGAGTACATGCGTAGCCCTCTAGCTGACCATCACAGAGAGGGGAGGGGGACGGAGGAGACACAGTATCACTTAAATACAGGGATAACAGTGCATATTTTAATGATAATGACAACAGCGACACTACATGCATGGATAACCAGGGTAACTTGGCTAAGCCGGCAAGCATACATCCATGAACATGCTGCCTGCATGCTACAGCTAAGTTGTGCACTGGCAAAACGTTCTGGGTGGAACTCAAGCACTAGAATTATTGTTCCACACATCAGAGTAAGTGGATTACAGGTAATGCAGTAACAAATATTTAACAGAGCAACCAGAAGCAGATCAGAAAACAAAGAGGCTTTGCACTAAAATATGAGCAAATATACTTATCACATAGAGGGAATTAGAAATAAAGGCCTATCTCTAATATAAGTCAGCTTCCAATAAAGGCCTGGTACCCTCTGCAGTTGAGGTAAATAAAGGCCCTGGCTGCTATAAATATGGTGTACATAATAAAAAGGTACCGATTTAATAATATGCTGGTATAGTTCACTGTCAAACTTTGAGTACCTCAGTTCTTTTCTAGTACAGGTACACTGTGCAATACCAATGAGTAACAATGGCAAATTGAAAGTGAAAACACACAGTCTGCTTGCACTCTGGCATGTGTTCTAAGTGTGATTTCCTTCCTCTGTATTATTGTAGGGTGCGAAAGAGGACCCAGCCCAGTGTAAAGCTCCAAAGTTCCTGGGTAAGGCTGGCTGGGTGAAGAAGGCCCCCGGCAGGCTGTTGGCGAGCTATAAGGACCGCTACATCCATGTGGAGAAGACAGAAATTGTGGTGTATGAAAATGAGGTACAAAATTTCTGCTGATAATCATGTCTTCCTACACATGCAACACTCGTTCATTTGCAGTGTCAACTGTTATAATGTTATTTTCTATTGTGGTTTCAAAAATCAAAGAAACGCTCTACAGAGAGAGATAATACAGTCACAATTGTTTCAGAATAAACTATATCAGACTGTGACTTCATAGACATTACAGCTCTGATCAGTAGGTAACATTTCCTTGTTAGCTAAAATGATGTCAGCTTTATTCTTTAATTGGAATGACAAATTTACAGATAATTGAACTGTTCTTTGTGTTGCAGGACCTGCAGAAATGCTTAGAGAGGCTTAACCTGGAAAACTATGATGGATGTCATGAATTAAAAAGCCACTTCAATAAGAAACACAGACTGATACTGATTCGATCACCCAAGTCTGGAAATAAGGTGAGCTGAGAGATGCTTTTGGTGAAAGGGCAATATGATAAAGGTTTTGATAAAATTCTGCCGTCCTGTCAGGTTGAAAATATTTGTTTAACAAGTAGAGGATGAGGGCAAGCAGAGCAAGCTAAACACTGACTGAAGGTGTGCAGAGGATTTAAATCAGGCTGGTGAAAGCTGAGTGGAGTGTGATGCTCATAGAGAAATCACTGCAGTGCCACTGCAACAAAGAGTGTGACTAAAGGAATCCCTTTTTGTGATGCTAATGCTACTGAAAAAACGAATGGCAATAGCTAGCATTGGGGAACATTTACTCACAAAAAATGTCTTCTCCTGTGTTTGTCCTACCCTGTAGTAAGTTAAAAAAACCCACAGAGAATTATCACCCAGCTCTGCAGTTCCCCTTAGCTCTGAAACGTTTTGGTGTCAGCATATCTATCCTTGTTTTGGTTTTATGACATGTAACTTAACTATTTTGGTTCAGTCTCACGGCTCTTATCAACCTCATTTCCCGCCACAGGAGCAGGCAGCTGTTTTCAGTGAAAAAGCTTTGATAAACCCACTGTACACTAACTGTCCAGCACCAGGCAGCAGACAGACACAGTTAGCACCTAGCTGGTGAACATAGTGGAGCATTTAGCAGCTTAAGTGCCAGATATTTTTCTCAAGAGTTGGTGGAGCCCAAAACAGAGCTAAAAGAGGGTGGATGTCAGACATCAGGTGGTCAGAAACATGACTCAAAATTAATGCTAATGTTATTCTGTGTCTGCTGGATGTATAAATAAGCAACTGTTTGCTAACATGTTCACCATATTGACTTTATGAGCTGACAATATGTCAATGTTGTGTTTACCTTAAAGCAAGACTACATACTTGGGGATGGCTTATATGGATAGATTCGTCTGGACTCACAGAATCTAGGTAAAAAGAAGAATATTGTTTGTGAGACTTTTTGTGTCTGAGTAGTGGGTGAGATTTCCAACCTACCAAGTTTGGGAACTGTAGCTGTTACGGTTTCTGAGATCCAGATACCTTTAGGGCGCAAGAATAATAGTAATAATAATCCTAACATACAACAGGTTTCCAGCAGCTTTGCTGCTTGGACCCCTAATAAAACACTCCCTTGCTCAATTAAATGCACTAAGGGGTTTTCCTGTTACAGTCTTACATGTACTTGGTGTGGTTTGACTAGCTTATGGTGGCTAATTTTAGTGAGTGTTAGCAAACTTTACATAGATTGCTCTATAACAAACATTATTGTGTCAGTTAACAGTTTTTTTTACTCCAAAAGTTACATAGGCTTGCATAAAAGGTTGTGCGGTATTTAGTAAATCTTATCTGCAGACTGCTGCCATCTCTATTCAGATGTCTGCTCTTAGATCAGCCATCTGCTGTGGGTTAGCGCATCAGTCTTGTCATGATTTAGATTGTGGAAATATGGACATACTGAAATATGAGATGGCCAGCCTGTCTTCTCAGTACTTCCCACTGCATGTCCCTTCAGCACAGTTTCAGTCAGGCTGTGGGCTGTTGTGAGTTGTGGTGACTTCCTCATTGCAGTTAGCACAAATGTTTTTTTCAGTAACACCCTCACACAACACCTACTGTAGGGAAGCCTGCCACAGTTTTACCTGTTGGCAGCTCCACTAAAGCTGCTAGGAGTTAAGTGCCTTGCACAAGGGCACCTTAACACATTTCAAGACCTATATTTAACCAGCCAGCCTAAGGAGTGAACCCTCTAGTTATACACCACAAGCCTTTCTAACCTTTATACCACTGCTGCTCCCACACAGTGTTGCAGTACTGTTGACATTTGCTAAAGGGATTAGATGATGAAGAATACTCTTTGGTATCAATACCCCTTTGTTCAGATTAAAGGTAGGGGTAGTTATTAAACCTCAATAGCTTTGTATTAAGAGTTGGTACAGTATGGAAAAGCGTCAAGTATCAAGAGTTGTCTTTGAATTCTTGATCATTTGTTGGCTTGTTTGCTTATTCTGTGATTACACTTTTCCTGATTATATCGGAAAACATTTCTAACTTAAGACTATATTTTATTTAATACAGAAGCACTGAGCAGTTTGGAATGCTTCCGTTAAATGAGAAAAAAGTTCAAAATATTTTTATATTCCCCAAAGTAACATATGGTTGACATTTGTGGCTCTTAAATGTTTTGATACCTACCATGTAGCATTTAGTGCAGACATTCATGTTAACTTTGGTTATCCCTTTATTTTTCATATACTGTCCAACAATTATGACTAACTACCAAATACTGTACCTCAAAAACTAATGACATTCAAATCAGCCTCAATTGTAGTTTTGTGTTTTGTGCTACTTTGCATGCTAGCTAACACGATGCTAACATGCTAAACTGACTTAAACTTAATGACAATACATGAACAATAATTTTAAAAAAAACTTGATATAAGGATACACTCATTTTTACACCTGCTAAAGATCAACAACAAAGATGTAAACTCTTAGCTAACAGTTTGTTTTTCTTTAAAATGAGCATTGCAGCCTCACAGAGCTGCTAGCATGGGCACAAAGTCTTATTAGTCTATTTCAGGTCATTGTTTTGGTTTTCTGGTCCGCAAACTCTGAAACACGACTTGAAGTGAATGCCAATATTGCTGTATGTGTAAATTGGCAACTGTTTGCTAACATTATAATATGTCAATGTTGCGTTTACAGCTTACTCTGCTGCCCCCAAGAGGCCAAATGAATAAAAATAAATAAATCAGTTTAAATCAGCAGCTTTAAAAAATGTAACATAGGAGTGGTGAACAACTGCCATCACAGAGATGAAGGGGTTTGTATGTGCAATACCACGATGTGATCAGGGGTGTATTCCAGAAAGCGGGTTTAGTGAAAACTCTGAGTTTGCATGAGGGAAACTCTGGGTTTTCAGTTCCAGAAAGAGAGATAACTTAAACTCTGAACATAACCTGCTCAATGGCAGGTTTTCTTCAACAAACCCTGAGTTTCTCTCTGTCTCCTCTCTCTTACAGAGCACGCTGTTTCATTTCCTCATTCATTCAGTCTGTATCAAAGCACATATCGAAGTGCATTAATTAGCAGAGGTTTACTGTATTTTTAAAATCAAAATCCTGGTTAGTTTAGTTTAATTAATTAGTTTGTTACTCAAGGACTGTCTAAAGTTACTGCTTTTAAGTGCTATCAGTTGTTTCCATAGTCTTAACGTGTTTTAACAGCATTTCAGTGATAATGTGTAAATTTACTACATTTATTGAAGTAGCTTAAATAATGTCACTGAATGCTGTTGAGCCAAGATACAAACAGATGTATTTGTGTATGTAAAATGTAAAATCTATTGCATTTTAACCTTGACGTGAAGTGCAAATCACCAAATACATTATTACTGGATCAGACTGTGAGCTTACAGTCATGTCTCTATGTCTTTGATCTATATATTGTTATTATGTATTTTTCATCTTCAGTTGCTGCCTCCTGTGTTTTGTCCCCTGTCAGATTAAAGCTGAACAAATATATTTAAAATGTAATGTAGCTGCAGCCTGATACACAGGCATATTCTACTTTATTATCATTAAGGAAATGTAGGTCTGATAAAGGTCTGGTAAAAATTGATTAATAGACAAACCTGAATAAAACCTTATTGTGTTACCTTATTAACACTATTCCCCGCTCTGACTCTCTTTTTTTTTTTCTGCCTTTTATTTACCTGTTGCCTGAGTTTCCCATCTCAGGGTTCATCAATTCAGAGTTTAGGGTTAGAGTCAGAGTTTGTTAAACCTGCTTTCTGGAACAGACCCCAGCTCAGTTTTTTTTTATTGACAGTCTTATGAAAGCTGAGGCTAAACCAAGTGTTTTTGTATCCATTACCTTTGTTATCTACTGAATAAAGGGAGGTAATTATGAAAAAAATGGGAAATATAGTTACAAATGATTGTTTTGCGAGTTGAGATACCATCATTTAGCATTTAAACAATCTGCTATTTGTTAAACTCTGAGTTCCTGAATCTGTTGGTAGTTTCTACTCTATTGTCATTGTTGAGTGTGAATGATGTAAGTGGGTCTGACCAGGATGTGAAGAGCTACTTGGCTGCCTCTTGGTTTCTCCGGGGTAACCGTGTTCAGCTCTGTCTCTGCATGGCTGAATGATGCCAAAAAGACAAAAAGATTTTCTTTAAGCAGCGCAGCAGCAGCAGTGTGTCCCAGAACCAACCATCTGTGGCTGCTTTACCACAGTTCAGATTCTCAGAAATATTTAGTTCAAAGAGGCAGAATGAGTGTTAGAGAGGGAAATTTGTATAATTGTAATTGTAATTAATAATATCACATAAAGTACCGTGTTAAAGGCCCTTATGTGAGAATACATAGAAGACTTCTGAAATACGAGGACAAGTTTTTAAGTCTAGTTTTTTCAGATTATCCAGTTTTTCTTATTGTGACATAACAACATGTCTTTTATTTAAAAAAGCTTACTGGAAAAATGTTTTCAGTGACTTACTGCACATGAATAATACTGTATTTTCAGGTTCTGTTCATTTCAATCCATCAGTAGCTTGTTTTTAGAAATAACTAGTTATTAATTAAGTTATTTCTCTGCTTTATGTGACTGACAGGTCCATGATGTTAAGTTCCAAACTCAGACTGCAGAGGAGAAGGAGGCTTGGATTAAAGCCCTGAGTGATGGCATCAATCGAGCAAAGAACAAAGTCTTTGATGAGGTACTGTAAACATCAGTGTTACTCTCACAGAATCATAGGTATCTCTTAATTTCTGCCAGTGACAACTTTATTTAGTTTCATACCTGCTTAATTTTTAAAAGCTTCAAATGGACTCAATGAATGAATGAGCTCAATGTTTTCACAGGTGAAGGTTGATGAAAGCAGTAATTTAGAGCATGTTACTCGAACAAGGCCCAAAGGGAACCGTAACCGCCGGCCGCCGACCAGGATACACATGAAAGAGGTTTGTGTGCGTGTGCATGTGAGAATCCATTCATCTGTTTGTAACAGTCACTTGGTGGTTAGCTCTAGCCCTAAAAGCTCTAAAGAGGTCTAGATTTGAATCTCAACTCAGTTGAGTTTTCTTGGTCTTCCCATTTTTAGATGGGATTCTTATTGGTTCACACAGTAGGGTGATTGTGACTGTCTGCAACCCCTCACTACTCACTCATTGTAAGTCATTCTGGATAAGAGTGTCTCTTAAATGACTAAACTTAAATAAATCATTCCTGTTGATGATTTCATGCCAGATTGACACTTTTTTTCGCATAAAGTTAAAAGTTCTATTGATTCAGAATTTCAAAGTTCAAGGTGCCTTAAATTCTCAAATAGTTGCTGGGGCCTTTATTTACCTAAACTGCAGAGAGTCTTTTATTAGAGACAGGCCTTTATTCTACTACAGCATACATATCTGCTCTGTACTTGTCCTGTGTTCTCATTTGAGGAAATTTGAGGATTTGAGGATATTTTTTGCCACCTAGTTTTGCATTAATTCAACAGAATACCGTTAGTTATTAGTTATCCGTCTATGTAGATGGAAAACTTGTTTGCATACAGCAAATCAAATCTTGCATAAAGCAATAATGAGCCTGATAGCATCCTGCTACACAACACAAGAGCCACAGACTCTAAACAACTCACATTAGCTTTCCTGCTAAAGTCTCCCTATCTTACTTACAAACATGAACACGTCTTGTGCTGCACCATAGCTTGTTGAACAAGCCACCAAACAAACATTCAATGGGGAAAAGTGCACCACTAACGTCAGTTTGCAGGCTAGATAGCTAATTAGCTGCTCAGCTGCAGCACATTGAACAGCATATTACCATACCTGCAAAAACCTGCTGTTAGATGCAGGTGCGGTCCTTTCTCTTTAGTACTCCTGCTAACAACACACTGTCTGCCCATGACATGTATGCCTACCATACACTAGAAGACTTTGAAAAGACTTTTAAAAGACTAAAGTCTGACACCCTCTTACATCTAAAGACAATGTGTCACAAGTCACTGAGTTTTTAGTCACAGACTTTAAGATTTTGCAAAGAATGGGGATCTTGCAGGGTCACTATTTGCAAGACTACAACTAGATTCATTTTGAGATTATTTCCCATCCTGCTCCTGGTAGAAATTTACAAGAAGAAAAACTGTTGAACAATGGAGCAGAAACAGAAGCCACTCATAGCCACAGCTGTCCTTGTGTGTGCAGTGGTTTGTTCTGAAAAACCAGCCAAAAATAAAATGTAAATTCATTCATCCATTCAGTTATAACTGAACAACAACAACTGTGAAACTCTCTTTTTATTCCGACATTGGAAATTTGTCTGTGACAGTTAAATCATTTGAAAAGTAGTTTGGTGTAGGGCTGGCAGTAGGCTACAGCGCAAGTTTGTTTACTTTGTCTCTTGCTGGCACTGCCAGCTGCCATCAATCAAACAAGACACCGACATGGCCCTCTAGCTGGCTGAGACGAAAAGGAGCATTTCTGATTTATTCAAAAACCTTTTTTCCCTCCTTTTAATAATAAAAACCATTAACAATACAATAAAAAACACATTGACATTATATTTGACTGCAAAAAGGGAAGACTAAATGTGACTTCAATTGGAATTATATCAGAAATATTGTTGTTTTTCACTATTTAATTCCAATTGCTTCTACAATGCCAATTTTTAGTCACTGTGAGGCTATGAATAATGAAACTCAGCACATCAATTATGTCTTTTCTTTCTGATAGTCTATTAATGTGAAATATCTTAAGAGTGTTGAGTTTCATTGACATTAGCTGAACAGTGAAACGAAAAAACTGCAATGTAGAAACGATTGAAATTAATTAATGAATGAAAACAGTATTTCTGTTAAAAAAGGGAAACTCAGAACAGCAGAAAGGTTAGTATGACAGGATTATGTTGTTATAATGATGGAATTAGTGTTGTGGAAAAATTATCTTGTGTTTACTATGTTAGCCATTATAGTGTAAATAATGACAAGCCCCCTCAGTATCTTTTTTTTTTACCTTGGCCTTTATTAGCAACCAAGCTGTTATACAAACCTTATGTTTGTATAACAGCTTTTGCTGAGAATTTATTGTATACCAGATTTAAATTCAAATAAATGTCTTGCCTTCTAGGTAGCTGTTGTGTCATCTGATGGTAACCTGCGTTTGGATCTTGATCTTGAGGATGCCATAATGCCTAATGGGACCCATCATGCCGCTGTTGATGGCACTGACACCCCCAAAGAGGCCAAAAAAGTACCAACGCCTCCGTCCAGTGCCAAGGAAGCTGCAGACAAACAGGTGGAACCAAGTGCTGAGGAGAAGGCTCAGACTGAGTCAGAGGTCATGCCACAGAAAAAGGTCATCAAACCTCCCATGCCCCCTACCAAAGAGGCTAAACCCATTTCAACACCTGAGGAGGAATCTGAGGATGGCTCAGAGAAGAAGGTCTGTATAACACTATATATGTCTTATCATACAAGGCAGAAATATTTGTGTATGTCTTTCTGTTTTGATAACATGGTATATGAAATATGATTTCATGTTTTTAAGGTCCTGAAGCCGCCTATGCCCCCATCTAAAGAAGTCAAGCCCTGTGCATCTCCTGTTGAAGAAGATACAGAAGGGGCTAAAACTGAGAAGATGTCTGAAAAGAGTCCTGATGCAAGGAAGAAGACAGAGCCACCACCAACCCCTCCCAACAAGCCCATGAGCAGTTCCACGAACGACCCTGCAGAGGCCTCACAGTCCAGGCCAAACTCCCACCCTCCTACCCCTCCATCCAAAGAGAAGAAACCCTCCCCTCCTGCTGTGGAGCCAAACCAAGAGGTCCAAGGCACAACCGATGAGAATAAGGAGAAGGAAGAAGACTATACGAAGGAGACGACCGTAACACCTGTGGAAATAGATGAAGCTCTACCCAGTGTCAGAGATGATGAAACTCCAAGCACAGAAGGACAGGTTTGTGAAGAAGAATCAGGGGAAACAATAAGCAGTGGCATAAACAAGGCCACAGAGCCGCCTAGAAAGAGCCCTAGTCCTCCTCTAACCTCCAAGAAAAAGCACTCAGAATTACATGAACCCAACATGCACATAGAAGACAACACAACTGGAACTCATGGGGGAGAAGACCCTACTTCATGGATGCAAACAGCCTCAGATACCTCTCTCCAAACAGAAGAGGCACTACCTAAGGGTGAAGTCCCCGCAGTGGTGGTCTCTCTGAATGACCCTGTGGCTGACAGCCTCAGTCTGAGTCCACTGCTCTGCCACTTGCCTGGAGAGAAGAAAAAGAAGGCAGAAGAGAAATCTGTAGATAGCGGCCAGCACTCAGACGACAGCGAAGGCTCTGGGAGTGAAGACACACTGGCGGCTTCCACAGCTGCATTGAGAGGAAGCCACGTCGGTTTGGATGTGTTGGACGCCAGCGAAGACGAGATTCAAATCTCTGTTAGTTTAAAGCCAGCACAAGCCGCAACCAAGCCTCAAGTTAGACCAAAGGTCTTTTCCTTTCAGCACTCAGAGTCCACTACTTCTCTCAAATCCTCAACTAAGGCCAGGTCGGCCTCCAGTGGAGATCTGCTGTCTGACTCTTCGGTCAATACTCAGGTGAGACAGCATACCAAAACTGTTGCTGAAAGTGACGAGGCACCTGGTGATGACGTCATGAAACTTGAGACTGAGGTGGCTCTGGAGATGAAAATAACAAGTGAGCTCCTGAGCAAAGTGTCCCAGACGCAGGATGGAGGGGATGGGGAGGGCATGCCAGAGGATCTGCTGGCCAAGGCCATGGAGAAGCTGAAGATGGCCGATCATGTCCTCAGGGAGGTCAAGAAACTGAAGCTTGCAAAGAGCTCAAACAACAGAAATAGCTGGTGAATGTCAGTCACAGCAGATTGACCCCTCCACTGAACAGAGATTGTCTGATCGTAGCTTAGCAATTGCAACTAGGCACAGCATTCCTGTCAAGCTTTGAGTTTTTCACACAGGGTGCATGAGGCTGTGGTACGTAAATGTGATACTCTGTATAGAGATTTTGGATGCTCATGTCTTTTTTTTAGCCTTTCCAAAACCAAAAGCAAAAATTCAAAATTAAATTAAAGAGGGTGTTTATATGCTCCAACGTAAGCTGCAGCATGTCTGCAATCAAGCATGCAATCAAGCAGAGCGACAGTTTATGGGGTTACAGGTTACAAAAAAAGCCCCCTTCACAACTAGCACATAACTGTACTATTTACCCACTGTGTGGAAGGCGGTTCTGTATGCTACTAGACTTTAGGGTAACATTAGCCACTCTGTCCTGATCTTACTTTGATTTGGGTAAATTTACACTTCAGCAAATCTGGTCAACTTTACCTGAGATTGCATCGCTTTTGCTGAACACACTGGTGAGTCCTCATCCTAAAAGCCTTTTCTCTTGTAACAGTGAGTAAAGCATACTGTTTGAATGGAGACAGCATTTTCAATCAACTCATGGAGCTAACGTTAGCCTATCTAGCTAGGTAGCTACAGCTGATAAAACCTGCCATCAACAGTTATCATTTCAGCTGCAAAATTTAGGGTTGCCGGCTACAAATATAAAGTTGCATTTGTCTACCTCTGCCTGAAATCAAAGACCCACTGTTTAAAAAATTAAGAATTTCGAGTGGTAAAGCTGTCACAGATATCATTGTAAACAGCATTATGTCCTGTGTGAGAATAAAAAGCTTGACAGATGTAGCGACAATAAATAAGGAGCACAGGGCTTTGCAAACTGTTAATTGATGGACTGAGGCACAGTGACAGAGGTCCCTCTCATTTTTGAAGGTTATGCAGCACGTGCAACTGTTCGCTCATAATTAACTAAGTGCAATTATTTTTAGTTAAACTTTCTCTGCAGCTGAAAGTCATGCTTAATGTTCTACTGTGTTGTTTTTTTTTGTGATACATGAAATATCAGACATTTTCAAGAATAATTACTTTTAAGCTAATTTGAGAATGAATAATATAATGACCGAGCAATACTAAAAGTGTACCAAATTACAGAACTGTTTTTAATAGCTTACTTGACTTCATAGTTCTTAGAGGCTTTTTCTCCTATTTTCAGATGGCATGTTTTTGGTGGCATGGTTTATATGAGGGAATTCATACTGTACATATTTAATATTTTTACTGTTTATTGTTGATAAGGAAAATGTACCAACATAGCTCAGGAGTTTTCTGAAATGAACCTTTTCAGACTAATCATGTGATTAAAGCAAATGTTATTATCAAAGGTGAGTTTAAGAACTGCCTTTGACATATAAGGATTACAGTTTTGTTATTAATTAAAATGTCTGAATGATATTGTACATAGCACAGAACGAAGTCCTCTTAGCAGTCCTCTTAGCTCTCACTAAACCCTTTTACAAATCATTTTTATATACATTTGTTTTATTGAGAGATACGTGCTCTGAATCATGAACAATTTTTATGTAGGGTGAAAAGATTAGATGATGGTTCTAAAGACTATTTTCAATAGGCCAAGCAATTTAGAGTATGTAAGATTTTCTAACATTAGGTATCATTTTGTACTCTTTGATTAAATTTGCTATTGCCCAAATAAACAAAGGGAAACTGTCTGCTGATGTTTAATGTTTAATGTCTTTAATGTGGTAGTACCTCTGTATAAAGCATCTCAAAGAATTATTAAAGTTTAACATACTTAGTTGTTTTTTCAGACCTGGCTGAAACCTGCCCACTTTATTTTAGCTTGCCCACTATAACTTCATTTATTTAATTTGCTGAAATAATTAGTTAAATAATTACTACAGAAAATTAATCAACTATTTTGATAAAAGTATAAAGGGGCGCTCCACAGATTTTACACATGTAGATCAGTTTACTTGTCGCCAGTACTTACTCCTCAACCTGTGAAAATAGTTGTACGTCTTCTGTGGCTTTGAATGGAGCTTTCTAAAGTCTGACACAGTAATCCTGGTGATGCCATCAGGATTATCGGGATGGACTGGGTTTGAGACCTCAAATTCTGTGTCACAAACTGAGAATGTGGATTTGTCTAATGACAGAGCGTGTGGCATTATGGGAAGTGTAGGAGAAAAGTCAGGATATCTTGGCCTCTCCTGCTCCAATGTTGGCCATTTGTTTTTTAATCTGTCTGTTTATGGAAGTGCAATAGCGTAACATGTCAAACACAAGGTTTTAGCCTCTCAAATGTAATGATTTGCTGATTTTTCATTGTGCATTAAATATATTTGGGTTTTGAACAGGTTTTCAAAAGGTGACACAATATTGTCACCTTTAGGAAACATTATTTGTGATATTTTATAGACGAGTAAATACACAGATTAACAGAGTGAAAATAGTTTCACAAATAATGTGTCAATCTAACTCAGAAATTCACACATGCATTTTATTCTGAAGCACAAGACAGGAAGTACTCTGTTGTATTTTATGTGGCTTGACAGAAATAACTGTCAAACAGCGTCCAACCTCCGTGTAGTATCTGCTGGAAAATATATTAACCTAGAGCAGAATGAGAGCGATGAAAGCAAAGAGTCAGAGGCGCCTTTAAAGCCCGCAAAGATGGAGGACGAGCTGGTGTCGGAGGATGATCTCTGTGAGTATATCTGTCGTCTGTCAGCAGCAGGATGTCCGCGTTGACAAGACGGAACAACGATATTCTTTTATTACTGTAACACTGCTAACTGTCGTACACGGTGTTAATATTGAAGCAGTAACATAAATAAAGTAAATATCGGACAGTAACGTTACACACTGTACAGGCTAATATTTTACATTTTCTCCACTTTATGTAAACCTGCAAAAACGAAACACTGTCCTTATGCCAAATTTGTTCCTAAAACTGAAGGAAAATTGTCACAAGTTAACTTATTATTTCCACATTTAAGTGGGGTTTCTCTCCATATGAAAGATAAGAAAGCCTTTTAACAGGAAACGTCGTTGATACATTAAAGGACGATGTCATCGATTTTCAACCCCATCTATGTGCCTGTCATGTATGAACACATTTTGTTTTGGGAAGTGTTAAATCCTGTTGTGAAGAGCTTGTTAAGTGTCTAGTCTGTAATGACTTACACAACACTGTAGCCACTATGTGTGTATTCATCCTCCAGGTGCAGCATACCAATGCTCAGTACTTAACACTATTCCAAAAATGTTTAGGTTTCACACGTCTTAGACATACAATACAATGCAATTCAACTTGTGTTGTTGCTTTTCACTGTTTCACAGTTTTTTACACTTTAAGTCCTTCCTTGTTCATAATTCCCAACAGTGCTCTGGTCAGAGAAGGAGTTCCATGATGCTGCGAAGAGGAATGACACAGGCAAAATGCAGGAACTGATCAAGAAGGGTGTGGACGTGAAGGCCAAAAATAAAGTGAGCGGGCTGAAGGATAAATATGTACACTCTTCAGGGCCTTGCCTGCTTTGCTACAGAAGTTTTTCTCAGCTGATTACAATAGGCCTTTTGTTCACAGCAGACACTTTGACCTGTCATAGCAGGAAAAGCACAGGTGGAAGCACAGGTTAATCATGGCTCACATCCATTCAAATGCACAATAGCAGGGCTCTGGCAGAGATACACCTAGATAGAATGCCGTTGTTAATTTCATTCTTTTAGGTTACAATCTTTTATAGCGGTATTGAGGCGATACCTCCAGTTAACCAATGGGCCTTTTTCTCTTGGCTGCATTACTTCCAGGTCACTGGTATTGTGCATTAATGTTCACTGTTATGGCTTACTGCCACACTTAATGGAACAGAGCCATGTTCCATTGTTATTAGTAACACTTGTGCTTTTCCTGCTATAACAAGTCAAAAAGTCTGGTGGTTTCATTGAACTGGTGCTGTCACCTACTCATAGGCTTAGGTTTTTAATCAAATTCCATGACTTGTTTCTTTTTTTTTTAAACTGACAAAGTACAGTATTCATCTCTCTCTGTCTCTCTCGATCTCTGTACAGATAGAGCGCAAAGCACTGCACTGGGCAGCAGGAGCTGGGAATGAACAGGCCTTACGTCTCCTACTGGACCATGACACTGAAGTTGATGAGAGGGACGTTGTATGTACACTATTGAAGAGCTGCCATTGAATAAATTCCCACTACACTACAGTAATAATTCTCTGTCAGCGAGAGATATAACAGAATACTGATTCAACCTACCTACAATAGTTGTTACTTCTGGGATGGGTTGCACCAACCGGTCTTTACTAAGTCTGGTCCTAAATGCTAAGTTGGTCTTTGTTAAGACCAGTCTTTAGAATGGACTTTATGTCAGTTGCACCGACCAAACTTAAGGCTAGTCTTAACTACGCCTGGTCTTAGCAATGCACGTCCATGTGAATGCCCACGTGACTCTGGCTATTGCCCAGCGTGCGTTGCTAGGATACATTGTTAACAATCTCCTGCTGTCCTGCTTATTTGTAGCTAATCATTTCTAATTTGCGGCAATGTTATGGAGGATCAAAGAAAAAGAAAAGGCAATTTTATTGTCTCTTTCATATTTAGAATTAACATGAGGCAATGGAAAACAAGTGAATGGATTAAAGTCCTAAAATTGGCGCATATCTTGGTCAGCTCTGCTTTGTGTGGTGATCTGTCCTGATCAATGTGTCAGCACCATGGATAGTCATTTTCTATCTCCCTCTCCCCCCTTTGGCCCATGACGCTATCCATGGTACTGACTGGTAATACTTTGACATGGTCCAGTACTCCCCAAACACATGGGAACACACGCTGATATGGAAAATCGGTTGAGTTCCCCTTTAAGAGATTGGAGCTTTTTTCGCTCTGTGTTGTGAAGCACTTTGGATCAAATGTGTTGTAGAATATAAAAAAGGTTTAGTTAAACCTTTAAGACCAAAGACAGCCTGCATCAAAATTCTGACGGTGTCAGAAATTCAGGACCAAATTCTCCCAATGTGACAACCCAGGTTTACAAACAAACCAATCAGAACACAGCATGAAATGACGCAGAATACACTGGCCAGAATGGCAACTAGCAACCATGCATTCAACACACACACAACCAAAATTCATTGAACTCATCCCTCACAGAGTATGATGCCATAAGCCTGTTGTTGCTGTTTCTCTCCTGCCTTTGTCTGGAGATAGAGGGACTTGTACTATCAGAGCTTCACTGTCATATAACATAATACAGTTCTAAATGCTCGTCCACAGTTTGGCATGAATGCTCTGCTTCTGGCGTCCTGGTTTGGTCACCTGAAAATCCTGCAGATCCTGGTGTCCTGTGGAGCAAAACTCAACTGTGAGAACAAAGTAAGAGCTGCTTCCTGTCAGCGTCACTACAGACAGAATGAAACTGTGAGATTTACTGAGTGATATCTCAACAGTGTGTGTGTATGTATGTGTTAGGATGGTCTGAGGATGCTGCACTGTGCGGCCCAGCGAGGCCACATCAAAGTGTTAGAGTTCATCATGGAGGACCTGGAAGACATCTCTCTCGACAGAGTGGACAAGGTGACTGCTTGCCTGATGCTCCATTCTTTTCCATGTCTTTACTTTAACAAACATGCTCCTGTTGTCAACAGTGGGACAATAAAGGCAGAAACGTGAACATGATGCTATTATCTGAACATAGTGTATATACAGTTGAGTATGTGTGTAACCTGAGGACGTCTGTCTGACCAGTCAGGGAAGACAGCTCTTCACCTGGCTGCTGAACATGGACAACTTGAAGTGGTCGACTTTCTGATTGGAATGGGGTGCACTCATGGTTTGAAGGACAAGGTAGTGACACACAACACACTCACAAACACATTAAAGTAGTAACAATAAGTAATAAGCATGTGAGGGGCTGTTGTGCATGACGAAAAATCTATAGGAAGTTGTTTTGAATTTCTACTTATGCAGCAAAAATGCTATACTCTCTTTGTTAGACTGCAATGACCACACATTGACTAAGCTAATGTAAGCTGGAAGACATCCATCATTTCTGAGTTTTGAAGTTGACTTTAGACCAGAAAACAAGCTAGGCGTCAGTGGCCCCTCTTGGCATGTTGAGGTGTATATACTGTATGTAAAGGAAGCTGTCTCCAGTTGTAATTTGTTGTTATGTCTGGACTACAGGAAGAGAACACAGCCATGCATCTAGCAGCGCGGCAAGGGCACACAGAGGTCCTGCAGAAGATCATGGAGACCGGAGTAGATGTGGATGAGCGGAACATAGTGAGTGAACCAGACCAGACTGTGTACTTAATTAGAGGGACTGTGGTGCATAACTGGCAGTTTGCATTTTCACAGAAAGTCTTTTTAGTTGTGCCTGTCACAAGAAGACTACTATAAAACAATAAGATATAAAACTAAAAAAAAGAAAAATTATTAGCAGCTGAGATGTTGCACTTCAGGATATTACACATTTGCTGAATTGTAGTGGCACTGTATACAAGTAGTTAGGAATATATACATACAGTTGGAATGTAGACAGACATCTGTGCAGTATTCTATAAAAAAAGTATTGTAGTACTGATAGTCACACAGGTCTTAAACAGTCAGTGTCAGTGTTCAGCAGTATTCAGTCCTTTTTTGGCTCTGGGGTAGAAGCTGTTCTTAAGTCTGTTTGTTCGTGATTTGATGGACCTGAAGCATCTACCAGAGGGCAGTGGGTCAAACAGATGATATCCAGGGTGGGATGGGTCTTTCATATGCTGGCTGCTCCACTGAGGCAGCAAGAGCTGAATAAGTCCTCTAAAGAGGGCAGTGAGCAGCCGATGATCTTCTGAGTGGTATTGATGACCCTCTGAAGGGCTCTCAGTGGTAGGACACCAGCAGCTTCTTCTGCAGGTTGGTTTTCCTGAGGATCCTCAGGAAGTGGAGTCGCTGCTGTGCCTTCTTGACTACTGCGGTGGTATTGGTAGTCCAGGAGAGATCTTCAGCAATGTGCGTACCCAGAAAACCTGAAAACAGGGACCCTTTCCACACAGTCCCCATTGATGAATAATGGATCGGGGTCTGCACTGTTCTTCCGGAAGTCTATTATGAGTTCTTTTGTTTTTGAGGAGTTCAGGATGAGAATGTTCTCTGAAAACCACACTGTTAGTGTTTGGACTTCATCCCTGTAGGCTGTCTCGTCTCCTCCTGAGATAAGTCCAACCACAGTCATGTCGTCTGTGAACTTGATGATGGTGTTGGTGAAATGGGTGGGGGCACAGTCATGAGTATAGAGGGCGTAGAGGATGGGGCTCAAAACACAGCTCTGTGGGGAGCTGGTGCTGAGTGTAAGGATGGAGGAGAGGTGGGGGGCCTGGTCTGGGGGGTGGTTGGTCAGAAAGTCCTTGATCCAGTGGCGGATGCATTGGGAAAGTCCTAAGTCAGTAAGTTTAGTGACCAGTCTGCCCGGGATGATGGTGTTAAAGGCAGAGCTAAAGTCTATGAAAAGCATCCTCACATAGCTCCCTTGGTGTTCAAGGTGGGTCAGTGTAGTGTGAAGAACAGTGGCAATGGCGATCCTCTGTAGACCTATTCGCTCTGTAGGCAAACTGGTATAGGTCAAAGGTGGGTGGGATACTGGCTTTGATGTGCTGCAGGACCAGCACTTCATGATGTGAGTGCGACCAGATGGTAGTCCTTGAAGCTGCTGATGACAGTCTGTTTCGGCAGTGGAATGATTGTGGCAGACTTCAGGCAAGGTGCAATGATGGATTTATAGGGACAGGTTGAAGATCTTTGTGAAGAGCAGTGAGAGCTGGTCTGCACATTGCTTCAGCACCCTTCCTGTCACACCATCAGGGCTGGCAGCTTTCCTCAGGTTCACCGCTCTGAGCACACGCCTCACATCATGCTCCAGCACAGTGAGGATGTGGCTGTTGGAGGCTGGTGGAGGTGTTGTGTCTGTCTCTGCTGCTTTCACCTCAAAGCGAGCAAAGAAACATTTAAGTTCCTCTGCCAGTGAGGCATCACTTGTAGTTGGTGATGTGCTGGATACTTTGCTACACCTGCTGTGGGTTGTTGTTGGTGAAGTGGTCCTCACAATCTTCCTCTTGTAGGCTGCTTTAGCATCCCTGATGCCTCTCTTCAGGTTGACTCAAGCAGCTCTCTATAGGGCTCTGTTGCCGGACCTGAAGGCAGTGTTACGGTCCTTGAGGAGAGTTTTAACCTCCTTTGTTATCCAGGGCCTCTGGTTGGAGTACACCTGGATGTGTTTGTCGACAGTGACATTGTCAACACAGTTCTGTATGTAGCAGAATACAGTTGATGTTTACTTTTCCAAGTCCTGATCCTCAAAATATCCCAATTAGTCCTTTCAAAGTAACCCTGCGGCTGCAAAGAAGCTCCTTCAGGCTTAACAGTCTTTGTGGTGGGTTGAGCTTTTCTCCCGAGGGGGGTGTATGCTGGGGTTAGGGTATGGATAGGTGATCTGACTGGCCTAAGTGTGGTAGTGGTGTTGACCTAAAAATGTTCTTAATGTTTGAATAAACCTTGTCTAGTGTATTATGTATTATGTATAAACTGCCCCAGCTGCTATGATATGGGCTGCTTCGGGATAGGTGCTCTGTTGTGAATTTATAGCACTGAGCAGGTAGCCTAAAGCTATGCTGGCGTTAACATCCAGTGGAATGTAAACAGCTGTGAGTATAACAATGGTAAGCTCACAAGGAAGGTAAATAGGCCTGCAGTAACTGTCAGGTACTCCAAATCAGAAGAACAGTGTCTGTCTATAGTTGTTGTTGTATACTCTACAGTTTATATTATGATTTTATGTATATATATATACTGTATATATTATGATTTATTATCATAAAATATAGTTAGTTCCTGGTTCTCAGAATTCCTGCTGCTTACAACTACAAATGAAATGTTTACTTTTCACCACAACATTTGGAAGCACCAGTGAAGAAGAAACAAACATAAAAATTAGTCAAGTGAAACTGTACAGCATAATCCAACTCATTGAAATCTTCATAATGGTGTTTTGAGTCCACTATCATCTCGATTTTGCACATTAACAGAGTTCTGGTCTCTCTACAGTGATGTGGGAAAATATTTTGAAGCCTTGAAGCTCTGATTTACAGGTTTGAAAGCTTTTTAGTAAGAAGTAAATAAATAGATGTGGACACAAAACATTTTTTCAGGAGTGTTTTTGCGACTGTTCTGGAAACATTAATATTTCATATTCTTTTTTTTAGTTCAGTAATAAGTAATAGTTTGTTCTGCATGTGAGTATGTTTGTTTGCACTGGTGTTTCTACTCAGATCAGAAATTCACTAACAATTCTAATAATCACTTCATTGCTTACGTAAAAAAATGTACCAAGTGAAAATACCAAACACTGTCAAAGTTAAGATTTGCTGCTCTACTTTGGTTCACATCATTGTAAAGTAAATACTTGCTTTCTGCCTGTTGGTCGGACCAAATAAGCAGTTTTAAGATGTCACTCTGGGTTCTGGCATCCTGTGATGAGCAGCTCGCATTTTACAGATAGATTACATGATAAGGTATTTATGATTATATGTAACAGGTGGACTCTGTGTGAAGTGTTCCCTGACTGTAATGTACCTGTTGTGTTTTTAGGATGGTCTTACAGCATTCCACCTGGCAGCTAATGGAGGTCACTATGAATGTGTCAGACTGCTGCTGGAGTCTGGCTGTAATGTCAACGCACAAACTAATGTTGGTTTGCTCATTTTTACGTAATGTAACATTTTCCATAGACACAAGAGATTACAGTGTAGATTTTAATTAGTTGACCATGACGTTGAACCCTTTCTGTTGTTTGCTTCTGTCTGCAGAGGAATATGAATGCTCTCCATTACGTGGCCCAGCATGGCTTTGACAGAGAGGCCGGCCTGCTGGTGGAGGCAGGAATCAACATAGATGCTTCAGACAATGTAACTGTCATGTAGTTTGTATTAAACATGAGTCTAATACAGTCTTCCCACTGAGACAGTTTAGCCAAAATGGCAAAAATGGAAGAATGTGTTTTTGTTGTAATTTTACACTTTAAACATTAGCTTCAATCTAAATCTTGTATGGAAGAAAAAATGCCACACTGACGTCTTTGTTCAATGTTTCAATATTGATGCAGTTCTGACCACACTGAGCATCGCACGTAGATTTGGACAGGTGTGGTTTGTTGATTTTATGAGACTCAACAAAGCTGCAGACCCACAGAAGAAATTATACCACAGACTGAGTAGTACTCTACACAACTAGTAAATAGACCTTTTATGTGTAAAGTCAGTGGAGAGCATTCACAGTAAACATGACTATTAATGGCTATACATGATTTTCCTAATGACCCATCGATTGTTCCACTATTCCAAAAACAAACTTGGAGGTCATTGAGGCTCCTTTGTACTGGTATTATTCACATACCAGATGAAAAGTATTTAATGTCTTCTTTCTTTGTGTCTGAACAGCAACAGAACACACCTCTCCACCTGGCTGTGTTCAACAATCACACAGAGGTTGTACGGTTACTGATAGACGCTGACTGTGACCTGGATATTGCTGATAGTGTGAGTACAAGCCTCTACAACAGCAGTGGTACACTGAAAGTATCAGGCTCTGCAGGACCTCTGTGTGACCATCTAAGAATGCCATGTGCTAACTCAAGCACATATGTGATGTGGTGATGGTTCTCATAATCAGTGACACAAAGGCCACAGTGCACTAATATAACTTAACAGATTACTCATGTTGTCATGTGGTTCACAGAGACAACAGACTGCTTTGCACATAGCGGCGGAGCATGGCTGGCAGGACATGGCTGAGATGATGCTAGTTTCTGGCGTTAACCTCAATCTGACCGACAAGGTAACACCCAGCACATACTTTCACCAGGACAGAATCAAACCTTTCACATGTCAGGATTTGTTGATTTTGTCCTTCCTGTTGAGGTTATTAACTATTATTTTAGTTAATAATGAACATGTTTTAGCTAAAAGCTGTCATCAGCGGCTTTTAGCCCGAAAACGTTTTTGTTTTTGCCCACAATAAATAGAAGACTATTGATCTGTGAGTGCCAGTATTCTGTTTGTTTTTGATCCATTCCACAGCTGTGCACCCGATACAGTGTTCAAGATTTGCAGCTGTGCACACTACTACTTGTCACGATATCCTTACATCTGTAAACCATAAAAAATCCTGCTGATAATTGCCAGCAATCATTACGAATGATTACATACCTTGATATTTGCAGAATCTGAATATTAGTTTAATAATGTTAATTAAAGTGTTTAATGTCAAGTAAAACTGCTGTGTTCTAATTTTGAATTTTAAGTTACCTAATCACATCGAAGTATTAGTGTTCTGAACTTGCTGTGTGACATATACAGCAGGGGAAAACCTGTCTGGAGGTGGCAGCAAGAGGGAACCACGTCATCCTGGTTGACATGATCATCAAAGCCGACCGTTTTTATAAATGGGAGAAGGTGAGTTTATTTTTATCTGTCTGGGTAGCTAGAAGCAGAATATCTTAGTAGGAGATGTGTGTTTGGTTTTCAGCTGGCAAAAACTTTTACAAATGTTAAGAAAGTGGTTGAGGTCTGATTTTGTATTAATTCTGCACTTATGTTTTCACCCGGAAATACATCACATGACCATTTCACTGTGACTTGAAGATCCTGCTCACTCCTACATTATGTATAAAAAAGTGCTCTCTGTTGGATTCAGGATCACATGAGCAGTGAGCAGGATTCTTGGGTGGCGAGGCCCCTGAGCTTCAAGCAGGACCACCAGCCAGAGACACAACACCTCCGCTCTGTCCTGTGGAGCCTGGCCACCAAGCACCTCTGCCGTGGAGAATGGAAGATTCTGGCACAACACTGGGACTTCAGCGACGCACATATTCGAGCTATAGAACAACAGTGGACGGGTGAGCTATGCTAACCACTCAAAAATGGTTGAAAACCCAAATTAGATACGCTACTACTTTTAGACCACTCTGCACACAAGTAGCTCTAAACAGGAGATATCTGTTTCAATTTTAACACCAGAAATACTGTAAGGTGATCTTAGTCCACAACAATCCTGATGAATTTAAAAATGCTGATGCTGGGGTAAAGTTCCCAAGACCTGGGTTTTGATATCCAGTACGGTAGTTTTGGCTTGGTCACGTATTCCTTACTTGTCAGCACTACTGGGTAGTATAACTTAAAGGCCTCAGTATGCTTCAAATGAACCAGCTAGTCAACTGACCATGTCTAAAGACACTAGTGTTTATAGATGTTTATGAGTGTCTTCTCCTTTAAATGTCTAAATGTGTATTCAGACAGAATGTGAAGAGATTTTTTTGCATGAATTTGACTGCTGGAGTATTTGTGCAGCACCACAGACTCTGGTCCTTTCTGATATTTTCCTCCAGTCTCTTTCCTTTTCCCTCTCCTCTCTTTATGCTTATAAGTAGATTCATACTTTGGAATAAAAGCAAATATTTAACTCATGTTGAAATATTTTGATGGCGCTGACCATGACCCAGTTTCATGTCTGGCTGGGGACCATTGTTGTATATCATTCCCCACCTCTCACTATTCTCATTTCCTGTTGTGACTACTGTTAATCTATAATACAGGTATAAAAAGTACAAAAAAGGTCTGTGTGATGAACCGTAAAAGTGGGGCATTTCTCGCCTTTGGTTGTTCACACTAAAAGTGAGAACAATTCATATTATTTGCATGATTTTCTCTGTTTTAGAGGCAAAAATGAAGACATGGTAGCTTACCAGACTTATTGACTTGTATTCAATGTTCATTAAGCAGCTACATTTCAGCCCAGATACGACCAGTGAAATAGTTTGGCACTGGGCTTGCTATGTAAGTAAAACAGCCACATTCTGCAGACCAACTGTCTAAGTACTGAGTTCTCTATTAAATTCGATTAAACTGAGATGCTCCCAGTAAGATGAGATGTTTTTTTTATGTTAGGTAATTTTTTTTTTTTTGCTTACTTGACTGTGAACCTTGCTGTCACAATACTGTTCATTTTCAATCCAATAACTCTTGACCGCCCTGGTTCTATCAACTTGTTGTTTGGTCTGAATTCCTGCCTGTTTTCCCTCATTTTGCTTCATTCACTCCTTTGACAGCAAAAGAGGGATTGTTGCCACTTTCTCTCAGGTTTCAATCAACTTATCTCAAACTTTAGATGCATTATAATTCTATAATTATAATATTCCAGGTATGAAAAGCTTCAAGGAGCACGGTCACCGAATGCTGTTAATCTGGCTTCATGGAGTGGTGATGGCGGGGGAGAACCCGACCAAAGGCCTGTATGAGGGGCTGGTGGAAATCTCCCGGACAGACTTGGCAGGTGAGCCCATCAAACTGCACTGTGCTCTGTATTGTTTTAGACTGAAGTAACTGTTCATGTGCTATCACTGATCCACTATCAGTTTTATATTTCAACTATAGACTGTATAACTTTAACCAACTCCATACAATGACCAAGAATACTCATTATGTTGACTGGTGCTTAATGACTTATTTCCTTGTTGTCTTTTAACCACCCAGAGTGCATCCGGCAGAAGGCAAACGCAGAAACCAGCTCTCCCAAAATGTGCTCTACTATGTGATCAACACTGTGGACACAACAAATCCAAGGTGTCAGTTCACATCTGAACTCTATTTAACTGTAGATGTCCAGAGCTGAAGCAATGATAAAACAGCTTTGTAATGTCCAATGGCACGACCTGTTTACATATTTACACATTCAACATACTGTGATTGTTCTGGGTTTGGTTCACAGAGCGTTTTCTTTTAGGGTTAAGTAAATGATGGTTGTAAACCTGTAGAATATTTATTCATGCATGCTGTGAACACATGCTGAAACTGTAGACACCCTATGTAGAAAAAGCACTTATAGTTACTCATATTGTACTGTATCTCTGTGTACTCAGGGCTTCTTACACACTGTCCAGTAGTGAAAGTAGCATGTTAGCAGAGCAGCAGCGGCTTCAGTCCTCTGCATGTGTCTACATAGGATGTGTTCAGGTACAGTAATGAGTGTAAGTCACCCACATTTTGGCAGTGCTTAGAGCCCAACAAACAATTACTGCAGTTAAATGTGTAAAACAGAAGAAATACACCTAAAACTTAAAAATTTGCTTATGTGCTCAAAGTGTGAGTGAAATACAAGTCGATACGCAGCCTGTGCAGACAGCTGTGTGGATTAAGATAGAAGCATACCTGTTCTGTCAGATGCACGTGAGACGAATGACTGCAAAGCGCGACTGAAACACCTCCTGTGTAGAAAAGGTGTTAGACATAACATTTGAGCATATTATTATTATTATTATTGCTGTTGTTGTTGTTGTTGTTGTTATTATTTAAATATATGTTATTGTGCATTTTTGCCTTTAATTGACAGCTAATAGTGGAGAAGCAGACAGGACACAAGGGGGACAAGGGTCCCCATGCTCCTAGCATATTATGATTACTTGTCATTCAGTCTATATATTGTACTTTAAAGGACGTAGTAATGCACTCAAAATCCCAGAGGCTAAATGTCATTGTCATGAATAATAATGAAGACACCTGGTATTAAATGCAACTTGGATCCTGGTGCAATTTACCCAATTAACACTTATGCCTTAATCAAAAATGTGCTCTTAATTAAAAGAGTACTCCACCGATTTAGCATTGCACTCCTATAATATTGTCAGACTCATGATGGACAGTAAAAAACAAGTATTAAAATCAATATATTAAGGAGAACTGGATACCTATTCAAAGATGGAGCCCCATTCATTTGCTGTGAAAATTGCTCAGCGCCGCATGTAGTCGAAAAAATTTTCTGCAGGCTTCCTCAAGTTTCCCTGTTTTTGGGCCCATAGAGCATGCTCACTAGAGTCCTTCTCCAGCCAGGCAATTTAGAACATGCATGTTCGCGACTTCTGCTGGCTTTCTGTTGGCTCCCCGACCACATAAATTGGATAAAATAATTTAATCATATGGCTCATCTAGACTTTCCAAATGTTATTGGACCAAATGGATCAAATTGTGAAATTAAAAAAGGACTCATTTCGGGGGTTTGTGATTATTTTTTTACCGTTTTACTGCTGCTCCTTTTCCAATGATTGTGTATGGGGAAAATGGTTTTGGACCAGCATTGCATCATGTGATGAACGTGGGAGGTGTAATTACCTGATTTGGCCACTACATTTGTTCCTGGCACCCACATTACCTACAATGTAACTCAATTTATCAGATTTCACTAAGCTCCCTCTGGAGCCACAAAAGGAGTTCCCCTTTAAAGCTGCATTGAGTAATGTTTGACCATTAGGGGACAGAAAGTTTCTAAAACAAACCCAGGAACAAGTTGCCTAAGAGTTTCCCACTTAGCTAGGCTGTAGCTAGGTAGCAACCATCTTCTCCTCAAGTTGTGCTGTCTAGAGAGAATTTGCATTCACATCCACTCATGTTTTTACATTGACTTTGTGGCGTTGTCTTTAAATTTGAAAAAGTAATTTGATTCAATTTTCACATCAGAAATATAAATTAATGGGGCATGGTGCTCTACCGCTGGCTTATTCATGCGTTCCAACAATTGCAGTTAGCCGTGAGTTGATGATTAATTTAACAGTAGAAAAACTCATTCAGATTTCAAATAATGGGATAATCAAACCATATCAATTCCTATCTTTATTATTTTACTGCTGGTGATCACTTTTAGACCTCTGTACAGTCAGACTCCCAGCTACATTACTGAGCTACTACAGCCCTGTATACTGTAACTAGCCAGTTGTCCCTCTCTTAAACTAAAGGATACTGTGGATTCTTAATGTTGGCACTTACTCAATGTGGAAGATCTGTGGATGCTGTTGTAAAAAGCAGCTCAAGACCCATCTGTGTAGACTTGCTTTTGTTTAATTTTTCCATCGCTCTGTTGTGTCTCTGTCTGTCTTATTTGTTTTCTACTGTGAGGCACTTTGCGATTTTTGCTGTAGAGCGGTGCTATACACTGTCAATAAACTTGCTTAACAGGGAAATTGAGGACACCAGCCTTGCACTGCAGCAGCTCTCACAGACAGAAAATACGCTGTAGATGGCTATGTTTGAATCATATAACCACAGAAGCACATAGATATTTAGAGATAAACCTACCAGCACTTTTATCATTGTTTGTATTGTTATATGCATTGATGTCAGGTTTTATTACTGTTGTGGTTACACAGCAAAAGCCTTCTCTGTCTTCCTGGGGGGCAGGATTTGATGCTCTGCACCTTCTGTCTTTGTGGCCTTTAAGATAAATTCTTCTTTTTATAACCTGGGTATTGCATTCAGTTTTGATAGTTATTATTGGTAGAGATAGAGCATAATGACTGGTCCATTCCATTAGGACTAGCAACATGAGCAGTCTGACACGTCTAAAACAAGTCCTCAGTTTAACAGTTAATTACTAGATAATCTGATTTCTCTAAAAGTTATTCAGATTTAACCCAGAATTCCCCTCTTTGGATAATCTGAACGTATGCAGCCGCTGACAATGGGTCACAAGTAGACAGTTTCATTTTAAGGGGTCACAAGCCAAAAGGTTGGGAACCACTGTTGTAGATAACTGAGTTAAACTGGGTGAATTTGTTTAAAATCTGTCCTGTTGCTTTGCCTAATGCTCACAGGTGTAAAGCTGAGTCTGACAGCATCAGTTCACTGGTGCAGAAATGTTACAACCAAATAGGAATGATGACCAAAACTACAAAAATAAAGCCCAGCTTGTAAAAACTAGAACTTAAGGAACTGTATGTGTGCACGTTCTTTTTGTTTTTGCTTTGTTCATGTTTATGAATCCATTGGATTTATGCACTAAACAGAGTCGTTACATTTTTAACTATTTCCGCTGGAATCAGACTTCACTATCAAATTTACACTCTTTGGTCTCTTGTAGAGAAATACTGCATCCTAAATTTGATGTTTTCATATGTATTTTTGTTTCCTCAGCTCAACTCTGCCCTGATCAAGATGAAACTGAATTTTGGGGCACTAAAGATGCATTTTAATGCCAGGTGTAAATTAAGTCAATGGTCTATAAAATAAATTGCTATTTTTGCATGAAGTAAATATATATTATATCTTCATAAGTAGTTTCACAAAGTGATGACACCAGTTTTTTGTAATGATGTGCATGACAAATCTAATGGTTTTATAGTACTGTACTGTTCCATGATATGCCAGTGTCCTGCTGAATTTAAACATGAATGCACCTTGTTGAATGATTATTACTGGTTTACAAAAATGATCTAGAACAGGGTTCCCTAAAGCCAATGAAATCACTATTTGTATGATTTTGTCAGTGGGAACCCCATGTGTGAAGGTTTTTTTGTGATGCATCTTGAGTTCTTAATCATATGTGTAGGTAGAGAAAGAATTAACGTGTGTTGAAGTATTATCTGTGCAGGAAATCACATGGAACCACCTTTTAGAGAGCCTGGCTCGTCATTGAACCCCTCATGAAATAAGTGATTATTGTATAAAGATGATTTTTTTCAAAAACAATGCAATCACTGGATTTTTCCTTTGTATAATTAGTGTATAAACATACAATGTAATTAACTGTATGTGTGTATGTGTATGACAGTTAAATTTACACTATGTTCGTAAGACCAATAAACACTCCACTTTAAAAACAAATGTCCATTCTCCTACAAATCTGTAAATAGAACTAGAAACTCTCTAACACACAGGATTTAATTGCATGATAGAAGATTCGAGGATCTACTCTTTTCCCACCTTTGATTATACACAACAGACATTATATCTGCTTGTCCACTTGGTTGAAGGAATATTGTGTAGCTTCTTCTTGTACTCTTGTTTACTTGAAGTTGAAACAGTTATGCTGGCACACATACGTGATTTTTATTGCACTGCTCAGTATTTTAGATGGCTTACAATGGAAATTCTTACAAGACTTTTATTTCCTCCAAACTATTCAAACTATTGAAAAGACCAGAAAGATCATGTAGGAACAGGAGTCTACATCCCAGAATTACAGACAAGTTATCAGGTCACAACAAAGGGTTAGGGGGGTCAAATGTGGATGGGATTTGAAAGGGATACTAGGAACTACTGGTGATATGGTGAGGGAAATTCAGAGAGGGGTAGTAGAATTCTTAGTAAACACCGGATTGTTTAACAGGATATAGTATAGTTTTGTTTTGTTTTTTTTGAGTAAGCTATTAAACCTGGATTCTGTTCTACATACTCCGCTACGGTAGGTGGCGGTATGCACCTATACGTTGGTATTCCAATCCGCCATGTAATAAACACAAAGAGGAAGAAGAAAAAGGAAAACGAGCGAAACCCCTGTACGCATGCGGCATATTTGTTGCATTGCATTCTGGTTCTTGTAGTCCGTTTCTGGTTTGTTGTCTCTGCAGCAAAGAACTTATAGTGCTTCTATACTCTGTCTGCAGGGCACAGCTACTCTGCAACTACGATGTCTTCAGGCAGCACAGCCGTGCAGACAGCAGAAAATGGAAACGGAGGTTTGTAATTTAACTTAATTATTGCAGACAGGCGCAAAATTCGCGTCGTTTTTACGCCACTGTGTGTAGCTAGCCAGCCAGCTAGCTAGCATGCTAACCCGCTTGAGCTCTGTCCATAGGTACTTGCACTGTTGCTGTCACATAACTAGCTATATTAGGGACATTTTACAAAGTCCTGTTTGTCCGTTTCAGGAAACCAGAGGATACCGTGTCCGTTATACGGCTGTAAGCGGGTCTACGCCGACATGAGCACTCTGGAGAAACACATCAAGGACCATGAGATGCCAGCTCAGTCTCTTCCCGGTGAGTCCTGCAGACGGTTAAATAAATTAAATATATCTTCCGGCTGTTGTAATGTAACGCTGCGTTAATGGCATCGAGGACCAATTGTTATGCTTAAATAGGTCTCATTCCCTAAAGAGGTTATGATGAAGTTACACATAAACGGCTTCCGATGTGTATTCAAGGTAGAAGAAAAACAATTTACCTTTCTTTAAAGCCAGTGTATGTGCCTGGTAGTTCAGTCTGATAGCTTCATTTCCCTCCTGACAACACGAGCTACCTTATCTATAAGCACATTTATAATAGTAATACCCCATGTTGATAGATACAGTATTTCCCACTTGACAGAATGAGCCAATTCACCTTAAAGCACTTTAATCTCAGCAGTGGATCATCCCGAGAGCAGCTCAAACTATCAGGACACTTGCTTCATGTTCCTCAGACAGCAAGAAGAAGGATTCTGAGTTGGATCAGATGACAGTGTGTCTGAGCTCAGAGTAGAGTTTCCCAGCTCTGAACTCATACCATAACCCAGCTGATCCTGACAGCTCTGCTCAGCCTGACTCTGGGTCTGAAGTCTCTCTTGTCCTCCTGATGATTTGTAAAGGATAAGTTTGTATTTTTCAAGTCTGTCTTAATACATTGTGCACATGCCATACATACATTGAAGAGTTCAAAGCTAATATTCAGTATGAGTATTGTAAGACAGACTTGCAAAAATCGGAGCGCATCTTTTTAATGTTTGAGATACAGGAACAGGTCATAAGTGTGAAACAGTCGATGTGTTGAACAGTAGGAGAGCCACTGGAAAATTCAGCCTCTATAGACAAAATGAACTGCAGATTTGGGCTTATTCAAGACTAAGAAAAATCACCCCACGTTCCTCTCTGAAATGCAGTATAACTTCTGAGAACAATTGAAGCTTATAAAGTTTATAAAGAGAGACATTTCTATGAATGCAATCTCAGTGGAAGGTAACACCAGGAATGGTTTGGAAAGATTCATTAAGGGTGTTTTGCATTTACTTGTGATTTCCCGCACTCGTGTAATATGGCATGCCATATTAGGACTTATGTCTCACCAGCACAATTAGCCAAATAATCAATATATCAATCACCAGAGAATTACTCGGCAACAAGCTGGATTATTTAAGTCATTTATTAAGCCAGAATGCCAAACTTTAGCTAATTCCAGTTCTCCAATTGAAGGTTTTCCTGCTCCTTTTTTAAAAAATATTATTTTTGCAGTTTTATATCATTTCATTTTGTAATATTTTGAGGTTTTGGACTGGACAAAACAAGCTATCTGAAGATACCACATTTAGCTCTGGGAGGTTTTTATCACTAATCACTTCCCTATATAACGTCATTTTGTCTTGTTGTTTTGGTTGTAAAAATTGAAAAAAAGACAATGTAGATTTATTAGTTAAAAAAAGTCTGTCTGTTATTTTGGGTGAACACTGATCTCCATGTTGTGTTTGGTGTGATGTGGGTTTAAGGTGAGGGGAGAGGTTATGATGATATTTCTGCCCTCTCCTCAGGAAAAGTCTTGCTCTGCTCCACTGTCGGCTGCAGTGGTTCCTTCCCCAACATGCAGAAACTGATGGAACATATGAGGCATCATCACAAACCCAACATATTCTTCCTGTGAGTTGCACTCATAGTTAAGATGCTCTGTCTGTGTTTATTTATCTGTTGTATGTAATGTAACGCTGGTCCGTTATCTAAAGGTGTGAGAGCTGTCGCACAAAGCTGCGATCCTACCGTGGCCTCCTGACTCACCTGCACACCTGTTCCAAAGTGCCACGGGGCAAAACAAAAACTGAACCGACACCTCCTCAACCTGCTGCGGTGACAAACCCAAACATGACCCCCGTGGCCATGGACCTGAACCCCGCACAGCTGGATGCAGTATCTACACAGCAGCAACTGCCCTCTCAGGTCCCACACCCGGATGGTTCCTTCCCTGCTGCTGTTCCTCAGCCAGACTCTGCTGTTCCCCCTCTCCTCACCCCCCCCTGCTTGTTTAACCCAGAGGCCTCCACTGCACAGCTCACAGAGGCAGCTCAGCTACAGCCTCAGCTTGACAGAGCAACAGCAGCTCCTGGGCCCCCTGATTCCCCGGCTCAGCACCAGCCACAAACCAGGTCTCCTGAGCCCCTCCCTCCTGCTCCAGCATCCAGCTCTCCACCAGGGTCTGCAGCTACGTGGAAGAAGAATCAAGGTGAGGGTGTCCTCACACTACAGCACACCACTGTACTCTGCCAGAGGTGCCGCACATTTACTCACAGAGTGCTTTTTATCATACAGTCATTAAAGGTGCAAAGCTAAGCACTCAGGAGACCACAACAGATTTATGTTTGTACTGTTCTTTGTGCACTCAGCTGTTTCACTCTTCACAAAGCATCTGTAGTTTTATCTGTACTTTGTAATAAGCTAGGAATCAAATCAGTGTTACCAAGATTAAGAGTCACAGCCATGCTAGCAGCTCTTTGAGGCTTTACTTAGACACAATGACATGCTGATGCAGTGAATTAACATGCGGATGCTAAGAAGGTATAATATTTACCACGTATTTACCATCTTAGTGTAGCTTGTTAGAATGCTAACATGCTCATGCTAATTAGTTATAAACACAAAGTAGAGCTGAGAGAACTTGATTAGTTAGTGCAGATATTTGGACATAAACACATTAATGTTAAAATTGAAAATTTGACATGCTAGTGGTGCTAAAGGAAAAAAGTCACAGGGTCACTAACTACATAAGAATTCATCACCTGGCCATCATGGATATCTGTGCCAAATTTTATGGAAATCCATCAAATAGTTATTGAGATGTGTATGTGTCCATCAGATGAATACAAATCTAATATTCACTCTCTTTTAGCTCTGTTTTTGGCTCCACCAACTGCTGAGAAATATATCTGTCTCTAGCTGCTAAATGCTCCACTATGTTCAGCTGATACCAAACAATGTACTAGTATTGATTCATTGTTAATATAAAAATATTCAGTGCAGCTTTAAGGGAAAATTCTCCTGACTGCAGTCGGCTCATGTAAAACACAAATGCAGATGGTGAAGCAGAAATAAAACTGTCTCACTGTGAACAGACCTGCTTTATGATTATTTGATGTATTTCTGGGTTAAAAATACAACAGAAAGTCTAAATAAATGTCTTGAGAAGTTTGTAATTTGCACCAAAACGCATGCTAAAAATATAGCATACTGTGTGTACAACTATATATTCCTCTTGGCTTAAAACTCGTAACCTCACTTTTTCTGATGGTTATTAGCCAGGTCCATTTTTAGTGTTTTGTGTGATTAGAAACAACACACTGAATTAGAAATAGTCTCTTTGTTCAGATATTAATTTGTCTGTTTGTTTCACACATCAGGTATGGCCTGCAACAGACGCATCCTTTGGGAGCACACTAAAGGCCGCTACACTTGTGTGCAGTGTGGCTACATGGCAACCAACCGCAAGGACATGACTCAACATATCAGCACTCAACACAATAGTAACAAACCTGCAGAGGACACGAGGAGCCCTGTTACCAACACATAGTGTGGAGCAGAAGTCATTTAATGAATGAGGTTTTGGAAGCAAATGTTGTCTTATCTTTTGTTGATAGACGTTTCTGTCAAAGGTTTCAGACAAACACTTACTGAAGGTTTGTGTGTAATACACCTCGCTCACGTTCTCCACACTGTCCTTCTTTTCTCACCTTTTAAGATAGTCTATTACTGCTACCACTGTTTTTTTAATTCTTTGTTGTACTGTAGAGGAATTCATGTCATTCATTCAAGCTTGATGCTGTAGAAATTAGTGCTGGAACCACTGAATCTATGAACATAGTTGTGAATTGCAGGTGAAAATTGTTAATGTGGGACACTGGAACTCAAACAGTGCACAAAGCACTTAATGCTGTTTAACCCTTTTTCTGCTGATTAGAATAGAGATCTGGGGTAAACAGGATGCAGTCACTGGTATAAAGGGAATGCTTTGATCTGAAACTGGTCAAATTTAGAGGATCATCCCAGGAAAGCTACAGTCTACTATATTTGGGTATTGGCATGAAAATCTTATAATGTAATTGCTTTAAAATAAACACTATTGTAACTTTCTGTTCAGGTTAAAAACAGTCGGTGCTTTGGTCGCTGTCAGTTCCGTGGAGAAGATTCTGAATTGAACAGTACTGTTGTTATACATGAGATGGATAGCCTCAGGCCCAATAGTTGCTACTGAACACATTTATATTTCATTTTTAAATGGCTCAATAATGTCCTGAAACAGCTGGTCACTGTAGTTTATATCACACCTTACTCCAACAGGAGGAAATAGTGCAGTTGTTGGGGACTATTTTCAGCGGTGGATTAATCCACATTTATTAGTACCTCTGGTAGCAGGACGGTGTGTGTGGGATTGAGTCAAATAAACTACAGTTTGTGTTCATGGTGATGGAGTAACATGTCAGCCAGTGCAACACTGTGGCTCATTGACATGTTATAAAAGTTTTTGGACAACAAAGGATCTCTATGACACAGAGGAATAAGATGATCCCACACACTTGATTGTTGGTTTTCGTGTTTTCTTGGGGTGAGACAAGAAAAGAAGAAAAACTTTGCTGACAGCCTTATTTTTAAACTATCTGAGCACGCTTGTGTGCAGGATCCTTTTCTGTTTGATGGGGTTTCTGTGCATGTAGCAGTTCACACACTTCTCTAATTCTACACAAACATCTTTACAAGGAAGACAAGGTCAAAAAAAGCAAGTTTTTATTTGGGTCAGTCAGAATGAGTCGATACAAGCACTTTGACTATTCAGAGTGCCAGAGAGAGTGTGGTCAGCTCAGGCTACTCTGCATGCCTCTGTACACTCATACATGCTCCTGCACAACCCCCAACAGTCTTCCCCTCTTTTTCATTAGCATTACGCGCACGCCCAGCAGTGAGCTTTACAATAATTAACACACCAAGACAATACCACATGACAAGAGGTCCCACTGGATCATTTACATGTGAATTATTAGACATTACCACATGCAGACTGAAGTGCTGTTTTCAACAAACAAATCCCATTACGTGGAAGAAGGGAAGTCATTGTCAATTGATAATCTATAGAAAAAAAAACACGGGGGAGGGGGGCACCACATCATTCTGTCCGTACATAATACAGACTGGTTTGACATCATGATCCGTTCTTCAGTAGTTTTTGTACATGTGGGTTTTAAAAAGGAGAAATGCCATTATGCTTCATCTCATTGTAAATTTCTGTTAATAAAACAAAGCCTGCTTGAAATTAACTGGAAACTAATGCGTTTTTAATTTACATGGTGACAGGTTAAGAAAAAAAAAAAAAAAACTCATAGTAAACAAGTGCATACAAAAAAAAAAATTCAAGTGCCGACTGTTCCAACCCCCAGATCAGGCAATGTTGATTTTTTTTTTCCTTTTTCATTATCACAACTATGTTCAGCTCAGTTCTCTTGAGGCTTTAAAAAAATCTCTTCTGGTCAATCGCGTACGTCTTTCCTGCTGGAAGCTTCCGGAAAAATAAACTGTTGCCTCTGCTCATGTTGCCCTGAAATGGAGAGAAAAGAGACAGTAGGTCAGTAGTGGAGTCAGTGGTTACAGAATACTTGCATTTTGGATAGCTATCTCTCCCTGAATGACAAACTGGAATTCATTTGAACAGTGAGTTGAGATTCTTCATCCAGCCAAGGGGACATGATTGTGTTCATACAGTGCAAGTTTTAGTCCGCTCTCACTGAAGACATCATGCATATTATCTGTATAAGCATGATCAAAGTTTGATTCGTCACTGTTGCAAAGCTGCATGTTCCCCGTTACAATGAAGTATCATGTGAGGACAATAGTTCCTGTAGGGACAGCATGTGTTCAGTGTACTCCTCTTTTTGGTCAAAACAAGCTTTCATAAAACATCTCTCCTCAAGAAATATCTCTGCTTGAATGCCATTTCCTGGCTGCAACTTTCAAAAAGTTAATAAAGTTGATCAAATGCTTTTAGTGACCTTTCCACAAGCACTGCTTTACCACACAAACACTAATGCTATGTGCTTTTTCAAGCCACGAGCATCATCTATTAAATCCTCCCAAATTAAGTTTACATTGTCTGAAGTGCTGCACAGAAATAGTTATAATGTAATTAGAGTAAAGTGCTGCCACTGATGACATTGTTCAAGCTGTACATCTGGTGAATGAAACAGGAAATGAAGTGGAAAGATTTCAACAAGTGACAGTTTGCTTTTTGAGAGGAAAAAGGGGTCGATCTGTCCAGTCTGCAGACATTAATGGAACGCTAATGCCAGGTGTAAACATGGTTTTAAAGATCTTTGGGCAAACCTGACTCCAACTTTAACTCAAACTGGATTTCTGGTTCACACTTTTGTCATTATTTTAACCCACCTCGCTCCAGGGTCAAGTCACATTTAGTGCTGTTGTGTGCAAGATTTTTGACAAGACATAAGAAAGTCTGATACCATGAACAACACGCACTGTCTTTAGTCACCCAGTGAAAACATGAAAAGTTTGTTTGCTATTAAGACACAGACAGAAAGGAGGCCTTTGTTTGATTGTGCTAGCAGCTCTCTCCATATTAAAATGAACAAATTCTTAATTTTATCATTACATCAAAGCAATAAATGCTGTATAATCAAATTAGGTGTGAACACTTGCACTGATGGACATAAAAGCTCACGTGGTGGTTACTGATGAAAATCTAACTCAAATGTCTGTCAGATGTGAATCAGGAATATATAAATGTTCTTCCAATGCTAACTAGTCATACAGGTGTTTGAAAGAAGTCTTAAAGCCAAGTTACATGTGTGATGTATTTACCTCTCTGCTTAGATGCCTCCAGCAGTCCACCCAGGTGGGATATACTGATGCATAGGGTGGCAGGCCTCCAGCGAGCCTGAAAGCACAAGAGAAATATGAGTGTGCTTGATATGACACTTACAAGATTTAACAACAGCAAATAACCCGCCAACTCACCCGCAGTTATTGACAGCCATGAGGTTTGACACCAAAACGAAAGGGTATGTGAGCATACTGGCGAAGAACTGGAGGAAAGAGCAGAGGAAGAACATGACTGAGCAATAAGCTACAGACAGACTCTGGTGTAGTAATGCAGACTGTCAGACTCACCCCTGTCACAGCCTGAGAGCAGTTCTTGATTTCTCCTGTGTGACTCATCTGTGCACAAGAACACATGACTGTTAATTCTGACCTTTGAAGGAGGAAAGTTCACGAATCAAAACACAATACCTCAAATATTCATATGCGTCACCCCATGTACGCTGACAGACAAAATGTTTTTATTAGTTGAATGTATGATTTATGAAACACTGAAATTCCTGTCCATGCATAATGATCTTACTACAGTAACTTATAATTAAATGTGTTGTCATTGTTACTATGTTTCTATATGTTGTTGTTATTTACTTTTCCAAAGATTAGAGACGTTGTGTCCTGTGTATGGAAATGTTCATAATGCCACCAATACAAATATTATGAGACTCTGCATTTAAGCTGCAGAATCCCTTCAATAATAATAATAATAATAATAACTTTATTAAATATTGTGACTTTGCAGGAGGACAACAGAGTTTGGAGTTCCACTTACAGTACAATAAAAAAAGCCCCTACAGCTTTGATGGAGCTCAGGACTCATCCTGAGGACGGCTGCTTTATTCCAAATAATCTGACTGTATAAACCTGGAATCTGTGTGTAACAGCTAACTGTCTGATATATAGAAAGACACACAACATTCATTCATGTTAGATACTGACCAATCCTGTCACCGTGTCAGGATAATGAATGATTATCAATAAATAATGACGTTACCGCTGCTGTGCCTGGTGTGTAAATGCTAACCCTAACCCATTTTATGTTTCCTTGGTAACAGTTATTTACTGTTGAAGACTACAGAGTTTTTTTTTTTTTGATACCAGAAAAATGGCTAAAACTAAGCTGATCTGCCCTGCATGTTGTATCTGGAACAGTGTGCAGCATTATTCACTACATTTAATATTTTGAGCTTGTCTGGCCATTTGTTCAATAGCAACAAAAGGCAATTATGGGTTGCTGTTAAATTGTAAATTTCTAATGATTAAGCCTGTTAATACATCCAATAATCAATTAAGGAAATTCCTTGAAATGTGTATGCCTACTCTGATTGATTTGTCTGCTCCAGTCAGTGTTTATGCTTCCAAAATGTTCCGGCAGAGAGAAAAAAAAAAACATGCAATCTTAGAATTTGCAGAAGAAACTGTGAATGGGAGTCCAGTTTTAGAGCACTAACAGGTGTAAAGAATGTATAAATGCTTGTGGGTTGGTGCGTAAATGCCATTTCAGAATATGAGAGATGTGTTTACCCTCCTCTACAGCCCTGCACACAAGCTGCCTGACAGGAGTATTTCAGAGCAACTAAGTCCTTAAACCAGACTTCAGAACACTTAACTTCAGTGAACAGAACTCTTAACTGGACTAAGCAGCATAAAGAAGTGGCAAATACCGAGTCATCAATGGCGTATGTATTGATGAGGTGAGCCAGCAGGTTACAAATCCACAGAGACAAGACGTCACCGAGCAGGCGAGGGATCAAACCACTGGAAAAAAGAAAATATCATTTCTGATTAAAACATCTTGAATATGAGGAAAACAAATAATCAGCATACAGACCACAGCATCATACAAAATTAATACTCTATTCATCAAGGTGTCAATCAGCACTAAACTGCTTCTTATCATTAGACTATGTATATCTAAATAGTCAGAGTCACATTTATCTGTCCATGCACTCAACATTTGTTTCTTTAGGGCTTCTTAGAGCCTTCCCACTTTTCCCCCACAGTGCACCTATAAGTTTGATGCAATCCAATATTACACTTACATACTACTTTATGTGCAGACCAACTGAATAGTAGAATAATAACTTACGCAAAGAAGCCCAGTATGCCTTCTTCTCTGTAGACGGTGATGATGGAGTCAAAGACCCCGCTGAGAACAACAGAACAGGATTTTTTTAAAGTTATTACAATTTTCATGTTTATTATCATTGAGGTTTATGACTAAGACATTAAAACTTTACCCGTATTTTGCTTCTCTCCCAATAAATTGGACCATACATCGCAAAGTAATCACTGAAAAACAAGTCAGAAAACATACTTGCAGCCTAGTATCATACAGATCCAACCAAAACATTTAAATGCATCACAATGAAAACAATTTCAAATCTCTAGTACATCCTCTGGAAGTATCACATGCTTGCTAAGGTTGTAGTTAAAGCTATCAAAGGTTTGAGCAGCTGCAGACATTGATGACATACCATGAAAGGGATGTGTGACGATGGTGGCACAGGAACGAGCAATCATCTCTTTGGTTGTCTGTGGAGACAGAACAATCAACTAAGACACATGTATGAAACATCATATAAGAGTGTAGATACCAGCACATCTCTAATATCATATATTTAAGTGGACATACCCATTACATATATATTCAGTTCAATTCAAATTCAACTTTTGCTTTACGAATGTCACAACAACAATATTGACAAAGCAAACACATAAAGTACCAGTCAAAAGTTTGGACCCACTTTCTCATTCAAGTGAATGGGAAGGTGTGTCCAAACGTTTGACTGGTACTGTATGCCTAATTTGATCTTCCAAAGAACATCTGAATTTACAGACCACTGAAACAGCATAGCTTCGTATATCCCTGCTGTAAAGGACAAAAATTAGTTTAACACCTCAAAGGTAAAATCTGATCATTTTATGGTACTCTGTCTAAATGCTGTGGCTTCACCACTTCTTGACTCTGTTTAAAGTTTGGAAAAAGTACAGTGGCCCTGAGAGCTCAACTCACTGCAATAAAAACAGGGGGACTCTAGCAGCTACACTGCTGTCATGGCAAAAAGTTTTTATGCACAATTAACCTAGTACTGTAGAAAGAACACTGGCTACTGGGGAGAGCTTCACACAGCCGGATTTAATATCACACACTCAGTTTTAGCTTTGAGATTTAAGTCTGCAAACATCCACTCCACAACTGACTTTTTACCCCCTTTAACTACAATTACAACTATGTGTTATAGATACGTATATGATAAATAATGATTCTGCACCCACATGTGCAATTTTGCCTTTATTCAGAAACTGATTATTCAGGAGAAATGTGATCTGTTGTGCAGTCTAAATGAAATGACACCAGCTGCCAGACCACAGTGAGGAGTGACGGTTGTGAGCTGATGTTGTCTGGCTATATTCTGATAAGAAGCTGAGCTGTTACAACATTCATAAAAACACCGAGGGTGTCTAATATATTTAAACATTAGAAATAAGATCTGCTAATCTTCTCTCTAGAACAGATATGCACAATATGTTCAAGAGTAATTAAAGGTGACAAACATCACTCCGGCCTGACTTGGCTCTTGTCTGGTGTGCTGTTTTCTGGCCTCTGGCAGTATCTCATTTCTCCATTTCTCACCTCGTTAACAACGTGCTGTAGGGAGCCCTCCACAGCCTTCTGCTGGCCGCCCAGTACCTGGAAAACACAGACAAACCTCAAAATTATCCAACATCAGGTAAATTCAACTGATACTGGAAAGCAATTTTCTTTTCAAGTAAGAAGACAACAACACTTAGCATGTTATTCTCTGTCATTTACTGTTGTGAGACATGAGAAGAATGGCGTGACTTGAATAGATGTTGGAAATAAGATGTGGGTTGGTGGAAGGGGGGGACAGCAGATTGGGGGGATTCCCGTTTCCAAAACAGTTAAAATCTCCTGAGTAATTTCTGGTAATTTTCCTATTTTACTACATATTGAAACAATTAATAAACTAAGTCAAGTTCTGTCTCTCTCATTCACTGAACCCACCCCATCTTTATCTCACTTTTTTCTAGACTACTTAGACAGCACTGCATTGTTTAAACTAGAGCTGCAACGATTAAACGATTAGTTGTAAACTATTAAATTAATCGCCAACCATTTTGATAATCAATCAATTGTTTTTAGTCATTTTTTAAAGAAAAAAATTCTGATTCCAGCCCCTCAAATGTGAACATTTTCTGGTTTCTTTAGTCTGCTATAACAGTAAACTGAATATCTTTGGGCTGTGGACAAACAAGACGTTTAAAGGGAAACAGTGATTGACATTTTTCACGATTTTCTCCCATTTTATAGACCAAACAACTAATCCATTAAATGAGAAAATAATTGACAGATTAATCAATAATGAAAATAATTGTTAGTTGCAGCTAGGGCTGTGCGATATGGACAAAATCAAATATCACAATATTTTTGACCAAATACCTCGATATCAATATTGCAACAATATAGTAGGGATGACTACTGGTGCTTTCACCGAATATTTACACAATGATTTTTGATAAATAATCATCAGTAATGAGGACATATTGACTAAGACAAAAGGAAAATAATAGAACTGTTAGAACAGTCGTAAGTTCAGAAAATTACGTCACTTTACTGTAATGCAGCCTTTACAACCAGGAAAAGACACTTATGCCAAATCACAATATTACGATATCCAAAATCTAAGACAATATCTAGTCTCATATCACAACATCAAAATATCAATATATTGCCCAGCCCTAATTGCAGCCCTAGTTTAAATGTCTATAACACTGCAGGAAATGTTCATCCCAAATCCCAATATTGTTTACATGAAAAAATGGTGCTTGTTTACAGTTTAAATGAATGCAGGAAGCACTCATTTGGGAGCAGGAACAAGAGCCACAGCCCAGGAAACAAAACTGAAACTAGGTTCCTGCGGTTTAATGCAGGGAATGTTCATGAGTTCCTGTAACAGTTCCTAGTTTCCTAGAAAAGTGCCTGCCATTGCAAAGGGTCACTGGAAAAAAACACAACAGTGTATGAGTCACCTTTGACAGTTGATGGGCTGGACAACAACTTCTCTAAGCTGCTTTTACATTCCTAAACATATTTCAATCTTACACAGGTTGAGCAACTCCAGCCACTGACAACTGACAACAGCAAATAAACATTTCCAAAATGCAAAACACACTGAGTGACAACTGTTGGTGCTTGTATCACACATCAGCTCATAGACATATATAGATGCATCACAGCCCACAGAATATCCTCTGTGTTTTCCACCAGGAAGGCCTTCACACAGCCTACAGCAGGTTGCACAAAGTGTATACAAATATTGACTTGATGTTTCAGGGTCCGTTTGCCACTAGTTAAGATCGTACTTTAACTTGTTTTTCCTCATTCAGTGTTGTGAAGCTGGTTTTCAATCGATGCACACTGACGTCACTTTTTACATTGAATTAGCCTTCAGCAGTCTGTGAAAACTTTTAGCAGTATGTTACTTGTTTTCCGCATGTGAATGCACAATGCCAGATGCTACATGTGGTGTATTTTCTGTGTTTTGACTGAGCATCAAAAGTCAGAAACAAATGTACTGTATTAATGGACATCACAACATCCTGATGATATGTCATTTATAATAGTTCAAACTGTCAACTCTTACCTGAGGTGTGTCTTGTTCCTGACATTTCTGTAAGAAAGTAAAGGTAAACATTACAAAACTGCACATGTGCATAAAAGACTTGTTAGATTCAGTAACATGAAGTCAAGACCATATCCAATGTGTATTACCCATTCACACCAGGCATTAATATTCATCTATACATAGGTATGTGTATGTGTTTTTCTTCTTGTTACTACAGTTGGATGTTTGAGCTTCTCTGTGCAGAATGATGTCTGTGAGTCTTCTCTAGGGCAGCTCCCAGGCTCTGGAACTCCCTCCCCCAAGACATCAGAGACTCAGAGTCCCTTGCCACTTTCCCAATCCTGCCTCAAGACCCATCTCTTCTCCACCGCGCTGTATCTGTGTCATGTTTGTCTGCTGTTTGTCTTACTAACGCCGTCCCTTAGTGTATAGTGTAAAGCAACTGAGTTCTTGAAAAGCACTATATAAGTATCATGTATTGTTATTATTAATTATTTATTACATACACTGAGAATGTGCTTTACAGTGAAATAGGAGACATCTTGTGTCCAGCAGTTAAACTTCTGAATATATTTCCATATTTATAGATTCTGGAATTTTAAAAGAGGGAGAAGGAGATGTCCTTTTAAGGATTTTAACATAGTAATTATACTTTTTTTGTAGAAAAACCATATCAGACACACATTATTGTTCCAAGCAGAGTATTTTTATATGTCTTAATACCTGTCTGGAGGGGATATTTAAGCAAATATAAATCTGGATGTAAAGGTGCCAAAGCCAGTTTTATCCAGCAGTTTGTCAAGAGTACAGCAACATACACGCAAATCAGAACACTCTGACAAATGATTTAATGGTGACACTGTTTCTAAATGACCACAAAACATCTCTTTTGTATTTCTGTACAGCAATTTCTTGTTATGTATCAGTCCAAATATGAGCCAATACCATTCATCTGCAATAAGCTATAATCAGTCAATAATATTGGTCAGCAGAGGGGAAAAGGAAGCATATTTTTATCTGACTGTTGAAGTCTGGCAACACACACTGTTGCCAGACTTTTTCCAAGGTTTTCATATTTAATCTTTGTTTGTTATGGAGGAGAAACTGATTGTTGCTGTTGCAAGACACAATCTGAGTACAATTCTTTTGCTGTGTACACAGCTGATAGTGAAACAGCATGTATACATAAGTTCAGCTTCTAAACAGTTTGGACAAGCATTTTTTCCAACACGGAGTAGAGAGTGTAACTATGGCCTTGTTCAGACTGCCAGCCCAAATCTGTTTTTTGGCATATCCAGATTGATTTTAGAAAGTCTGGACAGCAAAAAAACATCATGAAATGAAATTTTTGCAAATCAGATCCAAGTCACATCTGTAGGTGGTCTGAAATGTGATTCCAATCAGATTTCTACATCTGCATCTCAGTCTGGATGCTCTGGCTGCTCAAATCGGATTTCAAATTGTCTTTTGTGTCACTCACAACATGACAACTCGCAACAATGTCAAACCCAGAGTGTTGAAAGTGCATCAGAGTGGCTGAGCACAGTCACAGTCAACGGAGGAGTTCTGCACTGCGACTTGAAAGCATGATTGTTTGGAGGGCGAAATGATGGATCTCCATTTCTCATGCTTCCGTGTTGGAAAGCTGCGTCACTAGTGTACGTAGTTGCTGACGCCTACGTTGTTACCACAGTAACCCATGCAGATAGATTGGTAAAGTTCTATTTACAACCACGAAAAGCAAGCAGGCTAAGAAACCAAACAAAGTAACGTGTTGTCTGTCGCTCTGCTCTGCTTCGTTTCAGTACTATGGACAGTGTAGCCCAAGCATGCACCTATGCAAATAGCCTAAAATTATATTGGCTATTTTTCTATAGATACATAAAGCTTAAACACAGGGGGCAAAAAAATCATTGTGGTGCTGGACCCAAGGGGCACTAAAATCTATCCAGACTTACCTGCACAACTTTGCTGTGCACGACAGTACCAATGGTGCCAGCACACAGCCTTGGACCAAGCCCTTTGAAGAGCCCCGCTTTCCCATCAATCTTAATGATGTGTTTTGCTGAGACATTATAAAAAAAATAAAAACACAATAGACAGCAGGATAAGTCATACAGGACATTTTAAGAACAGACATGGTGTTTATAAAATAAAACAGATGACTTAAGAAACCACAATCATGTAATTTAAAAAACAAAAAAACAAAACAAACACCCTTTAATATTTGAGATCTCACACTATTGCAGATTTCAGTAAAAACTTCTTTAATTTACTATCCATGATCTCATCATAATAATTCTGAAACTTAGGTTATAAAGAGAGATGTGGTGAAATACAAATAAACAAAATAGTTGTTTTTGTGGAGTCAGATACATTGGTTGATTTGTGTTTTTACACTAGTATCTACTAGCTTTAATGCAGCCAAAACCAAATTAAACCTAATCACATCAGTTAAATAGCTTCCAAAGACACTCAGACTGGGGTTCTACAAGCTCTGCTATTTTGCAAAGATCCGATTTTTGCCAGTTTTCAAAGCCTTAGAAAAACGCAAAAAATGGCCTCAGTGTTTCTTTGATTCATTAATGTAACTATAACTCAAGAGACTTGCCTGTTACTACTGTGTCAAGTCTCCCTCCACTCAAAAATGTGTTTTTCTTCTTGTTCCTACAGTTTGCTTTCACATTCATCTGCTGAAAAGAGAAAGCTTCTCTGTGCTCATTAAAAATCTGATTTTAAGGGGCAGCATCACAACTAGCTCGGAGCTAATCATGGTCCAATATTCCACTTATAAATGTGTGACGTGGAAACTTGATGCCTCCAGTGCACATACAGAGAATGGACTTGGACAGTGTTTTCCAGTGCTGGTCCTGGGGCACCCCTGCCCTGTGTGTTTCAGATGTTTCCCTGCTCCAGCACACCTGGTTCAAATAAATGGGTCATTATAAGGCGTTTGCAGAGCTTGATGACAAGCTGATCATTTGAATCAGGTGTATCGGAGCAGGGAAACATCTAAAACATGCAGGGCAGGGGTGCCCCAGGACCAGGACTGAAAACACTGCTTTACAGTGAAGTAGGGTTACGCTTCTTGTTCCCCACAATTAAACTCTTGAACTACATTTGCATATTCATAGATTCTAAACTTTTTAATGAGGGAGAATGAACATTATAACGATTTTAAAGTCATAATTATACTTTTTTGTAGAAAAATCATATGAGACAAATTATTTACATGTCTGGAGGTGATCTATAACTACAAATATTTAGTCTTTGGAGCCACAGATTCCTCTTGACAAGCAGTAAGAGAGCTGACACATTTTCACAAACATCACAAATTTGAGTCTGCTTGGTGAAAAAAACAAAACTGATTTTTTTGTAAATGTGCTGTTTCACATTTGAACAAACAAAGTCACTTTTTTGTAAAAGTCAGAGCAGAATCCAAACATAGAAATATTACCATAACACGGCTCAAGTCTCAAGTGAATGTTGTCACATGTTGTAAAAGACACAGCAGCACAAGATTATTGAGAGATTGTAAATACACATCTTTTCCTGCCCTCTTATGAGCACTGTCATCAATGTTATGGATGTCATTTCTGAAAAAGGCTCAGCCTGGAGAGACACACTCACCATAAGCAAACAGTCCAGGCAGCTGGTAGACTTGTCTGCCAAACAGGTTCCTGCCCAGTGTGGGAGGCAGCGGCTCATGTCCTACCTGTCAACACACACAAGAATCATGATAACAAAGTGATAAGCATCTGGACTGTTACGGCTTTTCGTGGGCACTTTCATAATGTCTCAGCAGCTCCCACACACTTCCTCTTCTTTTCGACACATTCAGCCAACTTGTTGACATTTTGGCTTCAATGTTTCATGTAGTGTGTCAGTTGTTCACATTGTATCGTCTTCACACGGTGCAAAATCATCTCTGTGCTCAACTTAAATTTGTCTTCAAAACAACTTTAAAGCTAAAACAAGTTGACGGGTAATAATTAACACTGACATCAGCTAGTTAGCAAACCGGTAGTGTAGCTTCCAAGCTGTTTAGAGGGCCAAAGGGCGCCGGTGTTGTGTCGAAGTCTGTTCCCCGTCGATATGTGTTTCCCCTAACCTTAACCTGACCCAACCTTATCCCTAACCCAACCAGTGGTCCCCTGAGGTGCTTAACCTAACCCCAAGCTTACATAAACCCCAACCAGTTATCTCTGCTGCGCCTAATAACAACCATAACCCACAAGTCCCAACCCCAGCCGCTTGTTTTGGCAGCAGAAGGTCACAGGGACAACAGACGGACACATCATGTAATTGATGCTGTTATCGGAACAGTTGCTGCTATGTTTATTAGATGCATGCCGAATTAAAGAGTCCGTGCTGATTACTCATGACAGTCCTGAAGTCACGCTCTGCACTGCACGTCCATTTACTGATAAGCGAAGCAACATTTAACTGCGTTATTTTCAACGGAGTTTGGCAGCTCACTTCTCATTGTGTAGCTAGCTGACCGTCAGTGCAGCAGTTCCTGCTCATTAACCTTCCCAGCGTCTCAACCAGCACTTCCCCTCTTACCTGAACCAGGACTTTGATGTACATCAGAGGGTGGGAGAGGACGGTGAGCCCTGATCCCAGTAACACTTGGCCACACGTGTCCGCCATTTTTGGTGAGACAGGACAGACAGGAAGTTCTTCTCTTTCTTCTTTCGTCTGAGGGATCGATAAGCGTTCATATTTGATCTCGTTACAACAGTGGCGCCATCTAGTGAGGAGCAGTTTTTTTCCCCCGCAGGCCATAAGACTACTAAATCTGCGCAACTGTCCTTGTTAGGACATTGCATTGACTCCATTCATTTTATACAGCCTAACACCTTAACTTTAAACCAAGTTTTTACCCTAAAATGAATGATTTTACGTTATGGGGACTTGCTTTTTGTCCCCATGAAGGAGGCGAGCCCCCACAACATGACTGCGCCCACAATGTGAGGAATACCTGGACCACACACACACACACACACACACACACACACACACACACACACACACACACACACACACACACACACACACACACACACACACACACACACACACACATATAGACACACACACACACACACACACACTACTCACAATCGACAAACACGCTGTAGACACTGCATGTAGGCACTTTATGCACACACAAGGGATTTTATTGGAATATAACTGAGAAAATCCTAAAAGAACCCAAACTTTCTCCTATAGGAGTTTCAGAAATGTATAGGAATCCTAAAGGATTCTATTGGAAAAGATGAGAATCCTTTAGGACTTTTTGACTAGGGAATATATATAATTTTACAATGCACACAGTTTTATCAAAAAATAGGGATGTTTTGGATGCTTTTCTAATTTAATACACATTATTTAAAATAATTAAAGAAAACTACCAAAAAGGTACCAGAAGCAGTTTTCATTTTGTTCTTGACTAATGAATGTGAAATTTTCCAAGAAACCACAGATGTTTGATGGAATTATCTGTTAAAGAGTTTCCCGTATTAGTTTAGAGAAAGCAGTGGAGAGAAATATCTCTTCAGAAGTGGGCAGAGTAGGGACATTTAAAGGATAAGTGCAATCAAATGTTCCTCATTGTTAAAAAAATGAGCAGTCTGAAATGTTAAAAGAAACAGAGAAATTGAATTATTGCATGTGCTATCCAGACTGTTTTTATTTGCAATTTTAAGGTTTGAGTCACCATTTAGAAAAGGTGTAAGAGAAGTTCCTTCAGTAAGTGAAGTAGATTAGGAGATATGCTTTTTATGACCATCCATTATCTCTTTAAAAGTTAAAATTCACCCTGGTAAAAAAACAACAACAAAAAAACCCAACTTAAATCCTTCTGAAAAAGTCTTGTCTGGTTGGTAATCCACCCTTGATACCAACTGGCTACATGTCCTGTTTGCCATATTGTCTTTTATCACTGGACCTGTTCTCATTTGCTTCCTTAACAAAAAAAAATCTTACAAGTCCACCCAGTATTTTTTCATTCAGTGTGGGTTAATTTATTATTATGACTGTGATCAAGAAGAACACAACCAATTCCTGCAGTAGTCCTTTTCATTTCAACTGAATCTAAGTTCCTGTTAATATTTAGTCAATGACTGCAGGACATTATAAAATCATCATTACATTATACTAGAAAAGCAAACCGCTGCTTGTTCTGAATAAATGCATAAATGAATGCTAAGTTTAGATAACTTGGAAGAAAAACACACAAAAAGGATGCAATGACAGAATGTAGTCAAAGTAAGTTTATTGTATGATGATGTGTGTGTTGGTGAGTTCAGGTCTGCAGCTTCTGTTGTTCAGTGAGGATGAGGAGACAATCTTCTCTCTGATCTTTCTGTCAGCACGTCTGAACAAGCTTCCTCTGTAACAGTGAAGTAACAGTGCTCAGGTTAAAACTGAGCTTAATGGCAAAGAGTAAAATGCAAACTGTAGACAATCAGTGTGTATATGCCTGTGTGTTATATTCTTAATGTGCTCAGGTGGACACTCACAGCACTTGTAGAGCCTGTTGAGCCTGGCAATGTCATTTCTGCTCATCTCCTTAGCCATACCAAAGTTCACGTTGGAGTTAGGGATGGGGACCATGGTGGGCTGGTTGTTCTTGGAGAAGGCATACCTACAGCAGAACACACAGCAGTTAGACTGAACCACAGCACATCCTGTGCACACAACACACCCGTGTATGATGACACACAGCAGGGCTGGAGTGGACATTTGCGTGTATGCTGGATATACAGTTGTTTTCACCTGTGGTACTGCATGACAGAGTTGTAATCGTAGGGAGTGCCCTGGTTGAGGGTGGCAATCTTCCTGAAGTTGTGCTCCATTCCTAAAAGAAGCACGAAGGGAAGAAAGTTCATCTTTGTTTCATTTGAATTCAGAAAGAAGTCCAGCTGCAGCAGAGGGATCCCAGTTAGCTGCAGAGCTAAACAGTTCAGTGTTAATGGTTTATATTCAGAAAACCACAGTCAAACAATGAGTTTCCTCTTCATGTAAACGTTGTGCCAACATTTGTGTCCCTTTACACATTGTATGCCCCCCCATCACTATGCTGTTCAGGATCTATTTGCCCACTAGGAGGCAACCAGAAAGTCACCACACTTACAGATTTATTGCAGAGCTAAATAGTTCAGTGTTGATAGTTTTATACCCAGAAAACCACAGTTAAACAATGAGCTTACTTACAGCTTATTTTTTTAACCATGAGTATATTTTTGTGGAGTTTCTGAGCTCAACAGTCATGATGAGAGGAAGAAACTTGGTCTTGTCAAACAACTTTTAACACCAGTTTGAAAAAGAAAACCATCCATTATGTAAAAGTTCTGCATTCAAAAATTTGCTTAAGTAAATGAACGAATATGTTAGCAAAAGATGGTTTACCATGGTAACTATCTTAGTTTAGCATGTTAACATGCTGACATTTGCTAATTAGAAAGAGTTGTCACAAAACGTAATCTGGGGTTTTGCAAAACTGTCCAATATCAACGTTCTTGTTTACTAAAGGGTTGTATTATCAGTGTACTTGTTCCCAAAGTTTAGCAATGAAATATATAATCAGGCCTTTTTGTGAATCTATTTGAATGTACTTGTCTGCAGCTCACTTGGTTCTAAGATGACACCCTGAATATCAGTAAAGAGCTCCATTACCAGACTGGACGTTTTGCAGCAGGACTCTGATGTGGTTGTCCCTGTCAGAGCGGGTCTGTTCATGGTTGAATCCCAAAGCGTGGAGCAGTTCATGCTGGACGGTCCCATGGTAAAGGCATCCACTACGGGCCAGAGACACCACCTGCTTACCACCACGACGGCCAACGTAGGAGTAGCAGCTGGACAGGATCAGAGAAAAGTTGAAGAGCGCTGATAAAAGCTTTCAACTCAAACTGTTCATTGGTATCAGTTTCCTACCCGTTCTGGGACTCAATGCTCAGCCAGTCGCGGTCGCTGCTTCTGCTGGGCCTGAAGCGGATGCAGGAGAAGGAAGAGAAGGACTCCAGTCCACGGGTGATGATGGCCTTCTCACGGGAGGCTGGCAGGACGACACCACACATCATTTAGCTTTTTACCATCTCACAGCACAAGAAAAACAGAGTACTGTACCATACTGGCCCCAATAAAAGACAGTATTTATTTTCTAGAAATTACAATAATACATTATTACATTATATTCAAGACAATTACATATTCAAAACAGCAGATATTCTTTTTGAATGGAGAGAGTACCAGTGTAACAGCCTCTACAGAGAGTGTTGCATTACAGATTGTAGCCTCAATGTTGCTAGACTGGCAAGTTTCTAGTTTCTAGTGTTTTAGAGTTAGTCAGCCCTCAGACTGTTGACTAGTGAGTCCAGTTTAACTTAAAGGAGTTTCTGACAGCTCATGGGTTTTTCTACCATGGAGGAAATAAATTCCTGATGAGTGAAAATGAATAGAAAGCATCTCCCGACATCATCTGTTAAAGTAAGACTAAATGACTTTTGCTAAACAATGATCACTGTGGCCACAAGTAACAACTACTGGATAATGGTAAAAGGTAAAACATAGTGTAACAATAGCACACAAGAGAGGAGTCATAAAATCAGCAAATTGTCAGTTACACAGAATATCTATCAAAGTTTTGCTAACATTAGCCAACATAAGCTACTGGTCATACCAGACCAAGTAAAGCTAAATGCCTAAGGGTGTTGAATTTAGCCAGGCTATTAGCTTTTCAGCTTAGCTTTTCATATGTCAGACAAAAACTTCTTTCAAAAATTATATGCCATGATGGGGACCTGAAAAAGAAAGTCTGATTCTACAGATTGCTATTAGTCTGAGTATATATTTGGGCCTCATGGGCCTCCGTCTGACACTTACAGAAGTGATTGGTGATGTAATAAGGAATGTAGACCTTCCCATCAGTAAACTTGCCCCACATGCAGCCTCGGCTGGTGCAGGGGTCGGCGTTCCTTTCGGCCTCGCTGTCGATGGCGATGTCTCCTCCAGTCAGGATGGGTTCATCTTGGGAACGGACTGAAACACATCAAACAGCCTGTTTAAAACCTGCTGAGCTGCAACTGATAATATTTAGAAGAAGATGAGGAACATGGAGACTGCAGCAGCTCACACTCACTCAGATTACTGTTGGCTCTTTCCAGAAGTTCAGAGACAGAAAGCTCTCCTAAGTCCTCCTCTGCAAGGTCCTCTGCCCAGTGACATTAACAACAACACCATTTCACTTTGACACATTAGTTACAATCCGGGACAATACAACATTAATACAATTAGAATAGATTACATACCTGCCTGCAGGTTCCGGGGAGGGATTGGAGAAGAAAAAAACAAACATGTATTAGAAATTAATAGAAACACATGACATGAAATAACAGCTAAAAGCTAATAAAACTCTTCAGCCACAGAACCAAATACTGAGTCTTAAAGTGACACATTAAAACTGTCTGAGTTATAAAGAAAACAAGCTGAGAGATACACGTTTTAGTTTATACAGTATCATGTAAACTTAAGTGTTGCACAGAAATATCGTTCATATGGTCAAATCCTCTCTCAGCCTCTCTCCTGTACAAGCATATGTAAATCTGGTTTGTGCCACAAAATGACCTATTTTTATTTATTAGTAAACAAAAACTCAATTGAGGTGTGAATAAATGCTCAGATGAATCTCCTAGAATTGTTGTGAATATGGAGCAAAAGTCATTTTCAATTGTTCCTCTTACAGTATGATCCTACCTGATTGTTGGCCCAACAGCAGGCAGACAGCAGCAGCAGAGCCAGGGCTGAGAACCTGAAAACAGATATGTGAGCCATCCTAACAGACCTGCAGGAACAGACAGGAATCAGCTACAGCTTCCACTCAGAGGAAAGAAATAGAACAACAAACAATATTTGAACCAAAAAGCTGATAGATAAATGTTCATACACTGAGAGAAAGTGCACACGTTTCTGTTACATTCTGCTGCAGTGATTTGCAGCTGAACTCACCTTGGATCCTCTGTGTGCAGCTGAGGTTTGGCACCAGGTTTTTATACATGTTCACCTGAGTCGGTAAGCCCAAATATAGTTTATCTGAGTACTCAGAAACCGAGAGAAAATCGGCTAAACTCACAGGCTTATCAGTCACATAATGTACACATCCATATGCAGAAGGAAACACCTCCATTCCATTATTGGTGGGAAAAGGACACTTGTTCAATTTTCCATGCATTCCATACTGTACAAAACACATGGATCTCATAAGTGAAAAACATGTTCTATTCCCACGATTTGTATTCAAGATTGAAAAGTTTAACAAATTGTAATTTACATACACCATTAATTTAACCTCTGGTATTTTAAATATTAATTAATTATTAAAAATTAATCAATTATAAATTAAATCATATGTCTGTGCTTTGATAATAATTGTGAACTTAGAGTAAAACCCCTGCACAGGTGGACAAAATAAAAACAACACCTAGGAGCATATAGCAACAAAGGGAGCATTTGACAATCTATTGCAGTCTATTACAAAACCACCACAAATTGCTACAGTTGGTAGAGTTGAATCAGCTCCTCTTTACACAAATGTAGTAGCCCATGTATTGCAGAGCTATTGTAGAGGATAGTATATTTTATAAGTGTTTCTTTTATTTTATACAGCCTTATGCCTTTTCACAATAAGAAGGTATCACGTTCCCGGAGCCCCAAGGGTTCAATATTATTTTTTAAAAGGTTATTACAAATAGATAATTACACAAAAATCTTTTTGAAATATATAAATTGAACAATAATTTGTAAAATAATTTAAGAAATGAACTCAAATCATTATTATGAAATATTATTTCATCATTCTTATTTTCATGATAAGTTTAATAGTTCATTTTCATTTCCTTTGAGAATTTTTCAAAAGGATTTGTATTTTGTAGCCTAATTGATATTTTTTCCTCAATTCATGTCACTTTTGTTGTTACCTTGGTTTACTCACATTGAAGTCGGTGTTAGCAGCAGCAGTTAGCTAATTAATTTAGAGTTACCTCAGCAGCATTTTGATTCTAAAGACACACAACTCTATGAAGAGGTTGCTTTGGTTGCTTTAGCCAACAGGAGTTAGTTAACACTGCTATTATATCATATTTACGTGTTTTATACAATTGATTGTTTATTGTATGTCTTTTTTAATGTAACTAAAATTGAACACTTTGGGGTTCCATATGTAATTTAAGAAATGAACTCAAATCATTATTATGAAATATTGTTTCATCATTCTTATTTTCATGATAAGTTTTATAGGAGTTCATTTTCACAGGTGTGTTAGTAGACATACTCAGTGTGCTGAGTCTGGCCTTCAGGGCAAGGCCAGAAACAAAGGCTTATCATGTACAGTATATGCTACAGTGTTAACACTTGTGTGTGTTTATCAAACAGCTTGACTGCATCCTGTCAGAGGCCAACAAATTGCTAAAAATGTAAATACTGCTGATCACCTGCATAGGTTTATATTACAAATCTGAGTTCAGCTTTTATCACTGTTTATTTTTCACTGCAATAACATTAGGCTGCAGAGTTGTATATGTGCACCTAACGATGAGCAGATACTGTAGGGTTTCATTAATCTTGAATGTTGTGTTAACTCACACTACACTTTTTAACTGCACTCTGCATGGCCAAATGATATGTGACTTCTATGCTTGCAATGTAAAGTTTGATCAACCAGTCACAACACAGCTGCTGAAAACTAAACATCCAGCTAGTTTTGTTCACTGACAATTGGCAGTGTGACTTTGTGCAATTTTACTTTGAACTGAAATAAAGAAGGAAAACAGAAAAATATGGAGTGACAGCCATATGCAACAAAAAATTTCTGACCTGAGAAAATTTAATTAAATAAGGAATCCTAACCCCCGTCAAACTGAATGTTGAATGACAGCTGATCTGGGGGAAATTCATCCTTATTCTTTATTTAGTTGGGGTCGACCAATTTGCGATTAAAATCATGTTAAATCTGTAGTGTCTGGCCAGCATTACTCATGTAACAGATGTTACATGCCAACAGTTATTATGAAGGAATGAATTCAATATCTGTTGGCACCGCAGTACTAAAACATGGCTGTTAGTGGTGCTGCTTCTATATTACATTATATTACTTTACATTGTATCATGTACATATTAGATTTAACTTTATTGTATGGTCCTATCTTTACATGCTAATTCATGATATGTATTTTCTTTGTATTTCTAGAAGTGTTTTTAGTGGTCAGGTCATGAACAGCTCTTTCCACGTACTGTGTGTCTCTGTCACTGGTGGTGTGAAGGTGTAAGGTGTAGAGGTAAATGCTGGAATGACATTTGTTCACGTTTATCTTTCCAGGTTCAGAAATCTTTACAGGTAAGTATCTAATTTGGATCAAACAGAAACAGGCTGACATGATATGTGATGTCTGCAAACACATTTTTATTCATTATTAATATTCCATCAAGTGCAGAAGCAGTTATAAGTACAAACTTTTGTATTGTTGTCTTTGGACATTTGCATTGCCTATACTTTTAAAACTAATAAAATCAATTTCATTAACCATATTCATGAAGCACAAGATGCATTACTGGTGTTGCTTGTAGGCAAGAAGCTGCATGATTTGCCTCCTGTTGAAAAAACAATTGAAGATGTTCAAAATAACTCATAATTATTATATATATGCAATAATGCATATGTGCATACGCGTTTTGACACACACTGGCATATACATACAGTAAAACATTAAAATCCTTTGGTTACAGCTCTATCCTTTCATAACATACAGTATAGTTGTGCATTAGAGCAGATTTAACTAGAAAATGAGTCATTCGATACAAGCTGCCAATAAAATAAAGTACAGTAAATAGTAAAGATGGAAACCTCCATTTGACCACAAAATATTATGCTTACTTTAAATCACGTTGATGATAGTGTGCACAGAAACTTACTTTCATTTCTAGAGGAAATCTTTTCTTTGCATAGGTTTCACATTAGGTCTGGAAAGAGTTGAATCTGAAATGAATTTTAAAAAGACAGCAAAATCTGAAAAAGTTGTGCTTAAAAGTGAACATACAGTACATATAATTTAATCATTCCAGGTTCACTGTATGTCTGTACACTTCTATTTTGTCAGTAGGGTGATAGATACAGTAGTATGATGAGAGAGTAGTGTTGGTAGGTGGGTAGGCTAGTGGGTAGCCAGGTTAATCAGTAGGAAGGTGAAGATTAGTAGAAAGGTGAGAAGGTCGGTAGTTCAGAGGGAATATACAGAAGGAACACAGATAGAAAACTAAGTAGTAACAGGCTAGATGGGTTAAAAGGTACATACTGCAGCGATAAAGACGGTTCACCCGAAGGATGTCAACAGGACTCATCTGGACGGCCCTGCCAATGGCTACATTGTTGTCGGGGATGGGAATAATGGTTGGCTCCCTGTTCCTAGAGAAGGCAAACCTGTGGTGCAAACAGGCAGTAGTGAAGAGGAGTTTAAAATGGTAAATGGACTGTACTTGTATAGCGCCTTTCTAGTCATCCGACCACTCAAAGCACTTTTTAACACTACGAGTCAATTCACCCATTCACACACATTCATACACTGAATGGGTACAGGGGCTACCATACAAGGTCCCAACCTGCCCATCAGAGGAAATCTAACCATTCGCACACATTCATACACTGATGGCACAGCCATCAGGAGCAATTTGGGGTTCAGTATCTTGCCCAAGGATACTTTGACATGCGGACTAAAGAAGTCGGGAATCGAACCGCCAATCTTCCGATTAGTAGACGACCCGCTCTACCTCCTGAGCCACAGCCGCCAAATGTACACCTATAACCATTTTCTGTTTTAATAACTGCTCAGATCTTGTTCAATAGGAACCAGTAGTTCATTCCTGTAGAGCTGAGTGACCACTGATGTACAGTATGGGAGGATTAAAGCTGCTTTAAGAATCTTTTCACCACTTGGTGGCAGAAAAACTCAACAAGCTGAAAACATAATAATATAATGTAATCTGATATATCATCACCTTATAAAGTTGGTCAGGCTAACATGCCTATATACACATATAGCAGACACAGAACACTATTAGCATTGATTTTGATAAGTGCTGTGTCCACTTGAATAATGTAAATCCACTATTCTCTTTTTAGCTGGTTTGGTCTCCACCTGAGAAACTGCTGAGGAAAATATCTCTTCATCAGCTAGTCTAGTGAACATAGCTAAAAGGAGGGTGAGTATTGGACATTCAAATGCTGATGTCACTCCATGTCTGCTGGATGTGTAAATAAGCAAGTTCACCACAACAACTTCACAAGGTGATCTTATGCCATTTGTTTTTACAGCTTGTTGCTCTGCCTCCGTTGGCCAAAAAATAAATTAAGTTGAAAATAATTTTAATTTTTAAGTTTTTTAAAATGGAACTGAATTAGTACAAAAAACTAGGCTAACAAGTTTTTAGCAGGCACTTAAAGGTCAAGTTCACTTTTTTTTCAAGCCTGTCTTAAAACAATATTCACATTCCCATTTGTACATAGAAATAGAAATATTTGGATGCTGTAATCATTTCTCTTGTCTATACTGGCCATGAAGAGATGCCCCTCTAATATGATTCTAATGTAAGTGATGAAGTACAAAATCCTCAGGCCTTGAAGCTAATAAGAGGCTTCAACAATCTGATAGATGAATCAATGGAGTATCAAACTTCCAAAATTATCATCATTTTAGTACAAAATTTTGAAGTAAATGATGTATAATGACTAAATTTTTCCATCTCTGTCTGCTCAAACCTCATATTGGCTTCAGCTGAGTTAGAATGGATATTTGCATAGAACAGGGACTGTATATTTTTCCCTCATCTCTTTCATTGGAATTGCATTAGGAGGGGATCTCCTCATGGCTAGTAAGGAGAGAACAAATGAAGGACAGAGTCCAGTAACTCTTGCAACATACATATCGGTATGTGAGTATTGTTCTAATACAGACTTAAAAAAATGAAAAGCTGTCTTTTAAAAATGGTTTGTCATGTTATAATTACATGATTTAACTTTTGCATAATTATACTGTTCAGTGAGTGAACTATGAGAGCTACCTTCCATAGTGCATGACAGAGTTGTAGTCATAGGGAGTGCCAAGGTTCCTTGTCCGGATCTTCCTGAAATTGTGCTCCTGTCCTGCAGGGGAATCACACAAGTCATTCACATTTGGTCTCTGTTTGATTACAGTTTGCCAGTCAAACTGGCTGAAAAGTGCTGTGAGTGAAAAGCGTGAATATCTATATCTACAAGAAACTACATAAATGTCACTATTTCTGTACAAATGGTTGCTCATTCAAGAGGTCTTGATAAGCACATGATTCACACCTTGAGCTACTTTATACCTGCTGATATTAATTGATAATGTCAAGTCATTTATTTTTAAGTGGTAAAGGTCAGTTGTATTAATTGCAATACCCTGTTTTTGTTTTTTGTTTTTTGCTGCAAAAGCATTATTAAAGTCATAGTCATATTCTACATAATGAAAATCTTTTTCAAATTGTTGGTCAAGACTGTGATTGTAACGTGACCCACCAGGAATGACGTTCTGGAGGAGGATTCGAACATGCTGGTCCCTGTCGGACCGAGTCTGCTCATGGTTGAAGCCCAGGGCGTGCAGCAGCTCATGTTGGACGATCTGTCGGAAAACACACCCCCGACGTCTCAATGACACTGTCTGGCCATTACCACGACGCCCAATAAATGAGAAACATCTGAAACAGAGCAGTAGAAAACTTTCAAACTGTAAAAGAGCCTTAGAGTTCCCTCAAAAATATCCCACATCACGTCCTTTGACCTGAGACACACCATGTTTGTTGACAAGCTGTGGTGTAAGACCCTGGGTGTAAATGGCCTCTATCAGTGCATTCAGGCATGCGAATGTGATATAGTGCATTGTGTGGTCCATACCCTGAGAGAGACTGGATGTCCACAAAGTCCTGCTGTCCATTTAAGGGGGTGAAGCGGATGCAGGTGGACTCGGCAAATGACTCCAGACCTTGCATGATAGTTTCTCTCTCTCTGCGGGCTTGACAGAAAAAAAAAAACATTTATGATCAGTTTAGTTGGTTTTATTGTCTTAATCTTGATGGGCAACAAGTCAAAAAGTGATTCGTTCTGCCACCGTTTTAAAAAGGGGACTGTGTAATTTTAACAGTAGCCACTGTAGCAAAAATGGGGCAGTTACTAAAGGTGTAAATAACAAATCACTTTGCTGATTTGAATCATTTCCTTCAGTTCAAAGATTTGTAGTCACTGACTATGTAAATGCAATTCAGTACATACAACAGTAACTTGATGCATCGCTGTTCAAATGAACTTGAGTACATATAACAGTAAGTGAAAGCAAACTCACTCAATAATGTCTGTTATACAGCAATATCCATTGAAGGTTTGCCAACATCAGCCACCATAAGCTAACGGTCATACCAAGAGAATTAAGACTGTAGCAGCAAAACCCTGAGTGTACTGAATTGAGCGAGGATGCGTTATATATTGCTCATCCATCTTTCACAAAACTGAAGTTGTGCCTTCAAAAGCTAGATGTTTAGTGAGACTTACAGTACTGGTTGGAGATGCGGAAAGGTACATAGACGTTGCCGTCAGTGGCTTTAGGCCACAGGCAGCCTCGTGCGGTGCAGGGATCAGCGTTCCCTAGATCTGTTGGCATTGCTATGTCTCCAAACATCACTAGAGGTTCATCAAGGTTCTTTCCTGTAAAATGACATGATGATGGTTGAGAAAAAGTTTTCATCTTCTTTTTTGTTGTACTGCATTTCATTAGGGGCAGGTCTTAGTCTAGTATAAGCTCTCCTTCTCCACTGAAAGTTTCACACACTTTCATGTAATATACTGTAAGGCAGCATTATGTAATCTCAGTTTAGATGTAAAATGATTGTCTTGTTCTTTGCATTCTTTGCTAAAATGATAGATTCACCAAAGATGAGGTTTTACCATATTTTATGAGATCTGTACTGCATAACACAAAACAGCTGCAGTGGAGATGAACATACCGAGATTGGCATTGGCCTTCTCTAACAGTGTGGAGACACTGAAATCATCATCCTCAATGGTGTTGCCTGCGGAATAGAAACAGTTTGTTCATGTAATTTGATGTAACTTAATGAATTGCAACATTTTTACATGAACACCATATATTTACATAAAGCAAATAAATTTTACTTTATGAAACGTAGGCATGTCTTACCAGAGGATTCATCACTCTTTTCAAATGAAGCCTGTAATAGGACACAGAGTTAGAAAGGTTGGTCCAATGCAATTGAATTGATGTGGTGCCACTGTGGTCTTGTCTGAATTAAATATTATCTTCTGTGTAAGTTCAGATAGTCAGTGTGATTCCCGCAGACTTCAATTTCAGAGGCTGCCATTGGACAAACATTTGCATTTAGGACCACAATGGAATACAATCTAAAAACTACAAGTATGAATTGAAAGACAAAATCCTTTTCATTCTTTACAATTATCAAACATTCTTTTTCTGACCATATTAATATAAAGATGTCCGTTGATGCTTACCTGTATAGTAAAACTCTGGACAGAGCAGAGGAGGACGCTGAGGACGGCAGTCTGGAGGATCATGGCTGGTTATAGGACAGCAGCAGCAGACCAAGAAGACGCCCGGGAAGACAGAAGATCTCAAGCTTATATTGGTGGAAAGTCAACTACCTCTCATCCAAATATGGTATGTTGCTCAATAACAGTAATGGAAGAGGTACTCAGATCCCTTACTTAAGTAAATGTACCAACACAACAATGTAAAAATACTCCATTACAAGTAAAAGTCTTGCTTTTAAAATCCTTCTTAAGTAAAAGTACATAAATATTATCAGCATTTTTTGACTTTTCTCTAATCTTTTCTTTTTCTGTTGTTAGGGCCTCAAACAATGAATGAAACAAAATAATCTGAGATTTTCAGAGGGAAAATATCTCTTTAGTGGAACTGCTAGGAGCCACAACTAAACACACACTTTTTTATAAGGGGTAACATGCCAAAAAGGTTGGGAAACATTGTTTTTTTCTTTAACAATGCATTGTATTTTATAAGTTTATCATATATTTTTTTAATGTACAATTTTAAGTAACAAGTGACTAAAGCTCAAATAAGTCAAATAAATGTACTGGAGTAAAATGTACAATAGTTCTGTTATATGTATAAAGTGGCGTATACTTGAATAAAGTACAGTACTTGAGTAAATGTACTTAGTTACATTCCACCACTGCTCAACAGACTTATTGACAAATTCAGCTCAAGTGGAAGTGGTTGTTATTGCTGGAATCAGACTGTGGCTTGTGTAGGATGTGGGTTAGTTTTGTTGCCAGGCAGAAAAGCGTACAGATTTTAGCTGTAAATTTTACTTAAGTAAAAGTGGCAATATAAAATACTGTGAAAATACTCCATTACAATAAAAAGTCATGCACTGCAAAAGTTATTTCAGTAAAAGTATGCAAGTATTATGAGCACAATGTACTTTAAAGTATTAAAAGCAAATGTTCTCATTAGGTCAAAGAGGCCCTGTCAGTGGTATCATATATTATATTATTGATGCATTAACTTGTAAGCAACATTTTAATAAAATGAAACTTCCTCATGGATGGACATATCTCAGTTTGGAAAATCAAACCTGAGAATATATATAAAAAGCCTATTAATAGCTCACAATGCCTTCCAAATTAACAGGACATTAGATAACAGAAACACTTGGACATTGAGTTTGGACTGCCTCAATGATGCATAGCTTTTAATAATTAAAGATACCAATTTTAAACTTATATAAAATTATAATAAAGGCTTCAGTTTTATTTAGACATTTATTTATTTAGTAATCTAACAATCTGGATGATGAATAATTCATTCACCTGACAGCGCTCAGTGATTTATATGGTGTTGCACTGAAGCTAAATTCAACAAAACACAGTTTCATCTAAAAATTACAATGTCAAATGTAAAAATATTTATTAGGAGGTTATTTCTGCAATACTTTATTTTAGTTACTATGACTCTATCAGTGAACAAGCCTTTGGAGTAGGGAGGGTCTGTAAAAACATGCAACACACAACCAAACTAAGCTGCACAAAGCGGCTGCACAGCAACACACATAACATGAGCGTGAATTACATCTTCATGTTTATGTTATTGCATTAAGGTCTTCACATTTACACAACCCCTCTGTTGTAAAAAACAGAAGTGTAGAGTTGCAAGATGATGTGTTGTACAATGTACAACTTAATTGTGGGAACGGTTGCACTGTGTGTTTGGTTTACAACACAATCTTGCAAAATCTTGTAAGAACAGGAACAATGATTAAGGGGAACCTAATAAACACAGATTGAACATATGGTTTCTAATCAGAAGATTGGCGTTTGATTCCTGGCTCCTCCAGTCCACATGTTGAAGTGTCCTTGGGCAAGATACTGAACCCCAAATTGCTGTGTGTGAATGGGTGAATTGACTTGTAGTGTTAAAAGCGCTTTGAGTGGTCAGGTGACTAGAAAGGCGCTATACAAGTACAGTCCATTTACCAATGAATCACCTGGATTTTTGCTTTTGTATCATGTAATGGACTTAATGGACTGCCTTAATGGAAACAATGGGAATGGAATGAGAATGTTGCTGCGTTTTCTCTTCTTTTCTTCTCCACTTGTGTTCGTAGTGTTCTTACTGGGTCTTGTTGCAATTTGACAAAGTTCCAGTTAGGGTAGCCACAAGCTTGTAGAGCTTCCTTAAGGTGCTCATTCTCTTTGGCCTTGGTACTTGTACTGGTGATGCAGGGTTTTGATAACCCTCAGCTTGGTGAGAGTCAAAGATGTGTGTGTGTGTCTGTGTGTGTGTGTGTGTGTGTTGGGGGAGTGGGGTTTGTAATGGAGCTAATGTCAAGGCTTCTGTCCGCTTCAAAGTCAACTGCACAGTCCAAGAAAGCTTTTGTTTGGGCCTTTGTCAAAACAGCACCAATATCAGTGAAATCCACAAAAAATGTGATGGTGATATGTTACAAAGCCACTGAATTTCTACTGGATACAAGTCCAACAAAATAATTTTCAGGGTCCTAAACATACAGTAATCTTGGTGCATTTCATGATTATGCTGTATGGTAAAAAACTGTGGCAAAAGGAATGAGGTTCACTGAAAAATTTTACAGGGAAATGTGACAATCAATGTTTTTTTTAAACAAACAAAGAACAAGTGGTTCATATACGTTAATTCAACAATATTTTGCAAAACAAGCATGAACTATGTTTAAAATCAGTGAAAGAAAGATAATGAATTAACATTCTAATTTATATTTTATTACAGGTACCTCCTTATGCATATACAAAGTACAAAAAAGTAAGAATAAATACTTCAAATGACCAGAGGATCTCCCATTTTGAATGCATGGCTCTTGTCACAGAAATAGTGCCATTCATACAGTTCAGGTTTCAAAGGTCCACTGGGTTTTATGTCATTTTTTGACATTATAAATCAAACTGCTGCAGGCAGTGGATCACTTCTACAGTGTTGAGTTTATGCAGCCCAGACTGCTGCAACAACTTCTCATCACATTGCACAGATGAGGAAGAGAAATTTCAAAACAGAGGTAGTGTGGCTTGGTGTTGTGACATGTCTATTGATGTAAGAAGTGACAAATGTCTCAGTGTTGCATTATTGTTTTCTGCAATCCACATGCTGATTTGTCTCAGGTTTACCTGTGGGTAAGTCTCTAAAACTAAACATCTTATCAGGAAAGACTGATCAATGACTTGATTTATCATCAGGCCAGCTAAATGAACAGATTATCTGAATCAGACAGAGCAATGAGGGCAGTTATTACAATTTCCTTGTGTCACTTTATGAGAACATTAAAACACAATCAATTCAATTATTCTGGTTGTAGAGAATGAAAAATAATTGAATCTACACAAACTTCTAAGGTTTGTGTTGTGTATCAGAGAAATCAAGCTAATTCTAATCAGATGTGTAAAACCTCTACACAACCTTATATTTCATAAGATCTACCAGTTACATACTGGTATACCACTGACATTCCACTACACCAGGACATTGTAGTCTAATTCTTGTCTTTGCTCCTCTTAATTAATATTACTGCTTTGGAAATAAATGCAGGCTTTTGGTATTTAGGCCTGTATTATATACATAATATTTAATGCACATCATAAAGTCCAGTTTGTGTCTGAAATAGTATAGTATATAGCCAGCAAATGGCAGCGAAGGAACAAGAATAATGAATGTTTCCATTAAGTGCAGGAGATTCCTGAGACTTATATACTGACATTCAATATATTAAAGAAAAACTGAAATAGGTTAGGTTATGATGAAGATCATATCATCTATATAAAACCAATTTCTTACCTGTTTTTCCCACCTACACTTACCTATTTGGTTTAACTTTCATCGTAACCCTGATGATTAATTTAAATTCATTTTATTCAAAATAATCCACTTTATTCCTCCTACCACCACACTTTGAAAAAGCATGAATTCCCACAGTATTTACACACCTACAAAGCTGTGGCAAGCTCCAATATCAAACATAACACTGCATACTGGCAAAGTGTGCATTTCCCACGTGTAAATTCCAATGTATGATTCTTTGGGTTTCTCAGATAAACTATATTTGGGCTTACCGACTCAGGTGAACATGTATAAAAACCTGGTGCCAAACCTCAGCTGCACATAGAGGATCCAAGGTGAGTTCAGCTGCAAATCACTGCAGCAGAATGTAACAGAAACGTGTGCACTTTCTCTCAGTGTATGAACATTTATCTATCAGCTTTTTGGTTCAAATATTGTTTGTTGTTCTATTTCTTTCCTCTGAGTGGAAGCTGTAGCTGATTCCTGTCTGTTCCTGCAGGTCTGTTAGGATGGCTCACATATCTGTTTTCAGGTTCTCAGCCTTGGCTCTGCTGCTGCTGTCTGCCTGCTGTTGGGCCAACAATCAGGTAGGATCATACTGTAAGAGGAACAATTGAAAATGACTTTTGCTCCATATTCACAACAATTCTAGGAGATTCATCTGAGCATTTATTCACACCTCAATTGATTTTTTGTTTACTAATAAATAAAAATAGGTCATTTTGTGGCACAAACCAGATTTACATATGCTTGTACAGGAGAGAGGCTGAGAGAGGATTTGACCATATGAACGATATTTCTGTGCAACACTTAAGTTTACATGATACTGTATAAACTAAAACGTGTATCTCTCAGCTTGTTTTCTTTATAACTCAGACAGTTTTAATGTGTCACTTTAAGACTCAGTATTTGGTTCTGTGGCTGAAGAGTTTTATTAGCTTTTAGCTGTTATTTCATGTCATGTGTTTCTCTTAATTTCTAATACATGTTTGTTTTTTTCTTCTCCAATCCCTCCCCGGAACCTGCAGGCAGGTATGTAATCTATTCTAATTGTATTAATGTTGTATTGTCCCGGATTGTAACTAATGTGTCAAAGTGAAATGGTGTTGTTGTTAATGTCACTGGGCAGAGGACCTTGCAGAGGAGGACTTAGGAGAGCTTTCTGTCTCTGAACTTCTGGAAAGAGCCAACAGTAATCTGAGTGAGTGTGAGCTGCTGCAGTCTCCATGTTCCTCATCTTCTTCTAAATATTATCAGTGGCAGCTCAACAGGTTTTAAACAGGCTGTTTGATGTGTTTCAGTCCGTTCCCAAGATGAACCCATCCTGACTGGAGGAGACATCGCCATCGACAGCGAGGCCGAAAGGAACGCCGACCCCTGCACCAGCCGAGGCTGCATGTGGGGCAAGTTTACTGATGGGAGGGTCTACATTCCTTATTACATCACCAATCACTTCTGTAAGTGTCAGACGGAGGCCCATGCGGCCCAAATATATACTCAGACTAATAGCAATCTGTAGAATCAGACTTTCTTTTTCAGGTCCCCATCATGGCATATAATTTTTGAAAGAAGTTTTTGTCTGACATATGAAAAGCTAAGCTGAGAAGCTAATAGCCTGGCTAAAATCAACACCCTTAGGCATTTAGCTTTACTTGGTCTGGTATGACCAGTAGCTTATGTTGGCTAATGTTAGCAAAACTTTGATAGATATTCTGTGTAACTGACAATTTGCTGATTTTATGACTCCTCTCTTGTGTGCTATTGTTACACTATGTTTTACCTTTTACCATTATCCAGTAGTTGTTACTTGTGGTCACAGTGATCATTGTTTAGCAAAAGTCATTTAGTCTTACTTTAACATGTCGGGAGATGCTTTCTATTCATTTTCACTCATCAGGAATTTATTTCCTCCATGGCAGCAAAACCCATGAGCCGTCAGAAACTCCTTTAAGTTAAACTGGACTCACTAAACAGTCTGAGGGCTGACTAACTCTAAAACACTAGAAACTAGAAACTTGCCAGTCTAGCAACATTGAGGCTACAATCTGTAATGCAACACTCTCTGTAGAGGCTGTTACACTAGTACTCTCTCCATTCAAAAAGAATATCTGCTGTTTTGAATATGTAATTGTCTTGAATATAATATGAATGTATTATTGTAATTTCTAGAAAAGAAATACTGTCTTTTATTGGGGCCAGTATGGTACAGTACTCTGTTTTTCTTGTGCTGTGAGATGGTAAAAAGCTAAATGATGTGTGGTGTCGTCCTGCCAGCCTCCCGTGAGAAGGCCATCATCACCCGTGGACTGGAGTCCTTCTCTTCCTTCTCCTGCATCCGCTTCAGGCCCAGCAGAAGCAGCGACCGCGACTGGCTGAGCATTGAGTCCCAGAACGGGTAGGAAACTGATACCAATGAACAGTTTGAGTTGAAAGCTTTTATCAGCGCTCTTCAACTTTTCTCTGATCCTGTCCAGCTGCTACTCCTACGTTGGCCGTCGTGGTGGTAAGCAGGTGGTGTCTCTGGCCCGTAGTGGATGCCTTTACCATGGGACCGTCCAGCATGAACTGCTCCACGCTTTGGGATTCAACCATGAACAGACCCGCTCTGACAGGGACAACCACATCAGAGTCCTGCTGCAAAACGTCCAGTCTGGTAATGGAGCTCTTTACTGATATTTAGGGTGTCATCTTAGAACCAAGTGAGCTGCAGACAAGTACATTCAAATAGATTCACAAAAAGGCCTGATTATATATTTCATTGCTAAACTTTGGGAACAAGTACACTGATAATACAACCCTTTAGTAAACAAGAACGTTGATATTGGACAGTTTTGCAAAACCCCAGATTACGTTTTGTGACAACTCTTTCTAATTAGCAAATGTCAGCATGTTAACATGCTAAACTAAGATGGTTACCATGGTAAACCATCTTTTGCTAACATATTCGTTCATTTACTTAAGCAAAATTTTGAATGCAGAACTTTTACACAATGGATTTTTTTTTTCAAACTGGTGTTAAAAGTTGTTTGACAAGACCAAGTTTCTTCCTCTCATCATGACTGTTGAGCTCAGAAACTCCACAAAAATATACTTATGGTTAAAAAAATAAGCTGTAAGTAAGCTCACTGTGGTTTTCTGGGTAAAAAAATCAACACTGAACTATTTAGCTCTGCAATAAATCTGTAAGTGTGGTGACTTTCTGGTGCCTCCTAGTGGGCAAATAGATCCTGAACAGCATAGTGATGGGGGGGCATACAATGTGTAAAGGGACACAAATGTTGGCACAACGTTTACATGAAGAGGAAACTCATTGTTTGACTGTGGTTTTCTGAATATAAACCATTAACACTGAACTGTTTAGCTCTGCAGCTAACTGGGATCCCTCTGCAGCAGCTGGACTTCTTTCTGAATTCAAATGAAACAAAGATGAACTTTCTTCCCTTCGTGCTTCTTTTAGGAATGGAGCACAACTTCAGGAAGATTGCCACCCTCAACCAGGGCACTCCCTACGATTACAACTCTGTCATGCAGTACCACAGGTGAAAACAACTGGCTTCACTATGAATATCCAGCACACATGCAAATGCCCACTCCAGCCCTGCTGTGTGTCATCATACACGGGTGTGTTGTGTGCACAGGATGTGCTGTGGTTCAGTCTAACTGCTGTGTGTTCTGCTGTAGGTATGCCTTCTCCAAGAACAACCAGCCCACCATGGTCCCCATCCCTAACTCCAACGTGAACTTCTGAACTTCAAAATGCATTTTAGACCAAAATCACAAAATGAGGACTGTAGATTTTGATTGATTTTGATCAGAACCAAATTAAACAGCAGTTTATTGACCTGTGGCCACCAGGGGGCCACATGAACAATGCACTGTTTGGGAGGCTTCAGACAGAATGCTACGACCTGTGAGCATGCAAGGCAAGGGTCACGTGACTGACAGTAGTAGCCAACAGTATCTGCTGCTGTTGTAATGTTATCTAATAGACCACACTGACTGTGGCCCTGTTCACACCTGGCATTACCATACATCTGGGTGATCTGATCACAAGTGGACAGCTCTAAGTATGTCAGTTCACGCCTGGCATTAGAATGCGTCTCCACACACGTCTTGATGGATCTCTCTTCTTGGATTTTGGATCTCACTTGCCCACTCTACATGCAAATAAACCAGTACATCATTTCTTTTGAAAAGACCAAATGCGTTGTTGTTTTTAACCGGTGTGAGACAGCAATGCACCTCCCGTGCCTAGTCTGCTGGAAATTAAAAGAGGAAGAAGAAGAAGTTTGCAAAGACCTTGGCACACGGGCAAATCAAAACTCCCAAATGGAAATCAGACAGTGTGTTTCGTGTGTGCTCAATCCACGAGAATCCATTTTGCCTGTTGTTGTGGCTTCTTCTTCTTGTTTTGCACTTTAATATGATACCATTTGCGCACGAATGAGTATGTACTTCTGCTTAAGCAAAAGGATGTCAGTTGAGTAGGCAGTCTTTCAAGGTGGCCTAGGACACATTGCATACACACTGCTAAAAGAATGTGGCCACCTCCAAATGTGGTCTGAGCGATCAGATCTCAGTGTGTCCTCAATGCGTCTTGGGTGCGTTCACACCTGTACTCAGAGCTGTCCACTTGTGATTGATCCCCCACGACGAATTTTAATGCCAGGTGTAAACAGGGCCTGTGGTTTTGATAATATTGTTTTGTGAATTCATATTCATAAAAATGCTAGACCGGACACAATTCAGTAGAACTGATTATTGAAAATGAAGTGTTTTGACTCCCAATGACAATGGCATTGAGCTGACAGACCCACTAATGAATTTGAGGGTAAATTCTGTTGGTACAACTATAATACAGAAATTGAAAAGTAACTTGAAGGGATCCTTAAATGTGCTTTTGTAAATCTGAATTTACTAGAGGTCATGTTTGCATGAGTATTCATGATGGATATAATTTTTGGAAGGAGGTTAGCTTGCTATACATCTTTATTTTGTTTCTTTCATAATCATCATTTTTACATTCAGACATTTTGCATTGTTTGAACCACAATTAGTAAAGACTAAGGTGAAAGAATAAGGTGGTGAAGAAAGGTGAAGAGAATAAGTTTTTCTCTTTGCTGCAGAGCTTTACTCATTTTTCAACGATAGTTGTGTTATGCAGTCCTTCACTGACTACTTTTTTCTACACTACAAGCAGACAAGCTAGCAAGGTTGCCAAAAGCTTGTCTCCATGTATTACAGTTAAACTGTATCCACAATACCACAGAAGACCAAATATACTCACAATTGTGATGTTTAATATTATTAGTAGAAAAAGAATGAAAAGAGATTTTCAGCACTGAAATAAAATAAGACGTAAATGATCTCTGGGGAGAAATTCATATGTCACAGCACAAGAACAAGTTACAGAGAAATAAACCAGATAAAAAAAGCTTTGGGATAAGACAGTGACTTGTGAGCCAGATCCTACATATGTATAGTAATGGCAGAAACTTTTTCAAATTCAAATATGAGGCCAAGAGTAAAACTCTTCTGATATTAGAAATGTTAAAAGAAAAAGCCTAAGATCAGATAATTCATTTAGGGTGATTAGAAGATGATGATGTGACCTGTCATCACAAGCCTGAGTACCTGATGAAGATCCATCTGTGGTTGAAACATGTAAAAGTCAAATACACAAAATTTTTTTTTTTCTGACCCATTTGTTGGTTTGTCCATAAATTTTGGTGCATGATAAGTATGGAATGCTGCATTTCAATGCATTAAAGTTCAAAATATTAAAAGAAGACATCATTGTTTGGCTGGATGAGGGTGTCAAACCAGTCAGACTGCATACCTTGATGGTGAAACTGTGACAGCATCCTGCACGGACAGTCGGTTAGACACATTTGATGGAAACTGAGTGATAACTGAAGCAGAAAGATCAGTCTCTGCACAGACATGGTCGACACAGAAGTGAACAGCTGAGTGAGGGATGTTCATGGGAAAAAGTTCAGTAAGTGGAGCTCTGGTTTGGGTTCTTTTTATTAGAGGGAAACAGCTACTGTTTGTGAAAAATAAAAAAAAAGAACAATGAAAAATAATGAATTTTTTGTTTAGAAAAAGCATTTAATATATTGTTAAATTATTATTGTTGGGCAGTGTTTATTTGAAATGTAGTGTTTTTAAATAGTCTATTAAGGTTGTCGTCGTTGTCAAAACATTAAGGTGGATGGCTGAAAAATTACACCTGGATAAACCATTTTGTTGTTCACAGAACATGTAGCATGAAACAGCATAACTTCTGCTCTGCAGCGTGTTGCTTTCTGTTTACTGTCATGCTCACATTGCTCTCCTAAGATGCTCTGTGCCAACAAGTGTTCAACACTTTTTCATGTAGAAATCAAATGAAAAGATTGATTGGTGGTGGAGTCAGAGGTAATATTGCAGTGTACCTGTCTTTCTTTATTTTTTGGGGGCATTTTATGCTTTTATCAGATAGCAATAGCAGTGACATGACACAAAACAAGGGCCAGCAACCTAAATCTTAACTCCCAAATTAACCATGTGAGCATGTTAATCTATGGGGGATGAAGCAGATGACATACTACAGGACCTGTATCTTTATCCAATGTAGAGAGACAACAGTACAGCACAGTGGTAATAACGTGATCTCTTTCTGAACACATTATCTGGATAATGACATCTGATCCAGAGAACTTGGATCTCATTTGTGCCTGTATTGTGGTCAGATCTCAAAATGCAAATTAACCAGGCGGAGCTGGCAACTTGCCAACATAAATGGTGTGTCCCAGGTCAAGGAAACTGTTGCCACAAATGAACGTCATTCATTTCTAGATCACTCCTTGCAAGGGAAGATTTCTAACTACTGCTGCTACTTGTAGTTTTTGCAGGGCTTGCTTTAGCTGGCAGGAAGATGCGGAGCTCGGTGACCTTTTAACTTACTGGGCTGATTTTTTTCTAATCAATATGGTTACATCTGCTGAGATCTGATCACAATATGAGCCTGACCACCTCCAAATGATCGATCTGATCATATTCTGATCAAAATGCGTTCATTGTTCAGTGCATTTACACCTCCATTAACATGTGTTTTTCCTGATCCAGGTAATGTTGCCTGATACAGATCACATTTTAATGCCAGGTGTAAATGGGATATTAAAGACACCTTTGGGTCATACTTCGGGCCAAGAAAAAAATAACACATGAGATTGTAGACTCATCCCATTGCATTGCATGCCCTAGCTGAAAACTGCAGGGTTAATCAGAGGTGCAGATTTGTCAAACAAAAACCATATATCAGGTTTATGATAGACACTGGTGCTGATGTCATTTCAACACAGACATACGGTATAACACTAGTGCTGAGAGAAACCCCCATTTGGCTAAATCAGACAGACCACTATTTGGCCTTTTCTGTCTTAGGCATGTACAGGCAGTCACTATAAAGGAGAACAGTTAATTCAGAAGAATGTAATTTAAGACTTACACACAGCATTATCAGGCAGATCAGCTAAATGTCAAGCTGAACCTCATGTCCAGGGTAGAAAGCTTTGACAACTGTGATGGAACATTCCTACCCAAAGCTGTGCCATTGTCTATGCATTAAAGGTTCTATTTGTAAGAATTAGAAATTCCTTCTAATTAGTGACACCCGTGGCTGTTAAGTGAGCTGTACTCAACATCTTGCTGCTTGCAAGACTATTGCAGGTGACGTCTTTTTCCTCGCTTACACTTCTCATAATTACATAAAAGATCTCTAACGTTGTATTTTGCACCATGTACCTTCAAAGCATCTCTCACTCCCAGTCAGTCAGTCCCCCCTGCTGTATGTACATGCGCACGCTCACTCACACAGAAACACACCCACAGAAGCTCCTGCTGTGAGCCAATCCACACCAGCCAACCTGCAAAAATATGCGTTTATCAACCACCTGAACCTGACCCGACCTGCAAGCCACAAACTTTTTTTTACCAACCATCTTTATTAACACCTGTAGGCTCAGTGAGCTGTGCCTGCAGAGTCCACAGGTTGTTACAGACAACTGAGGAAGTTGGGGAATGTCTCATTTTTTAAGTTACGTTACAACTCGTTCACTCATTGGCAATAAAAAATGATTAACATGTAAATTGCTTCACAATTCTACATATAGACCTTTAATCCTATTATCCCCTAAATCTGCAAAATACACAACCTTCATAATTACTTTTGGACATTATTACTTCAACAGACTGCTTTTTGGCATTTTTCCAGCCCCTGAACATTTCCAATGGAGGATGTCAGTGGTCCTTGATGGGCTGCAGGGAGTAGCATGTCACACGGATGACATTCTCATTTGTTGACCAAAACCAGCACAACCCCAGACTTCAGACTGTGCAGCACAAGCACCAGGAAGCTGGTGCATGGAGAACACTGAACATGGAGAAGTGTGAGTTTGGCAGACGAGAAGTCTGGTCACATCCTGTGGGCAGACAGAGTAAATCCAGATCTGGGCAAGACAAAGACTGTCTTGAAAGAGCCATCTCAGACAGCTGAAGTTCACAGCTTTCTCTGGATCGTCAATCAGCTTGTAAAATTCATCCTAGGTCTGGTGGAGAAGGATACTAGACCTTGGATCTAGTGCTGGCACTCTATGATCCCAACCAAAAGCTGAAATTGTCCCCTGATGCATCATCATATAGACTTGGTGCAGTCCTCCTAAGGAGGGAGAGCAGTGGAGCCTGGTAGCATACAAAGGTGAGATATGAAAAGGTGGAGAAGGAGGCGCTGGTTCTGACATGGGGCTGCGAGTGATTCAACGACAGCCTCACTGGGAGATATTTTTCCTTATAAACTGACCACATGCAACTTGTTAGTTCATTAGATCATCAGGCACTAACCAAGCTTCCTCCCAGGATCCAGCAGTTTCGACTCATGAGGTACAGCTACTCCATCACCCACACTCCAGGTTAAACTGAAACCAAAGTGTAACCGAAGAGTGCAATGTCAGGTGGGACAGACAGGTGATGTCTGCATGTATTTATGCTACTTCACTGCACAGTTGTTATCAACCATTGGAAGTGGACAATATGTATTGGGGAGGATACTGCAGTGCACCATTAGTTGAAATGCTACTGACTCATGTTCCATTCTATTTTATGATTTAAAAACATCTCTCTCTCTCTCTCTCTCTCTCTCTCTCTCTCTCACGCACACACACACACACACACACACACACACACAGTCGTGTTTCCATCACATTACACTGACTTACATTAATTTCCTGGAGACTTGACTTCCATTCATAGTGAAACTCAAAGTGCTACAGTATTAATAACATAGAACACACAACATAAAGAAAATAGTAATAAGAGTTAAGATGAAAAAGCCTTTTTAAAAGAGTCTAGGGTCTGTGCTGCCCTCAGATGGTTAGGAAGCTGTTCCACAAGTGTGGTGCAGAGCAGAAGGCTCGATCCCCCATGGTGCGGAGCTTTGTACCAGAGGAGCAAGCTGCTGGCAGATCTGAGGGTGCAGGTGGAGGTTTGTGATATGATAAGTTCCTGTTGGTAGGGAGGCACATGTCCGTTGATGGATTTGTATGTGAGTAGCAGGACTTTGTAGTCAATTCTGAAAGAGTCAGGGAGCCAGTGCAATGAAAACAGAATTGGTGTTATATGTTTGTGTTTTCACACTCTCTTCAGGATCCTGGCAGTGCTGTTCTGAATGTACTGGAGCTTCTGGATGCTCCTGCCAGGGCTCCCTGTGAAGAGTGCATTGTAGTAGTCCAGTCTTGAGGAGATAAAGGCATGTACAAGTTTCTCTGCATCTGACAGGGTTAGAGAGGGACAGAGTTTAGAGATGTTTCTGAGATGGTAGAAAGAGGTTTTGCATAGATGTCTTATATGGTCATCAATTGTCAGTTGAGGGTCAAATCTAACACCATGATTACTGACTGAGGAGGAAAGGGGGATGTCCTGGCCATCAAAGGTGAGATGAGGTATGGGGGGTGACTGAATCTGGTGTGAAGTGCCAATAAGAAAAGCTTTACTTTTGCTGCTGTTTAACTGTTTAACTGTTTAACTTAAAAACTTAAAAAGTTGTGCTCACCCAGTCTTTTATCTCCTCAAGACAGGTACTGAGGCATAACCCCTAACCTTGACTTTAAACCAAGTCTTCATCCTAAAATTTAATGATTTATGTTATGGGAACTTTTTGTCTCCAAAAGGGAGGTGAGTCCCCACATGTGATCTGATGAACAGATTCATGTCCCCACAACATGAGGAATACTGGAATATCTGGCACACACACACACGCGCGCACACACACACACACACACACACACACACACACACACACACATACACACACACACACATACACACACACAAAGTAGAGTAATAAAGAAGGTGACCCTTATCATGTCAGGTCGTATTGTGCTGTAGTGATGCATGTTCCCAAACAAAATTACATTTTATCATATTATACCAAGTACCACACAGTACGCATAGAACTTTTGAAGGCCCCTGGTATGTGGAGCCCCGGGGCAGTTGCCTGCTTTGCCCAGCTGGTAATACGATCTGTGCAGAAAAGGGTAAAGCAGACAAAACTCTGCATATACTGTATATCGCAGCTCTAGAATTGTAACATAAAGCAGGGAAGATGTAACATAGTCATTATTTCAAACAGAAATGTCTTATAAACTTGTAAACTTCCTCTTTGGACAGACAAAGATGGCGGTCTGTGTGAGCACCAAGTCTAAACGTCATATTTGTGAAAATGCTTAAGTCCAAATTAATTGTTGCTTTTAACCAGGACAGTGTGATCTCTCCCTCTTCCCCTCTCTCTATAGTCTACTTTGTGTTATCAGCCAGGTTTCCTCCATCATGAAAAGGTATTGTAAACACTTCATAGATGACAGTGACTTATTTTTCATAATAAAACTTCTTGTTTATTATTTGTAATGATACAATAAAACAGAATAAACCTGTATTTATAGGGAATGTGAGGGTTTTGAGGTATTAGATGTATCATATTTGATCATTAATTTAGTTTTGTTTTCAGTATTGGCTGTGTACAAGTCTTAATCATCTCAGATAAAAACCATTCAACATTGATGTCTTGATCCTTTTCTTGTTGATAACTCCAGTGGTTTCTGGTTTCTCCAGCGGTTACTGCGGCTACAACACTAAATTAACTTCCCTCTCTTGTGATCACCCTCTCTGTGTACCAGGATCCAACAGAGAGCAGACTCCCCTGAACATGACCCCAGCTGTATGTCCATCAAGAGCATAAATTCTATAAGTGGCCTCATTGATTTTAAAGGTGGAACATCATCGCCAGAGCAGAAGTAAGCTGCTACTCACAGTAAAACATTCATTAGACTCAGTATGTACTAAAGCATTAAAACATCTAAACTTCTCAAGACTAGCCTGGTGTCTGTCAGGTATCAAGTTGGTTTTCCTAACCTTAAGGCCAGCACTGTTGACTGGCCCAACTGAAGTGAGGGTGAACTGGCACTGGCTTCTGCCTGCTGTCACATCATTGGTTCAGAAACCCCTGATCCTCACCGCTAGCAATTTCCAAGCAAGAATAGCTTTTGATGGGAACTCTGTAGTGAAATGGTTTATCCCAATATTGTTTCATCTCCCTCATTCATACTGGGACAATGGGCATGAGTTGTTTAGAGAGGATCTGTCTGACAAATATGTGGAATTTTTCCATCATATAAATCCCTCTCTTCTCCCTTTTCATCCTTCTCGTCCTCTCAATCACTATGCTCCTCCTCTGAGTTGAGGAGCTGGTCAGACAGAGGTGCAAACTCTGCATCAGGGTCTTCCACCATGTCTCTCCAGTTAGCGCTAGCCAAGGCTGGCGTTTCACTGGTATTGGAATGTTACCTTCTTGGCATTGGTACACCCAGAAGCGCTGCTCTAGAATTCTTACAATCATGGGGCTTCAGTGCTCTTGGGCGATGCCTGCATGCTTAACTCCCATACATGTGATGGGAAGTGGATAAGGGTCGTTCCCTGAGATGGTAATCCCACAAGGGAGTTATCTCAAATCTGTTGCTGTACCTGTTTCCCTGTTTCTGTTCGACCTGTTATCTGCTATCTGTCTCTTATCTGCCTGTTTTTGACCTGCCTACCTGCCTTGCCACTTTGTTTTGTTTTGTTTTTGTTTGGACTGACTGTAAACCTGTTTAATGGAACATTGATTAGGTTTCTATAACTACTTCTGCCTCAGTGTTTGCATGTGGGTCATCTATCATGTTGCCCAGTACACACCTGTGACACATGTCTAGCTTCGATCAGCAGAGGTTGCAAGTAGAAACTGCTTCCCTAGCTCTATCAAAAGTGAAAAAGGCACTTTCCAACTACTTCAAAGCTTTTATATGTAGTTACGAGTGTGAGTATGAGTGTGCTCAAACCTGGTAGCTTCACTATGAGGACAAGACTTTTGAGATCCTTTCTCAATTTACAACAATATGTGAACAAGAACAATCTGAGGTTCATGTTTCCATTATTAGAAAGAATTTGCTGTTCTGATCATCCCCTCTTCCGTTCAGGGTGGAGCCTGCTGGAGTTCAGTGGTTGAGACCAGGTCTGGGGAAGTGTAAGTAGTCACGTCCTACTGAGATTGATGATGTTATCACATGACTATGTGTCATTATGAAACTTTGTAGAAATTAGTGATCAAAAAATTAACAAATTATAGATTAATAACTCATTGTTTCTTGTTCTCTCCATTAGATTTCTGTGAACTCACACTGGATCCAGATACAGCAAACGGAAATCTGAAACTATCTGACAACAACACAAAAGTGACAACAGTGACAGAGAATCAGCCATATCCTGATGACAGAGAGAGGTTTCATAACTGGCCTCAGCTACTGTGTAGAAATTTTCTGACCTGTCGCTGTTACTGGGAGGTCGAGTGGGAAAAAGATGTACTTATAGCAATGGCTGACAGAGGAATCAGAAGAGGATGAGGAGACAGTGATAAATGCTGTTTTGGGGAGAATGATCTGTGCTGGAGTCTGAGCTGCTCCAATGGAGGTTACTCTGTCTGGCACAATAACAGAACAGCACTCATCCCTACCCCAGTCTCTTCTTCCTCCTCTGTCTCTGACAGAGTATCGGTGTATGTGGACTGTCCTGCTGGCACTATGTCCTTCTACAGAGTCTCCTCTGACACCCTGATCCACTTTCACCGCACATTTACCTTCCACTGCACATTCACTGAACCTCTCTATGCTGGGTTTGGGCTCTGGTTTGGTTCCTCAGTGTCTCTGTTCTCTGTGGGAGGGAGAGTCTCTGAAAAAGAGAAGGAATGAGGAGGTAAACGAAAAAAGAAGGAGGAAAGAGGAAAGTAGAGCAGCAGTAGGAAGAGCACGTGAGGAGAGAGGAGTGTAGGGAGGTAAGAAAGTGGTAGAGGAGAGATGAGTTAATGAGTTTCCCTTTACATTTATTAATTTGGCAGATGCTTTTGTTCAAATGGATTTTGGGTGTCTGCTGACTGAATCGAGTTGTCTAGTCATCGTTCATTCACAGATCGTGAACGAGAAGTGTCATAAACCTGAATGAGGGAGTTCACGTAGGTGGGTGCCATGCTAGTGGCCACTCTGTAGGTGAGCATTAGTGAGTAATGAGTTTAACTTGCTGGCAGCGCTGCCAGGAGGGCAGTAGTGAACTGCCTGTACAATGAGCTGAGTGGCATAGTATTCAGTCAGATAACACCTGATCTCTCTGATGTTACATAGTACGAAGCAACATGACCGTCTGACAGATGCAACACGCTCAGTCAAATTTAGTTGGTCTTCAATCACAATGCCCAGATTTTGACTTAGCCAGGGAGAGCAAGGTGGAACTGAGCTGGATAATACTGTCGTGCTAAACAGAAGGACTGGCTGGGTTCACCAGCAGGAGTTCAGTCTTAGATAGATGAGGTTTAAGATGGTGTGCCATCATTCATTTTGAGATATCAGTGAGGCAGGCTTAGACCCTGCACTGACAGTCGAGTCATGTGGCTGGAAGGGCAGATGAGTCGAGTTGAGCAGTAATGGAGGAGAGAAAGCAGTGGAGGAGGAAGAGGGAAAGACTGGGAGAGAAGGATGTTAAGTAGTAGAAGAGGAGGGAAACAGGAGGTAGATAATGGGAGAAGAGGATGTAGAGGAGGAGGAGAAGGTATGAATAAAGGAGGTAGAGAGCCAAATAAGGAGATTGAGAGGAAAAGGAACATGTAGAGAAATGACTGCACCCAGTGGTCAGAGTGGGTAAATACAACACATATATGCATACTGACAAAGATATTTACAGAATATTGCTGGGACTCTATAAACAATATAGCTGCTGCTGTTGTTGTTTGTAGTCATGACATCTGTATTGATTTGTGCATATGGTATTTCTCAACAATTTGAACTGATATTGGTACTGTCAGTGACACAACATTTCCCTTCATTCCTAAAACCGTTATTTATATCAGGTCAATTATATCTGTATTCATATTTAAACTCATCGCCAGAAAAATATGAAGCCTGCATCATGTAATGCATTTACAATACAATAGCATAGCATACAATAAATACAACTACAGATTGATGTATAAATACATTCTCTCTTTTCACTTAGGTCATTAATATGACAGATCATTTTTACTGTAAATATTAGTATGTAATTGTATCCCACCAGAAGTTGGTGTGTATCAAGAAAGTATATTTAGAATATATTCTGATTGTTGATGATTTAATAAATGTTTCATTTTTTGATTATTTGTTGTCCTTATAATCACCCCACTGTGTACAAAATCATCAATACCTGGAGAGCAAAATTCAGTTTTAATTTACATGAAGTAGAGCAGTAAAATGTTGCTTTGTTCAATTAAAAGTGGTGCATGCTGAGTTTGTAAGTCTATTCATTTTCCACGAGAAGCAAGTGGTTTGCTTCTCAAGGCAGTGTAGCTGACTTACTATAAAACATATTGTTTTTGGCATGAGACACCTGCTTTCAGGCTCCCCCTTTGCCCCCCCAAAATCTCATGCTAAACAAGAGGAAGCCACAAAGCAACTTCTCTGTATAGGTCAACTAGGTTTTCAGATCTGTCTCTGAGATTCCAGCCTCCTCCCCAATACAATTGCCTTGGACCAAGCAGTCAAGGCACAAGGAAACACAAGTTTAAATTTCAAAGTTGGGTTTATTTTCCCCCCAAAATTTGACAAATACAAATAAATTAAAGTAACTGAATTAATTGAGTTTTAGGGCCCTTAAAAATAGGTCAACAAAACATAACTTCTGAAAAATAAGGCTAACAAAGCAAGATGTTGACTCAACTAACAGACTTATCAGGATGAGACATGAGGGAAACATATATACTGGCTGATCAAACCAAAAACACACAAAGGGGAGGTCTCTCCTGATCTTTCCTTGCTACTGAATCCTTGCTTGAACTGGAAGTTGTTCCGGTCTACCATTTTGAAGGCTGTCTCAAAGCTTTTATTTCTGCTCTGAGGAGCAAGGAGCGAGGAGGGATCTCTGAGGAACCATGAGTGAGGATACATGAAAGCACCCTTTTTGGATATCAGTTATTGATTGGATGCTGCAGCTGATCAGACTGATCTGATACATCACTGCAGTTTTATACCAGAATGAAGACAGATTGAACTCTAGTGTATCACTCCGAAGTTTTATATTTTATTTGTTTTCTGATTCACCATCTAGTTAAAAATCTGCTAATTGTCAGTCTGATCAACAAAAAAAAACATAAACAACTTTCTTCATTTATTAGAAAGATGATCTGTTTGTGATCTGTTATTTCCCCCATTAACTTTTATTATGGATAAAATTAAAAGTAATTAAAGTAAGGGAGAGTAGGAGAGTCTGTCTGTCAGCAAGAAACACTTTTTAAACACATTTTATATTTTACATCATTTATCATCATTTCCATTAAGTGGGGGGACTAAGACACAAGGAAAAGATGCATGTGATGGAAACATGGATGCAATTAAGAGATTTGAGATGTACCCAATAACTACAACTCAACACAAAGAAACCCTGATCCCCACCCCATGCTGTCAGAGCTCTTGGTCTGGTCCTCTGCAACTAGGCTCCACCCTCAGCCCCATCTTTTGGTTTGGTCACACTGGTCTGATCAGTACACTAAATATCATGGATAGGCATTTCCAAGAAATCCAATTGATTTCTTTTTCATTTTGACAACTTATCTTGACTGAACGCATTGGTTTAGAGTCAGTCTGGTCACAGACGGGTCTGGGACTTCCCATCAGTCAGAACTGGAGTCCTTTTAGATGAGAGGCAGAATGTCTTAATTAATCTATAGCAAGTCTAGTTGCCTTTGATTTAGCACTTCTGGATATACTGATACCTGGATGACTGAGAATCTTCACAGTCACACTATGTTAAAGCTTTACAGAAATACTCTTACTATCAGTCAGCCAGCACCTCCTGCTTAATTTTCCTCAGGAAGTACAGTGTGATCTTCAGAAATGCCTCTCTATTGCTCCTCCTCTGCTCTTCCTCCTCACCATCCAACACATCCTCATCTTCCCTCTACAGCTCTAAGCATTCTGAGTAATCTGGACTCAGAGCTCTCTGGAACTTCCTCAGCTTGTTCTTCATAAAAGTGACAATGTTCTCCTCAAGCAGCTGGAACAGAATAATTTAAGAAATACTCAAAAAAAAAAAAAAAAAAATGATGGAACAAAACATCCAATCTACTGTGGACAGAATCCCCCTAAAAAGTGCAGCACAGTTACAATTATGAACAGAATAGAAGTAAAAGTTGTTGTATGTGTACAGACCACAAATATGAAGTCCAGATACTGCTGGGCAGACTGACCACTGGAAACCTCTGACCTATCCATGATCGACACTGTGGAGAAATCATGAGAATTAGCTCACGTTATATCTGTGCACATACAGAAACACAAGTTAAAGGTCCATTAAGTGATTTCTTTTTAATTTGGAAAATACACATTAGCACACATATACTGTAATGATCTATAGCATGTCATTTTACCATCATATTCCATCTTTTCATTGAGAATCAAGGGAAGAAAAAAATAAAATGAAAAATATTTTTAAGTACAATTTTTAAAGTAAAATCGTAATAAAAGTAAAATTTAAATAAAATCGAATCTTTTTAAAAATTTGTTTTGAAATTCTTATTATCTTATCATTTTCAACATATCTTATCAAACTCAAGTTTAAAAGAATCTATACCATTTCTAAAATGGTTTAGTTTTTAAACAGCCGTGTGATAAAGTCAAATTATAAAAATATGTAAAAAAAATATTGTGAAAATATTTTTGGTCATCTCACCCAGCCCTACTTTGCAGTCATGCTGCAGCATTGATGACCACCTCGCTGTAGACAGAACAAAGAACAGGACTGACACTTTCTACATTGTTGTGGACAAACGGCTCATCCCCTGTCATGGAACCAGCTCCCTACCTGTATTTGATGAACTGTTTAAATTCCACTTTGTGTTCAACCTGTCCTTTGTGTTTATAATATCAACATTGGAATAACAAGTGAGACCCCTAGAGTTTGTGAACTGCAGGCAAAACTTCTCAACTAGAAGTAAGGGATGTGAATTGTAAAATGCTTTGGTGTTTCATTTTTCAGGCCAGTCACTGGTATCTCAATTAAGAACTTGTAGTTCCTATCTCAGTTCAAGGTTGAGGCTTATTTGGGCACAAGTTTGTCAGTTTTCAATTTTCACTTGTTTCAGAACTAAGAAATGTGGCATACAGAATGTTTAGGTGTTTCATCTGTAAGGCCTTGCATGTGAGCAGCCAGTTACTCATTTCAGGCTCATTTGTGTGCAAGATAGCTTTCGGCATCAGTTTTCAACTTTCGGCATCAGCAGTTGTAACTGGCCAGATGTCTCAAGTTAAATGTTCAGATCAGATGTTCACAGTTAAGTGACAGAGATGAATTACATGAATTACTCTGAATGTTTAGACAACAATGGATCAACCATGTCTGAACTAGATACAAAGACAATTTGTGCTTCTGTCATTTCAAAACTCCAATCCAGTCGTGTTGCAAACTGTTTCAAATATTGTTTGCAAATTAGAAGAACTTGCTTGATCATATTTTGCAACCCTTAATTGATGACACGATGGACTTGATTTGCCAATCTTGGGTTTATGGCACCAAATGTCAAGTAACTGGGGACAATTTTGGGAGTCTTTGGTCGGTACTTCTATTGCCTTTGTTTGATTGAAAATGATGATGCCCAGAGTTTTTACAGTGAGGATGACCCCAAGATCATCTTGCAGGACAAAGACATTTTTGAATTGCATTGCAGCCAGTTGACATCTATCACCCATGGGTCCTCTGTCTTTGGTTTGAAATGAAATTCCACTTTTAAGTTTACAGTTCTTCCATATTTATAATAATTTTTACTTTGACATTATGCATGCTATTCTTGAAGGGGTATCTGTAACCTTTTTGGCTGGACTGCAACAGTGGCTTGGCTGGCTGAGTGTTGGAGTTTCCCCATTGGCTGTTGCTCTTTCAAAATGAATCAGCATGAACAGTTTTCTATTATGTCATCAGGGGGTGTTTACAGTGCTTCCACTCAGAGCCCTATTTGCATGGGACTAGTATAACCCCCTCACCCCCACACCTGTATTTTGTGCGGCGCATAAACATGGGATAAGCAAAGTCTGTGTTTTACTCGTATTTGCTGACATTACCCCCCTGGATATGCGTGACCTACATGAGAGGCTGCAAACTTTTACAGTCTTGTCTCTAAATGACCTGAATACATAACTGTAATGGAAACAGAGGACAGCGTGACGCACAGCGACTGTGTTTCCTGCTCCGAGCTCTCAGCTCTGGTGTTAAAGTCCCAGTGAAATGAAAAATACATTTTCCCAGTTTTAATCCTGTGTCCCCGTGTTAATTGTTCATTTATCTGTTGTTATATGTATATACATACACACACACACACATATATACATACATACATACATACATATATATATGTATGTATATGTATATGTAACAGCAAAAGTTTGAGGCATGAAAAGTAATAATCAAAAGAGAGGATGCTTTCAAAAATGATGCTATAAATAGTTTTTATTTATCAATTCGCTTCAAACAAACTGGAATAAACAGAAGAAACCTAAATGAAATCAAAATTTGGTGTAAGCACACTTTGCCTTTAAAACAGCAGCAGTTCTCCTCGGTACACCTGCACACAATTTTTCAAGGTACTTGGCAGTTCGGTTCTCTTGACAGAATAAACATTCCCTTTGCTGCATATTTGTGTCTGGTCTCGTCAGGTCAGGGTGGGTGTTTTTCTGCTGTGGATGGGGGGTGGGGGGGTTTGTTGGCAACAGTGTGTTGAATGTCCCACACTGATAAGAGCAGAGGAGTGTTTTTTTTCTTGTGACAGATGTTTCAAACTCAGACTGTAAGCTATCCAACACGCAGAGAGGGATACAGTTAAAATGCCGATCAGACAACCAGGACAGTTGACAGGATTTCAGAAATACTGAAGTCCAGATTGCCCCAGCACATCCCCAGCCCAGTCCCTAAAGAAACTTTTGACAGTTGACCAACTGTTTTTGTCATTGACAGTGACATTTACCATTTTTGTTTTTGTTACATTTGTAACAAGAAATAGTTCATATTTTATTTCTATTATCTCATTACACAATCTTCAAAGGTTCAAAGTTCTCTCCACACTGTCAGGAACATAATTCTGCTGTAAAAAGTACATATATTTCTTTATATACCGTACTGCGCAAAAGTTTTTACTTTTAGGCACTAAAAGTAAAGTTAGGATACTTTAAAAAATAATGCCATGAATAGTTTTTATTTATCAATTAACTTCATAGAAAGTACAGTACAAAGAAGAGACCTAAATGAAATCAATGTCTGGTGTAAGCATGCTTTGCTGGTCAAGCATGTTGAGATTAGGGCTCTGTGGGGGCCATACCATCTGTAGTTCTTGCACAGTACTGCATATACTGTGCAAGAACAATTACAACATGTGTAATTGTATATTCTAAACTCCTCCACAGCAGGGCCATAGCTGCCATTTAGGACACTGAAGATATGTCCTTGGTATGTGTTTTGGGGGAATCTGGGCAGTTTACCAACCTAGGGGCAGTAACTTCAACAAATTTAAAAAATATGAACATGTGGTGATTTTGATAAGCTGATTCCATTATTTTAAAATTCAGTAAATTTTAATAAACATGTAAACACAAGCAATATATGGCCAAAAGTATGTGGTTAAGAGAAATGTTGATTCACATGTCTTATTGTTTACCTTCGTCTTTTAAATTGTATTTCCTCTTCTGCTCATCTCCAGTCATAATTGATATTATTATTATTAAAGAAACTCAGCACTTTCTTTTGTAGTTGCATACAGAAAGGCAGTACTGTACACACCCACCGTCACACACCTGTGACAGATGCTATATTTCACATAGGTTGCAAAGTTGTTGTATATTAGTTCTTGGAAAATCTGGAACAGTATAAAAGTTCTCACTGGGCGTCAGCAAAACACTCATTCTCTCTTCAGGCTTTCAGGTAAGTACCCATCCTCCTTTACCACACTCCAGTTTACATGTGTCAAGTATTTACATGGCATTTACAGCCTCAGTCGAGCATGTTAGATTGACATGAGATAACACTTTTTCAATAAAGCCCACCTCTATAATGCATTATAAACATACTTATAATGTGTTATACTCTGCTTATAGCACTGTATAATTATAATTATAAGCACTCATAAATATTATAAAGCATTTTATAATGACTTATGAGGTCAAGTATCATAATACTTCATAATTGCTGGTTTTTCTGACATTTCTTTTGCAAGGATCATAATGTATTCTAATTCTCATAGTTGTAATACATTATAATCATTTATAATGCATTATAATCACTATTATAATGCGTTATAATGCGTCATAAGTTACTCTCAGTGGTCCTTGGGTGCTTTAAGTGAGGTAATGAAATTTCTGAGGTATAGGCAGATATAACACATTACAAGCTTGTTATAAGTCACTATAAGTGGTTTAAGCATAGTAAAAAAAAGTCATTAAATCTATGCAAGAACAACACAAAATTTTGTCAAATTAATTCATTTGTTTAACGGGTCATAACAGACAATGAATTGAGTGCTCCAGTTTGACACAACTTTTTGATGATGAACATATGAATGACGGACATTTACATTTCTCTAATATAATGTTTCCCCAAAACTCATTTTAAAGACTAAATTGACTCAAATTATAGATAATACCTGAAACTATTTCTACTTTATCTGTAGCCGTATATTTTACTTTTACATAAATGTTTGATCAACAAAAGACTCCTTAAAAAACATTGGTAAATGATAAGCAATTATAATGTATTACAACCATAACAATTATAATACACTATGAGCAAAAAGAGTCAGTGAGTGACCAGCAATTATGGTTTATATACAGTATATGGTTTAACAGTTATATGAATTTTCTCAGTATGAATCCTGTTTTGAATTCCTGTCTCTTATTACAGGTCTTATTACAGGTCTGTTGTAGCCATGTTGGTTTTCTCTTGGTCTGTTGTGGCCCTGCTGCTGGTGTCCTCTTCCTGGGCTGAGGTAAAAAAAATACCAGAAACCACCACATCTCACCTACAGGACTAAGGTCCAGGTCAAACAGAATTGGAATATTATAAATGTAAATGTTAATGTGGAAAAAGAGCCACAAAAAACATGTTATAGATTTTATTCTATTTGACTTTTACTGTTTTCAGGTTAAAACTACACTGTGTATGGAGGACAATAAAAATGAACAACTAGATAATCATACCATAATCAAATCTTAAAAAGTATTATATTTAAATGACAATGGATTGGAACTTAGAACTTGGGAAGAAAATAAAGCTTCCCTGGATATAAAAAAGAAGAAACTGTAAATGGTTTTACATAGATTCACTTGAATTAAATTAACTGAGGTTCCGGACTCTGTAAAGCTACAGTGAAAAAAAAATTGGCATTAGGTTAGGTTTAACAAAACAACCAAACTACTACTGTACTATAGGCTGAAAATTAACCCAGTCATTTTCAAAATGTAATGAATAATTACTAAATAAATATTCACATAAATAAACTGTGTACACTATACAAATGAGGCAACCAAAACTTTTAAAAATAATGAATTAAACTCAACTCATTATTTTAAAATGTGTTGTGGTGCACATACCTTCAGCCAGTCTTGAACAAGCAGACCAGAATATCAAAGCAATTCCAAATTAACCAACTAACTGCTGCTGTAAATTAACACAGTACACAGACACTAACTGTAACTAACCTCTGCTTTTATGTATCCTAACAGTTTTACTCAAGCTACTTATCTAGCCAGCTAACTAGCTAGGCTGGGCTGTGAACTTGGATTATTACTCAGCATCAAAGTGAAAACCTGGTGTTAGCTAACTTGAATTATGTATTACCTTCTACTGTATATTATATATTATATTGTGCTCTTCTTTTCCATGTCACTGTGGACGACTGTAGGAAGGTAAAAAACCTGGTTTATTTCTTATTTCCTTTTTATATGAAATATGTTATATTTGATGTCTGTATGTGAGCAGCAAAGTGGAATTCCATTTGTAGTGAAAGTGATTCTGATGTCACTAACATATCTGTTCAGAGTAATGATGTGCATACAATGTAATATAGACTGTGTTGTGCAGAGGTTGCTTCTATTGAGGAGGACACATCCAGGGAGCTTTCTGTGGGTGAACTGCTGAAAAGAGAGCCAACAGAGACCGCCGTAAGTAGAGCTTCCTATAATTTTAACCAAGTAGTTTTAGTTGCCTTTAGTTACCATTCTGAATTTTAAAAATGCTGTCACTGAACACAACATTTTATTTTACAACATGACACATAAAGTGAGACTATGTAACTTAAGCAGTTGTTACTGTAACCACAAGTGACAAATACAGGATAATAGTACATGCTAAAATATAGTGTAACAGTTGCACAGGAAGAATGATGAAGTCAACAAACTGATTGAGCAATATGCAGCAATGTCTATGTGTATTAGTACTAATGTAATGAATGAGTAAAGGGTATGTTTCCTTTTGAATTTGACTTTTTATTTGTAAGAGGAAAAATGTGCTATTTTCTTCTTCAAGATTTATATAGTCTCACTTTAAACACATGACTAAACAGTTGTACACAATACAGTGATAGCAGTGCAGTGTTTATTATCCGTTAAAGAGAAGACATATCTACCAGCATTTTTATCATACATTGAGAATATTTGGTTATCGGCAGAAGAATGATGGTACTACCATTTGCCTCAATGCATTTTTTCTGTCCAGCACTTTTTACTTTTCCACTATGGAAAAAAGCAGGCATCTTTAAATCTACAAATGATGAGAGCCCGTATCTAAATTTCTTCTAAAGGAAGGAATCTCTGTACGTATGTCCTTTGCGTATCTCTTGAACCGTTCATCCAACTCCACACTTGGCGGGCATATGGCTGGGCACCCAAGGGAGTGCAGTGTCAAATTTGTTGCATTTTGGACATGTGATACGTTTAATATTAATAAACTTTGAATAAACCAGCGATCAGCGATCTGCTCCGCTCTGTGCATGGGCGGGGCAGAACTTCAGGGCTCTGCCGATTGACTCCAGCATGTCAGAGAGACCAGAGACGAAGCGTGACATTAATTAGAGAAAAAGACTCAGACAGCGAAAACAGAGCTTTAATCAAGAATGGACTTATCCTGAGTCTAGATAGAAAACGTAGCGTTAGCAGCATGTTTAGCAGATCAGCAGCAGCAAGTCACTACACAGGAGGCATTCAGGTACATTGTTGAACGTAAGTCACACCCAAACTTTTGTTGGACTTGCAGACCCTGACATTGATGAGCCCACCCTGATCGGAGGTGACATTGCTATCAAGTCTGAGGTGGACAGAAACGCAGACCCCTGCACCTCCCGAGGCTGCCTGTGGTTGAAGTGGACTGATGGCAATGTCTACATCCCTTACTATATTGCCAACCACTACTGTAAGCACTAATGTCACGTATCATTGCATTTATAGTCACAGCTAAATTCAGATGGACTTGTATTTGTTTTTATGCTTATTTTAAGAAATAACTTATATAACCTATAACCTATATTTACATTTTTGTACATCCACATGGGATTGTTTCTTTATAACTTTAATAAGTTAAATACACACATTTGTGTCTAATAGAAAACAATTACCATTTACATCTAATCTAACTGTAAAAATCATTGTAATAATATGGCATATACTTTTTGATGCACTCTGCTATATAGATAGTAGTTACTTTACAAATTAAGATTTTACATACAAAACATTTGGTAAGCTCTACCTTGACCAACTACAACTATAAGGTATAAGGTATTTTTTCTATGTTGAGTACATCTTTTTATATAGCACATTTTCTGATAATATAATACACACAATATATTTTGTATGTAGGGCTTTAAGTTGACTCCACTTCAGCAGATTAATGTGAAAACAGCCTTCTAGTGTCAAACTCTGCACATACATCATTCTGCACAGTGAAGCTCAAACACTCAAGCATTAAACATTCAAGTGAAGTAACAATAAGCAATACACATTTTTGAGTGGAGGGGGACTTTAAGTTAAGAATTCAACACAGCAAAACAATAAAACACAACTCGACTCTACTATTGCACTTATTTCACCCCTTACTGTTACACTCACAACTGTCCCCTGTAAAACAACAGCAGGTAGGAACTAAAATTACCCTGAGGCAAGGGACATGAATCACCTAAATGTAAAAAGATATAAATGATGATGAAATGATGAACTAATGCAGTAATAATAATGAAACTTAAGTCTGCAACAATACAATAAATTAATGTGGAATTGTTCCCACTCAAAATATATACATGTAATTTACCACAATGTACAGCTCAGTTACACAACATAAATCAATGAGATAAACTTAAGTAATTCGAGTAAACCAAGATGTAATATGTACATTAACTAAGGTTAAAGATTTTCTCAACCTCCCATATTTGTCCTGTCAGCCTCCCGAGAGAGGTCCATCATCATTCGTGGACTGGAGTCTTTCTCTGCAGTGTCCTGCATCCGTTTCAGACCCTACCAGAATGGTGATCATGAGTGGCTGAGCATTGAGTCCAGGGAGGGGTAAGGCTCTGGCTGTATGGCTCTCTACACAATGGCAGTGTTTAAACCATGCATGCTGGAGTTCTACAAGTTGTTATGTATAATTGTACACCTTCAAAAAGCCTTGAGCCTCACTGGTATGTGGATAAAACCTCTGTCTTAAATTTGTAAATTGCCCATTGCAGCTTTAAAGCATCACAGTCCTCCCTTTCACTTATAAAGAAACAAATTAATTTAAATTTTAATAACTACAGGATTTAAATTTAATTTTAGTTTACTTTTTTTTTTTTTTTACCCAGGACATAAAATAAATACTCCAGGGGCCTTTGCTTTATCAATGACATTTTAAGCAGCCACTGATAGTGACCACTGACTAACAGAATAACAAAGACATTCAGAATATTCATGTTTGAATAGAGAAGATTTGAGTCAATGATATGTCATATAATGACATACATACTTGTTACATTGTTGTGCTTCAAAAATCCTTATAGAACAACATTTCATAATTCTACATGTATGATTTCTAAAATCTGCTTTATGTTTATGTGTTCACAGCTGCTACTCCTATGTGGGCCGTCAGGGTGGTGGTCAGACTGTGTCTCTGAGCCGCCAGGGCTGTCTGTACCACAGCACTGTCCAGCATGAGCTGCTCCACGCCCTTGGCTTCAACCATGAACAGACTCGCTCCGACAGGGACAACCACATCAGGGTGTACTGGGAAAACATCATCGATGGTTAGACTCAGACAGAAAACCACACTCTCTCAGTTTCACCCTCTATTACATGACTTGTATATCTTTGTCTTTAAAGCATTTCTAAAGTAAAGGCAGAAAGAGCCTCACTGTTTGAAAAGAGAGAAAAAATAATCACTGTTTTCTGGCTGTTTCATTAAGCAGAAGCCCAGTGAAAAACATTTAAGAGGGAGCTCTGAAGATATGGACTCCAACAGAAAATCATAAAGGGGAGGAGGCCTGGGTGTAACTGAAGCAGTTGACTATGATAGACAGAAATAATATCTGCTTAACAGAGCAATGATTCTTAAAAGTTGGAGGATTTTCCCTCAGGTTGACCACAGTCAGTGGCTGTTAGTAAAACTGCAGCTTAAGGCTTCATCACTCAGCTGAGTTAATGGCTCATATAAAGAGCTACATTTAACCATGCATGCAACCTACAGTAGGATAACAAGTCATCTTAACTGACCTTCATTGTGTCATCTAAGGTCATGAATGCAATGTGCATGATGACATGAAAACAGACATTTGTATAAATATATATTGATATTGAAAATTCATTTTTGTAGGTCAGATATAACATTTGTCGAACATTTGAAAAACTGCTGCCGCTTTAGCTTGATCCATCAAGCTCATCTTTGTGCAACTTTGGAGAATCTTCTCACTCTCTGAATACTTAAATGTAAAAGTGTAAATGTGTGATTTTACATGTATATTTTCTCTCCTCTCTGCAGACATGAAGTACAACTTCAACAAGATTGATACTCTGAACCAGGGAACTCCTTATGACTACAACTCTGTCATGCAATATGAGAAGTATGGATAACTTCATGTTTGTGTCATCTACTGTATTTGAGACATTTTCATTTATCTTTCACTTCCCCTGCAACTTCATAAAAGTACTTGCTATCAGTGTCTGTAAAGGTTTCATTGTGGTTTAATATTGCATAAGATACGACTAGCAGCTAAGTTAGATTTAACAGTTGATTTCAGGTAATTCCACTGCCTGTACCAGACATCCTTTATCACATGATAAGTGACTCTGGGGAAGCAACAGGACTACTATGACTCTACTTTTAACGGAATAGTTACACATTTTGGAAAATACATTTTCTTGCCAAGAGTGAGATGAGAAGATCGATACCATAGAGTGGTATCAATCTTCTCATCTATCTCTCGGCAAAAAAATGGTTAAGCACATTTTGTAAAACATTAAACTATTATATAACAATTATCACATTACACTTGTTCCCTTTCAGGCAATTAAACCCAAACTCAACCCGCATTGAACTGCGGTTTCTATCATTCTCTAGGTACGCCTTCTCCAAGAACAACCGTCCCACTATGTTGCCCATTCCCAACAACAACGTACCTTTTGGCCAGGCCACCCAGATGAGCAAGAATGACATTGATAGACTGAACAGGCTCTACAAGTGCTGTGAGTATACAATGAGCTGACTGGACAAACAATTACATTAAAGCACAGACACAAAATTGTTTGAATATTCACACGGCATCTATGCATCTATGAGTCCAACTTATGTATTGTCTATCAAAAATGTTTCCCACTAATGACACGCATTTCTTCTGCAGAAACTGCATGTCAGCTTTGTCCTGCCGCCTTGATGACATCACAGCATGCTGATGAAGGAGATGAGGATGTGGGCCAGATTTAACAGATGGCAGTTAGGATTGTCCTGTAAAAATAAACACGCAAACTTCAAATTGCTGCTTGACTGTTCAATAAAATGGCAAAGGAAACAGACACATTATACAATCTGGTGATGTTAATGAGACACTTAATTTCAAATAACAGCCTTATTTTATTTTCATATCACATTAGAAATCCTAACATAAAAAGGCTTCGATCAGCTAATTTCCTTGTGTGATTACAATTTATTTCTGCTCATGTTGTTCTCAGTCAGAAAACAGAATAGTTTGACATTTTGAAAAATAAGCTTTTTCATTTTCTGCCTGGGAGTTGGATGATAAGATCAATACCACTCTCTTATCTGTCCTTTAAAGTCCCCCTCCATTTAAAAAAATTCTTCTTGTTCCTACAGTTGGAGGAATCTATAAAGGAATCTATGAATATTTGCAAATTCATAGATTCTGGAGGGAGAAGGAATAGATATCATTTTAAGGATTTTAATGAGGTAACCATATTAGATACAAATTATTATTCAAAGTAGAGAATTTTATATACATCTTATAAAAGTCTGGAGGGGATCTTTAAATATGCAGCTACAGCCAGAAGCCGATTAGCGGAGGACTGGAACCAGGAGACAGCACGCCCGGCTCTGTCCAGCGGTTACAAAATCTGCCAACCAGCACCTCTAAAGCTCACTAATTAACATGTTCATTCTTGTTTGTTTAATCCTTACAAACATTGGTGGGCAGAATTTGTTACCTTTTAAAAGAGCCAGATTAGCCGTTTTTCAGTTTCCAGTTAAGTTGTGCTAAATTAAGCTAACCGGCTGTTGGCTGTAGCCTCATATTTAACACAGTATGGATCTTCTCATCTAACTCTGCCAGGGAGCGAATACATGTATTTCCCAAAAAGTCCAACCATTCCTTTAAATATCTTATCATTATCATTTCTGCTTTCATCTTTTTCATCTAAAAACATGAAGCATGAACAATATTAGCTGACAGTCAAGAACAACTTGGATTGAAGAGAAACATCGGTTCAGCTCTTTATGAATACTGAACTTTCTAGTCTGTATTTTATGATTTACAGAAAGTCAAGGATTAACCCTCAAGCTGATTTTTCTTTTTTTGCAACATTTAATAAATCTACCTATAATTTCGCTGATATTGTAGTTGATTTCTTTCCTGCACAGCTTTTATTTCTGTTCCAAAACCTCATCTCCGTCAATGTCCAAGATTTGCAAGTCTGTCCTCCACTTTATCAGCAGTGAGGTTGTACTGACATGCTCTCAGGGCTTCAATCAGCTTCTGTGTCTGGGCCTGGGCTCCTTGAGTCTTCCTCCACTCCTTCAGAAGCTCCATCACCGTCTCCTCCAGGTCTGTGGGATGCTTCATGGAAATGGACTCCAGCTTCACGTCATTAAAACCCAGTTTGCGGCCCAGCTTACGCCAAGTCCTCCCAAGATTCTCTGCAATCAACTGTGTGGCAATGTCCAGTTTGGCTGAAAGAAGAGGAGGAAAAATGGAGGGTTTAGAGAAAAAACATGTTTTGGGACAAAATTAACTTTAAAACAAAGAATCGTTAGGCAAAACATAAAAAGCAACTATTCAAACACCCTCCCCAGGCAAATAGTAAGATTTCGCAGCCAACAGTGCCAATTGGGAAAGGCCAAAGCTAATTTAGCCTGTGCAAATTCCCCTCTGGATTTCTGTGGTTGTAGGTTTTTACAGATGGTAGTCAGCTGTTCCAAGCAGATCAGAAAGCTACATTTCACTTATTTACAGTCAATACAATGAGGTTTGAGGTTCATTTAGTGTCGATATAACAATTAAAAACCACATTTCTATGTATATAACTATTATACCATTGCCACAGAATACTGGAATCTGACTGGCTGACAACTGTCTGTTGAAATCAACAGCTTAACATTAAACTGTAGGTAACCATAGCAACAGTACTGAAGATCCATGCTACATTATCAGTTAACTCACTGGTAAAGGTAATCTAACCATGAGTTAAACTGACTACAAACACTAAAAACTGAAGCCTCTTGTCGTTTGCCCGTGTTGACTGCACATTTTACAAGACCTCCACAAGGCCTGTCCAGCTTCCCAGACTACCTCCAATATTTGAAGCTGCACTAATCAGTATGAAAGGGTTCATAAAACTCAGAGAACAGCTCCATGAATCTTTCTTACTGCCCTCCGATTGGCTGTCCAGCAACAACAAGTGGCTACAGCTCCTGAGTCATTTGAGGAAACTGTGGTGGGGCTGCACAGTGTGTGTGCGACACAGCTTTAGCAGTCTGTGTGTATTTGTGCTGCAGAGGGCTTCATTTGGCTAATGTTACTTCAGTGTGTACTCTTAGGTGTGTTGGGTTATGTCATTTTTAGTTTGCAAACCATATACTGTCCCCAACCCAAATGCTAACCAGCTCCCACTCTGATCAGCAAATCTACATTATTTACTGAACACCACATATTGTGCAGTTCAGACAAAAAAAACTCTAATCTAAGTTGAACTGACTGTTCATACCACTAAAATAACTTTATGTTTCCCTAATCAGCCCAGCTAGCAGTGCTTCAAAATATTTTATCTCAAAGACAGCTGATGTTTGTCCAGCTTTGTTGTCAGTCATGAGTATTGTTTAAAATACTCTACTGAGTGGTCTCTATGAAGATGACAAGCAGAAAAGAAATATGGGAAAGACTTTCAAAGATTATATTTGCATAGGCTACTGACATTAAACATAAGAATGCACATGCTGTTGCTCCTTGATGTGTTTCTGTTCCAGTTGCACAATAAAAGGCACCTGTCAATATACTGCACCCTGTCAGGACATGGAAGAACACAGCCATATTAGGCATTCCCAGTGTGTACAGTACATGCCATGGCAAGTTCACAGCCACTGTGGTATTGCAACATGGGCCTTTCACAATAATCACAGACACACTAGAGACTGAATCTCTGCAGAGTTACACATCAAACTATGACATTTATTGAAAATACTGAATATACTGATATTAGAACTACATCTACCAGTTTACAGTGACTACATGTTGATACCAGGATATACAAAACCATATAAAAAATATACATCTGTCAGAGCACACTACAAATTCAGTTAAAGAACAGATTTCTTTGCCTGAATTTACTCAGTGCACTGTCCAGTTCCCTGAGTTTAAAGGGGATTCCACCCAATTTACATGTCACAGTCAAATTACTTGTCATGAGGAATGTGTGAAAACAACTATGATGTCATAGTCAGCTGATCTCAGCTTGGGCTCTTGGGCTGGGAGACAACAAATTCTTAACAGAAAACCTGCATTACAGACTGAGAGTCTGAGGATCTGAGGGTGGAATGAAGAGACCCTATTGAGTTGCATTATGGGAAATGTAGGATCCAGTGTTTTCAGAGGTTGACCCATACTAGGGAGTAAAAGTTATGTTATCTCGGCCTCTGATGCCGAAGAACAATTCCAGCGCATTATTATGATGAAAATCATATTATGGTATATTTCAGAGATCACTTATGTTGCAGTTTGACTGGGCTGCAGTGACAAAAATATCTCCATTAATTCTTTGTTGTTGTTGTTATTATTATTATTATTATTATTATTATTATTATTATTATTATTATTATTATTATTATTATTATATCAGTAGTAGTAGTGGCCTGTGGCTTCCTTGAAACAGCAGCAGTTCCCTGAACACTTGCCCCTGCAGCAGAGCAGCTCTGTGGGTTCATACCGTACCTCTCTCTGCTTCGTCCGGCTGATCGTCGGAATATTCAGACTGACTCTCAAAGCTGTTTAATTTCTCCGACAGATCCTGTCGTTTAATTTCTTTGAGGAAGCCTAACAGAAGCTTCGTGTTGTCGGCTGACAGCTCGCATCTCTGCATCAGAACTTCAAACAGTCTGAATCCGCTGTCGATCCTTTCCAGCTCTCTTTTTCCGATGTGTTGACACAGAAACTTCAGCTTGCCCAGCTGCTCCGCGGACAGCTGGTTAGAAATCTCCAGTAAGACTTTGTTAAACTCAGTAGTACTTTTTACGCTCATGTCTCCGACAGAGACTGGACCTCCCGACTGCTCCTGACTGTAAACGATCTGAACAAGGAAATACTTAAGTTTTACTTTCACTTCCGTTTGTACGTGTGGCTGTTCTGCTTCCTCCAGTGTTGCCAGATCTCACGAGAGAAACAAGCAACCAGGTCTATGGAAACAAGCCCAAAAGAAGCGACTTGGCTCTCAAAAAAAAAAGGACCAAGTCAGACGACCTTACCTACCACGACACGATGTGAGAGGCCTTTTATATATATTAATTAATTTTACATTTCATAAGCAACCATTTCAAAAATACTGCAACTTGTAATTGTGTAACTCTAAAGAAGGTGAACAAAACCAAGTGGCCAACAAAAAATGAGGAATGAATAAATAAATGAATGAATGAAAATTAAAGTTGCATACACTGAACTTGCCAAGTAATTATATCAGTGAAGGCAAAACAAAGATACCTGGTAAAAAATTGCACATTCTGGGCCTCTGACTGGCCATCACAATTAATGTGTGGAAAAAAAAACTTGTCAACAGCTCTGTTCATCTGTAACACACAAGTCACACACACACACACACACACACACACGCACGCACCTCAATAACTTTTAGCCTAGTTCTGTTTGTGTTTGTTTAATCCAAAACAAACAAACAAACAAACAAACAAACAAAAAACTTCTGAGCATCCTGGCATTATGCGTTTAAATAACATTGAAAACATCTGCTATGGATTTTTTAAAGATTATTTTTAAGGCATTTTCACTTTATTAGACAGGTATAGTGGAGAGAGACAGGAAGGATGGGGTATAGAGAGAGGGGATGACATGCAACAAAAGGTTTGAACCTGGGCCGCTGCGACACACCAAATCCAGCAATGCCACATCTGGACACATCAGACCACTGAACACTCCAGCCGGTGGTGATGTGGTGGGTGATGTACTGTGAGTTGGGCCATGCTTGGTTTTTGCTCTGCTGTATTCAATATGACAGCTGTGTCACAGACTTTCTCATCTACAGGTGAACAGTACACTAAAGTATGTTTCTGAAAACATCTGAGGTGTAAAATAGGCAATACAGTATCAGAATCTTGATTCATATTTAATCAGCACTGCCTATTTTGATAGTTTGATCTGAGTTTTCTGAGCCACATTGCGCTGGACGGACCTCATTTGCATAAAGTTGAGGTTGAGTCATGATTATGCAAATTCAGATACGGCGATTGGTCTGTCAACTCGCCATGCCGTATCCATCATGCACTGCGCGGCCAGATCTCCTGCTCTCCATAGAAAATGAACGGGATACGTTGACTTGACATCCGTCAACAGATCCAGTGTGTCTGCACCACAGCTGTGTCGCGTTCTGCATGCGACACATGCGCGGTTTTGTTCCGTCCTCCGCACATACGGGCTGATTGTTGAAGCTATGCACCTCGCGGCCGTGGCTGGGCCCTATACTCTTGGGGGGAAAATGGTACCAGAGGGCAGAGAGACTGTGAATGACCCATATTGCCACAAGTATTGCATGACACAGCTTGTGAACCACCCAGTAGCATGACCAACAGTTTATTGTCCAAGACAGACCAGTCCAAGTGAATGTTTGATTGAGTGATGTGTAGTGCTGCTTTGCTGGAGAAACCTTTTTGGTATTGGAAGAAAATATTTCTCCCATACCTCAGGTAAAAGTCACTGATCTGAGCCAAATATGTGTCCAGTGCTTGCCTATGCTCTGGGTAGACGGAGCATATCACATTGTGATATATGCCAAAAGCAACTACAAATTCACCAATTGATATGTCTCTTGTCAATCTTGTATTGGCAGATCTCCGGTGGAACTTTGTTTTCACATTCTGGAGATGTAAGTGTTAGACTGATAAGGTTGATGTCTTTCTCCTGCAAAATTTTTGACCTTAGGCAAGGAGAGATGTTAGCTCCAGAAGGAACATACAGCCTACCTACACTGTAAAAAATTTATTTTTTCATAGAAATTTACTGTAATATTTTACAGGTTTGTTTCTGTTTTTTTACATTAAGGGTAAATGCCATAGAAACACAATAAATTATTTTTATTAAAAAATATTAACCATAAAATAAAGGCTGTAATCTGTAAATTAATATAATGGAATATTGTAGTTTTTTAAACAGGATTATTCAATTGTTTAATGGTCTGGCGTCTTAAATTACATTGAATTCTATGTAAAAATACAAAATTTTCACATCCTATTGCTGAATGTAAAATTAAGGCAACTTTCTGTTTTTTTTTTTACAGCAAAACTTTAAATTTAATGTAAAAAAATGTAAAAATAAATAAATTGGAAAAAAAACGGTAAAAAGTCTGGCCTACCTGCCACAGCCCAAGCCTTAAATGCCCCCTTAGTTTCTGCACAATGTGGAGACAGATTATTATTCCAACCTGGCTTGATGGTGTGAGTGAGCAAAAGTTGCCAAACACTTACCGTCAAATGAGTCAAATTAGTTATTCTACATTGATTTTTTTTTTTTAAAGACGGATATTTACTTTGGACATTGTCTGCATTTTTACCGTCTAACTGTTGTAAAATAAAAAAGAAACCTCATTATAAGTCATCGCTAGAATGTTAAATAAATGTATAAATCTGCACAAAAAATGAAAAATATTGCAGAAATACCTTAAAATTACCTCATTTAAATGAAGACTGTTGTTTGACTGTTGGTAAATTCATAGGATTATCCAATCCATCCACAAGAACTCCACATCACAGTACAGATTTCTGGATGTAAAAAACAGAAAAAAAATGTGTAAAATTACGTTCAAATTACCCTCCTTTAACACCCATTAATGGTATCTTGAGAGCTTTCAGCTTTTATTTTATGTGATTATCCAATCTATTTACAGTAAATTCCTGGTAAATGTAGGTTTTATACTGTACAAAAAAATAAGATCATGTGATAATAGCTTACAAAAACATAATTTTAATGATCACTACTTTATATAAACATTATTTGACAATAATTACAACCTATTCTCCAATATATTTACAGGCTTTTCCCATAAATGTATGGAGTTTACTTTATATAAACATTATTTGATAGTAATTAAAAGCAAGTATCCAATATATCTACATACATTTCCCATTAATGTATGAGGTTCAACTTTGTCTGTACAAAAACCAGAAGGTGTATGTAAAAGTACCCTTTATATCAACTTGTTTTACACTGAATATATACATTTTTCTGCTGACATTTTACAATATTATCCAATCCGTTCAATGCAGATCCCCATTTCAGATGTATAAGATTTCAACATGTATAATATCATAAAATTACCTTTTACTGCTTGCTTTATAAAGTAATTCACTATTTTTACAGTGTTATCCCAAAAGTTTCAGAATTAATAAATTAATAAACAACCATATCAAATTATAATGTGGGTCTGAAGCTGATCAACCCAACAAGAGCTCAAACAGAATACTTTACTAGAATGTCTTTATTTTTTCTCATTCAGATTACTTCAACAGACATCAATGGAAGCGAAAACAGTTCTGTACATTGGATCAGTACAATATCTTGCATGTTGCATTATAGCAAAAGGGGAACTACGGCCAAATTAGGAATTCATACATATTATTCCTATGGTCTAAGATGGTTCAAAAATGTTAGTGAACTTGAACAAATCTCTCCAAAATCCAAAAATTATTTTGCTGATGTCATCTGATATAATGTCTGGAGCTTTTCCAAAAAGAATAAATTGAGAAAGATGTTATAGATGACACTGAGTTCCACTAGGGGCATTAACCATCTATTAGGAATACTGCAGCCAAGTATATTACAGCTTCAATGAGTGGTATGTGTAGCTAGGGATGTCTAAATGTGGTGTGTGTGTGTGTGTGTGTGTGTGTGTGTGTGTAGCCAAAATACAGACACTCAAATCCTTATGGAAAAAAATGGCCCAGTGTAAATCCATAACATAATCCTTGGACTCTGTTTTATAAGACTTTCAACCTGAAGCCCTGGCTTCAAAATTGTAGTTTTTACTATTTTCCAGCTGATTGAGCCATTTTCTCCTGCTTCCCCTATAGAACAAATATGTACCATTAGAATTGCTCTCCACTAGGAGCTATGACAGGGGCATTTCCTGTTTTATGGAGTTTTTCAGGACATTGTAGCAAATTTATTCATCTGCAAACGATGTGTTTGTATTGATATATATATATATATATATATATACACACACACATGATGTTGCATGATGTTCATGATTGCATGATTGCAATTCAAGCACAATGGTCTCATACTTCCCTCAGGAAAAATGAACATGTATTTCTCAGTCCAGTCATCCTTAAATGCGATTTTTCACTGTATGGATAGCAATGCCAGTCTCTCAGTCAGTCCATCACTTCTGGATGGATTGCCATAAAATTTTGCTCAGATATTCGTGCTCTTCAGCACTAGGAGGAATTTTATTAACTTTGGTGACCTCCTGACTTTTCATCGACCATTTCAAGAACCATATATAATTTTAAATGTACAGCGAAGGCAAAGGTCCATGTGTGCTCAGTTAAGAACTTGTACTTTACAACTGGCAATTGAGGTCGGCAGATATAAAAGTATTCCTGAAGAGCGACGTTTATCTGTTTTTTGTGATATTGGTGTTGTCGAGGATGAATTTCATTTTGTATTTCATTGTCCTTTGTGCAGTGACTTGAGGAATTGTTTGTTTGAAAAGATTCAATTGAAAAAACCTGATTTGTTTTGGTTGTCTGAAGCTGATATGTTGAGTTGGCTTTTTAATATGGAGATTTTTCTTTTAGCCAGATTTATAGGAGAGGGTTGGCTGCTAAAACAGAGAGCACTGTATCCATCATAACAGGACATCTCTGCCATGTAAACTAAATGTTCTGAAATGTTCTTTTTCAATCTGTGGAACTGTACATCTGTCATGTGACCATCCTGGTTATTATTGTCTAGTGTCTTGTAAGCCCATATAGGCTGGGCATCAGAAAGTTGCAACACTTAAATAAATAAATAAATAAATCAATTTCATCTGAATTTTTATTTGTCCAATATTTTGATTTACAACCAAATACCTGCAAAACAACTGACAATCCCATCAGCCTCAGCTGTACTTTGTGTGTATTAACCCTAGATTACATCCTAGTGGGGTGGAAGATCCCTTACTAATGTTTCTTTTAATGCACTGTTAAACCTAACAAATATCTTCTTCAGACACACTGGCTTCACCACTCAGTAGTGTTAAGGGAAAAATGATATATGCTATACACTGATGCAATTAGGGGTTAAGAAATCACAGCAAAATGTCACAGTATCTGTGTAAAATACAGTTTTTATTAGTTATCATAATCATACAATCAAGCAGTACTCAGCAAGTGACAAAAATTGTAAAATAAAAGATGGTGAACCGCAAATAACGGCTGTTTAAGGACTCTTAACACTCTGAACACACAGAACAGAACCAATCCAATAAAAAGAAAACTGAAAGCACTGCAGTAAATCTTGAGAATCTTTATGAAACTTAAAGTCCACTCCACTCAAATATGTTTTTCTTCTTGCTCCTTCAATTGGATGTTTGAGCTTCAGTGTGCAGAATGATGTATGTGCAGAGTTTATTTTCATATTCCTCTGCTGAAAGGGGAAAGTTTCTCTGTGCTCACCTTAAATCTGAGTTTAAGATGTGTAACTACAAGCATGAATTGTGACATCACAACTTATTTGGAGCCAATCATGGTCCAGTATGCAACTTACAAAAATGTGATGTGGCAACTTGAAGGTTCACATACACATACATTGAAAATGGACTTTTCAGTGAAGTAGGAGACATTTTGAATCCAGCTGTTAAACTTTTCATGGATTCTGGATTTACCAATGAGGGAGAAGGAGTAGATGACATCTTTTTAACAAGGTACTTAAACCTTTCTTGTGGAAAAAACATATCAGACACAAATTATTATTCAAAGCCGTGTATTTCATGTGTCTAAAAAACCTGTCTGGAAGGGACCTTTAACATATTCAGATTTAACCAAGAGGGATGTTGGAGACTGCAATATGCTGTGAGATGTTTCTAACTTTATATCTGAAACACCTGTCAGTAACACAGAGTGCGCTCACTGCTTTGGTGACATTAAACCCAACATGTTGTAGTAACATAGGAGTCCCACAAGATGGCAGTATTTCTAATCTTTTGTATGCTGTGAATGCAAAGGCGACACCTACTGCACACAGAGTGCACCCAATTAAAAACGATCCAGCAAAGACAAATGATGATGCCCCTGAAGGCTTTTTATTATAATATTACAAGATATACTATTAAAAACGGACAATTTAGAAATAATAATGCCTCACATGTCTCAAGCAATAGGCTTATGAGGCTAGAGTGACAGTTACATTTTGCCATTGAAAATAAAATTTGGCATTGAACCTCCTTTTATTTCCAATTTGCCAAATTTAACTGTCGCTGTTTTGGCCCCATATACGGTAGGCTCAAAGTGGACATCCTCCAGAATGATATGATTGTATATCTGCCTTCTGGTGTGAATGAATCAGGTGTTTTAATTACAGAGGAAGCTGCATGAAGTTTGTGAGCTGACAGTCAGGTAGGGTAGTGTTTACTTTCATTTTGTTAGCTAAGCAGGTGACTATAGGTCCAAAACATATGACCAGTCAGACCAGAGGAAATACTGACTGGAAATTATTGAAATATGGTTAACAAATACAACAGAGTACAATTTAACAACCGCTACGACTAACTTTTAAAGCTAATTAAGTTACATTTTGTCGACTTATTTGGATTTTCACATGTATTTTAGCCTTTCAACTAGTGACAGAGACTATTTATTTGTTGCTGAACCTTCAATAACAATATTAATCACGTTTATTGACTCTGCTCTAATTCATCGGAAGCTTAAATGGGCATAAAATAAACTAAATTGCCAAAATGTTGCCTTATAGCTGACGAAATGGATGCTGACTAAAACAGTAGTGTATGCACTGGGCCTCTACAAAACGTTATTGAATCCGTGTTGAAGGAATTAATTAAAAAATTATTTTCTATAATGACATTATTCCATACATTATTAATTACATAATTAAAATGCCAATAAAAAACAATACTGTAAACTGCCAATTAAAGCAGTTTAATGTTAGTGCTGACGTAGGACTCTGGTTGCTATGGAGCGTCTATATTCCAGAAACTAGTTCAAAAATCACCATTTTACTCTGAAACATTGGAGGAGAAACTTCACTCGACGATTTCTGAAAAACTACACAAGTGAGCAGCGAAATACGGACCCACAGTGACCTTAACTCGACTCTCTTACTGTTTCATCATGGAAAACGTGAGAATTTAGGAAGTTTAACATCATTCAAAGACTTTTTTCAAGCCGTTTTATTCAACGCCTCAGCTGTATTTGAGGCGTCGAATGTTCAACGGCAGCAACAACTGACTTTGATTCAGTGGTAGTTTGTTCAGTAAAACATAAAAACAAATATTACATTTACAAATTTAAAGTAAGATCTTCAGTGTATACATTGCTGAAATGTAAAGACAGAAGTAACTGCAAAATCCTGAACTGACTGTTGATTTACAAGCAAACTGATACAGTTTGCAGTAACTATTCAAACTCCTTCAGAAAAATAAAACATTGCTTATTACACAGTGATGCATTTAACCACCACCTTCAGTAAACTGCTGAAACGCTGAACAGCTCAGTGTAACAGCAGTTTGCAAAGTTTTGGTTTAAAGATGCCAAAGTTTCTACTTTCAACCTGATATTTTGTCAAGAAAAAAGCCCCCATTCATTACTTTATTAAACAGTTCATAAATGATCATTATTTTCTGTAGTAAAGTCAACTTTACTGTGATATTGCTGCAAAAACAGTAAAGCCGTTATGCATATGTGCATGCAGAGTAGAAAATAGCTTGTTCATTTAAAGGACGAGTTCACAAGTCTGTCTTAAAACAACAGTCAGGAGCCCAAATGAACACTGAAACAGGTTTTTCTTGCCATAATCATTCCTCCTGTTCATACTGACCATTAGAAGATCCCTTCATAATGCACTTACAATGTTAAGTGATGGGGGCCAAAATCCACAGTCCACCTCCTGTGCAAATGAGTCAAATCAAGTAGATATCTTTCAATGTTACAGTCTTTCTAGTGCCAAAGTCCCTCTTTTTGTTGCTATACTTCCACCACAGCTCAACAGGGAAACACAAAGAGGGAATTTGATGCTAAACAGACTGTAAATGTGGCAGATATCCACTTGATATGACTAACTCAGACTGCTGAAGCCTCATATAAGCTTCAGATAAATATTTAAATGCATTTTTGCACAAAATGACTGTGTGGACACACTGTGGATTTTGTCCCCCATCACTTACATTGAAAGCACCTTTGAAGGAGATCTTTTAATAGCCAGTATGAACAGGAGGAATGATTACAGCAAGGAAAACCTCTTCTAGTGAAAAATTGTAAAACCTCTATCCTTTAAGGATAACATCAGTGTGCTCAGCAGGTTCAACAGATGAACTCATTTATTCAGTGTTCAGTTTAGTCGAGTTGTGTGTTGAGTTAAGTAGAGTCCCATCCTAAACTGTACATTAATGGTTACAGATGTGTGATGTGCCAACTCACCTCCATGATCACACCTACTGGAGGAGAGAGCCCAGCAGGAGCCAAATGAGCAGCAACACCAACAAGGTAAAACTCTTGGCTTGACAGTGAAAGTGTGTATCCTGTTAGATTTGTTAGGAGCTTGTGTTTATTTTGAATGTTGTCTTTAGTTTTTTGTGTAATACTTTATCATTTTCAGCGACTATAGGCGTAATTGTCCATAACATCAGTGAATATATGCAGACTACATATTATAAAATGTTAATGTAGGATTGAGGCAAAATCAACACTCACAGTCACATGGGGTGTCATGTTGGTAACCCTGGGACAAGCATGAAACCATGCACCTTGTTAGAGGTTACCAACAAATGTAGAAACTGTCTTTGTGATGACATCTAGTGGTGGAAGAAGTACTCAGATCCTTAATTCAGATCCTTTACTTAATTAAAAGTACCAATACAGTAATGTGAAAATACTCCATTATAAGTAAAAGTCCTGCATGAAAAATCCTACTGAAGTAAAAGTACATAAGTATTAGCAGCTTAATGTAGTTAAAGTATTGCAGTAAAAGTAGTGGAGCTGTTAACAACTCATAGACATCTGAAATGTGACCCTGACTACACACTGCTTTTTGTAAGACGTCAAAAGCCAAAAAGGTTGGAAAAAACTGGTTTCATCTTTAACAATGTGTTGTATTTTAAAAGCTTGTTATATGACCCATTGTGTCAAATCTTCATCTGAAAAGTAACTAAAGCCGTCAAATAAATTTAGTGGAGTAGAAAGTACAATATTTTCCTCTGAAATGTAGTGGAGTGGAAGTATAAAGTAGCATCAAATGGAAATACTCATGTAAAGTACAACTACCTCAAAATTGTACTGAAGTACAGTACTTGAGTAAATGTACCAGCTGACAACCTAGAGCCCGGTTCTGCTTGAGGTTTCTTCCCGTTTTTCCTTGTTGCTGTCGCCAAGTGCTGCTCATGGGGAAATGTTGGGTCTCTGTAAATTAAAGAGTACAGTCCAGACCTCCAGACTCTATGTGAAAAGTGCCCTGAGATAACTAACCTGAGATAGCGCTATATAAATAAAACTGACTTGAAATTGACTATTTAGTTACTTTCCACCACTGATGACATCTAGTATGTGTGGATATGGAACATTCTTGAAAAAGAGCATTCGTGCTCAACAAATCTACAAAAACAAAGAATCTGATTAATAAACCAATCATTATTAATCATCAATTATTTAAGTTTTACACTAAAGCATTACACTGTGACCCTCTATTTGAGATTAAGACTGTTTGCTATCACAAAATCAAAAAACAGTCTGAAAAGTTATAAAATAGAAAGAAATCATCGCTCAGTTGTTTTATTGGGTCATTTGTGTCACTTTAGAGTTCAGATTGTGTGCTACTTTGGTGGCAGCTGTGTGTCGTGTTGCATTCAGAGATGTAGTAATTCTGCCTTTGTATCCTCTGAACGTACGCCAGGGATCACAATGGACTGAAGGTTGCATCATGGACTCTCAGAGAACATGAGCATATTAGGGGAAAAGGTGTTTTATTTAATTATGTAATGAAGGTGAACTGTTGGGGGGAAAATTGATCTTTCCTTTGTTTTATGTTTGTTACATTAAACTTATCATTTGAATTTTACCTGAAGAGTATCAAGTAAAGTTTTACTGTGGGAGTCAGCTGAGATATTGGAGAGAAGAAAACTCTGTTCTAGCCGCGCCTCAGTTCATGAGGATGAGATGGACATCAAGTATGAAGCATCCTCTGCTGGAGAAATGGTGGGAGGCAGAATGTGTCTGTGTCCTATTCTGTGAGAATACAGCTCCTGAAGACTGAAGTCTGTGTGGAAGTGTGAAACAGACGGGTGTCTCACCTCGCAGCCCTGAACCTTGTTCAGCGGTGAGATAAGTTGAAGGTAAGATTTTCATCATCAGTGATCAAGTCAAAACATTACATGACCATCCCTGATGTGACCCTGCAGTCCAAGCATTACCCAGGACAAGATGTCTGTCTGCATAGGAGATTACACTTCCTCCTCTCCACTGTTGCCATGGCAGCCAGTCACAACACAGAGCCAAGTTGTCATGATGTGTTCCTGATAAAAGAAGTGTAATTCCTCATATTGTCCTCTCTCCTTCTCCTGGGAGCAGCAGTTGTTTGTACTACAAGCAGATGACCCACTGATTGTTTGTCCTCCTGCAGGTCATCATGCGCCGCCTGGACGATGACGTATTGTCCCGCCGACTACGCGTATAGTTCCGCCCCGGTCCGTGTTATCAGTAAGTTTGATGTGTTGCTGCTGCTTCAGAGACCAGTGGGAGTGGTTGTATGATACCCCCAAATGTCATGGAGTGGAAGTGTGTGCTGTGTGCTGAGTGTTACAAGTCTGATTTCCTTTATGACTGTGGTCAGTGGGGGCTTGTATATTGGACTCTAGCAAGTCCACCAGGAAATAGTTTAGTTAAGGTGGTAAGATCCTCACACATCTGGTCTCATCATCAGTTTAGTTCATTCAACGTTTATTTGTTTAGGGACAACTAATGCCCTATGCCACAGCATTTATAGCCTAAGCTAATTTTCAATGCCCATCCCTAGATGGGCCTTTAAAATACATAAAACTCAACATTAAAATCTATCTGGAACTGCACAAGACTCAACAATACAAATACATACGTTAAAGCACAAAACTCAACAAGAAAGTACATACAGAGCAGAACAAAACACAAACAACTCACAAATAACGGTACCATAAAAGTTTCATAAAACAACAAGCACCTGATCACTCATGACTACATGGCTGAACCCTCTTTAAAAACTGTTACAATTAAGTTTAAAATTGAATTAGTACTAAATGCCTTTAACAACAGACACATGCATGAAATATGTGGCATTTGCTGTGTGAAACAGTATACAAACATTAAAAATAATTAGAACATTTGCAGTATATTAGGTATACTTAAAGTTGTTCCATTTTAGCACAGTCAAGTATACTTGACACAATTAAAGTAGGGCTTTTGTACAACTTTAATACTATTTAAGTGTAAAAGTACAAAATGAGTTGTTGCATTTTAGCTCACTTTAAGTACACTATTTAATAGTCTGGACGCAAGTACACTTTAGTGTGCTAGCATTTAGTATACTAACATTTAGTATATTTCAGTGTATTATTTTATCACTGGGGCTTAGAGTAATAAAATATGTTTACATTTTTTAAATGCGTCATTTTTGCATTGACAGCAGTTTGTATTGACAGTAGTTATCTTAAAAGTGCAATTTAAATATTGAACTCAAATTGTACTAATTAAAGTTCACAGCAGTGTATTTATTAAGAGTACACTATATTTCAATTTAAATTAAATGCGGTGAAAATATACTATTGAGTATTTCATGATAGCATATTAATATACTTTTAATCACATTTATATAAATGTACTTGAAACATACTTTGCAATATTTCAATACATTTTAAATACAGTATGTATATATATATATATATATATATATATATATATATATATATATATACTTGGGCAACCTTTAGTTAAATGTTCCTGTGTAACTGACTAGTGAGTCAGTTTGCTGATTTATGAGTATTCTCTACATATTCTACTGTATGTCTGTATTCTACTGTATCATTCCCATTACCCTGTAATTACCACTTGTGGCCACAGTAGCCATTGTTCAGCAAAAGTTACAGTCTCACTTAAAGTAGCTGATTTCAGCTACTTTCTCTGTCTCCTCCATGATATATAGGCTCCTAGTTTTCCTTTAATTATTAACAGTCTAGTAATCATACAGTTGGAGTCATCCCTGTCTCTCTGTGTAACTAACAGGTTGGTGCGAGCAGGAAGAGACGGAGGGAGCAGGAGAGCACCTCCAGAGCCTTCGAGGAGCCTCCGGAGAGAAGACTCCGTGAGAATGCTGCTGTCCTGTCAGAGAGGAGCCCCAGCCCCCAGCCCTCCACCTCTGCCCCACCGGCCAACCTGGAGGCTGTCCAGCTGGAGGTTAGCAGTCCAAACGTGCCCACAGTGGTCCAAACTGTTCTATCCTGATCCATGATACATCCAGTTCAACAGCAATACTGCATCAGTCTAAAGGGTGTAACTGAACTAGTCTGACTTGGTTCCTCCTCTCCTCCTCTCTGTCTCTCTAAAAGGTTCAGGGAAGGACAGCAGAAGGAAGGCAGCAGGAGATCCAGCCCAGAGTCCCCCAGGAGCACGTTGATGACATTCAGCACGATGATGTCACGGCCCCGCCCCTCTGGCCCGGCCCTTACGGACCCCAGCCCGGTGGACTCTCACCCTCTGCTTTTAATGCAGTGGCAGAGATGGTCATGGCATGGATGACTGACTCTCCGTACAACCCAGAGATGTAACATACACACACATACAAGCACACTGCACACACAGTGCAAACCTTTATTCCCTCTTTCTTCCTCTATCCTAAAAAAAAAAAAAAAAAAAAAAAAAAAAAAATTAACCTTAGATAAGTTTTAACTCTTTCATTCCTTTTTAGTAAGTAGATAAGTTTTAACTCTTATACATTTTTAATTTGTAGATAAGTTTCAACTCTTTCTTCCTCTTCCTCTTTCCTAAAAAAAAAACCTTAGATAACTCTTTCATTCCTTTTTAGTATGTAGATAAGTTTTAACTTTTATACATTTTTGGTATATATATAAATTTTAACTTTCATTCCTTTGTAGCATGTAGATAAGTTTTAACTCTTCCTCTTTCCTAAAAAAACAAACAAAAAAACAAAAAAAACCTTAGATACGTTTTAACTCTTTCATTCCTTTTTAGTAAGTAGATAAGTTTTAACTTTTATACATTTTTAGTATATGTATACATTTTAACTTTCATTCCTTTTTAGCATGTAGATAAGTTTTAACTCTTTTATATGTTTTTAGCATGTAGATAAGTTTTAACTCTTTCATCCTCTTTCCTAAAAAAAAAAAAAACCTTAGATAAGTTTTAACTTTTATACATTTTTAGTATATATATAAATTTTAACTTTCATTCCTTTTTAGGATGTAGATAAGTTGAAACTCTTTTATATGTTTTTAGTATGTAGATAAGTTTTAACTCTTTCATTCTTCTTTCCTAAAAAAATAAACCTAAAAGTTTTAACTTTCACTCCTCTTTCGTATGTACATAGGTTTTAACTCTTTTATACATTTTAAGGATATATATAGTATGTAGATATGTTTTAACTTTTATACATTTTTAGTATATATATGTTTTTTAGTATGTAGATATGTTTGAACTCTTTCATTCCTTTTCAGCATGTAGATAGGTTTTGTAACTCTGTTTAACTCTTTGACTGATACCTTCTACACTTTGTTTGAAAAAATCTAACACAAAAAGAAGATGGTAATTCTTTACACACAGACATGTTCAACCTCTTTTCTTTCACTTATTTCTAAAGTTTCCAAAAAACCCCAAAAGTTCTACAAAATCATTTTAGATGTTGCTTTTTTTTAACTATTTAATTTATTTTGAGTATGTAGATAAGTCTTAAGTCGTTTAAGTCTTTGATAGCTTCTATACATTCTTTGAAAAACAAAAGAAATAATGGTAAGTCAGACATGCTGCAACTCTTTTCCTTCCAACTCACTTCATCAAAGTTATTTGGTTATGTTTAAAGTTATTGAATTATCAACAGTTGAAAAAATGCCTGAAAACAGGTCAGTGTTTAACAATTTGTTAATCTGGTATCTGGTTATATCATCATCACTATATGAAGAAAAGGAAACATATATTTGGATGGAACATTGTCAAAGGGTTAGGGTTAGGGAGGGTTAGACCCTCCTAAAGATCTTTCCTTCTGTTTCTGTCAAACGTAGTAATATTAGCAGTAATTAGTATGACAAATATTTCAGCTGTAGCAATTAAAGTGTGTAATAACTATTATAGTTTTATTGTTTAAATTGAATTTGAAATTCTTTCTGGACAGGAAAAAATATCTTAAGGTTTGGATGGGATCACTTGATCTTATCTTATAATGGCTTTGTGATAAAAGGGAAGGGTTTCAAGAGGGTCTGGAGGCAATGTTTCATTCAAATCCTTTTTACTGTCGTACATATGTCAGTATTTAATGAGGAAGACAAATGTTCATCATTAATATTTCTTACTGGAATGAATTTAACTGTTTCTGCATATACGTTTTAAAGTGTATGTTTTGGATGGAACATTGCAATAGGGTTAGGGAGGGTCAGACCTATTGAGAGAATTTTACCCAGTATCAAAGTTGAAAGATGAAATGGGAATTTACACATCAAGTATCTTTACAGGTATTGGGGAGTACTGCTGCATATGGTTAAAAAAGTTGTATAAAGCCTTTTGTGACTCCAGAGGGAGCTGTCCAAAGTCTGATGAATTTCCTCAAGTGAATTTAAGTTGATACAGCTTAAAAATAGAAACATTTATTTCACTGATGGGTAGCAGTACTATAATTTTAAAAAATGATTTGAAAAAGTCATGAAAACTGAAAGTGGTGATGTTATCAGTAGCAGCAGTTGTATCAGTAATATTAGAGACATTTCAGCTCTCTGTAGTAGTAAGAGACTGTATTAGTAGCTGTGATGGACGTCTTACTGGCTCCTCAGAATCAGGAGTGATAACATTACTAACAACTAATAGATGGACTAGTACAGTAGTAGCACTTAAAGTGTTTGTAGTAACTAAGTTTTGTCCAAATTGTTTTCTCTCTTGTGGTGAACTCATCATAATGACTTTGTAAAAGAAGGAAAGATCTTTAAGAGGGTCTGTAGACAATGTTCCATTCAAATGTTCTTTGCTGTTGTACACAGGCCAGTATTTAATGGAAAACAAGTGAAAAATGTTCCTTCATACTAATTCTAAATAATAACTACTTTTTTGTTTATGTCTCAGTATATTGAATGATGAGCAATTTAAAATTTTGCCAGAAAATAGGCCAGCATTTGATAGCTTATTTAAAAAAGTTTAGATGGAACATTTCATTCATTAATGAGCAGCAGTAGTTATATTATTTGTAGCAGATTTTATAACTGTGGTAGTTTCAATAGCAACAGCAGTATTAAAATACCTTTTGAAAGGGAAACTATAAAATGTATTAATAATCTAAAAAAAGACTAATACAGATATTAAAAAGTCATGTAGAAAGTATCAATAGTATTGATAATAACAGTAGCAGCAGTTCTATCAGTCAGGAGTGATAAAATTACTAACAGGTCATAGATGGACTAGTAGTAGCTCTTAAAGTGTAATTTGTTAATTACTAATTACTTTAAGTTAATTTGATGAAATCATTTTGTAACTTGGTAATAACTTCAAATTCCTTGTATGTTTGAGAAGAGAAGATCTTTAAGAGGGTCTGTAGACAATGTTCCATTTGAATTTTCTTTATTGTTGTTATAGATCATTATTTAATGGCATTATTTAAAGACAGAGAGAAAAAAAATCCTCTATAATCATTATTGATCAATTATTTGGTCATATCTCAGTATGTTAACTGATGAGCATTAGAAACACATGTCCAGAAGCTGTAGACCTCTGATAGATGGTTAAACTACATCACTATATGAAGAACAGGACACATATATTTGGATGGAGCATTGTCAAAGGGTTAGGGTTAGGGAGGGTTAGACCCTCCTAAAGATCTTTCCTTCTGCTTTTAAACAGCTTTTAAAAGAGAAACTATAAAATGTGTTACTGTCCGACGTCCACAGAATCTGGCTGCGTCGCATTCTGGTTGAGTTCCGACTCAGTCACGGTTTACAGTTGTTTTGGTGACATTTTTGGTGTTAAACAAACAGAAATACACGTTTTCAGCTGATGTAGATGTGCTAACAGTTGCTTTGTGGCTGTACTTTACTCAGTTTAACTACTGGAGCACCCCACACCATCTTATGTCCTGTGGTGAATATAAAATAGCCAGATTATGCATTGGCTTTGTAAACCCTGATAGACTTAACAGACAATGTTGTGATCATTAAGTCATTAACTGGCTGAGCCTGTCTCCCTCACTCCCTTCACATCACTTCTTTCTTCTCTCTAATAAACATGAAGTTCAGTTACCAACAGTAGTACCACTGGAAGAAACAATAGCAGTAGTGATAGTAGTAGCAGTGGTACTAGTGATATTTCAGCTCTTCAACAGGTAGCTTTAGCACCAGTGGAAACAGTAGGTTTAATCACTTCATAACCATGGCAAAGAGCAATATTTCACTCTGTTTCTTCTTACAGTTCATATGTCAGTATAATGAGTGAAAATGATCAAAAATATTTGTGATCATTTTTTAAAGTTTGAGCTTATTGTTTCAATGTCAGTGTGTTGATGGAGGAGAAAGTTCTCTCAGAAAGTGCAGACTTTGGCCACTAGAGGTCAGGAGTGCACGTTCAAATGATGTGATTCAAATTCAGTTTCTAGGGACACATATTTCTGCCCATACTGAACTACCAGTCCCAAACCTCTACTATGTTGATCACGGTGATGTATTTTAGTTCATTAACACACTGTAATGAGCTTAATGGAGCTTGTGTAATATGTGTGTGTTTCATTCTTTCTTTACAGCTTCAGGGTTTCACATCGTCCTTCAGACTATTTTGGAGTAACAGTAGCAACAGTATTAGAAGTAGTAGTAGCAGTAACAGTAGATAACACAGCTAGAGGCAAACAGGCATTTTGTATCCATCATAAAGTTGTAGTGTAAGTCCAATAAATGTTAGTTAAATTGTATGCTTCTGCATTTTGATGTTTTGTCACACTAACATACAGTAGTATGGTACTTTGGGGAATTTGCTGTTATCCTCAATTCATAAAAGAAAGTGTGTAAACTCACATCTTCAATAGAAAACAGCATCAAAATATATTCAAGAACAAACATTATTAAAATCATCTATGAGCTGTGATGAGCTCTGTTGTGTCATTTTGTGTTGCTGTGTGGTTCATCTGTCTCTGTTCACTCTGCAGGTGGATTGTTAGTGTAACCTGGCAGACCTGAGGGCCCCAGTGTGTTCCCAGGTTATTTAAGCCTGACTGCAGTGCATCTCTCTCTCTCTCTCTCTCTCTCTCTCTCTCTCTCTCTGTCTGCCAAGCTGCTGCAGCAGCTGCCCTCTCTCCCTTTTCCCTTCAGCCACCCATTTGTTTTATTTACTATGTTGCTTGAAGTTTATTCTTATGTCTGGTTTCGCATCTTACATCACCCCCCTACACACACATCTATTACTCATGCACTCTTACACCACTGACTATACTGACATACACACCCCACAACTTATTAATCCTTAATTGGCATTTGAATTTACTCAATTTGGTTTAATTTGGTTAATAAAATATCTGTTGTTAAAACTTAACACTGGTGTGTCTCCCTTTTGTTGTGGCCACTTGAGCCAGGTCATCACAGAGCTGAATTGAGCTGAATCCAGTCAAAGTGGTTCTAACTCAAATAAAATGAGTCAGTTCCTCATATGAAAATATTGAAATTTTCCAAATTTATAAATACCTGGGAATTTGGCTTGATAGCAGTCTAACTCTTAAACAGTATGTGGAGCAACTGGCACAGAAGGTAAAGATAAAAAAAGGTTCCTGTAATGAAATAAAGCATGTTTCTGTCTTGAGGACAGGAAAAGTTGTTTAAAGGCAGAGCGACTTTGGCCACTAGAGGTCAGGAGTGCACATTCAAATGAGCGACTAACACAGTCAACTATCATGCCTGTGTTTGAGGAGTTATGTTTTATTCTCATGCTGCTCGCTCTGCCTTTAAACTACTTGATACAGTATATCATCATGCTTCACATTTCATTACAGGAGCTAAAGATACACATCACTGTGTTCTATATGAAAAAGTAGGCTGGTCCTCACTAGCAACAAGAAGGACTACATTCTATCATTTTTATTTAGAAATGTCTCCTACAAAAGTTGACTCAGTGTATCACTGCACTTTGCAAATCCAAAACCACAGCTCACCAGGCAGGTGAGGATGAGGCTGACGTGGCAGGTGTACTGAGAGCTGGAGTGGTGAACCTGAGGCACAGGCAGAGAACAGAATTAGCAGCATTCAGGAGACCAGAAAAACAAGCAAATACACTGTAAAAAAACAAACAAAATACGGATATTTACTTTGGACATTGTCTGCATTTTTACCGTCTAACTGTTGTAAAATAAAAAAGAAACCTCATTATAAAACATCGCTAGAATGTTGAATAAATGTATAAATCTGCACAAAAAAATGGAAAATATTGCAGAAATACCTTAAGATTACCTAATTTAAATGAAGACTGTTGTTTGACTGTTGGTAAATTCATAGGATTATCCAATCCATCCACAAGAACTCCACATCACAGTACAGATTTCTGGATGTAAAAAACAAAAAAAATGTGTAAAATTACATTCAAATTAATTACCCTCCTTTAACACCCATTAATGGTATCTTGAGAGCTTTCAGCTTTTATTTTATGTGATTATCCAATCTATTTACAGTAAATTCCTGGTAAATGTAGGTTTTATACTGTACAAAAAAATAAGATCATGTGATAATAGCTTACAAAAACATAATTTTAATGATCACTACTTTATATAAACATTATTTGACAATAATTACAACCTATTCTCCAATATATTTACAGGCTTTTCCCATAAATGTATGGAGTTTACTTCATATAAACATTATTTGATAGTAATTGCAAGCAGCTCCTCAATATATCTACAGACATTAATGTATGGGGTTTTGTCTGTACAAAAACCAGAAGGTGTATGTAAAAGTACCCTTTATATCAACTTTTTTTACACTGAATATATACATTTTTCTTCTGACATTTTACAATATTGTCCAATCCATTCAATGCAGATCCCCATTTGAGATGTATAAGATTTCAACATGTATAATAACCAGAATGTATCATAAAATTACCTTTTATTGCTTGCTTTACAAAGTAAAGTAACACTATTTTTACAGTGTTATCCCAAAAGTTTCAGAATTAATAAATCAATAAACAACCATATCAAATTATAATGTGGGTCTGAAGCTGATCAACCCAACAAGAGCTCAAACAGAATACTTTGGAAGCGAAAACAGTTTTGTACATTGGATCAGTACAATGTCTTGCATGTTGCATTATAGCAAAAGGGGAACTACGACCAAATTAGGAATTCATACGTGTTATTCCTACGGTCTAAGATGGTTCAAAAATGTCAAATCTCTCCCAAATGCAAAAATTATTTTGCTAAAATTCAAATTTGTGATGTTATCTGATATAACGTCTGGAGCTTTTCCAAAAAGAATGAATTGAGAAAGATGTTATAGATGACACTGAGAACATCCAGGGGGATGTTCTGAGTGTACATTTTCTGTTTCAGAAATGAAAGGCTGCAACGGAATAAAGCTCATTTGGGTATCAAAAAATATCTACATTTATTGTCTATGAAGCAGCTCCAGACTTTATGCCTAATGACATCACAAATTTGAGTCTTACTTCTTTGGTTGTGACTTTGGGATTGAGTAGTTCATGTTCACAAATATCAGAGGTGGGAGTAAGTTACATATGTGCAAGTCACAAGCAAGTCTCAACTCTAAACCTTAAAGACTCAAGCAAGCAAGTCCTAAGTCACTGTGTTTAGACTCAAGCAAGCCAACTGCCAAACCAGCAAGCAAGACAAGTCAAGTAAGTCACAAGTCAAGTCACCATGAAAGAAGTGATTTAAATATGAGAGAAAGGGGTACAATGGCAAGCCATGTCATGAGAAAACTGCACCTGTTAGTCAGTCTCTACACCTTGGGATGGTTACGGTTAGGATTTATAAATAACACTATTGATTAGTAGATTAACTTTATAAAAAAGTCAACAAAAATAAATAAATAATCTAACATGTTTTCTAGGATCCAGTATTCATAATTTTGTATTCTATGCAGTATTGATGTTTGTGGATGTGTTGTACGGCTTCCGCCACCAGGTTGTGCCTTTGAGTAAGGTGAGAGTTTTGAATCAGAAGTAGTAGAAGAAGAGGAACTTCTTCCAGTTGCAGTAGTTAGCTCAAAGCTAGTGGGTTTTAGCAGCAGCGAAAATATGTTGGTGGACTGTAAGCTACATATACTGCTTTGTTGTGGTTGTAAAGTGTGTAAATAAACTGCAAGTTATACTACAGCCCAGTGTCAGCCGGAGTCTCTGGCTGCAACACATGACTATTTTGGTATATTTACTCACCAAAGTAAAATCTACCCACGTTTGCTGTTTGCACAATGAAATGTAGTACTCTACCTGATGATTACTTTTTCTGCTGTGGATTGTGTAGACTAATATATCCAGAACACTGAAATTGTAATCCTCATCAAGGAAAAATACCATGTTGTTTGCCTGATCTTGAAGGATTGCATTTGTCACACAGTTGATAAGAGAGAGGGAGAGACCATTCTGCTGTGGTTGAGTTATACTGACTTTGAACTAGTGAGGGACCGCCAACAGAATGATGAAGCTCTGTCATGAAAAGCTGTCAATTCATAAGCTGTCTTGTCTGAATCAGAAACGGTCTGGTAATATTAAGCTCGAGAGAAAATCAGTGCAGGTCCTGCTAGACACTGTCTTTAAAGCCTGAGTGCACTGCACTAGAAGTCACCCTGTCATGTCTCAAACAGTAACTGTTTATGCTCAATATCTACAATAATACAAATAGGCGATTCAGCTAAAGAAAAACTGTCAAGTCTTTTCGAGTCATCTGCCTCAAGTCAAAGTCAAGTCAAGTCTTATCAATGTTAGTCAAGCAAGTCACAAGTCCTCAAATTTGCAACTCGCATCAAGTCATGTGACTTGAGTCCCTCACCTCTGACAAATATTGATTGCGCTTTCCTTGGCCGTGGAAATAGGGCTAAAGCCAAAAACAGGAGCTACATTCTTTCCAGTAACAAGCAAGGCAGATTGAAAGTCACCCACTTCCTTTCAGAATTCCAGCAATGGCTATGATCCTCTGCAGTGAGCCTCACCAAGCCGTGTCCTGAGAATACAAAAATAGAAAATATGTATCATGCTCTTAAAAGTGCCTGCACACCAACAGGTGGCAACGTTGTTGCCTGTATTGTTTTCAATGTACACACAATGGCAACTTTGCCTCCAGACTGCTGCTCCAAAGGAGTGCAGTTTGCCACTTGAACAGAAATTTAGCACGATCAAACTTTGCCTCTTTTAGTGCAGGGACGTTAAGGGTTTTAAAAGGTCTGAAATTAAGGTTGGGGCCAGATCAAGCTGTTCTTTAAATATGATCAACAAAATCTTAAAACCATTTGTAAAACTGACTGGTATCCCATGTAGGGATGCTTAATTTGGAGTGATGTAGTAGTCTCTACATTTGGAACCAGTTAAAACCCTAGGTGCAGTATTTTTCACAAGCTCTAGGCAGGAGAGTGAGTTTTTGACTTTGACACAAAATTAGTTTAACATAATTATGTGTGCATGTATGTATTTCTTTATTTTGAATGTAATTTATTGATATAGCAGTCAAAGTATGTATATCCACGCTTCACTGATACGCAGGGCTAAAAAAATAGACTTGAAGCTTAAAAATAGCGGAGCAGCAGAAAAGCAGCTCCGTCTCCCGTGTAGCATACACACTAAGGCTGTCATTTTTTCCCCACATAAAGTTTGAACAATTTCAAAGTGTTATGGAATTGGTTGCACACACCTGGTAAACAGATAGTAGGCCTGGGTCATGCAGTGTATCACCCAGCAGCAGTTCCTTGAACTCCACTTTCTCCGCTTTCGCCTGGCTGAGAACGCCCTCCTGCAGGGTGGTGAGGCTGGGTATGACCATGGGGATGTTGAGGCCCGGAACCTTGCCATAACCATACAGGCCGTATGTGAAGGCTGTGCCTGTAAAAACTAAGCCAGTGACTAAGCCCAGACCAGCAGGCTCTGAGACAGTTTTTTCTACCAGACAACCAGGCTTATGAACAATGAACAGCAACTGCCTGTCTGCACATTACACACACACACACACACACACACACACACACACACACACACACACACTCACACCACACAGTCACAACCAAGCACACACAAACATGCAAACATCTACATGCACATCTGTTAGGGCAAGACCAACACACACTACACTATAGATATCACTACCACACTGTAAATATTACTGCATTGTTTCTTTTTTTTAAATGCTATATTGCTGTTTCTGTGCTGCTATATTACAATTTTATTGTTATTATTGCTATTGATGCAAAGTCAAGGAACACAAACACCAACACTAACTTAGTTGGTAGGCTGCAGGTTACCAATAACTTATTTAACTTACTTCTAGCAGTAAGTAGGAGCAGCTGGGTGATCTAATGTTTCTTTAATTAATAGTATTAGTAACTTATCAAGCTAACTGGCTGAACTTATTAACACTGGCATACTAGCTGCCACTCAAAGTCTTTGTCAGGTCACAACTTGCCACAGCCTTTTATTTACATGTTTGCAGGACAGAATAGGAGCTTAAATATGTACTGGTTAACTGACAAATGTAACTTATTTAACGTTACTATGACTGACGCACGATTCTGATTCAAGGCTAACGTTAAAAGCTTCATTAGGACTGGCATAACATTACTTATCTAATGACCACTCTGTTGCACTTACACAAGCATGGAAAGTAATTTGAACAATTTTCAGGTCCAGAGAATACTTTGCACCTCTAAGTATTACCAGGAATCTACACAGGCAGCATTCTTGATGTGTTTTTATAATGCGCATGAGTTGCGCATGCAGGGTTCTAGACTAACCTTTCTACTAGTTGCACAACCAACTTTCTCAGTAGGTGACACCACCACAAGATTTGGTTGCACTTGTCTCAGTGTTTTGGGTCACGCATCTGTCACTACAGGTTTTGTATTTGTGACTGTCATGATGCTTCAAATTTTTAGGAGTTGCCTACAATGTACTGTTGCGTCGAGTCCTGCGGTTCAGGGCCACGGTTTGAGTTGCATCAAGTTCATTTAGACATACCGACGGGATAGGAGTCATTTATTTCATTTTAACCGGGATCGGGACAAGGCAAGTTCTGGAGTCAGTCACATGATTGGAACAAGACAGGAGAATGACTCAAAAGGCCGGGAGGGGATGAGACAGGAGTAAAAAACTCACGTGTGCCAGACCAGCCTGCTCTCTTTACATCATCTGCACCCTTCAGCTCTGCGTCTCTACCTCATCATTCTCTTCTCTCCTTATTTTGCGTTTTAAAATAATCAGATGCAGTTTGCACACAAGAGTTGTTTCAGCTCTGATCCATGCGTTCTGTTTCCTCGATTGAGGATAACTTTTTTTATTCAGACTATGCAAAGGTATCAGTAGCCTGCTAGGAAGCAAGGAACATTATCATAGGCTGCAGTTAGACATTCCTGGTATGTTAATAGAAATACTACAAATAATAGAAAGATAAGCAATACTAGTGCAATATGTCAAAATATAATCTTGCAATAAAATATATTACATGACTGCATCTTTGTTCTAAAGAATCATTTGATTTCCCTGCCACTTGCACTAGTGCCAACAAGTCAAATATTAAATCGCACGTCCCGCATGTGCGACCTTGCTACTCGCAGTCTAGAGCCCTGCGCGCATGTGCCGGGACACAGACAGTTTAATTTTAGTCAATGCTGCAATCCACCAGGCGCAAATTAGGGCTGTCACTTTTCATTTGAACTTTAAACTTTCGAACCTGATGAAATATTAAAGTTTGAACTATAATTATGTGATCAAATTGAAAATGGGAGCACTGCAGATAACGCTTTCCCCACTAACAATTTAGTAATCTGCTCTCCAGAGTCCCAGATTCACGTAGTGTGCCTTGTATTCCAACAGATGGTGTTGTTACGCTGTGCCGGCCTGGCTGCTAAACCCTCATTATATAGATCAATGGTTAAACCGCACTGTCATGTTGGAACTAATGCATGACATAGGGCTAGGTAGAGAGAGCACGATGAAAAATGGAGGAAACTCAGATCATCTCAACACCAACGCACCTTAAAGCACTGTGTGTAACCATTTTGGATTTTACTATATCGATGGCAAAATTATTGATAAAGATAAGGCTGTTTGCCGACTTTGTAAGAAGCAACTACTTTACAGTAATGTTAATACAACAACGAATGGAGTCACCTGTTTATCACCCAAGCGAGGCTATAAATTACATAATGTTACTGTTCTATATAATTCGAACCAATTCCATAACATTGAAATTGTTCAAACTTTATTTGGGGGAAAAAATGACAGCCTTAGTGTGTATGCTACACGGGAGACGGAGCTGCTTTTCTGCTGCTCCGTTATTTTTAAGCTTCAAGTCTTTTTTCAGCCCTGCGTATCAGTGAAGCGTGGATATACATACTTTGACTGCTATATCAATAAATTACATTCAAAATAAAGAAATACATACATGCACACATAGATTATGTTAAACTAATTTTGTGTCAAAGTCAAAAACTCACTCTCCTGCCTAGAGCTTGTGAAAAATACTCGCACCTAGGTTTTAACTGGTTCCAAATGTAGAGACTACTACATCACTCCAAATTAAGCATCCCTACATGGGATACCAGTCAGTTTTACAAATGGTTTTAAGATTTTGTTGATCATATTTAAAGAACAGCTGTATCTGGCCCCAACCTTAATTTCTAGACCTTTTAAAACCCTTAACGTCCCTGCACTAAAAGAGGCAAAGTTTGATCGTGCTAAATTTTCTGTTCAAGTGGCAAACTGCACTCCTTTGAGCAGCAGTCTGGAGGCAAAGTTGCCATTGTGTGTACATTGAAAACAATACAGCAACAACGTTGCCACCTGTTGGTGTGCAGGCACTTTTAAGAGCATGATACATATTTTCTATTTTTGTATTCTCAGGACACGGCTTGGTGAGGCTCACTGCAGAGGATCATAGCCATTGCTGGAATTCTGAAAGGAAGTGGGTGACTTTCAATCTGCCTTGCTTGTTACTGGAAAGAATGTAGCTCCTGTTTTTGGCTTTAGCCCTATTTCCACGGCCAAGGAAAGCGCAATCAATATTTGTCAGAGGTGAGGGACTCAAGTCACATGACTTGATGCGAGTTGCAAATTTGAGGACTTGTGACTTGCTTGACTAACATTGATAAGACTTGACTTGACTTTGACTTGAGGCAGATGACTCGAAAAGACTTGACAGTTTTTCTTTAGCTGAATCGCCTATTTGTATTATTGTAGATATTGAGCATAAACAGTTACTGTTTGAGACATGACAGGGTGACTTCTAGTGCAGTGCACTCAGGCTTTAAAGACAGTGTCTAGCAGGACCTGCACTGATTTTCTCTCGAGCTTAATATTACCAGACCGTTTCTGATTCAGACAAGACAGCTTATGAATTGACAGCTTTTCATGACAGAGCTTCATCATTCTGTTGGCGGTCCCTCACTAGTTCAAAGTCAATGTAACTCAACCACAGCAGAATGGTCTCTCCCTCTCTCTTATCAACTGTGTGACAAATGCAATCCTTCAAAATCAGGCAAACAACATGGTATTTTTCCTTGATGAGGATTACAATTTCAGTGTTCTGGATATATTAGTCTACACAATCCACAGCAGAAAAAGTAATCATCAGGTAGAGTACTACATTTCATTGTGCAAACAGCAAACGTGGGTAGATTTTACTTTGGTGAGTAAATATACCAAAATAGTCATGTGTTGCAGCCAGAGACTCCGGCTGACACTGGGCTGTAGTATAACTTGCAGTTTATTTACACACTTTACAACCACAACAAAGCAGTATACGTAGCTTACAGTCCACCAACATATTTTCGCTGCTGCTAAAACCCACTAGCTTTGAGCTAACTACTGCAACTGGAAGAAGTTCCTCTTCTTCTACTACTTCTGATTCAAAACTCTCACCTTACTCAAAGGCACAACCTGGTGGCGGAAGCCGTACAACACATCCACAAACATCAATACTGCATAGAATACAAAATTATGAATACTGGATCCTAGAAAACATGTTAGATTATTTATTTATTTTTGTTGACTTTTTTATAAAGTTAATCTACTAATCAATAGTGTTATTTATAAATCCTAACCGTAACCATCCCAAGGTGTAGAGACTAACTAACAGGTGCAGTTTTCTCATGACATGGCTTGCCATTGTACCCCTTTCTCTCATATTTAAATCACTTCTTTCATGGTGACTTGACTTGTGACTTACTTGACTTGTCTTGCTTGCTGGTTTGGCAGTTGGCTTGCTTGAGTCTAAACACAGTGACTTAGGACTTGCTTGCTTGAGTCTTTAAGGTTTAGAGTTGAGACTTGCTTGTGACTTGCACATATGTAACTTACTCCCACCTCTGATATTTGTGAACATGAACTACTCAATCCCAAAGTCATTAGGCATAAAGTCTGGAGCTGCTTCATAGACAATAAATGTAGATATTTTTTGATACCCAAATGAGCTTTATTCCGTTGCAGCCTTTCATTTCTGAAACAGAAAATGTACACTCAGAACATCCCCCTGGATGTTCTCAGTGTCATCTATAACATCTTTCTCAATTCATTCTTTTTGGAAAAGCTCCAGACGTTATATCAGATAACATCACAAATTTGAATTTTAGCAAAATAATTTTTGCATTTGGGAGAGATTTGACATTTTTGAACCATCTTAGACCGTAGGAATAACACGTATGAATTCCTAATTTGGTCGTAGTTCCCCTTTTGCTATAATGCAACATGCAAGACATTGTACTGATCCAATGTACAAAACTGTTTTCGCTTCCAAAGTATTCTGTTTGAGCTCTTGTTGGGTTGATCAGCTTCAGACCCACATTATAATTTGATATGGTTGTTTATTGATTTATTAATTCTGAAACTTTTGGGATAACACTGTAAAAATAGTGTTACTTTACTTTGTAAAGCAAGCAATAAAAGGTAATTTTATGATACATTCTGGTTATTATACATGTTGAAATCTTATACATCTCAAATGGGGATCTGCATTGAATGGATTGGACAATATTGTAAAATGTCAGAAGAAAAATGTATATATTCAGTGTAAAAAAAGTTGATATAAAGGGTACTTTTACATACACCTTCTGGTTTTTGTACAGACAAAACCCCATACATTAATGTCTGTAGATATATTGAGGAGCTGCTTGCAATTACTATCAAATAATGTTTATATGAAGTAAACTCCATACATTTATGGGAAAAGCCTGTAAATATATTGGAGAATAGGTTGTAATTATTGTCAAATAATGTTTATATAAAGTAGTGATCATTAAAATTATGTTTTTGTAAGCTATTATCACATGATCTTATTTTTTTGTACAGTATAAAACCTACATTTACCAGGAATTTACTGTAAATAGATTGGATAATCACATAAAATAAAAGCTGAAAGCTCTCAAGATACCATTAATGGGTGTTAAAGGAGGGTAATTAATTTGAATGTAATTTTACACATTTTTTTTGTTTTTTACATCCAGAAATCTGTACTGTGATGTGGAGTTCTTGTGGATGGATTGGATAATCCTATGAATTTACCAACAGTCAAACAACAGTCTTCATTTAAATTAGGTAATCTTAAGGTATTTCTGCAATATTTTCCATTTTTTTGTGCAGATTTATACATTTATTCAACATTCTAGCGATGTTTTATAATGAGGTTTCTTTTTTATTTTACAACAGTTAGACGGTAAAAATGCAGACAATGTCCAAAGTAAATATCCGTATTTTGTTTGTTTTTTTACAGTGTATTTGCTTGTTTTTCTGGTCTCCTGAATGCTGCTAATTCTGTTCTCTGCCTGTGCCTCAGGTTCACCACTCCAGCTCTCAGTACACCTGCCACGTCAGCCTCATCCTCACCTGCCTGGTGAGCTGTGGTTTTGGATTTGCAAAGTGCAGTGATACACTGAGTCAACTTTTGTAGGAGACATTTCTAAATAAAAATGATAGAATGTAGTCCTTCTTGTTGCTAGTGAGGACCAGCCTACTTTTTCATATAGAACACAGTGATGTGTATCTTTAGCTCCTGTAATGAAATGTGAAGCATGATGATATACTGTATCAAGTAGTTTAAAGGCAGAGCGAGCAGCATGAGAATAAAACATAACTCCTCAAACACAGGCATGATAGTTGACTGTGTTAGTCGCTCATTTGAATGTGCACTCCTGACCTCTAGTGGCCAAAGTCGCTCTGCCTTTAAACAACTTTTCCTGTCCTCAAGACAGAAACCTGCTTTATTTCATTACAGGAACCTTTTTTTATCTTTACCTTCTGTGCCAGTTGCTCCACATACTGTTTAAGAGTTAGACTGCTATCAAGCCAAATTCACAGGTATTTATAAATTTGGAAAATTTCAATATTTTCATATGAGGAACTGACTCATTTTATTTGAGTTAGAACCACTTTGACTGGATTCAGCTCAATTCAGCTCTGTGATGACCTGGCTCAAGTGGCCACAACAAAAGGGAGACACACCAGTGTTAAGTTTTAACAACAGATATTTTATTAACCAAATTAAACCAAATTGAGTAAATTCAAATGCCAATTAAGGATTAATAAGTTGTGGGGTGTGGATGTCAGTATAGTCAGTGGTGTAAGAGTGCATGAGTGATAGATGTGTGTGTAGGGGGGTGATGTAAGATGCGAAACCAGACATAAGAATAAACTTAAAGCAACATAGTAAATAAAACAAATGGGTGGCTGAAGGGAAAAGGGAGAGAGGGCAGCTGCTGCAGCAGCTTGGCAGACAGAGAGAGAGAGAGAGAGAGAGAGAGAGAGAGAGAGAGAGATGCACTGCAGTTAGGCTTAAATAACCTGGGAACACACCGGGGCCCTCAGGTCTGCCAGGTTACACTAACAATCCACCTGCAGAGTGAACAGAGACAGATGAACCACACAGCAACACAAAATGACACAACAGAGGTCATCACAGCTCATAGATGACTTTAATAATGTTTGTTCTTGAATATATTTTGATGCTGTTTTCTATTGAAGATGTGAGTTTACACACTTTCTTTTATGAATTGAGGATAACAGCAAATTCCCCAAAGTACCATACTACTGTATGTTAGTGTGACAAAACATCAAAATGCAGAAGCATATAATTTAAATAACATTTATTGGACTTACACTACAACTTTATGATGGATACAAAATGCCTGTTTGCCTCTAGCTGTGTTTTCTACTGTTACTGCTACTACTACTTCTAATACTGTTACTAGGTCCAAAATAGTCTGAAGGACGATGTGAATTAGGTTTTTTTTTTTGAAATATCTCAATGATATAGAAACCCTGAAGCTGTAAAGAAAGAATGAAACACACACATATTACACAAGCTCCATTAAGCTCATTACAGTGTGTTAATGAACTAAAATACATCACCGTGATCAACATAGTAGAGGTTTGGGACTGGTAGTTCAGTATGGGCAGAAATATGTGTCCCTAGAAACTGAATTTGAATCACATCATTTGAATGTGCACTCCTGACCTCTAGTGGCCAAAGTCTGCACTTTCTGAGAGAACTTTCTCCTCCATCAATACACTGACATTGAAACAATAAGCTCAAACTTTAAAAAATGATCACAAATATTTTTGATCATTTTCACTCATTATACTGACATATGAACTGTAAGAAGAAACAGAGTGAAATATTGCTCTTTGCCATGGTTATGAAGTGATTAAACCTACTGTTTCCACTGGTGCTAAAGCTACCTGTTGAAGAGCTGAAATATCACTAGTACCACTGCTACTACTATCACTACTGCTATTGTTTCTTCCAGTGGCACTACTGTTGGTAACTGAACTTCATGTTTATTAGAGAGACGAAAGAAGTGATGAAGGGAGTGAGGGAGACAGGCTCAGCCAGTTAATGACTTAATGATCACAACATGGTCTGTTAAGTCTATCGGGGTTTACAAAACCACTGCATAATCTGGCTATTTTATATTCACTACAGGACATAAGATGGTGTGGGGTGCTCCAGTAGTTAAACTGAGTAAAGTACAGCCACAAAGCAACTGTTAGCACATCTACATCAGCTGAAAACGTGTATTTATGTTTGTTTAACACCAAAAATGTCACCAAAACAACTGTAAACCGTGACTGAGTCGGAACTCAACCAGAATGCGATGCAGCCAGATTCTGTGGATGTTGGACAGTAACACATTTTATAGTTTCTCTTTTAAATGCTGTTTAAAAGCAGAAGGAAAGATCTTTAGGAGGGTCTAACCCTCCCTAACCCTAACCCTTTGACAATGCTCCATCCAAATATATGTGTCCTGTTCTTCATATAGTGATGTAGTTTAACCATCTATCAGAGGTCTACAGCTTCTGGACATGTGTTTCTAATGCTCATCAGTTAACATACTGAGATATGACCAAATAATTGATCAATAATGATTATAGAGGATTTTTTTCTCTCTGTCTTTAAATAATGCCATTAAATAATGATCTATAACAACAATAAAGAAAATTCAAATGGAACATTGTCTTCAGACCTTCTTAAAGATCTTCTCTTCTCAAACATACAAGGAATTTGAAGTTATTACCAAGTTACAAAATGATTTCATCAAATTAACTTAAAGTAATTAGTAATTAACAAATTACCCTTTAAGAGCTACTACTAGTCCATCTATGACCTGTTAGTAATTGTATCACTCCTGACTGATAGAACTGCTGCTACTGTTATTATCAATACTATTGATACTTTCTACATGACTTTTTAATATCTGTATTAGTCTTTTTTTAGATTATTGATACATTTTATAGTTTCCCTTTCAAAAGGTATTTTAATAATGCTGTTGCTATTGAAACTACCACAGTTATAAAATCTGCTACAAATAATATAACTACTGCTGCTCATTAATGAATGAAATGTTCCATCTAAACTTGTTGTGTTATAACAAGTTCACCTGTGTTTAACTCTTTGTTACAGAAGGAAAGATCTTTAGGAGGGTCTAACCCTCCCTAACCCTAACCCTTTGACAATGTTCCATCCAAATATGTGTCTTGTTGTTCATATTGTCATCACGTAACAAGACACTTTTTTAAATAAGCTATCAAATGCTGGCCTATTTTCTGGCAAAATTTTAAATTGCTCATCATTCAATATACTGAGACATAAACAAAAAAGTAGTTATTATTTAGAATTAGTATGAAGGAACATTTTTCACTTGTTTTCCATTAAATACTGGCCTGTGTACAACAGCAAAGAACATTTGAATGGAACATTGTCTACAGACCCTCTTAAAGATCTTTCCTTCTTTTACAAAGTCATTATGACGAGTTCACCACAAGAGAGAAAACAATTTGGACAAAACTTAGTTACTACAAACACTTTAAGTGCTACTACTGTACTAGTCCATCTATTAGTTGTTAGTAATGTTATCACTCCTGATTCTGAGGAGCCAGTAAGACGTCCATCACAGCTGCTAATACAGTCTCTTACTACTACAGAGAGCTGAAATGTCTCTAATATTACTGATACAACTGCTGCTACTGATAACATCACCACTCTCAGTTTTCATGACTTTTTCGAAATCATTTTTTAAAATTATAGTACTGCTACCCATCAGTGAAATAAATGTTTCTATTTTTAAGCTGTATCAACTTAAATTCACTTGAGGAAATTCATCAGACTTTGGACAGCTCCCTCTGGAGTCACAAAAGGCTTTATACAACTTTTTTAACCATATGCAGCAGTACTCCCCAATACCTGTAAAGATACTTGATGTGTAAATTCCCATTTCATCTTTCAACTTTGATACTGGGTAAAATTCTCTCAATAGGTCTGACCCTCCCTAACCCTATTGCAATGTTCCATCCAAAACATACACTTTAAAACGTATATGCAGAAACAGTTAAATTCATTCCAGTAAGAAATATTAATGATGAACATTTGTCTTCCTCATTAAATACTGACATATGTACGACAGTAAAAAGGATTTGAATGAAACATTGCCTCCAGACCCTCTTGAAACCCTTCCCTTTTTTTACAAAGCCATTATAAGATAAGATCAAGTGATCCCATCCAAACCTTAAGATATTTTTTCCTGTCCAGAAAGAATTTCAAATTAAATTTAAACAATAAAACTATAATAGTTATTACACGCTTTAATTGCTACAGCTGAATTATTTGTCATACTAATTACTGCTAATATTACTACGTTTGACAGAAACAGAAGGAAAGATCTTTAGGAGGGTCTAACCCTCCCTAACCCTAACCCTTTGACAATGTTCCATCCAAATATATGTTTCCTTTTCTTCATATAGTGATGATGATATAACCAGATACCAGATTAACAAATTGTTAAACACTGACCTGTTTTCAGGCATTTTTTTCAACTGTTGATAATTCAACAACTTTAAACATAACCAAATAACTTTGATGAAGTGAGTTGGAAGGAAAAGAGTTGCAGCATGTCTGACTTACCATTATTTCTTTTGTTTTTCAAAGAATGTATAGAAGCTATCAAAGACTTAAACGACTTAAGACTTATCTACATACTCAAAATAAATTAAATAGTTAAAAAAAAGCAACATCTAAAATGATTTTGTAGAACTTGTGCGGTTTTTTGGAAACTTTAGAAATAAGTGAAAGAAAAGAGGTTGAACATGTCTGTGTGTAAAGAATTACCATCTTCTTTTTGTGTTAGATTTTTTCAAACAAAGTGTAGAAGGTATCAGTCAAAGAGTTAAACAGAGTTACAAAACCTATCTACATGCTGAAAAGGAATGAAAGAGTTAAAACATATCTACATACTAAAAAACATATATATACTAAAAATGTATAAAAGTTAAAACATATCTACATACTATATATATCCTTAAAATGTATAAAAGAGTTAAAACCTATGTACATACGAAAGAGGAGTGAAAGTTAAAACTTTTAGGTTTATTTTTTTAGGAAAGAAGAATGAAAGAGTTAAAACTTATCTACATACTAAAAACATATAAAAGAGTTTCAACTTATCTACATCCTAAAAAGAAATGAAAGTTAAAATTTATATATATACTAAAAATGTATAAAAGTTAAAACTTATCTAAGGTTTTTTTTTTTTAGGAAAGAGGATGAAAGAGTTAAAACTTATCTACATGCTAAAAACATATAAAAGAGTTAAAACTTATCTACATGCTAAAAAGGAATGAAAGTTAAAATTTATACATATACTAAAAATGTATAAAAGTTCAAACTTATCTACTTACTAAAAAGGAATGAAAGAGTTAAAACTTATCTAAGGTTTTTTTGTTTGTTTTTTTAGGAAAGAGGAAGAGTTAAAACTTATCTACATGCTACAAAGGAATGAAAGTAAAAATTTATATATATACCAAAAATGTATAAAAGTTAAAACTTATCTACATACTAAAAAGGAATGAAAGAGTTATCTAAGGTTTTTTTTTTAGGAAAGAGGAAGAGGAAGAAAGAGTTAAAACTTATCTACAAATTAAAAATGTATAAGAGTTCAAACTTATCTACTTACTAAAAAGGAATGAAAGAGTTAAAACTTATCTAAGGTTAATTTTTTTTTTTTTTTTTTTTTTTTTTTTAGGATAGAGGAAGAAAGAGGGAATAAAAGGTTTGCACTGTGTGTGCAGTGTGCTTGTATGTGTGTGTATGTTACATCTCTGGGTTGTACGGAGAGTCAGTCATCCATGCCATGACCATCTCTGCCACTGCATCAAAAGCAGAGGGTGAGAGTCCACCGGGCTGGGGTCCGTAAGGGCCGGGCCAGAGGGGCGGGGCCGTGACATCATCGTGCTGAATGTCATCAACGTGCTCCTGGGGGACTCTGGGCTGGATCTCCTGCTGCCTTCCTTCTGCTGTCCTTCCCTGAACCTTTTAGAGAGACAGAGAGGAGGAGAGGAGGAACCAAGTCAGACTAGTTCAGTTACACCCTTTAGACTGATGCAGTATTGCTGTTGAACTGGATGTATCATGGATCAGGATAGAACAGTTTGGACCACCGTGGGCACGTTTGGACTGCTAACCTCCAGCTGGACAGCCTCCAGGTTGGCCGGTGGGGCAGAGGTGGAGGGCTGGGGGCTGGGGCTCCTCTCTGACAGGACAGCAGCATTCTCACGGAGTCTTCTCTCCGGAGGCTCCTGGAAGGCTCTGGAGGTGCTCTCCTGCTCCCTCCGTCTCTTCCTGCTCGCACCAACCTGTTAGTTACACAGAGAGACAGGGATGACTCCAACTGTATGATTACTAGACTGTTAATAATTAAAGGAAAACTAGGAGCCTATATATCATGGAGGAGACAGAGAAAGTAGCTGAAATCAGCTACTTTAAGTGAGACTGTAACTTTTGCTGAACAATGGCTACTGTGGCCACAAGTGGTAATTACAGGGTAATGGTGAATGATAAGACATACAGTAGAATAAGTAGAGAATACTCATAAATCAGCAAACTGACTCACTAGTCAGTTACACAGGAACATTTAACTAAAGGTTGCCCAAGTATATATATATATATATATATATATATATATATATATATATATATATATATACATACTGTATTTAAAATGTATTGAAATATTGCAAAGTATGTTTCAAGTACATTTATATAAATGTGATTAAAAGTATATTAATATGCTATCATGAAATACTCAATAGTATATTTTCACCGCATTTAATTTAAATTGAAATATAGTGTACTCTTAATAAATACACTGCTGTGAACTTTAATTAGTACAATTTGAGTTCAATATTTAAATTGCACTTTTAAGATAACTACTGTCAATACAAACTGCTGTCAATGCAAAAATGACGCATTTAAAAAATGTAAACATATTTTATTACTCTAAGCCCCAGTGATAAAATAATACACTGAAATATACTAAATGTTAGTATGCTACAGCACACTAAAGTGTACTTGCGTCCAGACTATTAAATAGTGTACTTAAAGTGAGCTAAAATGCAACAACTCATTTTGTACTTTTACACTTAAATAGTATTAACAATAAGTTGTACAAAAGCCCTACTTTAATTGTGTCAAGTATACTTGACTGTGCTAAAATGGAACAACTTTAAGTATACCTAATATACTGCAAATGTTCTAATTATTTTTAATGTTTGTATACTGTTTCACACAGCAAATGCCACATATTTCATGCATGTGTCTGTTGTTAAAGGCATTTAGTACTAATTCAATTTTAAACTTAATTGTAACAGTTTTTAAAGAGGGTTCAGCCATGTAGTCATGAGTGATCAGGTGCTTGTTGTTTTATGAAACCGTTATTTGTGAGTTGTTTGTGTTTTGTGCTGCTCTGTATGTACTTTCTTGTTGAGTTTTGTGCTTTAACGTATGTATTTGTATTGTTGAGTCTTGTGCAGTTCCAGATAGATTTTAATGTTGAGTTTTATGTATTTTAAAGGCCCATCTAGGGATGGGCATTGAAAATTAGCTTAGGCTATAAATGCTGTGGCATAGGGCATTAGTTGTCCCTAAACAAATAAACGTTGAATGAACTAAACTGATGATGAGACCAGATGTGTGAGGATCTTACCACCTTAACTAAACTATTTCCTGGTGGACTTGCTAGAGTCCAATCTACAAGCCCCCACTGACCACAGTCATAAAGGAAATCAGACTTGTAACACTCAGCACACAGCACACACTTCCACTCCATGACATTTGGGGGTATCATACAACCACTCCCACTGGTCTCTGAAGCAGCAGCGACACATCAAACTTACTGATAACTTAGTGTAAAACACGGACCGTGGCGGAACTATACGCGTAGTCGGCGGAACAATACGTCATCGTCCAGGCGGCGCATGATGACCTGCAGGAGGACAAACAATCAGTGGCTCATCTGCTTGTAGTACAAACAACTGCTGCTCCCAGGAGAAGGAGAGAGGACAATATGAGGAATCACACTTCTTTTATCAGGAACACATCTTGACAACTTGGCTCTGTGTTGTGACTGGCTGCCATGGCAACAGTGGAGAGGAGGAAGTGTAATCTCCTATGCAAACAGACATCTTGTCCTGGGTAATGCTTGGACTGCAGGGTCACATCAGGGATGGTCATGTAATGTTTTGACTTGATCACTGATGATGAAAATCTTACCTTCAACTTATCTCACCGCTGAACAAGGTTCAGGGCTGCGAGGTGAGACGCCCGTCTGTTTCACACTTCCACACAGACTTCAGTCTTCAGGAGCTGTATTCTCACAGGATAGGACACAGACACATTCTGCCTCCCACCATTTCTCCAGCAGAGGATGCTTCATACTTGATGTCCATCTCATCCTCATGAACTGAGGCGCGGCTAGAACAGAGCTTTCTTCTCTCCAATATCTCAGCTGACTCCCACAGTAAAACTTTACTTGATACTCTTCAGGTAAAATTCAAATGATAAGTTTAATGTAACAAACATAAAACAAAGGAAAGATCAATTTTCCCCCCGACAGTTCACCTTCATTACATAATTAAATAAAACACCTTTTCCCCTAATATACTCATGTTCTCTGAGAGTCCATGATGCAACCTTCAGTCCATTGTGATCCCCGGCGTACGTTCAGAGGATACGAATGCAGAATTACCACAGCTCTGAATGCAACACGACACACAGCTGCCACCAAAGTAGCACACAATCTCAACTCTAAAGTGACACAAATGACCCAATAAAACAACTGAGCGATGATTTCTTTCTATTTTATAACTTTTCAGACTGTTTTTTGATTTTGTGATAGCAAACAGTCTTAATCTCAAATAGAGGGTCACAGTGTAATGCTTTAGTGTAAAACTTAAATAATTGATGATTAATAATGATTGGTTTATTAATCAGATTCTTTGTTTTTGTAGATTTGTTGAGCACGAATGCTCTTTTTCAAGAATGTTCCATATCCACACATACTAGATGTCATCAGTGGTGGAAAGTAACTAAATAGTCAATTTCAAGTCAGTTTTATTTATATAGCGCTATCTCAGGTTAGTTATCTCAGGGCACTTTTCACATAGAGTCTGGAGGTCTGGACTGTACTCTTTAATTTACAGAGACCCAACATTTCCCCATGAGCAGCACTTGGCGACAGCAACAAGGAAAAACGGGAAGAAACCTCAAGCAGAACCGGGCTCTAGGTTGTCAGCTGGTACATTTACTCAAGTACTGTACTTCAGTACAATTTTGAGGTAGTTGTACTTTACATGAGTATTTCCATTTGATGCTACTTTATACTTCCACTCCACTACATTTCAGAGGAAAATATTGTACTTTCTACTCCACTAAATTTATTTGACGGCTTTAGTTACTTTTCAGATGAAGATTTGACACAATGGATAATATAACAAGCTTTTAAACTACAACACATTGTTAAAGATGAAACCAGTAGTTTCCAACCTTTTTGGCTTTTGACGTCTTACAAAAAGCAGTGTGTAGTCGGGGTCACATTTCAGATGTCTATGAGTTGTTAACAGCTCCACTACTTTTACTGCAATACTTTAACTACATCAAGCTGCTAATACTTATGTACTTTTACTTCAGTAGGATTTTTCATGCAGGACTTTTACTTATAATGGAGTATTTTCACATTACTGTATTGGTACTTTTAATTAAGTAAAGGATCTGAATTAAGGATCTGAGTACTTCTTCCACCACTAGATGTCATCACAAAGACAGTTTCTATATTTGTTGGTAACCTCTGACAAGGTGCATGGTTTCATGCTTGTCCCAGGGTTACCAACATGACACCCCATGTGACTGTGAGTGTTGATTTTGCCTCAATCCTACATTAACATTTTATAATATGTAGCCTGCATATATTCACTGATGTTATGGACAATTACGCCTATAGTCGCTGAAAATGATAAAGTATTACACAAAAAACTAAAGACAACATTCAAAATAAACACAAGCTCCTAACAAATCTAACAGGATACACACTTTCACTGTCAAGCCAAGAGTTTTACCTTGTTGGTGTTGCTGCTCATTTGGCTCCTGCTGGGCTCTCTCCTCCAGTAGGTGTGATCATGGAGGTGAGTTGGCACATCACACATCTGTAACCATTAATGTACAGTTTAGGATGGGACTCTACTTAACTCAACACAACTCGACTAAACTGAACACTGAATAAATGAGTTCATCTGTTGAACCTGCTGAGCACACTGATGTTATCCTTAAAGGATAGAGGTTTTACAATTTTTCACTAGAAGAGGTTTTCCTTGCTGTAATCATTCCTCCTGTTCATACTGGCTATTAAAAGATCCCCTTCAAAGGTGCTTTCAATGTAAGTGATGGGGGACAAAATCCACAGTGTGTCCACACAGTCATTTTGTGCAAAAATGCATTTAAATATTTATCTGAAGCTTATATGAGGCTTCAGCAGTCTGAGTTAGTCATATCAAGTGGATATCTGCCACATTTACAGTCTGTTTAGCATCAAATTCCCTCTTTGTGTTTCCCTGTTGAGCTGTGGTGGAAGTATAGCAACAAAAAGAGGGACTTTGGCACTAGAAAGACTGTAACATTGAAAGATATCTACTTGATTTGACTCATTTGCACAGGAGGTGGACTGTGGATTTTGGCCCCCATCACTTAACATTGTAAGTGCATTATGAAGGGATCTTCTAATGGTCAGTATGAACAGGAGGAATGATTATGGCAAGAAAAACCTGTTTCAGTGTTCATTTGGGCTCCTGACTATTGTTTTAAGACAGACTTGTGAACTCGTCCTTTAAGTAAACAAGCTATTTTCTACTCTGCATGCACATATGCATAACGGCTTTACTGTTTTTGCAGCAATATCACAGTAAAGTTGACTTTACTACAGAAAATAATGATCATTTATGAACTGTTTAATAAAGTAATGAATGGGGGCTTTTTTCTTGACAAAATATCAGGTTGAAAGTAGAAACTTTGGCATCTTTAAACCAAAACTTTGCAAACTGCTGTTACACTGAGCTGTTCAGCGTTTCAGCAATTTACTGAAGGTGGTGGTTAAATGCATCACTGTGTAATAAGCAATGTTTTATTTTTCTGAAGGAGTTTGAATAGTTACTGCAAACTGTATCAGTTTGCTTGTAAATCAACAGTCAGTTCAGGATTTTGCAGTTACTTCTGTCTTTACATTTCAGCAATGTATACACTGAAGATCTTACTTTAAATTTGTAAAAGTAATATTTGTTTTTATGTTTTACTGAACAAACTACCACTGAATCAAAGTCAGTTGTTGCTGCCGTTGAACATTCGACGCCTCAAATACAGCTGAGGCGTCGAATAAAACGGCTTGAAAAAAGTCTTTGAATGATGTTAAACTTCCTAAATTCTCACGTTTTCCATGATGAAACAGTAAGAGAGTCGAGTTAAGGTCACTGTAGGTCCGTATTTCGCTGCTCACTTGTGTAGTTTTTCAGAAATCGTCGAGTGAAGTTTCTCCTCCAATGTTTCAGAGTAAAATGGTGATTTTTGAACTAGTTTCTGGAATATAGACGCTCCATAGCAACCAGAGTCCTACGTCAGCACTAACATTAAACTGCTTTAATTGGCAGTTTACAGTATTGTTTTTTATTGGCATTTTAATTATGTAATTAATAATGTATGGAATAATGTCATTATAGAAAATAATTTTTTAATTAATTCCTTCAACACGGATTCAATAACGTTTTGTAGAGGCCCAGTGCATACACTACTGTTTTAGTCAGCATCCATTTCGTCAGCTATAAGGCAACATTTTGGCAATTTAGTTTATTTTATGCCCATTTAAGCTTCCGATGAATTAGAGCAGAGTCAATAAACGTGATTAATATTGTTATTGAAGGTTCAGCAACAAATAAATAGTCTCTGTCACTAGTTGAAAGGCTAAAATACATGTGAAAATCCAAATAAGTCGACAAAATGTAACTTAATTAGCTTTAAAAGTTAGTCGTAGCGGTTGTTAAATTGTACTCTGTTGTATTTGTTAACCATATTTCAATAATTTCCAGTCAGTATTTCCTCTGGTCTGACTGGTCATATGTTTTGGACCTATAGTCACCTGCTTAGCTAACAAAATGAAAGTAAACACTACCCTACCTGACTGTCAGCTCACAAACTTCATGCAGCTTCCTCTGTAATTAAAACACCTGATTCATTCACACCAGAAGGCAGATATACAATCATATCATTCTGGAGGGTGTCCACTTTGAGCCTACCGTATATGGGGCCAAAACAGCGACAGTTAAATTTGGCAAATTGGAAATAAAAGGAGGTTCAATGCCAAATTTTATTTTCAATGGCAAAATGTAACTGTCACTCTAGCCCCATAAGCCTATTGCTTGAGACATGTGAGGCATTATTATTTCTAAATTGTCTGTTTTTAATAGTATATCTTGTAATATTATAATAAAAAGCCTTCAGGGGCATCATCATTTGTCTTTGCTGGATCGTTTTTAATTGGGTGCACTCTGTGTGCAGTAGGTGTCGCCTTTGCATTCACAGCATACAAAAGATTAGAAATACTGCCATCTTGTGGGACTCCTATGTTACTACAACATGTTGGGTTTAATGTCACCAAAGCAGTGAGGGCACTCTGTGTTACTGACAGGTGTTTCAGATATAAAGTTAGAAACATCTCACAGCATATTGCAGTCTCCAAACAACGCTCTTGGTTAAATCTGAATATGTTAAAGGTCCCTTCCAGACAGGTTTTTTAGACACATGAAATACACGGCTTTGAATAATAATTTGTGTCTGATATGTTTTTTCCACAAGAAAGGTTTAAGTACCTTGTTAAAAAGATGTCATCTACTCCTTCACCCTCATTGGTAAATCCAGAATCCATGAAAAGTTTAACAGCTGGATTCAAAATGTCTCCTACTTCACTGAAAAGTCCATTTTCAGTGTATGTGTATGTGAACCTTCAAGTTGCCACATCACATTTCTGTAAGTTGCATACTGGACCATGATTGGCTCCAAATAAGTTGTGATGTCACAATTCATGCTTGTAGTTACACATCTTAAACTCAGATTTAAGGTGAGCACAGAGAAACTTTCCCCTTTCAGCAGAGGAATATGAAAATAAACTCTGCACATACATCATTCTGCACACTGAAGCTCAAACATCCAATTGAAGGAGCAAGAAGAAAAACATATTTGAGTGGAGTGGACTTTAAGTTTCATAAAGATTCTCAAGATTTACTGCAGTGCTTTCAGTTTTCTTTTTATTGGATTGGTTCTGTTCTGTGTGTTCAAAAAAATGAAGAGTCCTTAAACAGCCGTTATTTGCGGTTCACCATCTTTTATTTTACAATTTTTGTCACTTGCTGAGTACTGCTTGATTGTATGATTATGATAACTAATAAAAACTGTATTTTACACAGATACTGTGACATTTTGCTGTGATTTCTTAACCCCTAATTGCATCAGTGTATAGCATATATCATTTTTTCCCTTAACACTACTGAGTGGTGAAGCCAGTGTGTCTGAAGAAGATATTTGTTAGGTTTAACAGTGCATTAAAAGAAACATTAGTAAGGGATCTTCCACCCCACTAGGATGTAATCTAGGGTTAATACACACAAAGTGCAGCTGAGGCTGATGGGATTGTCATTTGTTTTGCAGGTATTTGGTTGTAAATCAAAATATTGGACAAATAAAAATTGATTGATTGATTTGTTTATTTAGGTGTTGCAACTTTCTGATGCCCAGCCTATATGGGCTTACAAGACACTAGACAATAATAACCAGGATGGTCACATGACAGATGTACAGTTCCACAGATTGAAAAAGAACATTTCAGCACATTTAGTTTACATGGCAGAGATGTCCTGTTATGATGGATACAGTGCTCTCTTTTTTAGCAGCCAAGCCTCTCCTATAAATCTGGCTAAAAGAAAAATCTCCATATTAAAAAGCCAACTCAACATATCAGCTTCAGACAACCAAAACAAATCAGGTTTTTTCAATTGAATCTTTTCAAACAAACAATTCCTCAAGTCACTGCACAAAGGACAATGAAATACAAAATTAAATTCATCCTCGACAACACCAAGATCACAGGAATACCTTTATATCTGCCTACCTCAATTGCCAGTTGTAAAGTACCAGTTCTTAACTGAGCACACATGGACCTTTGCCTTCTCTGTACATTTAAAATTATATGTGTGTGTGTAAAATGTATACTCCTAGAATTCTGCTTTCAGAGCTAGTTATTAAGTTATTACTAAAACTAATAATAATTGGATGCAGAGGCAATTATGTCATATGATAATAAGCAGATATCTGAATCAACACTTATTGTTATTTTGACTATTACATACCATTATACGACTTTGTATATTTCATTTTTTAAATAAATTGTATAATAGTTGTACACCTGAATGTCTGCTTGCCATTATTATAATAATTAATAATCAAATGCAGAGGCAATTATGTAACATGATAACAAGTAGATACATTTATATAGTCTTACATTTACAACCGGCCCTTTGAAGGCTACCATAATCGTCCAAATCAGTCACAAAAAACCTTTTCCATAAAGTGAGTGTTAGAAAAGTATTGTTGAAGAAATCAGTCCTGATTACAAGTTTTTCAATGGTATAGTTATAATGGTATAGCAGTATGCTGTGAGCTTACAGACACACACACACACACACACTCACACACACACACACACACACACACACACACACACACACACACACACACACACACACACACACACTCACTCACACACACACTCACACACACACACACACGCACACACACATGCACACACACACACACATATATATATATATATATATGTTTGTGTGTGTCATTTTAAAGGAGTTAGACAAATCAAACACTTGTTTCATCATCACAAAGACTGCAGCATTTCAGTAATTGGGCACTCAAAGCTCCATCATTTGTCCCCCGTTCGTCCTACAGTGCTCTTGGGTTGCAAGTACTTTCTTTTGATAAAGTTAAACATGTCACAGTTCACATGGAAGGAAATGATCTCATGTTGCAAGTCGCAGCTTGCATGTTGCAAATTTGGTAAAACGGCCCCTGGCTCTCATCTGCAGAGCTCTCCAAAGGAAGAGGCCGGGGCATGGGGGGGCGGGTAGAGCAGAGTTGATGAGTCTGGTGTAACACTTGTAAACCAAATTCACCTGCCTGATGTTTGAACTCTGTATGACATTGTTTTCTCATATGTAATACTATACGGAGCAGCTGCACACAGTTGCAAGAAGTGAAATATGTCTCTATCTGGGTCTACACATGTACAACAAGTTTTTGTATAGAGTCTACAGTTTTGTACACAGGCTTTGGTATAAAACCAAAAATAAAGAGCATGTTGGGGCCTAAAAGGTCCCCATCAAAAAACAGCCATAAAAATATTATATATTAATATGTTCTTCCACTTTCACTGAGTTAATTTTTTTAACCAACTTCAACCAACATTGATTTTTATGCATTATTTTTTGTGCAATGTCAGATTAAAAAAAAACAAAACATTGAAAACCCATATTAGGTACCTAAAAGGTCCCCAATATGAAAATGATGAAATATGCCAATCACTTGCCCTCTTGTTTGACACACATGCACATAGACTGACAGATATGCACCTGCTCTGTCCCTCCAAGCACACACACACACACACACACACACACACACACACACACACACACATACACACACACCTTCATGCAGCATGTAGGCCGACTGTGCTGTAACTCATGTAGGCAGGTATAAAAGGCTTACGCGTGCGCGCATGAGTGTGTGTGTGTGTGTGTGTGTGTGTGTGTGGGGGGGGGGGGGTTAAGGTGTGTGTATGTGTCTGCTAGAGAGAGAGGGAGACCTTTGTAATGTGACCTGCAGCCCATAAAAAATAAAAATTACATCTTTTTAGCAGCACACACACACACACACACACACTAGTTTCTCCATACACACACATACACCAGCCTTGGACATCCATATCAATACAAACACATCGTTTGCAGATGAATAAATTTGCTACAATGTCCTGAAAAACTCCATAAAACAGGAAATGCCCCTGTCATAGCTCCTAGTGGAGAGCAATTCTAATGGTACATATTTGTTCTATAGGGGAAGCAGGAGAAAATGGCTCAATCAGCTGGAAAATAGTAAAAACTACAATTTTGAAGCCAGGGCTTCAGGTTGAAAGTCTTATAAAACAGAGTCCATGGATTATGTTATGGATTTACACTGGGCCATTTTTTTCCATAAGGATTTGAGTGTCTGTATTTTGGCTACACACACACACACACACACACACACACACACACACACACACACACACACACACACACACACACACACACACACACACACACACCACATTTAGACATCCCTAGCTACACATACCACTCATTGAAGCTGTAATATACTTGGCTGCAGTATTCCTAATAGATGGTTAATGCCCCTAGTGGAACTCAGTGTCATCTATAACATCTTTCTCAATTTATTCTTTTTGGAAAAGCTCCAGACATTATATCAGATGACATCAGCAAAATAATTTTTGGATTTTGGAGAGATTTGTTCAAGTTCACTAACATTTTTGAACCATCTTAGACCATAGGAATAATATGTATGAATTCCTAATTTGGCCGTAGTTCCCCTTTTGCTATAATGCAACATGCAAGACATTGTACTGATCCAATGTACAGAACTGTTTTCGCTTCCATTGATGTCTGTTGAAGTAATCTGAATGAGAAAAAATAAAGACATTCTAGTAAAGTATTCTGTTTGAGCTCTTGTTGGGTTGATCAGCTTCAGACCCACATTATAATTTGATATGGTTGTTTATTAATTTATTAATTCTGAAACTTTTGGGATAACACTGTAAAAATAGTGTTACTTTACTTTGTAAAGCAAGCAATAAAAGGTAATTTTATGATACATTCTGGTTATTATACATGTTGAAATCTTATACATCTCAAATGGGGATCTGCATTGAACGGATTGGACAATATTGTAAAATGTCAGCAGAAAAATGTATATATTCAGTGTAAAAAAAGTTGATATAAAGGGTACTTTTACATACACCTTCTGGTTTTTGTACAGACAAAACCCCATACATTAATGTCTGTAGATATATTGAGGAGCTGCTTGCAATTACTGTCAAATAACATTTATATAAAGTAAACCCTATACATTAATGGGAAAAGTATTTGGATATATTGGATAGTTGCTTGTAATTACTGTAAAATAATGTTTATATTAAGTTGAACCTCATACATTAATGGGAAATGTATGTAGATATATTGGATACTTGCTTTTAATTACTATCAAATAATGTTTATATAAAGTCAATTCCATACATTTATGGGAAAAGCCTGTAAATATATTGGAGAATAGGTTGTAATTATTGTCAAATAATGTTTATATAAAGTAGTGATCATTAAAATTATGTTTTTGTAAGCTATTATCACATGATCTTATTTTTTTGTACAGTATAAAACCTACATTTACCAGGAATTTACTGTAAATAGATTGGATAATCACATAAAATAAAAGCTGAAAGCTCTCAAGATACCATTAATGGGTGTTAAAGGAGGGTAATTTGAACGTAATTTTACACATTTTTTTTCTGTTTTTTACATCCAGAAATCTGTACTGTGATGTGGAGTTCTTGTGGATGGATTGGATAATCCTATGAATTTACCAACAGTCAAACAACAGTCTTCATTTAAATTAGGTTTTATAATGAGGTTTCTTTTTTATTTTACAACAGTTAGACGGTAAAAATGCAATGTCCAAAGTAAATATCCGTATTTTAAATAAAAAACAATGTAGAATAACTAAAGGTTTTTTACTGTCATTTGACAGTAAGTGTTTGGCAACTTTTGCTGCCAGACTTTTTACCGTTAGCTTAGTAGCAGAGACAGCAGAGGCCAGGGAATGCTGTGGAACGTCTGGGTTACTTGTGATGAGAATGAATGATTGAGGTGCAGGAGCCAGAGACGTGAGATGTGAGGGCATTATCTGATGAATGACGTGCAGCAGTCGGTTGATTGGGATGAGCAGAGCTGGTGGAGACATTCTAATGCTCAGTTTGAGGAGGTGAATGATGAATTTTCTTTGTGCGTTTGCAGCCAGGAGCTGTTGTAGGGCCAGAGGTTGCAGGGGGCTCCCGGACAGGTTTTCCATAAACCAGTTTGTTGGCCAAGTCGTGGAGCTGTTGGAGCTGCCAAAGTTGCCAGAGTTGCCAGAGCTTCAGATCCGGAGCCAGGATAATGCCTTGAGCTTTTAACATCTCCAGAATTTCTGCACCTGATTCTTCTCGACGAGCAGCAGTCAAATAAATCAGCCTTGAACATTTCCGTTTCTGAGTCTGACATCATAAAATAAGATGACAGCCTAAGAATTAGCAGCAAAACAAAACATAAACTTGCCATAAATGACGGCAGAGAGAGGGAGAGACATCAGAGAGACAGTAACCAGATGATAGGCTAACAATGAAGGTGTGTCACTGGTCTAGGCATGCAAAAAAGAACTTTCGCTTAAGCTCAGAAAAACAAGGCCAAGCTTGTAATAGCAAGCGTATAATAAGCAGACTTGGCAGCTGTGGCTTCTTATATCCTCTGTCCTCCAATCTCCAATCTCCCTCTGCCATCATTGAGGATGTTCCAATCCCTTAAATGCACCTCAGAGGAGATGAGGAGAGAGGAGACGAGGAGAGAGGAGACAAGGAGAGAGGAGGCTCCTGGAGGAGCCTAGAGCAACCACAGGTGTATCCTCTGTCAAAGCTTTTTACTGGATGGCAACAATCCTTTGATTGAATGTGTTTCTTGATTGGTTATCGATTGGTCAGCTGATCTGACAGGACAGTAAACAGTCAGCTGTTGTTGTAATACAACAGATCAGGAAAACTACTTGTGGAACAGGAATGACAGCACCAACAGCAGCTTTTCATATTTATTCATAAAATAAAAATTACTGAATCATGAAACAATCATAAAAACACTCTTGTAACTTTGTTATGTTCTTCATAAGCCAAAAGGCTTCTCCTTTCTTCTTTTCCGTTTCAGTACGTCTCAGCTCCTTCAGGAAAATATGACACCACACAGCTGTGTGTCTCCTATAAAATCATCCTGAGCCTGAAAAGGATGTCAGACTTTCACAAACTAAAAAAGCAACATTTTATTAAAAAAACATACATATTCTGCAGGCTACAGCTGTTTTTATGCTCTTTTTCGTTGATTCTGTTCTTTCAGTAATTAGCTAATTAAATTGTGTCTTATTCTGTGACAGCCAGACGCTGCATTAGATCTATAAAAAAATGATAAATCATTAGAGCAGTTATCAGGTGTTTTCCTTCCAGCTATCACTATGTAGAAATTATTAAGTAACAGTTTAAAGTCTTAACTAATTGTATATGAATTTTAAGTTTAAACTGTTACTTTATAATTTATACATATTGATAGCTGACTTCTATATATTTGACGGTTGAGGTGCTGTGCATCATGAGTAGTTGTCTCCTCAAAATGACATGAGTGAGATTGTCCCGTTTGATGACTTAGATTCCTTCATCCGTGCATCTCTCACATCCTCGCTGGGAGCAGCTGAGACGCGAGTGAGGAGAACAAGGAGGTGTTAGCCAAATGAAAAGCGCCCACAGCCTCTCTTCTTCTGCACACAAGTTTCTGTGAAATTCCTGGAGAGTTGCTCATATTCCAGGTGTGGATCCAGGATAAAAAAAAAGATAGCATATACATACAGTATATTCATGTTGTTGGACTGAACTTCAGAACAGTTTCCAAGTGCTGTAGGCCTACTTGTACTTACTATGATTATGTGTAGCCTTTTTAGTGCATGTTTTACTGACAGCTGCAGCAATTGGTTACTTTGCAGGTTTAACACTATTTCAGTTCAGTTTTCTTTCAATAACAGTGGGTGTAGGCATGGCTGAGTTAACCTGTTATGAGAACTGGCAATTTGATTAAACACAACTTTATTAGGATTATGAGCACAACATATTAGTAAAATAATACAGCTCTGAAAAACTATTTTTTGGTCACGAGGTCCCTGCCAGACATTGCCACAAAATTAGCCAATAATGCAGGACCCACCTTAGCTGATATTGTGCTTTAGTGGTGCAAATTCCCCATCAAACTTACAATTGAGCAAATGACCAAAACCATTGACATAGATCTGGTTTCATGTTTGCCAAAAGACTCTAGGGACTGAGGAGACCAAGCTTTACAACTTTACATTTGGTGAACTGCTGCACCTCAGCTGAAACACACTATCTCCAACATAAAGCCTGCTGGTGGCAGCATCATGCAGTGGGGATGTTTCTGTGCAGCAGGACCTGGAAGGCCCTGTGTTGAAGCCATAGTAATAATAATACTAGAAAATAGAATGATACAAAGAATATTGTCACTGCTGCCAGTCAAACTGTGACATTAGTGCCTCTTAAATACACCATAATACTTTATTACATAATGCTTTTTATTTCATTGTTACCCAGCCAGCCCACATGGATGCATATTAATACACTTAACAACGTTTCATCTCTATTGTAAAGGAGTCTGCCCTGCCCTTACATTCCTGCAGAGGAGCTTTGTAACTTAACCTAAACTTAAGCTCATGGAACTCCACTGCAGTTTCACGTTTCTCTGACAGACGTGGTCTGAAACAGATGTGATGAACTTATATACACTCTGATAGTTCTCTGATACTCTGATAGATGTTGCGTCATGGTTTGATAATAATTCACTGTAAGTCAGTACAGTCTGGTTCACTCTCTGCCTGAGTGCCTGGTTACCATCAGCTGCATTAGGTCCTAGGTGCAATGCATGAAGGGAAATCAGTGCCACGGCATGTACAGTATATTTGGGGAACGCCCAGCCAGAGGGCACCTTCACAGTGATCTTGCAAGTGAACTGCAACCTGTGAGAAAATGTATTTTACTGCTGCATGATGTTAGCGGCCTGTACTGGAACACATGCAATAAATTGTTTTGTATTTTATAATATTATTGTATAAAGTAATTTCTTCTGTTGTTCGATATCAAAAAATTATTATTGCATCGATTCTGTTTTAAAAACATATCTAAAAATGACAAAAATGTAAATAAGTCTAGCAGTTATACCTTTTATGGACACCATGAGGAGATGTTTCAGCTGCAAATTAGACAGTTCTCAAGTAAAACTACTTTCAGAAACTGTTAATGCATTTGTTATAATGTAGGTACCTGGTCCAGGTGATGCCATTTCTAAATATAGTAAACAGTGTTGTGGGTTAATGAACTTATACTGTCCAGTATGTTTGACGAGGAAAGTTGTTTCTTCAAAGGAACCTAGTATAACATACTGTATAAATGTAGTGTGAGCAAAAAGTTCAATATTTCCCTCTTAAATGTAGTACATACAGAAGTGTGAAGATGCACAAGTCCACCATCTTAGAATTATACTTTTTAAACAATAACAGTACTTTTGACTTACTTTTCACCTCTGTTAGAATGAAAGTAGCCAGTGTGAGATAGATAAAACACTTTACAGCATTATATTACATTTATACACTCTAGCACCATCTACTGTATATATTATATAAGTGAATGGGGACGTGTCTTTTCTTTCACATTATTTCCCCCTTTACAGCTCCATGGGAACATCAGCATTAAGTGGAATAATTTGACAAATTATAATATATGAATATCTGTCCCCTGTGAATATTTCAACTAATTATAAATATGATTATAAATATGAGTATTTTTTTCTTTTTTATAAACGTCTCCACTCAAGGCAGGTCATCTTTCATTTATTTGCAGTTAGTTTAAACAAAAAAAGACTCAAAATATCAGCAACAGACAAGTTGGTTATACATGCATATACAGTCACGCATGTTGTGAAATGTGCTTTGACATACATTATTATAGACATTTAGCATGTCACAACTTTTAGTGTTTTATTGATGCTGTAAATACAACATGGCAACAGATGGCAGGAGAGGTGACATCCCATGAGGGTCTCCACATGTGACATCAGGTTATCAGAGATACTGAGGAAAAAAAAGATTCTAGCTAAAACAGACTGTGCAGCACTGTGGCAGCACGCAATCTATCACTAACAACATCAACACTAACCCTACTTACATATACAGTATTAACAGTGTTAACATTTGGTCAAAATTAAAATGTGCAGTTGTTGCTCAAAAGAGCAAGTCGTATCCCAAAAAGAAGTAACTGCCCTCTCCAAGTATCCTTTGTGATAAAATGTATTTTTGTGGGCTGTATTGGAGGATGTTTTCCCAGGTACCCTTAAAGATACAGAGGAATAGGTCCATATTGATGGTTTCTAGTACATTAAATAATGAATTAAAATGAATAAAATAAGATACCACTGTCACTGTGAAAGTCTTGTAACTAGTAGTTGTATCTGTGGTCCCCTGTGGGCTAATAAAACCCTCTCAACACATTAAATACACTAAACGCATTGTCATGGCAACAGACATACAACATTTGGACCTAAAAGTAAATATATATCACTGAAAATTAAAAATTGAATAATACATTCTATCAGTCTGGGTTGAGGGCTTATATTTGGGGTAGTTCTACATATCTACAGCAGGGGGCAGAATTTCACACATACTGAGTGCAGACTGCACATTTCAGTCTTCAGTACATTTATGTTCTTCAAAGTGATATCCAGTCACTTCCACATGTTTTTGCAGTTTGATACATGTAGATACATAAGGAAATATTATTCAGTCTTTGTGCTTGAATAGTTTGACTTGTAGCTTTAGGAAAATGCCTAAGAATTTAAAAGGTAAATATAAGGCAAGATAATAATATTGAAACTGTGCTGCCTTTCCTGATACACTTTCTATGAAAACTGTGCCAGTGAAGACAATCAGTCAACGGGTTGAACCTCTGCTGCAGCTGGATGAATACAAGGCGGGGAAAGTGAGTCAGTAACGCTGCCACCTAACTCAACAACAATCACTATAATGCTTATGAGTAAGACACTGGCACTGCTTTCCTGCAACATCAAGAAGTTGCAAATCCCAACTTTAGCAAAAACAAGTCCCATTAAATTATAATCCTAAATGGATAGGCAAGATGCCCCAATCTCATTTGTCCCAAGATGCAGTTTTCGCATGTCATGTGAGCATGATGGCACACACTGTTAATGCTATACACACATACCACTACACGTGACTTTGAACATGACTACATTCACGTCCATTTTCAGTACCCTGCCTTAAATCTGTCAGCGGTAAATGATTAAACATACATTTGAAATGGACATTTTAATTTCATATACAGTTGCAAACTTTCTACACTAACTACCAAAGATCATTATGAGCTGCTGCATGTGGAACAGGATCCTCCAATAAATGAAGTTGAGCAGCTTATATGCAAAGGTTTGTATGGCTTTTATGATCTTTATCGGTGAAACAAAAACAACTTGTCATCTCGCTATTTAAAGCTGTATTCCAAAGTCCCACAAAGAATTCTGTCAATGATAGGAATTTAAACTGGATAAACTCTGACAGGTGACATCAATAACCTGCACTCTGCTCCAGCCTCAGTTGGACGAGAGAGGAAAAACACTGAATGTTGGTGAGTCCTCGATACCTGTGAATGTAGAGCTTGGTTGCAGTTATTTAAAGCTGCACTAAGCATTTTTTAACAATGGATCAAATGACTATGTGCAGTGTCAAATGTGTTGTTTGTAGTGATGAATCCACAAAGGATTTTCACCCTCTGTAGTTCCTCTCAGCTCTACTGAGCGTTTTAGCTCGTTGTTTTGGTTTTTGGCAGCCTTTTGCTGTTTCATGCAGCAGCAAAAGGCTGTTAAGCCCAGATGAACAGACTGTATGCTACCTGCAGACAAAGTTAGACATTAGCTTGTGTCAAGTCAAAAAAATGTAGCAGCTGAAGAGCCAGATATTTTTCTCTGCTCATTAGCTGTCTTAGCTAAAAGGAATATTGGACTTGTTTTCATCAGGTGGCCAGAAACATGACTGCAAATGAATGCTAATGTTGTTTCGTGTTGAATGTGTAAATAACCATTAGCTAAAATGTAATAACTGTATAGGGAGATAATGTGTCAGAAGCTGTATTATCAGCTTCTGCTGCCACCAAGTTGCCAAAGAAAATTACGTAATGCAGCTTTAAGTAACACTTCTGGAATTATTTTCAATTCATGACTTCAGGTGTAGAAAACATTGCTCTCCATACCCAATACCAGAGGTTAGTAGAAGTAAATAGGACATACAGTAAGTATGTACAGCATCTCAACAAGGTGAGATGGAGCACTCCTATGCAGTCATGACATCACTTTGTATTTATAGCGTAACTCCAATTGCCAGTTTGCCAATTGCAGCGTTAAGACTTCCAGTTCATTGGAATGAATAATAATGTGACTTGTGCTTCCAGGAATAATGCCACTGAGCACTGTTAGGCTGTTTGTTCATACTCAAGACGTAAAAAAAACGTGAGCAATATGGTGCTTCTACAAGAGAATAGTACAAATCAACAAGCTGCTTAATGCAGACAGTTGTCCAAAACCTTGCGATCCATCCCAACAGGCAAAGCACATGTGCCTTACCATAATGCATATTCAAGAACATACATTTGTAAGTTCCTGCATTTGTATATAATTGTGCAAAAAAAAAAAAAAAAAAAGAGCTTTACACTAGCAGGACAGAGGAGAGGATCTTCTTTTGCCTTGCATCTCATTGATGAGATATCAGGAGGAAATTATTCACAGCAGGACCATTTGGATGGACTGATGGAGGCTGTCTTCTGTACAAAAGCTGCATTCATGTCCTGTGGGAGAGATGAGCTCGATCCTTGAGAATGTGATTCACATTAGGTTCCAGGTGGGGTTTGGCTCTATTTTGTCAGACTTCTTGAATGCTGATCTCATCAACAAGGAAATTCCTGCCGAGTCAAATGGCTGTGAGATAGAGCTAATGGCTTGTTCCTTTCAAATACATCCAATAAATAATGTTTTGTGATCATGAATCCTATAGCAGATTATTGTCTAACTACTTGCTGGATTTTTGGTTAATGGTTGACACTGTAACACTGCAACATGGGAAAAGTGTTGAAAAGAGGTTTCTAAGGTGAAGGGATTCTAATGTGATGTAATGTCCAAGTCGCAGGTTGTAACTACCAGGTGATTCCTGCAGATATTCCCAAATAATGTGAATGCAGTAAAAGCGTTGCTGTTTAATGGATAACTTAACCTTTACCAGCTAGCTGGAAGCAGTTAGTTTGTTTACAGGTTGCGTATTTGTTTTCCCAGACACCAACAGCTGGCAGTTTAACAGCAGTTTGCGTGTGACACGGGCCGTGAGCGGGGCTTTGGCGGGCTGTGGTTGGCGGAGGAGGGGGAAGTGTAGTTGTCCTGGTTGTGGTTGTCCCGTGCTGCAAGCCTCTTGCCCTGCTCCTCCTTCATGAAGAGCTCCACCATGAGGATCTTCTCCTTGTGGATCTGGAGGCTGATGTCCTTGGGGATGTCTGGGATCAGCCAGTCCACAAAGTCACTCATGAGCATCACCACGTTCTGAGCAGGACAAAGGAACAGAAAGCACATTAATACACCTCTCAGACACTATCATCGCATAGGCAGAGAAAATTATTGTTCTTCTATAGTAAAAGAACCAGAGAACCACATCTAAGGAATAGCTCAACCTTTTGTAAAAAACACTAATTTGCCTTCTTGCCTAGAGATCGATGAGAAGATTGATAGCAGTCTCATGTCTGCGATGACTATGGAGTGAAAGCTGGCAGGTTATTATATAAGCTCTGTCTAAAATTCAAAAATACACCTACCAACACCTCTAAAGCTCACTAATTAACACACTGACTCAGTAATCAGTAGTAGTCAGTAACACATCAATATCTATTTGTAGTTTGCTAACATTAGCTAGCATTAGCTACTGGTCATACCAGACCAACTAAGGCTGTAATAGTAGTGTACTGAATTGAGCAATTGTGTATTTTATCATTTTTATAAATGTAATAATGAATTATCTTAAATTTGTTTTTCTTTTTTCCAGTTAACACTAGCTATCTGGGTAAGTTAGCTGAGCTTCCAAAATACTGTAAATAAGTAATGAGTCAATAAAAAAAATAAGACATTGCATCCTTCATATATTTGATTTAGATTTTGACTAGAATTCTTTCAGTTATTTTTTTTTCTTTTAATGATAATCGGTATTAGAGGCCTATTCCTGTCAGGAAACTTAATAGATTAAAAGCTATGAATGATAAAAATAAAACTACTGATTATTAATGAAAATTAATAATTATTATTGAAATTACAATTCATAACAATTAATAATACAATTGACAATAATAATACGATTGATAGTACATTTGATGCATTGTACCAGAGTTAGCTTATAGTTAATTTTCAGCTGCAGTCCAGGTCACAATTTACCAAATGATTTATTTTCCTGGTGGGAATGGGCTTCCATACACAAGCTTTACACAGTGGAGCGTTTGTATGGGTAAACTGTAATCTATAAAGTAAAGATGGTAAATTTTCTGTGTTCTATTTTACAGGCACAGAGCAGATGGTGAAAAATCTACACCAGTAAAAAAAATAATGAATGTGGGTTAGTGATAGTTGTCCCCATGATAAATGGTGCATGAAACCAGGTGGAAGTTTTATTTAAAGGTAATAGTATTTTGCTGTCTTGTTTGGAGAATAGATCCATCTATTATATTTTCACTCAATTACCTTATATTTCACTCAGAAGCCATAAATTGATCGAATGACTTGGTTGCATGTTTGTTTGCTTTGCCTACATACAATATAAATGACAAAAGTGAGTGAACATTATCTATTTGAGCAATATATGAGTGTTATTGCGAACCTGAAAGACAACAACGAAGGCGAGACGGGCTGCCAGAACGGCCCAGAACTCCTTGGAGAGTTCATATGGTGTGCTGGACCACGGAGGCTCTCTGTAGTCTTTATATCTGAAAATATGATTATTTTCAAAACAGATTTAAAATGTTTCATTTGATGCTTCACAATTTGTCAGATGTCCATATTATATTCCCCATAAAAAATCAGATCATCATGTTAGCAAATATGGGTCTATGAGAAATAATAAATCATTTATTGGGGCATATTGGCAAAAAAAGGTCAGTTTTAAATGGACAGAATATTGTCCCAATACAATAATAATCTGAGTCCATTTCCCAACTCAAGTCCACCCAGCTGACTAAACTGACACCTTACCTGCATATTTCTACCTTGTAGCCCAGGTGCATTGGCTGGAGAGGGTCTGTGCCTGGCTGAAAGTCACTGACGTTGAAGTAAGACAGAGTGTGATTGACGAAGCCGTGCATGGTACCGTCAGGGCTGTACATGTACTGGTAGACGAGCCGTGGGATGAAGTCAGAGGTGAAGGAGATGACAAAGGCCTGAGGGACAGAAAACTGCTTATCATCTACTGTCTTCATGAAATCAAATGATCAGGTAAAACTGTGTCTCCTTCTTGTTTTCTTGATTTACAAATGAAAAGTACTCCATAAGCTAACTAAACTGTCATTTCCCAGCTATGTTTTGGAGCATTTTTTGTCCCAGATCAGCCTCAGCATGTTTACAAGTACATCTGTAGAGTGAAAAGTGTAGTGTAGTGTAAAGACTTACATTAACGATGACTGCTACCTTGCTGAGGCCCCTTAAGAGGTTGTACCAGATACCTGTAAAAAGAGAGAAGATCCTTCATTTATGATTGAATCATCAGCTTCAACATGCTGATAAAGTATGGGGTTAATAGGGACCAGCCACCACTAGATGGCACAAACACTCTGAGGATCAGAGGTGGACAGTCTTAATAGTATGTTGTGTTGTAGGAATGTTACAGGTAGGTTGTTAGGAATGTCAGATGCAAGTTAAATGAAAGGTAAAGAAAGGTAAAGAAAGGATTAAAAAAAGTTTACTGGTACGGTAAATGCATTATATCTGGTGCATTTACAGATGCTTTGATGTTCAAGAATAACTGCCTTCTCAACAATTGTATTATTATATTATATTGACACCCCGGAGTGTTTAGGGTCATGCCCAGCATTACTATTACATTAGGTTATGATAAAATAATAATCTTATCATAGATTACTATCTTACTGTATTATTGATAATATTTTTCAAAATGCTTTGTATCACCTTTAGTCACTCACCTGCTCTCAACTAAAACAGCTCTAATATGACATCTGTTTTGGCCAGTAGATGGCAGTAGTGGTTGTGTGTAATATCAGTAACTGCAGCGCCGTAATTGTTTAATATGAGTTACACCAGTCTGATAGCAGGGCCGAGCACTGATTACATGCTTAAGTATTTTGTGTTTTTGATAGCGACAGCTACAAGCCCTGTATACATCCTTCAATACTGTTCTGTGCTGTATTTGATGTTCATATTAAAACCATCTGGTACCTAAGTCGACACTGTCACCAGTGTGTGTAACACATTCAGTTAAAATTAAATCTGTGATAACATCAACATTTTCATGTTGAAGTGAAAAATTGGGGCTTGTTTTGTCTAAAGTAGTGTAATTTGTAATACTGAAACCCCATTAATGGGGGCGATGAAGCTGAAAACATTTAGAGGAATAAACACATATTGGGGAAGACTGTTCTCTCAGACTCTCAGTTTATTTTGGCTGGGGTGGTGGACACCTACCAATGTCTTTGGCTTTGACTGCAATCGGCCTGCGCAGCTCCATAACAAACTTCTTGGCATCCAGGCGAATCTCTATGATGTTATTCAGAAGAGCGAAGAGTGGAGCCAGAGGGAAGGAGGCCACAAAAAGAGTCACCATCCCAAACTGGATGACTAAAGAAAGAGAAGACAGGAGAAATGAGCAGTTGTTAAAGTTACTGAACAAGCATGTTATCTTTTACACAACCGGACAGACAGTTGTGGAACACTCGACTGTCAATGACCTATTTTGAGTGAAATAAAATCTGATGCTATCAGTCACCACAGCACATGACACATAAAATGGTACAATTGATATACATTTTTTAAAAAAGACAGAGATATTGACATTGTGCAGTAACTCTTCAGATAACTGATATGTTAACATAGTTAACTATAAGATAGTTTGTTATAGTGCGATTCAACACCTAAAAGAAGGCCAAAATCAACACAAGGTCTAATATTACATTAGCTCTAAAGCCCCTTTACCACTGTCCATTGTAAAAGGTAGTAAGACAAACACAACAGTAGTAAGTTATTCAATACTAATCTACTTTTACCTTGAGGAAATATCAGAGTGGTGCCAAAAAGATGCCTAAATACTCACTCTCACACTCTAATCCACTACATGCATTTCAAATAATCAGAGCTGCAAAACTGCTTCATTTCTGTTCCCCTGGAGCTCTATAGATTTTCTGTTGGAAAATATGGATGGAGTTGCTAGAGCACTACAGAGGAGAGGATTTGCAGTACAGAGCTGCACTACAGGCAGAAATCTAAGTTGATTTAAAGCTACATTAATTTATTCTTTGGCCACTTAGGGGCAGTATAGTTGCCAGGTCCCACATCTCAGATTTGTTCAGTGATTCAAACGGGTCTGGTGTCAGGCTCACTGAAGGATGTTTCCACCGTATGGAAAAATAATCAATCAATCAGAACTTAGTACGCAGGATTAAGAATGGGGACGTTGTCTACATAGCTAGCTACATAGCTACATCCATGAATAATAGTGACAGAAAACAAGTGTAAGTGAGATGCAGCTGTTGTAAGTCAACTAACACAAATAACTCTTAAAACAACAGACTTCTTTAATTTATGTGGAAAACAGTTAACTGTTCCAAGCCATCGCTAACACAACTTCTATGTTGACTGAAAATGACGCTGGGATGGATATAATTTGGAGCCATATTTTTGGTCACCTGATGACTTATTTGGTGCTGGGCAGTGGGTTTATCCGTTTTTTCAGGCTGTGTGCTGCTACTGGAAATGATGCTGATGAGAGCGGAATTTGTGAGCCAGAAAACCAAAATAATGAGCTAAAATAGGCTAAAAAGCTCAATAGAGCAAAAGAGTAACTGCACAGTTGGGTTATAATTCTCTGTGGGTTTGTCACTACAAGGGACCAATTTCACATTACACACAGTCATTTGATCCATTGTAAATATAAAAATTGATTAGTGTAGCTTTAAAGTGATTATTCATGACATTTTCAAGTACTTCACATACATGTTCATTTTGTTTCTTTCGATCACTGACTGAAAAAATGCAATGGTGATTCAGTCAATACTCAATTAAACAGAAGTAAAATGATCAATATGCTACTTTTTATCAGACAGACTCTGCAGTGTAACCCACACTGATGCTCATTATTTGCTTCACTGTCAGCTACAGTGTGTTGCACTTTGCACCAAATAGTTTGTCAGACCTGACTTACTGCTGTTCACAGTTACGACAATCAATGCTGAGCCATTTGAGAAGTGATTGGTTTTGTTGCTCTGTTTAGAAAAGAGGGTGGAGGAAGGTTTTGCCATCATTGGACTGGATGCGGTTCTTCTTCACACAATGTCATTTACAGTGAAACACAAATTGTAAATTGTGAAAGACTGCAACCATTTTTGTGCTAAGACATTGTATCTCTGACACTGCAAAGACAAGCTTAAAGGATAAGGCTGGCAATTTTCTTTTTTTTTCTTATTGTCAACAAATCTCATGTGCAGAGCCAAACCAACAATGAACTCCTTACATCCTCCTACTTACAAGTATTGTGTGTGTATCCAAAGCCTGATAAAGCCGTAGACCTCTGTTGTTGTCCAAAACTATTAAAAACATGTCAGTGTTCCTACGTGGGCATCACTATCTTGTTGTGCTACATAACCTCTTGACATGGTACTACATTATACATTTTTCCAAAAACTTTAGTGTTCTGTTTGAACAACAGCAGAGGTCTATGGCACAGAGGATCAGGATATATCAGACTTTGGATACACACGCAATACTTGTTAGTAGGATGAATTTATTGTTGGTATTGGTCTTTTCACCAGTCTTATCCTTTAACTCAAGGTTCACAGTCTCACTGACTGGCCAGCAGAGAGATGTTACGCGCTACCAGTCACAGTTAAAAATGTTCAATACCCAAATGGAATGCAGCCGCTGTAGCAACCTTAAATAATAAATATTGGCACAAAAGAGTAAGAGTGTTGAGCTTGACGCAGCTTTAATTTTCTCAGTAGTATTGGGATGTTTGCTGAGATCATAAGCCTCAGCCAATATTTATCATATAGATCTCTTCCCCTCTAGTGGGATGAATGGATCAACTGCTTATTAATGTAGATCCTTAAGGAGCAATTATACGGCTGCAATAGCCATGAGCTTTCACCAGCCACATTAAAACAAGAACACTTTAATCTACTTATCTTCATTGAACAAACACACACACACACACACACACACACACGTACATAAATCTCTGCTGTGCATGAAGCATGATCTGTTTCCACATCACTGACTGACACTCTGTGGTATGAAATTAGATTTTTTGTTAAATTAAAGGTCAACACCATGTACTTCAACATGGAGATTAGTTTGTGCTCTATAGCAGTCGTTTTTTATCAGACGAATATGTTTGCTAGTTTATTCTATGAAGCCAACAAATTGTGCTGACAGGAGCTGGCATTTACGATGTCAAGCAACGGTCAGACATGAAGCAAAAGCAGAGAAACAGGAATGACCGAATGTGTTTGTTGATACATAGAAACTGTGTATTAAGATTATTGTTTCAAAGTGGTTACAGCCATTACGCTTGTTAGTTTTGACCTTAACATGACTCGATCTGTAAAGGTTAGAGTGTTAAAAGGGCTGATGTTAACAGAGAGCACACGCATCTCTCGAGCATATATCTTTGAATCAGAGTAGTTGATTCTCATAGAAGAGATAAACATGAGAATTGCTGCTTGTTTATTATATTAGCAAACACCAGACAGATTAAAAATGTATTAAGTATCAAGAATAAGGAGGAAGCTCAGAATTAGGGACGAGAAACTACAAACTGCTGCTGCTAAGGATATTCATGTTTTTTTTCATACATTTCCTGGTAAACAATAAAAGAATTGAAACCCTGAAAACCTGTGTGTATGTCTGTGCACTTATTAGAGACTGCAAGCGTGCTAGCAGATGACTCACTCATTTCCATGTACTCAGGGCTGAGGCCAACAAAGGGACCCAGGATGTGGTCTTTCTCGTGCCGGTGCATTGTTTTGTTCAGCTCCTCTTCTTGCTTTGAGTCCAAATCCGACTTCCTCTTCCGGAGCAGTTTCTTCAGCTTCCTGTACAAACAACAACAAACAACAACAGAAGTAAAACATTTACTCTTTTTACTGCTCTTGGGGCATTTTGGGGCTTTTTTGAATATTAGATATACAGTATGTTTTCAATAATTGTACTTTTACAGAAGTTTAAAGGGACAACTCCCCAGATAGCAAAATTGCTGTGGCCCACATCCGGCCCACACCTGACACTTTCGGCACTTTCATCCAGCCCACATACCACATGGAATGATGGCACTTGGGCGGCCCACCCCTGTTTTCCAGATCTGGGCCACAAGCAAGCCATAGCAATGCCGTATATCAACCATGAATAAACCAGATAAACCAGAACTGGCCCACATCCAGTGAGAGCACTGCATCTTTACCAAAAAAAGCCCACATTTGATTTGGGATATTTGGGCCATATTTGCTATTTTACATGTGGGCCATTTCAGGCTCACATCCATTTTGTCCAGGCCAGAAGAAGGCCAGCAGTGCCTCATCATTGCCTGAAGTGTCCCACTTCCCTATGCTATCTGGGTCCTCATCAACCCACAATAGTCCATGAGATAATTTGTCATTGCACTGCAGCTTTTTGAGTTTCTTTAGAATACAGTATGCGGACAATGAAAGCAAGCATTTCAAATGATTAATGTAAAAATCATGTTCATTTGGAAAGCTTCAGGAGGTTTGGGCAGCTTACCCTGAAGTGGAGGAGGCCAGGCTAGTACAGTTAGCATGACCCATAGAGTCACAGTTGCCACATTCACAGGAAAGACCTCAGGCCTAAATATACCAGAATTTACCTTTAAATATGGAGCTGGAGCCAAGAGGCGATTAGCTTAGCTGAGCATAAAGACTGAAAGCAGCAGGAAATGGCTAGCCTAGCTCTGTCTAAAGTTAACAAAACATGCAGTAACTTTCCAGAGATGCTGCACAGAAGTACTGGATGGACAGATTAACTGTTGTCTGTCAAGAAATAGTTCCAACATGTAACTCCCCCTTGAACCACAAATTATGGTTCAAATTCTCATTTCTACATTTTTGTTTATGTATGGAATAAATAGATAAGTTATCATGTGTTAATTGCTGAGCTTTAAAGGTGTTGGTAAATGAGCTCTTAACTTTGGACAGAAGCAGGCTAGTAGTTTCCCCCTGCTATAAGTCTTTATGCTAAGCTAGGCTAACCACGTACACACTGCAGCTCCAACTGATAGTTATCATCACATCTCACTCTTGACAAGAAAGTGAGCAAGTATATTTTTTTATTTTAGATCACTTTATTGTTAAGGTCATGTTCTACAGTTATTGGTTAATATCAAACAAGATGACAGACTTGTATGATATTACTGCATGTCTACACCGTTTTACACCAAGTTATTCACTGTTACAACTTTTCACTGTCCAGTGCACTGCAAGGATGAGAAGACAGAGAAAATTGCAGGCTGAAAGAGTTCAGCAAGGTGTCGTCTAGTTCTCAGGTGAAGTGAGTCTGAAAACCAGACAGGCCTTCAAATTATTCCTCTCAGATGCAAGTACAACTGAGTGGGTGTGCATAATTTGTTTTATGCCTTGCTGAACCCACGTATTATAATCTATGCTGAAAGCTTTCGTAGTCATTGTATGTGCCATGTTCCGTGTGTTGGTGTCATGGGAAAGTTTACGTTCAAGCATGCTACACGGTGTATGCTCTGCACTCACGGTATGCCAATCTCGAACAGGTTGTTCTGGATGAGCTGCTTGCCGAGCATGGTGATACACAACTGGATGCATAACTCCATGAGGCAGCCTGCATGGGCACACTGGAGAGAAAGAAAGTGACAGGAAATCAAATAGAGGCAGAAGAAAATGGGATGTTCACAGTGGAGAGTGAAGTTAAAATACAAGCAAGAGAAGTAGACCAAAACCAGTTCATACTGGGGTACAAAGGCAGAAGTTTATGGAAGTTCAGGGTTGCCACTAATAACATTTTAAAAATGTAATCATTTAATTATATTAAAATTTCATTTGCTATTCGTGTATGCAGGATGTACTACAAAATGCATAAACTGCATAAATTTTGAAAATGAACTGCTGTGTGTGTGTTCTCATAATTTGAAATTCATGTTTGAAAATGCATAATTATAACCAAAATTAATGTTAGTTAACTGAAAGTTAATTTAAAAATAGTCAATGTGAAGCACACTATTTTTTAGACTGCAAGCTAATCTGAAGGGTTTTTCAAATCTGACATGTAGGAATGACAGTCAGCACTGTTATCTGAGAATGATCAGGGTGTATTTGTGTGTTATGGCATTGTAACCAAGGTGTCCATGCTAACTGGTGGCATGTTTTTCCAATATGGAACAAAAGAGGAAACCACAGCCTAGATAAAGAACGGGCAAATATTTTTTGGCTATTAAGGTCTGAACTTCTCTAAAACAAAAGTGTTGGGGTGAAGTGAGAAAGACAATAAATCCAACTTACTGACTTTTTTACTGTCATGTAAGAAAAAAGCTTTGGGAGCATTGGTAAATTGTAGCGTATACCAATAGTCTGCATGAGAGGTGTTTAGAAATCGGGCACTGTTCTCTATCTAAGTATTGAGAAATCGGCCCATTCCGAACAGGCACATTATAAATGGAACTGCGCTAGTTGAGAAAAATTTAGAATAACAACAGCCTAAACTTTTAAGTTGCACTGTGTTTAGTGTGAATTACCTCTTCCATTCTGTACGATCCAACAACATACAGGTAGTTTCCTGGCCGCCCAACAAGCCTGTGGACCAAACACAACCATCACATGCTGTAAGACTATCAAAGTTGATATACAGTATGATTATGTTCACATGTACAGAGTACAAACATACTCATGCTACAATATATTGTATTATGTGGCTACCAAATGGTAAGCAAAAACAGTTACAGATTAGCATATTTGAATTACTAATGATCCACAGAAATTATATTGAAATGAAATAAAATAAATGTAAAAAATGGAACAGTTAGAGGTTATTTTCTTACCTGCCCCTGAAAAAGGCCAAATAGACAATGGGTGTGAAGGCATTGACAAACTTCAAAACAAAAGTTTTGAAGATCAGGCGCTGTTCAAAGCTCTTGTCTGTCTTTGGAACCTCTGAAAAAGTTGACACAACATGAAATGAAATTGATGGCCTTTACTTATTTAGATGTTTAATTGTACTCTCCTTCTATTTCTATTTAAATGTTAAACAAGTTTGTGTTTTGAAATGTAGCACTTTGCTCTAAGTGTCAAAATATGCTTAAAGTGAGACTTTGTAACTATTGTGGCCACAAGTGGTGATTACAACCTGATGGCATGTCTAATCTTTCCCAAGATTATTTTGACTCAGTTGCTTTATAATCATTAGCTGACCTGACCACAAGCTTGTGGAATAAGACCACAAGCAGGAAACACAAATGTCTTTTGGTGAGGTACTGTGTGTTGACTCATTTTATTATTAGAAAGTTATTAGGAAGAAAGTAGAAAGTCAACAAACTGCCTCAAGAATGTCACAGCACAATATAAATTCGGCTAGCATCAGCTAACATTAGCTTCCATAAGCTGCTGGTCATACCAGACCAAGTAAGGTTATAGAAGCAAAACCCCTGGATGTTTTGAATTCAGCAAAGATGCATTTTATTGCTTATGAATTAAGCGCTTCATTTGTAAGATGAAGAAGGTGTATTCTTCTTCTTAATCTTCTTTATCCAGAATGTTGTAGAAAGCTGGCATGCATTTCATATGCAAACTGATGAAGCACTTTCTTTACTTTTATTTAATATCAAACATTAAATGAAGATATAAGCTTTATGTTTTAATATTGTTCTCTCTTCCCTGCTTGGCATGAGAATGATCCAGTCAATCTGCATTCAGAAACTAATGCTTGGTTTGTGTTTCAGTCAGTTTCAACAGTGAAATGTGCCTCACCCAGCGCAGTGAGCCAGCGGGCGATGGCGGCGTAGATTTCATCTAAGATGATGATGATGATAAGGTTGATAATGGCAGCTGTGGTTTTGACGGTGGCGCGAATGTTGTACCGTGCTGCAGGGTAGGTGCTCATGTGCAATGCTGCCTTAATGCTTATCCGGTACAGGATGACCCCGAAGACTATGGCAAACGTCACAGTGATCTATAAGTAAGGAGAGAGAGGAGAACACCTAATCTGACAATCTGCTGTATAATAAAAGGTGGGGAAAATGTTTACAGGGTCACTGCAGGTGAGACTGATAAATAAACACCTACATTTAAAATAACCAGTTATTTTTATTAATAATTTCTTCTTAATTTAATTTTTGTTTTAAATGAAGTAAAAAAACAAAACAGCTGTATCTCTAAAGCAAATAACCCAGCAAATTTTAAAATATAATATGGTACTGTACTTTAGCATTTAATCTTTTTTATTGAAAATATGCAGAATAAAGAAGCCAAAGTAAAACAGCATACTTTTCAAGCTTTCTACTTGTTGAGACATGCCACAAGTGTCTACATGTGTTGTATATGATGGAAATAGTAAGGGCGGTTGTTCTGACATGCATCATTACCCACCTGAGCCTGTATTTACTGAATTATTGCGCCAGTGTGCAAAGCAACAAATGTTGCAATATAAAAGCTCAACAAGTCCTGTTAAGTCATGGGTTCAAAACACCTTTTCACGATTTTGTTGCATAAAGCTTTGGGCTAGCTTCAGATTCAGTTTTGGTTTGGACATTTTAACCAGTGAGAACATCATCACCAGCTAAAAATGAGAAGCCCACTACCTAAATGTTTTTACACTGCTCCTTGCTAATACAACATACCAAGGAGAGATGAAAGGTTCGCTCACAGATTCATTAGCATCAGACCAGCTTTGATATGAGCTAGCATGATAAACGTTTTACATTTTAATTCATTCAAATTGTGCTAAGTCACATTATTTTCACCTAATTTCAATGTTAGTCCTAAAATATAGGAGGAATTAACGAGGTGTTTAGCCCTTTTTGCAACCTTTAGCCACCAACTTCCTACCTCTAACTTTTTTATTGTGCAACAAACATTTTTTCATCTAGATGGTTAGAAGAGTCTTTGGGGATTCTGGAAATACATTCAGAACAACAGGTTTGTGTTGTTATACAACCTGGGTTTTTCAAACACAGCAGAGTATTTATCTTTTAGAGAAATGGGTTCTGTGACTCGAATATGATGCTAATGCATGAGAGGTACAAACTCCCTTACTCTCCCTTACTGTTTTGTTCTCTGGATTTGCAGTTATTTAAAGAAGAAAAGGAAAGGGTTAAAACAAATTATATCATTGCTTCAAGTGTCATACATGTGTTAGAAGTACAAAGGCTGATGATGTAACACTGGAGGGAGACTGTCGAGACTCACCATGAAGCCCATTATGACCACTGTAGTCAGGTAAGCTGGCAGTCTGTCTGTACATGTCAGCTTCACCTTCTCACCCTAAAAACACACACACGCACGCACACACATGCCCACACACATGCCCACACACACACACACACACACAAACAGTTATGTGGAAGACATAAAGTATTTGAATTATTAACAGCATCTTCAGCTAGTTAGATCTGTATGTGTGTTTAACATGTGTCTTTATGCTGCCACAACCTCTTTGTCTTTCTGTCAGTGGCAGCTCTTTATGCCCTTGGCACACAGATGCACACAGCACACGCACACGCGCACGCACACGTGCACGCGCACGCGCACACGCACACTCACACACACACACACACACACACACACACACCATAAACATACACACCATAAACATACACACACACTATGGGGCTCCAGTGGAGCACAGCTAATTTCGCCCCGAGCTATCATGTCACATTCAAGCCTACTGAGAATTGGGTCAGAAATCTCAGGCGACTGTATATGTGTGTGTGTGTGTCTTCTTGTGTATTTGATGAACAGGAAGATGTGACCTTGGCACAAGACAAAAGACAAAAGGCTAATAATCAACATGCACATGCTCGACTCCAGAATATATCAGAATAAATGTCCTCAGTGCTTTTTTACTACATAACATGTTTCAGTGTTTCATCAGCACTTTCTTTTCAAGACACTGATGAAGCTGCAATTAGATTTTATTCCTGTTAATTCAATTTATGGATGGTTAAAAAAAGCTATTTCTACGATTCAAATGTATTATCATGTCTGATTTTCTCCAATTTCTGCTTATTTAGGCTTGTGGTGATCAAATGAAGTAAACAAACCAAATGAGGAACAGTGACTAGATAAATAGATTATGACATAAAGAGAGAAAGAACAGACACAATGTTTGGTGGCCAAATTGCTAACCTTTGCCATTGCTAAACTTTGTTTTGATGGGCTGTGTAGTTGTCCACTTCCATCACATTTAAAGAACCATGGGTTTGCACGTCAGTCCATTAACAAATCTCCAGCATGCTATCTGTAAATTCAGAAGCTATGTCATACCTTAGGAAAAACAGTTACTCTTTATATTTGTTTTTAAGGTTGGAACTGTTGGTGGTAAGTGGTAGAGACTAATGTTAGAAGAGACAGAGGTATATTTCCATTGGAGCACACTTCATGTCACCACATGCTCTGTACAGTTACAGTTACTATACTGACACTGCTGCTGCTGCTGCAGGATTTCTGAGAGATGTCTCAGAGTCTTCTGCTTTTTGGGACCACTCATCAGACCGTGCAGGGATGATTCAAACACACAGCTAAAATGTAACTAAATCAGTTTTACCTTAGGGGTTGAATGCTCCTGTCTCATTGTCTTTTTCATGACCCGGAACTCATACTCAGCTCGGTTGTGGTCCTGGAAAAGAAATCAGTTTAGAAGTTACAGTTACTGATTCTATTGTATGTTACTGAGCAGCAAGTGTACAAGATAATAAACAGTAGAGAAGATCCTTATGGAATTTCAGAATGGAGACAAACATGAAATGCACAGCCTGTTTGCATGAAATTTTGCAAAATTAGTATAAAATTAGTACAGCGCTCTCTGCAAGAGATGCATTAACCCACAATGAAAGATCAAGTGGATGAGGCAAAACTAAAATAAACTGTTGTTTTATGTTGGAATAGCCCAGCGATACCCACACTCATTTTTTAACACATGGAAACTTTAAACTACTGTGTACAGTTAGGGTTTTGTTGCTGGAGTTTACTGCATGTAAAAGCTTGTCATGTTTGTCACACTTCAACCCTAACCCTAACCTTACAAGAACAGCCTGGCATTTTTAGAAATATGTTTGTTTGCTGAATCAGATAACAAGATCACTATCGATAAGATCTCTGTGTGTCCAGTACAGACTGTGCCAGTACATGTTTAGTCCAGCTTAGTAAGAAGACTGGAACTATCTGGCAGAGTGCTAGCTTATACTGTAGCTCTATAAAAATCAAGGAAGTACAGTTTCCAAAAACTGACAAACTGTCTTATTTAAATGTCATGTTAGTTAGTGAGCCATTCTCACACTGCTAAAAAAACTACAATGTCTTGTGTTTATATTTTTACAAAAACAAAACAAAAAATGTCAATATGAAGGGTTGCAAACTTTGGTTAAGTAGCTAACTAACTAGAACCAAACGTCCTGTACATGTGTCTGCAGTGGAGCACAGAGACTGATATCCATCTGACTCTGGGTAAGACAGCAACTATTCAAGTTACCCAAGATTTCAAACTGCTGCGTAAATCAGTGATTTAAAATAATCCTTTCATTGTGAGGAATATAATATTAACATTTCATGTCCACATAATATGCAGCCAGTGGTGTATAAAGGTGCACCCATATAACAGTAACAGCTCAGCCTGCAGTAAGCCAAGAGGGGTGAAAAAGCGCTGCATATACAGAGGAAACTGCATCACTAGAAACTTGAAAAGAAAGCTGAGGGTTAGACAGTCACTTTTTGCCTGGAGGTCTGTGTGTTAAGGTCATGTACAGAAGGACAGACAGAGTGAAAACCATTCAAAACCATTCAAAGCCAGCTCTTAGTGTTATTTTTAGGGCATTTTATGCCTTTATTTGATAGTGATAGTGGAGAGACCCCCTTAGTATAATTATTCTAACATTATTCTGGGCTGTAAAACCAAAACAATAGCTGGAAGATGCTAAAATGCTCAGTAGAGCTGAGATAAACTGCAGAGCCTGGTCGTAATTCTCTGTTGGTTGGTTTTCTTCTGCTGGTAGTATAAAATACTGATTAATGAAGTTTTTATAATACATATTATAAGCATAAGTTTTGGAGAAATGTATGGCTTTGACACACCACTGTCTCCTCAGCCAACATGCCCATGTGGGCCCCATAAGGGCAAAAGTGAGCTGAGGGTCCATGTTTCCTACATGGCAATATCCTGTGGTCTGACTGTACAGACCCCTACAAATTTCTTGAAAAGAATATTGGACAAAGAGTTAATTTTAAAGTAGCTGCTATAATTTGGCCATGATCTATGGAAATAATTAAGGGCTAAAATAATTATACCAATTATATAAATGATATCAAGCCATTTACAAATTAATTGATACCCTATAGTTCATCAAAATTACCACCAGGATTGTATTTCTTTGTGCTCTTAGGTGACAAAAAAATAATAATTTCCCGCTGGCCTCAGGACTGAAGCCTGAATTACATCAAGTTCTATTGTGTCTTGGCAGCATATACAACTTCTCTAGAAGACTTCTGTTACTGAATACAACCTCTGAAGTAGAAATGTGTTTGTCTGTCTTCAAACTTTAAAATATGAAATTCATTTGCTTTCACAGTGTTTAAAATGTGCTAAGCCTCTATATAGTACCCCTGTGTCTATTCGACTTTAAATGTGTATTACTTCACTTTGGACCTGTGTGTGTCTAAAAAAAAGTAAAAAAAAGTGGAGCACAGAGGAGGAGTGAGACGCGAGTTGAGTCAACAGACTGTTCTGTCAACTCTGCTACCATCAGTAGACACAAACAACAACCACACCAACGAGAGGCCAGAGGGATGGCATCAGGATGACCCTCAGAGAGAGAGAGAGAGAGAGAGAGAGAGAGAGAGGAAGTGCAGAGAGAAACTACACAGGAGCAAAGAGATTAAGAAGACGTCAAGTGAAAGGACCTGAGGCAGATTGTTAGACACCTTGAGGGAGAAAAGGATAGTGTTAGGTAACAGCGGCTGCAAAAATGGATCTAAACCAGTAAGTCAAAAGGAAAGAAGGTAAGTTTAAATATAAGAGATGGCAAGAGATAAAGCTGGATCCAAACCTTATGTTCCTCCTGCAAAATACACCACACACATAAAAACATAAGGACAAGATGTCAGTCAGCAGTTTCAGTGTCACTTTTAGAACATTACAGAAAAATTATAAGAGCAAAAACTGTCTTCATAAAAAGATTATACTGTTCCATTTCATTATGATTAAAAAAAAGCTTCAGTACTGGTGTCTGATGGTTTGATGTGTTTGTGTGGGAACATTTTTGCTGAGAGATGACTCACTATAGAAAAAGCCAGAGGAGTCACATTCATATGCATATTCTAACCTGTGCCTTCATGGTAGCCCTATTGGTAACACTTTACTTTAAGTCCTCTTGTTTAGCATTTATAAGCAGTATATAAACATTTAATAAATAGTTTAAAACACACTTTAATGTAGTTATAAGCAGATATAAGGACATTTTAAGTGTTTATTAATGTACAGTTACAACTTCTCCTATGAAGAAATGTGTTTTACTATTTTGTCATTCATTATCTGTTTATATACCATCCTTATGAGTGCCTTTTCAATTTTCCAGCAACTATTTGTCTCATTCATTTCACTATGCTGGAATTCCACTCGTGACTTGCAATTTACTTGTTAATCCATTACAGAACGTCATGCCTGCTTTGATTGTTGTCAAGGCCACATTGGCACATCAATCACATTGTTACATGGTAACGCATTTGACAGGGCAGGTTAATATGGAAGCTCTACACTGCATCAGGTTTTACTACAATAAAAGAAGACATGATGGATGACCTTCTTCAAGCTAGCTACAATTGCCAAGTTGATTTCTGTAGCACATTGAAATGAATGGAGACAAATGGTTTTACTCAAAGAGAGGAAAGACATACAAAATCTAAAAAGTTGTTTACGCTAAAGGATTTCATTTAAATAACCAAAAATAATCAAGAATATGGTCCTTTGAGTATATTATGTAGTGTTAATTAGCTTTTTTGTTTGGTGACACAAGAAATGATGCTATAATGTAATGTAAATATACTGTAACTCTCTTCAAAATTTTGAATTACAATATTTTAGGTTGGTAAATGAGCATTATTCATGGTCAACTGACCCACTTGACCTCTTTCTGGCCTTATGAACCAACACCTTTTTCATAAGACTTTTTGTTTTTGCTAATTTGTGTTTATTGGGTAGCATTTTTTTTTTCTTCAAAACATAGCATAAGAAAGGTCTGTGCTCCACACCATGAGTACCTGGTTATGTTTTAAAATGGAGGAGCAAACATGGAGATAAACATACTTGGTGGTGGGGTCTAAAAATGTAATTTAAAACAAATTTCCTGCATTTCTACAGCGGATTAAGTCAAGAAACAGCCACCTGCACTAGTATAGATTAGTTAGATTGAGGGTGGTATGAAAAGCAAGAATGCATCAAGAACTGTATATAATTGGGTGGATCAGGACAGGAAATGATTCTTAGAAGAATGACTATTTCATATTTTAAATTATATTTATAAAAACATTATGTAGCCTAAAATTGTAGTAGGTTGCAGGTCAAACAAGGACAAACAATTTATAGAAATGAAATAGCCTTACAACACATCACAGTATGATTTGGATAATTGGAAGAGGAAAGGTTTCAGAGCAACAGAGACACAAAGCGTCTCCATAACCATAGTAACCCACTCTCACTCCTACCTGTGTGCGCACAGTGTAAGAAGAGAGGGAAAGACACTGTGCTGCTGCAAGAAGAGCTGCTGACTGAGATTACTCTGAGCAGCATGCATGGGAATACATTATAATATAACAGATTTGTGTATATTTCTGGCTTTCCCCCTGATAACTCACTGCTGCACGGTGCTGCTGTTGCGCTGTGCTGCTCTGTCTTATCTGTCTGTGCACTGTCAGTGTCCCATTTTTGCACTGCAACGTTATCAGTTATGAATTTGTTTTTCACTGCATGAGAAAATGGACGTGTGGTGTGAGGACATGTGAACAGCGTGAGTCTCACAGGCAATGGGTAAGAGTTGCCTGCCCTGACTCTCATGTCTGTGTGCTAAATTTGAAGCTAACGTCAGCAGACAGTTAGCTTAGCTTAGCATACAGACTGGCAACAGGGGGTAAATATAGCTAGCTTTATCTAAATGTAACAAAATCTGTCTAGCAGCACGTCTAAAGCTCACTAATTAACAGTCATATTTTATTTCTGTAAGCCATACAAAAAGGAAGTCTCCACCACCAGCCTTGGACCTAATTCCCACTAAAAATACAACTTGTCACTCTTCAATACGCTAAGCTAACCGCCTCCTGGCTCTTACTTAGCGTACAGACATGAGAGCGGTAACGTTATCCTAGATAGGCCATAGATAGCCTAGATAGGCTAACGTTACCTCATGTAACTGTTCGCAAGAAAGCAAATAGGTGTATTTCCCAAAATGCTGAATGATTCATTTAAACTACACTTAAGTTATTTGTTACATTATCTCACCTCCTCCTCCTCGCCGAAGCCTGTCAGGTCCCAGATATAGTTGAGTCGCATCTGACGTCTCTTCCAATGCTCCATGAAGAGAACCGCTATACAACCAAGCATACACAGATAACTGAAAACAGGCTAAAACACAAGCTTATTACATGTCTTTGGACACTTTTCTGTATGTACATATACTACCACCATCTATAAATGACAAAGAATACAAAGTGTCCACTATCATATTGACAGTCTTGCTATATATATGGTACCACTGTTTAAAATAACTGATAGAAGATGAATATGTAATTATGCACAACTATGTATATTCTGTACAATGAATAAGTTGGAAATGTATTTTTAAGCTTTCTGTAAAAATATACTTTACGCCCATTTATAGAGTTGTGAACTATTTACATTTTATCCATACAGTATGTAAGGTTCCCTCAGGATTTCACTATCACAATATTGCAAATTTTTTTTTAGACTCAAATATAATTTTAATTTTTTTGATGGTATCATATATGATTGACGCCACTTATGACTAATCATCAGCTGCTAACCTTGCTAGATGATTGTAACATTTTTATCTGCAAGAGAAGAGAAACTTAAAGGCTGAGAATATTAATCTTTTGTTACGTCAGCAAATCCCAAATCTCTTCTTACTCAAGATGTATATAAGGTCCCAAATATTGGTTTCCTTAAAAAAATCGGAATAAAAAAAGCTAAATATTAATTTCCTAAAACAGCTTTATAGGTTTTAGGAAATTTTACTCACATAGGAGGAAATAATGCATTTGTTGAGGACTATTTTCAGCGATGGATTGATACACTTTTGGTGTTCTATTTAGTATTTACAGGAGCAGGACAGTGTGTGTGGGATTGAGTCAAAATAAACTACAGTGTGTGTGTCCATGGCAATAAAGTATGTATGTATACACGCACACACATGTTGCTATTTTACTAATCCAATGATGCAACTTCCTAATGAAGATAATTACATACAGTATAATGGTATTCTCCCTCATCCTGTTCCACAGGTCTAGGTGAACCCAGATGGCTGTCACTCTGTGACTCTGTCAGACACTAGCTTCATCTAAACACATAACACCTCCCTGGTCTGAAAACCATGCTGCTGCTAACAGATGGCAGCGTGGTTTGGCAGGACATCAGAGGAGGACCGGCTACATTTTCACTGGGTGTGTTTATTCAGGAGTTACCTTTGTGGATTTGTATTGTAAATTTCATGTGTAACTAAGGAACACTATCCAAGTTTTCTGCAAACGCTGTACTGAATGGATTAAATAGTGCTGTATTAACTGGAACAGTTCCAGCAATGCTTAGCTGCACAGCCTGCCTTTGTAATGTTCTGCTCATCTAATGGTCTTCATTAGACCCCTTGGTTGCTGTTTTTAATATTGGATGAGAATGTGTCCCTACCCCAGAGAGCCATGAAGATGGAGAAGAAAACGGTTGCTGGGTTGTCGAAGAGGTGGCTGGCTCGGGCTGTACCACATGCTGTCACCAGCTTCCAGTAGCTGCAGGCGTGATCGCACAGCGGACACATGGTGATGTTGTTTCTGGGATCACAAATCTCCATACTGACGAAATAGGGGTGGATGGAGAGGAGCAGTGGAAGACAGAAGGAGGAAGGTGAAAACAGATCAGACCAAGAGTCTAGATTCAGGCTACACAAAAAATAAATCAAGTGATTCTGCATGTTATTTGACTAAAGTATTCCCTGTTTGTTTACATCCTGTTCTCACCAACAAGTTCTGGGGTATCAAATATGATTTAAAAGAACCAAATATTGCCATCTAGCAGTTCTGCTCATTGATTTGCAACATTGCGTATGAGTATGGCCTACATTAAATGGAGTGCTACCTCAGGATAAACATAATGGCAAAATCTCCAACAGCCGGCATTTCTATTGGTTCAAAGTATGTACTGTGTTATCATATTGCACAACTCTAATTGACATGCTTTGTACATGTAAAGTCTGTAATGATTTGATGTGGCAATCATGTGTTTGTGTGGATAGGTGGAGTCATTCTGAGGTTGGTGTCTAAGCCTGGTGTTTACCACCCAGATTCAGACCACACTGATAGAGATCTCCATCTTAAGTCATTTGCTCAACTGAAATCTTATTTACTAAAAAAAAAAAAACTAAATGATCTTTTTGTAGCACAGATTCAGGAATGAAACAAATCAAAATGCAGAAGTTCACTTTGTACAGTGTTTGTAAAACTATTGCTATGAAAATGTCATCAGATTTTAATGCTGGCACAGATCAAAGGCAATAAAGCGAATCAGTTGATTTGTATTATTTCTCTATGCATTCATTGAGGATTATCATGAAGCTCAGCTTCCCTCCTCCTGTTTTTGTTCAGTCTCGCTGTTTGTCATCAGCCTTGTTTCCAGAACAAACATTCCCTAAGTAGATAACAAACATGACTCCAAATAAATGCTAATGTTGCCCTGTGTCTGCAAGATGTGTTAAGAGGTGAAGGTGATAATACTGTATGTTAGTGTTGTGTTTACAGCTTGTCTCACTGCCCTAAAGTGGCCAAAAAATAAATGATGGTTGTTTTAATGTATTTAGCATTTGAACATTTGTTATGCTAAATTAGCCAGCTGGCTATTTGAATTGCTAACAAATAAATAAATAAAATAAAGACAACTTATGCTAGCTTTACTCCAAATGACTTTTCGATTTCACTGTCAACAACCAATAGGTGCGTTCCCCAGCACCAAATAGGAAGCAGCAAACCAGGTAGTTATTGTAAAAGCTGAAAAAATTACCATCACACACACACACAATAGATGGTGAATAACAATTAACAGTGTTTAATTCGGCGTGTATCTGATCCACCAACCAGCACTTACTTTAATTTAATTCTTGAAACGGTTCGCCTCTAATTCCCACGGTCCTCTCCCACTAAAATAGCGCAGCTAACCAACTGAGGCTGGTAGTGAGTTGAGATGAAAAAAATCCAAAATGTAAAGTTTGTACAGAAATACAGTTTATCTTAATGGATTATATCGATGCCGAATTGACAAGAAGACTGTCTACATATGATGCCTTTTATCTTGTGTTTCTAGAGTTCTGTGTTTTTGTGGACACATAAGGAATTGTTAATGTCATATTTTTTAAAGGGAGTTTGGTGTAATATTTTCCCTGGAGAACACAGGGAGTTTCAGTTTAGTTCAAACTGCTAATCTGTATATTTTTCAATGTTTTGTCACCACTGCAGAAATACTAATTAACTGCTAAAGTATGATAAGGTTGTCTGGTGTTGACTGCTGTTAGTTATTGGTTTGATTAATGGTTTACAGTCTAATAATATGTGTTTGTATTGATTACTGATGGTGGCTGATTGTACTCAGTTTCTAACAGCAGTATGCAGTAAATGCCCTTTGTGTGAGTGTGTTTAAACTACTTTCATGATTAAACATCATGTGCTTGATGGTGTCAATAATGACTCCTGATGAAAGCTCAGCATTCTCGTTGCCCTTTAGCTTCCCTTTTTAACAGTCACATTAGCATTTATTATCCAAGTTAATATTTCTCTGTAAAATATGACTTCCTCTTTCTGTCAGCTGCTGTGTGTCTGCGGTTTATTTACTGGTTTAAACTTTCTGTCTTTGTATTATTATCCAGGCTGCTGCTGTTTCTACTGTATTTCATGCAATTCGCATCTGAAAGTGCTGTGTCCAGATAGTTAATGGTTGAAGGTGGTTTCTGTGGGCAGCTGTCTGAACTGTGTAGCTGTTTTTAAGTTGTAAAAATGAAAAAGTACAGGACGACACCTTTTGAAATGTGACAGCTTCTGCTTCTGCTCCATTGTTCAACAGTTTTTCTTCTTGCAAATTTTCACCAGGAGCAGGATGGGAAATAATCTCAAAATGAATCTAGTTGTAGTCTTGCAAATAGTGACCCTGCAAGATCCCGAGTCTTTGCAAAATCTTAAAGTCTGTGACTAAAAACTCAGTGACTTGTGACACATTGTCTTTAGATGTGAGAGGGTGTCAGACTTTAGTCTTTTAAAAGTCTTTTCAAAATCTTCTAGTGTATGGTAGGCATTAGACTAAAGACAAAACAGTTCACTGTTTCACAGCAAGCAACATTTGGAAACTAAACTACCTTACAGTCAATTTTTCTTATTACCAAGCCTCAGAATCTAACCTCAATACTCGATCAATACTGTCTGAAATGTGTTTGTAGGACTGAGTATTGGAAACTGAAAGCTGCATTCAACATTCAACATATGAGAACTTATTTTGTTAAATAAATAAATGGTTTTGTGGAAACATGTTTATGTAAGGTATAGTTTTGGTATCAATACACCAGTAGCATATTGGCACCAGTAGAAAAAATTCAAAGGATATCCAGCTGGCCTTCTATCATTAGTAAATGGAACACATCAAAACAATGTTTAAGTCAACTCTGTCTTTACATCCCTGACAGATAAATATACTGTATATTGTAAGTTGAATAAACTAGTTGTATAATGGACCTCAGTAAACGAGCCACAAATTGATGTTAGGGGATTTGTAACACAACTGCAACACTAATTAAAATATTTAAGGGTAGCTTCAGCAAGAAAAGACAGAAATATTATTTATTTATAATATTTTTTTGAAGATATTTAGTTTGGAAATAGGGTGTCTCTTCCCATTTGTGTTTAATACAAAATGAAAAACCAAAACATATGCAAAAGGCAGGATGCGTGTGTGTGTATGCGAGTACCTAGGTATATTATCATCCACAGTAGCACAGCCATAGAGGAATACAATGACTCCCACAATGGCTGCAGGGATCAGCATCTGTGTGTAGACTCCTAACCAGGCAAAATACAGTCCAACCTTCTCCCCAAAATACTTCCTGTGGGAGGAGATACCGTTGAAAAGTACAACATTTACAACATTAATATGACACTGTTAAATCAACTATGATACATTGGTATAGGGTACCATTCCCTTCACAAATGAGAATATGGTGACTATGATTTGGTAATGTTTCTCAATATTACAACCACATTTCCATTAAGATCAGTCCCTTCCTGTGTTTTTGGCTTTACTGATACTGGAAATGATTTTCTCACCAGCCTTTCACTCCCTCCAGCAACTGCAAAAACACGGTTTCTGCAACAATCTTGGAAGCAGGATAATTTTATGATGTTCATGAAGCCACTGACATGATTATTTGAGGGACTAATAACACCAGATTCTGCTCATGTTCCTACTCTTTCCTGGACCACATTCAGCTCAGCACAGGACTACTGCAGGACTGCAGAAGAGCATCAGTGGGGCCTCAATCTGCTTGTGAGTGTCCTCATCTGTCTTTTCTGCCTTCAGGCTGGTGAAGACAGTTAATGCTGCTGTCAGAGCACCAGCCAAGGCAGACATATGAGGTTGGGAAATGTGTGTGAAATTCACCTGATGGGTGTGACAAGAGCACTGCTATGGATCTGACCTGATGAGTCCAATAGGCTGGTACTTGTAGAAGACACTATAGCTGGCCCACTCCTCATACAGCAGCTGTGAAGACAAGCAAGAGACAATAATCATTATTACTATATCATCAATTCTCATATATTATATATTGGACACAAGTTTGTAGTTTTTGTCTTTATGTCCAGAAGTTTTCAATCCAGCACAAATATCAATATACGGATGTATAGAGGAAGGGCTCTAAGAAAGAACCATGTTGATGGGACATTCTGTGCTTCAGTAATGTAAAAAATATATTGATAATGCTACACCAACAAAATACAGAAACCCCATTTTCATTGATTTGATTGAGTGATTGTTCTGTATCAGCCAGCAAGACTTTTGTCACATCATTCTGTCACATATTATGTTGTGATATCACATTTTTGGTATTTGTTTTTGTTTTTTTACATTATGGTGAATCAGCTTCACAGAGTTACATGTTCTCAGCATCTGCAGTTTACACACAGGCATCAATGTAGCTGTAAAAAAAACTGGATCACTTTTACTGGAGAACATGTAATTTATTTGATGATTATGAACCCAGTTCAAAGTGAATTTACTGATGCCCATCCTTAACAAATTACCATCTTTGCAAAAGGTAGGTTCCACTGATTTTTACAGCGTGTGTATAATGTCTGTGCATCTGGTTTGACTGAGTTTGACTGAGATTGAGATTAAGGGGTAAATTGCATCACTAGGGCATAAAGGATTAATATGAAACATGTGCAAGAAGTCTTTAGATTCAACAACAGTAACTTGACCATGATTGAAAGAACGGCAAAGTAGAGGTGATTGGAATAAATTAGTGAATAAAAGCAGTATTTCTGTTAAAAAGAGAAACATGGAGCAGCAGAGCGATGAGCATGACATAATTCTGTTGTTGTATTGATGAAATGAAATTGATGAAGTGGTGAATTTACTATGTGAGCTATTAGTGGACAATTCATTTAAACCCCCCTGCCTTGCATTTGAGAATTGATGGTATTATGTATCACTGTTCATCATAGCCAGTTCTCCAATGGACTGAAGATACAGTATGCAAATATAACACCTATTAATGCAACATATTCATGATAACATACTGCTCAGGCAGCAGTGGTAAGCATGTACTTTGAGACAGCAACAGTTATATGGTCACACATCAAAGCAGGTTCTGGGTGACAAGAAATCAATGCAATCAAAAACAAACCTGCAGGATAGACCAGGGGCGGCCTGTGGCATAGGCCACTATAATTTATATTTATGTATTCTGTGAATGACTTCATATATATCACGTGGTCAAACACATTTATATGCAAATCACTGTTGTATGAAATGGTTTTACAAATATCAACAAACAGTTGACTGGATTTGTTCTCTGCACTACTGGTAGTAGGAACAGAGCACATAAATCACTGTGAAACTGTGTAACATTTTCACAATCACACACTCCATTCACAGGCAGAGCACCAAGCTGCCAGGCGACAAATGAAAGTTTTTAATCACAAGAGGCAGGCCCAAAGGAGCTCTCAGAGAGCAGATCGCAGCAGACTGAGCAAGAGAAAACGACATATTCAACCTGGAATCTCTACATTCTCACTCCTACAGCTGAGAAAAACCCATTTCTTAAACAAGTACACACACATGTATACGTGGGATTGGGATATACTGTATATATACTGTAAGTGCATTGTTGTGGAGGCACTTAAAGCTTTTCTAATGCTTGAGAACAACAGAGGGGGAATTATAAGGCTGTTGCCTTAGTGACACACAGCCTACGGTATAATTATGGAGAGTGTTAGCAGAGGAGGAGATGACTTTAGAATCAGCGAGAGCTCTTATTTTCTTTCCAATCTTTCCTGGTTAATTTTATTCTTGTACAGTGGGAGGTAAAGGCTCAAAAATGCTGTCATGCTAGCATGGTAATCTGTCATGCCTTGTTAGTCATTATTTTAAGACAATCCCTAATGGGATAAGAATTTGATTGCATGTTTCACTTCTAAATATTGTATTGCTTTGTTGCATTTGGAATGAAGAAGAGCACAAGCCCTCCTGAACTCACTTACACTAACTAGCACTCTCATTTTCAAAATAAAGACACCATTTCAAACATGAACCTGATAAGTGATACACTGAAAGTGTGTTTCGTTTGATGTGTTCCTGAAAAAAACAGGAAAAATGGTTGGGGTGAGATATGTAACACATTTGGTCATTTTATTGTGGCGTAAAGGAGGTGCAGTATTGTGATATATATATTGCATACACCTCCTACATTTTTGACATACATAATGTAAACACATATGGAAAATCTATTTTTCTAATGAATAAAGGAATTTATTTCAATATTGGCAGCCCTGGACTTCCACAGATACCATGGTAATCTCTGTCATGGTATTAGAAGGAAAAACTCAGAAATCTCAACCAACTGAGTATCATATTTTAGTCACTCATAAATAAAGTCTATTGCTTTGTTGCATTTTGAATGAGGAAGAGGAGAGGCTCTCCTGAACCCACTTAAAGGGAAATTCTGGTATTTTACAACTTGCATCTTATTTTTACAATTGTGGCCATTCTGACTATGTGTCAACTTTGCACCAGCATAGAGATCTAACTAACCAAACCAGCTGTTTGGTTAACCAAGTGGCAAAATACCTATTCATCTGCATGCTGCTTGCCCAATGAACATTGTTTTACCAGAGTTGTGTTTCCTGAATTTCCTCGAGCAGAAGTGGGGAGAGAAAGTTAGCATGATCCATAGTCAGAATGGCCACAATAATGAGGAAAATACTGTAATTTTCCTTTAACCTGCACTTTCATTTAAAGAATAAAAAACATTTTTAGGACATGAGGCCAGAGAGGATTATATTATGATTATAGTTTATCTCTAATTAAAATGAAATATGAAAACAACATTTTCTATGGTCATGTTTGTTATGCCAGGATTCTCCCGGGCCTCCTTTGTGAACATGAATATAACATGTGCCATGCTGAGTAGCACCCATCAGAGGTGTGTTTCAAGGCCGGCTAGGGTTGACCTAAACAAATTTGGGCTTGTTTTTCAAAAGCATTCTTTAAAAGAAAGGAACAGTTGTCTGGTTTCAGGTTGGGCTTGTTTTTAATCTGTCCAATCACTGTTTGGACTTGTTCAACAGCCGACTGATGAAAAGAATTTGTTAATGAACTTAACATGCTAGTAGTGCCCTCTGAATTTATTGACTCATGAACCTGCTCTACTTACCTTCCTGTCGTTAGGTTCTGCATTCACCCCCTCGATGTCTCCCTGTAACACACACACAAATCCCATTTTCAGTGATTACACTTAGTTTTTCAGGCATGTAATGAATAATGCATTTAATTTAACACGAAATTAGAAGTTGTCATTTGACAGAAACCTGCCTGACTGAGAGTGTGATAGTGAAACTCACATCATGCAGAGGATAGGCAGACGTATAGACACCATTGGCTAGCAGACTGGTGATCCCTGTAAAAAAGGCATATTCAACAGGATTAAAATGATGTAAGAATAAACAGAAGAGCTCTATCTAAACCCAGAAATAATGTTACATTTCCTCTTTAGAGTTGTAAAGAGGGATGGGGGGGGGGTCAGCCAAGGCCAAATAATCTCATGAGCTAGCAGCTAGCAGAAATGACAGAATAGTCACATATTTTGGAAGAAAGCACAGATGATCACCAAAATTTTCAAAACAAACCCCAGTTTTGAATATATGCTGCTCAAAGACACAGAAATACACAGACAGAGATAAACACACCCTGCACTGTTTGAAAGTAGTAATTACACTACACTCTGATGAAAACAGGACAGATTAATTGCATATTGATTATCACTTGTATTCAAGATATAGGGAGAGGTCTTACCCATTGAGTATTTGGCTCGGGTGCATCTTGTCCTTTTCAGTACCTCATAGACCTGACAGCACAACAAACAATAAAAACTGAAACATGAGAATGGAGATGAGGAGGAAGAGCTGAATGTTTACTTTGTATAAAAGCAGAGGTGAAATTGTGAGAGGGAGAATAAGGCAGGCACACCACTAAGTATTGTAAATCTATCATCAGAGATGCTGCTGATCTGCTCGGTGTAAAACACAGAGCCCTACACAGTTTTATTGATGAAAGCTAACAGCTGCTGTGATTGAGAAGCTCCATCCAATAATGAAAAGTCAATAACATTACCCAGTCATTAGTGAAGGACTGCCAAGTAGTAAGTGTAGGTGTGTATGTGTATATGTGTGTTTATGTCAGTGCAGCAGCACATGTATAATGCAGATTCACAGAATTAATTTGTTTTTTTAATGACAGCCTCTCCTATATAGTTTCACATAGAGCTGAGAAGTCTTATTGGAGTTAACTACACATCAGAAACTACAGTGTGTCAGGACTATGTTGTTAGATCTATGTAGAAAAACATAATGAATCAGGGGACATTACAAGCATTAATACAATAAATCATACACATTCTGTCAATGTAATAACTTCAAGCTAAATTAAACACTGTTTGATTTATCTGGAGATTGTATGTGGCCTCCTGAAGGAGCCACCTTTCAAACATGAATCTACTGAAACCAATACTTACTATTGAGCTCCTGGTCTTGCTGTCAAAGAACTTGTCCCTGTCAGACAGATCGAATCTGGCAACGAAGAACAAAACAGGCCTAGATTAGGTTGCAGATCCAGAATCGCACATTGAGCATAAAGAGGGCACACTGATAGTAGCATTTACAATATCTAATGTTCAGTCTGAACAGCTCACACTCCCAAAATAACAACATGAGGAAAAGTACTGTCAATTGTATGTTAAAGTACAGCGGGGAGCTGGCATTGGTTTCATAACTAAATGATAATGATTGGAGGAATCCTTGTTGGCTTAATCAGCCAACCTTGTCTCCTGCTAATTATGTTCATATACAGCTAATCTGCAATAATGATTCAAGAAGGTTCAAGATTCCTTTGTTGTTACATCCCATTATACAAGTATGAGAGAGTAAATTTCTTGGGTTTCGGCTCCTCAACAATGCATCAACAATAACAATAAAATAACAATAGAAATAGCAGTAAAAGTAGTAATAAAAAATACAATACAACAAAAATATAAATAATATAAATAATGTACAGTGTGTGTAAAATGCTGTGTGTGTGTGTAGGTCATGCCTTAATAAATGTACATACGTGAATATAGTTGTTTGCATGTTTGTGTGTGCACAGCTATGTGTGTGTGTGTGTGTGTGTGTGGACAGGCCGTTAGTGTCTATTGTTCGTAAGCCTGGTTGCTTGCTGTCCTGGAGCCTGCTGGTCCAGGCCTTGAGGCTGTGGTACCGCTTGCCAGACAGCAGAAGCTGAAACAGTCTGTGGTTGGGGTGGCTGGGGTCTTTAATAATCCTGCAGGCTTTACTGACACACCATCCATTGTAAATGTCCTGGATGGATGGAAGCTCACATCCACTGATGCTCTGGGCTGTCCGCACAACCGCAGTGCATTGCGGTTAAGGGCAGTGCAGTTCCCATACCAGGCAGTGATGCATCCCATCAGGATGCTCTCGGTTGTGGCTCTGTAGAAGGCCTGTAGGATCTTGAGCCCCATGCCAAACTTTTTCAGCCACCTGAGGTGAAAGAGGCGTTGCTGTGCCTTTTTCACCATGATTGATGATTAAATAATTTACATCTCTGGTAACATTTACTGGCAATGCAGGATGTAGAGTGATGTTCATATAGTTCATTTGTGTTTATTTGTGTTCCACTTCCTCCTAGAAGTCTGTGATGACATTACTGACATTTAACAATGACTGTGAACTTTACCCAACTCCAATCAAGTGAATTTAGTTCTCTAAACTTAACTATGCCTAAATCATGCTTTAGTTGTCATGAACAGATATTGTAGGAATACAAATGAATAAATGAATCAAATTCTGTCAGTGAGCATTTTGCTGGTATGTTACATATGAATATACAGTATTGTTGGGATATGGTGATATAAAATTCAACACAGGTGCCCTGCCTCCCAGAACTCCTGAAACTTGTCTCCAAAGCAGGCAGGGGACAGTGGAAACAAAAGCAGAACCCAGGACAATGGCTAAAGATTCAGTAACGGTTCAGTAAGTCCCAGTGATGAAAAAACAGTATTAGTTTCAGTTTCAGGATCTGGGTATTGTTCATGCTGGTTCACTGTCACACTGTCATGACTTACTGGGAAACTTGAATAGAACAGAGCTGATAATGTTATTGGTAATACCAATCAAAATCGAGAATTCTCAGTGGTTGTGGTTAAGTGCAACTATGTCATAGCAGCCAAAGCTGGCTAGTTTTGCAAATAGCCAACATCATAAAAATGTTATAGAAATGAATGTAGAAGGGACACGGACAATAGTAACGAAATAACCTAACAATAATAGCTGCAACAACCTGTAACTTCAGTTCCTCATTCAAGAGCAAACTATTTATTTCCTATGTGCATGAATTTAAAAAAGAAATTATGCCTGACACCTGCTAGACTCTGTACATACTGTATGAACATGAGCACAACAATGTACAGTAAGAGTGTGCTCAAGCAGTGGTATGATTTCCACTGCATTTCTTTGTACATGTCTCAGAAGCTGATTTCATCAAAAATTACCGAGTAGGTTGCTTCTGTCTGTCAGCTAGTACTAGTGTCGCTTTGGTGCTTGTCGTTCATTGAAAGAATCTGAAAAACCTCTGTCCCTCGCTCCACTGAAAGAAAGGATTAATCTGAATGGAAACCTGCAACACTGTAATTTAAGCCTTTATTTAGACCTCTAATGACTACAATCTCCCTTCAGCACATCTGATTAGTTAATTCAAGACTAGTTTAAATCTAGGAACATTAAACACCATGTCTGACAAAGCCAGATTAAGTTTATGTGGTTTAAAAGGCCACATTACACTGTAATGTATAACTCGGCTTAATCTCAGGGAACTGTCCCTGAGTGTTTTCTAAATTGATGAAGATTAAGTGATGGTGAAGATGTGGAGGGTGATCTCCTGCTAGCTGTTAGTCAGAGCTGTAAATATAGCTACCCACTGCCCACTCTCTCCTCCATACATCCCAGCAGGCTGACGTTTATGCTAAGATATTCTTCCTCTCTGATCACTACCTTTGAAGCAGGCTTGTTTTTACTTGTTGGGACTGAACAGGAAGCATCTGTAAAGTCATCACTTTTGTCTATTAATCCAATTATAGTTGATCAAAGTGCTTTATTTTGTTATTTTCAAAATCCCCCAACAAAGAATTGAGAATATGTAAAATCTTTCTGTGATTCAGGCTAGCTGTGTTTGTTCCCTTGGGGGAGTTTCAGCACAATGCAGCAGGAGAGTGTCATGCTTCAGTTTCCCTGCCATGTTTGATTCAGACAGCTTGATAGGCTTGTTGGGCGATTTTTTAGTCCAATTTACACCTCTGTGGTTGTTACTTCTCTCTGCTGTCTCAATAATTAAAGTCTCCGTGTGGCTACAGCTGCCAATTCCATATTGATTTGAACTCAGATATAAAACAACATGAAATATGGAAGCACAGCTGCACCAGGGCTGATGCTCTGATTAACAAATCCTAAAGAATGAAGGTTTCTTCTTTCAGATTTCAACTTTTCCAGTTACCTAACTTGTAATTTCCAAAACTGTGGCTCTGTTACTATAAGAACACGATATTCAAACAAGTGTGACAAGCAGAAACAAGTAGTTTTAGGATATCTTCATATCAGGGGTGCCGGATTCATTTCAGAAGTGCGGCGGCCAAAAAGTGTGTATGTGTATGTATGTGTGTGTATGTATGTGTAGCAGTAGATAGACCAGAGACTCTCACTAAGCTTTTGTGCAGTAACTATAGCTTGCTTGCACCACAGGGTGTTGGTATAATTCCAAACACAAAGCAGCTAACTAGTGCTTGTGGGAATAGATACAAGCTTTTTGGTTCAATTACCAAAAACTACAAGTTTACAGGACAGTAACACTTCTGTGGCTACAAAAAAGCAAGTCGGCAATAGGTATGTTAACGGTGTTCTTGTGTTGTAAGCAGCCATGCCCCATGTGAAAATGTCATTCATAGCCTACAATAGCCTAAATAAACTTTGGGAGCACCTTGATTGCCTTTACTCAAAAAGGAAACGCTATGCCTGTCATTTCAATGCGATATCATGAATTAACCAATTCACGTGAACTTTCAAAACGTGTTGACTGGCTGGCTGCCTGTGTGTGCCGAATAGGTTTTGCCTATGGGCATACTCATCCAATTAAGAAACAGTCATTTCACTTAGAAAATATTCTTCCTGTTTTATGTTTGCCTGCTTTAATTACCTAAAGTCTACGACTTAAGAAGAATGTGGGAGGAGGGTAAAGTGGGGGGGCTAATGGCCCCTTGGACCCCCTACTTCTGGAGCCCCTGCTTCATATTCATATTCATGTCATATTATTTTGGTAGTTTTGGGGGATTTTCTTGCTTGAATATGCTGAATTTTGAGGCAGTTTTGACATGGCATCTTTGTGGTATCTCTGTTGACATTTAACTCCATAACACCACAGAGCAGCAGATACTTTCCTATTGTTTACACATCCAGCAGACACAGAGCAACATTACTATTTATTAGGAGTCATGTTTCTGGCCACCTGATACATGTAAGTCCAATGTTCACTCTTGTCCCAGCTCTATTTTGGTCTCCAAAAAATATAAAAATATCTCCTTAGCTGCTAAATGCTCCAATGTGTTCTTTATCTGTCTGCTGTTTGGTAATGAACAGGTAGCTTAAATTTGTAAGCCTATATCAAATTATAGTGTGTACATGCTTTAATAAACTGATTTCTGTTAACCAGGTTATGTTTACCCTAATGACCTTACTGGTGACTCAAGGTGCACAAAGCTACAGAAGTGAGATATATTACAGTCCACAGTTGAGATTTACTCACAGATGCTGCTTCTCTCTGGAGAAAGGGTGAGAGAGTGATTTGACGCTTTCTGGCCGGTTGGCGTCCACTTTTGGGTGGAGAGGAGCTGTGACTTTGTGAATGAACAATCGTATCTTCTCCACCACATTACTTCCTTGTTTCACATCATAAACCTGCAGATAAGTCAAAAGAACCATATTTAATTGGAATTTAGGGGACTCAGTATGCGGTTAATCCAGGTAGTCTCGTTGATATCAAGATCTGCTTTTCAAGTGCTCAAAGTTAAAATGTCATGGACTCTGACATTATAATTACTGTATTTATATGTGATCAGAGAACAGAGTGAGTTGGCAAACTTTTCCAGTGGGGCCTTATAGATGAGAGATGTACAGTGCATCTCTCCTCTGTTGGTTACAGAAGACGATCCAACTTTTTCTTTGAGATACAAGTGAGGAATTTATCATCTATGATAAAGCAAAGTGCACTGTGATACACAGTGTCAAGAGGCTTTAAGGTGGATGGAGAGGCAGGCATATATACAAAATCACCATAATCAACAGCAGACACAATGGAAGATTGGTCCCTGGTCTTCCGACTAGCGGAAGAGAAACATTTGTTTCTCTATGGATCTTAAAGTGAGTCTGTTATCTGGCCACAAATTTGTAACATTTTACAATTTCAGATTGAGAACCCTGAAGGCTATGAATATGGATACTGGGCAGGATTCTCTGTAGTAACCATGCGAATAGCAAACATTTTGTTTGGCCGGTATTTAAAACAAGCTTATGTTTGATAAGAGTGAGATTAAATGAATCAAAAGCAGACTGCAGGTTTGTAATGGCCAGGTTAAGAAAAGAGCCTGTAATATACAAAACGGTATCATCTGCATAAAAATGTACATTACATTGTGGAGTGGCAGAGACAATATCATTTGTGTATATAGTGAATAGAGGTGGACCAAGACTAGACCCTTGTGGGACACCTTTACTAACCTTAAGAGCGCTTGATTTGGAACCACTAGAAACTACTTGAGTTCTGAGGTAGCCATAAAACCATTAAATGGACCATTCATCTAGACCTAAAGAGGACAGCTTTTCCAGTAAAATTTAATAATTTAGATAAGTCTATGAAATGAGCAGTATGGTGCTAGTTAAAAATACCATTTATTACAAGTAGTGAAGCTTTTATTGTGCTTTGACATGGTTGAAATCCTGACTGCTGAGACTGTAGTAAATACAGGATTACTTGGGACTCTAGGGGAGGGTTCAAACAATGTTATTGATATTTTTGGACTAAGTCAGCAAATGTTTTGTCCCAGTATTCAAATATCTTTGCACAACTGACAATCTTTTGACAATTGACTGTAAAATGGATTGCGGTGAGGTTTGTGCTGAACAGTCCCAAAGGAGGAATTGTCACTTAACAAATGTGTGTTGTGATTATTCATGCATTTTACATTCCTATTGGATTTCAATCAAGTTCTCATCACAAGGGATGTAAAAACTTTCACTGCAAAATGTCATCATTAGGGTGTTATAACACTACATGAATGCAAAGGACGGGAAACAGGAAACATTCATCCTCACACTTTTCACCACTTAGCACTGCAGCTCTGAGAGCCAGTTAACTCAGTCTCAGGGCAAGAAAAAGCTAGACCATTACACAGTACAGTACATAGGCATTTGACAAATTGATTTGGAAATGGACAATTTGCTGAGGGGTGGGGTACCTTCTTTGTTGGCATCTTGAGCTTCATAAATTCAGCCTCCCGACACAGGACATTCCATGGCGCATGGATCTTCAAGAAGCCAATTCCAGGGATTTTATTCTGAAAGACAACCAAAGTTTGTATATTCAAAGATTACACTCTATAAAACCACTGCAGAGGCATGAGACAGTACATGACATTTTCCAAAATCTGTAAACCACCCATATACATGCTCTGGTTGATATATTGGAACAAACATTCCAGCTGGCAGAGCGGCATGTTGCTTTTTTGTCAGATGTAAAGCTCTGCTGTCTGTTAAGAGTCACAGGAAAGTCCTCTGCATCCACTCCAGCACAAAATCACATCCTTATTTCTGTATATGAGATTGTCTCTGCATCCTCTACTGTTATGTAAAACCACTCATACACTGCCAGACTCACTTCACACCTTTTAGCTCGGCACACTGACCCGTCTGGATACAGAAATACATAACAACCAATCCAAACTAGCAGACTTATATAGCAGAGACATGAGACAACAGCTGATTAAAGTATTGTAAAATGAAGTTGTTGTTACAGCAAAAAATATAAGAAAAGTATATTATAGAAAAATGTTATGTTATGGCAAATGTGGCTTATATAATGTAATGTCATTAATATACTGTAAAAAAGAAACTGAAACCCAATTTCACAGTTTAATTTTAATGTATGGAGGCTGGTAAGTGCCATAATTATAGAAGACTTTTCATAGGCAATTTTAATTTATTAGTTATTTAATACATTTACATGACTATTTATCACAGCTTTATGAACTGATTGTCACCATTATATGTGCATATCAATTATCCATTTCTTTAAACAATGAATGTATTCATGGTGAAAAAATGACCATTTGGTTAACATTTAAAATGCTAACCGTAATGTTAGCTTATTGTTGAAGTAGTTGCATAAAGGCTGTCGCTATAAGCAATATAAATTCAACTATGCTTTATTGTATTACTATTCTCTAACCAAGAACTATAATTTTGTGTTTATTTCAGTATTAAAAAGAATTGGAATTAACTTTAGTCACATGTCTAACTTTCACTGAACACTTAGCTATATGCTGAATTTCTGCAGAAGAAAAATATGTTCAGAGACAGAATAAATTAGTTTTTCTTCTGTGATTAGACATTACCTAAGATAAATTGTACTGGACTGTTATTACTTGTCACATTCACAGTCATATTATTAGCAACTCTCTTATTGATTCTCTCAATTATATCTCGAGTTAAATAACATTTGAAGTAAGTGTGACCTAACAGTTAATTACTGATGTTGACATATGCTAAAGACAAGCATCTTATCACCATGACAGCTACAATTTATGTAGCTAATTATCATTTTGATTCCATAAAAATGCAAAATGTAAACACGGTTTCTTGCTTTTTTCCCTTTTGGTAGGTGGCCATGGTATTTTGTGATAATACACTTTAAGGTGTCATGATGGAATTGGCAAAGGAAACTTTATCCATTATTTCTATATACAGTATATAAGGCCAGATTATGTATCATCCCCTTACCCACTGAAAAAGTCTTTAATAATAATTTTGGTACACTCAGGGCACCATACATCTCCATAGGATACTGTCTCCAAAGTTTGCCTACACATTTTAAAGCCATTTAGAGTGACATTGTATGGCATTAAGAGTTTCACTTATTACACTGCGGGTTGCTAAAAGCGCTTTTCATAGCATATGAAGGTTTCCAGAGGATCAAATTGCCTTATGTCAGAGTCTTGCTCATGCAGTTTTAATGGATGATTCACTGTGTGGAGAGCAGTGGTAGAATAAGTATTCAGATCCTTTACTTAAGTAAAAGTACCAATACAACAATGTAAAAATACTCTATTACAAGTAAAGGTCGTGCAAAAATTTAAGTAAAAGTACATAAGTATTAGCAGCAAAATATACTTAAAGTAGTAAATGTACTCCGTTTCATCCCTCTGACTGATGAAGATGATGATCTGAACATTTATTGAAATGAAACCATGTGAGAAGTTTAGAGGGAAAAATCACTATTTGGTGGAGCTGTTAACAACTCATAGACATCTGAAATGTGACCCCATATACACTGCTTTTTGTAAGACGTCAAAAGCCAAAAAGGTTGGAAACCACTGGTTTCATCTTTAACAATGTGTTGTATTTTAAAAGCTTGTTATATGACCCATTGTGTCAAATCTTCATCTGAAAAGTAACTAAAGCTGTCAAATAAATGTAGTGGAGTAGAAAGTACAATATTTCCCTCTGAAATGTAGTGGAGTGGAAGTGTAGAGTAGCATCAAATGGAAATACTCAATTAATGTACAAGTACCTCAAAATTGTATAGTACATTATTCTAGTAAATGTATTTAGTTACTTTGCACCACTGGTGGAGGCTGAAACACGTTCTCACTCCCAACTCTACAGAAAAGTGACAAAGAAATCATAAAAAGCTCAGTTTCTCCATTAAAGAAAACAAATCTCTTTGTAACTGTGGGCTCACTCACATAGCAAACACACTGTGGTGACACAAAAGCTACCTGGAATGTAATCTAGTAGACATACATGTATAGATGACATAAAATGTCATAATAAACAGAGTAATGTCAAAGCAATGCCCTGAAGTCAGTTCAAAGCTGTGGATTAATTAAAAAAAACAATTAGCTGTCAAGCAACAGACAACCAACATAGTTCATATAGTTCTTATTATTGAAATGTAAACATCCACCCTAGAGGTTATAAAACAGATCAACTAAATTGTCTGAATTGTGCATTTTATTGGCTCTATAGACAAGAAGCTATCATGGATTTTGCTTAATCAGTTTGTGGAAATTTTATTCAATTTTAATGCAAATAAAACTGACATATTACATATGCACACACACACACACACACACACACACACACACACATACATCTAAGGCTTATGTAATTCAACTCAAGTGCCTTCTGTTACTAACCGTGCACAGCATCAAACACTGAGCCCTATCTTCAAGCTGTGCCCATATGTACAACATAATGAATTATTCTCACCTCCTTTCAAACTGCTTAACCCTCATCTATCAGTAAGTCAAGTAGACAAACATGATGTTCCAGACCCTCTCAAACCTCACTTGACAACGACAAAATAGTGAATTTAATGCTTGGTCAGTCAGGTTGACACTCTTTAATGGTTATTTTCTATCAAGTGGCCCCTCATCTGATGTAGTGCAAGATAATCAGAAAAAGTCATTACATTGACAATAACAGGGCGACATATTGATCTGTTCAGCAACTGAAGCCGAAAGGTAATCGGTTTGAACTCAGAAGTGTCATGCGATAGAGGAGAAAAAGAAGTGGAAATAGAAGGCAAACCTATCCCACACACACATTCAAATTCCCAGTAGGTCCAGTCCTGTCACTCTCAAGTCCTCCAATATCACTCACATGGCCTGAATGTGCCCTGTGACCTGCTGCGTGTTCTATCTGCTTTCTCCTGACCATTTTTTCATTCTTTCCTATGTCAACTATGAACAGAACACCACAAAAACAAGTCTTAAAATGTGAAAAAGCTGAAACTTTTAGATTTTTAAGAAACAAATAAATTGTTCATGGTCCAATCATAGTTAAGCAAAAATAATTAGGCACAGCTGGTCTGTCAAGCTTTGGATTTCTCCACGTGGTGAAGAAGCATGCTTAGTAGAGGTATAAGTTACAAATTACTTAGCTGATTTGCATTTTGTTGTTTTGTTTTGCTGAGCAATCGCAATATTTTTCAAATGCAATTCAGTGTGTACATCAATAAGCAAATGCATCACTGCTCACAATGTTAGCCGCTGCTTCTGACCATTCACCTCAAGTTATTGTGTGTAGTCTGTTCGAGCTGTCATGTCACTACAAAACTAAGCCTTTACATTCACTGATCATAAGATTAAAAGCTCAGCAACAAACAGTTATCACATCATGATTGTTTCACCAGTGAGGGAAGCTCCACTGATAAAAACTACTGATTCTGTCAGTGGTGATGCAGTATAGTCAGATCAGTTGTGGCCCTGTGTAGAATCAACAAGATGGCTGCTGCTGTGTTTCTCTGAACTTGTGGCTGGTTTTCTATCTAACAATAATCTGAGGATTCCTGCCTAGAACTAAGAATTTCTGTTGCTGATTGAATTAAGAAGAGTCTAGCCAACTCTACAGCAAAATTGTGGACATTACTAGTATATTGTCGAGGTTTCTGGCTCTATCCTGCTGAACTTTGGACCTAGTAGGCCTTGAAGGCTAAAGACCAAACCATGCCATCCAAAACTTCTAACAACACCACTGAGGAATATGTCACCATGGCCCGAGTGTGTGAATAGTTGGACCAGCAAAAAGACTTCTACAGAACTTGAATAACAGGAAAAAAGCAGAGTTGAAGGAATCTCTTGCGCTTCAGCCCTCCACAGACGGAGGTCAGTGCTCTCAGGATAGGACAAATTATTACAAAAAGTTCAACAGGCCACTTCTCAAAGACTGCACCCAAAGAAGATACTAGAGCACATGATTCACTTTAGCAATTTATTAAGGTGCAAATGAAGGTTGTGCAAAAATACCACTTCAAACCCCTCCCTCCTTTCTCACCCCTTCATCCTTTTCCAGCTCCAGCCCTGTCTCCAGGAGGTTTTCCTCAAACTCTTCCCGCCTGAAGCGCTTGTCATCCTCGTGATAGTCAGTCCGTTGCTCCTGGGCGGCGATCTCCGGGTCTTCTTTGGGCTGCAGCGGTGCTCGGCTGCTTCTCATGCTCAGACTGCGTCGAAGCCTTCGGATGAAGTTGCTGTCACCAAACCTGGATGACTGACGTCGGATACTGCTGGGTTTCTGGATGTGGTATGCCAGCACATAGTCCACCCGCCGCCGGCCATCAGAGAAGTATGGGCCTAGCCGAGGACACAGAGGCGAGCTGTCATCCGCATAAAGATTTTTCATTGGCTAGAAGCAAGACAGGGAGAAACACATTCATAGATTACCGTAATTCTGAAAGACAAGGATAGTGTTGACAAAAATGTTTTAAGGAAACCAGCTCAGTATTTTCTGTCACATGCAGCAGTCACTTTCAAATAATCTGTGAAAGCAATCCTCAATCTTGCAAGCATAATTTACACATACACGTACGCACGCACACACTCACGCACTCCTGCTCTGTTTTCATTCAATATATATTTTCCCAATAATTTAACATTTTTGGCAATTGGGGGCATCATCTTGGGTAAGCAACATTGTCTGAAAACCTGTTGGTGACCCACTGCTCTCAGGTATATTACAGTCCCAGATAGCATAGGGAAGTGGGCCACTTCAGGCAATGATGTGGTACTGCTGGCCTTCTTCTGGCCCGGACAAAATGGATGTGAGCCTGAAATGGCCCACATGTAAAATAGCAAATATGGCCCAAATATCCCAAATCAAATATGGGCCTTTTTTGGTAAAGATGCGGTGCTCTCAGGTATGTGTATTCTGGATGTGAGCCAGTTCTGGTTTATCTGGTTTGTTCTTCTTGGTTAATATACGGCATTGCTATGGCTTGCTTATGGCCCAGATCTGGGAAACAGGAGTGGACCGCCCAAGTGCCATCATTCCACGTGGTATATGGGCCGGATGAAAGTGCCAAAAGTGTCGGGTGTGGGCCGGATCTGGACCACAGCAATTTTGCTATCTGGGATCATGGCAGAACCATTTCTGCTAATAAGGGAAGCCCAACAACACACTGTAAAACATGTTTAGAAGATTATTATTATTTTTAGAACTTGGAAAAGTCACTTGACACTATAGACATCATTGTTTTATCATTGTTTTCATGACACTGGCTTTCCAGAGAGCCTAAAACAGATGCATGAAGCAGCTCAAAACTGTTTGATATACTGAAGGAATTACTTGGTCTGACTTAAAACCAGTACTGAAACAATCTGAGGGGTCTTTGCTTTAATAAAGTAATTCTAAGATGTCAGATCTTTTCAAAGTTGCATTTGTTTAATTTAATCTTTTTCAGGAATTCCTCTTAGTACATCACTGTAAAGTACATTCATTTCTTATGTACTAACTGCCAAAAGAGTGCTCTGTCAACATTACAACCCTGTATCCTAGAAATTGCATTTACATACAACTAATTTGCAACAGAAAATACCTTTTGAAAGAAAATGTAGTGCCATCCATGACAACTAAAACATAATTAACATTTGTATGGTTATGTTTAGGCAAACCAAAGCATTTGGTTAAAGTTAGGAAAAGATTGTGGTCTTCGTTAGATATTAAAAAAGGCAATGGTGACACAAGGCACTGTAATATTTAACAAAACTGCAGAGGCGAACATTTATCTTCTAAGCTTTCTCCAAAATGTACTGGGCAAACCATAAGTATGTACTTGGTAATGGTAATGAAAGCCAAAAAAAAACCCAACTGAAAACACAAACAAAGATGGAGACTGACAGGCAGAGTGAGAGCACAAGGTAGGGAGGAGGAAGTGGATGACACTGTTGATGGTTGTATCATACTTCATGTTATTCACTCTTTGCAGTATATTTACTTCATAGTACACTGGACTAATGCACTCCTGGGCACCATACACTTTCACACTTGCAATGTAACATCATTTACTGTCCCCAGAGATACTCAGTGGAGAAGGCCAGTGCAGACTACCTAATGCCTTTTGTACACACGTCTTATTGAGCAGAGAACAACACACACATTCATGTGCTTCTACAACTGAAACATGGTGTACACTATGTCATCAAATATTGAGTGTACATAGCAAGTAGTGTCTGCAGAGTGATATGCATCCTGTTCTGTCTATTTTTGTTTTGTAATTCCCAACAGCATTAAATGAGAGGTCCTGTTGTCCTATACCACTGTGGACTATGAAAGAAATCAATATGTTGGTATGCAGTACCACACATAAATGTCACCTCATTTTATTACACATCGTTTTGCATTTTGCATGGTAGAGCATGTTATACTTAGACGATAAGAAACCAATAAACTAGATAATTATAGATGAGCAGAATGATTCAGTTATGAATGCAGCACATTTGCTGCATTCAAAACGGTGTTTATTGGCCAACACATTGTGATTTACTGTACTGTACTATGTTCAGCAGAACTTACAGTACATAATTCTTAAAATGTCTTTTGATATATAAGGCCTGGTTTACAGTTAATACTAATGTTATCCACATCCATAAAGGCCTGGAGACACCAGGATTTAAAACCAGTGGATCAGTGGATGCACTTGTGGGGAAGAAGTAAATCTGTTTTCACAGAGTTCAGTTTTGGTAAACTTTGGCCCGTGAATTTGTGCTGCTGAATTCGGACTCATCAGAGCTAATGTCACTTTGTATGACTGCAACTTAATTGGTCAGTCTGCACACACTGTCAGAACCTTGTTGACTCTTGATGTAAATCTTGCACAATATTGTGTTATATTGTGTGAATTAGACAATTATGTGTTCGTAAGAACAGATATACTTTTTGAATTTTTGACAGAATACCGGTGTAGCATTATGGGCTGTTTGCATTCTTAATGTTGCTAGGCTAGTGCGTGTCTGTTAGCGTCAGTCTGCCCTAAAAATGTTTTGTTAGCCCAGTTTAACCTACAGATGTATAATGGTTTTTGGTTTTGTGTAATGTTTTTTCTTACATGGAGGGAATAAATTCATGATGAGTGAAAATGAGTTCTGAGCCGTCTCCTGACTTCTTTAGGTGGACTGAATCATCTGTCAAGCAGCCAAGAATTACTGCTGTCACAGATGATTAGACAGTCTGAAAACTGCTGGAGAAAATAAATTTGACTGCTTCCAAGAGCCTGACAGGAGAGTGTGTGGGTGTGCGACTGATAGACAAGATACACAGATGTGGGATTTACCTTCTGCTTTAATGGAAGTATTTCACTTTTACGAGAAAGAAGAAAAGAGGGTTCTGCCTGAACACACTTTGTACTCCCCTGAAGAAAAAACACTTTTTGCTGTGCAGTTTTAGGTGGTTTCCTGTTGGTCATGTTTTTAGCCACACTAACAGTGAGGCAATGTCAGTTGGTTGGTCGGTCAGTCCACCACTTTGACCAGGACTGAAATATCTCAGCAACTATTGAATGGATTGCCATGACATTTTGTACAACATTCAGGGTCCCCAGAGGATGAAACTTAATGACTGGTGATCCACTGATAACCCCAGACAGAATATCCCTCTGGAAAAAGACATGAAATATGCACAGTTATCTTGATAACATATTACTATCAAGCAGTGTGTTTGAGTTTGGTTTTAAGTTGAATTTGTAGTTGTTATTTATGTTAAAACGCTGAATGACCTGACTTGAGGCTCTTCATTTCTATATGTATGTTTTCATTATATATTCATTATGTTTTACATGTTTTGTATGATCAAAATAAAAATAAATCCTGAACTGAACATTATGCATATTTGTTACTGCACCATGTAGCAGAGGACTGTTGACTATTTACTTCCAGATTTATTTTCTGATCTGAGTGTAATTCTAAGAAGAGTCCTCTGTCTGACCTTGTCCAGTCTTATTCATCTGATTACAGATGTGTGTAGTGCACTGCCACTTGATGAACGAAACTCCAGGCTATTTGTGGGGCGGCTAACCCTGTACCGTGTGTGTGTGTGTGTGTGCGCGTGTGCTGGCTGAGGTTATAGTATCACACTTCTGGAGGCCATCTGACAAAACAGTGAAGCACACAGTGGTTACACACACACAAACACACACAGATCTCAGCTTCTTCACTGTCCCTCTGCAAGTTGACATCCAGTACAAAAGGCTAGCTGTTTATCACAGTGTACACAGTGTAACCGATAGATCTGTGTTGTGATTACATTACATGGAAATTTAATGTGCCTGGGGAAAATGATTCATTGCAGCACCAAAAAGGACACCAAATGTAAAAAAATAGAGCACATAAAAATAGAATATAAACAATTGTGGGCTTACATAAAACACACCAAAATACAAATGAAATGTGCTACATATAGCCTACTGTAGAATTTAGTGTATAAACAAAATAAATCAAGACTAAGGTTAACAGCCACTACAGCAGCTCTGTGAGACTCGAACGTTCAGTGTGAAGAAAACCAAATCGTAACATCAATAAAAAGTGAGGTCCAAAATGTTTGGTTTTTGATCGTTAGAAAATGGTAAATGGTAAAATAAATGTAAAAATAGCATGCTAACATGCTCACAATGACAATATGAACATGCTAGTGTTTACCATGTTCATTATCTTAGTTTAGAGTGTTAGCATGTTAACAACGGCTGACATACAAGTACATACAAGCTAGACATAAAGTACAGCTGAGGCTGATGGGAATGTTATTGCTTATTTGGCCGTAAACCAAACTGAGAACATTAAAATCTTGACCTGATGGTGGCGTAAGATGAGAAGTCAGAGGATCACCTGAGTGATTACACTTTCATCCTGAGGGTGACGTGAATATCTGTACCTAATTTCATTGTAATCTATTTAGTAGTTTTTGAGTTAAGAGATCGCCAAAGCTCTTAGGATTCTTCCTCAGGAAACCATGAATGTCTGTACAGAATTTATTTGCAATATGTTCTTTTTTTTAGATATTCACTGTATATATACAGTTACATCAAGTACTTAAATTAAAGCAATATAGAGAACACTTCCCAGGGCCCCAGGCCATAAGGGGCCTTTGGAGTCACACTAATTGCTCATTGTGTGGCAATTAGTGTGTGGTAATCTGATTACTTGCTAATTTGTTTGGTAATATGTACAACTAAAGCAGGAGCACTGGACAAAATATAATGAAACTGCTTTGTTTTCTGTCTTCTGTGTAGTCTGGATGTGATACAGTATGCACTAACAATATTTTAATGTTAACAATGGATCTAATGAGTATGTGTAATATGATAACTCTGCGGTTCCCCTCAGCTGCGTTTTAGGACCTTTCATCTCATTGTTTTAGTTTCATGACCTACAAGCTAATTTACAGATGCAACAGGCAGCTGTTTTCAGCGAAAAAATGAAACTCCACCTGCATATCCAACCAGCTAAAACAGTTAGCAACTAGCTGGAGAACATCGTGGAGCACTTAGCGGATAAAGAGACAGATATTTTCCTCAGGAGTTGGTGCAGACCAAAACAGAGCTACAAGAGAGTGAATGTTGGACTTAAATTCATCAAGTGGACAGAAACATGACTCCAAATGAACGCTAGTGTTGCTCCATGTTTGCTGGATGTGTAATTAGGAGATAATATGTCAATGTTGTGTTTATAGGTTCTTCTCCTGTCTCCAAGTGGCCAAAATATCAATTAATCATCTATTAAAGGCAACGGGGTACATATGCAAGGCACAGAGAGAATCAATAGAGGCCCACAGTTCATTTTTTCCCTCAGACTTCATCAATATCAGCCAACAATTCAACTACTGTTCTGTGCTCTCACATTGTAGCAGGTAATCTGTTCAATTGGTTGCAGGTAATCAGTTTATTTGTTTGATTATCTGTCATCAATTAACATGAATAATTCAAATGAACTATGTAATATGCAAGGCTAGGTCCTGCTACTATGCAGGAGTGCCTCATTAAGTGGCCACTCAAAGTATATGCAATGAAAAGGATATGGGAGTCTGAAGATAGCAAGTACTACATGAGAATTCATGCCAGCATTAACAAGCAGCTGATAACCAATAACTGATGTGTACATGCTGATAGAGGGACAATGACAGTGCATGGATCAGACAGTCCGCTGTCAATAAAGGAGTCATAAACTCAGGCTGAGTGCAGGTGATTTACCTTCATGGTTGTAGATCAACAATGAATCACAAAACTAATATTTACCCAGCAGGCGCTGAAATGAAAAGCTTTTCCTTTTTACAGCCACCAACCCACAGTACAGCGGTGTGTGTTCCTGTTTGTGTGTGTGATAGGAAGTATTATGAGAGGCTGGCTTATGTGTGTGTGTGTATGTGTATATGGATGTTTTTTTTTGTTAGAAGAGCCCCCAGCCTCATCCCCACCACACACACGTCTTCAGCTCTCTCTCAACAGGAAGTAGTCATAGCTGCAGAGGTCAGAGGTCATTTCTCAGAGGGCGCATGAGGATGTGGTGGTGTATGCATCATTCACCAATAGGAGCTCTTTTCTCACCAAGCCACCGGGAAATGAGGTTCTCCTCTCCTCTGGGCTTCAACATGCACACAGCTACCCACACACACACACACACACATACATGCACGCACACACAATTCTCTGAGCCATAATAAGCTCGAGGCTGAGACAACCCAGCAGTTTTCAAGTCAATAATATTTTTCACAGCAGCAGTAAGCTTGATGTAGCAGCTGGAAGAGTCAGTTTTTGCATTTTGAAGGGTTCAAATCTCAAAAGGTTACTCTGGAATTTTGACTTCAGTGACCACTAAGACAACTGCAGTAATAATACATCTGGCATGCTTCTCCCAAGTTCAAATAGACACGGGACAATGGTGCTTGTCTCTGGACATGTTAATCTAAATGGTTGATTCACCCAAATAACAAAAAAAAAGATCATTTTGGTTTAATTTGTCCAGGTTTTGTGAAAACAGCTAATAGTGTCCTTGTTACTCTGGATAATCCACTAAACTCACTGTCTACTATTTTAATAGTGACTATTACTTGATAGGAAGTGTTTCCAAAGAAATCTGTTCACAGTAAGGAAATCTCAAGGGGAATATAAGGATATATCAGGGGAATGCAACTGAAACTATACACGTGGCAAGATTCCACAAGAGGTAAGTGATCCTTCACTTTGCTTCAGAGCAGTCAGTTTTGGAACAAATAGGTCTTCTGAGCCTACAGGGAATGGTTCCTAATTTCTAAAACATAATCAGTACCTTGCAGCAATGACCACATATAATGATCAATTATGCAAATGAACTCTTAAGCCCTATTTCATATGCACTGAAATTACCCTTTGCTGCTTTTTTGTCAGGCCTGATTTAGTCCTAATTATAAAATACATCATGACTCAGTTATCTTTCTGTTTTCAGATAAAATACAGTTGTCTTATGTTTACAACTGATTGATCTTAATGATCTTATTTTCTCAAAAGAGCAATTCATATTTTGTGCTCATATTTATGTTTAAAGAGAACTTAAATTACACAAAACAGACTTCATTATTTCATTATGTCGAGACAACAGATTTTTCTATTTCATGAAGCGCAGAAGACTAGATAATCAGTAGGTGATGAGACATTTTAGTCATGTTTATGAAATTGCAATATTCCATAAAATGTTAGACCTGCATTCAATGTTGTTTTTGGCCACAAAGTTGTTATGGCAAATGTGTTAGCAAACGGTTGCTTAATTACACATCCAACAGACACAGAGTAACAATTGCATTCATTTGTTGTAGTCATATTTTTCACTATCTGCCTAATGCAAGTCCAGTATTCACCCTCCATTTAGCTCTGTATATAAAAATATTCCTCAGTGCAGTGCCATGCTCCTCAGAGGATGAACCCATTTTGGACATTCCATCAGTGGTGGAAGAAGTACTCAGTACCAATACAGTAATGTAAAAATACTCCATTACAAGTAAAAGTCCTACTGAAAAATTCTACTTAAGTAAAAGTACATAAGTATTATTAGCTTGATATAGTTACATTATTGCAGTAAAAGTAGTGGTTTGGTTCCTCTGACTGATATATTATTATATATGACATCATTAGATTATTAATACTGAAGCATCAGTGTGTACGCAGCATGTTACTGTTGTAGCTGCTGGAGGTGGAGCTAGTTTCAACTACTTTATATACATTTAGCTAGTTTAGTCCAGAGGTAGGAGGAAAGAAGAAAAAAAAGTTCTGATACACAAATCTGTTTTCAGTTTTTGGACTTTTTCTCTAATCTTTGACTTTTGGTGAAATATTGGATCATTTGAACATTTATTGAAATGAAACCATGCGAGAAGTTTAGAGGAAAAAATCACTATTTGGTGGAGCTGTTAACAACTCATAGACAAGACGTCTATGAGTTAATGTCAAAAGCCAAAAAGGTTTTGTTTCATCTTTAACAATGTGTTGTATTTTAAAAGCTTGTTATATTATCCATTGTGTCAAATCTTCATCTGAAAAGTAACTAAAGCTGTTAAATACATGTAGTGGAGTAGAAAGTACAATATTTCCCTCTGAAATGTAGTGGAGTGGAAGTATAAAGTAGCATCAAATGGAAATACTCAAGTACAACTACCTCAAAGTTGTACTCAAGTACAGTACTCGAGTAAATGTAGTTAGTTACTTTCCACCACTGCATTCCATTAGCTCTCTTCTAGCACCACCCCTTAAGACAAAATGTCAACTTCTCACACATCTCCTAATCTCACTGGCACATTACCACAAAGATGATTCATGCTCCCAAAGAGAGAAACATTTTGAATTTACTGACCTTTGCATGACCTTTCTTCTAGGGCCACCCTCACAACAAACATAACGTCTTTAGACTCACCATTGGAAAAGCTGTAAAAATCATTAATGTTGTTTGTCTGTTCTACCCGACAACACTTTTGTATTATGAGGTTTAATGAACATTACAGCTTTTAGGGGCCACTAGTGAGGGTATAAACTATTTGTTGTGTTTAATTTAGATCTTTGCTCTCCTGTGTAAAAGCTTTTCTCAGGTGTGGCAGTCATAATAATGAAAATACGAAATGATTAAAGAGCAGCGCTGAGCTGGAACAAGTGAATATCCTTCAGCTCAGGTGGCTCTTTAAGTGTTCACTGCTGCTCAAGATCACAATTCAAGAGCTCTGGTGCAATTTAGTCATTGAAAAAGTGAAAGAAATCACTTCCTGTTCTCTAGCAAGTGGGTGATTATAAAAGCAAATGCAAAAGCTTTAGACAGGCTTTAGCCCAGATAACTGATGTGTTATTACAGAGCAGAAGCTTGTGCATTTATCTATATAAAATACTATAAATTATTACACTGAGGCAACAAATATATTCCATGAATCCAATAAAGATACAAACTAGCAAGGGGGAAGTCTAGATACTGTAAACAAGGAATCATTGATGGTTGTTTGTTGGCCCTTTGAAATGATGTGTGCACGACATTACTTTGAGTATTCTCTACTGATGCAGTTTGTATGAACATTTCCATAAACACACACAGACCTGAGTGCCACAGAGCATGTGTGGAATCACTTATTTACGGCACCATGGTAACTGTGTGGAGTATGATCATAAAAAACACCCGTCATTATCATCAAGGGTGTCATAGGTAGACCCTTTGTATTGGCCTTCCTGTACTGTATGTACTATATACTGACCTAATGTCAGTCATCATAACACAACAGGGGTCTTGTCCAGAGAGCACTAAAGTGATGTAATGGACTTACTATTGCCATCAATGGGAGCTTTCTTTAGGAAATCATTCCATTTTTATTGTTTGCCACAATGCTGTGCAAGCAGGTACACAAATTGTTGTGTGTGTGTGTGTGTGTGTGTGTAAATGTAGTATCAGCACATTGACTGTGTGTACAGTACTGTAGATGTCGACAAGATTTAAATGAAAACTTTTCCCTTATTGACACTAGAACAAATTAGAATTCATCAATAGCCCTCCTTGGATCTATTTCTGACTGTAAGTCCAAGCAAAACAAAAGATGATCAATACATCATAGTGATTTTGTAAAATGGTGAGTTATTATAGTGGCCTCTTATGCCTTTAACTCCCAGTGTAAAGCAGAGGGTCTGCCCCAGCATTTTATTTTCACAACCTCAAAGTTTAATACAACGGTCTATGGGAATTAATACAGCTGAAGTTAAAATATTCACCAAAATTACACACTTACAGATAAATAGCTGAAAGACTAATCACATGATTGTTATCAAGTTTCTACAATGACATTCATTGTGAACTTAGGATAAAGGATAATAATAATGTTAGTCAGCTAGGTCAGTAATGAATGCAGTATGTGGATGAATGAAGTGTGTGATGCCTGCAAACAAAACACAAAACCTTAACCCATCTGGCTGGTGGAGGCCTGGGAGGAAGAGAAGAGAAATAAGTTAACAAGGAAGCCACCCAAATAGGCTGAGGCCTAAACTACCCAGGTACAGGTAGTTTCCCGATGCCCTCTCCAACCCTGCCAACCGGCTCCTAAGCCAGGAAGTCAAACCAACCTCACAAGCAGAAGACAGAGAGATGGACATCAAAAAACTTTAAAAAGTCACAACAATTTAACTGGTGGAGATACAGTTCTGAAAAAAAAAATCATACATCAACCTGCTTTTCATGGGTGTATTGTCAAATATTTTGGGGAAATGTGTTTAAAAATTAGATGAAATAGAAAATGTTGTGCCTACAGTACCAATTACAGCAAGATATTGAATATCACTGTGGACTCAGCATTCAACCGATCTGAACACCATTTGAAACACTTGATATCTACCATTTAGAGAATGTGTCAGTTTTGGTAGCAATTGAATGAAGACTTGTGGAGAAATAGATGTTAAATAGTAAAATAAAAGTGTGATATTTGCTTTAATAAACACAAATGTTCATATCCTTTCATCCATTTTTTCAAGTTTTGAATACATTTTTGTCCACCATCACTTATAATGAAAGCACATTAGAAATTCGTCTCTTAATGGTCAGTATGAACAGGAGGAATAATTGCAGCAAGCTGAACCTGTGCCAATGTGGGCACCTGTTTTAAGTCAGACTTGAAAATTTGTTAACTTGTTCTTTAAAATGAAAACATGGATGTATTGTCTTACTATGGACTCATTGGCCTTGGTGTTGACAAAGTCCACATCTGGGTTCTTCTCCTCGCCAGAGACTGGCAGGTAGTTGTCATTCCTCCTCATTATGCTGGGCTCCTCCTGCTGGGAGCTGCCTGAGTCCAGGGGAGGAGAACCTGGGAGAGGCACAGGGAAGTGGATTTAACATTAGTCTTGTGCTGAAGAGAATACCGCCTGACTGCCTGTCTTATGAAAATCCTGTTTTGACTACATTTCCCTGTATCCTGGTTTTGAATTGCCCTCATTGTGAATAACCAAAGAGCTGCAACTGTTTTGAGCTCTGACTGACATATGTGAGTCTGCATATAGTTAGACAGTTTTTAAAATGTAAAAAATAAGTCATGTGTTCCCTGTCAGGGATACATTGCCTATTCAGACTGTTTCCTGCCTCCTGCCCATTGCATGCTGGGATATAACCCTGGCTGAATCCAAATGTTCAGACCTTCCCGCACTTGCAGACTCAAACAGGCCAGGAAGTCTGCAAGTGTCGAGGCAATATGAATGAATGTGATAATGTAAAAAAGTACTTATTATTACTACTACTAATAAGGGTAAATGTTACTCTACATACCAACCATACCTGATGTAAAACAGATACTGCACATATCCTGTATAAATTGCTAGTATCAATACTTTTAAGAACGGTTCAAAAAAACTGACAGAAATTTCAATAACTAATAGTCACTAATAGCGTATTTCATCCCTCTCAGACTTGACATGATGACAGCGAACACGTCACAGAAGTCTGCAAAGGTTCAGTCCACATAAGTTTGGACTGTGGCCCTTTCCCAAAGGGACTCCTCCTCATTAGCCCTTCACTCATAATGACACATGAAGTCATACTCACAGCCAGTGGTGTAGTCTACATGATATGCAGGTATATGCCGTATACCCACTGAGAAAGCTCCAGAATTACCTTATACCCACTTACAAATGCGCAAGGATATGTAACAATATAGTTTTGTGACAAAACTTTCACTTCAGGGATTTTCGCAAGTTTCACAAATACCGGGTAGAGTATAACTACAATAAAATTCCAGATCCCTGGAGTCAAATGCAAAGCTCACACCAATTAATGCAAAGCACTTCCTACAAAGTCTGATCAACAACATGGGGAAGCGCCTCTCATTGGAAGGTGAAATGCTTTATGATCTCAGCATTCTGGCAAAAGTGATTGACCATCAACACCTGGCATACGGCATGGTGAGTCACAAGTGAAACGACTGTGCAGGCGGTTCAATCTTTGTGAACACCAAGCAGTTAATGGTACGAGAGATTTCCTTGAGCACCCACACAGTGAGCCTGAAAGGCTAAAACCACTCATACGATACACGCAGACCATCACTTGCAGTACAGCTGAGTATGAAAGGGGTTTCAGTCTTTATGAGCAGTGCATGCATGGACAAGAGATCTACAATGTTGTTGTCCAATGTAAATAATTTGATTATGATCAGCATCAATGGGCCCCCTGTAAGTCTTTTCGAGCCAAGGAAGTACGTCACAACATGGTTGAGAAGCCATTGCTCTGCCATGCAAGCAAGGAAGCAAAGCACACCTCAGATGCATGACTACAAACTTATTTGGAGAGCTTTGTAGACTACCAGGCTAGTCACCCCACGCACCCCCTTCTTCCCCCACCATAAGGACCCTGCCAGCAAACAGAAGAAACTGTCTGTATGTGTTCCATCCTTTTTCCAGGGCTTGTGGGCTAACACACAGTGAACCCAGTATGCATAATTTGATGATGTTGATAAGTGCCTTTTCAGCCTATATTCATTAAGGAGTTCTGTCTCTGACAATGGTTTGGAAGATAAGTGAACATACTGTGTTAATTCCTCTCCTTTCCTCTTTGTATTTTTTCTCACTCTCATCCAGACCACGATTAAGAAGCCCAAAGATCTATCATTGAGATGAACCCCCATGTGAAGTGCACCATTGACTGTCAAAGCAGTGAATGACTCCTGTCTCCTTCAGCAAATGCGAAATCACCAGGGATGGTGATTAACACTAGAACAGTAGAAAATCAGTTCAAAGCGTTTAAATCTCCCCAGCTGTAAATGTCATTGGCTGTTAAAGCCTTGTGTTGCTTATAATAAATTGTTGATAACACATACCCAGCCTTTCAGAATGCTCTCAATTATGTGTGGATACATATACTGTTTGCATTAGTAAGTGTGGTGGTTCTTATGGGGTGTTGCTCCAGGGATGGGTGTGTACGAGGCTGGGAGGGAATGATCACAGTATACCCCCTAGAAGAAACTAGACTACACCACTGCTCGCAGCTGTGGATGGCTCTCTGTATGAAGGAAGAGTGTATACTGTAAATAAACAGATAAACTCTCCCCCATGAGCAGGAAACAGCTGTCACCATGGATACTGATAGACTCGTTCAACTGTTAGGTTATATTACAAGCAGTCACTGTAAAAGTAGAATATGCCCAAAATATACATGTGCTTATTCAAGGTTTCTGCAAGGTTCGCCAAGTTAAATTTAAGACTTTTTAAGACCTGCAGCACAAGCTACTGTCCACTTTCACAGTTTATAGATATAGAACGTTTTCTGACAGCCCGCAATCAGAAACAATATTTTATTGTATTATTTTAACATTACTACAGCAGGAAAGAGAAAATATTATGGGACTTTGGTAAATTAATTTAAGACTCTTTAATACCTGTTTTTTCTTGAGGACAGTGAATTCAATGCTTTTTAAAGACGTTTTAAAATCTACAGATACCCTGTTACTGTTGTGCAGTTACTGTGCAGTGATCCAGCTGTGTGATTTGTTTGATGTCGTCATTGTACAATTCCAGCTAAATACTGTCTACAAAAAGATATATTAGTTAATAGTTTGTATTCTCCCAGGGGAGCACAAATGACCCATCAGGAACATTTTCAGTGTGTAATGAAGCTCTGACCAGATAACAGATCAGTCAAGATACAGCAATAAACTTAAAGCACACGGTTAATTATCTAAGTCTATATTTCTGTCTGCACCTACAGTCGATCACAGTGAGGGAATATGATATTACAACAACTTGGACTCTATTGTTAATTAATAAAAGCTCAGGAGGAAGCATAATAAGGAACACAGTTTAATGTGTCTCACCTGGGTGTTCAGCTGGAACGGTGAACATCAAAACAACACCAGGTAACTGCTTATTACACACTGCTCTTATTGCAATAGCTTATGTTTTCAGTGTTTAAAGAGGTACATGTTATCAGATATTCTCAGTTATCAGATATTTGGGGGGCAGCTCATAGAGTACATGTCACTAATAGCACCAGCTTGACAACATATGTTGCAGTTAAGGGGAGTTTACAAAAACTTGGCAAGGAAATTAGTGTTGTGATTTAAATTGAACATACTGGCTTCGATTTATTAAGACTACTGTAAATTACCATCAGACCCCAAAATTCTGTGTGTTTTTAATTTTGTGGGATATTTATTAATACTGAAGATGTAAATGAGCAAAGCTTCAGCTCAGTTCATTCAAATGAACTGCCTCCTGGTTCTGAGTGGTTTAAAAACACATTGAAGTTCACATTGAAAATTCATTATAAAGGGATCTTCTAATGGTCAGTATGAACAGGAAGAATGATTATGGCAAGAAAAACCAGTGTTCATTTGGGCTCCTGACTGTTGATTTGAAGACAGACATGAAAAAACTGTGAAGCCTGTCCTTTAAACATTAATATGGTCACAAGTGTTATTTAAAGTCATCTTATCACTGTTAGAGTGACCTTCTTTGCCCTCACATACACAGTACAGTCAGCTCCCTTTACATAACACCATCACAATGACATTCATGTACAATCATAGTGGTCACTTCCAGAAATTGTGACTGTAGTATGGCTTTCAGTCACTATTTGATAAACTTGGTTTTCCTATAATTTAAAGTTAAATGAGAGCTGATGAAATTGAATGGTAAGAATACTCACAATTGTTCCTCTGATTATGACATTATGACAAAAAATAGACACAGTGGGATTGAAATTTACTGTGGCTGGATTTTTTTCTTTAAAAGACTACACTGGTGTTTTGATATATTGGAGCACATTAACAATCACAATAAGAAACTACACATCAAATACATTTTGCATAAGTTGTGGTCCATAAAACAGAAAAAAAGATGTTAAACAGCTTTGTTGAGCTCAGGGGAACTGCAGAGGGATGATTCTCTGTGTTCGTCAGAATAAGCGACACCTTTCACATTATACAGTTATGTGGTTAATTGCTAAAAAAAAAACATATTGATAAGTGCAGCTTTGTAAGTGCAGCTTTATTGATAAGTGCATATTTTTTAGACAGATTTACTACTTTTCAGGCAGTGAAATAATTGCTGTATTTTTTATTATTTGTATTACCACCAGGTCATAATGCAGCTGCAGGAATTGATTGAAATCAAATCCAAAACAGCAGGTAAACACAGATGTTGTGAAAATGTGTATAAAATCACAAAAAACGTCTAATGTTCATAATGAATGTAATGAATCACCCGTGTCAAGTTACAAGGTTTTGTAAACTGATGTTCATTGTGTCCTGAAATGAACTGAAACTAGTGACTGTCTGCAAGATACAAAGTCTGTTTAAAACCTCACAGTATGGCAATAATATAAAGTATAAGCAATTTAGTTAATGGACTTAAATACACAAACCAGCATTGTGGTTAAAGCAGCACCAGACCACCTCACGACAGTGGTTTCAAATGTTATTGAGTGGTAATCTGTTGAAGACTGTCTGAATCTCAATCTTCAAAAACCTGTAAAGTAATGTTGGTGAGGTGGTTTGTTTTTAATGGACTAAAGCACACAAACCCACCAGTGCTGTGTGGTTCTTTAAAGCTGCACAAGACAACTGCACATGCTGGTGGCTGCAAATGGCATTAAAGGTGTGTTTTCAGGAATGTTAAAGTGTGTCTTCAGTTGGAAGTTTGAGCTTCTCTGTGCAGAATGATGTATGTGCAGAGTTTGTTTTCACATTCATCTGCTGAAGGGGAAAGTTTCTCTGTGCTCACCTTAAATCTCAGTGTAAGACATACTAGTATGATTAGTATGTTTTTGAAAACACAGGAACTGCTTTTTCCATGTATTGCACATACATCATTTTGACATTTTGAGTTTGACACTAGAAAGCTGTTTTCACATTCATCTGCGGAAAGTGGAAAGTTTCTCTGTGCTCATTGAAAATCCAATTTTTAGGGGTGGGCCTATGAGCATGATTTGTGACATGACAACTAGTTTGGAGTCAATCCTGGTCCAATAGTCAGCTTACACAAAGTGTGATGTGGAAACTTGAAGCCTCTAGTGCAAAAACATTGAGAATGGACAGTGAAGTAGGAGACATCTTATGTCCAGCAGTTAAACTTCTGACATGAAATATATTTGCATATTTATGGATTCTGGGATTTTTAATTAGATAATTAACTTAACTGATTTATACTTGATCTTTAAAGTGTCCACGCAGGAGAAAATAATCACTGGGAAGCATGGTTCCAGACTACCCTGGTAGTGAATCCCCTCTTTTTGGTCCTGCACATAAGACATTAGCTGAAAATATTTACAGCCCTTTACAGCTGTTTTACCTCACTTTACAGTGGGTGCAAGTGACTCCTTTGTTATATGGTACAAAAAACCTTTTAAAAGCCAAGAGTGGAGGTTGGTGTTGATGGTTGTGTGTACAAAGTGTATGACTTTGCCACCGCAGACTGCAGTTCACATTCCTCCTACGAACAGTCAACCATGATCTCTTCCTCTTTACCAAGTAGTTTAGCTGCCATGACACAGCCAAAGCTTAACAATTGGGGGGTTTATGGGAAATGTGGCAGTAAGAATACCACATTATTTTTTCACCTTGGCCTTCTTTCTTTAAAGCAAATATAAAGAGGCATCAAAGTTAATTTGACAGTGAATCATTGATACCTATACAGGCGCTTGACCTCCAAGCTGTGAGGTAATACTCAGACAGGACAGTGCCTCAGGTGAAGTGTGCAGTAAGCATGAGGGAACAGATATGGCTTGTTTACAGTCTCTGCAGATTCAAATGCCTGAAGTGAACTTCATTTTACATGTCTGGCAGGACAGGTTTGATTCAGGACAGTGCAGCAGCCTTCTTGTGTATGCATACCTTAACATGCCTACATAAAAACAAATCAAATGTGAATTCTATGCCACATGTAATTATTGTCCTTTTAACACATGTTTTTAATTCAATTATGACACAGTTAATGCACACATAAAAAGGAAATACATAACAGTGTGTATTGTATTTCATTTCATTTCTTTTCTTTATTTGATTTGTTTTTATTTTTTGTTGTTATACAGAATATCCTATGTAATATTTTACATATGTTTCATTCTATGAATAAAGCATTTGGTAAACTAGTCTGAGTTAGTCATACTGTCACAAGAAACCCTCAAATACCTGTAATCAGAATACATATTTTTAAAGTAATGTACAATCATATAAAATAGTTATATTTTGTAGGTTATTATATGCAGTTACAGGTATTCCATAACAACACATTCCTGCCCAGTGCTTGATATTATCTGCCAAATGTCTTGGAAGAGAGCCTAGACAGGCAGCACCCAGCATGAGTCTTGCATTTACTTTCACAACAACGTGTGCTTTTCACTATAAATCAACTTTTACCACTACGATGAGTCCATCTGTCTAAAATTTCAATCTGGTTGTGTACTCTAGGTGGTCATTTTATTTTTATGTTCACCTAAATATGCAAACTCAGCATGTTAGTAACAGGTTAGAAATAACCTAACATTTTTCCAGAGATCGTGATATGATCAGTAATTTCTAATGAACAAGCTAATATTATATCCATACAAAAACTGTAATAATCATTTTCTTGTTGCATTAAGACCCAGTAGGCTACTGGGACGGCACAAGAAGGTAGCAGAAGCCAGGAAACTGTTGACAATGATGACTCTGAGGGTGAAGTAAACTGACCGTGTGTTTACACAGCCATCAACTACTGTCTGTTCATATCAACCACAAATATTCATATCACATGTGACAGAAAGTGATCTTTGTTTCATAGGAAAGAGCTGCACACCTGTAACTCTGTAGCAATCTTAATGATTGACTCATTGATCCAGACTGTTATTTTGTGTTGAAAGCTGCACTAATCAATATTTCATATTAAGAATGGTTTGAACATGTGTGAATGGTCAACCTGCCCGGCACTGTACAGCAGACAAAGTCATATATTTCCCTCAGAAGTTGATAGAGACTAAAACAGACCCAGGTGAACACAAACATGATTCTAAATGAATGATAATGTAGCTCTGTGTCTGTGGATGTGTAAACAGGCAACTGTTTGCTAACGCAATCACCATAACAACTTTATACAGTGATAATATGTCATTGTTGTGTTAATAGCTTGTTCTGCTGCCCCAAGTCACAAAACAAACTAACAACAACAAAGATGCCACTTTAAGTGTATTGAAATTCTCAAATGTTTCAAAGATCTCACTCTGGGAGAGATTTTCTCAATTTATGAGAACTTTGTGATGATACATGTGAAGAGATAAGTGACAATATTGAGCTATTATCCAGCTGCCCTACTATATGAGGGAAAAACCCCTGAACTATTCCTTTAAGATATATAAACTGTTTTGGTTGTGGTTATGTTTGGTTTGACATGTGACACATAAAATGCCTTTTCCAACAAACTGTATAAATGTATCATGAGACCAGGTTGAAACAGACAGAGCTACAGTGTAACGGAACTGCTGTCAGAAACAAACATTGCTTGTGCAGACAGCCTATTATAAAATTTGAACTATCCCTTTAAGGTTGTAACAAGTAAAAACAGTAAACGGAGATCCTTTCTGTACCAGCAGGCCTATACTATGCTTGCATGGTAAAATTACAATCAATTATAGCACTCATATCCATCCGCATCTTAATGTAAAAAGCTAAGTTAATGAACATCAGGTAGCACTGATGAGAGGGCTCCCTCCATAAAAACATGTGGCGCTGTATCAGTGCGCCCATGTGCGTTACAATCCAACCACCTCAGCCAGAGGGAATGTAAGGACATTTCTAACAGCTAAATATCACACTGAGTGCAAAGCATTCTTTTCTCCCAACGCCTCTTAAATCCAGCGAGTGCGCACAAATCCAGCCTATATTTCTGCGTTTCTGACAAAATTTTAAAAGAAATCCATGCGGGAATAAAGCGCTCTTACCGGGTTCCTCTGTACTATCATGATGATTCAAGCTCCCAACCGGCTCATCTCCATCATCTCGACGCTCCATTTGGTTTAGAAAAGGGCTCAGGGTTCTTTCAGCGACCCTAACCAGATCTACTCTGCCGTCGCTCTAACATCAGCATCTATCCCTCCGTGTGTTCTGTGGCTTCACAGCCGCCTGCGCTGTTGCATGGAAACGCTGGACAGAGAGCTACCACTTATGCATTCTTTTGGAAAGCTGATAGACTAAAACCTGTCAAACAATTCCCTGCTGAATCTATCTAAAAGGCTTGTATGCACACAGAGCATTTACCTAAATTAGATAATTGCAGGAGCTGTTCCCAGTCTCATTAAATCCTGCCTGAATGACATCTGTCAGAATCAGACTATTCTATGCAAAAAAAACCACGTCCCCTCCGTGTGTGAGGACGCTCTCTGTCTAAATGACATGATCCACTCACAGCAGTAGAGTGATAACGCGCGGGGAAGCTCAGCATAAATCGTGCCAAAACGGTTCAGAATGATGTTGCATTCAATTCCCATAGGAAAACAGGCAAAAGTGGGTTTCTTGCCTACCTGCCCTCAGCTCATCGAGGTTTCCAGCTGGTAGAATTGAGACTGTTCATCTCAGCTGTCAGCTACTTCATGCTACGAGAGTTTTGAAGTGGAGCACAAATGTCAAAGGTGACAGTGCTGTGTTATGTGGCTGGCTACAAATGTGAGTATTTGTCCATACTCATACAAGGATGGCCCCAGTTTCGTCAGTTAAAGTCCAATATTTTCTGTTTCCATACAAACAAGTTCATATTTAGCTTGTGTTTTACAAAAAGGAAAATGGAGATATGTTACTCTGGGATAGGCCTACCTGTATTAGGAAATGCAGCCATAACTTGAGAAAACAGGTTTTTTTTGTTTGTTTTTTTAATCAAACACAGAATACTAGGTGGAATACTTTCTCACCCAAATGGTTAAATGAGTCTTTGAGGATTCTGGAAATACCTTCTCAACAGCAGTATATGTTGCTAAATTGCTTTTGGCCTTTTTCAAAGTTCACTGGGTTTTGTTTTTTGGTAACACTTTCTATGAAGCCCATGTCTATAATGCATTATAAACATACTTTAATTAATACATTATAAAATGATTATAATGTATTACAACTATGAGAATTATAATACACTATGATCCTGGCTAATGTCAGCAATTGACCAGCAATTTTGTATTATGATGCTTGACCTTATAAGTCATTATAAAATGTTTTATAATGTGTTATGATTATTGTTATAAAGCATCATGAACATTTATGAGTGCTTATAACTATAATAATCAGTGCTATCAGCAGATTATAGACATGGGCTTCATAGAAAGTGTTGCCGTTTTTTAATCAGATGGTTAGCTCTGTGACTCAAATGTGATGATAATAAATGAAAAGCATAAACTGGAGATAGAGGAATGGAGGGTTTTGCTCACAGCATATTCACAACTGACCTGACTGAATCTACATATTTTAACCTCTCGTTTTTAAATCATCTCTTTTTGTACAAATAAAGCTATTATGAGGTGACATATTGAGTGGAAAAAATTAGGGGAAGGTATGCTTCCAATAACTATAACCATGAGACTTCAAAGCCTTGGCATTTCCTATGGGACTTGAATGCAGCATTGTTCTCCAGCTCGAGCATCACTGCGCCAGCTGGTGCCGCCCACACGCGCTGGGGTCTTCCAGTAGGCGCGAGGTGAGCAGAGCGCACGAGCGAATGCTGTAGTGGTCTCGCACAGAGACAGACAACATCACAGCAAACAGCAGAGCGGCGTTAAAGGTCGCACAAACACCTCCTGGAATAGAATGTGAAGGACTTGTGAGGCTCCCATACACTTTATCAACAATAACTCATCAACATGAAGCAATTCTTTAAGTTCAGGTATGTTAAATAAGCTGCTTATTTAATTCGACAAAAGGAAATGTTTTCTTCGGTAATTGATTCCTTTCCCTTCATCTCTACAACTATGTGTAGATGTGTAGACTGTAGCCTGGCTGCTGTCAGTGGCCACGACGCGCTCCTTGAGACCCGGAGCTTACAGGGAGAGATACGGACCGTATTCACACTTCACATAGCCTTCCTCCGGACACCTATGCGGACCGTCTGCGCCCTGGGCGTAGGTAGAAAATAACGAGGCTTTAAATCCGACTGCAGATGCAGTATGATGTTTACAGATTTTCCCCGTTTTATACACACCAACCACTGAACAGTCATCTCTGGCGTAATCAGACACACGGGAAACCTCAGAAATGCGCCTCACACGACCCCAGGTATAAATGATACATATACCTCTTCTTTTTTATACTGAAGCCAAAACAGCCACCCAGTGACTGTGACAGTATTATTCAAAGCACAGCAGAAACAATATTGAAACGTGACACATCATGAATAGCCTAAGGAAGAAAACCCAACAAAAGAAAATAATGTGCCTAGTCATTAATAAACACAACGAATGAAAGAAGAGCAATGAAATGCAGGTTTCAGCCTGATTTAAAGGAAAGTACTTAGTAGGATTTGAAATGAATATTTACCTTGTCTCCAGAGTTGGAGAGGAGCTGTTTGGGTAGAAGGTAAAAAAGGAATAAGTGCAGGTAACACTTCCCACTCACCTGTGCGCAGACAGGGTGGAGGAGGAAGTGCTTGTGGCCTCCTCAGGTAAAGTCTCTCCTCCCACACAGCAGCTCTGGGAGAACATGAAGTCATTGGTGGGTTATGCAACATGACAATGTAAAGACACAGGACCACTGATTGGCCAGGAGCCCACAGAGAGAATATTTTAAAATAAACCTACAGTAAATGTTCTATAAGATCCACACCTGTACATTTGTCTTTTATTATGGTTGGTGATCTAATATCTACAGATTTTTCTGTTTTTTTATCTTTATCTAATGTTATTGGACTGAGATAACATGATTTCAGCCAAGCAGACAAGGAATCTCCTCAGCAGACAGACATTCACATACAGGCATGTGTGGGCTTGCAGTAGACTGCCAGGTAGTTTTCCAGTTCTGAAACACATCCCCCACCCCTGAACTCACTCTGAAAAGAGGATGGTTATCCACAGTGACATAGGAGTGACTGCAAAACAATAATTTTGAAGTAGAGTTCATATGAGGTAAATAATGTTGTGACTTTTCTAGCATACAGTGTATGGCAGAGTCAAATGGACCTATGCAAACCAATCAAACAACAAAAAGGCTCCATCCGAGTGTGTTTACACATTTACATATAGATATATACATTTACATATTTTTACATATAATAGTCTTTGCAAGGTGCTAGAAATGTGTATTTAACGTGGGTCACACAGTACACACAGAATAAAAACATACATGTGGCCAAAACATACACACAGCGTTAATATACCGTATTATACTTGAAACAAAACACTAAAAAATGGCAGGTGAGTCAGATAAATTGCACCCTTTTAACAGGTGTGTTTGGTAAACTGCTTGCTCTGCTTGCTTCTTCACACAGAGTGGCAAATCAAAACCAGGGAGTGCTGTTTGCAAAATATTTCCCAAATAGGTGTCAGTGTGGACACTGGTGGGGGGACTGTCGATTGAAATTCAAGCCTGCCCACAGCTGCAGGTAAGAGCTGGAGCAGGGCATGGTCCGAGGGAAGGGAACTGTGTATTTGCATGATCAAGGCTTTGTCCACCTATTGTGTTTCTCACTAATACCAAGACTTTCATGGCCCTGGGTGTTGTTTTACATGCCACACCCAAACCTTCCACAAGGCTCACTATGCAGATCCAGAAAGAGGGCTGCCATCACTGAAATACAAAGCCCTTTTGTGGTAATGGCTACAGCATGGCTAGTTTCTTTTCCTGTGTAGTCATGATCCAAAACAAATCACAAAACACATCTGGGTAATACAGTTTATTTTATACAACAATGGAGTGTTTAAAAGAAAATAAGAAAGATAAAGAAATCGGAAGAAACAGAAATTGCTAAAAGGGACACAAGAAAAGTAAAAGTACACATCATAAATCTATGTCTGCGCATTGGGGTTTGCAATAGTACGGAGTCAATAAAAGTATTCATTTCTTGTCATGATCTCCTGCAAGCGCCACAGAAGCACACCTAGAAGAGGTCACAGCTCAGTACAGGTCTTCATCCACACGAGGATTCTTAGGTTTACCTGTGAGCATACACATCTTCCCACACATGCATATTTTCAGTCTTTGGTCTTGTCGTCACGACAGGTATGTAAAGTATATCCTGCTCTATGAGTCATAGCTGTTCATGTTAACTAATTCTGATGCAAGAGTCACTGCTGAAATCCAGCCAAGAGTTGTAGCATTCAAACCAGTTCTGGAGGAAATGTGAATCGTACTGTAATTTACAACAGTTTCCACAGAACAGCAGTTAGTTTGTAATGTAGCTCTTTGTTTGGCCAGCTGGAAAACAGGATTACATTCAGCAAATTACTATTATTTATTTGCATTTATCATTATAAATACATTTACTTTAATTATTATTTTCTCCTCACTATGACTGGGGAGAAAAAAGAGCCCAACCCCACCCTCAAACAAAGCATATCAATACAAATAACCTGCTATAAGTTATATTAAAATTAAAAAGGTCACATATTATGATAGAGTGTATTTTACGAGGCTGAATCAATGGAAAAACAAAACACATATTGTTTAAAATCTTTGCTGATATATATTTTCCTTTTTTTACACATACTATACATCAGTGACTTTGGGTCCACAAATATAACCAAAATAAAATTAACCAGAGTGGTGCCCCAAAATGGCATAATAAACTAAGAAACAGCCGAATTCACTGTCAGCTTTCTTAAAATAACCTTGATGTTTGAAACGCCAGCCGTAAAGAATGCCTTCTGTTAGAACTAGTAATAATAATAATAGCACAAGTTGTATTTCGTTGTAAGTTTAAAATCTACTGCAACAAGCAGACTGGAGCCAGACTACAGTATCTGTGAAAGATGCATGTTAAATGCATGTGTGAAGGTCTAAGATCAAGTCACAGTCTAACCTGTCCCCCCTTAATGCTGGTGGAAATGGGCCCACCCAAGAAAACAGGTCTGTGCAGTACTGTGTCTGGTACTCTGTTTCATCCACCCAACAGTAACTGTAACAGTAACTGTTTTTTTTTTAACAAAAAAAGGTCATAAGGTCACAATAAACAGGTCATTTCAGCCTTTTGACCTTAGCTGTATGGCTTCAGAGAGTCATGTCAACACAGCTAACAGCTAGCATAAATCAAATTAATTAAATTAAAGTTATATACAGATACAAAAGATGTACAGTAGAAAGAAAATAACTATACACAGTGAATCAAAATAAGAAAGTTATACAATACTCTTTATGTGCATTATTGTAGTATATCTGCAAAAAACCCAAATTCCACACAATAGTGCAGTTTTCTCATATTCCTGAGAAAAGTGACAAAGTGAAGTAAAAGTAGTGGACAGTAGTGAAATGTTCCTTGATCCTGACCTGGTGGTGACCATAAACCTGCTCCAGATGGGAGCTGGTAGAATCACACAGGCATCATTTTATGAAGAAGTACTTACCCAGCATCCAAAGCCAAGACTACAGTATCTGATGTCACAATGATTGAGCCACAGCTGTAGAAAATCCTACCTGCCTAGTTTATACAGCAGGTGGGCAGGACTTAGCCTTAACCTGACACAGGTACACCTGAGCTGTCAAAAGTCCTGTCTCACACCACATTCAGTCCTTTGTATCATTGTTCAGGTGGTTAACATCAGAAGACCCTTTTGCTGTCAATTAGGGACTGTATGAAAATTAATAGGAGGGGAGAGGGGGTCAGAAAAGGAGGAGGATATTCTAATTTTTCTTTTATCTAAAGGTGGGGTAGTCTGACTTCTTTTAGGGAGCAGGGGAGAGTGTTTAATTTTTTTCTTGTCCTAAATTGATAATTTATTATTTTTTAGCCTTCTTTGCAATATAGTAAAAGACAACTATCAGCACAGCAGCTCTATTTCTGTACAGTGGGTCACACATTAGAGGTTCCTAAGATATGTAAGTTTAAATTCAGGTACATGATTAAACAAGTTGTACCAATTTAACACTATTATTGTGGGGAGGGTTTTGTAGTTTTCAAGTCAAGAGGAAGGATCAAAGAAAACATTCATAATCCTGTGTAGGGTCTTGTTTTTTGTTCTCTGACCTCAGTAAGACTAGTGACCACTTTGTTGAAGCTAATAGGGATTCAAATAAAGTAAAAGAATAGGAATCACCACCCCAATAATTGTTGTACCGTCCCTAACCCATTATAGTTATTCTAATTTGTTTGTAGCTTACAAAACATCTGTAGCAGGTAAAGTAGAAGAGACACCTTTGGGATCAAGTTTTGCCACCCAACCTCCAGCATTGAATTCAGCTCAACATTTCAAATGCTGCCAACAACCAAGTCAGAATCATCAAGAAGCTTCTTCATCTCTCAGTTATCAGGGAATGTACTGTGCATACGTGTCGACTCTCAGACTGAAGGTGTGAGTTTCTCAGCACCTCTCTATGCACTCCAGCCACCTCTGTTACCTCCTTGTGCTCTCATCTTCTCACCACAGAACAAATTGTGCTGTGGTGGAAATGTGAAGAGGAATTTGGACCAGTAACACAGCAATATTGTGCTTCTGATCTCAACACAATCTGTGTGCTGTGATGCTGCCAGAAACTTTTAAATCTCTTATGTACCTTTTCAGTGCTTTTATTCAATGTGCTCTTCAGTGGACTGGATTTATTGTTAGCATGAATGGCCTCAGAGATTCTGAGATTCCCAGCTGTCATCCACTGACAACACAAGATTCTTGTCTGTGCTGGTTCTTAACATTGGGAAAAAACACATGGAGACAGATACTGCCAAGAATTTGAAATCTTCAGGGTGATACAGTTTACAATCTCTGTATCAATGCTTTAACTATAATATAGCAGATGATTAGTTCTTCTATGTAAGTGTTATTGTACTGGAGTGAGGTTGGATGAGTAAATAGTAAATAGTAAATAGTAAAGGAGAATTTGGTAACACTTTCTATAATGCATTATAAACATACTTATAATGTGTTATAATCTGCTTATAGCATTGTATAATTATAGTTATAAGTACTTATAAATATTCATAAAGATTTATAACAACAATCATAACACATTGTAAAGCATTTTATAATGAATAAGGTCAAGTATCATAATACTTCATAATTGCTGGTCACTCTGACAATTGTTTGCAAGGATCATAATGTATTATAATTCTCATAGTTGTAATACATTAGAATCATTTATAATGCATTATAATCACTGTTATAATGCATTATAATGTGATTATAAGTTACTCTCAGTGGTCATTGGGTGCTTTAAGTAAATTGAGAAAATATCATCAAATCTATGTGTAATAAAGGAGGGACCAGACCACAGATGGCTATGCTAACCAGTCAGCCAAAAATTTAAGCCAATGATCAAGGGCCAGCATGTCTAGTCATCTGTGGTCATTACTCCCCAGAGGGCACGGGCCTGCACTGTGACACTATGCAAGAACAACACACAAAATGTTTTAAAATTAATTTATATGTTTAATGGGTCATAACAGAAATTGAGTACTCCAATTTGATACATTTTTTTGATTCTCTCATTGCACAAGTGCTTCATCCCAGTGCTCCACAGCGAGCACTGGGATTCTGCCAGAGAGAAACACTGTATGGACACAAGCCCTTACCAAGGTTGAGACTTAGCAAGTGTAAACAGCAGTGCATGGTTTGTACCTGTTATTTTAAGTCACTTTTGTTGATCAAACGTTTGCATAAAAGTAAAATATACGGCTACAGGTAAAGGTATTATCTATAATTTGAGTCAATTTAGTGTTGAGAGTGAGTTACATTAACATTACATTAGTTAATGTAAATGTGCATCATTCAGTTGCTCATCATCAAAAAGTTGTGTCAAATTGGAGTACTCAATTTCTGTTATAAACATACAAATTGTCATGGTGCAGGCCTGTGCACTCTAGAAAGTAACAGCCACGGATGACTAGACGCCCTGGCTCTTGGTCAAGAATTGGATTCTTTGGCTGACTGGTTAGTGTAGCCATCTGTGGTCGGGGAGACCGAGGTTTGAAACCCAGTGTGGAAATCCTCCTTCACTACACATAGATTTAAGGATATTTTTCTCACTTTACTTAAAGCACTCGATAACTTATAATCACATTATAATGCATTAAAATAGTGATTATAATCCATTATAAAATGATATATAACATGATGTTATAATGTATTACAACTATGAGAATTATAATACACTATGATCCTTGCAAAAAATGTCAGTGAGTGACCAGCAATTATGAAGTATTATGATATTTGACCTTATAAGTTATAAAATGCTTTATAATGTGTTATGATTATTGTTATAAAGCTTTATGAATATTTATGAGTGCTTATAACTGTAATTATACAGTGCTATAAGCAGATTTTAACACATTATAAGTGTTTATAATGCATTATAGACACGGGCTTCATAGAACGTGTTGCCAACTCTGTAAAACCTGGATTATGCACAAGGGTGTTTTCTTTACTTGCAATGCCAACATTTTCTAGAAAGTCTGCGCTAGGAAACTACAGTACGGTTGAGGTCAGGGAAAGAATGTGGTTATACCAAACTCTGGTTACCTGCATGAACGTCGAATATGCTACATGCCCATCCACCGCCCCCTTACTCTCTGCCTTGCTACATAATGGAGAGACTACTTCCTGCTCTGGCGCTGAATATTGGCATTGGGTGTATATTGAGAGATGTGGAATCATCCAATAAGGACGTAGAGATACTGCACTGCGCAAAGCAGAGGTCATGTGACAGAAGTGGTGTTCAGCAGGCAGTAAATGAGTAAACACGTGTGCAGATTAACTTTCTGGCTCTAGTGCTAGCATGGCTAATCCCATTGACATCTTGACCCTTGTGTAATATGATGTAGTGATGCTGAAGGGTCTCTTCAAAAGACACCTGGGATGGCAGATTGTTACAAACTGAAACATTCAAGCAAACTTGCCCTGAAACAGATTTTTCTTTAAGCCTGAATATTTCCTCAAGTGAACAATGATTCTCAAAATCCCAAGACAACTCCTGAAACTATAACTTCCTGTACAAAGAAAATATGCAATTTCAAGATAGAAGTGATGAGTCTGTGAATAGAACACAGTAGAGTCAGAGTGCACAGTATGTACGCAGCAGACATCAGAGGAACTACAGTACTGGCTTCATCACTCAGCCAAGGTGGCACTATGGTACATTTACCCAAACTAATAGTGCTGACATTCTCGTAATCTCACATTCAATTTCTTGATACAGAGTAACAATGAAAGCAAAGAGAATGTTTGCAGCGGAAATGTGTGCTTTGCTAGATGAGGAAGAGCTTATTTGTCTAGCTTTAGTGAAAAGAAAGACAGTAGAGCTGAAGATTACGACCTGCTCTGTGTCAACTTCACTATCAACAAACTCTACCGGCTGTGGAAACACATAGGCGGAAATATGAGGCAGCTTTAGGGAACCAATCACAATTTGTTTGCAGTGACCAACACAGTGTTAACACAGTTTCAAAGAGATTCATGTGTGCTACAAAATAGTCCTCTATGTACCTTTATAAACATGCAAAAATAGTGCAGCCAGTGGGGAGCCCCGTCAATTAGACCTTGTAACTTCCAAACCACAAATAATTCCCTCACAACAGTGGTACTGTCAGTGTGTAGCGTTTCCTCTAAATCCTGCTGATTTATTTATTCATTTATGTATAGTTTTTTTCATTATTTAGTTACATCAGTCATTTTAGGCTTTAGGGAGGTATTGTAAAATTTGATTGCATTATGTTCTTAGGTATTCATGATAGCTGTTTTTTAATAGTTTTTTTTGCCCATATTTATATAGGGAGAGGGACAGACTGCCTCACAGGTGTTTTTAGGTGGCGTGTGAAAAAAGAAACTGCAGCATGCAAAAATTATATGCACCTGTCCATTTGGAGCCTTCTCAGTAGATTCAAATCAATGTGTAAATTAGTGTGAAGCAGATGTGCATTGCTCTGTTTGATTCTTCTCAGAGGTTCTTGTGAAGTTCAAAGAAGACTTTTGCACACTGATCACATCAATATACACATGTATCCACTGCAGGTCTTCATACAGACATTATACAACTGTTTTCACATGCTGTGCAGTGCTCCCCATGACAAGTTAACTGATTTTGATGTAAAATCAGTGGAGTGCCCCTTTACAAACAGTGTGGATCAATTACAGTGAATGAAGCCTAAAAATCAGTGGCTTAAATGGTCAAGCCATATCTGTGAGGTTATCATAACTTAATATGACATTGCAAAGTTATCAGATAAAAATTCAGTAACGCCTTTGGCTTTAATTATATAATTAGCCAACAGTTTAAAGTGAACATGCTAAAAGGTCAAGGTGATGCTGGTTGGAGATAGAAGATGGTTGTTTCTAGAAACTGAATCATCAGAGGGTACTTACAGTGTGTGAGGTCTGTGTAAAGCATGGAAGCAACAGCTACCAGATGACACACAATCAGAGAGGCAGAGGGAGGGGGTGGGAGAGAGAAGGGACCCCTAACCCTGTTTCTGATGATCTATAACTACCATTTCCTGTTGTGATTCCGAAGAGAAAACTTTCTTAAAGCTGCAATATGCAACTTTTCAGACATGACACATTTAACATATGCAACATTATCTTTGTCTGTGGTCCTGTGTGTTCATGCCTAAATCCCCTGTTGGCATGAAATTGGCTTTGCTGGTGATGTAACAATGTTGTGGGACATATAGCATGTGTGGTGTAAGAGTGTGGCTGACAGAGAGCGAGCTGATCGAGGTGATGTAAATAATTTCTGTGCACCAATCAGAATTTAGCAGCATTTGATTTCACAGAAGAAAATTCCCTGATTCTTTGAGTGTTAAACTCTTGATAAATAATTATTAAGGGCATTTCCCCCCAAAATTTTAACTTTGGTTGTCGGTTATTTATTCATGTATATTTTGTGTTATAGGGAAATAGAAACAAAGTTTCGGGGGCTTTAAAGTATCAAAAGTACTGAGAAAAATTAGTAAATGGACCCTGTGAATGTTATACCATAGTCTATTAATGGATTCTTATTACTGTTGCATTAATGTGCAAGTAGCAATTTACTGTTGTAGTTGGTTAAAGTGGAGATAATTTTAACTATTTTATATTGGCTACTTAATGCAACATGTTTTATAAGATTATGATGTTTTTCATGTAAAATCTTTATCTGTTACTCGCCGTGTTGGGCAGTAATGCAATATATACTATACTATATACGGGTAGTGTAAGGGATTAAGTAATTACATTATAGTTAGGCCTACTTATTCCAGTAACATTCTGTTACTTTGACAACTTGCTTGCCGCCTTACCAGTAGCTTGATACAGGGTTGATATCAGTTTGGTGTCTGTGCGTTCAGTGGACAAACTGGTCCAGTATATGCTAGCTTGGTGCAGGGGCTGGAGGTGTGTACATGCAGTTAGCCGCCACCAAAAGAGGAGAAATATGACTTCAGGTAACTTGTCTTGTTTACATGTTGTGTCTTCTTAGCCGGCTTGCTAATGTTAGCCACTGGTAAGGCTACATTGAGGAATCAGCTGGTTTAGTTCAGAGCTGGAGGCTGTGAGAACAAAGTAGCAGTCAATGCGGCTAACTTTAAGCTTTAAACTGCAGGCTGACTGCCTGTTAAACGACGTCTCCTTTTCTTCTTCTAGATGAAGATGTGCCGTAAAATGTTCAAGTAATGTACAAATAACTAAAATCTGTATTTAAGAATGCTACATGAGTAAATGTACTGAGTTACATTCCATCATTTTTTACATTAAAGCCAAAAAACCCACTCATATAGACCAGTTTTGTGTTATGATTGTTTTTTTAATTTTATTGTTTTTTTTTTAAATTTATTAAATTTATTTTTTGTTTTATTGTTTGTATGTTTGTTTAGTTGTTAACCTATGATGTAGCTACACAATATCTAGACGCACTGGTTTTTCCTAAGATGATAAAAGGAGGAACAATAAAGTGAAAAAAAACATAAAGAAGAAGAGGAAGAAAAGCTCTCTGTAAAACACCGAGCTGCCCATAAACACATGCTTCCTTATTTATGACAGTGATACCCCATACATCAACTCCACCATGACTCTGCAAAAAGTAGTATAAAGAACACTCCAGTTTCCCCATTGGCTTTGTTTACATTATGTACAGTAGAAGTAAGCACTTATACTGAAAGAGGAAAGACATGTTGGGATAGTTCTTCTGTACTTTTTCTGATGAATTCCAGTTCCTGTGTCCTCACTGAGTTGTGCATGGTAGTCACTCAGAGTAACACGTATGACATTCATTCACTTTTATGTAATTTGTGCCTTTATCTTGCATTCATCTTTAATTCTATTCATTTCTTGCCCCAGCTGAACTATCAACATCCAGTGACAGATGACTGGTAACACTAATATTAGTCCTGGTTGCCATATTTAGCATCAGTGTGAACAGGACCTAGGTCAAGCAGCCCTCCTCACACCAGAGTCCCCAGCAAAAATAACTCCATTAACTGTTTCCCATGCACCATCCTCTCCGCTTCCTGTTGTCCCCCCACTCCTCCAAACACACAATCTCTATCTCTCCGTCTCTCTCTCACACACACACGCACACACACACACTTCCTGTCATGACAAGGCTGAAATTAAAACAGGCTGTTAGTTTGGACCCCTCCACAGCCGACAGTGAGATTAGGGGCATTTTCTCACAGTCTTATGCTGATAGACAGTGGTCGGTCAGGAGTGATGGGATACAACTTGGCAGCCGTGTGTGTGTGTTTTCACTTGCGACAATAAAACCTATCACGACAAAAATATAATTACTTTAAAATTAACTCTTGTAGCTTCTGCTTTCTTAAAACTAAAGCTAAAAACAAATCCAGGCTGCCCCCAGGTTATTAATATATTCTCGCACATACACCCTGTAAATGACTTGACCCTGAAGGCAAATTACTGTAAGCAAATAAAAGACTTAATAGTGTGTGAGTGTGCATTTGTGGGTGTTTGAGTGTGTAATCAATGATCAGTCAGGATTCACAGGAGTTCTTGTAGTGGAAGCATGTCAGGACTTGATAGTGATACACACATGGGGAAAGTATGGTGAGCTATTAATAGGCTCTATCAGCTTACATTAAAAGATAAGGTTGGTGATTTTCTATATTTTTCTTATTGTCAACAAATGTCATGTACAGAGCCAAACCAACACTAAACTCATCCTACTAACAAGTATAGTGTGTATCCAAAGTCTGATATATCTTATTCCTCTGTGCTGTAGAGTTCCACTGTTGTCCAAAAATGATTAAAAGATAAAATTAAAAAAAAAAAAAATTACTTGACTTCACAAATGAGAAACAACAGTTTCAGAGTGTAACAGAGCCTCAAGTGGTGGTTGGAGGATTAAGTACAGCTGAAAAAGGCACATTAAAAACATTGGTGAGACAGACAACATTCTTCAAGATTAAACACACTGTATGTTTTCAGGCAAATGTTTAGTTAGGCTGTGGTCTAAGTGAAGTCCTGACATCTGCTTCATCAGAGAGGGCTCATCTTTCTGGGTTCCTCTCAAAGGTTTCAAGTTACAGTTTGTCACTGCCATTGTGTTTGGGTTTCAGGATTGGTTTCACAACACTAAGACAAAGTAAACCTGATTTTAGTTTACCTGAGAGATTAAAAAGATAACTGATAACTAACTTTGGCAAAAAACCTATATTATATTTCTATATTTATCAAGCAATATGTAAAGGCTTATCTCCATTATGATCTTAAAGGGGGTGGGGGCAGACAGAAAAAGTACAAATCATCATAAATCTTGTAAATTACAGTAAAACATTTACAAAACTACATTAAGAGTTCGGTACACTCTATTATGGTAATCTTAGTGTAACTAAATAAAATAGCTCAACTGTTGTTCACCAAAACAGTAGTTCCAACTTGTGACACTTATGATTTGACAAAGCCAGGCTAGCTGCTTCCTCCTGCTTCCATTTTTTATGCTAAGCTAGGCTAATCTTGTCCTGACTCCAGCTTCCTACATAACACAGACATGAGATTGATATTGATCTTCTCATCTCACTCTCCGAAAGAAAATGAATAAGAATATTTCCCCAAAACATTCAAACTATTCCTTAAAATAAACAAAAGGGTAGACTGACAACCTAGAATACAAGATAAAACCTTCTTTAACTCAAATTTTTGAATGACTGGTATTTTAATACAATTAACACTAAACAATAACTAATTCAAAGTGAGTCATATTTAAAGATACTGCTACAGGTTTGTTTACATTACAGGGTTTCTACAGGCCGATATTATTCACCTATAACATAAAATCTTCAGTTATACATGTGAATATAACACAAGGTTATATGGTCAGAAAAATGCTAAGTGAGTCTTTAAAGTCTCTGTTTGTAGTTTGTGTTCTCTATGCAACTTATTTTGCCCCACTAGAATCACTGTGAAATTATCATTAACCTCATCAGTCAGGAAAAGTTCAATATTTGAACTGGAGTCTTATTTGTTTTCCACACATTTTACATGGTAATGACTGATGTTACACCTTTACAGCCCTGTTTCCTCCAGCCATTATTTGTATATTAACAAACTGTGATCTGGCAGCTTGTTGTGGTATTAGTGTGCCAGTGGAAAACTACCAACATGTCATGACCACACTCGCATGGCTGAAAAGAAACCTGACAAGCTGGTTTGAGTTGAGTGGCGCAGGTGGTGGTGGTGGGTGGGTGGGCGTGGTGAGGGGAGAAGGACCATCAAAACACCACATTACACTGCTCTGTCTATTACACACCCACTGACTATTTACTCAAAAGGCTGCAAAGCATGGAGGCGCCTGCAAGATGCAGTGATATATGTGGTCCATCATCGCCATCATGTGGCGGTCTTTAAATCAGGTGTAAAATAAAAACTCATTAAATCAGACTTGTTTCACTTTCATTTTAATACAGTAATCAGCAACATCACAGTAATGTGTTGTGGAAAAAAACAACTTTAGTAGCACAATTAGTGTTATGTGCATCCAAGTATTGTAAATGTGTTTTTTTTCCATTGTAGGCAGCTTAACTGTCTTCATCTCAGATCAACGCGTCTTTCTAATTAGATCAATTGAAACAAGTTTTTTATTTAATTGAAAGGTGGCAAGACAATTCATCATTCACCCAAAAATGTCCTGTGGTTGTAACAAACCAACATTTTATTCCGAAATTCTATTTAAAATGCTATATTTTATGTTGGTGCAGCAACTTATATGATTGGGTATATATGGTTGAGGGAAGAATTTCAAAATTTTAACATGGCAATGACCTGCAGCACACAGACATGACATGAAATGAAAGACAGTGTCCTAGAATACCAGCTTAGAACACATCCATCACTCAGACAGGACAACAAGAGGTTTCCTGGCTGTTTGAATGAGCCCGAACTACAAATATGAAAAAAAATCCAGCCAAATATGAACTAAATATGAACCATCTAACATTCAAAATCTAGGTCTGACAAAAAATAATTATTATTTTAAGGTCCAGAACTCATTACAAAACCGAATCCCATTACTGGAAGCTGTAGGACTAATTGTTGAGTTCTTTGCTCAAAATTGTTCATTCAGTCTGTTATTCCTTTTTGTCCCCTTGTCTTTATTTTAATTATGCTTGTAGCCTCCAGCAGCATCAGGTGAAACTCTATAGATTTCTTTCTTCTCTCTACCACTTTTAATAATGTGGGGTAGAGAGGAAAGGTTACCCTGACAGTTCACAGTGTGGCAGCAGCAGCAGGAAGCAGGTGCAACCAATCAGCAATTAAGCCAATTCAGTTATTTTAGATGGATCTCTGAAAGCTCTGATGTATCCAATATTCAGTGCCATTTTGGTAATGATGGATGACAGGACTAAACTTAACCTGCACTTCCTCCCCAGATGACATCAGTGTCATCGCCTCTCCACTAAAAACAACACAACAAAATTTAACAAAAAAAGTAGCCAGGCAATGATGGAACCCCTCAGGACTCTGCGAAGGAGAGGAAGAATCGGGAAGAAACAGGAAGAGAGAAATAGGATGGGGGGAGGGTTGGTGGTATTTATAGAAATGCCAGAAGTGGAGCAGTTGTGTGGACCTGCTCCTGAAATGTTACTAAATAAGCTTCAAATAAATAGTTCTTGCATGTGGTGCAAATTAGTGATGATACATTTCCAGGGCATATTTCTCTGTGAAGAGCAGGAAGATTACTGAATAGAATTAGGAGACAATTCTGAGGTGAAGGATTTGTCTGATTGTGATGCTGATGATCCTGGTATGGAACAACTGAGTGATGAAGATTATATTCCACCTGATTCACCAGAATCTGATCAGCAGAGCAGTGATGAAAGTGACAGTGAGCCACAACTCCGTCCACATGCATTTAAACATGCATGTGGACAGCAGGTGCCACTAAAGGCCAATCCTTTTGGCATGAAGAACTATGTGCTGGCTTCAGGGGATGGCATTGTGCTGGACTTTGAAGTGTATCAAGGTGCAAACATACTAAGTTCACAGGTTCAGGAATCAGAGGAACTGGGTTTGGGAGCCTTGGTCATCGAATGGTGTTCCTAATATTTTGTCCACTCCATTAACATGAGAAGGGCAAAATATTACGAACACTTTTCAATATAATGCACTCCAGTACACCACCCACTACAACCTCAATAATAATCATAAAGTAGAATTATCACCTTTCTGACAATGTCAAGAAAAACTGATAATATATAAGCTTTGTAAATGTAGAATTTATGGCAGAGCTGCTGTATTAAATTGCATTAGATTGCACAGGTGTTCCTAATAAAGTGGCCAGTCAGTGTATATTATAGACAATATAAATAATATTGTGTTCAAGCCTTGACAGCTGACAATCATCATTAGGATCATGGTCCACAAATAATTGTGGATTGTTTTCAATCATTTCATTTTCTTGATAGAACTGAGTGACCTGTGTGTTCCCAACAGATGCTAAAGATGTCACTGTCTCCAACAGTCCTGATGACTTTTACTGCTTAAAGAGGGGAACTATGCAGAGTACACAGATATAACCAACCAGTTTGATAAGCACAATAAATTTGTGTGGTTATTTTGCAACAGCCCTGTGGTGGTTGTGCAAGATTCATGAAGGTGACCAGTGGGTCTGGCACACATAATCACACTTTGACGATATGCGTCACCATAATGACACACTGCAGGGAGAACACACACCTGATGGCTTCTGATGACTGTAAAGGAAGCAAATCAGCTGAGAGGGAAGAACTTTGTTTGAGCAAGCTGCTACGGATGATAGATGCTGGGAGGAATTACACATTAATCTGTATTCTGCCTTTCTGACATTACTGCCATAATCAGAAGAAGGCTGTATTGTTTCTGTGAGTTTATAATATGTCTACTCGTGGAGGAATGTATATTGAAACTGAAATAAATTGGATCTGTGTGGGTGTGCCTCTGTGATGAAAATAGCAGCCCCGAATGGGTCAAAACACAAGCCTTGACAACAAAACTACAATGTGACAGTTGCTAGTGACACCTCTCCTCCCAGTTCACAAATTACAAAATATAAAAACTTGCAGGTGAGGACTAGAAAAAAACTCACTGTGCTGCAAGCAAACACTACAATGCAAATGCCCTAAACAAAGCTCCACTTGTAGCCCACCATGGCCTACAAGTGGAGGCCATGGTGGGCGACAAACACGGGACCCATTTCTGTGCCTATCACTAACCTACAGCAGCCTAAGTGGAGCTGAATTGGACCTGTTGGCTGTGCCCCAGGAACAGTGCTAGGCTGTGAGGTGATTTGGCTTAGTGGCCACAGTAGGAAATGCAGGTCAGCCTAAAAAGGCTCCCCATACACAACCATTAAAAAAGAAACAGCTTTAAAACAAAGAGTACATGTCTGACCTTCACCCAGAAATTACTTTTTTTTATCATATTTGATCCATCTGGACCAATAAAAATGAAAAAGTCTCATAAGGAGCTCAGCCAGAGAAGGGCATAACGCACACACTCTCACTGACCAAAAACACTGAAGCCAGAGGAAGACTGAACAACTTTATTGGTGTATGCTCATGGTGAGCAACTATTGAGCAAAATTTCTGACCTGGTGACTCTAGTCCTGATCTTAATTTAGTGTCTAATCAAGCTTTTCCACTGCAGATATCTGGACCTGTCATAGCAGGAAACATTAATAACACTGATTACAGCTTCCAGTGAAATTCCCCAGGAGCAGGTACAAAAATGGAATGCAGCTATTATTAACGTTATTAGTCACACCTGTGTCAAATCATCTGCATGAGAAGAGTGTACAGGGATTACTGGATTACTGAAGCAATAGATAAACAAATATGACACACCAAACATGATATCTCAGTTAGATCTGTAAAGATTTGCAGATTAATTGATTAGTTGACTGACAGAAAATTAATTAACCAACTATTTTGGTAATTGAATAATCATCTTAATAATTTTATAAGCAAAAATGCCGAACATTTGCTGGTTCCAGCTTCTCAGATGTGATGTTTTTATGTTCTTCTGAATGTCTTTTGGTTTTGGACTGTTGGTTGGACAAAACAAGACATTTGAAGTCATCAGTTTGGGCTCTGGAAAATTATAATGGGCATTTTTCACTAGACAATCATTTTATAGCCAAATGATTAATCCAAAATGAAAATAATCATCAGTTGCAGACATAATCTTTCCCTCTTTCCCAGCAGACAAAGGCAGGTATTTTCAGTTGTGGTTATCACAATTCCACAGATCATAATCATCATATTATCTTCATCATCATCATATTTCATTACCCTTACATGGTAAGAGTTTGAATACCTGCTACAACAGTCAGATCATGCTGTGACAGAGACTTGTGAATGAGTGGGTCATGTTGTCTGGATGTAACGAGGCGTGCCTGCCGGTTGCGGCTGCGCGTTTCCGTGTCACTTCCTTGTTCTTCCGTGAGAGAAACTTTTCACGGAAGGGACACGGGACAGACTTTATTCGGCTGGGCTAGCTTTACATGTTGGCACCAAATATCTAACCTGTCTTTGATCGCTCCGAGCTGACAGAAGAGCCATGGCTGACAGCCGAGAAGAGGAGAAACACGAAGGAAAGCTGGAGCCTGAAGGCGCCGTGGGTGGGGAAGGTATGTGGATGTTAACACACTAACTAACAGAGCTCTTTATTCCCCAAAACAGACCAACTCCACTCAACAGCGTGAATATTGTATTTAAATAGTAAGCTAGGTCCTGTAGAAACACATTTAGGCTACTGATGAAGAACAGAGAGACTGGAGGAGTAATTCAGACCTGAACTTTTAGCCAGCTGTTTAGGGTTGCTGATGTTTAAGTTACCAAATACCTGCCTGACTTTAACTAACCTGGTTATAGTGGCTTTTTCTGTCCTGCTGTTAATCCAGACTGTATAATCTATAGATTGTATAACCTATAGACTGTATAATCTATAGATTGTATAACCTAAAGACTGTATAATCCAAAAACCCAGCAGAAAGGTATCTTGTAGAACCGGCTCACCGCTGCTGGTTTAACCATATGTCGGATAAGGCTGCTGGGAAAAGCTGGGCAGTGTTGAAATGAGTTTATTTTGATATAAAGAAGTTAAAAGGCCTTATGTTTGTCCTGCCAGGTAACTTGCGTGTGGCCGGTGACAAACAAGGTAATAAACCAGACTGTGAGTCAGTGTGTTGCCCCCCCCCCCCCCCCCCCCCCCCCAGAGTTTCAGCCTCTGTGTGATGTACAACATGAACAGTATCTTCTGAAAACATGAGCTAACATGAGAGCAGTCTCTACGACGAGCTACGTGACTGATAAACAACGGTGACCGCTTTATTTCGGGGTTAAAATTAGAGGGCGGAATTGCCGCTGATATTTTTGGCAAGGTGACGTCACACGAAGACTAATGTGAAAGAGAAACTTTGACAGCCAATTTTCACTATATATGTGACAGTTTTTACTGATGATTTGAAAACCTTTATAGGAATTATAAAAGAAAAAAGACTAATTGTCCACTCAAATATCACACTATAATAATTAATATTTTGTCAACAGACAGTGTAATCCTCTCAATCAAAAAGACATGATTCATTTTACTGACTGAGCAAATTTCACATTCATGAATCATTGTTTTTTGAAGTCGTATCTTGTTACAATGATTCCTTGAAAGTTGTAACCTCTAAATCTCATGGAAATTGTATTATCAGATGTTTCATAAAGTCTCTCTATAATCTGTAGCTCTGTGAGACAACAGGAAAGTATTTTTCTTAATGTTTTGGTTGCAAATATAATCTCCTTGTTATATCTATTTTCTAATATTTTACTGGTGTTTACTGCCCCTACTTACATTTTTGTTTAGGGCTGCAACTAATGATTATTTTCATTATAGATTCATCAGCTGAATATTTTCTTGATTAATCAATTTAATCATTTTGTCTATAAAATGTCAGTGAACAGTACACAAATTCCAGTTATAATTTCCCAGACTCAAAGGTGACATCTTCAAATGTCTTGTTTTCTCTGTCCAACAGTCCAAAACGGAACAATAATCAGTTTAACTTTAGATTAAATCATCAAAGATTACATAATCATATTTGAGAAGCTGAAGCCAGCAAATTTCTGGTATTCTTGCTTAAAAAAAGGCTAAAACTATTATTAGTTGCTGATTAATTTTTTGTTGACCATTTAATTAATCTACTGATCGTTGCAGCTCTAGTTTTGTTAATAAATGTTGGAAAATTAGAATTATATTCATTGGTAGTTATTAATGAATAATATATATTAGTGAATAATATTTTACAAAATTTGTAAAATCGACATACAAAGTAAGGCACCGCACATAATCTGCTGAAAAATACATTGCAAAATTGTGGTGTGGATGAATGTCATAGTAGAGCTCATGGGATGCAGGGAAATTTGCCATTGACACTCTGTAGTGTGTATTTACATCTCCTGACATGTCTTATGCAGTGGTGGAAAACACAGTAGCACATGTGAACATAACTAAAGAGCGCTAATATTGTGAATCAAGGCAAAGCACAGTTAAATGTTCTTTTGTATCCAGTTAGACGTGTTCGTATTTACCTGCAACAATAATATCACCACGTCAAACCACAAATAAAATGTGACGCTCCAGGCACTGCTTTCCTCAGTCCTGCACTGCTGTTGCTGCTGGAAAGCAAACCATCACTCCCAGTAAGTGTTGTGAAAATATTTGACAGGTACCAGTGTACCCTCTTATGAGTAGTACACTTGTACTGGCAGATTGCAGTTTTTGCAGAGTGAGTAATAGAGGACGCTGTATTAAACATAGAAACATCAGCTATAAAACCTGAAACAGACATTAGCCAAGATTCCATCCAAATGTAATGCAAATTTGAACTCGTTTAACAGGAAATCTTCTAAAGAAAATGCAAATTAATGCATTAGTGCTACCACCACTGTTGTGTGAATATTAGGAGTTGGTTCATCAAAATAAATAAATTCTTGAGTCTGGTGCCATTAAACCATTGCAGAAGAAGAGGAGTGTCGGTCAACCCACAAACGATGAAATGATGTAGAAAACATGATGCTGCAGGTGCATATGGCCCTCTGTCCTCATCGCTCTACACAGATCTGATGTTTCATCTCTTCAGTGGTGTTTCCACTCAGATTTTTTTTATGTGCAAATTGAAAATGTGAATAAAAACAGATTAATGGAAACACACTTAATAAATATAAAGAATATTTTGAATATGTGAGGAAAATGACATTCCTTTCTTACACCTTTCTGAAAATTTCACAAACAATGCAGTGTGTATGACTGAAATAATTGTGGGTGCTAATCAGTCCTCTCATTGTTCCAGATGTCATTGACGATCCCATCCTGGAGCAAGGAGCAGTGGTCCTCAGAGGGTAAGTCTTGTCATAACAGCTTGTTAAAGGATCATACCACTGTTTTTTTCATGCTAGTCAGTTTATTGCAAATTGTATACTTTACATTTTAACCAACCCATAGTTTATTAGATTTTTGAAAGTGTTATATCTATCTATATAGGGCTGGGCAAGTAATTCAAATTTTAACACTGTTGAGAAATTACAACAGCCACAAAAAAGGTTACTTTCAGTAGAAAAAGTACATTAGCTGTCATGAGGCAGCATGGTTATCCATGTTGCTACTGAAGCTGGAATCACTATATATTATAAATCCTAATACAACCACTTTGTCAAAACACTCAGTTATATTACATTACCATCTTCCTCCCCACCACATGTCTCTTGAGAGACCACAGAGAGGTTTTAGTTAATAAGCTGATGAAGAAAACATATGTAATCTTTGTGTGATGATCAGCGTCTGCTTGGCTTGTAACCTGCTAGTAATACACAAAAGAAGTATTTGTAGTATTCCTTTGGTGAAGCAGTTTTCACTATTGCAGGTATGTGATCCAGCGTATAAATACGGAGGATCCTGTTCGACATGTCTCCTCTGAGGACCTGGGAGGAAGGCCAAATGAACAACAGGACCCACAGATCAAAGAAGTGGTGGAGCAGCTGCTCAAGATTGCAGATGAGCTGAACAGGAACGCTGAGCTCCAGCGGTAAGCTGTGGACAGATCCAGTAGATACTGACTGGTTGATGTGCACTTGTCTGTCCAGGATTTTACTGGTCAACAATGATCACTGTGTTTGAATGTCAGTCTGCAGTTTGAGTATTCACCTGAACACACTCAAACTCTGTCATTTACTACACATAACTGTTGTGAGCAGAAGCAGAGTGTTAAATGTCTCTTGTGGCTGGTTTGGTCACAGTTTGACTGTATTATATATAAGACAGATGTTTTACATAATACACAAACTTTTGTGTGTGTGACTGAGGAATGGCTTTGTCTCACTCTATGTAGGGACACCTTTTTTTTATGAAAACATTTTTATTACCATGTTATCTTAATGCAGGCAAGCAATATGATCACGCACTGCTTCTTCTAAAACAGACAGCTCATACACAACATCAAACACTACATTTAAGAATATTTACATGTTTTCCACTCTGTGGAACCTTTTGAAAAAAATGAATAAAAATGTAGCTTACCTGTAGGCAGATGTAACCTGATAATTACTGATGATAACAAACAGTCAGGCTCATGTATGATTCAATATTTCAGCTTTAAAATGATGTATTTTTGCTCGACACTGAACATTAGTGTGTAACATCAGAGCAGGTAGCACAACATGAACAACAGTTGCAGGACATATCTTTTGCTCACTTTGGTAATGTTAGGCTCCGTAGTCGTTTTCCTGGCCTCTTTTACATTTTACGTTGTTGTACTTATTAGTGTGTAAAGTAACTTAGGTGCTTCTGACTGGCAGTATTGTCTTTGAATCCAGTTCCACACAGCAAACCACACACAACTTTTTATGGTACAGGCCCTTTTTGTCAGAACTTCCCAGAAACTCTGACACATTTTTTTTGTTTCTAAAAAGCTTTTTCTTTCAGCACCTTTTACTTTGCCATCTCTGACACACATTAGATTTGTTAAATCAGTATCCTGCCCCCCCAATTTCTGTGCACAAATTGTCACTTAGTGTTACTAATGCACACTTGTCATTTGTTGCTGCAGCTTTAGGGAGAAAGGAGAAGCATTTGATGCAATGGATCTCCTGCTAATGCAAGCATAAATATGAGATCATATTTCAGTTAATTGTGCAGCCCTTGTGTATTCTAACTTGTGATTTTGAGATTATTAGATAACCTCGCTAGATAAGCAGTTAATGAATAAAGGTCTCAGTAGTCTCTGATATGCTGGGAAAGATGAACATGTTATGAGTGTGAGTGCAAGTGGCACTGTTGGACTCTGATCCAGGGATGTTCTAGTTTCAAATTTTCATGCTATAATTATTGTGGCCAATTGTGTTCATATCATGAAATTCATCAAAATATCCTGAAATATTACAATTGAAGCTAAAATATAGTGAAAAGACCGCACCCCATGTTTGCCTTGGATTCAGTCAAACCTAACAAACTGGACAGTGAATCATAAAGTAGCAATAACTACTAAAAACACCATCAAATCAAAATAAAAATGCTAATGAAGACAGGAGTGCTGTGCTGTGTTGACTGGGCTCTTGTATATTGTATATATTTAAACTGGTGCAAACCTCTGCTATGACCATTGTTACATTTTGAATCTGTCCATTTCTTCCTGTCAGACTCATCAACCAGGTTCAGGGTAACTGTGCTCAGGACATCTTCATGAAGGTGGCCAGGAGCATCTTTGCTGACGGCATCAACTGGGGTCGAGTGGTGGCTCTCTTCCATCTGGCCTACAAACTCATACACAAGGTAACACACTAAACAGACCTCTCACACAGCTGTGAAGATGGACGGGCCGCTGGTTCCAAAAGTGTTTTTCTCCACTCTGTATTCCCAGGTTTTGTTTCAGTGATATCCCCAATATTACTTAACATTACGGCTGTCTGATGAAAGACACTTTCACGTGGAGTAAGCAAACCAATCACAAGACTTGAGGTGTGGGTGACATACTACAACTTGTATCGTCTGTTTTCAACGTGGCAGCCGCGTCACAAACTTTCTCATACTAAACAGTACACTCCAGAGAATATGTTTCTGGAAACATTTGAGGCAAGAAATAGGCAATAAAGTAACAGAATCTTGATTTATATTTGACTGCCTAGTTTGACAGTTTGATCTGAGTTTCGTGAGTTTTGCTCTCCTCTTCTGTTAAGTTTTATGGCAGTTGGCATCCATAAGTGTCCCATCTATTCCGGCATTACCATGGCATGTGTGAAAAAGCGCAAGACGGAAATGTTCCTGAATGTAGCTGCATGTGTGAATATGAAAATCACTTAGCGGTGCCTGAAAGGTTATCCCAGTAATTTACCGGGAACTATGTGTGAAAGAGGCTTTACATTACACACATATGTTTGAAGACTTCAGAGTTGCTCTGACTGGTGTTTTGGTTTTGGTCTCTTGAAGGCACTGACCACCAACCATCTAGAAAACATCAGACTTGTCATCAGCTGGGTTCTCCAGGTCATCAGAGAGCAGCTCTACTCCTGGCTCGTTCAGCAGGGAGGCTGGGTGAGTCATTCATTGTCCATAAAAATCTGTCAGTAATGTTTGAAATGTTGCTTTAAGGCTTTGTGGTTCATAAGTATGGACTAGTCACTTGGATCCAAAGCTATTAATCTTGCTTTCTTTTTCAATCCAGGAAGGGGTGATCCAAGGCATTTCTCGGTGGAGGACAGTAGCCATAGTAGCATCAGTAGTATTGGTGGCAACCTTTGCTTATTACAGGAGGACACGCTGAGAGCATCAGACCTCACACCCTCACAGCCAGGGCTGCAGTCCCAGCCCCTGAATAAACACACCGTATTCCTTTTTAATAAAGACATTTTCTGGACAGGAATTACAACCACTCCTCAGCCTCCATCTCATAAACCAGTGGAGGCCAAACACTGTTCTACCACGGAGAACACCTCCTCTCTTCTCAGGTTTCCCAGAACAAAAAATGCATGTACAAGGAGCTGTCCGCCGGGCCTCTCCATCTGTCTTCACCAGCAACTATTCTACATCTTCCATGGAATTACAAGAGCTGCTCCAGCACAGCCTCCAGCAGCAGTTCTGCCAACAGAAGGTATTTATGAACACTGGATGTAGCTGTAGACGTCTTCACATAGACCTGAGGACCTGACCCTACCTGAACCAGGTCTCCATTCAACAAAGTACTGACCTGGATTTGCTGTAGCTTAATCATGTGAGCTTGTGCCTGTACCTTTAAGAATACTGTACATGGCAAGAGCCATAGCCATGTTGGCTAATTGCTGTGTATCAGTTCAGAGGCTGCATCTTTTAGATTAGAGCTGGATAATGTAACAAAGGCGAGCGCCCTACACCATCCTGAAACAAATTGGAAGTTGCACACCTGCAAACTGAGTGTGAACCACCTTTTGTAGACTGTTTTTATTAATGGATAGGTCCATGTAGAGTTCAGGTAGACAATCAAGTTAGACCTCTACTTATCTGTCTCAACAGAATTCAAAAGAGTTGCACATTGGGAGGGTGTGTTGGTTTAAGAAGTGTATAAATTCCCACTTTAGTGTCCTGGCTAGTGTAATGATAACATAGGTTTATATTAAAGCCATCCGTTTTAATTATTTCAGCGTTTCTCTGAGAAATCATGTGTTTATCAGTCTTTTGTTGCTAAGAAGTCAGTCAGACATGCTAATTCAGAACGCTTCATTATTGCAACAAGCAATGCACCACAGTGCCGAATTCATCGGAACTTGACCAGAATCGAAGAGTGAACTGGTTTAAACTGCTTAATGTATTATCAGCTTTCTTTAAGCATAATCTTAAAATTCAGCTCACAAAAGAATATAAGCTTGGTTATTGGGTGTTTCTTACTGTAATGTTTCTTTAGATGTTTTTTAACTCCCTTCCTTTAAAGGGCAGGTTCAAGTCTGTCTTAAAACAATATCCAGGTGCCCATATGAACACTGAAACATGTTTTGCTTCCTGTTGATATTGGACTGAAAGACATCCCTTCTTAAAACCGTTTCAGTGTATGTGTTGTTGCTGTCCCTCCACTGCAGCCTGTGCAAGACTGCAAATTTAGATGATATCCACTTGATTTGTCTACCTTGGACAGCTGAAGCCTCGTATTCAGAACTTCAAATGAACGTTGAAATGTTTTTTTACACAGAGCAACTGTGGATTTTGTTCCATGTCTCTTCCATTTGGATGCACATTAGAAAGTGATCTTTTAATAGCCAGTATGAACAGGAGGAATGATTACAGCAAATAAAACCTGTTTCAAGGACCATTTGGGCACCTGACTAATGCTTTAAGGCAGAATGTGAATCTATCCTTTTAAGTTTTTATGTACACAGTCCTGTACTTGTACCTAGTTTTTGTCAAAGAAGCAGATACACATTTGCTCATCTTTTGTACTGATTATTCAACAAGGAGAGTTTAATAAATCCTCCCACCTCAGAACTCTATAGATGTGGTGAATTCTCCTATTTTAGACAGTGAGATATTCACTTTATTCCTGGTGTTGATTCTGTGTTTACAGAGGCTCAGTCTGTTAGCTAATTAAATGTTGTATGTCTCACCATCACTGTACTGTGAACACGTCTGAATGGCACACTGGCCCAAGTATCTAGCTAGTAGATTCATGTTAGCATTAATATTGTATGCTTTACCAACAAAGGCATAAAACAGCTGTTTGTTCACTGTTTGTGTGCCCGATGACAAAATGTGAAGACAATGCTATAGTGTGGACAGAAGGTTTTTGAAAACACTGATATATCATTCACAGACGTGGAAAGTGAATTCAGCAGCTCAGATACTGCTGCTAGCTTTGGTTAACAGGTTTGTGACCCAGGATCAAATCACTGTGTCATACAGTCCACATAAACAGAAAGATGTAAATGACAACACCTTTATTCTGTTTGACTTAATTAATACACAAAATAACAACAGAGGCAAAGGCAACAGAACAAACATTAACCTGCTGATAGCAAATGGAGGAGCCACCTAACAGTAGCCGACCATCACACTCCATCACAGGAAGAAGAGACTTAAAGTCCATTAACTCCATTAAAAAAACATGTTTATCTTTATGTTCCTACAGTTCACATTCATCTGCTGAAGGAGGAAGGTTTCTCTGTGCTCACTGAAATTCTGATTTTTAGGGGTGGGCCTATGAGCATGATTTATGACATCACAACCAGTTTGCAAGCCAATTCTGATTCATTATGAAACTTACACAAGTGTGATGTGGAAACTTGAAGCCTCCAAGCCACAAACTCTGAGAATAAACTTTATAGTGAAGTAGGAGACATCTTGTTTTCAGCAGTTTAGTTTCTGAGATGAAATATATTTACACATTCATAGAGTCTGGAATTTTTAATGAGGGAGAAGGAGGAGATGCTATTTTAAGGATGGTCATTTTTTTTGTGGAAAATCAAATCAGACACACATTGTTCCAAGCAGAGTCTTTTTATGTCTTAATACATGTCTGGAGGGGGTCTTTCTTCATCTTTCTTCTCCATTTGTCTCCCACTGTGAATTGTAATATTTTAGAGAACAATCTTAAAATGCTAATGTGGATGGAAATTCCTTTTAATTTAATGTAAGCAGTGTTTTTTAAGTGTGTCCACATGAGTGTGGTCTGAGCTGACTCTTCAGAGTGAGATGATGAACTGTGGGACATATGTAGCTCTACAACATTACAGAATAGGCCCACTCACCCAACATCACAATCTAATGGTCCTTTTCCAGCTGGGTTGCTATGTACTGTATTTCAACTTTATTTTCACTCACACACTTCTCCAGTGAACAGATGCTGGTAACCTGTAAAACCTCTAACTTTTGCAGAAAAACTGCTATTTATGTCCTTTTTAAATTTGTAATAATCTATTTAGATTCTTAAATTATATAAGTGCACATTTAAGGAGGAGGAACAACCTTTTTAGAGAAAACTGGTGTATAGATAAAGAAGTAATTATTTAAAGTTTTTACTTATTCCAATGTGAAAGGGTGGGATGATTTAATATGGGGACAGTTAGCGGCTTGCTCTAAGCCCAGGTGCTGCTATATAGTGCCATGTGAGCTGTGTTTTTTTCTACCAAATCCACTGTGTACTCTTCAGCGGGGAATCATGCTATTTATCTGCTGTTCTGTGGTGTTTTTTTAATATGACCTGATGGACATTTTATTGTTATAAAAATATTGTGATTGGACTGCATTTGTGTCAATATATTAAAAAAATTTAGCATTCATTGCTTGTTGTGTGAATGTTCTGAGTCATCCAGGTCACAGGATATTTAGTGAGTCACAAGTAGCTCACATGACCGTCATGGAACTTCCCAGGTGAAGATGTTGATCAAGGTATTTCTTGACATAAAATCTGAATTGTCTTTCCAAATGAAAGCCCTGACATGAGGTGACTTTGCCCTTTTGTCCCAATTTTCACCAGTTTACCAGAAGTTTTCACTTCTAAATGAACCAAAGTGTGCAAACCTGTTTAGTTTGTCACTCCCCCACTAGATTTTTTGCTCCTGGCAGTATGGAGATAGCTCTGAAACAGGATATAGGCCTTCATGCTGGGAAAAAATACAATTAATTGAATCAAACGTAAAATCCAAAAAAAAAAAAAAAAAAACTTTAAAAGCTTTTTCTGTCAGGTCCAGTTTTTCTGTGACTGGGCCAGAAAAAAAGGAATTAACTGTAACCAGCTAGCCTACTCTGAGATAGCAATTATTATTTAAATATTAATTAATTATCTTTTTTTTTTTAAATAAATACAAATTGTCTCATCCTGAAAAAAACATATTCAACAGGAAACAAACTGTGAACACAACATTGACATATCACCTTTTCAAGTTTAAATGGTGAACATGAGCAACATTAGTGGTCATTTGGAGTTGTGTTTGTGTTCACCTGGTGAATGTAGGTCCAATATTGACTGTCTTTTAACTCTGTTTTGCTGTCCACTAACTCTTCAGCTGCTAAGTGCTCTGCTATGTTCACCAGCTAGTCACTAACTGTGTCTGTCTGGTGCTTAGCAGATGGTGAACAGTGGGTTTATCAGAGCTGAAAACAGCTGCCTGCTGCTGGAAACAGATGAGAGCACTGACAGTGAACCAAAACAGTGAAGTTGCAGGCCATAAAATCAAATGTACTGCTGTGTCATCATGCATCTAGAGACCATGTTACACTGAGATCATACGCTCAGAAATAACAGCATGTAAAGTTAGCTTTATTTTGTTCATTGGTGTAAACGAGAAGTTTTACATTTGACTTGTATGAAATCTCCAAGTCAACATTATAGAATTACCCAAAACTGTGTTTAAAACACTGTATAGTGTTCATGAGACAGAGTAACCTTCCATCACGGGAGAATTTCTATCTCCGGACCAAAAGAATCAGTCTGTGAGTCCTCTAAATATTTTATAATAGATTTTGCATTAACATGTAGCATTTAGCAGATGCTTTTACAGGCCCTGATGAAGAAAACCAGCAAAACCAGTAACTACAGTGCCTAGTCATTTCATGGTACTTGACAGTAACTTTTGTGCACATTAGTGGCGGGGTCTGAGGATGGTGATGCGCTTTTGGTAACTCTCCTGACCTTTCTCCTAATGCCTCCACCATGCTAAAAATTCCACTTGCACACAGGAAATATCTTGCTCAAATGTGCAGATTACCATCGAATTTATGAGCCTGCTCTTGCTCTCAGGAGGATTAACAGTTTCTGTGTTGGACAATCAATGAGCTTTCCTCTGGTGCCACCCTCAGGACAAATGTTAACATTACACAGAATATATCTACTTTATAGACTGGCTTAGAATTATTTTGGGATATTCATGCTCCTCTGGGGATTAACACCTTTGATTTCAATACAGCCACTTTTGCTCTCATTCCCCTCAGATCCAAACTATTCACCCTCATTAAATCTGCAGTGCAGAATTTATAAAATACAGTACATATAAATGAACGTCTGTTAAATTCAAGTCCTTGCCAAACGAGTTCACACAATGCTGATTAAGCTTAATCACCACCAGGTAAATCTCTCTGTATTTCAGTGTGTGTCAGTGGTGACATTCCCGCGCTGGCCGGATGAATGCATACTGTGCATGCTGAAACGAGTCATACTGAAATGAGTCATTTCGCAGGGGTCGTGTGACGCTCAAAACAATTTATCCACTCTTTTACAGCCGCAACAGTAGCAATGGAGTAGGCTATGGCGGAGCCTATGACGTAAGCATGTGTCGACAGTGTTTTTGTAATTACTCTCACTGCCAGAAGGGGGAGACAAAAGTCCCACTCTGCAGCTTTAATCTTCTTTTTGTTTGTTTTGTGTAACACTTCTGTATTGTGCTAGTGTGGTAACGTCTAGGGGTGGCTTGGGAGTCGTCCATTGTTCTAGTAATTACTGCGCATGGGACTGAAGGCTCAGAATCACTAGTAAGTGGACCTTTTAGCTTTGCTTCTCTTCCTTGTATCCTTAGAAAGTAGGTTGTAATAATTGTACCTATAACCAAAATGGCCAGAAAATAGATGATGCAATGCATGAAGCACTGTCTCATGATGCATAAGGACTGATACAGGCTTGAAATGTATTTCAATTTATGAAATTTCTATTTCTATTTCTATCTATTTTCATCTTGAAAAGCATGAATGACACATATGACTCTGCTTTATCATGATGACTTTATTCCAAAACATTTTCTATCAAACAAGGCAAACACAACAAGGCAACACTAACACATGCCTTCAATAAAGCGTACACATTCAAACTGCTGGACATTTTAAATAACCAATAAATACAACAATATTATTCTACAGCAAGAAGACGATACTGTTCGCCTGGCGTGAGCTTCATCAGCAGTGTCTTTTTTTTGTAAGTCATCTTAAAGTGAACTACAGTAATGTTTTAAAGCAGTAAGTTTACCAACATCCTGATCTGCAGGTATCCCTCTTTGGTTCACTGAAGCAGTATATAATGAGATTCTTTTTGAGCTAGAGGAACACTTTGGGATATAAATGTGTCTTTCTGATTAGACCAGACTGTGTGTGAAATGGCAATACTTGGCAGAATGTCTGAGTGTTCCTTTAAATATCATGCTGTGGCACTGCACTTCTTAGAATCAAACCATGTGTCTAATAATGTGCCATTCTTTTCTTTTTCCCAGTTTCTGTAAGAGGTGCTCTTTGTTCATGTACTGTTACAGATCATACCACCTTCTCTTTATTCCAAACAAACACATCCCTCCCTGGGCTTTATTTTGGGAAGGAAGAGCTAGCAGTGTGAGTATCACTCTCCACTCTGCACGACTCTGCACTTGTATTCTGTTTGGCTATATCTGACTGCACAGTGCTGACAGGATGTCATAGCAGCCTCTCTGGGTTTGGAGCAGGCTGGACCTGCAGTCAGTCCCTGGTTCTACAACATGCAGTCTGAGGCCTCAGACAAAGCAGGACACCCAGGAAACATCCATTTACCGGTGTCTCAGTGCTATTATCTCATCTCTTGTGGAAGCTGGGACTGTGAATGATCTGAGAGAGCTTTCCAAAGGAGTCCATGGTGTCCACAGGTTCTTCTGTTTGTGCTGCGTTCTGCTCTGGCTGGAATGGGGCCTCCAGTGTTGTGGCCTGACCCAAGGTGCTGATCCTGGGGAGGAACTGGGCCAGAGCTGGGACGCCGCGGTCTCGACCCTGCAGCCTCTGCCGGTGGTTTCCCAGACTGAGCAGCGCTCCGTGTCTGTCAGATATGTAGATGTTGTACCCATCCGGCAAGATCTGCTCCCTGAAGGTGCAGTCATCTCTGCTGTAGGTGTGCTGTAAGAGACGGAAGACATTCACAAGATGTTTTTTTTTTGTTTTTTGATCAATTGTAACTTTAGAAATATGGGAATATGCACTACTAAAACACAATATCAACTAACGTGATTCAGGTGGGTCCTGCTTAATTACCTGAGCCCATATCAAACAGCTAAAAGTGCAATTTTAGACTTAAGCGAAAGATAAAAGTAAAAATCCTTCACTTTTATTATAAAATATATTTTTAAAATTTCTTTTGACTTTAAAATGATCTTAAATTTAATCTCCAAGTGCACATTTTTATGTATTCCTCAGCGGGGTAAAAAAACAAAAAGAAGAAGAAGAATCTGCACTTGTCATGTAGTACTATCATGTTTTCTCTGATGTACCTCCTCTACCAGCAGCAGAATGCCCTCATTAATCCAGTTTGCTCTCTTTTTGTTTCCATTTCAGCCAGTTTGCTATAGTTCATTACTATGTATGTGTATATATCATAAATACATCAGATTATTAATTAATTTCACATTTTAAATTCTACTTGAGATATTAAATATGTCACACAAATAAAATTAACAAAAAAGTTAAGTTAACTTCTAAAAGTTAAAATCATATACTGTTATAACATATTTCTAAATTTCATGTTTTCATTATTACTTTTTAAATCAACAATTGGCAGATGAAGTAAAAGTAAATCAATGTGTCTGATTGTCTGTGGTTGCTCTGTGCATGCATGTGATTAATCACTGCTGCTCTTAAAGGTTACTCTAAAGCTGGATGTTCTTGACGTAAGGGGTTATCAGGAGGAGTCACTGTAGATACACATAGCCATGCTCAAACTTTGCTGCAATGCAATGTCACCCAGCGAAGAGCCTATTTTGCCACTCAAACACTAGTGCACATGCAGATTACTTGTGTGAACACTGTATTTCTACTGTTTACCTTTGTAACAAAAGATAAAATAATTGCAGCTGTGATCATTTTCCAGAGTTCCTGTCTCTGCGTATTATAAACCTTCAAACTCATAAATCTGTTACTTAAGTGCCTGAAACAACACAGCTCCACCAATTCAGCCCTGTGTATTATTTTTCTTAATGCAGCACTGTTTCTAATTTTACAGTAACAGCTAAGAAAGTCACTTGATAAATGTGTCTTGTTCTTCACTCTCAGTGAAAATTTTTTTTTTACTGAGTTGGCTCTAACTGTAATTCATATTTTTGATAAATACAGACCATGATCTTGAGACACAATCTTGATGAGTGGCCCTGAGTCAAAATCTGGCTTTAAGATCTTCATTTTTTCCTCTGATACAGTGCATATTTGTAAATTACAGTAATTTGTGTTTTCCAGCACAGGAATCTTCAGCCATGGTCTTTGTAACAACAAAATATATTTAAAATGTACTTTTAATTGTTGCTGGAATCTTACTCTTACTTATTTGTGCTATACTGGCCCATCTTGCAATGTTACTTTTGGTTTTCTAATATACAGTATATTCACTTGTATCCATAGATAGATAGACTGCAACATGAATCCTAAATTAGAATTGCAGTTTCCATTAGGATTGCATGAATGGTGTTTTTAGACAGGAGGCCCCTTTTTATCAAAAAAAAAAAAAAAACATACATAAATGGTTCTGCAAGTTCTTCAACAGCTGTTTACCTTGGCCACAGAGCTAGCCAGAGGCCAAGGTTGTTGTTGCTGCTGCTGGATCTTTTCATTCAAGTTTTTCACTTTGCAAACACATCCTACCCTGCACCACACTGGACAAAGGTTGATGAACCGATCGACTGTTTGAATGAATGACTGACTGGCATGCAGTGTTTTCTGAACATGGAAGCTGATTAACAACATATGAAAGCAGGAGTCTTGAAGTCAATCGTGCCTACAGAAATCTTTTTGGACACTTTGAAGATTTTCTTAACACAGTTCACTCTCTGCATTTTAGAGAAGCTTTGTTACTTGTTTCTTAAAGGTGCGTTGCTAAGTTTTTCAACCCATGGGTTAGAGTTAGGGTCATTTTCGTAGTCATACTGTTTGAGAAATCTAGGTGCCATTTATGAAATGACACACAGTTTCTCAAATATGATCCTATAGATCTCACAACAGCCAATATTAAAGAATGAAACTAGAAAAGGCAAAGTTTTCTGAAAACGTTGAAATTAAAGTTTAAGTGAAAGTTCAAATTCAGTTACCTGTACAAGTTGGAATAGCAATTAAAATGAAAGTGCTGAAAGAAGTTTAATTTTCAAGGTAAAAAGTGTAAGCTCTGAGTATCAGTTGTGAAAGTGCTTAAAAGAGTTGAAGCTTCACTTGAGCTTCAAGCACTGAGACAAGCTGAAATGTGATGAAAGCAGATGAAGTGTAACCACTGAAAGCAGTTAATTGATCAAGTATAGGGAAGCTGGAACCTCGCAAGGAAGCATTTGGTCCTGCCTGTCCTGCTAGTGTTACAGCCATGTCTGAATTAACTCTGGCTAACTGACCTCTACTGTTGAGCTGAGGACATTTAATCAATGAATGTCTTTGGTTTATGACAAATTGTATTCATTAAAGGCTGCTAATACATTTTTTTATTTATCATCCTTATCTGGACATATGGAGTGAAACGCCCGACACATTGTTGAGCAAGGTTAAAGCCAATACACATTGTTATCAATGTAGGCGTGATTTAGTTATTAATTTGCTGTTGCAGCAAGATTACAGTTCACAGACCATACAGGCACAGGCATAAAGTAACCTGTCTGTGCCCAGCTAACCAGCAAAGTAGCTAGGATGGTTTGTTACGTTTGAGTTTTGTTCTTGGCATCAGAGCAAATCTAGTGTTAAACAGCAGCAGTTTGCTGGTTAATGTGGAATTACTTCTGGAAGTGTTTTTAAAGAGGTTCCTCAGTGAAAAGAAACTCAGGAGGAGAAAAAATGCTCAAAAAGATAAAGAGTATGGCTTTTTTTTTCTTGAGTGCTAGGCAGGTGCTTGGTGGCATTTGCTGACAGGCTGGGGAAAAGTGATTGGCTGAAAGGTGAGGAGGCTCTGTCATGAAATGTTATATTATGAAACATTTCAGGGATAAATGACATTTGAACTGAAAAGAACTGTAAGCAGACAGTATGACATAAAACTGAACTCCAGTAAAGGCAATATGAATGGTAAAGTCACATTAATCTTAAAAATTAAGTTCTTGATTCAGTTATTAAATATCAAATCATTTAATTATTTTCAATAAAACAATATCTTATTTAATGTGAGTCATATTGGCCATTTTGGTGAACACCATATGATCCCACTTTATTCTGAGGTTTGTTCTGTTGTGTTTTATCTGAAATAATAAAGAATATTTTATTTCATATGTGTGTTAAATTGTTTGAATTTTAAAACATTCAGTTTATCTGTATACAGTATGTTGGATTTTTTGCAGTATAAAATGTTATGATACAGACCTAATTCTGACACTATGGCCATAATTAGCATATGAGTGCATGATAATTAGTACAATCAGACCATATGTGATGAACATTCTGAAAATCAAGTTCAAGTATGTAATAAAAGTTAAATAAGTAAATAAAATAAATTATACTTTCACTATAGTAAATCATATTACCAATTTGATTAATATCCAGCCTAGTTAGAAATCATTTTGCAGTGGTAATTAAACAAATTCTCTTTTACCTCACTTGCCAAATAAAATAACGCCCTGACGTGACTTTTGAAGACATATGAACATTGATTCGTGTTTGCAAGATTAAAAAATTAATGCATTTTAAAAATTATTAATAAGCAACAGATTCAGAGATAAACTGGCTGTCACCTTGTCATATGAAATCCTTACCGATGAGTACAGTCTCCCATCGCCCTCTATGCAGAGAAACTGTGCAGTTGCTACTCCTCTGATGACAACACAGCCTGGATCCACAGGACGGATCTCCAGCAGGCCTGCAGTTCAAATATTCATCAGAGTGAAAATTTCCCACCAAGACTGCTCCACTCATCAATTTACTAACAAGCATCACAATTTGTTGCTTGTCAAAATGCTTGACTTACTGTACAGAGTTTGGTCCGCAGAGCCTTGGATCTGTCCATCCCCACTGATCAGAAGGTGCTGTCCTGGCCTGGCGGCATACAGGTGCCTGAATCGGACCACCTGGCCCCAGCCGTGGGCGATGTGGGGGCCCTGATCAGATAGGGGCATGCAAACAAGTCCCACAGCAAAAAAGAGGTTGGCAACAGATACAGTGACCACTTTCGGTTGCATGATTCTTCAGATCCTGTGTAAGCGCTCTGTTGCTGCTCCCCCCCCAGTCCAGTGTGAAGCAAGGTAGTCTCATCTTAACCCAACCTTTTAAATGTGACCCTTATCAGCTGCTGATAACCCTCTTCCCCAAATCCAGTTCCCAGAAGCAGACCATAACACACCCCTGTACAACATCCAACTGAATCATAGCTCTCTGTTGGCCCCGGTCAAGCCCCGACACAAGCCCCTCTCTTGTATGTGAGAAAATGATACTGAACTTCATTCAAAACTCTGCTAATTCAGTGTGTTGTTAAATAACAGGTAGGATGCTTAATTCATAAAATACAACTCATGATGTTGACTAAATTGGCAGTAAACCATTTTCAATGATATTAGTACAGAATTATATTGATACTGATAACTGCCTTCCTGCTGGGAATATTGTGGGAGAATTTAAAATTGTGAAGCTTTAATGATGAGAATTATTGCTTGGTAATTCATTTGCATGTCGAACGTACCAGAAGACACTGATGATTTAGTCAAGGTCACTCATCCTGTATGTAGTTTATATCTTTTTAGGGAGGAGCCAATAAACAAACACTTTTGCGCTTTTCGAAAGGATTTTGGCATGAAATCCCAATGCAGGACACAACTGGCACACTGCACCTGCCCCAAGGACCTCTTTAGAAAACTGACTCCAGGTACACCTCAATGTAGTGAACATATCTCCCTCAGCCATACCAGGAGACCTACATACATGCCACATACAGTAAAGATCCGTGTAGGTCAATCAGTAGAGCCAGAACTAAATATAGGCACAAATATGCATCAACATTTGTGAAAATTATACATTTTACAACTACTGCAACTTGTACACTACTGTTTACAATAATGAAAGCCCATCATTATTATCATTATCATTATTATTAGTAGTAATGGTAGTACAGTGCAGTGGTGGAATATAATACATTTACTCGAGTACTTTACTTGAGTACTTCCCATACATGGTACTTTATAATTCTACTCTACTACATTTCAGAGAGCAGCAGTAGTGGTAGCAGTAATAATAGTAATAAGAATATTGTTTTTGTTGTTGTAAATTAAGAGCAGTCTGGCAGAAGGTTCCAGACTAAGCAAACCTTGACTCATGCCTATAGACCGCATGTCTTACTTCGATGATCACGTTGCACAATTATGTTACATAAAGTTCTACCAAATGTATTCTGTCAAATAGCACATTTTTTTATTTGTGGACAGGGTAAAGTCTACAGATTGGGCTGAATCCAAGCGGAGCTGTGAGACTGGGTCACTCCACACTGAAATAACAGACTTCTTTCCGCTCTTATCACATTCTGGCCTGTGCTTCCGATGCTCTGCCTTGCATTTACATACAAGTTAAACTGTAATGGAAAGCAAACATCACCATTCACGAAAATGCAACCAGAGGCCTCGATTTCAAAACCTTATCTTTTGGTAAGTTTTTGGATTTGTAAATTGATCCTCTCTGAGAGAAGATGGTGTTACTGTCTGTGTGTGTTGTGGCACTTTGACAAGTGTATTTTTTGGGCAGCTTGATGCCTATGGAGTCCCTCTTAAGTACCTAAAACATCTGTGCAGTTTCTGTCACTAGATGGCAGCCTAGACTATAAATGTATCTCTTCAGAGCACAAGGTAAACGTGGAGATTGGAAGCAACTGTGCTGTGTGTGAAGAACACAGAAACTCAAGTCACTTCTACTTATGTAATGCTTCAAACACAACAGAACTGACCCAAAGTGCTTTACAGACAGTGATGATCAGAAGTAAAATGCATTAAGCTGCAGACACTGAAAGATGTCCAATAAACACTGACAGTCACTCTCCCATAGCACGGACACATTGCAAAGAGCAAAAGGCTTTCATACTCTATATAAAAAAGGAACTGTACATCTTTAAGTTATTTATGAGCCCTCCATCTCTTATGATGTCAGAAAACTCCAGCTGTCATTGCTGAGCCTGCACCTGCTGCATCAGCTGAAAGATTGTGGGGAATAGATAGTGCTGTTCTGATGAGTATAATGGTGTTTATCATACTATAAGTAGTAAGAGATAATTAGTGAAGTGGACTGTTCATGACTGTTGAGTGAAACAATGACACATGAACACCATTCTCATCTTTCCCTCATGCAGGAGATATGTATACAGTCAGCTCAGGGCCAACGGGCTGAATGTGCATAAAATTTGACATATTCCCTCTACGTCAGGACAAGAGGGTCCTCTGAAAGTGAAGCATGAAGCATCACGCTCTTCTTTTTCCCTTAAACTACAATGAACTGTTGATGTACATTCTATAACATTCATATCACTTATTTATCTCTGTTTATTCTATAATGTTTACTTTCCACTTGTACTTTCACAACCATCAGTGGTGGGAGAAGTACTCAGATCCTTTACGTAAGTAAAAGTACCAATACAGCAAGGTGAAAATACTTCATTACTAGTAAAAGTCCTGAATGAAAAATCCTACTTAAGTAAAAGTACATAAGTATTGTCAGCTTGATGTAGTTAAAGTATTGCAGTAAAAGTAGTGGTTTGTTCCCTCTGACTGATATATTATTATATATGACATCATTAGATTATTAATACTGAAGCATCAGTGTGTGAGCAGCATGTTACTGTTGTAGCTGCTGGAGGTGGAGCTAGTTTCAACTACTTTATATACAGTTAGCTAGTTTAGTCCAGTGGTTCCCAACCTAGGGGTCGGGCCCCTCCAAAGGGTCACCAGATAAATCTGAGGGGTCGTGAGATGATTAATGGGAGAGGAAAGAAGAAAAAACAAAGTTCTGATACACAAATCTGTTTTTGGACTTTTTCTCTAATCTTTGATTTTTGCTGAAATATTGGATCATTTGAACATTTATTGAAATGAAACCATGTGAGAAGTTTAGAGGGAAAAATCACTATTTGGTGGAGCTGTTAACAACTCATAGACATCTGAAATGTGACCCCGACTACACACTGCTTTTTGTAAGACGTCAAAAGCCAAAAAGGTTGGAAACCACTGGTTTCATTTTTAACAATGTGTTGTATTTTAAAAGCTTGTTATATTATCCATTGTGTCAAATCTTCATCTGAAAAGTAACTAAAGCTGTCAAATAAATTTAGTGGAGTAGAAAGTACAATATTTCCCTCTGAAATGTAGTGGAGTGGAAGAATAAAGTAGCATCAAATGGAAATACAAAAGTAAAGTACAACTACCTCAAAATTGTACATAAATACAGTACTTGAGTAAATGTACTTAGTTACTTTCAACCACTGATAACCACAATAATAATAGAAAATTGGGTTGTTGCAGCTGTACATTAAAGCCTGGTATAAGACCACAACTTCAGACTAAGCTGACTCTGTATAGACTCTGCTTGATTGACATCTCTTCACTCTCCTGTTGCACCTGTCAACTGGGACAACTTTATCATTCTTATTGGTACATTTTAGCATGGTTGTTATATCATTTGAGGCAATTTATCAGATTTCAAGTTCCACAGCCACAAAAGGCTTTATACTACTTTTTTCATGTATGCAGTAGTAATCCCTAACACCTGGAAACACACATTGATGTGTGATATCTATGGAGTTCCAGTTTAAACTTCACCTTCCTAACCTTATCCATGATCTTTCTAGAAAGCTTGAACTTTAAAAATGTTGGCATTGGGTGTAACAAATTCATTGAATGAAATCTAGAGTTTTGCAGAATCAGTGTTGTTGTCTGATGAGGGAGTTGCCTTATTCCCAGCATACTTTTGCTGAACTTCAAACTTAGCAGAGATCTAAGCAGTCAAAACACCTGTGTGGGTGTGCAGGGCCTTTAAATTTGGTATATAGTGTGGAGAACACAAAATATAACTAAGAATATAGAACACCATATTTCATCGATTCATTGAGAGGATAAAAACTGATGATGCAATAGTCATAACAGCGTGACATTGTGTAAAATAGAGGAAGTGATGGATCCTGAACGAAAGAAGTGTTGGAAAGGACAAACAGGATTTTGCTTTAGATTCTTACCAGCAGTGGAGTTAAACCTGTAATATTCATCCTGAGCTGATCTTTTAGGGGAGCATGAATGGTTTCTGTACATTTGATGGAGATTTATGTTATGACAACAAAAAGACTGTAAAAGAGAAATGATAGTCCAAAAAATGCTTTAAAGAAAGATGTAATTTCAATAAAATTAGAAAATAAGTTTCATAAAATTGGAGTGCCATATCTGAAGATCTACCCCTGCTCATGAGATGCTTGGGAAAATGAAGTTCACATGACTGTTAGGTTGAAATAATCTGAGAAAGGAACAGCTGCTCACAGCTCAGACATATAATAAAAGGTTAGGAACCAGTGCACCAAAGTGATGGGCAGACTGACAGATCAACTGACCGAGTGACATTTGCCATCCTTGGGCCTCTCTAGTGAGGCAAAAATCTATAAACCTATTTATACACAGTACAAACATGTCAAAATGAATACACACAACATACTGTAAGTGAGACAACCTTTCAAGAGAAAATTGTTGATCTGTGTAACCTGTATACATACGTATATCTCCAAATGTGAACTTTAAAGGGTTTTAGGAGGATTCTGTCAACTATAATCCTTCATTTTATAAAACTGTAAAAAATTGCCCTACTTTTCAAGTACATGCTTTTCATCGGACAGCAGCATCTTGTACTTTCTGCAACCCTGTAATTTCTAGGAGACAGGGTTGACTTTCTGAAATGTTCCGGAGCTGTTTGTGAACATTTGTTTACTTGGTTACAGGCTCTCCAGTCCAGCTGATGAAATGAGGCTCACAGACCAGACTGCGGCAGCATGGTTTGACCTGCTGACATTTGAGAAGCGTGGCTGCCTTGTATGATATGATGATGCTGTTTGAGTCAGAGCTGGCCTGAGCTGTTTGTCGGCTGAGAGACACTCTAGGACATAGCAAGATGATGTCAGGCCACAAAACTGGGCTTTTGTGTGAGGCGGATGTTGCAGCCGTGTAAGCAACAAACCTACTGTATGTGGGCTTACACCTACACTGATTTCCATCACATCATTGGAAGGCATACAGATGTGCTTTGTAGTCTGACTGTCTTACTTTGGACTTCCAAATGGGTTTTTTTTTTAATTTGGACATTTACAGTATGTATGTGACTTTAACTAATTAAAAACAAATTAAATTAAATATTCTCAATTCAATTTAATGAGTAAAGATTTCATATTTTCAAAAGTTAGCCATAGCCACTTTTATTTTAAACTAAAGTACTATCAACTGACACATATGATGGGATCCATTAGTATGGCCAGTGTAATCCACTCAAAGTAATCTCCAGTTGGGTAGTAACTACTTTTTTCCAATAGAGGGCAGTGGTGATGCTTCAAAGAAAATATAGCACCACAAGGTCTCCAAATATCAAATAGGATTCATCAAAATAATTAAGTAAATAATTAAATTCATAAATACTTTGTTATTCTGTGTTGGTAGAATCTCTGATGAGTGATTGTTGAAGTTATGTCTGCCCCAAATGAACGATAAAAACAAATGTGGTTGTGATGGAGAGATGTAAACAGCTAACCATGCTAGCAACAAGCTGTAGTTTTCACCAAAGTATAATGAAATATATGACTAAAAACATAAGACATATTTGATCATATTTTGGTGAAAATGTGTGATTGGTGGATTACAGCAAGAGTTATTTGAGAAGTTTTGGAGATTTTTCCACATTTCTTTTGTCATTGCTGTTGGAATCAATTCTGAATCCTAGCTAGCTACATCTGTCGTCCACCGCAAAGGAGCCAAACTATACCATTTCACAATTCACACCTATTTATTTGATACTAATAACATGTTTCCTGTAAGTAAGTTAATATGTTTCACCATACTAATTTAGCCTGTAGCTTAACATTAGCATATTTAGGTTATATACTTTCATAAAGAGGAAGAGAAATAGTTTTGAGTATATTTAACATTTTTACCTATACTGAAGCTTCATGCTAACTCTATAGTTCTTGCTCTAGTAAAAGAATTGCTATGTTGTTTTGCTATATGAAATGCTAATGTCAAAACTTTGGTTACCGGTCAATTATAAACTTAAATGCTACATTCAGGAAACCTCCGCTAGCTACATTGTTGTGCTTCATTACTGTTCTAAAACACACTTGTGTTTAGCTGCAACACTGTTACAGTTTGCATGCTGAGGAAGGATGTTTGCTATTACCATTCAGCAGCTAGATAAGATATTGGAGTTGAGCTTGTTGATTCATTATCATTTTCAAGAGACTCAAGGTGGAGAAAACCAGCTGAGGACAAATCGAGCTGTCACAAGACTCCTCAAATAACCACCTTTCACATTAATCATTTCAGCAATGTACAGCAGTTTTTACAGATGGACGGCATTTGGAGTCCCATACAAATTCTTTGGGCATTTCGATACCAAATACGTTTTTTCCTCTACCAAACTTTGAGAAATATGATTTTTTTTGTAAAACCTATTGTCTAAACACAAGCAGTAGTACAAGAGCCGAGCCTAAATAAAATTCATTCTAAAATTGGCAAAACTTTGGAAATATCTCAGGAAATATCTGATCCAAAGAATAAGAAAGCAAGATTATGAATTTAACACATGAATGAATGAATTTAACTAGACATTCAATGTCAACTTGTTGTAGTTTTTGAAACTCCACCAGGTCATTAGTTTGAGTAGCTCGTCACTTTCCTGCATCAAATAGTTTTACACAACTTTAAGGGTTTATTTTGTTCTAATTCACATTCTCTTCTGTTAGATTTTTTTGTGAATTTAAGACTAGTGCATCATTTGGATGGAAAGATACACATACTTTTTGTTTAGGCTGACTCCAATATTGTTTCAGTGTTTAGCCTTTGATAAAGTGATAGGGTCAATGGGACACTCAGTCAGTTACAGCTTTAGAGTCTCGCTAATAAGCCGTGACCATGAGCCCTGTGGGTACAAGGCAAGAGTCCACGTCATTTCCTAAAGTCACACATATACACCACAAGCAAGTACACAGGAAATCACAGTGAGAAATGGGTGTGGGAAGTGGGAGGATGGAGGGAGTCTTTAGAAGTACCTTCAGTTTACAGCTCAACATCTGGAGCATCTCAGACAGGCGGATGATAACTGCCATCTTCCCACAGAGACAGACAGAAGAGTGGTTTTCTCACAAAAATCAAGGGTTCTGTCTGATGAACTTGATTGTTTTTGCTTGGATTTTAAACTCCATATTAATACCGTGATCTACACTACTATGTATTAATATTGACAGTGCACTGTTTTGACAGTTAGTATATGAGATGAGATACAGTATGTATATGAGATAAATGTTACTGAGAAGTAATTTTTAAATTTTAAATAATTTATTGTTTGGTTTTTCCAGTTTTAATCTAATTTAATCTGATGATATTTCTGAATTGTGTGTTGCATTGTGGGACAACATGAACATTCAATAACTGATTGGGTTTCATGTGTAAGCATACAAACTTGTGCCATTGTGTCATTCTGCTTGCATGAAGTCACTACTGAAATCATGGTCATATTTATTCATAGAGAGCCAAAGGCCTGGCGTCACTTTCTGTCTAGCTGTGCTTTGCTATCTTCTGAGACTTTCATTCATCTGTCTTTCTGAAAAAGTGGAATGAGTTGCTCTGGTTTGCTGTCCATATTAGATAAATGACCATCTATTATAGCAGTTGCTATTTGAATTTGAACCCTTCATGATTTTAAAAAAAGGTTTAGCAACAATTATACAAAAAACTGAAGTTTTACCAGCACAACAGTGAGTAATATGTCATTGTAATAGCTGGTTTCTTCCTTATCCACTGACGCTCTCTTCTAATGTTTTCTTTCCAAATCTCTGCTGTCCAACAAACGTCTGCATCCTTTGGCCCTCCATGTCCTGCTTTACCACAGATATGTATGGATTAGCCGCTGCCACAGAATTTACCTCTTCTATTGAGCTGGTGACCTTTGACCCACAAAGGTCTTGGGCTTCTGGGAAATGGTGTTTGTTTACGGCAGTTAAAAACAGACATTTTTAATAAACATGCTGCTGAGCGAGGTTATGGTAATGCTGGACTTTTTCAAATTATTGTTACTACAAATGTCAATGTGGCGTCTTACTGGAGTTGTGGTTTTACTTGGGCTGTGTATACTCTGTTTTGGAATTAACTCCAATGTGCTAACAAATCAGGATGTTTGTTTACACAAAACAGTAAATGAATTGCATTAAAAATACATTCTAATTAAAGAGGACATTACACGGGTTTTCTCCTGGATTTATGTTTTTTTCAGTTGTTTTTTTTTCTCTTTTCTCTTTCTGATCATCTTAAAATAAAAATTTAAAAAGAGTCATTCCAGTGGATTCCAGTTTTTTTAGGAACAGATACGTTTCTGTTTTAATTAATACATCGCTAGCATTTCACTTGCGCTATATGTGCATAACCATGACCTGAGGTGTATTTTAAACCTTTAACTCTATTTTCTTCCATTTTATGTGCACAACAGTCACTGTGTGTTGGGTTCTGAGCGCTGCCAAAACTCTGGTGACCGACACACAATACTGTACCTGAACACATCATGTGTAGAAGGAAGCTGCTGCTCTGCTAAACATGCTGCTTTTATTGCGCAGCCTGTGAAGACAGTGTGTAAAGAGATTGGAGAGTCTTCTTGGTAAAATGTTTTTTGGCCACATCGGGCAGCGGAAACAAGCTGTAAACACAATATTGACATATAATCAACTTACATTTTACCAAACTGTTGCCTATTTACACATTCAGGAGACACGGAACAACGTTACCATATGTTTTGAGTCATACTTGTGTCCACCTGATGAATGTCAGTCCAATATTCACGCTGCTTTTAGCTCTGTTTTGGTCTCCATCAACACCTGAGAAAAAGAAATGAGTCTGAGATAATTTGCTGTGGGTTCATCACTACGAGTAACTCCTGTTACATACTGTAAACATAGTCATGTGTCATAGTCATATGACTTTTGCTAGAAATCATGCACACAACAATCTGAAAACTTTAGAAGGAATTAAATTAGAAAAAGTGTCTACATACAAATGTTTTGGAAAGTGGTAGGATGACAAATTATTTATTATTATTAACCTTGTAAAGAAAGTGAAACCCAAATTAAGTTTTTATTTTCGTTTTGAGAAAAGTTTTGCAGCAAGAAAAAAGTATTGTTCAGTCCATATTTCTAACTGTTTTACATTATGGTGACAGTCTGTACACACAGGCATCCGACTCATTACTTTTGTAGACCTATCACCATCTCTGCGTTTCATTTTTGACATTGGAACAAGAACTCATCACTGTAAATTATACATGTCAATTGGATGGACTTCACTAAAAATACGGAGAAAGGTTCATGTGTACCTTTTTATTTTTATAGAATTATAACTATATTGGTAAACTTCCTGTTTCTAACAGCTGTCAGTTCAGATCATCTAGATGGATAATCTTCAGTGTCCCTAGAGTGCTCAGAACTTGGTAAAATTGTATTTTACTGCTCTGCACCCTGGGCTTGGAAAAATTTACAAGACAAACATTATAAAAATGTTTCATGTAATTGTTTTGAAATGATCATGCTTTATACTTCATATGTCTTTGATTCTGTTTTGTTGTGTTAGATGTGATTGATAATGAACAGATAATGTATCTCAAGAGACGTCCTGGTTAAATAAAGGTTAAATAAAAAATGTAGATTATTGCTATGTAAAGAATAATGATGTAATATAAAAATATATGTCTCTCTAGCAGCAGTGGCACCAAAGAACTTAGCTGCAAGGAAAGACAAAACATTGAGCAGCACTCGGCTAATTTGCCTGTTAAAAACAATGAAATTAGCCTGAAATAAACCTGGCCAGGACCAGGCTTGGGCTCAAGGATTGGTTACCATAGCAACTTAACCTGGATGTCTGGATGTGTGAATTCCGTCATGAATGGAGTGCAAGGTGTCACATAATTATGTCAGTGATGAAAGAGCGTGTGTGTATGTATGTGTGTGCGTGTGTTTGTGTGTGTGCGTGCATGCATGTCTGTGTGTGTGCATGTGTGTGTGTGTATGTGTGTGCACGCATGTGATTGACAGCTGTGCACGCATGTGATTGACAGCTGTGCACGCATGTGATTGACAGCTGTGCAGCAGCAGGTGTCCTGTCAGGCAGACTGGGTGCTGTCTGCAGCCGGTCAGGACATTTGAATGCTCCCAGTAATCACCTGATTTGCTTCTGGGCTGTCCAGAAACCAGCCAGCTATTTCAACACCAGTGTGACCTTGTTTGCTTTACTAACTGATGGATTAATAATGTTGTCAGTCTGCGAAGATGACTGGAGAGCACTTGTTTGAAAAAAAAACAAACAAACAAACATACTTTTTTTACAAATTATCTTTAAGTCCACATCCACATATGTGTTGCCTGACAACTTGAATTCAAACAATATCATATTTGAAACACTTCAAATCTTCTCTATCCTCCCGTCTTATAATGACACACACATCTTCACTGTTCTTTCCTCTATCTAATAAAACATCAAAACACATAGCGAGGAGGGGGAGGAGGGCTGTATTTGACCTAAGATCTCCTCACCTATCTGTGTGTCTACTCAGACACCAGTAAATGGCTGTTAAATCACTTTTCTCTGTTGGCACACACGTTGTTGTTAATTCTCTCTCTCTTCATGTCTTGTTCTGCTTGAAAGGCTCGGATGTTTCATTGCACAGGTGTGTGTTTGAGTACAGTGCATGGTGTGTATCTTGTAGACAATAGGAGAGTGGATGCAGGAGGCTGGGCTCTATCTTTAGTCCAGTTTACAGACCTTTAACCGGGCCGGCCTTGGTTTCAGCCAGCAGAAAGCTGTCATTCTGTCATTCTTTCAGGCTGTGACAAGGCCTGTTTTAGCCCAGGCTGCAGCTGAATGGAAGGACAGAAATACATATGTTGAGCAACTATGTGAACACCTGTCCTGCTCCGGGCAAGGCGGCACTGCAGCCAGTACACCATCAGAGTGGCAGGCAGTTATAGAGAATGGATGAAAAGTGAAGCAATATGTTTAGAACGTAGCTGATGTTAGAATCATTCAGGTTCATATCAGGTATGGAAGGCTGTGGAGACCATGGGGGTGATTGTCTTAATGATTTAGTTTCTTTTGATTATGAAATCATTTTCATGGGCAAGTTTAATTTTTAAAAAAAATTTTGGATCTCAAGAAACCCAAACTGCCTTCACCTAATTGTTATTGGATGAAACCTACAAGATTCTGATTTATACCATCTACATGCTGATTGCATTATGTCTGATCTAACCTCTTAAAACCCATCTCCCATTAAAGTTCCTCATACTTAGTGATTTTTTACTACACTTCCATAAAGTAGGGGGACTTCACCAGACAGACAAAAAAAGAACAGGGAACAGAGGCAGAGATATGCGGAGCTGCAACTATCTTGATAATCGGTTCATCGTTTCAGTAATTTTTTAAGCAAAAATGTCAAACATTTCCAAGTTTCATCTTCTCATTTGTGAGGATTTGCTACTTATTTCTGTTTTATGCGATAGTACATTTTTATTGGCTGAACAAAACTAACAAATGAAGATGGCTTTAGGAAATTGTGATCCTACATTTCCCATGATGCTACTCAATAGGGTCTATCATTTGGAGAAGTTTATACTCCAGAAATCTCAGCTTGACTTTTAAAATACTTATTCAACAGGTAAAATATTTTAGCCTGATCACAACTCATGTTTTTACAAGAAAGAAAATATGAGAGATTGAGACTTCGTGCACACTTACGTTTGTTACATGCCTGAACAATAATGCATAACCCCATCCCATAATACATGCTGGCACATTTTTAGCACGTTTGTTCAAATGCATAAAAAAGCAGTTGTTCTCCTGTGCTTTTGATCGGTCACTGCGCTATAACAGTGTTTCTGGTCTATATGCTGTATATATATTGTCAATTAGTATTTTATTTTATTTTGTCTTCATTTTCAATCAAATTATATTTAACTGATTTTATTTTCCCTAAATTTCCTTATGAAGCACTTTGAATTGCCTCTGTGTTTGAAAGATGCTGTACAAATTAACTTGGCTATGAGTTATAAAATATGTCACATTACATTATTTACAAAATAATTCTAATTCAACAATTTTCTTAATACCATGAATACACTTTTCAGTTTCACATATAATAGAAGATATATAAAATATGATACATATAATAAAAGACAATCTGATCACAGAAATACAGATAAAGACACACGTTACTTTGTGGGGATCATGATTTTATTGTCAGCTTCCCTTAAGTTAGACTTATGCCATGTGCACAGCACATACAATGTAACATTTTATTAGGCCCTGTATAAAACTACAGGACAGCTGATAAAAGTAGTTGATACAAAACTGTCATAAGACCACAGGACTCAGAATCATAGATAGTACAGTATCATATCATCACTTCGCAATAGAATATCCTTCTGAACACAGACGTCCAGGCAGCAGACCAGTTAGAAAGAAACATATCATCTGTTTCCTGTTCATACATGTGTGAAAACCTGTTTGAACAATGAAGTCTACAGTATAACGACTCCTATAAGCATAGGCTGACTTTATTTTGTCCTGAAAGAAAGGAGTATATTTAAAGATGCTTTCTCTGATACACACCCAATACCACTGCCAAACTCTCACATTTTCACCAAGCTCACTGTTGATGTTTTAAACTTAAAGGGTCAGTTCACACAAATTACAAAAAAAACATTTTCTCACTTACCTCTAGAAGTATCAGGCCATACAGATAGTTGGGGTTTTTTCTACCTAGGTTTTGAGATTTGTCTCCTAACCCAATACAACAAAGGTTGATGGAACTTTGTTTGTGATGCTCCCAAAATTAATCAAGACTAGGTCAAAGTCCTAGTATATGGCTGGACTGTGTATGAAACGCTAGATGGCTTTTTATTTGAAGTGATGGATACAGGAAGTGGTGACACCACTCGGTCGAGGAGACTGATGATGACGAATCGGCTCGGCGACGCTCGGCAACACTTGGCCGAGGCAACTGATGATGATGAGGCCTTCGGGTGACCGATGGTGCAACTTCCTCAGTCAGTCAGGGACATTCGTTTTTATAGGGCTGGCCTGCTGCGGCCCAGTCAAAAAAAGACAGCAACATGTTCTCCTAGAAACACTGTTTCTGTTAGTCTGGACATTTCATACAACATACTGTAACAAGTAGTCATAGGGACTATTTCTTTGGTAGAAAGTAGTTCTGATTAAAACAGTGGATTAAGAGATTTGGGGTAATGAGGATGTTGTTGTTGAATTATTTAAATGTAATTTTTCAAATGTTCAAGGCAGATATCTCAAAACCTGGGCCAATAAAACCAAAACTATCTGCATGAATAGATACAATAGAGGTAAGTGAGAAAAGTCTGGGGGGGGACTGGTAATTTGGGGATTTGGGTGCTGTTAGGCAATATAATAAAATTAAGGAGTGCACCGTTAAAGCCTCAATCTATGATTGGTGTACAGAGCCCTTTCTCTCATTCTGTGTTTGGATGTGGACCATATGGACCACTGCAGCAGATGGTGTGCTGTGCACCACTCATAGACTGCTGACATGAGAACTCCACTGGTCTTGCTTGGACTATAGCTGAATAATCAAATGAGCAGCTGGAGTAGAGGGCTGGTCCTGGGTCAGTGACAGAGAGCAGAAAGGTATTCTACTGTAAACATGATGCCCGCCATGCAAAGCAGTGATACCGGAGAACACTGAGCACAGCTGTGAGCACCAGGCACACCAGTATACCTGCATGCATCACTGCTGACCAGCTGAGATGATAAAGAGGAGAAATAAACAACTGCACTGTAACAAAAACTGTTATAGGTCTACCAGACAGTGTCTTTTACACTTATTTTGTTTTTTGGATGTATATCACAGTCCTGAGCCTGCACAGTCTGGGTCAGTCTGGACATCCATGCTGGTTTGCAGGAATCACAGCCTAAAGCCACTACAGCAAGTGACAGTTTGCATGATATTTGCTTGCGTTATTTGCAACTTAATACCAAGCATGTGCATTCAGTGTAGCTGGTCTCAGAGCTAATACATCATCACTTCTACTGAAGGCACTCTTGCTCAACAGAGAAAACAGTACAATCACAATATACCAGCTGCAGTGAAGGAGTCGGGCTGGTTACAATATGTGCTATCATATGTGGAATGTTGAGACCTTTTCAGACCCCTCAGATAAAAGACTGGATAAGAAAAAAGGAGAGCATAGTAAAGAAAAACAGAAAATGGGTAAGATGTGGTCAACTATCTCTTACCAGTCCTGTTTTTTGACCTGGGTTGTTGGTGATTGGTGAATATATTCATCGATTGCACCAAAGCGAGCCAATTGAACGCCCCTCATGCCTTCAGACAGCGACTTCCACCCAGCTCTGTTGGTTTTAAACTGTGCTCCCCCCGCAAGGAATACCAGCACCTTCAGTTACTTAGAGGTTATATTTACAAAATATATAAAGAAAAATATAGGGTTACTGGCCCGAGCATATAGTACAGTCCAACAGCTGTCCGTAAATATTTCTCCCATGATTATCCTTTCTAAAAGTAAATCACAGGGTAAAGATAGCCGGAACGTGACAAGGCGCAACTAGGACAACATGGCCACCAGAGCTGGGCTGCAGTAGACTGCAGGGACTCACAGAGAGACAGAGAGACTCTGAGGGGACAAACACAAGGAGGAAGGAGTCTGAGAAATATGTACAGTAAACAGAGCTGATGCATGGGGCAACTAACGCGGTAGAAAGTTTACGCAAAGCTCAAATATGGGTGTTACAAAATCAACAAGGATTCAGAAATTGTACCACAACCGCGCCAAAGTTTGTATCCTCAACAAAATGTATTTGTGAGCCTTTTATCCTGAGTGTGTTGTTTTTTATCACAGCACTAGGAAATGATGAAATGAAAATGAAACTGAAGGAAGATTGTGCTTCAAGACACTAAGATCATTAAAGGAAATACGCTCATTGGCTTTCTTCCCGAGAGAAGATTGATACCACTCTCATGTCTGTATGCTGAATATAAAGCTACATTTAGCAGCCAGTTAGCTTAACTTAGCACAAAGACTGGAAATGGGGAAAATGGCTCTGTCCACAGTTTGAAAAATATGCTTATATGCTCCCTCTAAAGCTCATCTTGTTTAATCTGTACAAAAACTAAAGCGTAAAAATACACGTGCTGTCATTTTAAACACTGTTACTTCCTGGCAACCTCATGGCAAAACTCTATAAAGTCACTGCACTTGGCCAAGAAACAGTCTGGAACATAACCCCTGAAAACCACAACACATTGTCTTTACAATTTTTTTGCACAGATTAAACAAATGAGATATAACGTGTTAATTAGTGAGCTTTAGAGGTGCTGGTAGGCAGATTTTGTTACCTTTTGGACAGAGCCAGGCTAGGTGTTTTGCTTTGTTTTCCAGTCTTTGTGCTAAGCTAACGGGATGCTGGCTATAGCTTATTTTTACTGTACAAACATGAATGTGGTATTTATCTTCTCAACTAACTCTTGGCAAGAAAGTAAATAAGCATATTTCCCAAACACAATTTATTTAATTCCAAAAACATTTTAAGTGATTTCAAAGTGAGAATATGTAACTTGTGAAACAGCAAGTGTGGCTACAAGTGGCGCAATTACAGCGGTAAAAACCCTGAGTGTATAGAGCTAAGTTAGGGTGTGTTTTACTGCTCAACTTGTTATTTGTATTAGTAAGACTATGTTATCCCCTCTGTAAAGGCGTAAATCACTGGGTGAATGGCATTTTCTAGGGGAAACAAATTTTGGCACAACACTGGCAATATGACAAATATCTGTCAGATGGCACAAACTGCCCCAGCCTGCTGAACAATCTCTGGCAAGACTTTCTTCCAGTCCAAGACCTACTGGACAATCAGAAATAACTTGACATAAAGAATAGTCCCATTCCACAGTCAAGGCTACAGTTTCTCTGTTACATTTCAGCACTTTGACCTTGCCTTTAAACTCCCAAATTCCCCACTTATATAATGTCAAAGAGGATGCCTTTCTCTATCGGCAGTCTTATAGATCTGACTGAGATTGACGGCAGAAAAGTTCAGAGTTCACCCCCCCCGCCCAACACCGCCGCCCCCCCCCCCCCCCCCCCCTCCCCCTGGCAGAGCTATAAACAGACCAGTGGAGGTTGTGGGGGTTCTTCGACTCCCCTCCCACCCCTCCTCTCCTCCCCACCTCTCTCTCTCTCTCCGGCAGTAAGATGATACTGTTTCAATTAGGCTCCAGTGCCACACAAAGGAGCCGGAGCATTGGGCAATCAGTGCCATTTCTGACACTAAAGACACTCACGGCTCATGTCTTTTTTTAGGGTAAGACTCAAGAAGGTCCTGTTTTGTTAAAAATAATATAAAAATAACAAATGTCTCCTGTGCACTGTTGCGCATTTTCTCATCAGTGCAAAATAAACCAACATCCGAAGACAGGAGTTCATTCAGTAGCAGCATATGTCTGATAAATTAGGAAATTAAAACATAAATAACTCTGAATATCTCTGATCCGCCCCCAGTGAAAAGATAGCCCCTCCTAAAAAAATACAAAACTGCAGTTAAACATAAATAAAAAAATGAATATATACATAGCAAAAAAAAATCAAATATGATACACCTGCATAAAGCTTCGAGCGAAAGTGCATCATAGTTTGGAGCCCTCCTCCTCTGTCTCCATATTGAGGTGAAGTCTATTTATGAGTCTACTAGATTCTTGGCAAGAAATGTGTCACTGTCATGGCGGGTGACACTCGGTTTCCTCTTTTTGTTTTGCCATTCTTACTCAGGCCGATGTACATCCTTGGGTAGGCTACCGACTCATAAGCGTTGTAGTTGTTAGCGAGGAGCTTCTCTTTGAACTTGCACTCGTGGTTGTAGTGTAACTGAGAGAGAAAAGAGGGAGATATAAGGATTATTTGAAAATGCCGATTGTTCAACTGCAAGAGACAAAACAAAGATGCCGGGTCATTTTTTCTGGGGGGAATTTCAAGTCTGTATTGTTCGTTGTGATTACTATCAAACAATTGCTTTATTTATGACTGCAGGGCTATTGTACAGTAGCTGTTTCACTCAGATTTTCACAAAAAATGAGATTGTGAAATGATGAATGATGTGAGTGAGGCAAGACGCAGGACACCATGCTCCGATTATTTTTGTGCCAGTTTCTCTCTGTGGGTAGTTTCACTGGCTATTCCTAAATTCAGCACTCAAGTTTTTGTGTAAAGTCCTTCATAAGTTAGCATAGTAACTTCTAGCTAGTTTTAAGCTAGTGATTTACTAAAACACTTTGAACCATTTGAACCATTTGAAGAAAGGTGTTAGCTTGTAAAGACTTCTGTAATGTGTAAATTGTTTTCTAAGAAACATCTGTAGTGCTGTCACAGCAGCTTCACAAGTTTTAAAATACCTTCCCAAAAGTTTTTTTTCCACAACCAGGGTACAATGACATCATGTCATCTGTATTTTTTATGGGAATTTGTGAGTTTTTAGTAACCTGGAAGGAGTACATATTCACCATTAAAAAAACAAAACAAGCTAACACATGGTGAGTAGTATTTTATGTTGGTCCCAGTAGTTTCAGACTTTATATAATCATAAACAAATAAATATTTAAAGGTCTCAGTATTCCCCCACCAGAAATGGATTCCTGACAGTGTTAAGACGGCTTTAAAAGACCATTTATCAATTATGCAATTTACATACTTTATTTTTGGTGTCTAGTCATAATTCTCTGGGTGGGGGGTCAAGAGGACTTGGACTCATATCCTCAGTACTTCAAAAATTCCTGACCATGGCCCTGCTCATGGTACGTGGACACTTTTTACAGCATCAGAGCTTGAAATCATGGTCATAACAAAAACAAAATGAACAAATGTAACAACTAAAGCTATGTATTTGTCTTTGTCAAACCAGTGTGTGTTTGTGCATCTGTGTGCTTGTTGAGGATAAGAAAGTGAAGCACAGTAAAATAAAAACAGTATTCAGACACTCACAGATCCATACAGCTTTCCTCGCCGGTTCATGGCCACAAAGAGCCCGCTGCGAACCCCCAGCAGAGTCACCACTCCTCTCTCCACTGGAGAGATCTGCAGAAGACCTTCATGGAGGAAACAAACCACACACACAATGAAACATGTTGATCTGAAGGGGAAACCTTACCTCCTGATCCACACAGACACAGTGACATTACTGTACTGTAGGTATCCCAGAAGATGAGCTGGATAGTCAGGAGCTCATTTCTCAGAAAGCTGAGGATTTCAGTCTGTATGAGACACTGATGGACACTTACATAGTTGAACATTTCACAGGTGATACATGTCGGCTATTTGATACTGTTTTAGTTGAAGGCTTACCTGTGCTTGTATTGGGTTTGGCAAGGTATGGCACTATGCAAGCCTGATCTCATTCTAAATTCATTTATTAAACAAATGATGTCTTTTTGTCAGTAGGTTCTACACATTGTTGACTCAACTCGGGTGAATTTTACACTGACAGTTTGGGAAATTTTGATTAAACCTTGAGCTTTATCATGCGATCTTAACCCAACAAATCACAGAATGCGAAGAAATGTGGAAAAATGTGTTTCGGAAGCTGCAAAAAGATGAGCGTTTCCTCTGAGGTTTGGTTGCTAACATATAGCCTAATTCAGTAACCAGACAACAATATTTTACATAACCAATCAGTCATAAATGTATAATTTTGGAAGTCTGAGGAGGTAAAAGACGTCAAAAGCAGTGACAGATGAAGGTTTACAGAGTCCCCTGCTGATGCAGCTTCTCACTTGGCCTTGACAAGCTGGTGGCTTACAGCAGCCTGTATGTGTCCTTTGTTCCTGCTATCATTTTAAAATGCTTTACAGTGGCTTGAATTCCTCACAGAGATTTTGTGTAATGTATCTCCCTGAATTTTTATGCCTTGTCTCAAAATAGTACCGAGGCAGCACAAAACAACAAGCTTTAAGTTCCTCAAAGGCAGCCTGTCAATTCCACAGCTCGCCTTTTTGTCACTTTAATATGACCACAATTCACAAACACGAGACGGCAGGGATTAGATCTGACATGTTAGGTAAATAAATGTTTGTTATTCTTCGTGTCTGCAAATGCGAGGTGTGTGACTGTGTCTGGTCCGGACCGCTGGGGTTAATCTGTCTTAACAGATGGGTCTGTGCGCTGCGTCCTAACTTTAGGTGCTGCATGGCTGGCCGCTGGCCTGGATCACAGCAAGCTCTGGTTACACACAAGGCGGAAAGCACCCGCACCTATATGCTCAGCGGCACTTCGGGAGGACTCCAGATGTTGGCACTAACACATGGATCAATATCTGTAAGCCGATCACTGGCTGATAGCAGGAGCAGCATCTCATATCAGAAGTGTGAAAAGTGAAGGTTTGGATCAGGTGTCAGCAGGTGGTGAAACATTTTGATTAGAAAGTGCATCCTGTTTACTCACTGACTGACAACATGCCGAACATGTAGATTGTTTTAGTCATCTCATTCTTGGAGATTCTCCAAAACTCATTAAAAAGTTGAATTCTTTAACTTTGAAAGTAACTTTTCTTTTGTTATTAATGGTATTTAAGTTATAACTGAACCACTAACCAAAGAAGGGAGATTATTAATCACATGCTTATATCTAATTCTTAAATAGCCTAATTGATAACTTACTGTAACGATTTTCGTTATGCACTCCAGTTATTCTACCGTCCGGTAACACCTGAATATGAAAGCCGATTCCCACGTTGCAATAGAGGCGCCGCAGCCTTTTAATGCCCAGAAGGTAGTCCCCGTCCCGGCTGATCTCCTCCCGCTTCTCCCCCGGGATCCGCGCCAGGGACCGGGAGTAGAGGGCCTCCCAGCGGTCCGCCGTCCCGTTCAAGCCGGGGGCGCATCCCGCTAGTCCGGTCACCAGGCCCAGGACCAGAACGGTCCGCAGGGCCGCCAGAGAGCCCATCCCGGGTCTGGCTCTGAAAGCACCCTCCCGGCGTTTGCCTTTCCAATGAAGCGAGAATAAAAAGAAGAAGCAGCGGCGCGGTAGAGAGGAGCGTGTGGAAGTTGCGCTCATTCCCAGACCGACAGGCGCACTGGCTTCAGCGTCTGAGCGACATTGATCTGCATGGACGCTGTGCAGCCATGCCTCTATATTTATACCTGCGGACACATTACATCACAGCTCCACACTTAGAAGAATTCTACAAACTACTTTTTTCACATTCTGGCGCACCAAAGTGGGCCGGGGCGTTACTGAAATCAAATAATAGCTGTCTTATCTCAGAGCAAAGTCAGCAGTTTGTAGAGAATAAATGAATAAAGACGTTATTATAATAAAAAAGCTCTTTGTGTGAGACTTTCATTATCAGCAGCAGAATATCATAATTTATGTATGGGAGGATGTAAAATAGGAAACGGCCAAGTTAACAGACCGTAGTGTCGAGACAGGAGACAGTTCTATAAATGAACAATAACAGGAAAAAACACAGGTCCAATTCAACCAAATGAAAAAAAGCCCTAACTTAAGACTGGTAGAAGGGAAATCATGTTCCAGGCCCTTATAGAAAACAATGGTAAGACTAAATAGAGAGTATGCAGAATGATAAGTATGCTGTCATTGTTGGCCAAGACTTTACACACTGAGTTCTGACGTTCAAACCGAAACACTTGTCAGGTTTGTGAACTGTCATGTGTGGCAATAGATCATGGATAGCAGTATCCGTGTTTATAGCCTGAAATAAAATAAATAAACCTTGCATGACATGCGGAAATATATTTTGGTTATTGTTTACAGGAAATGCTGCCTGAAGAGTTTACCTGTGTTTCTTAAAGTGTCTTCAAACTGTACTTGGAGTCCAAGAAACATTATTTTAGCCTGGTTCTGTTTCATGAAAGTGTCTCACTTTCACCAGACACATTACAACTTTTTAAAGTTAGTTTCACTTGATATTTTTTCTTTATTTGTTGTTGTTTTTGTTTTCAATACTAAATGTCTGTCCTGTCTTTAATAGACAGGGATGTAAAACCAGTGTGTGCACCTTTTTATTTGCAGAAGACCATTAGACTTTAACAGTAATCTAAATGATTAGTTTCCCTGTGTAAGCAAAACATGAACGCTTCTCTTAAATAATACATTTTTGTTGTTTGAATTATGATAAACAACTGCTGTCATGGCAGCGTGTCTTTGATGTGTCATCCTTGACAGTCTTTCAGATGCACTGGTGCATTGCTTTTGATGTCCATTGAAATAAACCAAACTAAATAGCGTGCCCTCCTTTTATTTCACCATGTCATCACTACTATTATCCCTGCTAATTATATGTTGATCACTAACATTTACCCTCTCTGGTGAGTGTCCCATTATTTATCTCTATGTTGGAGCATTGAAGGTCTTCCCTCTCTGTCAGACTAGAAACAGAGGTCTTTGATCTCTGGGGTGGCTCAGTCCTGCTCCTCATTGACCACGCATGACATGTTTTCTCACGTTCACATTCGGCTGATCCTCAATGTACAACAACATTGTTTCTTTGTGTGCTGCAAAATGGCTCCTTGAATGCAGCCAGGTCTTAGAGACAATCCTGTGGTGTTGAGGCCCCTGGTTGATGACTACCAAGCCCCAAAGATGGCTGACAGACCATCTGACCTCCAGGACCCAGTGTGATGGACCAAAGGACCTTCATGATGCCTGAACCAGAAGAATTGCCAGTGGTCCATCAAATGTCCAGGATGGCTGACAAAGATGAACATAAGGACCATCACATAATTCTCCAGGATTGTTGAAAAAGTTGATGGACTGCTGTCCTTTTATGATCCTGAATGGACCACTGGAGCTCCAGAACAACTGGATATCCAGGACAAATGATGGGCTACTGGACTGCTGGACCTGCAAGAAAACTAATGGGTTGATGGACTGCTTGACCTACAGACCAACTAATACACCACTAGACCTACAGGACAACTGATTGACTTCTGGACCTCCAAGACAACTAATGGGCTGTGAGAAAGGGTTGCTCTTCTCCCTTTTCACTAGGCTCTGGTTCCCAACATTACTAGTGTTTTGTGTTAAGTCACCAATTTCAGTTCAGTGTTTCTGTTAATGTATCAGTCATGTTACACAAATAATGGAATACAGGTTTCAGTTGAATAGTTTGTTTCACAATGTTATATTTAGTTGAAAGGCTTCAGTCCTACTGTGATGTTTCTTTTTTGAGAGTTTTGTGATGGTAGGGCAGATTGTCTGCTTAAACAGTGATAGTGGTAACAGGTAGGCATTATTAGCTCTACTAAGCAGTGAGTCATTAGGCTCTGTCAAGTTGAGGTAGGAAGGATAAAACTGTTCTGTAGTAAATTATATTCTGTATAATTTAGTGCACTCATGGCTGTGCGTGTGTGACTGTAGAAAATGTGATTGTCAGGAATAACAGACATTAATTATACATTAATGTTCTATATACTTTGACAGCTTTGTATCAGTCTAGTTTACTCTGAGATAACCTGAGCAAATGGTGCGTTCCAGTTAGGTGAGGCTGAGAAGGTAAAAGGCCAGTCACTGGCCAGTGAGATGGAGTAGGGAAGAGTACGGTGGCCCAGAGAGCTCAACACACTACAACTTAGGAAAACACATGCAAACAGACAAAACACAAGCAAATTAAGAAAACGTCATCAATTTGACAACAGGTGCAGCATTTGAAAATGTGCTGCAAATTCAGACAACACAACACATTACAGACAACACAACGGAAATGTTTCCAGAGGACACTTAAAAGTGATGAATACATCTGGACACGTTTGTTGTTGCCAGGGTTTGTGACTCATTATTGAAGTCGGCTATCCATCAGTGGTGTTGGAAAATGAACTAAAATGTAAGTGTTTTTGGTTTATTTTAACATTGTGATCACGTGTCCAGACGTGTTCATCACTTTTAAGTGTCCTCTGGAAACACTTCTGTTGTGTTGTCTGTAATGTGTTGTGTTGTTCGAATTTGCAGCACGTTTAAATGCCATGCATTTGTTGTCAAATTCATGAAGATGTTTTCTTAATTTGCTTGTGTTTTGTCTATTTGCAAGTTTTCTTAAGTTGCAGCTGAGCTCTCAGGGCCACTGTAGAAGAGAATAGGTGGCAGCTTACTGTGAGGCTGCAGATTTTATTTGTTTGTGCTTTGCTTCAGCTTTAAGTATTTTTGTTGAATTTCCTGGGGTTCCTGTTTCATTGATATTTTAAATAAACATCACTTTTTTTGGACATACTCCTGCCTGCTGACCTGCTGCATTAACATCCCTTTAAAACTGTCCAGTGCCAAACAGCATCTTCTGCCCTTTATATGGGGCGGCGCTACAGGCTGATGGACCACTGCACCTCTAGGGCAACTGGGCCACTGGACCTTCAGAACAACTAATGCAGTGCTGGTCCTCCAAGACAACTAATGGACTGAGAGACCACTGGACCTTCTGAACAACTGATGGACTGGTTGAACTCTGGGACAACTGATTAGCTACTTTACTTCCAGCAGAACTGATGGACTACTGGACCTTCAGAATAACTGATGGACTTCTGGACCCCCAGAACATTTGTTTGACTGCTGGACCTCCAAGACAATTAATTGACTGATGGATCATTGCACCTCTAGGACAACTGATTGACCCCTTGACCTCCACCACAACTGATGGGCTGCTGAACCTTCACCATAGCTGTATGTTGTAGGTTAGGTTGAGATGTTTCTCTCTAGTCATGCTGAGATTTGTAAGTTATGTACGGCTTTATTTTTTGTTTATGTTGTACTGAAGTCATTGTCGTTTTAGGTTGCATGTATGCAATGAATTATGCTGAGGGAAAGAGGTTTTAGATTTCACTGGGTGACAGCTGCAGTTCAGAGCTTAAAATGTCTCAACATTCAACACAAGTATTCATTTGCTCACTAATTTATCCATCATGTCCAAGCCTATGCACTGCATATTCTTATAATTCTTAAATAACAGACAAGGACAATGCTTTTTGATTTGATTTTTAATCAAAAAGCATTGTCACTGGTTATAATTACAGAAAACTGTGCTTGCATAGACACTACAGCACCCTCTCCCTTTGTTCTTTGCCTCAACCTTTTATAACCATGCAACATTATAATTTTGAGGAAACCTTACAGAAATGTTTTGTTCCTATACTGAACATATTGTGTACATAAAGTGAGTTGATTTTTCAAAAATTTGTGTCCATCCAAACCATTTACCCGTTTACCAACCCAGCATACCACAAACTAAACAATATTCTCTTCAGATTACAACCTGGATTTATGTGTGTAATGTGTGAAAAGGTGTCCTACCTGTAGTGAATGTGTATATCCAGTGTCATGTTCTGTATAGCCAAACAGAGGAGAAGGGATATTTCCTCTGATATTGTTGGCACAGTACAGATGGATAGAGGCCAGCTAGACAGCTGTCACTGAACTGCTGCCAGACTGGATTCACTAAGTGACTTGTACTGGTGAATTTGTGTACATTACGTAATTCCCTGTTGAAAATGGGTAAATTGATGAATAAAATTGCTTCTGTTGAACTTTTATTGTCACATACAGTGAATGTTTTATCCAGGCTTATGTGTAGTTTTTCAAAGCAAAACATGAGGCAGTAGTATTAATTAATTGTTATTTATATAATTAATAATTAATTATACATACATACAATTATATATAACTAATTAAGTATTAATTTATTGGGGGTAAATATGGCAACAGTGTCAACAATTCCAGGTAAAGTCATTTTCTTCAACTGAGCTTTTTAAAACCCAATCTGTTCATTCAGGTGATGAAGATAATTAGGTTAATCATTTTGAAGTAGACTGAAACATAGTCATGAAAAATAACATTTTATGTCATCTGTTCATTTGTTACTACTAAAATCTGTGAAATGGTTGTATATTTCCTGTGTTCACTTGGCAGTGGGCTGCCTGCAGAGGGCATTGAGCAGCTCTGCCAAACTTGTGAGCGGTCTAATTAGATGCACATTCTCACATGGCAACGGTCCACAAGTGTCTAGAAGAGAAACAACTATCTGCCTCTAGGGGTCACTGTCTACAAGTGAACACTCCTGTAATGCAGTCACCTGCTCTGAGCTGAGGGCTTAAAACTATTGCAACCGTATTATACTTTTACAACCCCTGCATGCCTCTGTCAGGCCACTGTAAACTCTAATGAAACCTCTGCTTTGACCAAAATGAGTTTTTGAAGCAGAAGTACATAAATTATGTTGTTATGTTATGTTACCTATTTGGGGCATAACAATCTTTGAACACTGTCAAGCCCCAAAATTTTATTTATGATAATAATCAGTAAATAACTAGCCTCTGTCACACCTTTGTAAGAAAACTCAAATACGGCTGACTTTGCTGGGTGGAAGTTTGATGAAAAGTCCCATTCCAACGCATTTGCTACATCCAGTATCAGCAGTGAGCAAGTGCAAACATGATTCTCTCTGGGAACCATTTTTATACACATATAAAATATGTATAACATGTCAAACACATTTAAAAGAAATTTGTGTGAAAGGTGTGTGTACCTGCAGGTCAGAGAGAAAAAAAAGACTTTCTAATAAGGAGCCTGTTTTATAAGTTGTTAGTAATTGCTTTATTAATGGTTAATAAGCCATTTATTCATGTTTTAGACATCAATATAAGCCATTAATAAGAACAGATTTGAGGTTTCCAGGTTGTGAAAAGTCCCTTTGACTGCTGTTTATGCTTTCTATTTGGATATACTGCAGTTATAGATTTTCATAATTCATTAATAAATGCTTAATAAGTTGTTAATAAATAGAATTTTTAGAACTTGGGATCCCAAAATTTCTTCATATTAAAAGATAAATTACAATAGATCTATGAAGCATTATTAAATGCTTTGTAAATGATCAATAAAGCCATGGTTACATGGTTATAAAAGGTGCCTTCTTTCAAAGTGATACCAGATAAACTCTGAAATAGATTTTTACTTGAACACACACATTTCTAAGGAAATAGAAGGACAAACACGTGTCCCATTCATTCCCACTTCACTGAAGTTGTGGTGAAAAGGATCCTCTGTGTTTCCTTTTCTGAAAGATGGGCTAAGAATGATTTAGCGATTATGTAATTCAAGTCAAAATGCTCTCTGGACCCATCAGTCCAGCGGATATCGCAGATGAATGTCGTTTTTATTGGCCAGCTGATAAATCTTAGTAGGGCAGCCCTCATCGGGATGTCAAAGATAGAAAGGGCATGTAGGAAGAGATTCAGAAGATAAATGCTGCTAAATGAAACAGACAGGCAGGGAGAGGGGCCACAAAAGGCCCTAACCTCTCTGAAGTCCCGCATTCCTGTTGAGTAATATTAGAGTTTGGCATTCATAAAAAGTCATAGCAAAGGTGTTACACTTTGTATGACACAGTTTCTGCTTTCAGGAGGGCCTGCCTTGTTTATCGACTCCGCGGCTTTTGGTCGGTGTTTCAAAAAAAAAGCCCAAAAGTCTCAGGCGGCATCGCTTCCCAGGCCCCCCTTGGGAGGAGCTATTGTCCGGGCCAGGAAGCCTCCCCAGCCCGCAGGTATAGAATGACAAGGCTTTATATGCAGCTACCTATAGATGGGAGTGAAGCAAGGCAAAACCTGAACATCCAAAAGAGCCCAAATGCTGCTTGTGATGAATTTTGCATTGATGGTTGTCTTTGTAGTTTCTGCTCCGCCGTGTTGCAGCAACAGGTGGGCACTTTAACAAATGAGCTGCAGCAGAGAAGGCATAATGCCGCATGTAGAGAGGGAGAGAAAGAGAGAGAGACAGAGGGGGGTGTTACATTTACGAGTGCACAACCCCCCCATGTTGTAAGAAACCTAGCTTACCTAGTGTAACAACCACACCTGTCTACTACAGCTCTACACAGGAGGAATAAGCACAACAGGTTGCTCTGTATTGAATCCTCAATGGGAATATCTACACAATATAGAACAGATTTTCCCACAAGTCATTATTAGACTCTATGTATCTTTAAATACTAAAAGTCCCTTGTAAAGTTAATAATCATTAGGTTTGGCCATTCACAATCTACTCACAGAACCATAGCTGTTACTGCTGTTTTAAAGTTAAACTAAATTAAAATCTGGTTCTATCATCTGAAGTGTATGATTAAGGAAGAGCAGGGACGCTCATTGGTTTTGGGTTAAAGTCCTGTTGTTTTACACTTTTGTTAAAAACAATATGTGTTTCAGGTGACACTGCCTTTAAAGCGCCGCGGCTGAAAAAAAAAACAAAAAAAAAACTACATGACTCAGAGACTTTGTCACCTCAAAAATCTTCATTTTTCATTCCTCAAAAATTGCTTGAGCTTGAGGTTTCTTGAATGGTGGTGTTGGCAATTTGAAAAGTGTCTTCTTTTTACACCGTTTTTCTAATTAGGTTTGGTTATTTAGATAGGTGTTGCCGTATGTAATGTCAAACAATCATTTGCAATATTTCAATACAGAAGCTAAAATTCCAATGAAATCAAATGTTAGGAAGTGATTCTGAAAAAAAAAACAATATAACATTCAGCTTTTGTGTCCACAGCGGGTGTATAAAGCTGCATTTACCTCTCTACTAAACTACAAAAAACACTTCTTTTAAAAAGAAAATAATACGATTTGATGGCTGTGAAAACTTGTTGGAACAAATCAAAGAAAAATCATCACATGGAACAAATTAGCCAGTTGTTTTGTTGGGTCAGTACCATTGTGTTTTATGTTGGAATCAGAGGGCACAGGTGAATGAAAACTACAAAACAAATAGCGACATTGGTAAAATGCAGAAAATAGTCTTATCAATAACTTACAACACAGGCACCAAATAAATATTCATATCATTAGTAAAATATACAAAGTACTTCTTTCAGTTTACAGACAGTAGACTATCACATTGTAAGAGTGTCACAAAAACACACCGGATCCCATCTCACGCTGATTTTCTCTTTGCTTCTTAATGTGAATCTGACAAAAAGTGCTTTGCTGTGTAGAGTCCTCTCTTCAATATCCGTTGTGTTTGTTAGCACTTAAACATAGCAAAATATTATATTCTGTTGGTCATCTCAGCTTTTGACAAATGAAAAGCTATAAAGTCACTGTACATGCATACTGTATTTACAATAGAACCAGCTTTTATAAAGTTTTTTCAGTCTGAGTGAAGTTCTACGACAGCTCGTACAAAAGTAGTTTTTACAAAATAGTTTGAAAGTTATCAGCAATAACAAGACATCTGTTACAAGACAGTAGCATTTTGAAGAAGTTAGACATCAGTAAATAGAAGATTATACAGATGGGTTGACTTTGTGTGTGTGTTAAAGTCTCTTCAAATGGAGGATTTGGGTGGCCTTGTTCAGGTCTTTCCTTCTTCTATGAATTTTTTTCTCTGTGCATCAACAACAGAAACTTCGGCTAATCCAGAAGGCAGGATCCCAACTGTTTTTCCATGTCCTCCATTGCAGTGAAGCTACAGTATGTGCCGAGGTCAGGGGTCCATGTTTGGAGGAGCCATAGTCAGCTCCCCGCCTAAAAGTTTGCTCAGTCATCTGGCCGTCGACCCCTGCCTTTCCTGGCACGATGCCGGCGTCTCCGGCGTTCACCACGGCTTCCGTGATGATGCGTGTGCTGGTGTGCGCTTGGACTGTCTCTCAGCCGCCTCACCATCTCATGGTCCTTGTTGCCCAACACCCGAGGCAGGAAAAGCGAGGCTTTGTCAGTGCTCCGGGTTTTAAAGCCTCGCCGCGGTCGGCCTTTCCCGTTAATGGAAACGTACCACTGCCGCTTGGCACTGGCTCGCCGCTTGCTGCTGCTGCTGCCCCCTGGTGGCAGCGGCTGCTCAGTAGAGTGGTGTCGGGACGCGTAGGTGTTGTACCCCAACTCGTGGATCCGCTCCACAAACTCACACTCTTTGTTGAACACTTCCTGGGGAGATGAGAAGGAAGGAAACAGTGAGCCACATTTGTCATGCAGCTTGCCGTATGTTTTTGATTCACGGCGAGTGTTTCCACTCTGCTCAGCTCTGCATGGGCTCCCACAGCCCCAAAAGACACTGCTATCAGACACCAGAAAAGCCACAGAAAAATACAGTTTCCACCAGATAAACATGTATATTTACAGCAGGTAAACTTCCCAGCATGAAACCAAATCTTTATGTCTTGTTATATGGGGGCCTTTAACCCTCTGCCTCTGGGCCAGTGTCAGAAAGGAGCTACAAGTGTTGAAGTAAAGGTGACATATTAGATAATAATAATAACAATAATAATAACTTAGATTTATATAGCGCCTTTCAAGAGACCCAAGGATGCTTTAAACAGTGAGATGATGAGATGACATCTGTACCCACCGAGGCATACAGCCGTCCTTTATCATTCATGGCCAGATATCTGCCAGAGAAAAGCCCTTTTATGGCCACAACACCCACATCCACTGCTGTGATTTCCATGATGCCTGCAATACAGAGAAACATATGGCAGTTATATTATGCTGTATGAGATCATGTTTAATATAAGATTTATAATGGTTACAATTATTTTAAAGATCATTTGATTTTGGTTTGTAGATTCATTAATACTCAACCAACACTTCCTGGAAGTTTGAAATAAGATATAAAAGATTAAAAGCAACAACAAAAACAAACAAACTTTAAGCTTATTTAAATTAGGCTAAATGAATTAATTTCCGGTAGTATCTACCGCCTCTTGTCGCTCTACTTACAATGTTTATTGGCTTTTTTAATCAGTGCTTGATTAGTCAATGGCCTATTCAGTGCTGTAGAAAGGCCCTAATGGTCGCTGATTAGATAAATACATCCGTTAGGACAGCGCCTTTGTCCCGCCTGGATGTTAATACTTTGGCTGATACTTCTAATAGAGATTAACCTGCATGTCGGCAGCTTTGCAATGACATGATTTCACACACGCAGACAGAAGTCAATAGCCTGCCACAGATGCGCTTCACTGAGTAACTAACGGTGAAACTGTGAAAGATCCTGATAGATTAATCTTATCAAAATTTACTAATATGTATTGACCCAAACCAATAAAAAACATAATTCACAAAAATACTAAATAATGTCTATTTTAATATATTATATTTATGTATAACCTATTTTTGAGACATGTTTTACTCATTTACTCATTTTATTTCATTTGACAAATCTATATTCAAAATACATTCATTTAACAACCTGGCCTCACGTTTAAATTAAAATCGGTAAAAGGCACTGATCCTTTAGACCTGCACAAAAAAATATGCACCTTGTGTCATATTAACATATCTTAGTTTTCGGGTGTAGGTGCTGTTCCCTGTGCGTAAAACCAAATGAATACTCACTAAATGGGTTGTTTTCCTCCAATGATCCATCTATTTTCCCATTAGGATGAATTTGTAAATGATATTTAGTGGCGCAGTAAAGTTTTCTTCGTCTCGGCGCTCCTCCGAGGTGTTCATACACTCCTCCGCGGCCCCCGGCGTCCCTCCGCTGCCGGGGGTCGCAAGCCTGGCCCGGGGCGCAGCGGGCCCGGGGAGTAACGGGATCCAACAGGCTCAGCAACACCAGCAGAGGTATCATCAGCATTGTGGCATGGCCGGGGAGCGACGATTGTGGCGAAAAAACGGAGAACTCCTGCCCGGCTCTCGGGGTCCCATTAAAAAGTCGGGCCCCCAACGCTGGAGAGCTCCAGCCCAGCGCACATCCGAGCCGAGAGACACCGTTGACAGCACAGCCGCCCCCGAGGTAGGATCCGCTCCTCGCCTCTGCCTCTGCTGCTGCTGCTGGAAATACCTCCTGTGGATCTGACTGAGAGCCTCTGCTCAGACTGAGCGCAGATATAAAAGAAGCTTGTGGCGACAATAGGCTGAACTCCGACCAATTGATACAAAGGAAAGGGGGAGGCAAAAGGTATCAGCCCTGTGTGAAGTGAGAGACTGCGGCGTGGATAAAATTACACAGTGGCTGAGTGCGGAACAGCTCTCTCCTCTGAACTCCTCTTCTGAACTATCCTAAAAGAGCAATTAGACATCCCAAATTATACAGGCGGGCTGAGCCAACGCCAGGCACAGCAACAGGTGAGGAGTAAGATTGTTGCTGGATGTCCTGATAAATTCATAATCTACCTTAACCTAAAAAAAAACGTTACAAACTACTACAGTTTCAATTGAGTTGCTTTAACTGACATTTTAAGGTAAATTATCACTGATTTCTCTTACTTTCTCACTTTGGAGGACTTAATTCGCCCACTTGGACACAATTTATCTTCCAAATTTCTGACTTATTCCCATCATCCCTGATATTTCAAGATATAACAAAAAGTGTAAGGCACTTTGACTTGTGGGTGGTCCACTTCTACCTAATGTATAAATACATCAATTCCCATTTAACAGGTGCTTGCCAAGCATACACAGTAAAACCTTCATGACAGGCTGAGGTCAATATCAAGTTTCTGTCATTTGTAATTTGCCTTGAATCAGAGTTCCTTGATGGCAGCACAGTCCTGCATGTGACTCAGAGATCCACAGAGTTCTTCCAGAGGTGGTGACAAGCCACCACTGCAGGTCAACTTGGGAATCGAACTCAACCTCTTGTCTCAGTTAAAGGTTCCCGGCCTTCTTTGCTCTCAAGCATTTATACGCACCTTCTTCCTCTTGACTTGTAAGCATTGCCCGCTAATGCTATGGGTCGTTTCTGTTGAAGTTAGATGGAAAAATAAAGACAAATGAATGGTCTGTCAGTGATCCCACAGGGTTCTCTCCATGTGCTCCCCACGCCACACAACCTCACTCCTGTGCGTTATTCTTTATCCTTCACCCGAGCAATGGATTGTCCCAGACTTTTCCCATCCTAATGCCCCGGCTCTGGCTAGGCAGCAGCCGGTGGGCGGAAGAGCAGCAGGCTAAATGACTACTGCCTAAATTGCTTCCATCTTGGTCGCATTATGGTTTGCATTCTGGTAATTAGCACCATCATCTACAAATCTCTCTGCCCTTTGGCGCTGCTCCACTGCTGCTATGAAGGCCTCTGCTGAGAATCCCCCAGAGAGTCAACGGTTAATTTGTCTTCCCCTCCCATACATCACCCAGCTAGCTGCCTCTGTCACTTTATTTACCCCGATGATCAGAAAAAGGCAGCTCTTTTAATTACAAATGTGTGCGCATTATGCCTCCAAGACCCCTTGCAAGTCAGACAACACACCAAAACATCAGCCAGGCCGTGTGTATCAGAGGTTGTTCTGGTGGCCATTTCTAAGTGAGACGCTCTTGATGTGGTTAAATGCTGGAAGAGGGTGGAACCTCAGATGTGGTGTGCTGTTTCTCTCAGAAACTATTTTAATTACGCTCCCTCCACGCCGCCCACAAAGCATCCCAGCAATAAGCAGGGCAAACGCTCTCAATTCGTGAGGCACATGCACACACACACATCTTCCTCTTCACATCAAGAAGAGTGTGTGGTGTTGTTTTTAATGTTGAAGGCTAAAAGTTTTGAAATGGTGCTAAAGCCAAATTTTAGGCCTCTTTCAGATGTTGTATCCAGATGCACTGAGCAGGATTGCAGTTCACAGGGTTAGAGTTAGCCCCATTTGTGACTTCAGCACTTCATCTGGTATATTTTTTTTTACCTGTTATTCATCAGCAGGTTGCGTCTTTAAAGGTATTTTGTGATCTTACAGATGTATACTTTTTGCCCAGAAAATGTTTGCCTGGGTGAAAATAACACTTCAATCCAACATTCACACAGGCTGAGCCACTCTGTTCTGCTGAAACATACAGGTTGACAAGGACGGGTGACAAATTAAAGGAAAAACCAACATAAAGTGTTTGTTAGGGTCCTTTCGCACCTACCTCGTTTGGTTTGGACTTTTGGACTTTTCAGTTTGATCCGAACCAAAATTACAGGTGTGAAACCTCCCCTGGACCATAGTCCAGACCAAACAGCTAAACCTTGGTCTGACGAAAAGAGGTGGTCTCGGCCCAGATCAAACTGAACCATGGTTCGGTTAGTTTCTAGGGTGAAAACATTTTTTGGATGGTTCGGACTTTCGGACCAATTACAGGAAGTTAGAGCAAGCTATCATCAGAACTGGAAAAAGGAAAAATGAGCCACAGTAGCACAATGGGAGAGGAGGAGACCAAGTTTTTGATTGAAATACGATCCGATGATGTTATAAAAAGTCAACTAAAAAAAAACTCTAAAAATGCTGACACTTTCCAATTATTTTCGGAGAGGATTAGAGAGAGAGGATATGAGAGGACAGGAGAGCAATGCCATATATAGTATAATAATATAATATAGTGGCAACAAAATGAATCTGTTCATTCATTTTTCCCAATTAATTCAAATGGCGATAGAAGGCTACCCACCGAATTGACAACACACCTATGTCAGACGCAATCTACAGACATCTACAGACCAGTCAATGTCAAGTATAGGGAGGTGCAGCCCACATAGGTGGTGACATACGTATGCATTGCATAATTGCAATGTGAAACCAAAACTAACCAGATCAAATATATACAGTGTAACAAAAACATATTGATTATTCTTCCAGTTAAACCCCCTCTGTCACCGCTCCAAGTAAAGAAAATCCCTCCAGACGACACCAAGTTCCCCAAACGAGCCAAACACACTCCGACAAATAAACCTCCAAGCTAACTGTCAAGAGGGAAACTGACAACAAATAAGGAAAATAAGTACACCAAATCTCCATCTGGAAGCAGGTAAAATAACAGGCAGGAGCCCCGATTTGAACTAATATTGCAGAAAGTCAGCAAGAGTTGAGAGAAAAAAGCTCCATGTGTCACCGACTCTCTGCGCTGCTGAGAACCATGCGCGTCACTTGAAAAAAATAGGCAAAACACCAAATCTCTAGATGATGCGCTGCTGTAGCCATGTGTGACGTGCCTGTTAACATGGGCGGCAAAATGAAAAGCAAGAGGTTCCACGACACACATACACTGCTCACGCAGGCAGTGTGTCCCAGGCGTAACAGAGCCACCAGATCCCCTCACTGTAGGGGTCAAGCATTCAGGCCTATACTGTTCTCTTGGCGTACACCACACATGCACTGTTCTTGCTGACAGTCTGATCATGTCCTGCATTGACATTTTCAGTCACCTGAGGAAGAGTTGCTCTTCTGTTTTTCCTTACATATCGCACTAATGCACAAGCATCACGGTCATCAAATGTGCATGGTTGACCACAATTTCCGACCCTTACTGATGTCTTTCCCATAGATCTAAATGCAGATGTCACTTTAGTCACTGTTCCTATTGAAACACTAGCCAGTTGAGCAGTCTTTGTGACTGAAGCTCCTGCCATCCGTGCCCCAACAATGAACCCTCTTTCAAAGTCACTTAGATCTTTTCCTCTTGCCATCTTGATACAAAATCAGCATCAACTGGGCCTGCTCAGCATTTTTATACATGCCACAGGGCATGATTGGATGTTAATGGCTTAATTGTACCATGCAGTGCACCTGTGTGGAAGCACCTGCATTTGTTATGTTTCTCCACTCATTTATTCAGGTTTTTCCTTTAATTTCACCATCTGTATATAAAATCAGCTGGGCAGTGGCCAACACAGTCTGTGGAAATTTTGGATTTAAGAGTTGGTTTCACCCCGGGCAAATACAATAGTTTTCCTCTAAAGTTTATGTAGGGAACGCTATGTGACTGATAAATGGAGTAATGTAAGGTAGGGTAAGGTGGGTCCAAGATGCCAGACCTGATCTGAAACGGACCTGTGGAAAACCTACCCAAACTATGTTTGGGTAATAAATCAATGATCAGTTTTCAAAAAAAGAGCGACCTGATCCGGCAGGGACCTAAGGATGATTAGATGTGGTTGACCTGAACAGACCCTACAAGAGAACACCAACACTGGCAGCAGCATGTGCCATCAATTAACAAACCCAATATTCTATGAATGAATAAAGTCATAGAAACAAATTCCAAAAATAATTGTTTGTATGCTTCAGTGACTAAGTATTCTTTACCTCTTGCATGAGCAATGATGTATTATGTGGCTGATTTAATCTGGGAATCAAATTCCCCAAAATACTTGTAATTTAACTGCGTAAATCTTTTACATGGGCTGCTGATTTCTTAAAATTTCCTCTGCTGTAATTATGATGTAAAATGTGATCAGAGTTGATACTGACTTTGCTCAGATCCATCCAGATACACTTGGGTAGACATATTGACAAATGGACCCACAACCCGTGGTAGTAAATCGAGACCCTTCCCAAACCTGATTGGACTGAGTATCAGACTCTGGTCAGTGGACCCTTGAAGGCCTCTATTGTATGGAGTGCTGAGGCTAAATTAGGGTTAGGGTTAGGGCATCAAATGCACCTTGAATGATCACTTGTGATTGGTTTTTGCTCCCCTGCTCACATTTGACCATGGGGAAACTTTGACCACAGCTGAACAGAAAATAAACATTTGCACTCATCCATGGAGCAAGAGAGGAGGGTCCTAGCAGCTGTTTCATGCCTCAGCTTGGGTACAGACTTCAGAGCCTCGTCCGTGTTGTTTGGCAGAGGCAAATTGACTGTGTTTGGGAGCTTTGTCCTGCTATCTGCACAATGCAAAGTTGACTAATTGGTCCTTCAATGTGGCCAGGGAGCCATTCGAGTTCACATTACACTGCACACTTGCATTCCTGACCACCTCCCAATGTGGCTGTAGTGATCAGATCCTGATGCATTCTCAATGCATTTTAGATGCATTCACACCTGTTTGTAGAAGAACAACACAATGAGCAATGCCTTCGCTTCAAGAAAAACGCTTTGGCCAATTCTCGATTATTTACCCAACTGAAATATTTCCAGCCGATCCTTTTGCCACCATCCACTTGACAAATGAATCCAAACCCAGCCACGTGAAGTACCCCGACACAAAACCCCAAAGCATACATTTTAACTTTCCCTTTTTCTCTCCTCCAGCCATGAATGAAAGCAAGAATTTCAGGGCTCCTTTTTTAATTGACCTCCCCAAAATTCTCCCCCCACCACCAACCCCAAAAAAACCCTCTTGGCACAAAAGGGTTTCTTTTCTGCAATAATACAAAGGTTATTAGCCAGGTCCTTTTCTTGGCCCCCCCTTTTAGCTGAGGAAAAAGGAGGTACCAGTAATCCAGAGCAAATCAAAATGACCTTTGAACCCTTTCTGCTGTACTTTTTCTCATGGGCAGATTTCTTTGGTGAGGCGGTGATCAGAGGGCTGAACCCGGCCGCTGCCTCTCGTCTCCTGACAAATCGCTGCTGAGCCTCTTTTGTCCCCATGACTTTGATCTCACCTGCTTGTCAGGCGCTTCAGAAAGAAGTCTAGTACAGTTCCAGCACACAGCAAACAAATTGGCAACTATTTTATTCTGCCTCCTTCTTTCTCCCTCTCTTTTATTTCTGCTCAGCCCGGTTCAGTCTTCAATTTCACCATGTTGATTTTGTTAATGGTACTTCCAAAGCTTCCAAATACAACTGAAAGTCACAGTTTATAACAATTCACTCAGACAATATAATTGAAAGAAACATTCCCACTTGTATTAGCTTTTCTTTAATGGCATGTGGTGATAAAGAGGCTCAGCAGCAGACAGTAGTAGGACACAGCAAAGAAAAAAGGGCACAATTGTAAATAGAAAATGTTGTAGAAAGAAAGTATTTGTATCACTTAAATTGTGGGGTTTCAGCTTTACTTGGATGAACAAAAAGGACCATGGCTGTGTGGCCTACCTTGCTGCCATTGCTTTACAGTTGGGAAAAAGGAATTGAAAGACAATCAGAAACTTCAGTAGAGGAGTACACAACACTGACTCTTCAATTTGTCTACAAACCTTTTTGGTAATAGAAGTGCATTGGAACAGTTAGTTACTGTTGTGTCTTGCCATTTTAGCCTGACTGGTAAACATCCATATATAGTAGCTCTTGGGTCAACTCTGTCTCAAAGATTATGTTTTTAATTTACATTAGCACACATACATTTAATAGGAAATGTAAAGCCACCTGGATTTTATGGCTCTACTTAGACAAATCAAAGCACAAAGTTAGGGAAAGATGGTGGTTTAGGCTGAATATTAAGAAGTCAACATTGACTTGAAGCACAATATGAAACCAAAACTACAATCTTTCCCCAACCTTAACCAAGTAGTAACTAACAAAAAGTGGGACACAAGACTTGAACCCCAGTCTACAGTGTCAAAATTATGCACTTGGTATGCCTAACCATCCATACCAACCACGTCCTTATAACTAGGTATAAAAATGTCACACTTGCTGGATTGGAAAAGACATAACGAGAGGTTAACCCAGGCAGCAATTACATTTCCTCCTTGAATCAATTTTTTACTTGGTGGAACTTCTCTTTGGGGGAATATATACTGTATTTTTGAAGTTGTCACCAAGCATCTGTGTTTCTTCAAACACGTTTGAACAAGAAAATGACAATTGCTGAAATTGCACCAATTGCACCAGTGCCCAGGGGCATAAGGAATTCAGACTACTGATCATACTGTTTCTTCTGTTTTCAGGTTAAGATTAAGGTAGTGTGTAGAGAGAAAAACACCTAAAGCTGATTCACATAGGATTAACACTAGGCTTAACACACAACACAATGCATAATTTGTATTTGAAAAATCACAGACCTGGTAAATTTACAACAGGAAATAAAAATACCATGGGGTGGACATTTTTTGGACAAGTTTCAAGTAAAATGTCTTCACAACTGTTGGATGGATTGCCACAAAATTTGGTGCATGTAGGTCCTCCTCAGGATGAATTGTACTAACTTTGGTGATCCCCTGATGTTTTTTCAAATGCCATCATCAGGTCAAAATTCAAAATTTGTCCATTACGTTGGTTTATGCCTGCAACACTAATGGCATTCCTTTCAGCCTCAGTTGTACTTTGGGTTTAGTGTTAGCAAATGTGGTAACATTATAACATGCTAAACACCATGTCACTGTCATTGTCATTACGCGCATGTTAGCATTCTGATGATAGCATTTAACGCAAAGCACCACTTTGCCAAAGTAGAGTCTCACAGAGCTGCTAGCATGGCTGTAGGCTGTTCCGCTGTTGTCCAGTTCCTTACTACATACTAATTGTATACATTATATACTATATACTAATCTTTATAGTATACTGTTTGCAGTTAGTATACAAGAAATCATACTACTTTGTTTTATACTATCAGGAGGAAATGATGCAATATGTGCAAAGGCAATCAAACTACAACATTAGAATGCCACCGCTAGTTAAACAGCAATTTTTTTTAATCCAAGTTTTTTTTCCAGCTGTGATTGCTTTTTTATTTTTCATCATTTCATTACATTGTGGGAGAATAGTGTCCATCAACAGCACACTCAAAAATCAACAGCTTTTTAGTCTGCATACCAACCTTTTTGAGTATACATAATTTTGTCACTTTTCCAGTGTGTACTCAAAAACCTGATTATAATTACTGTGTAGTATGGATTAGGGACACAGCTTTGCATTTCTTGTGAATGTGGTCACACTGTACAGATGTAATTTACACCTGGCTGACCTGATCACAATGCAAGCCCTCATCCTGACTGCAGTGCTCTCTAGTTGCATTAACACTTTCAGTAACATGCATTTTTCCTTATCCAGATAAGAGATCCAGATTGGATTGGATGTTAATACCAGGTGGGATCTTTAATTCACTAACATGTTCTTGTGACATCACGGGGCAGTGCCAAATGGTCCACAGCTTTCAGACTTTAGCATGTTAACTGAACAAAAAACTGAACTGGCAATGGATTATTGCTTTCATCAAATCATGGCCATGTGTCAGTGGTGTTGGAGTTAACACACTGTCTGACATATTTGAACAGTAACATTTGAACAAGCATGTATCTTTATGTCACGTGCACTTGGCACATCAAAGTCAGAGGGATTCCCTTTATTAGGATATAGGGGAAAAAAACAAACAGCGGGGCTTTTCTGTATCTCCCATTTATTCATTGTGCTATAAATTGGTTCTCATGCAGAATAGAGGAAATGTGAGTGAGCAGACAAACGCTGAAAGAGCAGAGAGATGGTCGGAAGGCTGAGGAAGTCTCACCAGCAGTTTTTTTTCTTTCTTTAAAAAGACGCACTATATTCCATCAGAAGATGGATAAAAATAACAACCTCTGTAGTGTTTTTCTCCCTTTCTCTTTCTTACATGCTTTCTCTTTCTCGCTGCTCTCTCTCTCTCATTCTCGCACTGTCACTCTTTGTCTCTCATTCACTCACTCTCCCTCTGTAACCAGATAGGTCTGTCCTATACTCCTACAGCTCTTTGATTGTTAGCTGAAGGTTTCAGATGCCTGCCGAGCGGCTGCACCTTCCAACAGGCAAATGATTGTGGAAGGATGAAACTCTAGAGGCCATCAATGGCTGTGACAGACAAACACACAGGAACGCACACACACAAACTGCCGCATGTAAAAAAAAAAAAAAATACAAAAAACATTCACATACATGAACACACACACATACACACACACTAACAGTGTGAGTGTTGGGGGTGGGAGGTGGGAGAACAGTAAATTAGTTGTGGTGTTAAGCTTTTAAATAGTGGTCTATCCTGTTTATCTGAGGCAGGCTGTTTTTGAAGTGTTTCTTTCTTGATAATATCTAATTATTAGTTTGTCTCAAAACATTAGAAATCAATCAAAACTATAGAAATCACCCATTCTACATATCAAGGAAAGTTTGTTTTTTGTGAAGCAGACGTGTATATTTTTGTCTTCTTTCCATCTTGAGGACCTGACAGCCAGGTTGGGAACAGAAAAATTAACTACTTGGATTTGATTAAACATTTCAAAAGTGATTTATCAGGCAAAAACATTTGGTTCCAAAGTTCAGTTTTGAACTGCTGTTTGGACAAAACATGCAATTTAAAGCTCTAAGAGATTCAGTTGGACGTTTTATTTCTGACATTTTATAGACTAAATGATTAAAGGTTCATTTAATTAAAAAAAACTTGGGATTGATTGATAATGTAAATAATTATACATTGCAGCTTTAATATTTTTGCAAAGTTACATATAAATGATATCATAGCTATCTATAGTCTCGGGTTTTGAGATGTTGTTTGTAATACATTAATTACATTTTGACATTTGCACACTAGGCCACTGCACTCCAAGCTGATGCTGACATATGAACACACACATATAACCTCCTTCCCTTAGTATGTACCAAACAGTGGGAGTTAATGATGGATGGGTGGATGCTCCCTCCAGCTGACGGTGATGAAACAGCTGATATAAGGAGCTCATTTGAAATTGAATGCTGTCTCATTTCCCCATGATACTGGACAATGAGGACAAACCCTGGCTGCTCCACAGGAGGCGCTGCGTGAAAAACCTGCTGAGTATGTGGAAGATGGAAGAGGTGGTTTTACCTGGGTTCTTCATGCTACTATTTGTCTACTTTAAAGGGATATGATGTGGTTAACAGCCAAAATATTTCCCAACTGAGGGCAAAGTGAGAAGATCGATATCAATCTCATGTCTGTATGTTTAGTACAGAAAGACGGTCACTAGAGGAATAATGTGTAATGATGGTCAGTGACTGTTTCCCACTAGGCCAGGTTTACTTGAAACGTTTCTTGCAGACCGCCTTTCTTTCAGAGGGAGGCTGAGATCACTCAGTAAGCTAGTTGGCCAGATGACAGACATCTGTCTTGAAGGTACTTGAGGCGGCAATGTGTTTGCTTTTGTCTTTCAGCCGACATGCAGCAGCTATGTTAATGCCTCTCTAAGGCCTCTCTGCTGTCTCTCTGAGCAGTTTCCCAAAGTCCTTTTTTTCACCTGCATGCAGTAGTATGTAGATGAATATTTAGTATTTTCCCTCGATTTCAACCTCATCAGGTTGAAAAAACAATCTTCAACCCTTTTTCATGGTTGGCCTTATTTCAGCATGGTATTTGCATTCCGTAACTGCCTCTCAATATAGGTTTTTACTGGTGGGGACCCCCGCCTTTCTATAATGATATAAAACACAGCCCTGAGTTTGCAGGAGTTGCCACTGACTCAGCAGGTGTTGAAATAACGTGCACAAAAAGTAACGTCAAGTGGGAATCAGTACTAACATTAGCAAGCTAGGCTAACTAGTATCCACTTTCCAAGTGGATTATGAACTTATATGAACTCCTCCCAAATATTGAATGTTGTAAAGGGACAGAATCCTTAAATTGCTAATGGTCGATAGCTAACACTATGTGCATTTGCAGTCCATACAGTATGTTATTGATCTTGGGAAATGCCCATCCAGATGCTTGAAGCTTAGACTAAGCCTAAATTGTAAAACCCAGTTTTCAAGCAAAAACAACTTACGTCCATTGCAGGAGTTTCAGCTCGTTTCTGCAAATACCTCCGTCCACATTAAAATGCCCAAACTGGTAATTCTCTTCCTACTGGGCATGTGTGGAGGAAAATCAGCAAAGAAGAAACTATACTACTATTACTATTTCTGTTTCTGCAGTGACTTTTTGTTTATTGTGAGCAGATTAAAACAGTTTCAGCAAGTAAGGTGGTAGATAGCTACATTTAACTCTAAACATTCAAAGCAGGCAATAAAGAGAACAACACTCGCATGAAGCTGTCCACCATTGTTGTTGTCATGTTTCTTTTTCTTTCTCTTACAATGAAATACCACACTACTGTCACCATCTGTTTTGTCACCAATATGACAGTGTTTCTACAAAGCTCCGTTTTCCCCGTACACACTATACACTGAGCCAGCGTTTTCACATTTACACACTCTGGAGGATGTTTTGGCTCTAAAACGCTGTTTTAGTCTGGACTGAGGGCAGTCTGAGAGAAAAAGGTGTGTTTATGAATTTAGCCAGCTTAGTGTGGACATGATCATTTCCATAAATTTGTCCAAAATTGTTTATTATCCTCTTTTAAAAGGTTAAAAACAATGCACAATAGATGTGGTTTCATACTTTACTTCATACTTTAGATTTTCTTACACAAAGGGTACAGAGAATTATAATTTAAGTTCCACTTTAAGTGAAATGTGAAAAGAAAATCATGTCATTGCATATTTAACAGGCTGTTTTTCTCTAGCTATGGTGGTTGATGGCTGATGATATTTAATTGCCATTATTAGAGCTCTGTCATATTGACCTGGATGCTGCAGCCTGTAACATTGGAGGACTACTTGCTTTATATATGTGGTTACAACCCTGGAAGGGTGGGTTGATGGGTGAGGGTATGAGGGTAAGGGAAGGGGAGAACAGGTTGAGGAGGAGGTATGTAAGGTAGTTTGAGGCCGGTGATGGTGAGGCTGGGTGGGATTCAAAGGGTCTGGGCGGAGAGGGAGGAACAATGAGTCTGCAGAGAGGAGGGAGGCAGCGTGGGAGAAAACTTGCAGTCTGAATACAGCAAGAGCTGGTTGCACCAAGGGTTGGAGTAACATGGGGTTTTGATAGCTACATGATGATTCTTGAATTTGACCACTGTGTACTCACTTTTTTCTGCAGTAAAATCAGCTGAGGTTTCCTTCCTATAGGTCAGTGTGGCTCTTTGGTTGGGCACTCAACATCAGTTTGGGGATTGCAGGATGATTTGTCTGCATTCTTTTGCATTTTATCTTATTTTCTGCAAAAATATGAAAGTTACCCATGACATGCAGGAGAAACTAATTTTCATTTCAAGTGGTGCATTTGCTTTGCTATGAAATTAAGAAAAGGTCATTTATGCCATCTTCACCCTCCTCAAACACACACACATGCACAGAGCCAATGGTTGGAGAGTTGTTTGTCATTCAGTGAAGTTGTGCTTTCTAAGCTGGGGGCCATTGTTGTGTGTAATGACACTTGACATGAGGTGACATGGTGAAGTAGTCAGGACAGATTGTAGGATACCAAATTAGGGCACAGACAGCAAACCAGAAGAGAAGAGAGATGAAAACAAATATCTCATTCTTTAAGATGTGTTTACAGAAAGCATTGTCATCCAAACTAGAGTGGCTGCTATAAATACACTGAAAATACAAAAAGACACGCCCACTGGAACATAGACATACAATTTCTATGCTCACAGTGTACAGTTCAATCAACCAGTCACGATGTGGGTGCTCACACTGATCATAACCAATTGGTTTTGCCTATTGACAGTTCCCATAAAGTTTCATTCAGACAAAATGGCTACGTCCTTAACAACATTGACTAAAAAGAGAAAGGCAGCTTGACTTTTTGCAATTAACTTATAATATTAAAACAAGCTCTTTACAGTTTGACAGCCATATTAAATCTGAATCAAACTGAACATCAAATGACATCAATGAAATCTGATGGAAATTTGGCCTGATTCTAAATTTAGTCAGGGCCAACCAACTCCGATTTAAAATTGGGTTTATTTCATACAGTGTCTGCCCAGCATAAAATGTAAGGATTTATTGTTAATAATAGAGGTGAGCGAGTACACCATTATCTGTATCTGTATCTGTTCAACCAATGAAATTATCTGTATCCGTATCCGTACTCGGAATGGGCGGGGCCTAACTGGAAGTTAGGTATTTTAAGCCTGAAATGGATATGGGTTGAAGCAGTGAGAGTCGTGAGCTGTTAATCCCTGTGGACAGAGTGGCTGTGACGATGGCAAGATTTGTTGTGTGGTGCAGCAGCAGTGAACTTTGTATAGGCTCTGTGTAGGGGAGGAGCTTTGTGTGTGGCTGGCCTATCATTGAACAATGTGGGCACAGCTACCCAATGAATATTTTCCTTCATCACGAGTTTGGATATTGACACATTTTATTCAGATCATACTCGTGCTTGTAAAAAGTACATTATCTGTACCGCATACTCATTTCATATAGTTCCTTTTACTTCCAAAGCCTGGAATTATGCGCAAGTTTAACTTGTGTTCATATCCAGAGTGCATCTTTTAATGCAACCATCACTTAACCCATTGCTAGAAAAGAATCATGGGGTCGAAGATTCTGGAAAACCCCAGGTTAAGTTTAATGAACATTTTTTAATGTTCAGGGCCAGTGTTTTTATAATGACTTTAATTTCTCCAGGTGGCAAAGGCAGTATGGTTAGGGTAGGTAACTAAGACACTTGGTTGATGTTGTTGTTGTTGTCGGAGGTAAGCAAACCCAGTCCCCCACCTTGACCTAAGACTTACTTTTGCTACTGAAAGGAAACAATCACTTCTGGTGTTTTTGTGCAGAGGAGAGTCTCAAGATCTCTAATCTGGTGATACAACCAAGTTGCTGTTAAATTAATGAGCAACTTGTGGGTCCATGTTACTTTGCTTCACTTGTAACAGATCAGAGTGAACAAAAAGTTTTCACCTTTGGCTCAGACCAAAGAAAGAAAATGCCGGTGTGATCACTGTTGGAATGGCAGATGGCACATAGTTGAAAACCTACAGCTTTTGTTCTGACTGCTTTTCTGAAGGTGAAAGACTTGACAATGTGTGTGTGTTTTGGGTGAATATGGTATGAGATAATCACAGTGATTTGTTGGTAGACAGAAGCCACACTCATGTTAATGAGGTCTACATGTACGGTGCAGCATGGTGGGCTGTTTAATGAAAAGCAGACCAGTGTGTGTGTGTGTGTGTGTGTGTATTCGGTGAGCTGCATACCTCAGTGAGGAGGTGTGACACTATAATGCTTATTATTCCCCAATAAACACAAGGCACTTCCTGTTTCCAGGCTTCATACCTAGAGGAAACTTTGAGGAGGAGCTCATATCATGTCATGGGTTACATTAATGATTTGAAAGGATCATTAGTGTGAGATGATACACTTCCACTCTTTGATACAATACAATTCCTGATGAAAAATCATAAACTTGTATCTTTCTGAAAAAGCTGGGTGTGCTTCCCCAATTATTCCTTTTATTTTGGATTCTAAGCACATAAACAATTAACATTACCATCCAACACCCTTTACCTGATTTGGACCTACAGGAACCTGGTCCTTTTGGTTCCTGGACTGTAGTTCCCTCCCAGAAAGTCCCTTTGCCCAACAATTTCTGATTGTTTTCAAACACACATCCCTACTTTATATGCAATATTACTGTGAATTGTTGAATATGTTTGTGCCCTGTATTGATACATTTGGATGACAATTGGTTTGACCTGTCTGAATATTAATCCAAAGTTTTTAAGCTTACAACTGTTTGTTTAAATGTCCCATGCATTAAGTCTGAAACGCTGCCCCTAGAGCATAGTTTACAGTGCATATAGAGACACTCCAAACCTTTCTTTAAAATCAGATTATGTAAATAACTTCTTTAAAATGAAAAGTTCAGATCATAAGCAAGAAAATACACTTTTCGGTTCACTACACTACAGGTATTTAGCTGCTCCAGCTGCACTTGGTCTGGTATGACCAGTAGCTTATGGTGGCTAATGTTAGCTAATGTTACTGTAGCAAACCTTACACAGATACTGACATTGTAACACACTTTCAGTTATAACATCAGTAACTTTCAGTTCACTGACATTATAACTCTTCAGTACAACTGTTACATTTCACAGATAAATATTGCAATGGATTTTTCACAAAAGTAAACACACCTCACCAGGAAACATGTTTGTTTCCTGCCTGTGGTTTAGCCCCCAGAACACATTTGTGAAGTATTAGCCACAGTCAGAATTGCAGGTCACATGACGCACACTGACCCAAAAACTTTTCCCATACACAATAATAAGTAACAGCTGTAAAATGATAACACAAACACTCTTGAATGACTCTTTCTTATATCAGAATTTGATTATTAAAGTCAAAGAGTCATATGAGTGAATTATTTTTGATGTATGTGCCCTACAAGCATTTGTATTGGAATAAATGTGTCGTCATCTTAGATCACTGTATCCTGTTCCCTTAAAGTCAGTATTTGTGGTCCCATTCTACTCGCTTTGACTGAGGTTGCCTAATGATGATGTCTTTAAAGCAACTGTTTGCATCCATTATTTGTAATTGCCACCAGTGGGAACTGTGGCTGCTGTTCAGCAAAGGTTGCATAGCATCACTTTAAAACTGCATATAATCTGACAAAGGCTTCTTGGTGACTCATTTGTTAATAAAGACCACAATGTATGCAATTTATATCTGAGGCAGTTTGGTGCTGAAAAGATTCAAAGAAGAAATTTGAATAACTTAAACTTAGTATAAACTGTATATATTTACCAAGATGTTTTGAATATGCCTCAAATAATGGATATTTTGACTTTTAAATGCCATAAAAATGTCAGAAGGTTTTCTTGGGACATTTATGTCTGTAATTTTTTAACATACCAGTCAATCACAAATCTTATCACTGAATGAATGATACATTTAACCCAGACTGTTTATTAACAATCACATAATGCCGAAGTGCATAGCAGTCTGTTCTTATGGCTGTATGACATGTTATAGGTGGTCATTGTAGCTCTGTAAGAATATAGAAAAAAAACAGTATGAACTGTATGTTCATAACAAGACAAACTAAAGGGGCAATCTGCTCTAAACCTGGTAAGATGCTTAATAGTGCTGCTAACACTGTAGTAGTTTTTCCTGTGGCCTGGCAGCAACAGGAGGAGGGGGAGTATGTGAGTATCCCTCCCCAGGTAACTCTACCTGTCCCTGAGGAGGGAGCTCTCTTCCTCCCTTGCCCATGCACCACACACTAGCTCCTCCATTAGCTGCAGCAATAGTCCTCCAGCACCGCTCCTGCCATTTGTTGGCCCTTTTGTTGTGATACCTACTTAAAATATCAAAGCGGACAGAGCCTTCAATGAGACATCTGAAAACTGAGAAACACTGGTTTTATGTGTCAATGCAGCACAATCCAACACCCCCGCCCCCGTTTGGCATGTCATTCATACTCTCTCTCTCTCCATCTCTCTCACTCTCTGTTTGGTCCCAGCTCACTCGCTCTGTGCAGGTATCCCCAGTTGCAAAAGGCAGGGAGTAAAGGAGTAAAGCAGGCTTAGGGTGGGACATGAATGGTTGACATGGTTGGGACCAGAACAATAAGTGGAGTCAGGAAATCAAAGGCTCTAAATACAGGGAACCAGGTCAAAGGCATTGCCATGTTACTAGTGTGTCTGTGCGTGTGTTGGGCCAATCATTGCTCTCATAGAGCAGCTATGTGCACCAGATCTTCCTGACTACTTCCTCTCTGTGTGATTAGGCTGACCAGACACAGTCTAAACTGCCCTGTGTGTAACCGTGTATGTGTGTGTGTGATTAGGGGGGAGACTTTTTAAGGCCTGAGGCTATTCACAGTGCCAAGCCAGGCTGACATTAGTTTCAAAGTGCAACGTGTGTGTGTGTGTGTGTGTGTGCCCCGTCACCTCAGCCTCCCCCTTCAGTCTTTTTCTTTCTTTGCCCTGTGTGAAACTCTTCCTCTGATCTCCCAATGGGCCACAAAGAGAAACATTACAACGCCATCACACAACCAAGCACACAAACATACATACTCACCTAAGACTAATATATTTTCAAAAAGTTGTTCACACACTCACTCATGGGATACAAACTGGGGTTTTAATATCCGGTGCCCTGCACTTTCATTCATTTCTTTTACCTTTTGTTTTAATTGATTTCGATGTTGTTTTTTGCTATGTGCCCTTAGTATATCTAACATTTTGAGCAGAAAATTTGTATGTCTTATCTGAAATACATGACACTGTGCAGTGGCTTTTAGTGATGCAAGAAAGCTAACCATAAAGAGGCTGAAACTTTAAATCACTATTATGGGTCAAGTTAAAAAAACTCGACAGCTTTTTTGTTAGATTTTCTTTCAAACTTCACATCCCAATTTGAAACATGTTATGTTAAAACTGTGTAGTCTTCAAGCTCAGGCTGAGATCTTGAAAAGGCTCCTCTTCGGATGGCAGACATAAATTACTCAAGGGATGTTTCTTGGTTAGTACTCTCAGACTTGACAAAGCTCCCTCAGGAGCCAGAGAAGTCATTATGCAACTGTTCACACAGGATGTGCAGTACTTCCTGTGACTACCTGTGACTAGTACATTTGAAATGTAAAATGGGTGAGTGTCCCTTTAAACCAAGCAGCAGCCACCAGCTGAACTTTGATCAACTCGCAAAACTCTGACTTTGTTGAAATTAAATGGGGAAACCTTCCATTTCTTTTTTGAATTAGAAGTTTGAGTCTCTGGTTGGATTTCACTTTTCACTGTGTGATTAAAGAGATGTTTTAGAAAGATGTCACCCTGTCACACTTTAATTGTTGCATAAAACTACATCCAAGCTACAAAATATCCCTCTGGAAACTTGTTGGTGCTGTCACAAACAAACCTTGGTATTGATATATCCTGAAAGCTTGTCGGCTAGCTACCATGCATATATTAAGCTATAAACTAGCATGGCTAGCTTGACCTGGAAAGGTTATCTTCATGGATGTATAAGGGAGAACTGGATACTGGACTCAAAGATGGTGCCCCATTTATTCCTATGAAAGTTGCTCAGAGGCGCATGAAGCCAAAAAAATCTACTTCCTGCAGTAAACAAATTACCCGGACATTGCTCACTCATCCTGATTGTTGGGCCCATTAAGCTGCTCTTCTAGACTTTCCAAATGTTATTGGACTGAATGGATCAAATTCTGATAATAAAATGAGTCATTTTACAGGGGTTGTGACAGTTAAAAAAATGTATTCACTGTTTTACAGCCGCTCCTTTTCCAATAATTGTGTGCGGGAAAAATGTTGGGTTTTTTTGGGCCAGTGTGCATCATGTGACTGACTGTGGTTTGGCCACTATGTCAGATTGACTTCACAGCCCGGCGTTGTTCCTGGGGGCTTGGTGAACTTATGAGAGGCTCTTGATGGACTGCTACAACCTGCAAGGCAAGGATCATGTGACCAACAGAGACAGTTGAAGTCATCAGTAGGCTAGTTTTTAGTAGCCTTGCTAGCTTGTCCACTTGTCCTGTAGAAGAAGTGCATAATGCGCCTGTCAAATTGTAACTGGAACAATGTTGACAGTTATGAGAGAAACTTAACACTTATCAGCCGAAACTTCCAAAATATTTCAAGCAAACTTTTCATCTAGTTTATCTGATTTTAAAATACACATTTAAGGATCCCTTCAGTATAAGATACTTTCTGTATCATAGTACTATTAGCAGAATTTTCCCTCGACTTTATCAACATGTGGGTCTGCTGCCCAGCAAAAGGCTAAATGCAACTGTTTCGTTCATTCTGTTTAGAATGAAAGAAATTCAGAAAGAGGTATAGCAAAATGCTGCTGTAGTAAAAGCACAACAAATGTCATTTTCAAAAGTGAATTCCAACCTAAATGTGTCCATCGTAATATTTTTAAATAAAAACATCAGGAAACCCACAGTCAGTGTGGTCCATAAGATAACGTTGTAATAGCTTGCACACTGGTCAGTCGGTACTTAACATGCTAGCGGATTAGCTCGCTACTCAGTAGTGCTAGCTCGTCTCTACCTGTCAGTCATGTGAGCTTCACCTTACAAGTTGTAGTGGTCCGTCAAGACTCTACTTACCATGGCCAGATTTAATATTACATATCCAGAACCTTGGCTCTTTAGCTCCGCCTCCTGAATAAGATGATTTCTACTTCCAAGAAATGTTTATGAAACCATGAATCTAGTTTTCCCTTGAAATAGCCGGTCTTTCATTTAGTGTTTAACCAATCTTTAGATAAGTGTGTGAATAAACCTTTAATTACCACTGTGGGATTGAACATGAATCTATAGATCTCTATTTGATCTCCAGTTGATCTAAGTTGATGAGGAACCAGCATCAAGGTATTCAGTCCTCTTGTTCACTGCTAATCCCTCTGTGTTATCCTGGCTTTGTTGCTGTGTGTGTGTGCGTGTGTGTGTGTGTGTGTGTGTGTGTGTGTGTGTGCTTGGAACCTGTCTGTCTGCTTGTCTGTGATGTGGTTGCTCCCGCTCTATTAGAATGTGTTTCTGATGTCTGCAACATGACCTTCCTCCTCATCTGTGCACGGGTGGTGCTGTGTGTACAAGAGTGTCTTTTGTGTGTCTGTGTCTATTAGTGTGTGTGTGTGTGTGTGTGTGTGTGTGTGTGTGTGTCATTGGTTTATGTGAATACGCATGTCCTTCTTGACTATTTCCTGTTCCATTTTAGACCACATCTGAGTCCTTTGACTTAGAGTCGGAAAAGTTGCTGCCTCTTTGAAACATATTTGAAAGGAATATTTCCTTTGGATGCCACCAATATAATGTCTGATACAATAACCATGGCTGCTAATAAGTGAGCATTTGTGGTGATATAAAGATCTTTAAATATCGCTCTCAAATAGTTCTTTGCCCATAATGTTTTTTAGTTTTCTTAAACAACACTTTGACTCAAAAAACATTATTAAATCTACAAATAAAATGTCCATATGTCCATATATCCTATATTAATAATATTTTTTTCATAACAATTCTTCCAGAATAATTTCTATATGTCACTCAAATGGCAACATCTACAGTTTCAAAACCAGCATTGGCCTGATATGTCAGCACAAATATGTTTTGTTTACTTTTGAATATAATTCAACCCAGTCTCACAACAGTTCGTGAAATAGTCATAAACTTTAATCTATAGATTCGTGTACATGGATACGAATTTTCCATTTTTTAATGACACTCAGCATGACTTTCAAACTAATGTATTTCAATTGGACAATGCAACGCCACTAACACTATGTTAGTGGCGTTGTAGGGAACTGTAGTTTTTTGGAGTTATAAATATTGAATTGAGAGTTCACTGAGGAGATTTTAAATATCTAATTGTTAAATGGGTGAAAATTTATTTTAACCATATTTTACCCATATTTTACAGCACCCACAGTTGTTGACTATACTCACATGATAACTGAGGCCAAGAGCTCTCTATAACAGTTGGTCCCATGTCTGCAGCCCCTTTTGTTGCTAAATTATAAATCTTCAAACATGCACCAAGGTCAAGGTTTAAAGGTCAGTATTTCAAAGCAGGAGCCATGTAGAATCTTCATACTGACATATGTTACTTCCCAGGTTGCGACCTTTCCCATGATGTAGTTGCTTTAGCTCTACGACAAATGTTTAATTTTTTAATTTTTTGGACACAAGACATCCCAGGCCTAGTTTCAGAGAGCACTTTGAAGGACCAATATATGAAATGTAGCTTTTTGTTTGTTTGTTGACCAAAATGCGTCACCTTCAGAGACAATCTAGGGCATTACTACAGGCTTGGAGGAAGGCCTGAGGTGCTTGGGTTATGGTTTGTTAGGACTGAAAAGATCCATTCATGCATAGGCTACTATTTACACAACCCTGGAGATTTTTTTTTGTATCTTTATGATTCTTCGTTTTGGGATTTTATGTCAGCATGACATTCAATCAGAGTCTGTTTTATCAGCCAATGCAACCATACAAAGAATGTGTCTTGGCATTTGTTCCCAACAAACGCAACACAGAAGAATCAAAATAGACAAAAGTAAGGCAATAATAATAATAATTAAAGTAATATTAAAATAAAATTAAAATTTTAAAAACTATTTACAGAATAGAATAGTAATAGTTTTGAGATGGGATATAAAACTTGAAATGAAATATTGACTGTACAAAGGAAATATGGACTGCCTTATGGACAAAGAAATGAAGTGTATGAAATATATGAAGGTGAAAAAACTAACAATTAAATGTGACTAAATAATTAAATTATATAACAGTGGAGGTTGAATGCAATGCACAATGTAAAGTCCAGTTTGATGAAATATATGAAAATGACAAGTGCAGGGATTAAATGAGGGATGTGAAATGTAAAGTCCAGTTTGATAACCCCATCTTCAATGTGGCATTGATGCACGCACACACACACACACATAAAATAAATAAATAAAACTGGTGGTTGATGATGTTGAGTTATCAAAGACACTTTCATGTTTTTTTGTTGAGAAATGTTAAACATAGCATTAAAAGAAAACCTTAACATGGTGAGGAAAATAGACTACTTCTGGGTGGCGGCTCATCCAGTCTGCCCACCGGACTGACCATTGACCGGCCATTGACTGCAGGCTACTGATAAAATTAAAATAAAGAAGTAAAAACAAGGATAAAATCTCGTGATTAAATGTTGAGCAATGTAACAGTTATAGTTAAAAATGAATAAAAAATGAGAAAAAAAATACAGCTTCTGTAGTGTTACATGTTGCATGGGCATAACTATGCTAAGAAAACTTAGGAAAACTAAAAAATATTTGAAAGAAGAAAATTGTGAATATCGCCCTCATTACGGCAATATCAGTCAGTCGATGCACTGATGCACCTGACTTCTCATCTGGCACCATCGGCTACTCAATTCTTTTTCATTTATCCAGTGAGACACGGATAACATCTCAACATCTGCTTGAGGACTTGGCATAACATTTTGTACATACAATATATTCATGGTGACCAGAGAATTAATCCTATGCTATAATCCTTAACTTCTGGCCTGATGCCACCGGTTATAACTTAATGTTGATGTAGTGATGGGATATATGATCGGGAGTCTGCAAAGGGTGTTTTATTTTGAAAATTGACCGGATGCTCCATGCTATTCCTGTGTCTGACTTCGATCAGCTCCGGTGGCTGCTTCGCAGCCAGAACACAACGCAGACGTGCCTGGTAGAATCAAGCCATAAGCACTACCTGCTAAACATCAGCATGTTAGCATGTCATTGTCAGCATATGTTAGCATGCAGACATTAGCATTTAGCTCAAATCACCACTGTGCCAAAATGCAGCTTCACAGAGCTGATAGCATGGCTGTAGACTCTTCTTCTTGTTATAAAATATCTTTCTCCCTTAATATAAAGAAATGGTATTCTGGGAAAATTATTTTTTTATTGTTATTTTTTACTAAGTGGGTCCTATTACCAGGTTTTTGACAGACATATAGGGGCGTATTAAAACACATCCAATCATCTCACTGCTTGTGCTACTGACCTCTTAAACTCAACCTTCTGGTGTTTCAGCATCTCATCTTAACACTGCAACTGGTGAGTGAAATATTATTATATCTAAACCAAATCATTTCACCCAGGTGAGTATCAACATCTCTGTGTAAAAAAGCAGAAATTAATAGGAAATGAGAGGCTGTGTGTAGTGATAGGTTTGGCTAAGGTCTTATCCGGGAGGTCTGCTCCCGCCACCAAGTGCACAGTGGGACGGTTCAGACTGCAGTCAGGGTGGTTTTGAAGGGTTTCAATTAGTGAAGCAGCAGGGAAGGCCTGTAACTTACATGACACTGCATCACCATCAAACACTTCTGATCTCGTGCTGCTCACATTGATGTTGCTTCCTTCCTCTAGTTTTTTCCATCTGTTAGTTTCTTAACACAATGTAGTTAGTGACAGGGCATCACATGGTACTTTATTTTCATGTGACGGATGGTATTTGTTGTAAAAGGATTAAACGTGTCCAGACTGTGGAAACAGGCCACAGCAGTGTCTATACCCACTGCAAGACTCAAGTCTCGATGATGCTAACATTCAGGACTGATTTTTTCCACTAACCCTAACCCTAATTTGCAATGTCTAATTCTGTCTGAACTTCAGTCCATATCAGTGCTAACTCTACTGTTGGCCTGAAGAAATGTACATCCACAACACATGCTGTCACCAGACAATCCTTTTCCATGCTAACAATGAGATTAACCTGGAGGGGCATAACACTTGGCAACCCTTTACGACCAGTTGTTGTGTTCATGACTGAGGTGAACATACTGCTACTGGAATCAAAGCTTGGATCTCTTCTGTATCAAACAGATTTCAATGAAATTTGGTGGAAGTTCTGCCACTTAGGCCCTACAAATGTTGCCCAATTTTCACCCAATTGAGTGTACAACACATTGGATAAACCAGAGAATGTCCTTCATTTTACTTCCCTACTGTTCTGGGTTCCTAAAGTCTTGTAGGGATAACCTTTGAAAAATTGTCCCAATTCTTGAAAACACTGGCCAACTACAACCAAATTTAGAAATCACATGAATGTGGCAATTCAGAGTCCCCCTGAAAAATTTCAACATGATCAATTCAATCCTTGCTTTGCCAATAGATTGGTAAATAGGCTACTTCCAGCAAGTTCACAAAACTAAATAACTGTGGCAGAAAACGACTGAAATGTATATGTAAAATTGCTGAATCGGGGCCGTGCAACCTTTGACATGAGAGAAGGTTCAGAATGTCCAGTTATACAGATTTTGAGAGAGAAACACCCTATTGGACAACATTGTTTGTTAGTCCCTTCCAAAACAACAAAAAAATGAATGACCATTACAAAAATATTCGTATTAGCATTGTCTGATTTGCTAAGGCTATGGTTAAGGTTTGGTTAGGTTTGGGCACAAATCGACTTGGTTAGGGGGAAAGGCAGAAAGTCAGAAAACTCACCGGGCTTTGATGCTTTTCTGATGCTGAGAATGTTTGTTTTGTTCTCTGTGCTTTTTGGTTCAGCTGTCTGGAGGAAACTGGTCACCTCCATGCTCCAGCTGCTGCTTCAAAACACATCTAATATCATGTAATCAGGGGTTAAAGGGGGCCGGAATGGCATTCCAGCACCTGCGATTAATAAGTAAATAGATCTGATCGGCAGTTTCATACATAATAATGTCAATATCCTTTTTCCGTTCTCATCACTTCCCTTCAGTGGGTTTATGCAGGCAAATGTCAATAAACTTGCAGTCGTGGTACTTCAGCATCTAGCTAGCTACAGGAGGGGAGCCTAAACAGAGTTGCTTTTTTCTGGTAAGTAATTTCAAATGCAACGTTTCAAACAGAGCTCAACAATATCAATATCACCAAACACACGAGTTGTTTTATGTGCAATGCACCTTGGCTATCTGTCTTGCTAGCTACTGGTACGGTAGCTGACACCCCTTGCTAAGGGGATTCCTGACTGACATCGCAAGTAGTGCTTGGTCTGTCTTCACTGTCTGCTGCTTTAAAGTTTGCATAAGTAATGTTATTCATTTTCTGTTAATTCAAATGCAGCACAGCCCAGAGCCACAGCAAGAAATGGGTACTTAAAAGAAGGTCAGCTGATCACACAGCCTGTCCTAAAAGAAAGCAAGTCCACCAGAGCTCAGAGAAGTCATTTTTCCCCGCTGCACCGCTACACCGAAACTTAGGGTTCCCCCACCTGCCAAATCCCACTTTAACCCCTGCATGTAATTAAATTATATAATATTTTATTTCAATATCCTGAAACCACTAACAATAGGGTGCTTATTGGTGAAACATCATCTAAATTTCGTGTTATGTGACACATAAATTCTGACTGCTCTCACCTGTTTACTATGATAAAGTATTAAAATCTTTTAATTTTAGGACCTTTGAAATATTATGATTTTAATTAAGATCTCCACTGATTAAAATCCAAAATCTCAATTTTTTTGCCGCCCGCATTCTGACCATAATACTGTTGTACATCCTCCATTAAGGACAAATCTGACTTTTCAGAGCCACCTTTTAAGCCTACAGCAAAATACCTCTGCTGAAGCTTTACCTCACCTCACATGCTCCACCAGTTGTTTTCTATGCTTAGATACTGTATGTGTGTGTGTGTGTGTGTGTGTGTGTGTGTGTGTGTGTGTGTGTGTGTGTGTGTGTGTGTGTGTTTTAGTGGGTGTGGTAGCTTGTTTGAAGTTCTTGCTTGTTGTGTCTGTGTGTGGTGAGACAGACTGACGGACAGACAGACAGGGATGGACGGATAGACTGCAACAGGCCAAACAACAGGTGTGTCTTTTGAACGTAACCCGCCGCCATACGAATGCCCTCCTTACCGTTAGCCCTGCTGATTCTTGTTTTCATCAGCAGAAGAAAAGACTTCTCCTCCTCCTTGTCGCTGACTGTCTTTCATCTGTGGGAGAGACAGACAACCCCTCTCTCTGTGCCTTTATGTCTCTCTACTGTCTCTCTCCATTGATGCTCTCGTTTCTTTACTTAGTTATGACTAGGTCTGTACTGTGCATTGGTTTGCCTTAGACTGCCCTGTTACTAAACATCAGGTATCAGCCAATCACAGCCCTCCATCTTCAGAATGATATGATGTTTCACCTGCCCACAAGGGGTCAATATTTTTATGTTGTGTGTTACAGCCGATGTCACACTTTAAAGGACAAGGTGTTAATTTACACTATCAGATTAGATTCTATGTCATTTTATGGATGCAAGTTGTGAAGTTGTGAGGTGGACAAAATATCAGAAACACCTTTTTATATAATATAGTCCATTACAACACTACCACAACAAAGTACATTCCATACCAAGTAAACACACATACAACTGAACAAAAAGTTAATATTAATACTGTAAGTAACTGGTATTCATTTTAGTTTAATTTGCATTCTATTACATTTGTATTTTTCACATTCCACTCTCTCTTTACTAACTGTAAGTATTAAAAATTAAAGTGGACAGTACAGCAGAAAAAACAACATAATTCTTTTTAGTGGCTTTTCTTTCTTCATTATATCCCTGTGTAACACAGAAATTCTGATCACACAATGCATTAACTAGTTTTTTGAAGTCATTATTATGTTTTTTTAGCTTTGTGATCATGTGAGTCAACTGTTAGGTCAGTGTTAAAACAATGTTGAAAGATACTTCCACAGAAACGGTAGAGGGAGGGAGACAGGGAGATAGATGTAGGGGAAATGACAGGTTCCCCCAACCCACATTTGGCCGAGAAGCTAACTCGACTGGGCTGATCACCACAGCACAGCCCTCTGTGTGTGTGTGTGTGTGTGTGTGTGTGTGTTTCGTTGCAAGGCCCATATTGTATAGCAGCTCACCAGGAAAGCTCCTGGCACTCCAGATGGCCAGTTGCTTTTGAGTCTGCTAGTATGTTTGTATGGGGTCACTCTCTTGACCAATGCTCTGCACAGGTTTCAGCTGCTGACTGACAGCACTGTCAGTATTTAGAATAACTATATAGTTTTTTCTAACAAAAAATCCTAAAGTCATTTTATTAAGCTTTAATGGGTAATAATATTAAAAAGAGGCTGTTTCTCATTTTGCAGAGGAACCCTTGGTCATACTATACAGATCTACAATTATAGCATTGTGCAAGCATTTATTTGAAGGTAAATACAACTGTATGTAGTGTTTCCAAATTCCAATTTAGAAATTAGATTTTAAGTTGATAAATAAACCTCAACACACAGACATTGCACCACAGGTAAAAACGACTGCTGAATTGTAAAATATGTGTAGTTTCCATAACTGCACCAAAAACAACAAATCATAAACTGATTTTATGTTTCAATATGACATAAAGTATAACAAAACACAAAATAAGCTTCAAAATTAAATCATTTGTATAACTTTTGGGACTCCTTCTCTGTATACTGATGGTTTTTGTTGGGTAAACCAAGGTTTACAAATTCCTCTGATATGATCCATTGTTGATGATGTATCTGACATACAGTGAAAATATTTTTCTGTTCACAAAATGTTCTTATATGCAAAGTCACACAAAAAAAGTGTCAATTCCAGTAAGTTAATGAGATAAATGTCAACATTTAATGTAAGTGTAGTGTATTATATATCTGTTTGTGTGTGCTGACTCATTTCACAGGAAAGAAAACTAAAACAGTATGTAAATATCTGAAAATATTAGTGATTTTTTTAACATAATTGGTTGTTAGCAAATGATGATCAGTAACTGGAGGACATAGTTTGCGCTCCCTTTATCCACCACTGCCTCTCTGCCTCCTTGCTGACTGGGAGAACTGGGCTGGAACTGTAGGAGCAAAGCTACTGTGCCACCTAGCTTCAGAAAATGCTGCTGTTTTTCAGGCCACACAGACTTTACAGTTCAACCAGCGTGTTTCCACTGTAGCTGTTCACTGGAGAGAATAAAGAGTTGTGCTATTTCTGCCTGCTGTGTGCTTTTGAACGTTTCCATGTTTTATTGTCTTTCTCTGGGTGGGATTCCTCCTGTCTGACAGCACACAGAGCACAATAAATAATTGGAGTGGACAACAATTTAGGTCAACAAGAATTAGTCTGGGAATGGGTTTGAACCTATTTAGGACCACTGTTACAAAGTTAGGGTTAGGTTTGATTTCTAACTAATGATATATGATTTATGACTACTCGTGAGCAAAATCATTTCTCCAGTTACTTTCTGAAAGTACATGTGAACACGTTATTTTATTTTGTTGTTTATTAAGGAAGCAATATTTTGCAACATTCTGTAAGTGAGTTCACACATTCACATCACTGTCAGTGAAGGGACAAGGTTCTTGTGCAATGAATTTTTTCTACTTTAACCTTTCCACGACTACCACCACTTAAATTTAAACAAATGGAATATTTTTTTATATTTACGTCCCCCTCCACTCAAAAACGTGTTTTGCTTTTTCTTACTTTATTTGGATGTTTCTTACTGTATTTGGATACTTTATGTGTTTTCTTCTCTGTGCAGAGTGATGTATGTGCAGGGTTTGTTTTCATATTTAATTTAATTTCTCTGTGCTCACCTTAAATCTGAGTTTAATACAGAAGCCGTAGATTTATTTTAAGAATCTGTAACTGGTTGATTGAACTCAAAAACCATATGAGACACAAATTAATTTAACATGTTTTAAAACTGTCTGGTAGGGATGTTCAACAATGGAACAATTGCCTGTGTATGAAAGAAGTCACTCACAGTGATGAACCCACAGAGAATTATCACCAGGTCTGCAGTTCCATAGAGCTGCTTCAGAGTGTTTCAGCGTCTTTCAGCTCATTGTTTTGGTTTTACTGTTTTTACTGCACACTACCTACCCAGCACCAAACAGCAGACAGACACAATTACCAACTAGCTGGTGAACATAGTGGAGCATTTAGTAGCTGAAGAGTCAGATATTTCCCTCAGGAGTAGGTGGAGACCAAAACAGAGCTAAAAGGGAGATTGAATATTGAACTTAAAGGCCCTGTACACTCATGGTACATCCACACAGGTGATTTCACTTATTTTGGTTGATTAGACTTTTCAAGACTGTCCTCCCAAGAAAAACGACACAATAGCTCGTAATGTCAGTCGCCAAAAAATGACATATACGTTACATTTGAGTGACAGATGTTCAGATGACGTATATAAAAGTTGGGAATCTTCCTTAGTCAGGAGGAGATCGCTGTTCATTTCCCTTTTCCAACTGTGAGTCAGGACAGTCTTTTAAAAACTGCGACTACAATTGTCTCCTAACCTTAACCCCATGGGTATTATTATAACCAACAAGGATTGCCTAGTTTTGTTGAACCTGTGAGGGCAGGATAATACTTCATCAGTCTTACTGGTACAGTACCTGACCTCTCGTAATTATCTGCATTGTTCCAGCCACCTTTATCTATGCAGAGATGTAATTATCCAGAATAACTGAAAACACCTGTGCAAGGCCTTCAAATCTCCTGAATGTGTAAATTAGCAACTGTTTGTTCACCATATCAACTTAAAAGGTGATAATATATCAGTGTTGTGTTTACAGCTGGTTCTGCTGCACCCAAGGTAGCAAAAAATATTAGTTAATTCAGGTTTAAGCAGGTTACTGCAGGTTACTTGTCGTTGTGCTTGCAGTCTGTCAAAGTTAGTGCTAGCATCCCAGAGTTGTGAAACATCTGCTCACATAACTAGCGTCTGTCAAATACTGATGCTGCCTCACCCAGCTGTTAACTGACATGTCTGTTGTATTTTTTTACATGATGCCATTGCAAATTTGCATTTTTACCTCCAAAGTTGACTTCGCGAGAGTGCTTGAGTCTTGAATTGAACATAAATGCTAAGAGACATAGCAGATAGACACTGTCCAACGATGGAAAAAGTTTGGAGGAAAATAACTCTGGTGATGAATCTGGTTTAGGCCGGGTTGTTTTTTTACTCACCCATCAGACACGAGAGATTTTCTAGTTTTATTTGATGATCAATAATGTGCAAACAGTATGAATGACCTGACTTTTAAAATATGATGTAATGCCTTGAATGCATTGTGTTGCAGCTAAGATTAATATTAGGGTTAGACTTATGTTAGTCTTCAGGCAAGAAATGTAGTGAATGAATGTCCTCAAAAGTCTCGGGTTAATGCCAAACCAGGATGATAATGTGTGTATGTAAGTGTGTGTAGGTTTAAACTGTCATGGTAGCCTTTATTTTTGATCTCAGTATCCTTTCAAAAACTAGTTCTTTGACATGTGTGTGAACATATTGTAGACATGCTCTTTCAGTAGGTGACACTGTATGAAGGTTCAAAGATGTTCCACCTGCAGCAAAGTTCAAAGCTCTTCCACCTGCCGTTGATCCGACTGTAAGGAAATTGGAAGGCCGGGCCTGATGCCAAACCACAGGCGGGCGTGGAGTGCTGCAGCAGATGGATGTGTTTGGGGCTGAAGGGACTTTGATGATGAAGCTCCTATACTGTGGACCCACACACACATACACACACACACCTCAGCTGTTTTCTTGGTGAAGTAATCTGGATACTATAAATATGTCAGTACTGGCAACAAGTGTTACATTCATAGTATGTAAAGATGAACTGAAATAAAGTAGGAGGAAACACTGATGTGAGATAAGTTTGTCTCTGTCCATGATGTCATGAGAAGAGTAAGGTCAAGTTGATCACTGCGACAGTGACTACGTTTACATGCACAAAATATTCAGTTTTTTGGCCTTATTCCGAAAAGGCTAATATTCCTACTAATCTGTTTACATGGCCAATGAAAATGAATATTCCACTAATATTCCTGTTTACATGAATCCGTACATACTCCAATTAAAATAGGAAGTTTTCCACCGGTGGCAGACTTGTTCTACCGTGTAAACACAACCTTGTTTTTTCATCTGTTCAACCACCTTCTTGAAAAGGTTGGTGTTGCGATATCTATACATATCAAAAAACCTGTTGATATCGAAGTCTTTCAAAATATTTAAAAGTATTTAAAAGTAAGTATTTCTCCTTCCGACCAGAACTGTTGGCTGTATCTCTACCACAGACTTGAAAACTGTTGGCTAGTTTGTTTGTTTACAACGCACAGAGCTGGCTGTAAATGGGCAAGAGGCAGTGTGTCGCAAACTGTGGTAAAAACCCCAACTGAGACTAGGGATGGGTATCGAGAACTGGTACTAAATTGGTACCAGTTCCTGACTGGTCAGTACCAAAATACTGATAAGCTCCTGGACAAACGGTGATGCTATCGGTATTTATGTAATGTTAAATCATTCTGACATGGCTGGCGTAGGTGGCAGTAATGCACCTTAACGCTGGTTGCCACCTGCCATATAATAGAAGGAAGAAGAAGATAGTGCTGTGCAGCCAGCAGCAGGCCAAGGAGACAGCCACCAACCAGAGTCTGAGACGGAGGCAGGAGCAGGACAGTTGCCTGGAGGAAGAGAGGCCCTACCCGAGCTTGTCAGGCTCCGATATAATGTTATCTTCTGCTGTCTGCTTAGAAGTGGTGAATTTACAGCTCACAGTAACTTAATACGATATAGTCTCTGGCTTTTGTTTGATACCTAGCGTCAGCAAAAAATGTTGCAGATGCTAGATATCACCTGCTAATGACGTAGTGTAGTTAGCACGCACTGACCAATCCATTGGTTGAAGAGTAGGTAGAATTTAAGTCGACCAAGATTTTCTTTGGTTGACTACAGCCCTAATAATTATAAAAATAAGTCTGTAGTTATTCACTCAGGGCACAGCACTGGTTTAAAGCACTCCTAATAACCGTTGAATCTTTTCACATCTTTTCATGTCATGTCTTTATTTTTTTACCAAATTATGGAGAGTGGTATTAAGAGTATCGATCAATAAGCAGTATCGGTATTGATATGGGTATTGATGAAATCCTAACGATACCCATGCCTAATTGAGATACATATTCCAAATGTGCTGTATACATGTCCAAAGAATGCTCCTAAAATCTGAATAATATCAGCATATCCCATCTTAATTGGAAAATGATGCATTCAGAATAAGGCCTAATTCGGAATATATATGTATTCAGAATAATAGTGGAATATTAGTGTGCATATAATAGTGAGTGAATGGTAACCAGCACATTCCCAAATGGCTTCTCAACAATGACAAGAGAGAATTGTAACGAGATCAAGAGGAGGGACTGTGTTGCTCCCAGCTGTAACAATGAACATTACAAGACAAAGGCAGCTAGTCTAAAAATACACTAACACTGCTTACCTGTTCACAGGGAAGTAGCCTTCAGATGCTAGTTAGCTAGTAGCCTTCAGAGACCTACAGCCTCTGAGTTCAGGGGGTCTAACCACTTTAGGTGTTGTGTAAGATAGAAGGAAAGCTTAATGATCAAGCCATAAAATTCCAGTCCTTTCCTGTTTTGCAGTTTGTTAGTATAAAGACTTGCATTGCACATCCACACAGCCATGTTGTGAATTCATTTGAATATTATTAAAAGCTCAGTTCACCCAAATGACAAAAAAGGGTCAAACCAAGAGACATCTCAAAGTGAGAATATGTGCCAAAACAGTGGTTCAGGGAAATATGGAGGAGGCAAAATACCATTGAATTAACAGTGAAATATTGTCAGGCAGAAATATTGAACCTGCATTGATGCCTGACATTGAAACAAAGTTGAAAGTGCTTGTTATGTTTAATGTTAAATAATGATTTTCAATCATGGCTGACAGTACTTGACTAGTACTTGAATCTTAGTTGATTTTGATGAAGTGAGTTTTGATCCCTTTTCATGACATTTCTTTATTGGCACAACATTGTGCCTTGACATCATTGTCACCATGTAAATGAAGTTCAACTTTTGCTTTCATTAATCCTGCAATAACAGATTTTGTGGCATTTGTGTGTCTGTCCACCTGGTGAATGTAAGTCCAATATTCACTCTCTTTTAGCTCTGTTTCTGATCTCTACCAACTCCTGAGGAAATGTTCACCAGCTAGTTGCTAATTGTGTCTGCCATTTGGTGCTGAGCAGGTAGTGTACAGTGCGTTTTTAGAGCTTTTTCTCTGAAAGCAGCTGCCTGCTGCAGCTGAAAACAACACTACAAGAGTGCTGAGAGTGAACTAAAAACAGGATAGTTGTGGGCTGGACAGCTAAACAAAGAGCTGCAACTTGCGTTCAGACCAAGATTAGCCCTATGTGAAAAACATAGCCCTCTCATTTATTTGAATGGGGCCATTGCATCAATGCAGTGGTGGCGCCAACACACTGGGCTTCAGCAAAACAACGTCGGGTCATCCAGCAAAAAAGTTAAACCTTCAAATTTCAGAACACTTTCAAGGGATGCAAAATTCTGTTGTGTGATGTTTTGTTGTGTGAAAAGCCTTTAAACGCATTAATCTGTAATTCCAACTGGACTTCCTGGAATGTATTTTATTGTCTCACTGGTACCTTAAACAACACGCCCCCACCTACACAGCCCTGTTTTAATGTAGAGCTGTTTTCGGTCTGAATCCCTGCTAAAGCTCTGTACAGCTGAGAGAAGCAACAGAGTCGGGTGTGATTTGATACATTTTTATTATAAAAATATTGATTAGCGCTGCTTAAAAAAGAAAAAAACTAGCTTACACATACACACTTCCAAACAGTAAATGACTATCAGGTATAATTGATGAATAAAATTGTTCAATGTGACTATTTGTATAAAACTATAAATATTATATTTACTGATCAAATTCATAAAGTGAAATATAATAGCATATACAACATCGCAACAATTATTTTCCTACAGAACATACGATATTTATGTGATCACCTCATGTGATTTCACACTCATAGAAATGATTTCTCATTTGTAGTTGTTCCTTTTCTTCCTCTTTCCTCTTTACCTCACCTTCCTCCGCTAATCGGTACCTCTGGTATCTCTAATATTATTTAAAATATTCAAATGAAATTTGTCCACCAACATTGGGATCACATGTATTTATCACATGTGTGTGTGTGTGTGTGTGTGTGTGTGTGTGGCCCAGCCCAGTCATCCTGGAGCATTGAGTCAGTGTCTCTCTTGTTCTCCCCTAATTGATCAGCAGATGGCATTGACAAATGATGAATAGGTTGGACATGGTACACTCCCCTCCCACTCTAAACACACACACATGCACGCACGCACACACACACACAGTGGCGCCCCACTCGGTGTCATCACTCTTGTCCTACAAGACTCCTAACACCCCAGTGGCATGGGAGAGTGAGCGCATCAAACCACAGAAGAACAGCCCTGCTCGCTCCACTGAGACAGAGAGACTACACAAAGACATGAGAGAGAGAGAGCAAGGAAGAGAAGATTCCTTACATAGCTTCCCATTTGTATGCACGGCTGCCGTCAGAGAAATGAAGGTATCCCCAGATATCCCATCCCTCCCTGTCCTTTCATGTGGCATTCAAAGGCAGCTCTTTCCTCTTTGGGCCTATTGAGATGCCACCACCTGTAACTGGATGCAAGGTTTTCTCTCTTTTGTCCTCTCTCTCTCTCTCACTCACACACACACACACACACACACACACACACTCTAAGACTGTGGGATAACGTGAGTAAATGAAAGAGGGAGTCAATGAGTGAAAAGGTTCACATCTCCCTCTGACACAATACACTATGCAAGAAAACTGAAGAGATTAATTCATTTAGAAGATAAAATCAAACTTCAGTGATTTTCTGACTCACTACAGCAGCACTATAGGAGTGAATTTGGGTTTAATTGGACATCTTTATTAAATACAACATCATCATAATTAAATAAAATAACAACAAAGGATGTGTACATTTGTAGTTTTGGTCATTGTTCCTATTAGTTTTAGTAACAACAGTTCACCAAAGTAATTACAGAGATTTTGGCACGGAAGTGTTCTGGTTTCCGTTTGTAGTCCATTCTTAGTCCAAGTAGTAATGACCAATCACATTTGAGCGGGCTTTGGTTGCATGCAGGTAAACAGTCCATGTGGAGAGCAAAATAGGTGGAACGCATTGGCTATCCCATTGGCTATCATCTGATGACGATTTAGCTTTTTATAAGCTTTTTTAAAAATGTATCTGCATTCATATGCATATATCTGTTTATAGAGATTCGCCGAAATGTCGTCTGAAACACCTCAAGTTGCTAATCAGACTGTAAGCAATGATATCCGTTATCTGGATATCCATTTGCTGCACCGGAACCCCCGAAATATTGGCCATTGCCCCCAGAGGCTAAATCATCATCAGACAGATAGCCAATCGGTTCTGAGATTGAACAGGTTGTAAACAAGCCAACTGTTTAGCCAGATTATCTAAACCACTTTATTTTGAGATACAAACTGAAAGTGAGTGAGAGAACTGTGAGAAACTGTGAGCGCAATACAGTAATTCTGTTAGGTCTGCTGACTGTGATGCATGTTTACAACCAACAATGTGTGTCATAATTTTACAGTTTGCCTTCTCTTTGTTTCTCGCTTTGTTTTCTTTCTTTCTAAATTTGTCTAACCTGGTGATTTGTTTGAAACCTGGATTGTACTGCTCGTGCTTCTTGCCATGTCTGACTTTATTACAGTGATGTGATCACAAAAGATGCTGGTGATGCCGTTGCAACTGTTTTATCATGTTCACATCCAATCATCTGTACTGAATGGATTGGGATGAATATGAGTACAGTTACACTGTACACATTTACACACATTTACACTAACATGTACAACTACAACACAGTTCTGATGTTTACTACAATATTAAAATGCGTTTTGGGTGATCAGATTGCAATTGAATAGTGCTTGACCACAAGAAAGTACAGGTGTAAATGCATCCAAGATGCATTGAGGACAGATTGTGATTCGATTGGCCAAACCACCTCTGAAGGTGGTCAGGGACGGATTGTGACCACATTGAACACAAGTGTAAATGCAATTGCATTGTCAATCCACATACAACAAACCAGACCAGTGAGGTAGCAGCCATTAGCCAGTGAGCGAGCTAAGCTACTAGCAAGAAAGCAGCAAAAAAGCTATGGATGTTCAAGACACTCGTGGATGGAGTGAAGACGAGACCAAGTGTCTGCTTTCAATTTGGTCCCGACAAAAGTATACAAGCAAAACTTGGCAATTCATATCGCAACCAAGCCATTTGTGAAGCATTGGTTAAGCAAATGGTGGAGAATGGCTCCAACTGGTTGCAATGTCAACAAAAAATTAAACACATGAAACTGGCATACAGAAAAGCCAAGGACAACAATAAGAAAAGTGGCAGGGGCAGGCTAGTTTAATGAACTGGATGCAGTGTGGGGTGGTCGACCCGTGTTTTGCCATGGTGAAGGGGATGTGACGTTCAGTTGTTTCAGCTGGACAGAGCATTCGGAAAATCAATCAGATCTCAATGTGGACACTGGAGACACATATTAAAGCTATGATAACTAATAATAACTATTCCCCATTAAAATGTCTAAAAATGACTAGACCTATGTTATATATTTTGCTGAGTTGTGTACTTACATTATCCCAAATGTTTCCAACAATTTTCAAACCTAGAGAAATACGTACTTTTAATCAGGTAACGGTCCATTTCATTTGGTTGCCTGTCAATGGCGTCATACCCCCTCTACCAAAGAGTATACACACACAAGATGATAATCATCTTGTAAGCATGCATCTGCATTGTGGTTGTCCACCACAATGGCATCTACCAAAGAGTATATGCTTACAAGATAATATGCTGTATGGTTGTCTGCTAGAAAAAAAGTCATAAATTTACTTTTATTCCATTTTAAGCCACATTTTGAAGATAAACCTTTTAGATCTTGGTTGTTTTTAACTATATCTTTTAACTGGATGAAGGATTTTAGTCATCAGATGTCTGGAACTTCAGAGAAAAAAGCTGAACAAACATTATCGCCTGCTAGGCTCACACAGAGCCCCTCTCAGATGTCCTGTGTCTGCCACACAGCCTTGAAAAAACACTGATTTTTAACGTGAAACTGTTTGTTTGTCTGTGTTTTTTTTTACTGGTTTTAATCCAGTGTACATTTGCTTCGGAGAGGAGGAGATCTCTGTGGATAATTCGGCTCCTGGTAAAAACCTCCTGAACGATGAACACTGAAGGAATCCTAACTGGGAGAAGCTGACTGTTTAACAATGAAGACAACAACTCTCATGATCCCATGCTACTTCACAACATCTACTTCAAACTCTGTCTTTTGTTATTGTTTTGATTGAGAGACACCTAGCAGCAGAAATTACATATTGTGTCACATATTGTGTCAAATTTATACAAATTATGTCAAATTAGACAATTCTGTGCCTCACGATTTACATCAAGCCAACGTCAGTGCCAGCGCATGAAGGTTTGTGCTTTTTTATGTAGAGAGGCAGAAAAGGATGTGGAGGTCGGGGTGTTGGATGGGCACGTCCAGATTTCATACAGGGGACCATGAGTTTGCTTCCTGTCACAGGTTTTAAATGTAACCGCAAACTTCCCCTAACCTGTGTTTCAGTCGCCTAACCTTAACCATACCTTAACTACAGTTTATTTGCCTAACCCTAATCATACAGTAGTTCCCATGCTACATGCAGACTAAAACAAACTTTTACAAACACTGGCATTAAATGTTAAAAATGTTGTCACTGAACATAGGTTCAGGATTTTACAGAAGTGTAGGGCCATGCAGTTAGAACAGTCATGCGGTTTGTTTTGGAGTATGTATGAAGACTTGTTCTCACGACTTTTACTTAACGCGACACATAAATAACAACTAATGTGAACTCTATAAGGTAAAGTTGAGATTGGTTCTTGGTTTTGAACCATTTAGCAACTAGCCCAAAAATAACAAGAGTGGCTGACTTCCAGTGGTCAGTAGCTGGCAGAGGGTGTGTTATGTCACCTTTATACTGTCTAACCCTCCATCAGCACGTCTATTTTCATGACTTTGTGAAGGAATTAACATCTTAACCTCTGTAGGCTGCTCTCTCTCTTTCTCTTAACCACCTAGGGTCTCTCTCACAGTCCCTGTGGGCTGAATGTTAGTAATGAGGTGGCAAATTACTGACTTAAGGTTTGATGGAGAGGTCCCCCACTGACATCCTGACATACACACATACACACCATTCCCCTCAGGGCTGTCCTCGACCCCCTGCCAACTGTAAAACAACAATGCTGAAAACTCTTTATTGATGAGACAGCAGTGGTTTTCACTGACTTGCCATTTCCCTCCAGCCATTTGAAGAATTGTTCTTCTCCGTTTTCACAGAATGGCTGATTGACATTTCTCCAGGACCAGAAACCTTCCATTAAAACCACAGAAGAAGAAAGGGCGGGCATCTGGAGGAGGTTTGAAAGGCATTAATCATTGTGTTTCACAGGCTTTTGTTGAGACATCAGTCGCATCACATCACATCAGTGGGTTTGTGTGTTGATATGCAGTTATAGGTGATGCAAGTGTCCACATAAATGTGTTGTTACATTGATAATGTGGTTTTTAATATACTGTTAGAGGTTAATTACAGAATATACAAAGGTGAATGTTATTCATTGTTTCCAGCTGCAACAACTAATATGATCTTAAAGTTTTAGAATGATAGACTTTAGATGCTTTGTTTGTATCAGAGTAAACTGCAATGGTTTCTAGATATTTATAGCAAAACAATATTGAGACTTTCGACAACAGTGGTGTATTAACTAAGAAAGACTGCAGTCAAATGTGTCCCACCGCTGTCAAACCACGCTTGACCTGACCTCTACAAAAAAATTTGTTATATTCATCGTTGCAAACATTTTCAACAGATTGTGTCATTCTTGGGTTTTTATTATTCTAAACTATCCAATTGGATTGGAGATTGAAAATAATATTTCAGTCAGAGACACTTATGTCAAAGCATTGACCATTTATTGCAAACGCCTATAGTGTTAGATTTGGTGAAAACGGCTCTGCTATTTGAGTGAGAATCTGAGCAGCAGGAGGGATTTCCTGAGGAAACTTATTCCCCTGAACACGTAAGGGTACAGCATCATATAGATGTAAAGATACATGAACATAGAACTTATCAAGGTTACAATACCAGAGCTACAAGACAAAAGGAGAAGATTGGGATGGTTGATAGAGTTGATGCAGCAAAGTAATAGTGAGAGCTGACAGTCTATAAAGGCCGCCTTAAACACTTGTCTGAATGTTTTATACTAAGACTTAATACTTCACTAGATTTCAGAAATAATGTACTTTTTAACCGCATGTAACATCTGTACATAGGAATTTAAATTGAAGCCTCTGAATTAGTTCATCCACCTGCAACATGAACATACTGCTGATAATGTAATATTGTACACTGGCAAAATGAACACAAAAATCTAAGATTTCGATCTTTTCTTTAACAGGGGACTTTGTGATAAACAGAAAAAGTAAATGTATCCATATTTTATAAAACACAAATTTTAAAAATGCATGAATGCGATTTTGATGACTTCTCATATGAACGGAGAGTGGGTTGTACTTCAAAGAGGAGAGATCAGTTAGACTGTTCATTTAGATAGTAACAGCGCCAATTATATTTAGACTCGATCAATGTGTGGCATTTTCATTAAATGTAGGTCCATAGAGATGTGAGAGAGATGAGAATCCCACTAGAGTCTAAACAATGATGGTGGTGGAGTGAAGCCAGAGAGTCAAAAGTGTAACTTCTCAGTTGAATCTGAGGATCATGGTGATGATGGAGGAAGCGGTACGTATGAGTAGTACATCTGGAAGGACAAGATCACAAAGATATTAGTAGAATTAAGTTCATGATGTAATGGTGCCTGGCGGGCATAAAGATAAGAAAACACCCACCGACCACTGCAGAGACCTACCTGAGGTAATTCCAGCTTAGCTCAGTATTTTCTTGTGGGAAGGGATCATCGTGAGGGATCATGCCCTTTTTTCTGAACTTGTGACTCCTTTTGGTTGGTTGGGGTGCTGTTGCAGTAATCTGGAGGGATGTTGTGCTCTCCAAGTAAAGTTTCTCAGCGGCAGGTGAAAAGAAATCCAATACACCCCCGTCACTCAACCAGACCATTTTTATGTCTAATTCCAATGTTTTTAAAATCCTCGCTTTCAACAATATACTGTATATTGTATTGGAAAAGATCGTGGCTACAGTTAATAAAAAGGAAACTGTTAATTGCAGGTTTATGTTGAGATGCAAACTCGAGTCTCCAGCATGAAAGTCAGACAACCCTTGACACCTTGACCTCCACACCCTCACTTTGCCCTGCTACATAACAGGCACACTACTTCTTGCATTTGAACTGAACGCTGGCACTGGACCTTAATCGTGAGGAGTGGAATCATCCAATATGGACGCAATTCCCTACTGGATACTGGGGTGAGAAATCCTTCCCCAGGCCAACAGTGACAAAGGCTGTATTACTTTGGAGGATCAGATAGTTATCCAATCTCCAAAAACCTAAGTGTAAATGCATCCAAGAAGCATTTAAGATGGATTTAAGACCACCTCCAGAGGTGGTTTGGGATGTATTCTTGCCAAATGTTAAAAAGGTGTGAATGCATCCATCTCTATACTGTTATTGTTGTAACTAAACTGCTAAAGTGTAAAAGTTACCAAACCCTCTGAACTGTAGTAGGACAGATTCTTATTTGCATGTAGCCAGGAAAACCAATGGATTGCACACAGATTTGTGATCTGACCAACAAGTCACATATATGTGTATAGGTGTAAATGAAAGGGTTTAAAATCTAATCTGAATTTTATCTGGATACAAGATATACGAAATGATCATATATGTGTGTAATAATGTGTAATGTGTAAATAAGAGTGTAAATAATGCCATAGAGGAAAAGAGAACATTTCCTCAACCAACAACTTTCTCTAACCTTTATTGTATGTATATATATATATATATATATATATATATACAAGCAATCATGTCTATATATATATGGACAGATAGATAGATAGATAGATATATGTAATCTAAAAACAGTTTGAGAATCGGATCCCGCAGTATGATGGTTCAGTGCTACTTAATAGTTCTTTATGGCATGTGGGTCTAATAATGTGTCATAAAATCAAAATGATTCATTTTATAGTTGCTGTCAAACATAAAAAAAACACAGCATTTATGTCTTATAAAACCAATTCCCCGAAGAAGCTGTGCCCCCCAGTGTGCATTCTCATGGGAAAACTAACACCTCACTTCTTTTTTCCTCCCTCTTTCCCTTCTTCTCCCCCTCTTCCTTCTTCTCCAATAAAGAAGAGAGAGCTGAGGGGCCATAACGGTGGCAAGGCAGGTCTGTTTGATCCCCATGCCGTGCTATCTTCAGTTTTCTCCATTCAGCCCGTATGGACGAGGATCAGTGGAGTGGACCGCCCGTCTGCCCAAAGGGACAAAAGTCCCCCTGCTAATTGCTGCCACATCAAATGAAGAGGGACATCCCAAATAGGAGCCCTCAGATTGATGGAGAGGGAGAGAGGGGAGGAAAAGGACAGCGAGTTATTCTTAAAGCTGCTCACTGGTTTCACTCTGATTACTCCTCAGTCTTTATTGAACATCAGCTGATGAAGTCTGGTTATTTGTTAAAGTTGTTGAAGTGATCATCCATGATTGGTAGCATATCTGATATGTTTAAGGAATATTTGTTCCTGTTTAAAGAATATAAAGCCAGTAGACCTCTTTATGAAGCACTCAGCTATTAGCATGTAGAGATAATAACAGTAAAGCTGCATTCTGGTACTATACTGCACAGATGAAACCAACTTCATTTTAAAGCTGCATTATTAAATATGTCTACATAGAATCAAATGACTGTGTAATGTGAAAGGGGGGCTCTTGTAGTGATAAACTTAGAGAGAATGATCTCCAACTTTGCAGTTTCCTTCAAGTTTATGGAGCTTTTTAGCATCTTTCAGCTAATTGTTTTGGTTTTACAGACTACAACTTTAATGTTTTGATTCATCAAACATGTTTCCAGTCATAACAGGCAGCTGTTTTCAGTGAAAAAGCTACACTGTACACTGCTACCTGTCCAGGCACCAAACAGACACAGGTAGCGACTGGCTGGTGAACATAGTGAAGAATTTATCAGGTAAAGAGCCATATATTTTTCTCAAGAGTTGGTTGAGACCAAACCAAGCTAAGCTAAAAGAACAGTGAATATTAGACTTACATTCGTTGAAAGACAAGACACATGACTCCAATGAAAGCAAATGTTGCTCCATGTCTACTATATAGGCAACTGTTTTCTAACACATTAGCCATTTCAGATTTACATAATATGTCAATGTTGTGTTTACAGCTTGTTCTGCTGCCCCCAAGTGGCCAAAAATATCAATTAATTAATGCTGCATTAAATGTGTTCCAACATCTGGCACTTTCAAGTCTAAATGAAAAATGTACACATTTGACTGAATAATTTTCTCTGCTGCGCTTTTAGGGCTATTTAATAATGTTGCCCAACTCCACATAAAGTATACCATAGTATCATTTTGTTCATTATCATCATTATTTCATTCATTTTATTTTATTAAAACACTTTAAATTGTGTCTGTGTTTTAAAAACTACTGTACAAATACAAACTTTTTGCTTCATTTTTAAAAATCTGTTTTTAAATTTTTTTAAAAACTTTTTTTTACTTTTTACCTCACTACTTTTATGCAACAGCTGTAGTTACTTGATTACATAATTATTATTTATTATTATTATTTAATTACATCATTAATTAAGAATTTACATGCAAAACAAAGAAAACTTAAAAAAATATGGTGCATATCTTTGGTTTAAACTATCTGACAGAACAATGACAATAGACTCAGAAGTTGAATGAGATGCAGTTTTAAAATACTTTTTATTAGCACCTCATTCTTTACCACTGACTGATACTTATTTCCCACAAGTAAAACTGTGATTGGAAAACTTTCCCTTCTTGTATTGCTTTTACTTAAGTGAAGGATATAAATACAGTCTCTGCCATTGTGCTTTTAAAATGAACAATGGCATCAGTAGTTAGATCTAAGGTGATGTTTTTAATCAGTTTTCATCACAAATGTAGAGTTTTGTTTTACTGAATCAAAGGGATGAATGTGCTCTGCTGTTATATCCAGTGGTTGTGGGGTAAATAATGGTTCAGTGAAGTCCAAGTAATCATACTGGCATTATATGAAGAGGATTTTAGTGGTGGGTCAATGTTCAGCTTTTGTTTTATTCCTCATCACAGAGTTTTTTGGAAAACAGTTGGAGGAGAGACATTCCCAGATTAGTTCTGCCCGTGCGACTGCCTGCTATGTTATTGGGAAGCAGACAGTAGCTGACTGACTGACTGACTGCCTGTTTGACTGGCTGCCCTTTTATTGTCCTTCAGCAACGAGGAAGATCAGTGGACCAGGACCCAGCAACAAAAGGCTTGGAGCCACAACTCTGTGTGTGTTTGTGTGCTGGTGTATGTGTGTAGCTGTCACGGCCCAGTGATATAAGTGTCTCGGGGCCCCAGCCAGGTCCCTGCACCACACAGGGACAGAAAGAGAGAAAAAGCTGTCACTTCAGAGGGTCTTTTCAAAACCTGCATCACTTTAGAGCAAACAGGCCCTGAAAGTCACAGTCCATATAGTTCTCCGAGCAGTCAAGTGGCCGCTGCTCAGCTTCTGCATCAAATGATTTGTTTCTTAAACTCCCCCCTCCTGCCTCAACATCACCCCTTGCTCCCACCCTGCCCTTCCTTTTCTCAACTCATGCATTCCTGTTTTCCAATTGTGTTGTCTTTGTGTCACAGTGAGGCTTTGTTGGGGCCATGGATGGCTGTCGAGGCCGGCAGTGCAGTTTCAAAGTGTTTATTGATGTGCAGTCTCCACATGATGTTGGATCTTGCTGTCAAGGGTCACAACCTGTTGATGTTCCGGTGTGGCCGGAGTGAGGCTCACATCTTGATCCATGCCAGCGGGTCACGCTAGGCCTTTGAAAGCAACAAGGCAAACAGATCTTTTGGACGTCGGCTCATCCATCAAGCACACCTTAAGACTGTATCAGCCAAGCATGCAGCGCTGTCACTCACAGGTAAGTAAGCTGTTGGCGGCAGGAAGCAGGGTCAGAGGAGGAGCTGCTGTAAATCAGTCAGTGAGGGTAACATCCAAGTTGGTAACACTGTTCTGTTTGCATTCATTGTTTATTTGATGTTCCAGATGCAACTTCATTGAGTTTAATTTCATCAAACTTTTAAGATTGAATTGAAATTTGAATTCTCATCACTTTTTGTGTAAGTAAGCTATAGAGATACTAACCCTCTTGAGTATATTTTTCCTGTATTCAAAAGAGGGTAAAACCATTCTTCTTCATCCTACTGCCACAGTTTCCTGTATCAGCACTTTTGCCACAAGACCATATCATGTTGGCTATCAACACCTAGTGATTTAAGCCACCATTGAAAATTTGGGAGGACACATTGTTTTTTTAAAGGATAAGGCTGGCGATTTGCTATATTTTTCTTATTGTCAAGAAATCGCATGTGCAGAGCCAAACCAACGATGAATTGATCTACTTACAAGTGTCCAAAGTGTCTGTGTACAGAGGCCACTGCACATGCACAGAACACATCCCTCTTCACACAGCTTGTTGTGCTAATGTTGAGAGTGCAATCACTGCAGAGAAATACATCACAACTAAATTTCTTGTTTTTGGTAATTTCACCAAATAATACAAAAGTCTATTAACCAACACCAGGACACCATAGACTGATTTCTTAGAAAAAAATTATTTTAATTTCAGTTTAATTTGAAACCCAGCATGCTGGATTTTCCACAAATTAGCTGAACATGTAGCTCTACTGACAAAAGAAGAATGTGCTTGCAGCTCTCAGGTGTCAGTTTATCTAATTGTCTAAATGCAAAGCAATGCATTTCTCGAAAATGTAAAAGAAAAGATCATTTGTTAGAAAAGGTAAAAAAAAACAAAAAACATGGATAGTTGATGTTTGACACTTGAGTTGTCCTTCCAGGAGATACAGTATGTAATGAGCCTGAAATGTGATGTTTGCTTGTAACGGAGATCTGAGGAACTGAGAGGCCATCACCCATCCAATGAGCTCACTAGGTGATGTACAGTCTGACATGTGAGTGTTTTTCTTCCTCACAGCAACTTCTAAATTTAAAACACTTCCTAAAAATGTCCCATGAATCATTGACAGCCCTGCTCCCTTCTACAATCCACAGTTATAATAAATAAAAATAAACTTATGTACTGTGGGTTTCTGGCAGCATTCATAGAAAATGATGAACGCTCACAAAGAATTACATTTAATTAGGTATGCTTGTTATGCAATGCAAGTGTAGAAGAGTTGCTTAGTTAATTTTAAAAAAGATATCAGTTCTACTGTTTCCCTTCAGACTAGCAGGTGATTCATACTCAGGTGAAAAATTGTGATGTTAAAGCTGCACTAATCAATATTTTTATATAAAACATTGATCAAATAACTATGTGTAGTGTGAAAGGGGTTGCATGTAGTGATGTACCCTCAGAGAATTATCACCCGACTCTGCAGTTCCCCTCAGCTCTATAAAGTGATTTAGTGTCTTGAAGCTCATTGTTTTGGTTTTATGGCCGCTAACTTCACTGTTTTGTTTCAGTCTCACAGATTTCATCGAACTTGTTTCCAGCCACAGCAAGCAGCTGTTTTCAGAGAAAAAGTTCAAATGAACCCTCTGTACACTATCTGCCCAGCACCGAATTGCACACAGACACAGTTAGCAAGTAGCTGATGAACATTTAGCAGCTAAAAAGCCAGATATTTTTCTCAGTAGTTGGTGGAAACCAAACAGAGATAGAAGAAGAGTGAATGGAAAGAAACACAATAAATGCTATTGTTGCTCTGTATCTGCTGAATGTGTAAATAATCAACTGCCATATCAACTTTATAAGGTGATAATATGTCTATGTGGTGTTTAAAGAACCAGTGTGTAGGATTTAGTGGAATCTAGCAGTGAGGTTGCAGATTGCAACCAACTAAAGACCCATCTCCTCACCCTCCCCTTCCAAGCATGTAGGAGAACCTACGGTGGCCATGAGACTTGCAAAAAATGTGAAAGGCCCTCTGTAGAGCCAGTTTTTGGTTTGTCCATTCTGGGCGACTGAAGAAACATAACGGTGCAACATGGTGGGCTCCATGGAAGGGGACCCGTTCCCTATGTCGATATAAAGGGCTCATTCTAAGATAATGAAAACACAACAATTCAATTTTCATGTGATTATACACTAATTAAAACATATTTGTGAAGATTATATTCCATTTCCATTCCGCTAGATTTCACTAAATTCTACACACTGGACCTTTAAAGCTTGTAGTGCTGCCCCCAGGAGGCCAAAAAATGAATACATGCAGGTTTAAGTTTCATGATATCAGCAGTTTATATGGCTGGTACCAACACATCTCATTATTTTTAAGTATTCCCCACCTTCTCAAGTCTGAAAATTTTGACCCACGACAACACTTAAAAAACAGACATACTGGAAAACTCCCAGGAAAGCTGGAAGGGTTGATGAGTATATGTAGGCGCTGGCGTTCCCCATGGCTCACAACTGGAGCCACTCATCTTCCTTTTTTCCACACTACAGGAACTGCCTCTGTCATCACGTCCCACCACTTTTCCTAATATTGCAATGACAGTGACAGTCAACCCTTTGCTTTTCATCCTCTGATGTTTGCACTCACATCAAGCTTAATCTCAAGAAGACTGAATTGCTTTTTTCCGTTAAAGCTCCCTCCTTCAACTTCTTCATCCTCCTTGAGCAGACCAGTGACTCCTACCCTGTGCAACATGCTCAACCAGACTCTTTCTCATCAACAACTGCTCTGTTCCTTCTCTAAGCTTTAATCATCACCCCTCAAACTCCCTCTAAACTGCCCCCCTAAAACTGTCTCGTTTACCTCCTATAACTTATCCACTTTGGTCAGCCTCCCCTTATTTTCCCATGGCCCTCTTCTACACTGCTCTATAGCCTCCCCTGCTTCTGTCAAAGTAGCAATCCTGATGTTGTCATTGAGCAACAGTCCTTTAGTTCATGGTCCAAACCCACACCCAGATAGTTCAGTGCAGCATAGACACAGAATTCATGGGTGCTCCAAAGCACTCAGGGGCAATTATGAGCACCCACAGGGAAATCATACTGTGAGGTGATCATATCAGGGGAATAGATGTTGTAATATAAAGATAAAAAGAGGATTGAACAGGATGCCAAAGCAGAGTGAATGTTAAACAAGTGACCAATTACTTTCAAACCCAGGTTGTTACAAAAGGAGTTATTCAGGCCTGTCCTTTAACAAGTTTAGAATTTTTTTAAAGTAAAGTATGGCGGGTATAACAGGTAGATGCTGTAGAGACACCTGTGGTGAGTTAGTCTATAATGGTAGCTGTATTGCTTTGTTGCTTGACTAAAATCCTCCTCCAGTCAGAAATGTGTTCTTCCTCTTCTCTCTCTGCTCACTAAATCTCAGTTTAAGATATGTACATGTGAGCGTGATTGGTGACATCCCAATTTGTTTGGAAGCCAATCATGCTCCAATATTCAACTTACACAAGTGTGATGTGGAAACTTGAAGCCTCCAGTGCACAAACACTGAGAATGGACTTCACAGTGAAGTAGGAGACATCTTGTGTCCAGCAGTTAAACTAAAATATTCATAGGTTATGGATTTGGAGAGTATTTTTTACTATATACCACTGGCTGCATGTACTGTATGCTTGGTCATAACCAACTTTTTTCACTAAATATTTTCTTTTTGTTTTACTTGTTTGAGGATATTTAGTTATCAATTCTTGTTTGCTGATGATGGTTAAGGTGGTTGTTTTGAATGAGGAACTGTTCAACCTAATATCATATCATGTGGTGGTCTTTGTGCAGTTTGTAGACTTCATATGTTTCAGGCACCTCTGGGAAAAATAAACTTGGTGCCTATGCAGTGCAGTAAGTACTACAAACAACTACTTCCGTCATTTGTCAGGTGCAACAACACATGTTCCACTGCTACACCCCAATACCTCCAGTCCTCCAAACTATTGACTTCTCTCACTACACTCTCTGCTCACACTCATGTTCTGCTTGTATAGAGTTTATGATTTACTTGTTTTATGCCATTTAATTGTCCCTGTCTAAATTTGTTATATTAGATTTGTGTCTAACCTGATAAGAACTCAATAAAAGAGCATAGAGCATATAGTATATGTTACCTATTAAACTTCTTGGTAATTCTGGTATTCCTCATACTGGATTATATTCTCATACTTTTGTCATTAAGACAAACACTGATGCTGACTCAGTATGTAGACAAGGCAAAATAAAATGTGTGACATGAGCACTTAGGACAATCCAAAGCCAGTTTTGATGGACGAAAATGCGAACATAGCAGCTGAGTGAAGTCTTTGTCTCCTTCCCGCCTGTTATTTCAGTGTGTTGACCAGTGTTGTTGTGCTGCTCGTTACACCTGACTGTTCTCATCAGCTTTCATTGTCATCTCATCAGGAGTTAGATCTAATGAGGGTCAGTCTCTCATTACCGCCCATCTCGGCTCACCCCGGTCTGACCTCTGACCTCTACCTTCCTACGGCCAATCAACGATTTTTCTTTACCTCTTCCCTCTCTCTTCTTCTTTTAGCTTCATGGTCAGACAACACAAAAAAACAAATAAATAGTGGGAGAAAGCGCAAGAAAAAAAAACAGAGGGAAAGAGCCGAATGTAAAAGTAATGCAGAGTCAGATAGAATTTTGAAATATATATAAATATATATATTCTGACAACATAAACAGGATATGAAATGTATCAAATGTTAACAAAAGTCTAAAAAAAAACATGTTGTTGGTGCTGCTGCCAAACATTAGCTTAAAAGAAATAAAATGCGGATTTAAAAATGATCAAATTTCAACAAATTAAACAGTTTCATCGAGGAAGAAGGGAACAAAAACTGCTACCCAAAATGACCAAAAAACTTTAGCCATATATTTCTAGTGGGGTGGTGGTGAAGGGGTGGGGGTGGCAGCGGGGGTCACAGGAAGGGTGGAGGTGAGGATTAGGGGGCAACAATGAGTTAAATGTTCCCCCTCCAGACCACATGGAGGCCGAAGCATCCCCCCAGTGTCCATAATTTGTCTGGAATAATTGAGTGTGTGTGTGTGTGTGTGTAGCCGGGGCTCAGGCCTTGCTCTCTGCTGGTTGTAGGTGAAGGGGCTCTCCAGAGAGAGTGGAGGACCCTCGCTGTCAGACAGGAATCTGAAGAGACCTCCCAGTAGCCCTCAGCGGTGAGACCCTGCAGCTCCGTTTATTCACAACCCTCAGGAGTGGAGGGAGGCTGTGAGACTGAAATGTTCACGTCATTTGATTCCACATGGATCCTGACAGAGGTGGAAATGTAACAAAGTACATTTACTCAAGTACTGTACTTAAGTACAATACTGAAGTACTTGCCCTTTACTTGAGTATTTCCATGTTGTGCCACTTTACTTTGTGCCACTATATTTCAGAGGGGGATATTACCTTACAGATCTAGATTTTATGAGTGAAACAGATGATGTATTAGTCCTTTTCTGTTGATCACTTTAAAAAAGCCATTTCAATGTTGTAAAACAATAAAACATGTAAAGTCCCAATAGGGGTGAATACTTTTTACAGAAACTGTATATATGATAAATATAACAGTGAGTGAAGCCATTTTGCATAATGACTACTTTTGTACTACTTACTAATTTTGCAACTATAATACTTCTCTAGATTTTGAATGACTTTTACTTGTAAATAAACATTTGTATACTATGGTAGTGCTACTTGCTCCTGACATGTTTTTGTGATATGGAAAAATGTAACTCTCATACTGGCAATACTAGTACAGGATAATGACTTTTAAATGTGATGTAAGGCATGAAAACACACAAATAAATTCTATTCCCCAGGTCAGGAACTGTTTTTTTAATTACATTTCTTTTACAGTGCTGATGTCTAACAATTAAAGAAAAGCATCATTCATAATTAAAAAAGATACAGGTGAAAAAACTTAAAGCTTCAGTCCAAATAAAAAGTCTAAATTCTAATAATTCACTCCTCTCCTTCCCAGATAATGTTGATACAGGAGGGAGTAGTGCTGGATGTGGAGGAGATGGAGATGTAGTTGGGGGTAGTGGAGGTGATGGGAGTGGGTTATGCGTTGATGTGGTCGGATGTGATGGTGGATGGAAATGCGTAGTATGAAGGTGATGATGGAGGAGGAGGCAGGTGTGTTGGAGGTGGTAGTCACTGTGCTGCCAACCATAATCATTTGCTTTTTAAAGCCATAGTGTGTGTGAGATCCCAGAATAAAAGGATTCTCCTCCTGAAATGACATGACTGTTGAATGTTTGAAGGAGTCAAATCCAACAGGTGACTGACGGTGTTGGCATGTGGTCTGCTGCTGAGAGTCAATTTGAATGTTGCACTGCCATCTAGTGAGCAAGACTGAAACATGTTGAACACAGGGAGGATGCTTGTACATATCTCTGTTACCAAGGCAACTCCTGTGACTGACAGTTAAGATTTCTCTGATGTGCCATTAAAACTGTGTCTGAGTGGAAAAGTTCAAATGACACACTGAAACTTACCTGTGCCTTATCTATGATAAAATAATATAAACTCAAGGCACTTTTATCACTTATATCATCACTATTATCATTATTAAGTACAGAACATGAGTCACATGATCATTTGGAACCAATAGAAACTACTTGAGTTGGTAGTTATTAGTCATAAAACCATTTAATGGACTGTTCATCTGGTGCTAAAAAGGAAGTTTTTAGCACTGTAGGAACATTTTTGACATCAGATGGTATAAGATGCTGGGAATGACAGAGGTGCTGCTAATAGAACACACAGAAGAAGAGAAGAATCTCTCCTCCCTTCACCCTTAGATTCCCTTGAGTTTAAACTGGCCATTTACTGTAAACCTCACTTTGACTTACAGGTCTCCGAAAAAAAAGTATTGCCGGAGTGGTTGAAAATATTTGATATGTCTACTGAGAGGATGTAGTAGTACATATAGACAGATGAAATAAAATGATAGTTAAAAGCCCCACAAATATCTGATGTAGGGGATTATCATAATAGACTTTAGAGGGAAGATAGACAGATAAATATTTTCAGACTTAACAATGTCCCAAAACCCCTCGCTGCATCGCCAAAAGCTTTTCTGATAAGACAGGACTATAAGACTCATGGATTTCTTCCAAGCTGCATCACTAACGATAATAAATGTTTGGGGAGAAGCATGGATTAAAAGACCGAAAAGACCTGCAGCTTGAGTTTTTAAGACTAGTGACTTGCCTTGGACTTGTCTCGACTGACTTGACACTTGCCTTGAACCTGCGCCAAAACAAAACATGTGCACAGTGTATACCAGGTTAAAAACATCTCATAATTCTTCACCTTCACTGACACATGATGAGTAAACACTCTCACGTTTGATAGTTGGATGCATTTTGCAACACTTTCCCGATTTACAAACACAGCTGCTCACATATTGCACACGTGTCCCAGCAGCAGTCTGGCACAGTGTGTGGCCATGCTTTTTGGTGCATGTCGTTCCACACGTGGGTGTATCAAATGTGTTTATTATGTCCCTGTATGTTTATGTCACTTAGATGAGTGTGTATGTGTATCAGCAGAACTCAGTAACCTCTGAAGACATTTATGTCATCTTTTCATCTGAACAAACTGGGCAAATAGAATAATTCTGTTTGTGTTTGCTCAGCCTATCACAGCCATGCCCTTCACCTGGGGCTGGGCAGGGGTGGAGGGTAGAGGGTGGAGGCACTGTCTGATATGTCATTGTACATCCTGTATTCCTATGTTTAGCATAACACACCCCCTTGTGATGGAAGAGCTGGTTCTTTTGAAGTTGTCCGTTTGCTTTGTCTATCGCCTCTCGGATAACCTCTGACCTCTGTGACATAGGCAGAGGTTACTATGGTTCAATTTGAGTGTGGTCATTTGAGGATATATATTACATGTTTGACCTAAATTACATAGAATGGGACTACATTAAATGTGCAAGACACAAAATCTTACACAAAGCACATAATGTTCAAATGGCAGATTCATGGTGCACATGTTACAATATGACAGGATTCAGAGTAATGCAGGGGTCTGTTATAGAGCTGTTAGATGAGCTTCATGCCCTGTTGGCTAATGCTGGATTGCCTGTAGCTATTTAGCTGATGTTTGCAAATTAATGGGTCAGTAATAGGAATAAAGTATACTGGACCTACCTGCTGAACATACCTGATGCAAACAGCTACTACATGTTCAGGTTTTACCAGGAGTGGGAGTAGGGAGTTTCTTAAAGATCCCCTCCAGACACATTTGGAGAGATTTAAATAAATATTGTGTCTAATATGTTTTTTCCACAAAAAACTTAAAGTACCTTGTTAAAATTATATAAATTACATCTACTCCTTCTCCATTGAAAAATCTATAATCTATGAATATTGTTAATTTCAAAAGTTTCACTATTGGACACAATATGTCTCTTACTTTGCTTAAAATTCTCATTGTAAGTGCGCTGAAGGTTTCCACATCACAAATATGTAACTTTGCAGACTGGACTAAGACTGGATTCCAAGCAAGTTATGATGTCACAAATCATGCTCATAGGTAAACCCCTTTAAATGCACAATATGTAATTTCTGCTGCTAGGTGTCTCTCAATCATTGATGAATTGATGATGTTGTGAAGTAGTGTGGGATCATGGGAGTTGTTGTCTTCATTGTTAAACAACCGGATCGAGGTTTTTACTGGGAGCAGAATTATCTGCAGAGGTCTCCTCCTCCCAAAACAAATGTACACAGGGATTAAAACCGATGAAACACTGAATAAAGCAGTTTCTCGTAAAAAAATCAGTGTTTCTCCGGCGCTGTTTGGCGGACACAGGACATCTGGGAGGGTCTGTGAGCCGAGATGCTGCTAATGTTTGCTCAGCTTGTTTCTCTGATAACTTAAGATCCAGATGTCTGATGACTAAAATCCTTCATCTGGTTAAAAGATATAATTAAAGACACCAAGATCTAAAAAGTTTAGCATAAAAATGTAGCTTAAAACTAAATAAAAGTCAGTTTATGACACAACGGCAACCACAACGCTGATGTATTATCTTGTATGCATATACTGTTTGATAGACGCCATTGTGGCGGACAGCCACAATGCCAACGCATGTGCACAGGATGATTATTATCTTGTGCATGTATACTAGAGGTAGAGGGGGTATGACGCCATTAACAGGCAACCAAATGAAACGGACTGTTACTTTGATTAAAATGATCTTGGTTTGAAAATTGTTGGAAACATTTTGGATAATGTAAAATATATAATAATAATATATAATATATAATTTTCTAGTCATTTTTAGACATTTTAATGCAGAATAGTTACATATTATAGCTTTAACTCAGATTTAAGGTGAGCGCAGAGAAACTTTCTCCCTTCATGGTGGAAGGCTCTAAATACTACAATACCCAGCTTTGCCATTGCTCTGAAGAAGAATCCAGTCAGCAGTGTGAATCAGAGTTGTAATGAATTCAAAAAGCTTCATACTTGCAGTTTGGAGCAGAACACGGCACCATAGTTGCTTCATCTAAAACTGACTGAAAATAAATCAGAAAACAATGTGATTTAAGCTGCAGATTATAAAACCTGTTTTCCCAACACTGTAATGTTCAGCTGTAGAATTTTAAGCTCTGCTATTTGATGTTTCTTATCCAAATGCACCTTGGTAGTTGTCATAGTTAACACTTCACCTTACACGAGCTTGTACCTCTGACTCTTTTTAGGGAGCCAAATATTTTCTAACACTGTTGTTAATCTTTTGTACTGATGATTCAACCAGGAGAGTTTCATGCCTGTCCAAAACTGTGAGTCACTTAACATTATCTCCGAAAAAAGTGAATGTATTTTACCTCCAGGTTGCCCAAAACACCAACTCTCCTGCTTTAAACAAAGTGTGTCAGATCGTCTAACAGTGATTTTGTAACTTTCTGTAATAGCCAGGTGTGCGGCAGTGATAAAGTAAGCAAGTTTGAACTTCTCTCTTTTTCCATTTGTCACCCAACCACTGTACTTTTTGTGTACAACTGAGTGCAACACCATGAATCACAACATTACATCAAGAAGACAAAGACAAAGTTCTTGGAGAACATTGCACATCGTGGTCAGCTGAACAAGGCAGAGCTTCCTGAACAGTTTTGTATCCATGGAGATATTGCATTACCTGGTTGGTGATTCAACATCATTTGAATGTGCTTGGGTGTGTTGCCATAGTTATTGCCTACAAATTTTACAGTCTGCTGAGTTTCACTCTAACATTGTTTGATTATGAATGATTCTCAAAGTGTTTATTTGGTCCAAATAGGATCACATGTTTCTAAGCTTGGTTTGCTCTCAGTTGATCATTCACACTCACTCTTTAGGTCTTAAGGACAATATGACTTAAACCTTTTAAACCATTCAGCCACATTACAGTCCCCTGGATCTGCAAGCTCAGAGAGTTTGACAATGTATCAATCTCTCTAATCAGGGACAACATGTAGTACAAATATACACATTGCAGTAGTCCTTCTATGTTGGGTGATGAAATCTAACAAAGAAGCATTAGTCAGGTTTCCATCCAAATGTAGCACAAATTTCAGTGACGTTTTAGTCACAAGCTTCTTGTCATGAGTTATTCACTAAGTCTGTTTCCATTGCACTGTCACATTTTCTTTTTTTTTAAAATTCCCAGTGTTTTTTTTCTCCGTTTTTTTCTGTGCAAATTGATAAAGTAATGTAAAGTAACCTCAAGTGGATGGATAGTTATCATAGGTTGTTTATGTAATGGTGGTGTCTCACAATAGCTGGTGCGATTTAAAAAAAACGCTTGAATGCTGCATGCTTTGCTGCTTTTACCATATACTTAAGCCTCAGAAGCAGAGCTCTATTTTTTATTAAGAGATTGTTGTCCCACAATTCCTTGCTGCAACAATAGATGACTCAGTGAAACAACCCATTGTAAGACAGGACCTGATACACACATATATACAGTATATCTTCACAACAACTGAGCAAACTACATCCGCTGAGGAAGACAGTGAGATGCAGTGTAAAGTCGACCTTGAGTCAAGATTTATTTTTTGTCAAACTATTGTTTTCAAGATCAAGATTTAAATTTCACACTTTAAGTTCAATGAAAGTTCAAAAACATATTTTTTCTTTATTCATTCTAAGTTTTTAAGTCCAAGTGTTAAAGGTGCTAAAAGTGAAAGCTCTTTGAAAACATGTTATGAAGTTTGGGGGACCTCTTCTAAAACAGAAAATGACCTTTGAAATTATGTGTGCTGTACATAAACAGAAACTGGTACAAAATCATTAATGTCACTAGGTCCTTGTAAACAGTGTCTATATGGACTCAGGTAACACCTGTAGACACTCTCTGTAGTAACCTTTTTCATCTTTGATTGACACATCATGTTATCCGTGCTCCTGATTGGATTATACTCTTTTTGGAAATCACCACAATGGACTTCAAATGAATCTTTTCCTTTTCTTTGCACCAAACACCCAGTGCATACAAACTGAGCTAGAGCAGCTGCCATTTGCACAGCTGTGTTCCTCTGGAATGCTGCCAGTGTTTTTGAGTCCACACGTGCTCAGTAGCAAAAGAAGACATCACACACATTCAACACATACAAACACACACAGAGTGATGACTAGAGGGAAATTGTGTGTTGACTAAATTTCAAAATATTCCCTCTGTGATCGTATTATTTATATGCTATAGTAAAACTAAAAAGCATTATTAGCATTGATTAACTCAGACCCTTCACCGTTTAGTTTGGGCATGTAATGTCTTTTACAGAATACAAGGATGCACAGAAAATGTAATAATTTTTATTCACAATTTTACACATCAAGATCAATCAACAGGTGTCGTCATCTGTGTCTCTGGAGGATTTTTGTCAAGTCTAAATTTAAAATGACCCTGATGATGTCATCAGCTTAGGGGTCAGTTACATCTCCAATTAGCTGCATTTCTCTCACAGGTCAACTTCAAACTTTGTTGAGCCTTTCACACAGCAGACGTCATTATCATTTGCTTGTCAAACGTGTAATTGATACAATTAATAAAAGCTGCATTATATTTAGGTGTTTGACAGCAGACATTTTGACTTGAGAAAGCAAAATATTTTTTTCTCCAAGATCTCCCTGAGCTGTCTCACATCATCACAATTCATTTTTATTATTTGTAGCTGTTATGCCTCCATATCATTTTTGCATTGCATGTAGTGTCCACCAACACCTTAAAAAAAACAACAAAAAAAGTTTTGGTATGCATAGTGATTTTTTTGAGTGTACTTTATTTTGTCATCCATAGACATCCAAATGACAGTTTGACTGATGTCCATTGGTGCACAAATTGCGTAACTTCCTGTTAGGACAAAACAGTAAAGTGTTTTGATATCTTGTGTACTAACTATGAAAACAGTATAGAGATTAGAAAAGTACATACTGTATACACCCACATTACATTGGTATGTAGTATTAAATAGTGTTAAATTACTTGACAATCAATGCTGTCAATACTATACAAGAATGAGTAAAACACAAGGCTGGATTGTCAATTGGTCAAAGCCGACAACTGCCCCATGGCCCCATGATGCACAGGGGCCCCAGAAGCCCCTTTGTGTCACTGAGTGTCATTTTGGTAATTTCATTAATTGTAAATATGTTTGTTAATTTCACAACTCAAGTACAATATCCACTAGAGTGAGTCTTTCTGGGGCAACCCTGTCTCCTAAAAATTACCTTTACTATTTGTTTGACAAAATACATTTTGGTAAGAAACATAATTGCTGCCCTTATGTTCTCTAGCAATGTTTCAAGGGTTGTTCTGTCATCATGGGAAGGTGGTCAGGGTGGATGGTGGGTGTACAGCGCAGGACTTTGATACCAGAGGTTTGCATCCTGAGTCCAGCATGTGGTTAGGTTTAGACAACAAAGGCACCTTGGTTAAAGTTTGGGAAGGATTGTGGTTTGGGTTAAATATTAATAAAGTCCACGTACTGTCTGGTGATTCAATTCACTGTTGACTTTTTCAATATTTAACCAAAACCATGATTTTTCTCTAACCTTAACCTAAGTGCTGTGCATGCCTTAACATAACCATAAAACATATTTATCATGTTACCCTGTGTCAAATCTAGACTGAATTGCTTTTAGTATTTTTATTTTTTATATTTTAGATTGTGCTCTCATGGTGCATATTACTTAATAAGGTTTATTTAATTTTTGGGTCCTGGGCAAATGATGGAATTTATAAAGAATTTATAGGTAATTCTAGCACTACTTGAAAAATACATACAGTATATTTAAATTCTGGTTGGATCAACCGTTTTATTAGAGCAGTGTGAAAATAACTCTATGTCTGGGAAAGGTCAGCTATAGCTTCTCTTTTTTCACTGGTCTTCAGTCACTTGTGTCTGCCTGCTGTAGTGTGTGTGACTTTGCCTCAGAGAAATGTTTGTCAAACTAAATCATTAATCTGTATTAGTGTTGCTGATCATCCAGCATCCAAACCCTCCAGCTGTGTTTTCACAGCTGTTAGAGAGAAAACACCACTAGATTGGGGTTCAGTGACATACAGTGGCACCTCCTCTTTCCTGGTAGCATCAATATAAAACACTATTGGACTTGGAACTGACGTTTTGCTTTGAAAGGCTATCAACACCAATGATAAGCAATCAAAGCTGCTCATGTTTGGTATTAGCTTTGTCTCTCCCTGACAGGACAGAAATCTAAAGACAAGTTAGTTCAGTAGATTCACACCACACTGGAGCACTCCCCGTTCATCTCTTCACTTGTCTTACATCGCCCTCTGCTGTTAAAATGTCACATTTCAGCTTAAAGAGGATTTAATCAAAATCAGAATTACAGTAGATGTAATATCCATTTCGTGATGCAAGATCAGGGTAGTCTTGCTCAAAGATTTTAACCTAGCCACTGTTGATAGAACTAGCAGATATGACTGTTGCTGCTTTCACTAATTTATACAAATGAGCCTAAATATATAAGAATTTAAAGCCACTGAAACACCCAGTGATTCATGTGTCTCTACTGTGCAGGTACATGGAGCCCACTTCCTTCAAAAAGAGAAAAGAAACGGCCCAAACACAGACAGTGGCTACTTTATTTCATTCAGTGATACCCAGATTTTTTCCATTCTCTGTATCAATACATCAGAAACACAGCAAATTGAGTGTGGTGCCCAAAAAAGATATTGTGTGCTGTGTTTAACTTATTACAGAAACAAGACAATGTTGAACAATAGTCAAAATGGATTACTAATGTTAAAAATATTTTTGAGAAATGTGGATTATCATATTAATGGCACAATCATGGAGATATTAATCAATATGTTCAATTTCAGGTTAAGATCAAGGGTTAACCTGAAATTGCATGTGATTTTTGTTTTTAAGATTGGCAAGATGATGTTTATATTAACCTTCAGTTTAATAACCAAATGTTACTAAAAGTTTTTTTGTTTTTGAAATATTTTTTTTTCTGTGCTCAGTCCTGTGTACAGAACTAATCTGTCCAAATTTAAATGTGGTAATAGTCATAATCTGCCAATTTCAAAGAAGTGATCATAATTACATGACTATATTTGTCTCAACACATTGTACTCCACTGTATGTGCCAGGAGATCAAGGTGAAGATATAGGCTGATATATGCTCATTACTCATCTTGATACTGACAATGGCAGAATCTGATTGGCTAAATGATACAGGATTAATCCAAGCTGTACTGTTAAATTTATAATATTAGTTGATACTATCAATAGGAACGAGTTAACCAAGCTTGCTAATTTTGTTAAAAGACAGTAAAATTGTCTGCTTTTCATGAATAAGTTACCAGTGTGCTTGTTTGTGTCTTTGTATATTTATTTATTTATTTTCTTATCATTTTTATCTTTTTGCATGCTATTTTCCAATTACTGGGTGACAAATGTTTTTTTATGTGTGTTTTTACATGTGTTACTGTGTCCATATACGTCCTTCAGGGGTCATTGTGGAACAAATCTATATTTTAAATATTTTTTATAATAACAATCAAACTGCGATGTTATCATTATTATTTTAGTTTATTTTCCCGCACTGGCTGGAAAATGCACTCACCTGTATGCGTTACAGAAAGGCTGGCTATTCACCTCCAGACTGCTGGGGGGCAGCACTGCTGTGATGAAGGAGGAGGCACAGCCGGCCGATTGATGGAAACTCTATAGTAAACCAATTCTTTTTTTTCCTAGAATGGCGAAATCATGATCCGCCCTACTCTGCCTCTGATTGGCTAGCACTCGTTGACTTCGTTGATTGAGTTGGATAGGTTTAGGCATGAGAAGTGGGATTGGTTAGAATTAGGGTAAGAATATCAGGGTAAACCAATCAGAGGCAGAGTCGGGCGGGTCATGACTTCGCCATCCTAGGAAAAAAAATATCGCCTACAGTCAGCGGTTAGCAGCGTGCAGTTTATGTCGATGTTGATTAAAAGGTCTGCCGCACAGGACTGACAACATTTTATAGAATACGCCTATAAATTTGGTGAAGATGGCTGGCGGGTACGAGAATGAAGACATGTTTGACAGCATTATTATGGCGGAGGAGAGGTGAGTGCTCTGGCTGTTAAATGTTGTGCGTACCTGATAGAAAACGTGTTGTTTGGACTCGTGCCTCATTTCGACGTAAACCAAAACAAAACCAGTGTATGTTTCAGTTAGAGTTTAACTTATGGAATTAACTTTATGTCATATCAGAAGCAACCATGTGTCCGTCGAGAAGTGTCGAGGTGACGGCAGGTAGATTCATCACTACAGTTAGGTTTTGTTTGTCTCTCCAACCAGCGTCCAACAGATTAAGAAAAGTAATGAAAAGTAGTTTCTAGTAACTGCTGCTGAGTGAGGATGTGATTGTGTCGGACATTTGCTCTCAGGTTCCGCGGGGACGGTTACCGGGAGGGGTTCGAGAGAGGGACCCGCAGAGGGCTGCAGGACGGCCGCAGACATGGGGCCTCTCATGGGGCCAAGCTGTCCACTGAGGTGAGTCACCACAGTGAATGTGACAATAGAGCCATTCCGGTGGAGGGACTGTGGGTGGTCTTTGTCTATTCTGCTTTTATCTCTCATAGTATCATCTAGCTCAGTGCCATTACTTTACCCGTTTTGACACACAAACTGGATCCAAGATGTTGACATAAATATGAACCACACATACCATGACTGAAATGATTTACCAAACATCTCTCTGTATGAATATGTTTAAACTATAATTAACACTGCTCACTATGGTTTTCTTATTGCCATTACAGTTAGGCTAAAGGGCAGGTTCACAACATTTCAAGTGTGTCTTAAAACAACAGTTAGGAGCCCAAATGAACATTTAAACATGTTTTTCTTGTTGTAATCAATCGTCCTGTTCATACTGACCATTAGAAGATCCCTTCATAATGCACTTACAATGTAAGTGATGGGGGACAAAATCCACAGTCCTCCTTCTGTGCAAAAGTGTAAAAGTTTATCTGAAACTTCAGATTAGCTTCAAATAAACTTTTAAATACATTTCCAAATGAGTCAAATCAAGTAGATATCTTTCAACGTTACAGTCTTTTTAGTCTTTTTAACTCAGACTGCTGAAGCCTCATATAAGCTTCACATAAACTTTTTAATGTCGTTTTGCACTAAATGACTGTGTGGACACACTGTGGATTTTGGCCCCCATCACTTCCATTAAAGCACATTTAAAGGGGATCTTTTAATAGTCAGTATGAACAGGAGGAATGATTACAGCGAGGAAAACCTCTTTCACTGTTCATATGCACACCTGACTGTTGTTTTAAGAAACACTTGAAAAAAATGTGAACCTATCCTTTAAATACATGGTCAGACAAGATTTAGCAGCCTGTCAGCATGTTTCATTCATGAATGAACTGACCATGTTAGCTTAAACCCCTTTACCCTCTGTGTTTACCCTCTCTTGTCCTCTAACCCCTGACAGATTTCCTTCTATTACGGGTTCGCCATCACATGGAAATGTCTCCTTCAACACAATACAGATGCCAAATCAAGGTATGGCCTCTCCTAACATTATCTTCCTTAAAATTTCCATTCCAACATTTTTTCTCTTGTACATCTTGTAACGCTTTTAGTGATCATGGAAGTGGCTTGTTTTTTGGAATTCCAGAGGTTTACAAATTGAGCCCTCACTGCAGTGCAGAGATATTTTACTTATTAAAGTTCAGTTTGAGTCCAGTGTGTTTATGTTAGACATGTTGTGTCTGTGTGTTGTCAGGAAGCGTGTAAAAGCACTGGAGGCTCTCCTGGGTTTGATCCAAAACTCTCCCCTTGATGACCCACATTCTGCAAAGCTGCAGGAGGACATGGAGAAGCTTCGTGCCAAGTTTAGACAGGTACACTATATATTTGAAATTGGTAATAGTGAGGGATCAATGTGCAGGATCAGGGCTGATCAAGACATTTGATTTAAATCAGTACTGATCAGCTGCTGATCCCTTGTTTACTGTTAACCATTGTGGTCCAGCTATGTAAACTGTTAAAGACACCTCATTGTGTGCCAATCACTGCTTCTCTTTACTAAGGTTATGACACAACGTTATGAGTGAGTGAAAAGCAGAGAAGCACAAACAAGTGAACTCAGTCAATAATTCATTATGGTCTCAATCTTTAAATTCAGGCCCTCTGATAAGTGTGCTGGTGGTCATTTCTCCGTTAATAAGATTTGAAGACTTATAGTAGCTTTGATGTCTGCCATGTGGGTGTTGATTGACAGCTGTGATTGACAATTGGCTCACCTGCTGCTCTCCTTGGCTCCGGGTCTCACACTGAGTCAGATTATTGTCGCAATATTTCACTAAGTTTAATGTTACTTGATTATGATACCTGCACTGTTAGCACAGTTTAGCTTAAGTAGCTATTGTTCAGTGTTCCCAGTGAGCTAAGCGCTTGCTTTGGTCCAAGGTAGCCGGGCGTGTTTCCAGAGTGTGAAAGGCAACATCCCACACTCCTTATGCTGCAGGAGGTATCAGAGAACGTCATCCACTAATCACAGGGTTGGTGGTCCACTTGTACAAAGTGCTTTTGGGAAAGACACTAAACCCCAAACCAACACCTTGCATTGTAGCGTGTGTGTGTTTGTGTGTGTGTGTGTGTGTGTGTGTGAATGCATCACATCAATTTCAGGAGTCACATTCTCCAGTTAAAGTTTCATTCATATCATATCCATAATTTAAGATGATTCAGGACCTTCAGTATTTGGGTTAAGTAGCTTTCTCAGACCTGCAGACACCATGTTGACCTGTACAAAGTCATTAATAAAATGTATCTACAGGTACCCTCCAGACATGTATTATGACATACAGAAATACTCTGCTTGTCTGTCTGATGTGTTTTTTTTACTGAAAAAAAAGTAATTACCACATTAAAATCCTTAAAATGGCATCTCCTCCTTCTCCCTCTCCACCACAAACTGTGAAGTCACAAATCCTGCTTGTATGCCCACCCCTTAAAATGTGATTTTCAGTGAGCACAGAGAAACAGAGAAATTCATCTATCAGCAGATGAATGTGAAAACAAACTGCACATACATCATTCTGCTCAAATGCTGTGAAGCTCAAACATCCAACTGTAGGAACAAGAAGAGTGGAGGGAGACTTTGAATATGAAGTTTTTAGGACCTAAATTCAGCCTCAAATCTTAATTGTTTAGTTAATCATGATTTTTTATGTTATGTTTTTATTAGCAGCTGATTATTAGCAGCTCTATAGCTTGTCCTTCCAAAGCCTTCTATCAAAATGTTCATTTTTTTATGCTGCTACCTAATGACCTACTGTACCTTGCTGTTTCACCTAAAAGTTAATAGTTTCACTAATGTAACACTGATGGAGCAGAATATACCACTGTTGGTCTTTGTCAACAAATATGAATTATTAGATTTAACTTTACTGCAGACACTCGGGTCCAGTTCAGATTCCAGCTGTCTAACCTGAGTATCGCTGTGAGTGTTTTATATACCAACTTCGCCTCCTATGAATCTCTATCATCATGCAACTGTCCTGCTAACTAGCTACCTGCTGTCTGGTGTTGTCCAGGTCTGCTCTATGCTGAGCGTCCCCACTGACTTCAAGGATTACATCAAAACATCAGGTGGCACTTCTTTCTGAATTTCTCCTGATGAGGAGGAAGAGCAGAGCCGACCTGTGTGTTCAGAGAATGAAGCTGTATACTTCCGGGCGGCCCATGATGTCAGACAGATGGCAGCTACTGATTGGTCTGCAGTGAATTCATTAGAGGGTTTGGAGTGTGAAGCAGTGACTGTTTGAGTTTGAGAGAAATCTTTGCCTTTACATTCTGAAGGTCCGACATGTTGAAGAGTGATCACAGTGCTGCAAAAAACGTCCACTGTTGTCATTAAACTGCATACATGTGAGGAGACATCTGCAGTTGGAGCCGAGCCAAACAAGGAAGCACTTCTGACTGTAGGATTGACAGAATTATCCAGAGTCCAGAAACTGGGATGAGGAAAAAGAAACCATTATATTTCTTGGTTGACTGTGGTAAAAGAGTGGATTCATCGCAGTGATTGTTGTGTTTAAAGGAATGAATTGAAAATTAAGAAAGTACATCAACCAAAGATGAGTTTTGTTAGGATTGATGTTGTTTACAGAACAAAGACACAACAGCAAATAAAGTCTTAGAACATGACTTGCTCTTTGGTGTTGAAGTGTTTGTATTCTTTGAGGTTTGACTAAACAGTTACACTTACTGAAGCCAGTTGTGTTCAGCTGTGGTGGAAAGTAACAAAGTAAATTTGCTCAAGTACTTTATGTTAAAGTTTCAAGTATTTATACTTCAGTTTTTTCATTTTCTGCTACTTGTCTAACTAACATTTCAGAGGCAGATATTGTACTTTTTAATTCACTACATTTATTTAACTGCTATAGTTTTAGTTTAACAAGTACGATTTATTTTACATTCAACAGTTGAAGAGCTTATAAAATATGCATTATTACATATTAAGCACACCACATTATACTGTAGATTGTAGTTGGAATTAAATCAACCTTCACCAGCTATAATAATAAAATGCTGACATGTTAATCAGTAGTAATATCCAATAAAATATGTTTTAAACCTTGGAAGGAGCTGCAAAATGATACAATGATTACTTTCATATTCTGCCTATTACTACTACTGTATACTAATGAACTTTTACCAAAGTGAAATGTTGAATGCAGGAATTTTACTTGTAATGGAGTATTTTTACATTGTGGTGTTGCTACTTAACTGTAAATCCAAATTAGTAAAGTAAATCCAGGTGATAAACAACACAGGCAGCCTGCACTAACAGTCAAATCATCACAACAAAGGAAAGTGTTACATACACATTTGTTACTTGTTGCAATTAGAGCTGCAACAATTAGTTGGTTGACAGAAAATCAGCAACTGTTTTGATAATTGATTAATGCATTTAAGTAATTTTTTAACACAAAAATACCAAAATTCACTGGTTCCAGATTCTTAAATGTGGATATACACAACAAAGTCCTGCTACTCACATACAAATCCATCATTGGACATGCTCCTCCCTACCTACAGGAACTGATCATATCATAAACCTCCACCCGCACCCTCAGATCTGCCAGTAGCTTGCTCCTCCGGGCCCCCAGTACAAAGCTCCGCACCATGGGGGATCGAGCCTTCTGCTCTGCACCACACTTGTGGAACAGCTTCCTAACCATCTGAGGGCAGCACAGACCCTAGACTCTTTTAAAAAGGCTTTTTCATCTGAACTCTTATTACTATTTTCTTTATGTTGTGTGTTCTATGTTATTAATACTGTAGCACTTTGAGTTTCACTATGAATGGAAAGTGCAGTACAAGTTATTATTATATATTATTATTTTTCATTATATACTCTGGTTTTCTAACTCTTCTATGATATTAAACTACACATCTTTGCATTTTGGGCTGTTGTTTGGACAAAGCCAGCACTTATCATCTTGGGCTTTTGGAACTTGTGATGGATATTTTTTTACTATTCTCTGAATTCTTTGGCCCAAACGATTAATCGATTAGTCAATAAAATAATGTCAGTAGTGCTTTTGTCTCAGTATGGAATAGTCTTCATCTATATGATTGTGAGGCAGTGTGGAGGTGTAGACTGCAAAATTATTATCATGCAAATATCACAATCTATAATCCTTCAACCAAGAAGTTAAGGTCTGTTTTGGCTTGGTCAGAGGTTTGAAAACATGGCATAGAGCAAAGGTTAGAATTTGTAATACAATTCTATTATTACTATTATATTTTGTGATTAGATCTTTTTAGACCATGAGGTGCAGCAGGCTCAACAGAAGAAGCAAAGAAGTAAATTCATTGTTGGTTTTGGGCTCTTTGGGGGATTTTTTATCATAATGAAAAATCAAGCCAGTCTTGTCCTTTTAATATAATGTGAGAGTGAAGTTTTAATTATTTGCAGTAATTACATGAAAACATCTCTGCCCAAAGATGCTTCTTTCAGCCACTGGATGGTGCTGCTGTCACTCAGTGATATACACCACAATCCTAAACACTCTCTTTCACATATACCCACACTCACACATGCTTATATTTCTGTTAATGTTGAGATGACGATTGTTCCTTGCAGTAATTATGTTGACTTTATAGAAATAGCTGAAATGTTGAGTTATTGGGTGAAGACATTATATTCAGACACATAGCTTTAGCCATTGGTTCTATCAGTTATGATATAGGTTGTTAACAAACTGATAGTTCAGCCCGGTTATTTAAACCACCTTTATTTGCAGGTTAAACTTAAAGTCATCACACCTGAATTGTTGATTTTAAAAAAACCTTATTGTACATTAGGTCAAAATGTAAACTGTGATGGATGTTTACAACAGACAGTTTGGGTAATAATTTTACTATTTACCTTCATTTTCTCCCCCAAATAAGTTTGACTAACCTTTGGGTTTGTTTACAACCTGTCTGATAGGTCTGAGTGCAAATAAAATATAGTTATTAGTAATTAAGGGATGGGTTAGGATTTTTCTTAATTATATATTATAATTATATTCTTATATCTTAATAATTCAAATTTCAGTGTGTTAATGTGTCAAATGTGTTAATTTTTTGTTAATTTCAAAAAATTAACACATTTTATATTTATCTATACGCTAAAGCTGCATGTAACTGAATCCTCTTGAAAATAACATGATACAAAATACAATGTAAACATACCATTTACAGCATTCAAATGCTATTTGTGGTATTTAAGGAGAGTTTATACAGCATCCCTTGTGACGTTGTCACACATCAAAGTAGTTCATCAGGTTAAAATTTCAGTTTGTCTGTTACTTTGGTTTATGACCAAATACCTGCAAAACTAATGACATTCCCTTGAGCTTCAGCTATAATTGCTTAATTGTGGCTGTAATTGCTCAGTTGACTGAGGTCCAGTGCTCATGGTGCATGATGAGAAGTGAACAGCATTTCTGACAACTGAACAAACTCCATCCACAGAGAGACCATATGATACGGGTAAAAACACACAAACTACTGTGTCCAAGGTCAAGAATGAATTCCCATGCTCAATAAAGTGGTCACTGTGATTGAATGTCAGTGTATTTTATCAGCTGATGCAGGCAATGAAAAAATAATCCTAATAAAAAGCAGATTGAACAATGTGTTAGTCTGTCTCTCAATACTGACTTCCCTACAGTCTATGGATCCGCCCCAAGCCCCATAGTTCCTACTCAAGACATAAATCCTTAAAAAAGAGTCACAGATACATCGTGTGATTTTTAAAAAAAAAAAAGCATGAATAATTTCCCATAGCAGCTGGGCACTGTAGTTGTTTAGCTACATTTACTCAAACAGGGGTAAATACTGCATTTCAGCCTCAACTGTAATGTGTGTTTAGTGCTAATTTAGTGAAGTTAGCATGCTAACAAGCTGAACTACGCTGATGAAGAAGGTAAACACTTTACCTGCTAAACATCAGCATGCTAGCAATGTCATAGGGAGCCTGTTAGCACGCTGACATTAGCATTTAGCTCCCACAGAGTCCAGTCTCAGAGATGCTAGTGAGGCTGTAGACTTTTAGTCTTCTTTCATGGCATATAGAAATGCCATGAAGCATTGTTGCATTCAACTGGCTTAGGAGTCCGGACCTTTGAGAGGAAGAACAATGACAACAATGACACCATTTTTGTTACAACCATAATATTGTACCACAGTAGCAGAGCGTGTTCTTGTCTAACTTGACTAAACTGCATATAGGCCTATAAATGTTAGTCTTTCTACTAATATCAAATCATGATCTTCTGTTTGGATCAAACCAGGTCACCAACCTCTCCTGTGAACTGTGTACGTACAGAGTGCATACATGCTGTTAGTCGGTCCACACACACACACACACACACACACACACACACTCAATAACAACAATAGCATCAGGAGGCACCAGAGAGGACTAAAGGGACATTTTCAGCCTTTGTCAGCCAGCCACTTTCAATTCCATGTCCAAACTCACACTGACAATAACCCAACAGGACTGTGTGTGTGTGTGTGTGTGTGTGTGTGTGTGTGTGTGTGTGTGTGTGTGTGTGTGTGTGTGTGTGTGTGTGTGTGTGTGTGTGTGTGTGTGTGTGTGTGTGTGTGTGTGTGTGTGTGTGTGTGTGTGTGTGTGTGTGTGTGTGTGTGTGTGTGTGTGTGTGTGTGTGGTACAGTAGCAGCTGGTTTATGCAGTGTCAGGCAGCAGGTGAACGCTGTCTTCTAGTCGGCAGCTTCTGAAGGCAAACAGAGAAAAGAGAAAGAGGGGGGTGGAGGGGTGGAGGGTGACAAGGGCCAAATGAGAGAGGCTGCATTCAGATGAGTGTTTTAGTACGACTTGTACCCTCTTAAAGTCAAAAAAAAAAAATCAAAGGCAGAGACAGAGTGAGCAATTATCAAATGAAGAAAAGACAGAAAGAGAAAAGGAATGAATGTATTGTGGTGGCAGTAAAGTGGGGAGGAAGAAGAGGAGGAGAAGGCAGAAGGGGTAAGGAGTTAGAGGAGGAGGAAAAGGAAGGAAGGGAGAAGGAGGAGGAGTGGAGAGGGATGAGGAGGAAGAGCAGGAGGGAGAGGAGGAGGGACTGAGGTCTTTGAGAGAATGTGGAGGAATGTGGGGAGCAGGTGGTGAGTGGTGACATGAAAAGCAGTGGTGACAAATGCAGCCGTCCGGCCGGCCGGCAGCAGAAAAGCCCTCTGAATGAAATGGAGGCATCAGATTTCACCACAAGCACACCAACAGCTCCACAAGGGGGAGGGGGGGGGGGGGGTCTCCATGGATAACAGCAGAGACACATGGTGTCCTCTGAGTGAACACACATGGTTTAGATAGAAAGCTTTACTCACTTAGTATAGAAATGTAGGTGTTATGTGAATGATTATAGACATTATTTGTTTACACATAATTATAAATGAACAGTATGGATGCACACATTTTGAAAAGAATTAAACATTAAGGGGCCAAAAAAGAAACCCTTTACTCAAGGTCCACTAACTAGCATTCGCTGTAGCTTTCGACTTCATCTCATGGACTTCCTCAGCAGATGGAGTCTGTCTACTCAGCTGACCGTAGTTCTACCACCACTCTGACAACTGAGCAAGCTCCATCTACTGAGGAAGACCATGAGATGTGGGTGAAAGCACCAGAAAAAAGTTAGTAAGTCACCTTGAGTTATGTTTCCAAGTTATCACCCCTTCATTATATTTTAGCAGCTGGAGCTCTACAGCACAGAGGAATAAGATATATCAGGCTCTGAATGCACACAGTACGTTGTGTGCATGTTAGTAGATCAAATAATGTTGGTTTTGATCTTTTCATGAGATTTGTTGACATTAAGAAAAATATAGAATACCACCAGATTTACCCTTTAAAATTTGGATTTCTTTGTTGGACTCTTCATTCCAAAAGTAAATTGACCTTTACATGACAATATCCAGGAGCTCATCAAAATATGGCAGCCAGTCAGAGATGCTGTTAGGGGGACTTGCTTCTGCTCAATAAATAATCCTGAAAATGACAACAACCTACTGTAGTATATTTATTGTTGTTTGGTTGTTTGGAGTTTCAGGGTTACTGATTTTCAGGAGGTGCTTCTCAAAAAGGCTTTCAATGAATTATTATATGTTCAGTATTTGAACAGTATGGTTCGTTGCTGGCATGTTTTCTTTATTCATTTGTTTTATTTTCAATTTTCAACATTGCCAATGCGACATGAGTGAACCAAGTGGCAGCTCAGGCCACCAGGCGGCGCCCAATGAGCCAAATTACAAATGTGAGGTTTTTTTGTTTTGTTTTTACCAGGTTCATGTATTTATCTGGTTATTTTGCATATTGCAAACACTTTGTGCCCTTGTCTTTACACACACTTATCTGTCTCTCTCTTTCCTCTTTTTCTTTGTTACCACAGTTTTGAAAAGTGCTAAATTAAAAAAAAGTTTACATACTTATAACTTAGATGTCTTGCATGATGGTCTGTTGTTTTCAGCGCCCTGCATTCTAATGCCACTAGTATTACATTTTTACACTCATTTTGTGTTATTTTTTATAGTTTATATCCTCATGTGTCTATTATTGTTCAGTAGTAGTGGTGGTGAGGGGGTTGTGTTTCAGGTTTCAGTGGAGAGTTATACTGTCCTAAGATATACAGAAAGATATTAGATATGTGTACAAAACCAGCCCATCCTTACAAGAAAAAAGACAGTATAGGTCTAAAATTATAGTTAAGTTAAGCCATCTAGCAGCCATAGTAATTATGACCCAGGTCAGATGCGGTGAGATGCGGTTCAGATGACATCAATATAAGGTGACTTGATAAGATGATTTTGGCTTGTTAGGAGGAGGTGGGATGGATTGGGTTAGGTTGGGATGGTGGATGGTTAATTGATTACTGGACTTTGCCGCAGGAGACCACTGTTAGCTTCCTGTTTCCGCGAGTGTCATGTTTCCAACTGCGAGTTGGGACATTTTTCTAAAAAAAAAACGTAACATTGTGGTGTTTACTGTTGCCATGACGATGAAGGTTGTGTAACTTTAAGGAAGTATAAACTGTGTTTCAAGTTATCATTTTGACCCAAACCATGACCTTTGTGGTGGTTTTTGTGCCTAAACCTAACCAGACCTTAACCACAGCGTTGATACACAATAAAACCAACAGTGGTTTGTAATGGTTTTGGAAAGCTGGAGTGCATTACCACGGCCGCTAGATGGTGTAAACATAAGTATAGGTCATTTTTGCTGGTCTGAATTTCAGACCTATACTGTCGTTTTTTTTTTTTTTTGAGGAGGTGTTGTGCAAAACATAAGCAAACAATCAAGATCCTCACTCCAGAAACTTGTTGTCTCCTTCAAACACCTGTAATGATCAAAGGGCAGCAGCCAGCGGCAGCAGACAGCGCCGCAACTCGGTGAGGAGCCCCCACCAGCAGAGTGCATCCTGGAAATACTTCCCCCTGTGTTTGATGTGGTGTGCTCAGTAATGTCTCTCCCTGCTCTCAGACCACAGACACTTACCTGTGACAGGACCAGAATAGTTTATTGCATATCAAATGAGTGTGAGTTGATTCAGCGTGGAAGAGCGAGAAACCTTTACAGTTTCACTTCAGTTTTCAATGCATACTGCCATGTTAAGACATCAACCCACCACTCTGTGTCAGCTTTGGAACTGATTTAACTGGACTTTCAGGGTATTCCTTCATATATAGCTGTCTGGCCTCCAAGACTGCATAAACCAGTGTCTGCAGATTTTTAAAACCAGTCATTTAAAGGACAATTCCAAGGCGTTTCCATTGGTCATAATAACACTGTGCTCAGCAAGTTAATTGCTGAAATCTTGAAACACAGTGACATCACCAGAAACAGGTGCAACAAGGCAAGAAACTGGAGCGACCAGACAATCAGACCTCCCAGTTGGTCAAACTTATTTGGAAGAGAAAACAAAGGTGAACCACACAATTATTGCCAAAACAGTCTTATTTAAACACTTTTCACAGTTTACAGCCTGACTTTTGATTTCAGCTTTGGCCTAAGGTACTTGCTGTAGTTTTAAGCACACTGTGTGTGATATTTCAGGTGTGCTTATTTTCAGTTTTACCTTCAAATAAAGTGGTTTATATAATGTGGCTAATCTGTAAATCTGGCTACTGTGTTGTAGCGATGTCACGATGTTCTTAAATCTCAGCAAATGTTTTGGTGGGTACAATGTTATCGTGGTCAATAAAAACAAAACAGCACAAATAAAAGTTGTAATAAAACTGAATTCTCCTTTTTGTGCGTGTTTTTAGCTTTTTGCAGACCCTTATACACTTTTCTTCACAAAGTGAAAAAAGTGACAGTACTATATAGAAAATAAAATAAATGATTAATATTTGCACTATATTTACTCCATACTTTTGGTGTAAAATGTGATTTTGTGTGGACTATATAGGAGAGTGTGTGTGTGTGTGTGTGTGTGTGTGTGTGTGTGTGTGTGTGTGTGTGTGTGTGTGTGTGTGTGTGTGTGTGTGTGTGTGTGTGTGTGTGTGTGTGTGTGTGTGTGTGTGTGTGTGTGTGTGTGTTTAGGGGTATCAAGTGAAAATATCAATAGACAAAGATAGGCACATGGACAGAAAAAGTGAAAGCATGGTGTAATACAACAGCAGGCTGTTGTACGTGTTACATAGTGTGTGTGTGTGTGTGTGTGTGTGCGTGCTGAGGGTCTTTGTCTGCTGCTGGTTGAGCTGGCGCTGGCAGGCCTGTGGGAAAGGATTAGACTTTCACGCCTTTTCCTCTACACTGAAGCCCCATCAAAGACATTCCTTGCATAACAAATCAATGAGTACTGTCACACACACGCACACACACAGACACACACACACACACACAAATACTCCTGTTAATCATTAGCCAAACAATAACTTTCAGCATTCAGACAGAACTTTCTTGTTCTTTACTCAAATGTGGGCAGGAGGAAATTAGCTGAATTTACAAGTTGAAACACAAGCATTTGAAGCTGTGTATTTAAGAAAAAAAACATGGATCCTCTCCAACTAAAGTACTGTACGTGTGTGTGTTGCTGTTTGCATGTGTTCAGTTTAACATAATGGCAATACTGGAAGCATAAAACTAACTTAAACCAACAGGCAGTAGGGAAAGTACAAGCCATCATAAAATGTTTCCTTATGGGAACTCTAAGTCTATCTTATGCAGAATTTTGAGTGAAATTTGTCAGTGAGCATTTCTCTGATTTAACGTGTCATCACTGTTTCAATATGCAGATGAGTGACAAATGAAACGAAAAGCCAACATGAAGTGTTTTTTTCTCCACTGGAGGAAGGCCTCAGTATGAATAAAACAAACCAGGCTGTACCAAGTGTCGTCCAACCACGTCTATAAAGGCAAAAGTGTTTGTAACTGTTCCGTATTACAACACTCAAAGTTGGGACAAAAAACCTGCTGTGTTAAAAATGGGGATAATAAATAGTGTGTGCTTTTGGACTTTAGTCTTTTATTGTGCTGCACTCGGCTGTACACATGAAAAGTGACGCAAGTATTTCTGTCAAGAATGAAAATAGGATCTTTAGAGAAAAGTTATAATCGTTGCCAACTTCAACACCTCTGCACACCTGCTCGATCAGTGTAAGGTGGGCATGCTTGATTGTGGGTTTCTGAAAGTTACAGAATTGTTACATAACTGAGGGGTTCCATTGACTTGAACATTTACAACACCTTTGGTACTGGGGTCCTTCTTGCATTTCCACTGTATTTTATGAACGGATGTTGAGGATATAAAAGGCAACAGCGGGACCAAGTATACTGTGTCATATAACTATAACTGTCATTTTTGTACACAGTTTGGTGTGAGGGTAGTAAGGGATTGTGGAACAGATAACAATGGAAGAAAGGATATTGTTCTTCTTCACATTGGGTTGCTGGGTTGCTAGGTTGGTGGTGGGCCAAAACAGCATCCAGATGCAGTAGTATAATGGTGGTTGCTTTTGCTGGGTTTGTTGTAATGGTCCTTGTTGTAATGTGATGACACATCTGCTTGACCAATAACTATCAACAGCACTGCCGGGAACCCTTGAAAATACCTTGCATGTGGTTCCACAACCTGCACAGTGGTAAAAGTTAGGGCATTTTCAAACCTGCGTTGTTTAGTTTGGTTGAATCGGACGCTGGTTTGTTTTCCTCCTTGGATTTGTTTAGCGATTGTACTCGGTTGCAGACCAAAACAAACACATGGCGACCCTTTAGAGGAAGTGGTCTCAGTTTGATCACAAATGAATTCTGGAGTGGTCTGTTTGTGGTGGGAACATGATCCAACCTTGATCAACATCGATCCCAACTACAAGGTGTTGACTCCAAGTCAATAGTTGATAGCAGCTAGCAGGAGAATGAATTGAGGTCCAACTTGGACAAATAACAAAGGACATTGCCTGATATTTGGCCAGAGGACCTTCTTCAGGACCTTCTTCCTGTGTTTATGTCCTCGCTCCCACCCAGACACATCTGACTGGAGTGAATGTCCTCACATCTTGTAGTGATGCATTTTGATTCAGTTAAATTTTTTTTCTGTGTGAAAAGAAACTGAACCAAGACAAAACAAGGAGAAAACAATGCATTTTCAAATGTGGCCACATTCATGTGGGACATAGCCTCAGTGTCTTTAGTCTCTGCTTGCATAATAATGTTAATGCTCATTTCTTCTCACAGCTTAAGGAAGTCTAGTCTCAACTCCATTCATGTCGGAAATGAGGAACGAAAAGAGGAACGATGACAGTGCAGCTGTAAAGCCAACACAGCACTTTCTGTCTGGCTAAATGTCAGTTTTTGGTGCAGCTGTTTTAAAACTTCTGCATCCGAAGATTTGAAATGTCTCCATGTAGATTCACCAACTTTATTAAAGTGCAATAATAAATTGAGGTAAAGATTTAGATTACGGACCGCAGGATACAGTGTGTGCATTCCCTATTCTCAATTAAAACATTGTAATTTTTTTGTACTAACAGTACCAGTACAATACATACCGATACATACATGTATGTACAAAGGAACAAGTTGTGAAGTTCACAAATAAGAAGGTAACAATCAGGGAAAGAATTTATATTGTGGGTATTTCTTAAATACCAGGTGCCTATTCTAATAATGAGCAACAATCTTGACAATTTGGAGAAATATTTAAAGAGAAATTATACTGTAAGTATAACTACTAGGTTTCTACTACTACTAGGATTTTATTCTAAAATAAGTATTGGTGCCATATGTATCGGTACATACTGTACTGTACTACACTGTTACAAAAACCTCCACTGTAAATTGGGAAGAATTATGCTGTACAATGTGGGCCTTAATATAAAGTGTTGGTGTACTCCTTTATAAATGAATATCTTCAGTAGGAACCATTGGGCTTGGGGTTTAGTGCCACAGAGAGTTCAGGGAAGTTGTAAATTACTGAGAGACATGTTTGTTGTGCCAGTCTTTTCCTTTCAACATAACAAGTAATACTCATAAATGAATTTGTAGTGACTCTGTATGAGTATGGTGAAGCTACAGATCAGCTCTAATTCTAAACTTATTAGGTTTCAACCCATATGTGTCAGTCTACTTTTTGGACTAATGTTGCGTTCATGTCATATCCAAGTTATCATAATTACCAGTTTCTGACCTCCGAGTCTTAATTACAACTGGGAAACTGATTTTTCTGACTTGGAGCTTATTGAGTTACTGAAAAACCAAAAAAACATGGACGCTTCATCTCAGCAAAGTCCATCATTCAAGGCAATTACACCCAAATCTAATGGATATATTGTTATATTGTCAATGAATGTTTTTAACCCTCACGCTATCAACTCTGATGACATGAACGTGGTAACCATGGGGATCTTTCCCAACTCTACCATTCTGCTAATAGAACATGAAAGTATTAAGCTGCCAATAGCTAGATTTCCTGTTGATTTTCACTATCAACAACATACAGTGTGAGTGTAATAATTTCACCACTTCTCTCATGCATCATCTCCTACAGACAAGAACAGACAGCCTGTTTCCCAGACTCCATCTAATTCATGTTTTTATTGTGTAGTCGACACAAATATGAATACACTGTTTGTACCAGTTGTGGACAACTGGCATGAAGTAGACACAACTGTGTGGAATGTTGTAAAAACAAAACAGTCTATGGCTTACCAAGCATGACACCGAATCTATTTACAAACTCAAATCAACTCACTGACAGTTTGAAAATTGGAGCAAAAAGCTTTGTTTTATAAATATAAAAAGGGGAAAGGAAGGAAGGCCGCTATGGGCCTAAAAGGGGGATAAAGTCTCTTTCACCGAGACAGCTTAACACTCAACAGAGTTATACATATCCCATTTTCTGTTATGGCACCAGTATCAATGCATGCCCTGGACTCACTGGTTTCCATCGCGGATGCTTCACCTCAATCAGGTTTAACAGAGCTAGTAGGCACTGAACCAACAAGTAGAATAGAATAAGAACTAAACAAATAAAAAGACTAAAATTAGAGATAGATCTTGACTGTCACATGAGGTATTGTGGATCAAAGCATTTCTGTACATTGTCTCATTTTTCCTTGTCTTTTGGAATAGTACGGAAAATCATTACGTAATTATAAACAAAAGAAAAAAATGATCACATAGAATCTACATAAAACAAAAAATGAGGATGTCAATAACACAATTTTCTATGAGAAAATTCAAACCTAGAATGGCAGTATATTGACATTTATATGTATAAAAAAACAACCAAAAATGTAGCAGCAAATAACAGGAGAAAAGCATCGTTTTTAATCCATTACGGTTTTTGACGTCTTTTTTTTTCTTTTTTGTCTTTTTTTTTAAACACGTAGCTGGGATTTATTTTCTATAGCAGCGGAATACAAGGAGTGTTTCTCTCCTACTCTCTATCCTTAATGTACAATCAGAAACCTAATTTACAAGGTCCCTACACAGTTTGACACATTTAGAGAATTCAACACTTTTTCCAGAATTCAGTTTGATTTGAAGAGAGTCTCCTTGTCTGTCCATCTTCATTTTTAGTCTGTATCAACCCAGACAACAAGTTTCCCGTCCTGTGTAGGAACCCTGACTTGAACTCTACAGCATTAAGACGCATGTCGCTGTTGAGCCGTCACCCTTTTTGCCACTTTTGACGCCATTTCACCCCTCGGTACTCTTGCCAACTTTGCTCTCCACTTTTTCTTTTTTCCCCAAGAAACGCAGCCCACGTCTTTTAGGTTTGTGCAAAATCACGTCAATAGTCTCAACACTCCTCCTCTATTTTTTTTTTAGCTTCATCCCCTTCCCAGAATCCATGAGCAGTATTTGAACTGAGGTGGAACAATGGAGGAGATGCTGTACTGGTGATTTCGAGTTTTACTTTTAAAAACGTTTCTCAACGGCGGAGCTGCTCTGGAGGCAGAAATAATCTTACCGGTAGAGTTAAACATCAATAGGTGGAGCCATGGTTAGTTAGCAACTACAAAAATAAATAATACTTGTTTTTCTCTATAAAAATAAAGTATTATTTTAGCTATAAAAACAATACTTCTCTTTACTTTTACCTTCGGACCTCCAGCCTTTGGCTCTGCACACTGAACTTTAACTAAACCAATGATATTTCTGATACGAGCAGCTCTGCCTCTATGAAATGTTTGTTAAACTAAGACTCTTATCTGAGACTTGGAAGGCAGCTACAGCAAGCCACAGGCTCTGTGAGACTCATGACAGTGTCAAGCAGCATTCAGTCTTGTTAAAAAAAAAAAAAGTATTTCTGCAGGTGCAACTGTCTGCATGCCTGCCCTGACTCTCCATCACCAAAAGACTCCTGCTCAAACCTCCATTCCATTTTCATGTTGTTTTACAAACTTTATCACTGTATCACTTTATCATTTTTTTTTTTAGACGAGCCAGCATAGCTGACCAAAAGTGCTTTTTTTTAGAAAACAAAAGTTGGAATGGTATTAGGTATAACTACACAGAGAAAGAAAACACAACAGACTGTGGATTACTCTGCTTGCGTGTGCGTCGATTTAAGCTTATCAAATTACAGCAAGCTGAAATGGGTAAAGCGAATGTTGTCAAGGAATGAACAAAGAATCATATTTGTCCAAACCTCAACATCAGCAATCCACAGTCACTAGGGGTCATAAAAACAGAGCGTTTCACACTACACCTGGTTTAAAAAACAAAAAGCCTGAAAGAAAAGAGGTATAAGACTAATGGATAAAGAGGTCTAAAATGATATATAATAAAGTGACTAAACATAAGCAAGCAGGGATATATGAATGTCTGCACTGCAACAAGACAAACATGGGAGCTTGGACAGGAAGTCTAAAACATTCTAGATATAACAGAAAAGAAATTAAAACAAAAAGCCTCTTCTCTTTAATAATGTCAGGTTTCAGGTAAAGACCTGAAGACAGACTACAAGGACCTACTGTACATGACACTTTGGGATGTTTTAGTAGGCAAGTTGAGTCTGTGGTAATTTAAAGATTCCTAGTTTAATGTTTCAGGGAATAAGAAAAAATATCTACTAAAATGTTTTTGTGGCTTAAACTCCAGCCCACGCAGGTCATCAATTTTCAGTGTCTTTTCTTTCGAGTACATTTCTGTAGTGTTCATTTCTTTTCCCAGGATGGGAGGGGACACTGGCAGGAAATGTGACTTGGGGTTTGTTGCGGGGCGGGCGGGGGGACGCCCTGTCCTGTCTTGGTAGCTGTAATGGACAGCGGGCATGTGAGTGACATGTCGGCCATGATAGCAGCCCACCAGGAAGGAGGAAGGGGAGGCTGAGTTCAGATGAGGCACCCCCTCCCCAATCCACCTGTCACCGCCCTCCATCTACAACTTTTCCCTCAATCATCAGGTCATCGTGCGACGTGGCCATCAAGTCATTTCAGATGTTGATGTCTCTGACGTCTGTCGGGGTGCAGGACAGGTCCACGTCCTCATCCACATGTTTGGTTTCTGTTGTGCTGCTGTGCTGCTGAGCCTGCCGCAGGCTGGACTCCAGCAGGGACTCTATCTGCTCCTGGCACGACCGCAAGCAGTCCTGCAAGCACAGAATCAACATCCAGTCAACACCGCTGCACAACAACATCCAGAAAACAGGCTTTTTTAAGATTCGTGTGTGTTTGCTGTGGCATACCGGGTCGCTGCGAATGACCTGTGACAGGAAGTTGGTGAGGTTCTGGGAGGACAGGGAGGCATCTTGGCTCTTCAGGTAGAGACCTTGAACAGCTGCCACCACACTGCCCGCCGCCACCATGGACGGAGGACTGGCGATGAAGTTGACATCTGCAGAAATACACAAGCAGGTGTCAGGATACAGCACAGTTTGGAAATGATCATGATAAAAATACCACATCTGGATTCCTTTAAATAAAAGAGTAGAAACACTCAGGCCTGGTGGTACGCACTGAAAAAAAAATATTCACACAGTCAGATGGCGCAGCAGGCGGTCTGCAATTTATATTTACATTCAAATTTTTGTTTGCTGGTATATTAAAGACAAAGTGATCACAAGGACAGAATGACTTATTAGGCTGCATTTATTGCATAAAAATAAGCTCAAGTCCCCCCCCCCCCCCCCCTCTGTCCCTCTCGCTTCTCCCACTTCTGTCCCTCCCCCTTTTTCCCCATCTGTATTTTTGCTTGGCTCCGGAGTTTTGGAGAAAAACATTAATATATTTGGTTGTCCATCTCCCACGTTAGAGCTTTTTCTCTTTTTAAGCGGTGCCATGCTCACGTTAGCTAACCTGCATCCCATAACGCTCACACTCTTTCTCTGCAGTAATGTAAAGGGACTCTGATAGCAGCGGCACTCGCATCATGTCAAGAGGTTCCCAGGCAACTCACATTTCAGAACAGTGCCACACAGAGGCTCCCAAACGCAAATGATTATTGATTTCAGAATAAATGGATATTTGGTGTTATTTTTGGTATTAAAAAAAGATTTTTTTGGTCTGGCGGGGGTTCTCATTGGCCTGGCGGCCCACCAGACCTGTACAATTATAAGGGAAACACTGGGTCAGCTATTATTATACCCTAAAAGTTCCCAATCGTTATCATAATGACTGAGAACCACTGAGTAAACTATAGTAATAAATCCCAGTCTTCTCACAGAAAAACAACACATGACTGATTATCGTCACTGAATGCCACACATCTGCTCCTCTGAACCTTCAACATTTATTAACTAATAATGAGAACATGACAGAATAACAAAACAAGAAACTGGGCTAAAGAGGGCAAAAAACTGTTATCTTAAACTGGGGCTGGGGTTCTTTATCCCCAGAAAAGGCTTGTATAACTAGTATAAAGTAACCAGGGGATATTAGAATTAAAAATATACAGATGAGAACATTTGGGTGACAGCAGCTGAGCATACTGACACACAGAACAGTGAGTGTAAATATGTAGGATTTTAAAATATAAAAAAATGTATAAATAGTAAGTATCCATGTTGAGATAATAGTGAGATTTCCCTGGTGCATGTCCTACCTGTAGCACAGAGGGCCACAAAGGTCTGGGCGTGTTTCCTGAGGATCTGCTTGGTGGACGGGTAGATCTTCAGCTTGGACAGGAAGTGCTCGATGAAGTCGTGAGGCGTGACTGAAGCCAGATCCCACTTCAGCTTGTTGAGAACCAGCAGCTCCATTTGCTGTGGACGGACCAGACCAGAGGCATTCACTCAAACTGACCCACTCACCTCTAGAGAACAATGTAGGCTACTCCTCCTTATATCTGCTGTGACATTTAGTTCTTGCAGCTGTGGCACTTTTATCAGGGTGGGACTGCTGCCATTTCATCCATTCTTATATTTATGCCAATTAATGTTCCTTTTTCTTTTTTTGATACTAGTTTTCAGCTTTCTTCCACAGATCTACTAGATGATTTTTTTTCTTGTTAACTTTACTACCTGTAAATACTAAATATAAATAGTGCTATGTATACTAAACTATATACTCCACAAATTAACCTCTTTTATGTATAAATTTACAGATTCAGTAACCTTTATTATGATTATAGTGTGATTGCAAGTATCCCAAACATCACTTATCTCCACTCTGACTGAAGCACAGCCACGGAAACAGCTGCACATAAAATAAATGTCACAGCAAACATAAAAGAAAAGCGTGTGACTGCAGTTCCTAATGATCAGTTTGTCACTGCCAATAGTCTGCACTTCTGTTTTATGGCCATTAGGTGTCGCTGTGATGCAGTGTTTTCTTGGCAGTCACTGAGACCATTCATGAAATCAGAGAGGCCTTCCAGTCACCATGGGAAAGTCACAGGCAGCCATTCAGTCACTGCTGCAGCAAAGCTACATTTATACTTTATGTAAAATTTCAACCAAAATATACCCTGTGACATGTCAATACAATCAATACTTTCCGACCACGGTGACACTGACAAACCAGATGAACTGCAAACACTGTATTCTGGTCATGTGGTCTCCAGTGCATGGTGCTCATGTACTGTATGTGTTATGCAACATCCATGTCTGCAGAACTCAATTACCAGCAGTTCTCCAGGCTGGACCGAGTTGTCGGTGTAGATACAGAGTTTCTCCGCCGTTAAGGGCACAGTCTCCTTCATCTTGGATGCTAGAAACATGCATGTAGCTCCCAGCAGCTGTAGTCTTGTTTTCCTGGTGGCCTCCACTGATAAAAATCTGTCCAAATAGTTCATAGCCAGCGGAAAAACCTCCTCCTCACATTTCTGTTCCTCGCAGACCTGGGAGGTGAGAAAAGCACTTAGAGAAAGAAGAACACTCCCCTATTCATATGCATTATTAAGTCTATACCCCCACTGGCTCTGTGCCTTATTCTATATGCACAGCTGTTTGCATTCAATAGCTGCACTATCAGCAATGATCCGAAATGAAATTAAAAGACATTTTAACATTTTTTTTGCATTTAATTCATTTGATTTTAAAGTTTAAACATCATGTGTGGCACGGTATTTAATGCAAACTCCATCTGACATGCAGATGAAAACATCCAAAGTCAAAATGTCATATATTTAGAAGAATAGACTGTTGCAGTGTTGAAAACAGTCGGGAATTAGTTTGCAGTCAGTTCTGACTGAGACACAAAGGTGGCGTCGATGCAAGTTTCACTCTCTAATTTCAACTTCGTCATCTTTTCAAAAAATATTTATAAATATTTAAAAATTATCAGGCTGCATACAAGTAGCATGTAAATGATCCTTGTTGAATGCCTGATCGGATGAGAGTCAAATGTGTCGAATTGTGACACGTATGAATTTAAAACAAATTAATTTCTCAGACTGGGCTTTTTCACGTGCTGCAGGCGACACTTCCCCCCGACTCTCCGATGCACCGTTTTAGAAATTAATTAAAAATATAAAACCGCAAAGAATTCAATCCAAAAGTTCATGTAAATGTTAAAAAACATCTTAACTATCAAATCCGACTGTTAAAATCTATTTGATCCTTTTGCATTTTTAAGAAAATCGCCTTTTTTCTCAGCGACCTTCACAGACAGCAGCGAGTCTTGTGAAGCAAAACAAACTTTACCAGTTGATACCAGTCGAACAAGCTGTAGCAGACAATATGTAACCGCCTTATGATAAAGATGCATTTCTGGATGATTTAACCCAGTTACTGTCATTGCTGCTGATATTATAGATTTTTAATTATATTAAAATCCTTCTCATATACGACAACAAAGATGGCGCGTAATACTGGCACGGGCCAGACTGCATACGTGTACATTGCTGTTATTTTGGAATATTTTCCCCATGTAATTACATTTCATAACCTTCTGGAAAATACTAGTAAATAATCAATAATAAAACTATTCATGGTGGAAAGTGAATACAGTCTGTAGCCAATCACTAGCCTATATCTCCTCTTATAGACGAAGGACCACCCAACACTCATTTTCAGAGGTTTATGTAACGTGCACAGTGAAATAACAGACATTAACCTCTCAAAACTTTCACTTTCAGACTAATTTATCATGTTTTGGGGTGTACATATAGGCTAGTGAAAGACTACCCACAAGTTATCAGCGGACTCTCGGACACAGAAGGAAAGTTGAAGTGAAGTAAAACCAACCTCTAACATCCAGGTGGCAACTATTTTCCTCATTTTGGGTACTATTTCTTTCTGAACACACTTGAAGTAGTTAGGCGACGGTAGGTAGTTTTCCTCTGCCTTCAGCATGGTGTGTAGGACTCGGTCGTTGAGCAGGTTGACGTCCTGGTAGGCTCTCCTGATGGAGTCCACCTCGCAGCACAGCAGCTGGTCCTCCATAGTACTTCTGCTATTAAAATTATTATCACCGTCGGAATAACCTGTAGTACTGCCCCGGTAAAATGTGACTATATTGTAGGGAGAACAGACTACAGCAGACAGAAGGCTAATAATCGGGTGATTTTAAATGTCTTTCTTCTTGCTGGGCTGCTGCTGCTGCGTGCTGCTTCTTCTCTGGTGTACGCGAGCCCTCTGAAGCACAGACCGCTTCCCTCTAAGAGACAAAAACCCCTGCCTCGCGCTCACCATCCACGCACACGCACGGGCACACACATAAACACACACACAGAAGTTTATCAGCGAGCGCGCCCTGAGGAGGAGGGGGAGGTGGTGTTGTGTTGGTGTGCGCGGTGACGTCAGCTGTTGTTAAGGGGGGGGGATCAAAGAGACTGCTAGGGGGAGCGCTATTAGCCTATATACATATGGAGGTGTGTGTGGGGGGGGGGGGGGGGGACTCCTCCTCGGCTCCCTCCTCCTATAGCCTCCACCTCCTGGTTGTTTCTGAGGAGGAGGTGGGAGGTCCGGGGCTGAGTCCGCGGGGGGGTGGGGGGTGGGGGTGGCGGCTTAGCGTCGGTAGGGGGCGATAACGACTTTCACCCCTTCTTCCTCTTCCCCTCTTTCATTGAGTCTCTCCAGTGAGACTCAATGAAAGCAGAAGCTCTGTCACCAAACTGTGCTGAGCATGAGGTGAGCACATGGGACAATAGTGCTGTCTGAAACACACAGTGCTGCTTTATTTATTTCCATTTATTCGATCTCCAAATAACACAGGGGATAGGATTTCACTGAAGTGTGTTATAACAGGTTAGACCACATGCAGATCTGTTAGTAAGCATGGTTACACTTAACAACACATTATTTCTACCTGTAAAATAGGCTTTCTATGGTGTAACACTAGGAAATAACTCAATTAGAAAATCGAAATAAGTACTGTAAACATAAATTGTTAACCACTGTAAGCTCCCTATGGACAATGTGGTTAAGTTAACAAGGCAAACATGTGGTTTAATCAGTATATCAAATCCAAAATTTGAACAAATGGGGAGTTTGAGGACTGGTGACAGTTTAACTTTATATGAGATGAATGAATGAATTGATTATTTAATGAATTACTAATTTATATGAGTAATGGCAAATATATAAATTTGAGTTAAACATCATTTTGCGTCAATAAAGCCAGCACAATGATGAGTTCATATTACTCAAAAGCACAGTACATAAAAGCTGTTTAGAATGAAGTAATACTTGAGTGCAAATACTAAAGTTTAAAGACTTTCTCTAACACACACACACACACACACACACACACACACACACACACAAACGGGAGGAGACTGGAGTTGCACCAATGAGAGGAATTGCTGTTACTAGGCAGATGTCGGCGTAACTTTTCATGTGGGGAAAAGTTCAGTGCACTAGAGAAGTTCAGAATGTTATTGATAACCCTATCAAAGTCCCTTGACGTAGTATAGTCTTTCAAATAATCAATACAGGCCTTTTCCATTGAAAGCATGTACATCTCTGCTGCCTTATTCACACACAGCGAGAAAACCATTCAACAAGACTGTGGATAGGACAAATCAATGAAGGCAGCAGGAGCCATGTATACTGGTATTTACAACTTGATACAAAGTATATCACTCGGGCTCTGTCATTAGACATGTATTTAGTTACTCAAGTTAAAACCAGACTAGAGCATTCAGTGTTAAATTGTGCACATTATAATCTAGTTTCAATATGAATTGGAGCTTTTCACATTCCTGGAATTCTTCTCTGGGCTATTGGGCGGACTACCGTAATGCCTGAAGAGGTTTACGCCTCTGTGGACAGAGCCTGGAGTCACATCAGCACATATCACTACTCTGTTGTTATTTTGAAAGATCAAAAATACAATATGATTCTGCTATGCAAAATATGTACTTACCATGAAATTAAACATTCAACTGAGTTTTAAAGTTGCAGATTTTTTCAAACTTTATTTACTTTCTAAGTATTTGCCTTCACTTTCCCTTTATGCTTAGATAACTATCATTTATTTATATGATATTGTCCATTTAAATGTTTCCAATACCAATATAATAAGTAAAAAGGCAATTTCATATATGTTTTTCTTCTTACAACTGAACCCTCCATCAATAGAATTAAAAGAATCGTTCAATCAAATTATATAAACATAATCAATCACTTGAGCTTATTTATCACCATCTTTTAATTGCCTACTATAACAAATCTTTAATTACTTGGGTATTTTATTTATAGCACAAGCACATGTCACAAGAAGCCACTTGGGAAACTTTTTCTACATTTTTTAATCTCATTTCATTATTTGACATTTTGGCAAATGGCATCATGTTGGAAATCAAAACATATATCCTGCTGACAAAGACAGTTAGAAAAACTGAAAACTAGCAGTCATTCCAAACAGCTTCAGTTGCCTCAGATATGACTTTTCTCAATGGCATGTTCTGTCCTCTCAAGCACAGATAGAGGGTTTCTGTGGGAAACAAAGGGAGCTGGAGCATGTGACTTTTGCAGGGAGGCTCTTCTAGCAGCTTTATGGTAACAGGGAAAGGAAGTGTTTAAAGGGACAGCAGAGAGCTGAAGTGAAACCAGCAGGGAACAGAATGGTTCAGACTACTGATCACACCACCACAGAGCCCGCGGCTGGAAAATAAATGATATGTCAAGGCTGCGATTTACCACATCAAGGCCATTGCTTTTTGCCCTGGTTTCTTTCATTTACAGTGCCGTGTGACTACTCTGTGCCCTCATTTTCATCACCTCTTCAAAACATTCAGACTGATTTCAGCCACTTGTTGAATGCACATGACTGACTTGGTTCAGGCTGATACATGAATATAAAGTTGATTTAGTTAACTTTATTAAATCAGGGTCTTTATAAGAATGATGGGTATTTGCAGTGCAGGTGTTTAAAGAAATGTGGCTATACAAGTTATATAAAAATATATAATGTACTTTCTATACATGGTCCAAGAAAAGAAAAGATAGAAGAATAAGATGAAGGGGCCTCAGTGAGGCTGTAGCCTACATACAGCTTTGAGCTAAATGCTAATGTGAACATGCTAACAATCTCTCAATGACACTGCATGCTGGTGCATTGCAGGTATGTTGTTTACATTGGTCACCATGATAGTTTAGCATGTTAGCATGATAGCATTTGCTAATTAAGGCTAAACAGAAAGTACAGCTGAGGCTGACAGGAGTGTTTTTATTTGGTCACAAACCAAATTTACAAAAGTACAAATTGAAATTTTGAAGTGGTGGACCCCGCCACTAGTGTGGCTAAAAAGCTTATTTCTGTACTGCAGTTATAATCACCTGAATAAAGTGATCAGATTATATTTTCATGAGTTTCAGTAGTTTCAGTATTTTGAATTTACAGCTCTTAACCACTATGTTTCAGAAAAGGACTATAAAAACATGTGACATGCACATTTTATATCTCTTTGCAAACATTCTGTGCCAGCTAATACTTAAGTTAATGGATGATTTAAGAGTTAATACCTTACTTAGCAGGAATTTAAGTTTCCTACTGGATGACACTGCAGGTATCACAATATGAGTTTCACTGTGACTGCACAGATAAAAGCCCTCTATGGACCAGTAAACACACTTTTCATTGTCCAATAGTTCACTTTCTATCTCCGTGTTTGTTACATTGTTTTCTGAATGAGAATGTCAAATTGCAAAAGCGTCATTTGATGCCATCAAATTCATTCATTTACTCCGTCTCAACCATTCATTCATTCAATTTCCCAGTCTTGCCTTTCATTCATTCAATGGTTTGTCTGGCATGTATGTGTGTGTGTGTGTGTGTGTGTGTGTGCTCACTCATCTCACCCTCCTCAGACCCTCCCCCATACTATTTGTAACCCCCGCTCCCCAATTTTAGTATATTTTGTGCACTTTCTAAACCATGATCACTGAATGTTTTTGCCATTAACTGTGTATAAGCTTATTCTTTTGCACATTACACACACACACCACCAAACACTTTATTCATCCACATATAACCTATAAAAGCGTTGTTTGACACCAAAGCCTTCAGTCTGTAGTCTGCATGCCTGGCATACCTGCATGTGCCAACTACGAGGTAATAGTTGTCCATGACGTGCGTGTATGTGTTATTTCTTCTACTTTTTTGTGCTTGATTACAAACCTAATTCTTTAGTTTAGATGTGTTCTTTAACCATAGGAGTGTGTGTGTGTGTGTGAGAGAGAGAGAGACTTTCCAATTTTTGGATATTTTTGCTACAAGGAAATATTCCAGGCTGTTGTCCTGCCTTCAACCAACCGCAAACTTAAATACCTAAAAGCAATGCTGTGTGTGAGTTTGCAGGGGTGTTGAAGTGACATCCTCATTGTATGTCTTGCTTTGAAGTCCTGATGCCTCTTCATATTCTAAATATGACCTCCAACAGCACACACACACGCACACACACACACAGAGTATCTGTGTGAGGGCTTCCCTTCCTCCAGCCATCATCCAGAGGGGACTGAGTGAAAGAGAGAAGGCAGAGAAAGAGGGTTTTTCCCTGTGAATGAAGCTCCTTTCTCAGCTGAGGGCAGGTCCACAATGACCCTGCAAAGATGGATAGGGAGATTGTCCTGTGAAGTGATCCGCGAACACAGATAGGCGGGGGTCAAACTGGGCATGTGTGTGTGTGTCCTGCACCACAACTGACCTAACAGCACCTCTGTTCTGGCTAGATGGGTGGGTGCTCGGGGGGCCATGTAGGGCCAAGGGCAAGGATAAGGGGGAAAAAAACCCGGCACAATGGGTCAGTGGGAGCTTGGGAGGGGGTTGGGGTGGGTTTGGAATGCATGCATGCCATATCACACACAAACACACACACACACACACACACACACACAACTTGACTCTACAGGCTGCTGCTTTGACAAGTATCTGTGAATGAGGCTCGTGCTAACTATTTCCAGGCTCTGACCAGCTAATATTTGTCATACAGTATGCTCAGGGGTCACAAACTGGCTGAATAGAAGTGGAAAATGTGTGGCGTTTGAAATAATAACACAAACTATAACACACTATGTGATGCTGACGAAAAAGACAACCTAACATGGGACCATTTCAAGTTGCACATTTCATACCTGTGCTCAAACACCAAGCATTGGGTAGCTCTTCTTCTGTTTTGACAAACAGGAAGTGATTCCTGTTTCCTGTTTGTTTGGATTAAATAAAAGAACTGGATAGTTAGCATGAGCGCTCATAGCCACCATGGCTGAACAGGATACAAGATAGAGGAAATACAAGGAAGTGTTGCCCATTTGTGCACATGAAAGTGCATGACTTTAATCTAGAGCCCTTAAAGTTAACAATGGGTAAGGGCTGTGTCACAGTATTTAGCTCATTTGAATGTGAGCATGGCAATTAGTGGGTCTGCTCACTGTGCTAATGTAAATTCATGCAAGGGTTTCATGTAGAGTTAGACATGGAAATGCACACTGTCAACCAAAAGTAAAGCTGCTTTGCATAGTTGATCTCTGAAAGGGAGATTGTCCTGAAGAGTCCAAAAGAGAGAAAAGTGTCCTTTCATGGCATTCAATTTTATAGTTCTTTTAGTCATTTCTCTTTCAGAAAGTTCAGGCATGTTCTGGATTTTCTGTCCATATTTTAAGCTAAAACTGAATGGTAAGGTGAATACTTTGATTTTTCACAAGATAAAGCAACAGTTATTTGGTTCTCTCTCCTGAGAGAGTCAAGTGAAACCGTAACTTTCAGGTTCCATACCAGAAGTAAGAAAACCTGATTCTACAACACACTGACATTTAGTGGCTTTCCCACAAGCCTGAGACCTTTGCATTTTAAACGTCATCAGCCCAAGAGCATAAAGCCAGTTGAGTGGTGAGCTACAAGAATAGACAGGGAGAGGGCCAAATGTCATCATTGGCTCATTATACTTCAAATGAAGTGCTTGTCACATTGTTGAACCCCACCTGAAATCCCCTCCCATACACATTTTTCTGACGTCAGTCATGGGGAGTTGCATCTGCCAATTTTTTTTACCTTTCAAAACAGGTGTGCAGAGGTGAGCAAGTAGGCTAATATTTTAACTTCTCTCTTCAGCTCTCCTTTTTCATTCTTCACACAACTACTTCCATCATTTTTCACTAATGCAAATGAGTGCAACACCATGAATGCCTGTGAGGAGCAACTGTCCAAAGGTGTGCACTGTTGTCCCCATTTGAATGATAATTGTGTTTCGTCCCTCTCTATGATGGCTGGTATAGGTACCAGATTGGCTTGGCCTGCCAGATCAGCTCAGGGTCCTGCATTTACGGATGATGTCACATATTATGGTTAGCTGTACATTGGAAAGTGTACGGATGCCGTGTGTTAATGCCAGAGCCTACCTTTTTAATAGCAAATTTTGATTGTGTGATTGTATAGAGAAAGAGATTTACATCTAATAAAATATAAATGCCAAACTTTACATGTAATTATTTCATATCTGTTTGTGTAGGGAGTGTAAGTTCACTATGTGTATATATAATGTATATATATGTATATATAATATGTGTGTGTGTGCATAAATGACTTACTGCAGTCTGGGACTAATATTTATTAGAACAAATATCAATGTCAATATTTACATCTAAAAAAAAACATCTTTCTATAGATTAATATATATATATGTGTGTGTGTGTGTGTGTGTGTGTGTGTTTTAATTTTTTAAATTCTTTCCTTTCAGTATCACAATCCAGTTTGCAATAAATGTGCAGTTTGTCATGCATGTTGTTATGTAGGAGGGGTGGAGGGTGACTTTATTTGATAATTATGTAATGTATTGTCAGATTTCAGTGTATGGATCTACACTGTAGTCTCTGCTAACAGTAACAACCAGTCACATCAGCAGAAACCCATCAATGCAACTTCTGTATGAAAGGGATATAACAGCTGTGGAAAAGCAGGTAACAGCCACCTCTAGGTACAGGGTAACCCCTACATTGCAAGAAAATCTCTTGTGCACTGACAAAAACAACTTTTTGCTTTCACAGCTCCAAACATGCAGTCTGCAGTCAGGGAGTTTTTTCACCTGGAAAATCAGTGCTTTGAGTTGTACTCTCTCTATCATATTTGCATATCTTTGCATAGGTTTTGCATGATATGCCTTCAAAGTATGTAAAATATTCCTGGAACCATTTGGACTAATCTCCAAAGAATCACCTGGAGACTTTTATTTCACCAACATGGAAAAACATTGAACTCTAACTCTGTCCATGACAATTTAACCATGCTGTGCTACTGGCTGTTGTGTGTTCTTTTGTCACCTCACTTTTGAATCCCAGTAGACATGCATTACTTCTTGGACAATATATTTTTTGTCAGCAAATTAGATGTATTGATTAATTCCCAACACATTGTTAATCTATAACACAAAATACTTTTCGATAGACTGATGTTGACCTTCATGTTGGCACGTATGTTGTTATACAATCACTTTCCTCATTTAGCAGCAGCACACCTCCTGATTGTTTCCCTAATCAAGCAGTTGGCCCAGAGAGCCCAGTAAGGCCCAGAAAAGCCCTAAGTAAGTTTGGTTAGTGGGTAATGCTGATAATGACGCCCTGCAGCTACACCCCTGGGTTGACGGTGTGCACTGTAAATCAGGGCTGTCAACTCTAATAATTTATTTGCATGCAAGTTACATTAATGTTATGTTAGATTTATAACAGACTGGAGCTTCTTATCCATGTGATTGATGTGATTGCCATGAAATGACAGTGTTGTTTTATAGCTGAGGGTTAGTTTTTTAGCCTACCAATGCACACTTAATAATCAGAGGAGGTTTGTAAACATTTCATTTGAATATGTGATATCCCCATAACATTAGCTATTATTAGCCCTGTCAATCATCGAAAAGCAGCCTCCAGATCGAAATAAAGGGAAGAGAGAAGGAATGAAGAATCCAGATTTTGTTAACAATATTTGTTTATCCTAAACATCAATATTTCCAAGGAACACTTCACTTGGAGCTTTTTTTTTTAAATTTGCCATGCCATGCCAAATGCACACATTTGGAAAAATCAGTCTGTATTCTCTGAAGTGTGTTCTGTCATTTGGTAGAGGCATTTCTTCATCAAAGGTCATACAACACAGATATGTTAGGTTTTAGTGTGCTTCTCTATGCATCTCCCATAGGCTTCAATAGAACTGGCACCAATCTTAGAACATTGGTAATGACCCTTCCTTCATTTATAGTTTCCTTGGGTACAGTACACCCCCCCATCCCCAGGAACAAATCTCACTCCAAGCTGAAGTTAAAACTTGGCAGCCCTGCTGTAAATATTACATACAGGCTGCAAAAGAAAAACAACCTACCTGTCGCATTCCATTTGACTTCAGGTATGTGAATAACTGTGACATGTAAAGTGAAAAAATCAATAGCCATAGCTTACATAAACAAATCATATCTGACAGTGATCTCAGAAAAAAAGCTAAAATGCTGGGTGACCTAAAGAGTCTGGTCATATAATGAATCTTTTAAATAGATTATATTTTGATAAATTAGTTGGGGATTTAAAGTATTACTTTAAACTTAAATGATTTTAATGTTTTTTTGAAAATGCATTTGATCATTTATTTAATTTCAAGCAAAAATGTAAGGAAACTGGTTTCACAGAGCACATAGCACCTCCTGCTTTATTTAATCAGATCAAATACACACATGTTAAAATGCCTTTATTCTCATTTCGTTTTTACAACAAGACACAAAAATCAGATATAGTTGTGCTGGTTATGTGTTGATTGAGTCTAAATGAGCAACATATCTGCATCAGCAAAAGACTTAAAACATTGAGATGTTATTTTTTTAGCCATATTGCTGATCTCTCCTAAGATCAAGAGATCTTCATGCATCCACTTGGTTCCTAGTAACCAAGACCTGAATTGGGCAGGCTCCAAATTCTATTCAGTGTAATCGGGTCAGGTATAGTTCTATTGCTACAGGTCTTGGGTCTGTCATATGTCTAATATCTGAGGGGATCCAAGTGGACATGTGGTGTAACATAATTATCACAGGACAAAAAGGTCTTTTCTTCAGGCAGGATGGAGTGTAATTATCCTTGGACCTATTTTTTTTGTTAAATTAAAGTAACTACAAGGAACTTTTAACTGGTTATGAAAGGATCTCAATTTAATACTGATGCCTCTATATGACCTACATAAGCAAACAAGACCATCAGCAAGAAGATTGGCTATTTCTGTATAGTTATTCTAGATGCCTGCCACTGGGTCGGATTCCCTGCAAAATCAGATGAAACAATTTACGGCACGTAGGCCGGAAGAGCCTATGTTTACATTACATGTAGCATTGTAGCATGAAGGAGTACAAAGATGTGGGGAGGACTTTTCTCTTTGTTTGATAATGTTAAAAGTAAAGTTAAACCTGTTGTCGGATTCCACACTTATTTTAAAAAATAAAAAGAGAGAGAGAGTGCAAGCGAGCTGAGAGCACCAGCGAGAGAGAGAGAGCAGTGATTGAGCGAGATAGAGAGTGAATGAAGAGAGCGAGCAGTGGTAGCAAGAACAAAGCAGTGAATCAGAGAAATAAAATGTTATTTTCTGATTGTTTCACAGCGGTTACGTTCTAAAGCACAAATAAACATGTCCACACCTGCACAACCCTGCGGGAAGTTGCAGCATTCCTGGAATTGGTGTGACTGCAGCCTTACATGTAACCTAACTGTATGAACGGTACTAAAACAAAGCTTACTTTGTTTCAACATCGTCATGTTACAATTATTAATCTTACATAGCTACAAATAGATACTTTACCTCATCCCTATGCATCCTGCAAACAGCTCATTTGCCTCCAAAACAAAAGCACTTACAAGCCAGATGAACATTTTTACAACACGAGGCAGTGGTGCTCATGAGAAATGCATGCAAATGTCTTCTTTCCAGGAAACATTACCACTTTTGTCCACAGGGGCCGCCAAAATCAACACAAAATGAAAGTTCCTTGTAGTAACTTTAACAATTGATCATAATAACAATAATAATGATAATAATTGTTGCGCATCTGTTGGGTTTGGTTTTCCACAGGTCTGTTTCTGATCAGGTCCTACATTTTGGACCTGTGATGACCTCTAATGTACGTGGGCCTGCTGTTGTTGATTAATGATTTTCTCAACTGCAGTACACTAGACCCTAGTTTGTATGTATAAAACAGTTATAAAACACTAAGAACTAACTCTGAAGAATTTCTGTGCATGTGCATGCTGGCATGTATATTGTTTAAAGTGTACAATTGCCATCAAATCCTTATAAATATTAATGGTGTGGGTCAGGAGCCAGGGAGTGAGACGTTTTAACCAGAACCTAAATACATGCAAACAGACACATGCACACACACTGCACTGCAGTTCAACAGTTTGTAGATCTGTGTGAACGAAAACACAAAGCAGAAGTGTGGGAGATGTGTATTTACGCGGAAGTTACACCCAGATCTCAAGAGGATGAACAGATAGGAACAGAGACAGATGACATGGATTTGTTTGTTTTCACACTGATCACTTGAATAAAACTCTTTAATAAAACTTAAAATGGTGGACTTTGAAATGTCCTGGTAAGACATCATCTAACCAATCCAAATCTATGTAAAACTACATCCTTTTGAACAATTAAGTGCAAGTCTCTCTTCTCTGTTTGTCCTATGCAGACTCTCTGGTGCAGACATCTCTACAATAGAAACTTGTTAATGTGCAATTTCAATGGGGGTGAAAATTTCACATACTGTCTCATCTCAATTCTTAATCCCACCTACAGAGCTCTGATTGGTCGGCTGGTTTTCCAACCAGAGGAAACATCATTGGGCACAACAATTCATACATTCATATCAAATATAAACTGTATATCATGAGTCACAAGGTTTTGCAGTCGGGTCTTTTTAGTCAGTGTTTGTGAACATGAAGAGTCCTGTAAACTTTAAATCTAAAACTTTTACATATTTCAGCCAATGGATCACTGGATTGTTGCGCAGGTTGTGTTAATCAGTCAGTAGAGGATGTGCTCTGGCCCCCTCCCACAGCTTTTTTGTGGACAATCCACTGAAAACCTGCACTAAATGCCACACCCGTCCTCTCCTGCAAGTCACTGTACTGAGAGGCTGTAATCTGCATTCCTGACAGGGACCATCACAGTTCATGTTTGAGTCCTTTTTCCAAACCTGGATGACACTAAATGCACAAATAGTCACTGACCTTTTCATATTTGTTTAGCTAGAGAGGAACTGTAGGAGTGTTTTGGTGAGAAGGAAAATGCACTTGTTTATTGTATAAACGTGGAGCAGTTAGGTGGGCTGGGAAGACTTGTGGTTCAGTGGAGGTGGAAGAAAAAGAGAGGTCGACTTGCTTCTAATTTGACAACATGCCCTTAAATATCCTTATTACCTAGTACACCATATCACAGAATTTCTGCTTGTTTGTGCTTGTTTACATCTACAATAAAAAGCTTTTTGCGTTAAGTGTTTGCTGACATACAGGCTGTGAGGCTGATATTTAACATTCCAGTCCTAACAAGAATGTAATACATGTGGATAGGTGAAATTCTGATGCCTTCCAGAGTACGGGTGGCATCTGTTTTCTTGAAGTCCATCCATCCAATTTATGTCACTGTGCTGTGTAAGTGTTCTTTCCCCTAGACACAACCTGTAGCTCTTTCTGGGGAAGGTGTCCCCAGCCCAGGAAGGATATACTTATACTTATACTTATACTTATACTTATAGTTATAATCCTTCTAGCATGCTCTGGGACTTCCCTGGGGAACTTCCTTTAACCAGAACTGCAGAACTGGTCTCTGAGTGTTTCATTGTGGCTGCCTACTGCTCCCAAGTAGATTTGCATGGGTCAAACACAAAAGATGAACAACTTTTCACAAGATTACATTCAAAGACCTTTTCACCTGTATGGTTTGGACACTGGCAGCACTTGGTTAAAGTTAGGGAAAGATCATGGTGTTGGTTTAATTCAGAAAGGTCACTGTGATTTGCAAAACATGACACAATGTGTTTATTAACATTTAACTGAAACCACAATCTTTCACTAACCTTAACCTTGCTTTTGTTGCCTAAAACACACGCAGGACTCAGGATACGAACCCAGGTCTCTGGTGTTAACGTTCGGTGTTTTGCATGCCCACCATCTGCCCCAACTAGCTGTAGCGCATCATTCATTTCGAAAATTGTCTGCAAACATAATCCAGGCAGTGATTGTGTTGTTAATGCAACATAATTGGGAAAACAATTTAGTAGTAGATAAATGTAATTTCTAGGAGACAGGGTTGAAGGGTCGTTCGCAAAAGCTATAAACACTTTTGCCTTCCGATATGGTTGGACAACACATACGAGCTAGTTCTTTTCTAGCATAATCCGGCCCTTATTCTGAGCAGTTTTCAGGGGAGTCAACAGGCTAAATTTCAATTCCTAAATTCTTACATTAAAATGCTGCTAAAAGGGTTAAACCTAAATAATGCCTCTAAATTTAAACTGCTGATCTGGTCCAGTCAGAGTAGCAATAATTGTAGCAGTAAAAGAATAGCTGTACTAATAGTGTTGGTAGCCACGGTACCTCTCCTCCTCACCCCTCATGTGGTTTAAACCCTCACCTCTGAAGTGCACACACACACACACACACACACACGCTTTCAATAAGGACATCCTGGGAGATTTTCTCTTTTTCTCTTTGCAGACTGCTTTTAGTCAGGATGAAGTTTCATTGCCCAGGGCCGGGGGTCTGCCTCAGCTTTACCCTGGACCTAACACACACACACACACACACACACACACACACACACACACACACAGAGGAGTGGGGGTGGAAGTGGTAAAAAAAAAACAATAACGAGGCCTTTCTGCATATATGTGTGTGAGTGTGTGTGTCTTCTACTGAGGGAGACCCCTCATGTTCTCATGTTTTCACTACTATTACTACACATTCTCCTGTCTGTGTGTGTGTGTGTGTGTGTGTGTGAGAGAGAGAGAGAGCTGGTGGGAGCAGAGATTACAGGTAAATGCATGGCTAGCAGTCTGGTAGCCATTATGTTGTCACTATTATATGAATGGCTGTCTGCTGAGATGTATCGCTCTGCTTCATGCATGACAGAGCAACACACCAACATGAGCTTCAGAAAGCATGTAAGGATATGATTATTTGTGTGCTGCAGCCGTCTATTGAAGCTCAGTTGTGATTGTGCCTCAGGGAAACCTCAGTCCGTCTGTCCATCCATCCATATCTCCACAACTGTATGTCTATTCATGGTCCCCAGAGGATGATATCTAATTGTGTTCACTGACCTTTTGAGCTTTCATCTAGCCACCGTCAGGTAAAAATTGGAGGAGTCTAAAATTAGTTAGACCCACTTGGAGGTGAGAAAGGAGTCAGGGTTTGAACTTCATGTGAACACCTGAGTGCAACACAATGAATGCCTTCTAGGAAAGACAACTATAAACACTTTTGATTTCTGATGTAGTTGGACAACACATCATAGGAACCAGTTCTGATCAAGCATAAACTGACCCTGTGCAGTGCGCACAAGGTACTTTTATGTCCTAGGTGGCTGGTTCAATAGTTCATGGAACTGTTTGGTCAAAACATAGTAGCTATAGTAGCTCAAGTCTAATGACCACATTTCCATTTTCCATGGATATTTATGGTCCCCAGAGGATGAATCCTGATGTTTTTTGCGACCTCCTGACCTCTGTTTGCCTTTCTTCTGGTAACACCATTGAGCTAAACCTTCAACTTGTACACAGGAATGGTCAAAATCTAACTGGCAGATTGCTGTGAAATTTACTGAGCACACTGTTACATCAGAGGATGAACCCTTGTCCTTATCTTTGGCATTTTGTCTTTATTTGATAGTGACAGCAATGATACAGACAGGAAACATGGAGACAGAGGGAGTGGTTTGACATGCAACAAAGGTCCCAAACCAGGGGCATTGCAGTTGTACTGCATGCATCTTAACCACTATTCCGTCTAAAATTTGTCATTTTGGACATTCTCCTCTAAATCTACGTCCATTAAGTCATCTGGAAGCCATGTATGTACTGAATGCATCCTCTGAACTTGATTATGTGGACAAACTCCTTCAGTACTGTGGAGCAGCCACTGACCAGGAAAATAAGGGAGGTTGATAATCTCGGCTTAAACTCACTAACAACACATAGAGCATCCAACTGCAGACATGACACACAACAAGGTCAGAAGTCTCCTAATTAGATTTATATGTATGTGTCATGCCCAGAAACTTTGTGTCCATGCATGTCTGTGTGTCCTGAGATGACCTTGAGATGAACTCTGTATTGATCCCAGCAGCTGCTCCCTAATCGACTAAACATGCTCTGCTGCTTAATTCCTCATCAGAATCATGGTAATATGGGCTATTGATTGCAGAGCAAAATTATCAGTCTAGCACACGGCAGCACGTACGCGAGGACATCCACTGTCAAAAAAACAAAGGATTGTCAATTGATTTGTCCTGTATTTCCAGCCTTATGTTATCCCCAAAGTCGTGTCATGTCTCATGGTGGCAGCGGTTTTCCAGTGTCACAATAATTCTGGATTGAGTTCTTGACAGCAAATGTCACTATAAGTTATCAGGAATTTGTAGTTACCACCCAGATATATTAGTGTTGATCTAAAAAAAAAAACATTTCAGTTAAATTAGTGTGCTTTCAATTAATGGCATGTGGTAAGTGTGGCTGACTGTGTGTGTGGGACCGGTTGGTGTTCTTTTCAAGCCTACATTTATCCAAGAAAAGGGCAACAAATAATGTAGCTGCACGTGCTTGAAAATCTCCCCCCCCCTCCCCCTCTCTGTTTGTCTTTCTGTCTCTCTCCCTTACTCTCCATCTTCTCCACCCACACTGTGGTTCCTCCATCACCACATCAAGAGCGACGAAATGCGGGTAGCACACTGAGCAGACCTAACCCATCTCATGTTGTTTTGTATGCAGCATTTGTTGAGTTTGCTGCATGTCTGCTTCATGGTTTGTTTGTTTGTGCATGATTTCTACATATTGCAGTATTGCCCAAGCATGGAGAGAGGAGTGTCACAGAGGATTTACCAGGAAGGTCTAGAAAGATTTGGGCAGCTTCTTTTCGTCTCCAGCTTGAACAAAAAAAGATAAAACATAGTTTTCAACCAGTAGGTGTTTACGCATGATGAACCTCACACACAAAGAAAGAGATTTTTTTTTATCCCAAAGTAGTTCCTGAGATTTGGTTCACTTGCTGTCAGTATGATATCCTCTTTGAAACTGCTGGCTGTGTGGTTAATGACTTCATGAGGCTCCACATTTTGCTCACTTGCAATTTTTGTATCTTTAGAATATCTATAATAACAACTGACTGAAGGTTCTGCCAAAATCCCCAGATGGCGGCCAATCGTCACACACAGCACAGTCTGGCATACCTGTCAACTTTTCCAGGTTTCATGGCAATCAACTGCTGGAAATACTTACTAGAGCACCAAATGGGTATTAACCCCTCACAGAAAATAGACCCCAATAAATTTCCTCCTATTTAAGTAATATCTGCACCAAACCACAGCGCCTGGCTGTTTTAAGAAATTACTAAGCCTTTAAGAGACAGCATAGGGAAGTCAGAAAGTCTTGAGATTGGAATAGCATATTATTGGTTTTAGTTTTGTCATGGGATTTGTTGACTAAAACAAAATTACAGAATAACTCTAGCCTCATCTTTTGCAGTATATTTTTTGGCTGGACTGGCCACAGACTGTATTTGGATTTTATAACTGAACCAATACCAGGATGCAAACTTTTTATTAGTTTTTTTCACAAACAAACAGCAGCATTAAAACACGAGTCTTGCAGGTAAAACATGAGACTCGTGTAGCTGTTATATTAGTTTAGTGTGGGGTGGCTGCTCTGCAGGTGCGCTTGATTTGACTGCAACTGCAGTAACTGGGTGGAGATAAGCCTCCTGAATTTGCACCCAAAATGCTGCCAAAACTTTCATTTACAATTTCCAACACATGATCATCAACCGGGAAAGAGGCAGAAAAAAGGCTCATGGAGGCACTTTTCACTACACTTTACCAGCAAATATTACTGGGACCACTACAGAAATATGCAGATAGACATTTAATATCCAGGAATTCACATTATAGACACTACCACTGAGTAGACCTGTAACCAACTGGCCACAATTTCACACATTGACCATACACAGTCCAGCCATATACTAGGTTTTGACCTAGTCTTGTTTATTATTATTTTCTATTTCATCAAACTGTAGATACTATAAGCAATGCAGTCCACATATTTCATCATTCCCCCCACCCCAAGCAACCAAGCAACAAACAAACAAACAAACAAACAAACAAACAAAAACAAAAAAACAAACAAAAAAACACCAACAAAAAGCAAAAACAGTGCTTCAATTATATACAATGAGCCAAAATTATGTCATTGCCAACAGTCTATTAAATTTTGTTAATGAACTTAAACATCTACTCTTTCTGGAATTTCACATTTTTCAAATACAAGATACAAGGTGACCAAAAATCATAAAATGTATGTCCACAATTTTTGTTTTCCAATGACAACTTCTCTAGTGGAAGAAAATAAGATAACCAGTCTTATCTTTTAACTAAAGATAATCTTAAATACATACAGTACATGTACCTGTGCACATTTCAGATAAAAGGGGAGAGATAATTATTACGTTTCGACCTGATTTATTATGGCTGGATCTGTACATTGACTGAGTCATTATGGACCAATAGCAGAACTCAGCAAATGTCAGGCTACATGAGAAAATCAGCACTGGTTATCAAGCTTAGCATGTAAACAATCATATTTTCATAGCCCATATGTGAAATACAGAATACAGCAAAATATTTCCAATGTGTTTAATAAATTTAGCACATTTTAATTAATTAAATACTTCCTCAATGTCCGCAAAACAAGTGTCATTTTATTACTTAAATGATACTTTAAGTAATTGTTTTATCACCTTTTCTAAAGTAAAGAATAAAGAATGATGACAATATAAAGGATTCATTTATAATTGATTGATAGTTCATAATGATGCATTGATCAGATGTGTGTGGCGTGACATTTCTCAACAGCTCATTGTCGCAGCAGAGGAAAAGACCCAGGTTGATTACGATAACATTTTCCACTGCACTCGTTCTCTTCCATCTCTCCTCTTCCATCTTTTTTATGGTTTGTTTCTGTTTCTGGGAGCCTTGTGTTTTCAACAGTAACAGCTAGACGGCCCAGAATGCCTTTGGCGCGCCCACTTCCTCCCATGGTGCCCCTAACTCATGTATGATTGGTCCTGCTGCCTTTCATCTCAGCCCAGGCCTTAATCACAGTGCGTGCATGTGTGTGTGCATGTGTGTGAGGTTTGTTCTCAGCACACTTGCCAGGTTTGGGGTGGTGGCTATGAAATGAAGACAGAGAAGAGCTGCAGAGAAGGATCTGGCAGCTGCAACATCACACTCATATATTTCTTCCTTCTTTTGACCACACTGATGATCAGAGAATACGTCAGATGATTGAACACAGTTTAGAAATAACATTTACCACCTTTTTAAGATGATTTAATGAGTTTAATGCATCAAAGTATTATACACCAAATAAATTAAAAAAATCCAGACCTTTTCATTTCACAGGTAGACTTTGAAAAACAGAAGAAGCTTTAAGACAGCAATAACTTGGACTCACTAATCTCTAACACTTCCTGTCCCCGGGGATTGTAATTTCCTGTTCTGGGACTCATCAATAACCAGCAGTGATGCATAGAGAGCTCTTTAAGTACGTCTGGACTGAAAATAGAAACAAATCAAAGTTGTCCAGAGGCTGTGCATTGCTTCAATATATCATTCTGTGTTGTGTAGTTCTTTGTTTGCTGAACATTTGATGCATGTTTGCTAGGTTTATGGATAACAGAGGTGGAGGACGTAACCAAATCTTTTAAACAGCAGAAAGATTACGATATGAAAAAAAAGACATTAAGAAAAGAAGAAAAACATCTGTATACAACATTCAACTTAAACAAATAAGTATTTGCATTGTTAGGATATTTAGGAAATTTGAAAACATGGCGTGTACATTATGTTCTGTTATTGATATGTAGCAACCATGGTAAGCTAACCACCGCTTTTCAGGGTTTTATTTCGTATTGCCTTTTTTATCAGTCTTGTTTTTAGGCGCATCATTATGATTACCCTTTTATTAATTTCATCAATTGTATTTACACTTTTCTCTCATATGTAGTCTGCTGTTACGTGTCTGATTTCTGTCTCTTTTGTCATTTGGAAGACCAAACTCCTATCTGGCGATTAATAAAGTAACCGAATGGCAAATTTCCCAAATTGTTACACTACAACAAATCAAACAACTCACCCTTCTGGGATTGTTTCAGGGTTGCACAGCTCAACATATCCACTGCTGCGCTTCAGGGTGTCCCAGGTGTGTTGCATCAGTGGCAAACAATGAGTCAGACCCATCCGGCCATGTGTGATGTCACTGCTGACCCTCCAAAAGACCAGTCACAGCAGACATTTTGTCTTGTCATACCAGGAAAAGCACGTGTAATTAATAACATTGATGATGGCTGAATCTCATTTAGTTTTTCCAAATGTATGACCCTGGTATAGTGTATGATGGCTCACCAGTATGGCTTCCTTGGACTCTTAAATGAAGCTGGGTCATTGTTAATGATTTCAGTTCCACCTCTAATTTTTCTGCTATTACAATATTTGCAAAATCATTCCCTATTTAATATTCACTCCACTATTTTATTTGAGTGCCCAAATGTCATAATGTTAAAATTATCCACCAATTAGTGTCCTAAAAAATTCCACAATGGAGGGAAAAAAACATTCTGCTAAAAATCCCACAATGCAATTTATTGTATTTAATAGATGCAACACTACACTTGTCAGTATTTATGCAAAATGATGATGATTGATGATAAGTGTCCGAAAGCAAAATTTTCGTCTTTCTAAAGAGTAAACTTGTGAGTGAGTGGTACATGTCACAGTAGGAAATGCACGGCTGTAATGATGGCTGCTTTCCATTTAGATGTGCCTGTACAAAGGTCCAGGAGACTTACAAAGCCATAATCAACAGTATTAGCTCCACCTGTGCTTGTCCTGCTATGACAAGTCTAAATTATGTTTTGTGATGGAGGCCCTAATCTATAATTAAGAATAAACTGTACTCAAATATCAAAAGCTCAAGTACTTATTGTGAAGAAAAACATTGATGTAATGTATCAGTGGCTTAAATATAAAATGAACTTTAAATCCTCTAAGTTACAGATTGGGCAAAAAACCTTAAACTTTCAGTCAGATTAGTGGAAGCAGAAATAAAGGAGAAATGGTAACACTTTACTTTAAATTCCCCTATTTAGCATTTATAAGCAGTATATAAACATTTATTAAATGGTTTATGACACACTATAGCGTAGCTGTCAGCAGATATAAGTGTTTATTAATGTACTTGTCAGCAACTATAACTCCTCCCGTGGAGTCCCATAACTGATCCTGTATATAATCAGATAATGAATGACAATAACATAAAACTCAGTTGTAATAATATGAAATATGTCTTCATAGGAGAAAGTATCATTGTTGACAAATACTGTACATTAAGAAACACAAAAATATATCTTCTTATAATTACATTATAGTTTGTTATAAACCATTTATTCGATATTTATATACTGCTAATGAATGCTAATTAGGGGTAAAATGAGGAAAACTTAAGGAAGGAAGAACAGAAACAAAAGGAATTATGTTTAATTATTTAAAATATTCAATGTAAAGGCGTCTGAAGAATAACCAGTAACTCTAGCAATACTGGATAAACATAGAGGTGTAAACAGTCCAAGATTTATGTCTGAAATGTAAAGGAAAAAGTAGAATGTTTCTCAAAATGGAAATACTCAGGTTGAACAGTAGTTCAAAACTGTACTTGAGTGAATATACTTAATTACTTCCTGCTGCAAGTTCATTGAACATGTTGATGGGTGACATTTGCTTTGTGTTTTTTTTTTGTTTTTGTTTTGTTTTGGGTTTTTTTGCATTTTTGCATTGCAGATTTTTAATTAGTTGATTAACTGCTTGAACTGTATTTCAAAGCTGTGACGCTGACACCTGCTAGTGAACTTCAGAAGATTTTTCTGTCCAATGTATCAACTCATCTATCGGACAGCGGTCAAATGTGGCGTATCTAATGAGTAAATACAATCTGTTAGTCTAACTGTTACTATGATGACGATGAGTTGATACTCACTGACACTTCCAGCATATTATTGATTCACCCTGCAGAGTCTATACCTCACTTCATCATCTTTCTCCTCACAAGCGATGACAAACACTCCAATATGAACAATTGAGGGGAATTAGCTGAAGCCGCGCGCAATATGCCAGTTTTTAGAGCGGCATATGTGTGGGCTAATGAGTATTCGGGTCAGGTGGCCAAACGGAGGCCAGTCCCGGACTGTCAGTCTGATGTCCATCTCCTTATTCACCTGCTAATAGGATCAAAAGCAGGAAGGTCATGGCGGGGCAACCAGCGGGGCGTAGGCTAATGCCGAACGCGCGCCATCCTGGCCCATCTGCCCCAGATGGACCACCGAACCCGTCCATGGGGATTAGGAACATGACTCACTACTTTGTGTGTGTGTGTGTCATCGGATGGCGGGTGTGGATTGTATGTAATTACCCAGTGGATCATCTCCAGTAAGTTTTCCATTGTTCGCTCTCAACTTTCAAGATGACACATCCATGTGGTTTATCCCCCCTCATACCCACTAATCTTGTGCTCAGGGAGGCTGGATGGCCATCCATCAAGTGAAGCTGAGGTTACCATTAGATATAGTACAGCAATAATAAATCAAGTAAGTAAAGACAATATTGTGATTTTTTTGGCTCATGTTCCATTTTTCTTTGACATATTTTCATAGTTTTTTGCATCATTTTGTGATAATAATTTTCCTGTGATCTGTGATTGCAATAGCTGCTCAACACAGCATCACAACAGAGCCCATTAGTGTTAAGTGCAACAAGTCCTCCAAATTAAACGACCAAATATATGGTTTGACCATGTAACACCAGAACAACACATAGGAGCGTTTTCAACAGTAATCAGCAGGATGACATCATTTGTCTGTGTTTTCCAAAACCGTTACACATCACTGTTAAAAAATAATAATGTGTTATGATGTGACAACGCTGGTTAGGTTTAGGGAACTACCATGGTCTGGGTTAAAATGATCACTTTGTTAAGGTTAGAGAAACATGTGGTGTGGGTTAAAGTTACTATTTCCTTAAAGTTAGGCCACCTTTGTTGTCATGGCAACAATAATTACCACAGGGTTAAGGTTAGGGGATGATTGTAATTACACTTTTTAAAAAACTGTCCTGAGACAAGAAATGAACAGCGGTCTCCTGTGGTAAAGTCATCTGTTGGGTTAATTCCTCCATCCACCCCTCTTCCTCTGAATGAGGAAATTTGTCAACTTATAGACGGCATCTCAACTACGCCACTGCTCCGGGTCATAATTACTACGTCCGCTAGATGGCATCTGTCACTCAAACGTAACTATATGTTGTTTTTGTGCGACTGACATTACGACCTAATGTGTCATTTTTGAGGGGGAAGACAGTCTTGTTAAGTGTCCAGTTTAACTCAGTTACTTTAAGGTGAATATTGAGCTAGCTATTCCACTCTAAGCTGCCAAAGAATGTACACTGTTCACAAGTTTGTTAATTATTAATAAATAAAGTTCATGCTATTTTGGTGCTTTGTGAATATTTTAGGATGATTGAGAGTTTGGTAGTTGTCAATAATATTTCTTTGAGTAGTAGAATCTATTCATGTTGAACACTAGCGTAATGAATGGTAGTGTGCTAAAGCTAATGCTAACCTGCTAATGTAGCATGCTAATGCTAATGTAAGCTGGCAGTTTATATACTGTAGGTTTGTACTGATTAAAATAAAGCTTTACTGTTGCTATAACTCACTATTATCTATTATTGTGATTATTATCACACATACAAAGTTAATATAACTGTTAAATAAAGTTCTGAGTGGAAACAAGATCCCTGCTTCTGTGTCTATCTCTCTAACCATACATCTACTGTAGATATGGAGCTGGCATACAGCTATTAAGGGACAGTCATAATTTCAGTCCTAAACTTTACACTTACTGCCCAAACTGTCTTTGGTAAACATCTATCACCTTCTGCAGAGTGACTCCTGGCTCAAATTTTACACAGTGATTATAGTGGACGTTTCAGTAATTTCCAAGTAATTTTTGTGACCTTTATAAATGTACAGAGTGTGTTTCAACAATGTGAGCTTATCAGTGTGAACCTGCAGGCTGATGTGTAGTTCATGGTTCAAGGTTCATGGTTCAAGAGGTCATGGTGTAGCTACAGACCCTGCACATGTGTGCCTCCTCAAAAATGTAACTACACATCGGGGCATCAGCAGCTGACAGATACTATGTGGGGACTGTAAGAGTTTTGAGTGGTTGGCATGGACTGCTTGTGTTTTCTCCTACAAGTTTCTGATGCTGGTGGAGGTTGATAAGAGTGAAGACAACATTAAGTAAAGAAAGGCTCAGTTATCTTCTAGTTGTCAGTAACATACATGTAGCAAAACAATCTCTAGTGCACACCCTCTGCTCATTGGGATCCTCACTCTTTATAGTAATATAATGGCAAAATGCACCTTTCATAGGTTAGTAACACAGGTACTTGGTATTGCCTACTAGATAAAAGATAGCACTGCCACTGGCCTCACCACACAGACACGCAACTCGATGAAAAAAATCAAGACTTCTTTCATGATTTCAATAAAACATCCAGATTATTCACTTTCACCACCAGAGGAGGAAAATGTGAGTGTGTGAGTCATTTTATTTTTATTGTTCAGTTATTTTTATCCTCGCACTGATGCCCACTTTAGCTTTTCAGTTCAGCGTGTACATGTTTCAAATCTCATATCACTATCAGTGAGACAATGGCCAGAGGAAACACTGTCTGTATTGTTTAGAAGCCACTCCTATAATAATGAACACATATTGTAAGGAAACAATATAGAGTACAATGGGCTATTTCTGCCAACAGTGTTACTCACAATTTCTGACTAAAACAGAAATATTGTTGTCCTGTACAGCCTTCTCATCTTTGAGTAGTTTGATTTTGGTTTTGTTCTTAATATTTAAAATGTTTTATACTTATGTTTATGGTAATATCCGTCTGAATAAATTCTGAAAAGAGAAACAAATAATTTAAATGTATTGTTTGTAAGTTATTAGAACTTTTATACTATTAACTCTCAGTCATTATGACTGTTGTATACAACAATATTCTGCTACGGTGCCCAAAGCAGAGAGGGATCACCATATGGAAGCGGAGCAACAAGTCTAGCAGATCAGACATGTACAAGCTTGTTATACTGTCAGCTATAAAACAATGGCTTCTATAGAATTAGTGATGCACACCCTGCTGACAGTGGGAGACACACACTGACACAGTATGCTCACACACTTTAATCATCACAAACAAGGAGGAATCCATCAGATCACATTAATATCTCAGCCTGACCAGATTAAGGTTGTTGATCTAAAGAACGAATCAAAGGACACATGGGCTATAGAATTTTTAATTAGTACTATCAGAAGATGAAATAAGTGTGGCAGGATGATCTGGCTCTGGGTGAGGTAATTATTAAAGTAAACCCCCTACGGTCAACTCTGGGACCACAGATGCTGGACGTATTGATTATCACACATCTATCAATTAAACTGCATTTGAGGACGCAGAGACACAAATCAGATTTCAACAAAACCTGAAGTAAAAAAATCATATATTTTAATTCATCAAAAAATCATAATTTTTTAATTTGATAATTGAATGCAGTATAAAAGCCTTACAACAATAATTCACAACATTTCTAAGTAAATAAAAATACACTTTAGGATGTTCTATCACTTATTGATAGAAACACAAGCCAAATGTATCATATTGATCTTTACTAAGGAGTGTAAAAAATAAGAACCTCAGGATAAGCAGTGTTAGCCACCATGGCTAACCAGAAATTCTGTATCTATTAACAGACTGTCTGAGGGAACATATCGTTCAGACAAGCAGCTGAGTGAATTGCAAGTAGTTGTAATTCAGAGTTGGGGATATTGGGAAACTTTGACATCTACGATATCTCCCCCTTAGCAAAAAGAACTACGGAAGTGTCAACAAACCTGTGGCAAAATTGGTTGCAAAGCTAACAACGCTGGAAGTTACATTGAATTTAAGATTCAATGCTAACACTAATACAGTTGATTCAGCTAATTAAAAAAGGAGCTACACACTGTTTTTATCTGTTTTCACTTGCAAACAAAGCGCTACAAATATGTAGCACAATAGAAGTAGCACATTTAGGCTGTATCTGGTGTGACTACTAAGTTAAAAATGGGGGTAAATAAGCATCTTGAATTAATTTAGGTATAAGTGAATAACAGGTTTTTCTAGTTCTTCTCATTGTGTGAACACAGCATGAGAGCTAGTGGAATGTCTCCAGGTGAGCCATGGTTGATTTACTTCTTGTTTTACTTTTGTGATAAAACCACTTAAACATTTAGCTGTAACGTGCTAAAGATAGTGACTTTATGACTATTTGTTCTAACATTAGCCACCATAAGCTACTGGTCACACTAGACCAAGTAAGGCTGTAGCACCAAAACTTGTAACTTGTCATCTGTAACAGATTGTGTTGTTTCTTTTTTCAACATTGACACAGTGTTATTTTAAGGAATGAGAAAAAAACTAAAAAATCACCACAGGAATCAGCATTTACTAATGACAAAGAGGGCAGCATTTGGTTGTGTGATCTTGAGATCAAAACTGAATTCTATTTTTATCTCAAGCAATCATGCTGTTATCATGACTTATTTATAATAATGTTTTTAAAGCCAGCTATACCCAGATATGTACTATGTTATGTCAACTTTAATGTTATATTTTATCAAACAGTTTTTTTGATTACATTTTTTTAAGTCTCTTTTTCTCTGAATCATGATGTTCTACGTAAAAAATGTGTGAGGATCATATAAGTAAATATTTCAATATGACATTTAAAGCCACTGGAAAGGCAAATCCATGATTGACTCTTAACTATTTAATTTGGGATCTAATGTGCATATAGTAAACACCTAAAAAGTATGAGAACATAGCCTTTGACATAGCCTATGTAATTCCTTAGAAAGTCTCTCTCCGCTCCCTTGTTACTGGGTTGCAGTTAGGCGGGGCTAAGCAAGGGTATTTATTACATAATAAATACCTGCCCAATCATATTCAGGAGAAAGATGATTGATGTGGCTAAGTCAAGCTGACTTCCCAACACTTACTATCATCTCCCACATGAGAAAATGCACAGCACTTTTCCTTGCTTTTAGCTAGATTGAGAATTCAAATTAGCCTTACATGGTTTGAAAGTTACTGCGTTAAGCTGACTTGCAGACTGGGGTACACCACCCAAATCTGTATTAATCACGGGGTGGATAAGTTGCTCAAAAGCGTAGCATAGCAAAACTAATGCTAACCGTTTCATGTAAGTGAATGAAAGATGCTAAAACAATTAGCGCCACACTCCGGGAGGTATAGTTAAATAAAAGATTTGGGTGGTCTAACCTAGTTTGTTAGTTAGTGGATAATTCAAGCTTTCTAACCAAGTAGATGTGGTAGATAATAGCAAAACGTTTAAGCTATGCTAACCGTTTCATGTATGTGAATGGATAATGCTAATACCATTAGCATTAGATTTTTGTGGATGCTTAATAAGACACTCAACTATGATATCATATGCATTTTTATAATTTTTCAAGCCACAGAGGCTTTAAATGTCAGCAACCCACATGTGCACTCATTACATCACGTGAAATGTTTCATGTAACAGCTTCATGTTTTGTCTTTTACTCCTCTCAGCCTTGGGAGACAGAGCCATCCCACTACAGAAAAAAGCAAAAATACAAGATAATAAAGAAAGCATGTCCACATATAGTAATTAACACTAGATCACCATTTGTTATTCAGAGAAAAAAGATCATTTGGTATCAGGAGAAAAACACTCAAGATATCTCAAGATAACAAGATAATTCATTTGTGATCTCGCACTGCCATCGTCTTGCATACTCAGCATCAAAGATGGAGACAAATACAAAAAACATTCTCAGATTGTCACTTCATCAGCAGACATAATAACGTTACATAATACCTGTGCCAATTGTATGTGCAGTTTGGTCATCGGATGTGCCATTGTGCTGGTATATTCCACTGTCTGGCCCATATGGTTGCAAAAGCCAGGAAACAGACCCATAGGATTAACACAGCTCTTAGAATAATACATGGCTAATGAACGCAATAGTCTATGATTATGGTTTTAGCTAAGTGAGGGACAAAGAGGTGAGAGAGCTAATTCGAGTCGGGCCGGTCTTACCACTGTTGATAACCAAATGTTTGGGCTGAGAGATGGTGGCCCTTGTCTTGCTGCCTATTTAGGGATCCTGCAGTAAATACCAGGCATGGGAGTGTTAAGCCCCAGCATTGTTTCTCCCACAAGCACAGATGGTCTAAGTTCAGCTGGTTACCTGCAAACATTACACACACAATCAGGCTGTTTGCAAATACAAGCTATATGACTGACTTTTCATGTAGTAGGTTGCAGTCAACTTAAAAAGTTATATGTATATTATAAGGATTATGAAAAGGTGTGTCGACCATGTCTGTGTGTACATAGATTCTTATTGTCTTTATTTGACGGGAGATCAAAAGACAGCAGTGTGCTAGTATTACTTTTTTCACTTTTATTTATTTATTTTTTTTACTCATGAAGTTACTCACTACAAGTAATTATTTTGATGACTACTTTTACCTCTGCTTAAGTACTTGTTATTATAAAGAAGCAGTACTGTTACTTGAGTAGAGTTTCTGGCTACTCTATCCACATCTGGAAGTCGGTGATATCAGAACAACTAGATGTAAGAGTCAGATCTCATAGGGAATGTGTACTTTTTATGCATGAATAAATGTCAGTAAAAATTATGAAAAAAGTGTATGGACAGCATATTTTACTAAATTTACTGAAGCCATTACCAAAACCTACCCTATACTTAACTAACCAGATTTTTGTTCTATTCTTGTTTTATCATTTGCATTGCTTTGTGTCTCTGGGTTATTATCTAAACACTCAGTGACTATGCCAAGAACAGTGCCAAATAAATAATATAATAGATATATAATATATATTAAAAAAGTTTCTAGTATTAATACAAAGATACAATATACAATTTTGATATAGCATCTAATAGTGCCTCCAAATCACAAAATGTCCTCCTATCTGGCTACAGATGTGTTGAATTTTCTACATTTAAAAATTAATTTGAACTCATTATATTCTGAACTATAGAGATGTAGTGTTATTTGAATAGAAATCTAAAGTATATTGTTATAAAACATAGGCATCTTCTCATAGGATATGATTCAAGCGAGAGTTAATAACCATGTGAATATATTAAAGCCTATACATGACTACAATGAAATTAACAAAGAAACATTTGGCATTGTTTGCAAATAGTTTTGAAAATCATTACCTCTGCACTTAATCACACACCAAACTCTGTATTATGCTAATGAAACATCAGCATAGCAGGCTGAGCAGTGGTAGTGTATGAATATAGCAATAGTTTCATTGTTAGCTTGGTGAAAGGAAGAGGCCAGCACCAGCAAGTCATTGTTCTAGAAGAGACATGGAATATAAAAAGTTTGCTATGACACAGCTAAATGCTTCAGATCTGCTGTGCCAAAAGAAATGTGGCCCCTGATTTGCATTATGTTGGATCTAGCCTGAGTGCAGCTGCTGTCGGGTTATGTAATATGATGCTCCATATGTCCCACATGACTAATTACACTATACAAAAGGAGGAGGGAGCGTTAGGGTAAGGAGAAAGGGGAGGAGAAGGAGGAGGAAGAACAATGATGACGAGAATGAGGAGAATGGATGATTTGGGAGATGAGGATGAGAAAGAGGGTGATGGAATAGAAAGAATACTGTCATTAGTTCCTGTTCCTTCAGTTTATATCAACAAGTGTGATCAGCCTTGCAGACTGTGTCTCCCCGTCTCCATCTCCACTGTTCTCCAATCAATCCAAATTGATTGTGATAGCTGCAGGCTTTGACCTACTTTGAAGAACAATAGCCCCCCACGGCTGCTTGGGACATTCTGATAGTTTGGTTTGGAGGTCACCCAGGCTTGGACAGTGCAGAGTGGGCTAGAAGGGTGGAGTGTAGCTTAACCCCTTCATCCTTTCAGAAGCACACTACCATCCTCTTTGACCCCAAGCGACAAAGACTCTAAAGGGTCAAAACAGGCATATCCCAGGAGTGTCCAGACACTGTCAAGCTCTACCAGCTGCCTTCTTACATCCCTTCTTCTACCCCTGTACAGTGTCATCAGCCACACAGCTTCATTTTTCCTACATGGCCTTCATACAGTACCCAAATTAATTTGTGGGACTGGCTGCTTCTCCTACAAACAATAGTAGGTTATTGTGTCAGTGCACTTGGTCTGATTTTCCTCTGTTTCTGTTCATTCAGTTTCTTGTCCAGGGTCCTTGCTGTTTCACTGATGTAGTGTTGCCTACATGAGGAAACAACATGGAGGGAACAACGTGTTGCAAGGGATGACATACACCAGTCTTCCTCCCCAGGGGGGTCCTGTCTTCAGGGTGTACCAGCAGAGATCCAAGGTGTTGAACAGTTTGTGGTGAGCAGTGTTCCCCAAGGAAAACACGGCTGAGATTGACACTAAAATGAGAAAAGGTGGTCCACCTTCAGGGCTAACCCCCTTCACTTTTCCAGCAGGTGGGGAAACAATAGAGGAGACTTTTCTTGGTCTTGAGAAGCTGCAGCATTTATTAACTAACACACTGTAGCCTGTACTGTACATTTACTGCCAGCTTGACAACTTACTGCTAACCTTTATCTCTGCTCTGCTTGCATTCACCGTCACTTTTCTGCCACTCGCTCAACTACATATTTGCTACGCACACACATTATGCACTGCCCTATTCCTTAAAGGAGCTATGCTACTCTTATAACAGTACCTTTCATGTAGATTTCCTTTGAAGAATGAGCAGAGGGAGGATGACTCAAAACAATTCCACAGTAACTAAGGCTACTAGTGAAAATCATTAGTAGCCCAATGATATTAATGATTGTGTGAAATTTTAGCAGTGGTGCTCATAATTTTGCAGTGGTAAATTCTAATTTTGTCAGTCCATCCATCCTCCCAGCCATCCGACAGACAGATCTCCAATTGAATACTAAACCATAAACAACTAAAACCCTCCCATATTGTTTCTTGGGACTAAAATGTGTTCCCCGATACAGAGAGGCTATACTGTTCCATTATCTGGTTAACGTACAGATCACACATCCTCAGCTGTATATCAGCAGGAAACGGCCTCCAAACAGGCCCTGCTTTTTGCCTCTATGAGACTGAGACAATGAGTCACATTCTGGCCCACGACCAGCTACACACTGTTGAGACCAAAGCATCCTGAAGTGGTAGGAACTAACACACAAACACACACACACGGGATGCCTAAGGGGGACACTCTGGACCGGATGGTCAGAAGAGACGCCCTGCATAAGAATGGAAATGAAAAAAAAGGAAAACAACCACGGAACAGCGTCTAAACCAGTGTGGAGGAGAATAAACAGACAAAACAGCCATAGGCGATAATAAACACGCAATCAGTGAAAAGGAATTGTTCTGCAAAGATAAGCTTAATGCTCATTATTTATTTTTGGGCAGCTGAAAAATGTGGAAAAAGACACCCATGTCTGCTGGATAATGAACCCAATTCCACCACACAGACAGAGATAATATGATAAACACTTAAAATAAATCTGGAAAAGCCGCTAGAATACTCTGATGTGCAAAAAAAAAGCAACAAAAAATAAATAAATCCCAGTTTTTAGCAAGTGTAAAAACAATTGGATTTTTAATTAACCATTTCCTGTAGTTTGCTTACAAATGACCAATGATTCTCCAGAAGATGACATTGTCCTCCTCGGTGGACATCCTAAATGTGTCTAACGTGTTTTCAGACCAAACGCCTGAATATGCATGCAACAAGAGCAGCATATAATCATAGAAAGAAGCTAACTATGATCCTATGGACTACATTGGAATGTAATTAATCACACTATTCATTTTCTAACCTGGTATCCATGACCTCTGAGATTTCTTATGTTCCCTTTAGGATTGAATGGAGTTACTTAACTACAGGAGTTCAGAAGTGCATGACATAAACTCTTCAACCATTCTCCTCTGCAGTAAAATTGTCAAGATCATAACTTCTACACCCATCAAAGGTCAGAATCCCATTGGCTGTGTATTGTGGAGGTCGGCATATTTTAGGGAAAAGGGCAGTTTAGTTCTGGTCTGTAACACAAGCATAGTCAGTTACCTCTGGGAACATGAAATAGTTTGTCTGTCTGATGTCTCCCAGAAGTGGTTTCAAAAGTGGAGCATCTTCAGACAGTCTGTTCCTCAGCAGCCACATTTCCAAGATTGCTCAAAGTTGTTTTGTCAATTTTTTTCTGTTTTCAAGCCAGCTGAATTCACATTTGAAAATGATTTATGATCAATGTGGAAACAGATCCTTTGTGGCTGTACGTTTTAATTAATGTGCACAGTATACTGTCTTATCTTTATGTGGTATTTGTATTTCTTAAATAGTGTACATTAGAGGGGAAACTGTAGAAGTTATTCTACCACTCGAAACTTTGCTTTGTCTATTGAAGCTGTACTCACTGTACAGCTCACTGTTCTGATAGTAATTTCTGTGGAGAACCCTCTGGCGTTTAATTGATACATATCACTGGTGCTTTAGATTAATTATTAGTTTAAAAATCAGCCACCACAGTGACGGAACCAGAGAGGCTCCTTTGTTTAAGTCACAGTGGTGTTGAAATGAGGAAGTGACGATTCTGTCTGCTGAGTGAGACACACACACACACACACAGAGAACCACCACTTGGTGATAGACACACACACACTCCTGTGCCTCCTCCGCTTCATTCTCCCTCCACGCTGCCTTTTCATGAATGGAGCTGCAGAGTGGAAGCCTGTCATTGGCTGAGTGACGGACCAATGAGAGCAGAACCTGGGTTGGGTCTTCAGGCCATTCACAAAAGTCCCTCACTCTCAGTCATACAGACAAAAATGCTTTTTTCTTCCATAGGGTAAAATTGAGCTACGTCTCTCTGCTCCTCTCAGTCACTGAGAGATGTCCCAGCATATATTTTTAAAAGCTAACATGTTTCTACATACATTTAAATGTGACAATTTTCAAACAAAAAGTATTCAGAGTTTACAAAGGTAATTGTTATTTCTTTCTGTGTTGAAAAGTTGTGGAAAAGTTGACACAGTATTTCTGCAAAAGTTCTCTAGTGAATTATTGGGAGTAGCTTTAAAAGGCAGGTTGGCCATCCTCTTCTATTCAATAGTAGTATAACTCTAGTGTTGTCTTGGAATAACCATTTCACAAGCAATTTTAATTGATGTGGAATTAGACATACTGAAACACTCATATCTCAAGATTGCAGCATAAAGACAGGGATATTTTGAGAAACTGTATAGTCAGCCACATAGAGAACACTAAAATAAAAAAAAAAGATAAAAGGGAATAAAAGCCGCAGAATTAAAACTCCACATGATTTAATATTGCACTTCCATAAAGTCTGCCCATTTGTCCATTAAGACCACAAGAGTGTGGAGGTTTGTTTGAGCTCAGTGGGATCAATGAGACAATCCCAAGGCTCACACTAATACAAATGTACGAAGCACAGTTGAGCTATACTTTTTGGATTCATTTAACTTCCACAAAATGAATAAATAAGTAGGATAAACCACCAGTATTAAGATTAGATTCAAGTGATTGTAAAAAACACACATTCAGGAGCTGAGAGGAGTAATACAAATAATAAAGAAATTAAATCAAGTTATCTAGAAGCACGTGGATGTACTGTACATAAAAGGCATAACAAAATATTATTCTGAAGGTTTTCTGTTAGTCAACAACTGGACTGATTGCGTAGTAGACCGTGATGAACTGTGGGATACATTTGGCTCTGCTTGGAAGTGGTATTAGATGTGTGCATCAAGCGTGGGTTAAGTGTACTGTGTGTTGGCATTTTTCCAACGGGACCCATTGTCTCAAGCCTAAACTGAGGTAACCCTGATAAAACCATCACCACTTTTCAGGCATGCTGAGCCCTTTAGTCCCTCTAAACATAAAGTGCATCCTGTGCTTAAAGGCTTCGATGGCCAAAACTTGGAGATGTGACACAGCTGTACAGCCTATATTGTTTAAATTAAAATGTAAAGAAGCCAAACCTGTCCATACCCAGTCAGGACCTTTAAGTTGCTCTCAGCAGGCCTGTGAGTTTGAGTGTTATCATGTTTTAGTTGCTGTCCCACCTCAGTTAAGCAGAAATTCTTTATCAACAGTAAGTTTATCCAGCTGGGCAGGGACAACGTGTGGGAGTCACCACAGATAACATGCAGCTTCTACAGTTGGACAAGAGGCGTGGTAATTAATGCGGCCGCATTTTGTACAATCATTACAGATCTCATTGGACAGAAAGACAGATGCAAATAATGCAGATGGATGACATAATAATGTAGAAACCAGGGTTCAACTGGTACACACGGGAAGTCAGAATCTTTCAATTTTAGATCTCAGACTCTGTTCTGCTGCTGCCATAAAATGAAACATTTAGGGGCTATTGCAGTCAGTGATAAAGCAAGTGCCGGTTATTAAAATACATACTCTGTTCTCTAGGATGTAGTAAAAGTCTGTTTTATCTTCAGTGAATTTGAATGTCAGTTAAGTCTAATCATGAGGTCATTTTACTTGTCAGCAGCAGTGACAATGCTTTTTAACTTCCTGTTTAATTGCTGATAAGTGGGAAATATACATATATATATATATATATATATATATATATATATATATATATAAATTTTTTTTTACAGAGGCCCAGAATATCATTTTATATTGAATTTTAGAGGGAAAGGATGTTTCATCTATTTTCAGCTTCTCAGTCACAGTAGACACAGCTGTTGTTTCTTTTTAAGGTGGTAATCCAACAATTTATCAACATTATTTTACTTACATAAAACTAACATAAAACTCCTACATCTCCCATAATGCTCATTTTAATTACATCATCTCTGATTGATTCAGAGTTCCACACTGAATTTCTCTCGTTGATATCACCACCACAACACTAGACAGGTGTATCATATGTGATTTGGTCTCATTGTGCTTAACAACTAGTATACATTCTTTATATTCTTTCATTTGCTTTGTGACATAGAGCAGTGGTGGGAGGATTTACCTTGTTATATTAATTAATAGGAAAATACTGCGGTGCAATTGCCACGTTTACATCCTTTCATTCACTGTGATAGAGAGCAGCAATTGTGGTGGGCAGAAGGTTCGCAGTGGAGATGGCTTTGCTAAATGTGTGTTAGCGAAAAGGATCACATAACTGAGTCTTTCTTCAGCTTGCTTTATGTTGTCTTTACTCTCAACAATTAATACCAACATCAGAACCTTGTAGAAGAAAACACACTGGGGTAATGTCAGTCTTATTGTTTTGGTATTTTATCCACCAACAAACAACAAAGACAACACATATTCATACTGTTTCAGGATAATATAGACAGCACAGCACACATGTACTTGGCTTGATTTCAGCCAGATTGACAAAATGTAATAAAATAATTGTTCTTGGACCTTCACAAACAGATGTTGTATAGTTCAGCTATTTCAGTTTGGTTCACAAACAACTTTGGAGCAATAAAACACAGTCACTGACTAAGTATTGCTATTGTAGCCACATGAAGGATCAGCTAACAGTGATCTCAGTTATGGGACATTATAACTGATTTAAATCATGTGTGACAAAAAGCCACAAGCCTGGAGGAGTTCTCCCAAACCCCCAAACCCCCAAACCCAACTTCCCAACCCCCAGCCATTCCCCTCCGCTAGGACCCCTAACGTGAATGCAGAGAGGCGAGGACCACCCGGCAGGGGTCCTTAATTCTCAACACAGGCATTCTATTGGCCACCTATTGAAAGACAAACTGTGCATTTTAATGCACTTCCAAGACGTCTCCAAATGTGAGTGCTACTCAGCAAACCTATCAGACTTCAGTTGCAGGGACATTAGGGTGTAGGGATGGGTGAAGCACAGGAATGTAGAGAATGGAGTGATGAGTCCTTCAGAGGGAGCTTGTCTCTACTGAGGGCCATTCCTATGAGATTCAAGCCCCCTTGCAAAAAATGATGGAGCCCAAACATCAAGTATCCATCCATTTGGGCTCAGTTTGGCTGGGTTTTACCTGTATCATTTGATATGAGTTAAGCTCAGCTGGAACCAGAACTGACCTGAGAAATCTGTCACCACAAGATGGATGTGTCAGAGGTTATCTACAGGGTGACTGTGTGTGTGTGTGTGTGTGTGTGTTTCAGGGGTCATGAGAGCAGAGACTGAGTGAGAAGTTAACAGCCATGCCTGGGTTATGTGAAAAGTTTTGTCTTGTTTTTGTCAAGCCCCGACAGTTCAAATGTAAGCTGTGAGTGTGTTGTGCTAAACACAGTTTTTACACTATAGATACTGTTTGTGTGTTATAACATCTTTACTTTGGGTTCATTATTACATTGTCAGTGTATATTAGTCGACATATATTTAACTGTCACAGACTATATACAGGCAGACACAACATATAAAGCACGTGGGGGCAAAACTCACCTGTCCACTGGTCAACAAAGGCATATGCCCCAAAAAGGCCATTACGTTTTTGGGGCACAAACCCAGTTTTCAAATTAGGCACAAGCTCTAACACAAGCAAAGAATAAAACTAAGACCAGAAATCCTGTTTTTAAGACCAGATGTGGCTGACCTGTCAAATTTGAGAACTGAACCCAATCCAAAAGCCAATGCTATGTTTTTGCTTTATTTCATCCATCCATCCATAACTCTTGAAATCATCTAAAATGGAGTAAACTAAGACTGGTGACTAGAGATGGGAATATGTTCTTACATGTCATCCAAGCGGGTCTGAAGTCAAAACTAGCTGTTCCATATGGCCATGAGATGAGTGAAATGATAACTGTTCAGATAGTGTACACTTTACGACAATCTTTCCTTGAAAGCTTCATGGTGTTGCATTCAGTTGTACACACAAAAAGTGACGATAATAGTTGTGTAAAGAATGAAAAATGACAATACCAGATAAGTTCAAGTCCTGCCTTAGTTTGTCACCGTCAACACACCTGGTCTAATCATTGTATGAAGTGACTGTCAGATTGTCCATTTTTTTAAAGTTACAAAACCTGTAGCTGATTCCACTGATTCCGACATTGGAAAGGTGTGGGGGGAGATGGTTTCAGATGATGTTTGATAATTTAACAAGCATTTTGTTTAAAGCATACTGACCTCTTAGATTTAAAATGAGGGTGCTATAGCAACAGTACGGTGGGGGTAAAGGGACCAACTGCATGTAGACTTGGGTTGGCAGTAATCTGACTATTGCAGCAAATGTTTATGTGTCATTTGATTACTTGCCTGATTCCTCAGTAATCTGGTTTCATAGTCATGGTGTGTCCTAAAGTGTTAGCATAATGCTACTATGACTCAAAACAGTGTATGCTGAAGTGTTAGCATGGAGCATCACAGCCAGCAATGTGTGGGGAGGAATTGATTAGAGGTTTTATGGTGTCTTTACTTAACAACTAAGTTGACCATCAGAACAACTAAAGTTTCCAGAGTGGATTTCAGATACATGTGCACAACGTCAATGCTATACACGAGTGTGATCCCAAACCGAGCACTTTGAACACACCAGTTGTTATTGTGCTTCTAGTATATTCTGCTTTAAGCCCTGAGGTTATAGCTGTCCTCATGTTCAACCTCCACGCTGTCTGTAGAACCAAATCACAGCCACATGGCAGAAAGCTTCCACTCATCTGAACCCCCCCCAGTTCCCACCCCCTGTAGCTAACTCTTAAACGCCATTGGCCCTCGATTGTTTGGCAGCTTAAACTGTTTTGTCTGAGTCCTGCTACCCTGTGGAGGATCTTTCCTCTGCAGCCTAGTGAGCTGAAACTAAGTGAGGTGGAAGATAACTTCAAACTTAATTGCAGTATTGATGCTTCTGAATACAATCAGAGGGATCCAACCCATTTTAACCAGATTATCTGGGCAGATGTGTGCAGAAAGAATAAAAACACAGTTAGTGGTTTCTATAAAGAGGAAGCTCAACGAGATTGCTTTACTCAAAGAAATAAAACTATTTGCATTAGGTTAGATTGTTTTAATAAGCTTTTACTGTTCGATGGAAATCTGTGACAATTTCAGAGGTGACTGGTGAAGATTTAAGAGTTTCTTGTTGGAACTGAAAAGCATAAGGGAACTAAATCTGTGACCGAAACCCTGGTTTCTCACATTATCAATGCTTTTTTCAAACCAGTTGTTTTGGTCCACACCCAAGTACAATTGCTGTGTTCCCCCCTTAGTATTTATAATCCCATTGGGCTGTTATATGGGATTGCATTAGATTGTATTTGTGTAACTACTGTGTGTCTACTCACTGTAAATAGTAACTGGCACTTTTCCGCGTGTCTAATTACTATTACTAACTAAGAAAGATAGCATTGGTTATCTGAGGGCCAGAGTGAGAACATAAACACAGGAAGAAGGTCCATTATCCACATCCCAGCATGCAAAGTGCACCTTGCAGGAGCCATTTAGCTCAAACTTGCAGAGTATGCCTTGTAGTTGGATCAGATCAATGCTGGATCATGTTCCTACCACAAACAAACCACTTCCTCTAAAGGGTCTCAGTGCTGTGCCCGGGCAAATAGCACCAAGGAGGAAAACCAACCAGAGTCTGATTCAAGTGGACTAAACAACACAGGTTTGAAAACGCCCTTAGAAACTGACAGAGATCAGGTGGTCCAGTGGTCTCACAGCGGTTGTCTTGTCTGCATGTTTAGTACAGTTGAGTGGGACTATGGTTGGTTTTCCTCCTTGGTGAGATTCGTTTGGGCAGATCTGAACAGAGGAATTGTAATTGGGTGCGAATCAAAACAACCACACTAAGACCCTTTAGAGGAAATGGTCTTGGGCCAGTGACAAACAAACTGTTGAGCAGTTTGTTTGTGGTGAGAAGGTGGTCAGACCTTGATCTGACCCAATTACAAGGTGTACTCTGCAAGTTTGCACTAAACGGCTCCCGTAGCCAGGTGTGCTTTGCAGAGAATGAATCAACCAACCAACCAAATGCCTCAGTTTATTTAAGCTGCACCAAATAGGTTAGGTAACAAAGCCTCAGGGTGCTTTCACATCTAACTATTTAATGTATTCTGGTACTGTGCTGTAGAAAGACATCAGTTTCATTTCATAGATGGACTAAAATAAGTCAGGACTGCCACTACATAGAAATGAACTGCTTCTCCACCATTTTCTACATTTGCCTCCTTGGCTCCATCTGAACAAGCAATGAGAGTTAAGAGGGGACTATCAACCCCCCCCCCCCCCCCCCCCCCCCCCCACACACACACACACATACACATACACACATACACACACATTATGCAAACAGTGTCACGCTCACACACATACTGTCTGGACAATTTGCATTTAGGGAAGTAGTGTGTTTAGCTGGAAGGTGTAACGCTCTCCAGCTCTAACTGACGTGTCGGCTAAAGTAAACAGTCGACATCCACACCCAGCAGACAGCTGCTCTCAGTGTAAAGCTACACACTGAATATTACCCTTCCAGAGCGGCTAATCTGGTAGGAATCACAAGATGAATCAGATAAACTCGTATTTCAACATAATCAAGGTTTAGGATTGCAGCAGTGTTGTTTTTAGTAAATAAAACCTTGGGGCATCCTTGCGGGCAAACTATTTAATATAATATCTATGTTGCTGGTGTGAGTCTAGGTACTCTTTTTTTCCAGGTGTCATGCTCTCTTTTTCATGTTTCCTGTTGCTCTCTGCCTTGAACTTTCTAATAAAATCAGCAATGCTGAATAAAAATCCAAACAGTACAAATGTTTAGTTTTGGTACAAAAATATTTGAATCAGAAGAGAGAGACCTTCACTATCAGCTTTCAAAAAGCCATATTTTCTGACAAATATTTCATATTGTGAGGTTTTTCAGGTTATTGCTGTAGTGACAGAAACTTACTCCACCATGACTTTAGAAACCAGTGGCTCCAGAAATCCCACCATGCTGTAACTGCACAAAAAAGCAACATTCCTGGATGTGCTGTTTTCATGCTTTGTTGAGGTTTTCTTGTAGAAAATCGTTCTCTAAAGCCATCACATCCTTATGCCAGGTGGGTCTGGGTGGTGAGTGGTATAAAAAGGTTTTGCTTTGTCCTCTTCTGCAGTAATTTCCAGTAAGGCCTGAGCTCCCTGCCAAAGACTCGGCTACTTTACAGGGACACTTAAGTGAGACAATACAGCTGACCTTTCAGAACTGGTCACAAGCAAAAGTTACATTTAAAAAAACAAGATGGAAGTTAAAATGTTCAACATTCAAAGTAGAGACAAGGCAACAATGGTGATTTTGTCTAGATTAAATTTTGAGTTATTTTGCTTTAGAAATTAATATAAATAAGTTATAATGAGCACAGGGGCAGACTTACCATTAGGCAAAGTAGGCAACTGCTTAGGGCCCCCAACTAAAAGGGGCCTCAAACAGCTATAGATTTATTATGATGTTTAGATATGAAACAAATAAAATGATGCTAGTATTCTAACTCATTAAACCCACAAAATTATGTACAAAAGGGACCCAAAACATTAAAAAAAAAAAAAGAAATTGCTTTTGGGAGCCCCATCACCTCTGAGGGACTATTTCATCGGCTACTCAGCGCCTTAAACGACTGGAGGAGAAGAAGTTGCAGCTTAGTCATCATCTACCGCTCACTGACCCTCAGAGAGGGGATGAGGCGAGGCGTAACAGCATGACAGTGAGAAGGAGAGAGCAGTGGCAGTATAGAGCTCCATGACAGCAGAGAGCTCCCATTTGGAGCAATGTGACGGCGAGGTTTTCCACCCCCCTCCCACCACATTGTTCATGCTGTTCACAGCTGTAATGTTGAGGTTGATGCTGAGATGCTGCCTGTTAAAAGTGTTTTGATTAAAACAAATTACATTCTAACAGAGCAAGTTCCTCCACCCTCCCCAGCTCTCCATGACACCGTGGTGAATTCGGTTCATTCTGTTTCACAATACTGCAATATGGAAATACTCCATTACAAGTTAAACTTGTGTTATATAAAGTGTTACTATGCTATGTTACATGTTACTTGTATTATTATTACAGACATATTGCCTTATAAGCAACATTTGAATGTTAATTTTAACATAATTTGAATTTGTGTAGCTACTGCTGGGTAGTTTCATCTATAATGATGTCATATTTTATCACGTCATATATTTTGTATCAAAAATCTTAATCTGTAAATGTAGTGGAGTGTCAATATAAAGTAGCATAAGGAGTATAATATTCAAGTAGCCTAAAGCACAAGATTGTACACACATATGCGATCAACAGAGAAAATCAGATGCGTTATGATAGATTAAACTATCCAGCAGTGTATAAACCAGCTAAAATAAGTAAATGTATGTCCATTGTGCAAATAATACTTCTGTACTTTTACCTAAGTACATTTTTGAATGCAGTACTTTTTCTTTTAACAAAGTACCGTTAGTGTGGTATTAATAGTTTAAAGATTTAAGTACTTTGTCTACCACTGCCAATACCAACTTTCTCAATTAGAGAAAGGGTGAAAATAAAGTGCGAAGGAGGCCCCATGAGTGAGTTTTCCCAAGGCCCCCAAATCACTAAATCCACCCCTGATTGAGCATGGAAGTTCATTCTGAACTTGGGAATCATGATTATTGTGATGGCATTATTATAAGTTCTTTAAAGGGATATACATTATACAAGGGTGTAGGTTTGATTTCAAAAGTGGGGGGAACACAATTAAACCAAAAGTTCTTCAACTAAAAAAACAGTAGTAGGACAAAAAAGAAAGAAATGTAAATGCTGTGTGTTCTGCTTAGTTTCCTTAATGGAGACCTGATAGTGTATTTGCATCTGTATAAAAATCAGCACTGTGCTTAACTACCTTATCTTTGATTGATGTTCAATTCTAGCTTCTCTTTAGGAGAATATCAACAGTAAGTAAAAATTTTAATTGAATTATTTATTTATTTAAGATAAGATAGGGCAGTAGACTGAGAGGCAAAACCCAGGGTAAAAAAGTCCACTGATAAGTACAGAAATAATTGAAGGTGACTCAGATCTTTATCACCTAAAGGCTTTTCTCTGGATTCCTGAGGACAGTAAAGCTGGAGAGAGACTGCTTGGATTAAACCTGAAATCGATCGCAGACTAATTTTAGAATTGAACTCATCTGCCAGATTGGTTGTCGTTTGAAGTTCAGTTTGTGTCACAACACCTGAGTAATTGCTAGAAGGATCAACAATCTGGGTCAGAAATTTTGGTCGGCTGTCTGCAGATTGTCTGCTATCAAAGTATGTTTTTAAAACTGTAGTGAGCTTGTTTTAATATTACTGGAGCAGTATTTCACACATTGTGGCTAAAACTGTGGTTTTGACTGAGACTGTACTAGGTTAAAAAAAAAAAAAAAAGAACAGCTGCAGAACAGATGCACCATATACTGTCTTCCATACATTGTCACTTGACAAAACTGACTGTGAGTTCTATGCTTAGGTTCAGTGTGAGCACCCACTTCAGTTGATCCGTACAGTGTGAGCATAAAAGAAGTTCTGGCTGTGCAGAAAGGAAGATTAAAATGTGTAGTGTGAGTTAACACAACACACAACGTTATAAACACACACAGTATTTGCTCAGCTTATGAGCACAATGTTCAGAGAGGTTTTTAAATCAAGACGTACACAAAGTCAATAAAAAAGTTAAACTATATCATGATCTTGGTTATTTTATATATACTCAACTTTACAATGCATGTGTAACCCCTATAGTGACCTATGCTGCAGGGATATGGGTCTTAAATGAATCTAAAATTGTAGACACTACAGATTGGAGCTATACAATGTTTCCTGGGCGTTCAGAGATTTGCTCCCATTCCAACAACTCAGGGGGACATGTGCTAGGTAGCAGATGAAATGATCCGACTGTGAAGTCATCTAATCAAAATGGGGGAGGATACAATAAATAAGAAGGTGTTTATGTGGAGTAAATCACACAGATTTCCGTGAGTGTAGAGTAACTCCCATTTTCTTTTGTACTGTACAAATTATGATGATTTGAGAGATTATTTTCCATGAAAGGGCTCAACTAAATGCAAATATTCTGGTGTACAGATGATCAAAACTTGGAATGGCTGTTTAATTTGAATGTGTTTACATTTGCTAACTTTGTGTCAAAAAGGCAAGATTGCTAAATTAATCAGAGTTTATTCTGATTTCTCCAGTACTATATGGTATATGTTTTTGTCAGTGATTTATGAATTTTGCTGTAGACAATGATGGTCTGGAGATTTGAATGCAAAAGTCTTTTAAGTTTCTTCTTTACTTTTGTTGGACTTTTTCTGTTGTTTAGGTTTGGAATTGTATATGCAGCAATTTAATTTCATACATTCATAAAATGTAAATCAAAAAGAAATACTCTCCCTCTTTCACTCTCAGCTGTTAAGTATAAATTCATTGCTGACATGTGTGCAGTTTCCTTTGGATAATGGATACTTACAAAGTGGATATCTGAACACAAATGTGCATACGCACACACACACACACACACACACACACACACAGTAGCAGCAGCAGCAGCTGGAACACTGCTGTAAAAGGGATGTATTGAAAAAGAAGACCCACCATGACAAACTCTGTACATTGGCAGGAGATCATTGGGAGTGGGACAGTGTCTTCTCTGATACTGCCTTAGTACTTTCCTTGTTCTCACCATCATTTCCATGTTTCCATAGTAACCTTTCAAATGAATAAACTAGTTGCAGTACACAGTAAGCTTTTTTAGGTACTGCTATTTCCTTATCACAATATGAATTAATTGGGATTGTGTTGACCCAGTTATCACATTAAATGCATCAACCCAAAAGGAGACGGATGGATCCGTGAAGGTAAGAGGCGAATTCTCTTAGGAGGCAGTGAAACATTAGCCAAAATGTCCATGTCGGCACAGACAGTCCCAGTCAGATCAGTGTCATCACTGTTTTTCTGCTCTGATACTCTGAATCAGTTAATTGTATTTCCTTAAAAAAAACCAACAACCACAGTCTGAAGGTTTCAGCCACTATGGGACATACAGTATGTTCTGGGGTCCAGAAGTGATTTTGACTGAACCTGCTGGTATTTGATGTTGGTGTTCAAAGTCAATCTGACCATTTTCATGCCAGTTGATGCCTACTTGCAAATCACAGGTTACACACTTTGTGTATGAACAATAGGTGTAATATTAGTCAAGTGTACAATAAATATATGAAGACAAAAATATATGATAGGAAAAGTAAATGACACAGTTATGATCAGATCACATTTTTAATAAAAGGCCAAACAAATGAAGACCTAGCAGCTGCCTTCTTGTGTCAGTCTGAATTAGGTATAAGAGAGTGAAAGTTGATTGTTTGATTTGTTGTTAGGCACGTATGAATGTGAATCTACTTCCTGAAAAGTTAATTTACCTACAGTTTTTTATGAATATTTGTTCAATGTCTTCCAGGTCCTCCAAGGGAGGTCAAGTTATTTCAGAAATTGCTCACTAAAAACTGGAAGCAGTTGATTTTCCCCATTTTATTCTTCTTAAGTACAGTTTTGAGGTCCTTCTTTTCATGAGTATTTCCATTCTGTACTCACATACTATACATTTATACTCCACTATGTTGCTGAGAGAAATATATTTTTATTCCACTACATTCAAATGAAGATTTTACATCTGAAGCATGATCAGTTTGCAAAATATAATGCATTTTTAGATTAAGTAATATACCTACCGCTATATTAAGTTGTTAAAATTATCTATACCTTTCTATACCATTAAAATGCTACTAACATGTTATTGCATCAGTAATAATATTCAAATATATAATAAATATATGACTCTGGTGCCATTTTGCATGACAATTTTTAGACTACGTTTGATTCTTAGTGTCAAGTATATTTTGTTGCTAATAATTAATAATTAAACCTGCGTCATTAGCTTTGCCCTTATGAAATTCTTCAAAATGCTCAGCTTCCACGCAATCATCAATGTGATATTTTTTCTTAGCATGATCTGTAAATGTTCCCAAAGCATGCTTACAGTTGTCAGTTATATCAGTATGGACCTCCTTCACCTGCAGCATTAGCATCCTTCAGCATCATTTTGCAGGTAGCATTAGCAGCCAGCAGTAACCCTCCATCTTCAATCACTGCATCTGGTGCTGCATTTTCTGAAGATCCAGCTGTTGACGTTATACAGCTGTTTTTTAAATTTTTCAGAAGGCAAAAGAAGTCTTAATTTTTTGTGTGTCTTTTGAATCCGCCCATAGTTAACACTGTAGAGCTATTAGCAAAATTTGACTGAGCCCTAGCAAATCTCCTGGTGACCCTGCTTACTACCTCTCCCCCTGCAACATATATCTTATCATTTAAATGCACTGTGTGTGGGTGCCTTTTCTTTTTAAAATAAGCCCACAAAACAGCACAACAAAGTGTCTGTGCACGTCTCTGCCCAACCCAACTTTGCCTTTCCAAGATTCTTAGCAGCCAAAAGCATATCACATCTGATTTTCTGTTTCTGGGGGAACTGCAGTGACACATACTGCACTAACTGGCAAGTGTGGAGGAGAAAGTCAAAATAAGTAATATATATAAGTCAGGATTTGTCAGCAGAGTGGAACTGCTAGTTATTGGACGGTTTCCTGATTATAACTGACTAATGTCATTGACTCCCAGCTGCTTGGGTGCTTAGTCAGTGCTGAAAATTCAGAAATGCATTGGTGCTAGACAGAGAGAGAGGGAGTAAGAGGATGTAAACCAGGGTTTCACTGAGAAGTGCAATGCCATAATTTTCCATAAGTCAGAGCTGAAAAAGTTCTTCCTTCCACATTTGTAATTGCTTGTGTCAGTCTGGTTTCCAATTGCATTTACTGCATCGACTTCAGTAAATGAACATGTTCCAAATATTTGGAAAATTCTTCATCAGAGAACTGTACACTTTCCCTGACTTTCCTCTGTGCTGAATGCAACCTTGCAAAATTCAAAGACCCTCAAGAAATTCCTTGACCAGTGAGAAGCCTGTTTAACGATATGGGGGGCAGAGAGGAGAGAAGAAAAGGACAGAGAAAAAAGTCAGAGCCCTCTTTTGACAGTGAAGGAGAGAGAGAATTGAAAAAAGACAAGGAGGAGGAGGAGGAGGAGGATTAAGGCCGCGGTGCCGGCCAGCCCCTTAGAGGTCATTCTGCCCTGCTATGGTCTCATTAAAGACCACAAGACCCCCTAACCCGAGTGAATGGACCCAGTTCAAGTGCAGGCACCCTTCCCCAATAGGGCACACACATACACACACACACACAGAAACACACACATTTTGCCCCCAGTGTCCAGTCATCACTTTCATGTGCTGACATGGGTTGTTGGGCGGCCTTTCAGAGACCTTTCAGTGTGCATGGGGTAATAGGCTCCCTAGCTGAATAAACTTGTTCCATTCACAACACTGTGGCTCCAGAGGATGCTGGGAGGGTGGAGGAGGGGGAGGTGAGGAGGCCACCATGAGAGTCTGGTCACTCACACATCCATACACTCAAACTTTAAAGATCCCCTCCGGACATGTAATATATATATATATATATATGTATATATATAAAATTACTCTGCTTGGAATAATAATATGTGTCTAATATGTTTTCCCTCAAAAAAAGTACAATTACCTCATTAAAAACCTTAAAATTCCTTCTGTTCCTTCTCCCTCACTGAGAAATCCAGAACTGATGAATATGCAAATATTGTTCATTTCTAGAGTTTAACTGCTGGACACAAGATGTCTCCTACTGGAGACGCCCAAAAGGTATCAAGCGGACCAAATATCTGGTTCTGTCAGGGAGCCATGCAACAAGCTAATGAGACTCTGAAAGGACAAGACCCTCACATGCACCACCAACACCGTATACATTCAACCACAACATTCCACCACCACCACCAGTACAGTCCCATCCTCACTACATGCCACATCAGGGATCTCAACCTGAAAGCTTTTTGTAAAAACTGCAATCCGAATGAAAGCATGTGAAAAACTATGATTCTTCAATTTTGTCCTATATATGGTATGTTGTTTATTTTTCCATTGTAGTGATATTGCTACACTTGCTTTTTGGATTGTGTGAACACAAGCTCGTGTTATGTTGTTTATAATGTTATTTTATATATCTTTTTAATAAATGTGTGAAACAAAGACATGCAATTGAAACAATTATATCACAAGTTGCATATCAAGTATATGCAACTTGTATATACTCTATCTTGAAACCAGTGGTGGAAAGTAACTAAGACACTTGTTAGGTGGAAACATGAGTGTCCAATCAGGAATTATTTTTAATGTCTTGTTCATTAATGTCCAGCCCACATAAACCCCCCCTCTGGTCCACCCGCATTCTTTAAGCTAAATCCGATCCACATCATCAGATCCACACTCATCAATTTTACAGCCTACATATGCTGATATGCTTTATAACTCTTGACTAATTTGTGCTTTCAGTTGCTCTATCAGGAAAATTCAGAAATGAATAAAAAGTAACTAAGAAAGTAACAATTTTGAGGTAGTTGTACTTGAGTATTTCCATTTGATGCTACTTTATACTTCCACTCCACTACATTTCAGAGGGAAATATTGTACTTTCTACTCCACTACATTTATTTGACAGCATTAGATACGTTTCAGAGGAAGATTTGACACAATGGATAATATAACAAGCTTTTAAATACAACACATTGTTGAAGATTAAACCAGTGGTTTCCAACCTTTCCCCTACACACTTAAAGCAGTGTGTAGTCAAGTCACATTTCATGGTATTGCGTCATTTCCCATGTCACTTGTTGCGTGTGTTTTTGTGACAAAATGTAGTTTGGAAAGCAGACAGACTCGTCTGGGATTCCTTCTGGTGAAAGATCTTGTAATGTGTGACCCCCTGTTGCTGATCAGTCATGTAGTGTGCAAACCACAATGACTTCAAAATTCCTGATTACAAGAGTTGAGAAAGTTGTGTAATGTGAACACTACAGTGATCTGATGACTTTGAAAGTCATGTAGTGTGACTAAGGCATAAAATTCCTGATGCTTACAAATGTCCTTGCTCCTAGGGTGGAGCAGTTGGGACTTCCTGTCTGTCTCTGACCAGCTTGTCTGAGTCATGGCTGCATGGGACAGCATACAGTCTGTCTCTGACCAGCTTGTCTGAGTTATGGCTGCATGGGACAGCTGTATGCTGTATGCTGTCCCATGCAGCCATGACTCAGACAAGCTGGTCAGAGACAGACAGGAAGTCCCAACTGCTCCACCCTAGGAGCAAGGACATTTGCTCCATTTGCCCCATTTGCTCCCCCAGCTTACTGAGGGTGCAGAAGTGTACATGTTGTCATGGTTCTATATGACAAGGCTATAAATAGCTGTTTAGCCCAGTCCTTGTCTGAGTCATGGCAGCCATGACTCAGACTTGACTTCATGGCTGAGTCACGGCTGCATGGGACAGCTATATGCAGTCCCATGCAGTCCCTTGCAGCTCATGAATTCTAGATACAGTACAACTGTGTGCTTATTACAAGAGGGAGATTAGAAGTCAGCTATTCTGGAGACACTATGGACTTTTGAAACTGTCTTCAACATCTTATTGCATTATAAAACACATTGAGATATGACATTCACATAACATAAATAGTACCAATGTCATTTGCACTGAAATTCACAAGGCGGGGTATATCCATACTTCAATGAAACCAGAAGGCAGTTAAGAGGAAATGGCACACAGTGGAACCTCAAAAGCCAAGAATAGATTTAATTGCTACAGGTTGATTTTCTAAGTTGAATTTTTTTTAATTTCAAAATTTCAAGGAGTAAAACCTTTCAGCTGTAACTTACAACAACTTAACCTAAACCAGTGTACATAAATTTAATGTATCTGCCAAAAATAATAGTGCTTTCTTCAGATTTTCCAGATCAAGGTGACATAGTTGATCAAGTATAGTTGGAATATATATTTATATATAGATTAGCATGTAGTGAATATAATATATGAATGATGATATGAATGAATATATGGAAGCATAGTGGGAAAATTGATTATGTTAGCACAGTTGTTTTAAATGTAATAGCCAAACAAAATATTATTTTTTGTCAGGGTAGGTATGTTCAGTCACGTGTTAAAGAAAATTTAGTATGAAAGAGACTGAAAAGGAAGTGATAATGTTAATGAAATTAATACTAAGCTTTATAGTTGCTGTTATGAGTGGAGTCATGCTTTAATGACCATGCATTTCTCCCTGATTCTTCCAATCTCTTTTTGCATTTCAAAGGGTATATCTTGCTATTTTGCATAACAATAACGCTATTCAACAGCAAATCTTCAATGTTAACCTTCAACCCCACTTTTTCAGTGTCGTCTACATGAAACAACTTTGGTGTTGGTTGTCTATTGTTTACAGCAGTGCTTTGCTAATGACAGCCCCAATGGAGACAGAAACAGGGACCCTGGAACCACCCACTTCCTGGTTGTTTTCACTGCTGAAGGTTCCTGCAGGTTCCTGTTGAAAAGAGCTATTTGGGACACACACACACACGCATATACAGTGAGAGTCGCGTGGCGACTAGACGCCGACTTCTAAAGGAAGTTAGATCAGTGTGTCGTCTGTGACAATAAATACAGGGAGGCCTGTATTCCTCAACATCCCCTGCTATTCTTCTTCAGAGGCAGAAATCAGTAGGCAGGGAAGTAAGACACAATGCTTTTCCTGTGACACGAAAGACCTTGAGCATTGTGATCATCATTGTGATCATAGTCAAATGCCTTCGTGTCTGCCCCCCCCCCCACCCCCCCCCCCCCAACTCACAAGCACTTGTCTCCAACCAGAAAGTGACTTGGAGGAAGTGAGGAAAGGAAGGGAGGAAAGTGAAGGAGACGGAAGTGAACAGCAGAGAGACAGTTGTTTGTTTTTATCCTCATTAAAGTCTTTACAATTGAAGTGACTCTATTACAAACTTAACTCAATGTCATATGTTCTCTAGGTTCAAAGAGCTATTGGTTGCTGCAATCATTCCAGCCATGTTGAAGCTAAAATGAAGCTTCAGTAGTCTGAGTTAAACAAATCCAATGGGTATCTTCCAAATTTAAAATTCTTTTCAGTACAAAATTTCTTCTTTGTGTTTCTGCAAACAGTGTTTCCTTGATGAGCCATGCTAGATAGATTTGTCCTTTATTGTTTATTGTACCTACACCTACATACAACTACCAGGACAAAAGTACCAACTTGGTTTGTTTTACTTATACTACTAAAGCCTCATATTAGCTTTGGCTCAACTTTTCTCCCTCATTTCTCAGTATATTTGCCAGGAAGAGATCTCTTCACAAGTGATCAAGGGGAATTTATAGTTGTGTAGGAAGAGGTTACTTATGGTGAGCCACAGAACTTGTAGTTGTCATCTCTGTGTTGTAGGCTATATGCCCTTACTAATGTACACCTCTTTAAAATGTATCCACACGTCGGGGCTATAGCGGCTACAGAGATACCATGTGGACAAATTGTGATTGATCAGTCACCTTGGGTTTCACAGGTGGCAGTACTGAGCTGGAGGTCTCAGCTGAGGTAGGTGAAGTTACTACATTTTGGACTCCAATGCGGACAGTCCAAGCAGTCTCTTACACACATGGGCAGATGATAAAATATACATCATGCGTACCCTTTTATTGCGAATACAGAAAAATCTCATTTGTGTTTAATGGGACAAATCAAACCTTCTCACAATGGCTCAGTGCTTGAATCTCAGCAAGTGCCATTGTTCTGCCAAGTGAGAGGAGCTCAGTCAACATCATCTCTGATTTCTGTAGCACTTGATGCCACAGTTTATTACATGTGCATGTTTGAATGATCATAGTTTTGATCTGTCTTTCAACATCAGGAAAGTCACAGGTTGCTGCTAATTGCCACAGCCTGGTGTGATAGGAGTCAAGTGTTTCCCCTGCTAGTTGTTTAGCTTGTCTGAATTTGTTAGTCTCATAGGCTATGTTAATTTTAGGGGAAAAACACTCACTCAGTTTGTCTTTTGCTTCCCCGGTGTCTGTGAGTGTATCCAAGATGTCCTGTACATCCCCTGCATAATGCAGAAGCATTGCATGTTTTCTTGTATCATCCTTTATGTCTAGAGCAATTATGAAGTTTTCAAAGTGCTGTAACCACTTCTTCCAACAGACAGATGAGTTCTGATCTTCATTGATATCAAAAGCAGGGAACAACAGCAATGCAGCAACCATGTTTGTGGAAAAAAGACAGTGTAAAGTTCCAAAATCAAACTCCAACACAGCAAAGTAGAATTTGAAGTATTCAGTAAGCTTACTGAACTTCAGTGGTACATGTTTCTCTCTCTGCTACCACAGCCATATCCAGGCTATAATAGGCTCACGGTTTTTGCATATAAGCCATTTACAATACAATTAAAGCAGGATATGCCCTGATCACTGTACAATACTTGAGTTGTTGCGGTGCTGCTCTCAACGGGTGAAATTCAGTGTTAAGCTATAATCCAAACCTGTGCAGTAGGTATCTATGGTGGGACTGTCGTTAAGCCCTTGTAACAAGTTTGAATCCAGATTTACAGCAACCAAGAACTCTTTCACTGTAAAAATACAAACATATCCTTTTAGTCCAACAGCCAATCTTTAATAAAGAGTTACTTAAATTCTCTTTTATTTATTTCTGAATTTTCCTGATAGAACAGCTGAAAGCACAAATTAGTCAAGAGTTATAAAGCATATGAGCACATGTAGGCTGTAAAATTGATGAGTGTGGATCTGACTTGAAAGCTTTATTTAGCTTAAAGAATGCTGGTGGACCAGAGGGGGTATTTATGTGGGCTGGACATTAATGAACAAGACATTAAAAATAATTCCTGATTGGACACTCATGTTTCCACCTAATAAGCTTCCTGCAAGAAGACATCCATGCTGCCTCACTCACTTCCTACAGTATCAGGGCAACTGTCAACCTGTTACTGTATGTCTGCCCTGAAGGTGTGGAAGTTAGTTCTGAGGTATCAAGTTTAACACCACCTCCTTAGTGGCTCCATGCTAACTAGGAAATCCCAAGATGCATTCACCTGAGCTGATTCTGATTACTGACACACTGAACACTTGTGATGTTAGCTGCTTTGATCTAATAAATATTAGAGAGGGAACAGCCTTCTTCCAACAGACAGTCCCTCATTTGGTGTTACGATGCTGGTGGTGGAGATTGCTGGTTAACTCGTCACACCTCAATCTATCATAGGTGTTCAGCTGGGTTGCGATGTGTGGACTGAAGACCATAGAATATGATTTACATCATTTTATACTCATCAAACCATTCAGTAAACCCCCGTAAACTGTACAGAAGCATCTGCATCTGTTATGTTTTTTCATTCATTTATTTAGTTTTACTCTTTAACTCTTGACATTCCTAGCATACCTGGGTCTTTACAGCCTTATTACACCCTATCTAACTAACACACTTAATTCAATTTAAATTCTCAAGTTCCCTCTATTCATAAAACTATTTGTTTTTTTCAATTTATTTTTTATCAACCAAATTGTTGAAAATCTTTTTTTTTTAAATGTATTTTAAATGTCTAAAAAGTCTGCAGCTTCTTTAGAGACCCAGGGTATGCAAGAGTTAACTTTTTCCTTCATGATAACCAGGTAGCAGGTAATGTTGTGTTTTCCTATTTGGCTTCATTTTGTGTCACTGATGCTGTGAATTAATGCAGATGGTGATATAGAAGTAACTTTATGTTGGCTGACTGTCACAGTAACATAATGGTGCAGAGCTGGTGGCATTTTATTTGATATTGGAGGGTTTTAATGACAGCTTATAGTGGCCTGTGTAATACCTAATAAAAACAAAATTCTGTATTAGTGTTAATACTATGTTGTGAAAAGTTTACAGGTAACTAAATCAGTGTCAGGTCTCAGGCAAAATGTCCACATATTTCAGGGTTAACGAACCGAAAAAAAAAAAAAAAAAAGAATACAACAGTTACAGTAACTCAACCATTACATCATACAGTATTACAAACATCCTGTAGCATTGCTACACCATATAAAGGGCAATAGATGTTTTGTGGCACTGGAAATTGTTAAAGGGGATGTTGAAGAAGCAGATCTGTAGGCAGGAATCAGTTCAAAAAAGTTGAAGTTTATTAACAAAAATATTAATGAGCCAGAGGCAAAAATGCTCCCTGGGAATTAATAATTTAAAACATAAAGATACTAGTGAAAAGGAAGGACGGCAGCCTGAACACATGTCCAATCTGCATTGACCACATTCATAGAGACTAATTAAACCTCTTGTTGTCACCCACTGTTGTAAGTCTGCAACTGTAGTTCTGTAAACATTACTGTCACACAAAGGAATTACAAAGAATGACATGACTTATTTACCAAAGTTAAATTTCAGTTTCAGCTCTCTGAACACACATGAACTGAGCTGGCCTAGTGTGGTCTGAGTAACCTGCATGTAAACGTTCTCACTGTGACAGTGTGAAAGGGTCATTACTGACACCTCTAGAATAAACTGACTGCATCCACACCTCTCTACCTGCAGACAGCCACAGTGATGTGATGGCGCTGCCATATGGCCAGTCAGCATGCAGTCTGTCCTGTATGTCGGAACAATGGTGTTAATGTTAATCACACCACTAGTTGCTTATTTATTCTTCAAAGGTTTCCACCATAGCAAAACAATTGCTTCAACGTCTGTATTTGTTGGTTCAGTGTCAGTCACAGATTTGTTTTTTTTTTCCTTCTTAGAATGAGACAAAGTTATTTCATCATGGATTGTTTTATATCTCTGTACATTTCACATGTATATTTAATGAGGAGATTAGCTTTTTTTACCCTCATTTACTGAATCTAAGTGCTGTGTCTACATCTGTGGGTTAAGGAGCAGCTCTAGTCAAAGATGTTAACTCTAAAGTATCACAATTTATTCCAGCCTTTAACAATTGTAGAAATAAAGAGATAATCTGTAAAGACAGACGAATACCCACATGTTGGTGTAAATGAATGTGAATGCCTTTTAACCTTACAAGTGCAATCTGCATTGCAGATCTTTGTCAGGCCTTTATGAATGCACTGATACCGCCTGCGTGTTTGTAATTCCTCGAGAGGTTTTGGCGCTGGACCAAAGTTGAACAAAGGCAGCGGGGATTGTCTTGTGTCAGTCAAACAGCTCTGTTTCGACAGTTTAAATGCCTGGCAGAGAGGGAGGATGGCTGTGAGAATGGGTGTGAGGTAATGATCAGCTCTCAGTGTTGAGGAGGAAGCAGAAACAGGATCTGTACCGGTAGCTTCCAATGAATATCAGCTTAATAAATCAGCAGTTTAATTTCGCAGAGATCTTTGTCGGGTTGCCTCGGGCAAAAACCAACTGATGGGACTCTAAGCATATTGTTTGTCTGATGAATCATAGCTTCACACCTGCAAATATGTGTGTTCATGGAGCCCACAGCAGGCTGGAGGTACCATAACCAGGAATCAAACCATTTTGATGCGTTTATGTTATGGTCTGCCTTCATATGCTTTCAGAGGCCTGCTGCAGAGAAACATCCCCACAGCAGGACGCTGCCTCCAGCAGGCTTCATGGTGAGGATGGTGTTTCTGCTGCTGTGCAGCATTTGGTGAACACCAAACTACGTCTACTTTAAGTTAAAGCAGAACTAAAAGCTAAATTCTAAAACACAGTTTTCAAGCAAAAACAATGTGCGTCCACAGCAGGAGTTTCAGCTCTTTTCTGCAAATACCTTACGTCCACATTAAAATGTCAAAACAGTTAATTCTCCTCTTACTGGGCATGCACTGACATTTAGTTTATTACGACCAGATTACAACAATTTCAGTGAGAGAAAGGTGGTAGATAGCTATGTTTAACTCTCTAAGTAGACTCTCTAAGGCTCTCAAAGTGGACAATAAAGAGAACAACACTCGCATGAAGCCATCCGTTGTGTTTCTTCTTCTTCCTCTTCCAGTGAAATGCCGTGCTACTGCCGCCATCTGTTCTGTCACTGATATGATAGCCTTTCTACAGAGCTCCATTTTCCCCCGTACACACTACAATTCCAAGCAGGTGTTTTCACATTTACACAAACTGGAGGCCATTTTGGAAAAACTCAATTTCCAAGGGAAAAAAACGGGCCAAAATGGAGAATGGATTTACGAATTTAGCCAGCTTAATGTGTTAGTCAAATAGCTCCGGTTTGCTCTCATCAGACCATACTTTATTTTAGAGTCTCCCACAGTCCTGTCAAGAAGTCATGAGATACAAGCCATAAAACTGCAACTGGTGAAGCACCTTGCTAGCACGGTTAATGATTACTGTACTTTTTAGAGCCCTGGAAATATTCTTGAAGCATTCTCTTAATTGATACTTTTCAGTTACCCTCTAATAGGACAATGGCTGCTATCCAAAGGTTCTTGGTAAGCTGTGATTTAAGCTGCTAGAGCTCCATGTCAGTAAGCAAATTTTAAGGACGTGATGCAGAATTCCTGCAAGGTAACAGCAGTTAACTCATGGTCTCCTTGTGGTATGTGGAGGAGGAGATGAAGAGAGAGGTGAGTTTTCACTCGTTGCTGTTTAGGAGAAACTTTCAGGTTTGATTCTTGAGGTTTTAATGATATCAATGCCAAAATTGAATGTAGTAAAATACAGTGAATCTGTGGCGAACCTGTCAGGTATTGTAGTCCCAGTTTAGATTGTTTACATGGATGGATTTACACATTTTTACATTAAGATCTGCAAATAAAGTAACTGGATTTAAAAAAGGGTTCCAATGCTGCAGAGCAACAGCATACTTTATATGATACACTTATATGATTATATGAGCATATTAAATGCAATGGCAGTGTAATGTGTGTGAAAGTGTTAATGTGCAGCTGGTGAAAGTGTTGCTGTGAGTGTGTGGGTTTTAATGTTAGGGCACGCATAAACACTAGGGTTTGTTGTCATATTTACCGGCTCAGGCCTCTCCTAAAAGTGACACACCTGTTTCACACACACACACACACATACAGTGCAGTGCAGGTACACATAATGGATTGTGGGACTTGCGGGGGAGTAGTGTGGAATGAATGGTAACACATACCAACAGGTTGAGAAAGATCAGGTAGCTGCACTGTGTGTGTGTGTCTGCCATCCCATCACCAAACAATGCATCAAGGATTTTACAAAGTAAGCCTTGCATGCCGCTCACACCCACAGTGTCTGACCTATTTCTGTAGGGTTAAACACCAACAGTCACGCTAAAGCCACTGCTTCATGTAGACCTGATGTGCTGACGAAGAAGTGTCTAACCCCTAACCCTAAACCAGGCACTGCTCTAACCAGCTATGAGCACATCACTGGCTGTGATTATACTGCCCTAAAAAGTCGTTTGTGTGGCATTTTTAAAATTAATTAATCATAATTACTGTAATATCCAAGAAGACTAACAGTGATGTACTGATGAATGGAGCGTATCCAGGCTGCATTTGCTCATGTCTTTTCACATAACATGAAACATTTGTTCCTTTGAATTTGACATTACCTGCAGATGTTATATTGGCATTGCCCCCTGTATATTCATGCATTTGGCAGGTTTCCAAATGTTGTCACATACAGCACTGTGGGTACTTATTGCAACCCCTGACGCTAGTTTTATATAACTCAGACAAACAGAAACACTGTCTGCATACACATTGTTTGTTTTTTTTCCATCAGATTTATAAAGCCATGCATACGTGTGGTTCTCTTCTATGAATCTGAATAACTGGGAAATCACAGTCATCAGTATTAAATACAGTTTGCCATAAATTGACATAGAAAGGCCTTAATCAACTGTTTGCATATCAATACTTCTTCCTGCTCCATCAGTGTTTAGATCTGTCAGTGACAAGAACAGCAGAAAGAGCAATTTGACATATTGTGTTGCACCACCAGAACAGTCGTCAGTGCATGCAAACATTACGTATTAAGAGAGCCGCTATTTATTTTCCATATAATTAAATCATCACATGTACCTGTAAGCCATCATCAGCAGTGATAACTCAATCATCTTTATTAAACATCAGAAAGATGATCAATGATTTAGTTTACAGCACTCACACTTTATAAAGTGCTTTACAATAAAGAATCAAACAAAACAATTATTAAATAGGAGATGTAATACATTTGAGCACAAAAAGGTAATGAATGAAAATCAAGTTTATAAAAGCGCCTGTGATGGACATTTACAGCAACTAAACAAACCAGATTTTGTCTCTTGTCTTATCTCACTATCACTACCGAAACATCACTCAAGGATCACACAGAATTGTGTGTGGATGTGCACGCACAGAAACATGCATACACCATTTCCTGCACATGGACTGGTATTTATGAAAGAATGTACAGAGAGAATGTGTGCACCAACGCCAGCATGGTTTTCTAGAGTCTGCAGAGTGTGATATGGATAAGTAGGAATTCAACTTTATGGTTAGAGGTCTCATATCTCTCTCATCTCATTTGCAACATTATTCTTTTAGGTTGTAAGTGTACGGCCTTTTTGCAAATATGTTTTATTTTTCTTTGCTTTTTGTGATTTTTTAAAACTGTAAAGTACTTTTTAAAATTCTGTTTTAATACACGGGCCAGAATCATTGATCACTGACAAGAATCACTGATTACCATTCTGAAGTTTGACTGACTGTAATATCACTGCTGGTGATGATTTACAGCTGCATGTGTGATGAATTGATGAGGCTATGGGATCTATGAATACTGTTGTCGCATTTGGTGATACTGATGTTCTTTTAATTTAGAGGTCTATAGGCTGGTGAGGCAATGGATGTATAAAACAGAACCATATGTAAGCATTTAAGCAGTAAGCATACCAACTGTGTACTTAAAAATCTGCCTTTATATGTATAAAGAGATTTCATTTTGAATTTACCGGGTTTCCTAAATCTAGCTGTTGCTCTGTTGGCTTAGTGGAGTTTGTGGCAGCTGGAAGAAGTCACAGTGTGAGCAGATATGACTCACACATTCTGTAAAACACTTAAAGACAGACTGATGGAGGTAACGCAAAACTATGTTGGGCAGGTGATGGTGTGAACAGTATTATTGTGTTAAAAACACCCAGGGCCCTCATTCATGTAAATAAAACCACTACGTTGAAGATAAAAAAAACACAGCATAATCCATCAGAAAATTTGAACTTGGCTCAACTTTTGCCGGAACCCAGTACAATGTCATACAGCAAACTGTACTAATACATGCAAGTGCACATTCCTGGTACGTTACCTTCTAATTTGAACTGTGTAATTATGCTGTTTTTGTAGCAATACATGAGACAGAAGATAAAATGATTGTCACTGTGATGAATTTCCTGAGCTTCAATCCTGGGGCCCATTTCACAAAACATCTGCAAGCCCTGCTTACATATAGATCGTAAATCATAACAATTTCACAAATGATTATCACCTTGCAGGTAAATTTGCAAGTCCTACAGAGTTCTGTTTATTCAGAGTAATGAAAAGTGTCAAAAAGTCTGTCTCATAGTATTATAAACCACTCATCTATTACTGGACTTCCCAGGTTGTATTTCATCTTCTGTCACCTGTAGCCACATGCCCAAATCAATCCAGTCCCTTGTGTTTTCATCAACTGCCGTTTTCAGTGTGACCACCCCCTAATGCAGAGACTACATGATATCAACCCGAGACAGATGTGGAGCGCCAAGAACAAAAGTGGAAGACAGCTGACACAGTATCTGGAAAACCTAACAACACGCCCACAAAAAGAACATATCAGAATCTTTTAGCTTTCTCTAACCTAGTTTGACAGCTTCTACACACACAGTGCTCTGTGATGGTGACCAACAGGAGCACAGGGCGCTCTTCAGTGCACAACAAGGAATCTGTAACCATTTGACAGTCACACTCAGGGGTCAGGAGCATTGTATTAAATTAATCACACCAGAGATCATCACATGTGTGCAACATTACTCTCTGCACACATGTATGAGGCTCTTTTTTAACTCTGATATGATTTAGAGGATGAAAACTTTTGTTGTTCTTTCATAGGCTGCATCACTGATGGATTTTAAAACTTAGTTTGCCATTGAAGTCTTCATTTATGACCATAGTGAGCACGAAAAACTCTCTCCACCACTCCTCTCAGTGATTCCACTGATACATTTTTGCATCAATTTCATCATTTAATGTTTTTTGAGAGTGAAATCTGCTGCCTGTTTTATGTCTAACACACAATCATTTAATGACTGTACGTTCAATTTGGATTCACGTTTAATTCCTGTTTCCTCACATGCTGCATGCCAAATGTGTGTTTTATGGTTTATTAAACTGATTTTATTTCTTTGTGCATAAGAGATGAAGATGGAGACAATACATTTATTACAGTGATCATCTCGAAAGACATTTTGGCATTGGTCAAAACTTTTAAACAAGTTCATCAGGCCTGACTGCACGGACTGCAAAAATTAAAGTTGTGCCAACCCTACTCTTCTTATTGTCAAGCAGCAAGCTTTACATGTTCAGGTTAGGTACTGCTCTTATGGTTACTGTGTGGTCATGCAGTTCAGAATCTGCTATGGTGCTTAAAGATACTGACACAAAATTCCATTATTTTAGTAGTAATATCAGCTTCTGCTACTGCTTAGCTTCCATACAATCTGACATTCATATTACAAAACTGATCAGATGAATCATTGATGACATATCATTTTACGGCCAGTAACAACTCATAAATGAACCAGGTCAGTTTGATTGTGTTGGGATGGTCAGGCTGTATGATTAGAAATCAGCTGTTCACGGCAGCAGAGGAGTTCCTCCACAGTTCATGAAAAATATGAGAGGTTAAATAAATTGTAAGACTCCACAAAACCAGACTGCTGTCCTCTGATGAGTGGAGTGGAATGATTGCTTTGAAAGGAAGGCTTGTGTGTGTGTGTGTGTGTGTGTGTGTGTGTGTGTGAGTGTGTGGGGCCAGTGCAAACAAAAGTTCTGAATAGCCTGGCTTTCTCCCTCCAAATAAAAGACAGCGAGCGAGCGAAGGAGGGATGAATAGGAGAAAGCAAAGTGAGAGAGGAGGCTGTGTGCTGCTCCGGCATGCAGCCTGTGAATTACCACAGCAGATGGTGTGTGTGTGTGTATGTGTGTGTGTGTGTTTGAAACACAAAGGGCCCAGGAAGTGGCGGATGAGTGGCGTGCCGAGGCGCGAGCCACAAGACCTCTTGTCAATCATGGCGTTTTACTGCCTGCCTCACTGAGTGGCTGGACAGACTGTCTGCTGCCGTCACTCACGGGGTTTTACTGCCATCAGTCACCCATACAGATCTTCATGACTGTCTTACTGCCTGCTCTGATGCAACGACTGTCATTTTTAGATTCCAACAAGTGTGAAAAGCATCTGATTTAAAAATGTCTTCATGTTGATTTTAACAAAAAGATCATTGTGGTGCTTGATGTTTTTCTTTAGTTAGACATGCTGTCCATCTGCAGGTCTACTGTACAGCAGGCCTCACACTTGTGTCCGCTGTCTTTGTCTCTGCCACTGACAGAGCTCCATTTATAAACCTGCACACTCTCTCAGCATGGCTTTCAATTGGTCATGCTACCAACACTCCGCAGCCTGTTAATGGAGCCTGTTTATCAGTGTCTGACACAGAGGTAAATCTTCACAGCATCTGCTGATCTGCTGACTGCACAGAGGCCTACTGGTATGTTTTTGTCTCCTGCGTCAGTAGGAGTGGACGAAATTGATAAAATCCTGTGATTACATAAGAAAATAAATAAATAAATACATTTAAAAAAAACTCAACTCAACCACATCTCAAGGTTTTCATGAGTCGGATGGAGTTTGCTCAGTTGCCATAGAGTTGGTTGAAGAAGTGGACAATGTGTTTTTTTTTATCAATGTCCACTGTCAAGGTATTATTTTATCAGATGATATATGTAATTTTATATTGCATTACTAACATGTCTCCTGTAAATTGTCTGGAACATTTACTGCAGGAATATCTGGCTATGTATTCATAAAACAAATGAAATTCTTGGCAAACCAAGCTACTTACATTGATGCTAAAATCACCATCCCTGTATTTTGTTGATTCTCTGAAGCACCTAGTGAAGCATTATCTCCAAAGGCAGCCATTCAACTCACCCAAGTCTCCTGCTGTCTGTTGTGGACTTATTAACTAGCCCCTAGTTTCACTATGAACTTTTCAGTGTCACAGTGTCTTCAGCAGGAGAAGTAGGCTACAGTACATGTAAAAAGTGAATGAAATAATATAAACAAGGCCCCTTTCTTCCTGTATACTTCATCATGGAGCCTACTTGAAAACCTTTTTTGTCCACTAAGTGTCTGATGATGTTTTTCAGCCTGCATGGTCAAGACTGTTTGTCTGCCTGCTGCAAACTTTTCATTGCATGTACAACTGGGCTCGATATGTGACATTCCTGAAGAAGATTCCTGAAGATTGTTCTAGAGCACACTGAAGAAGTATCTAGAGTGCTTTGTGAATAAAATATTTTATTATTATTGCTATTATTATTATTATTATTATTATTATACATCACATAACATATGAAAATCAGACAGGGGTAAAATGACCAAACGTTCTACTTTGTAATTTGACAGCAGTTTTTAGGGGCAGTTTTCTTGTGGTTCCCATCAAAGCGCAGAGCAGATACACCTTGTTATCATCAGCGTCTTTCTCTCTTCCTCTGCCTTCACAAATACTTCACAAAATATTTTTTCTTTATCAGAGAGGAAAAGCCTGCCTGTGCAGGTGAGGTATTCACCATACTCATGTATAAACACACAGTGGAGCCATGACCTCTCACCTACCACTCATGGCATTGCAACTATTCACCCAGAAATGTTATGCTGTATGTCTACGTTGTGCTCCTGGAAATAAAAGTATCCACTTACAAGTGTCCATTATTTCAGATACTGAATTAGCAACACAAGCGTTTGTTTGAATGTACGAGTTAGTTGCTGTAATCAATTCTCAATGTCACTCTTTTGTCTGAAACAGCTAGCCTGGTACTGTCCAAAGAAATATAGCTACCAACACACAGCTCAATAACTAAAACATATCTCATTTCAATCATAAATATTAAAACAATTTGGTTTACTTCATGTGGACCCTCGCGGCTACACAGACATCAAGCATCATTTGAGTTTAAGAAAGTTTTTTGTAAGTTTACATTGTGTTGCTTGAATTGCTAGCTTGAACTGAGGGACAAAATTCAGAGCCTTCGTTCTGTGGAAAAATGCATTCTTCCCCCGGAGCTAATATGAGTCCTGGCCATCTGAGTTAGCCCAATCATATTTCTGTCTTCGTTCTGGCAGGTAGGTTTATTGTAGCTATTGTATCCCAATAACAAACCCAAATAAGACCAACAGAAGTATTCCTCCACCGTGGAAACACAAAAAGGTAATTTTGCATGAACACTGTTCATTTGGTAGCTATATTTGGCATGTCCAAGTCACACACAGACACAGATAAGCAATCCAGAGTGAAGCAACCCGGCTGTGACAGTTAAGGCAGGAAGTGTAGTCCAACTGGATGATAGTTAGCACAACAAATAGCTTGAGGCCTTCTTGGTTCAACTTAAAGGGATGTGGCTTGGGCTGAAGGTGTTCAGGAGGAAAAACAGCAAGGTACACTGAAGTCCCCTGAGCCAAGGTTAACCACAGCTTTCTCTGAATGTCCATCAGCTCCAGAGCTAAACAACTGCAGCCTGCAATCCAGTCCTAATCCAGCAAACCATGATATTCACATGCATGGCTCTGAGCTTCTTCATGTGTTTGGATGTGATGTGGTTATAAAACAATATGTATATAAAATAACAAGGCTGTGGCTCAGGAGGTCGTCTACTAATCGGAAGATTGGCGGTTCGATTCCCGACTCCTCTAGTCCGCATGTCGAAGTGTCCTTGGGCAAGATACTGAACCCCAAATTGCTCCTGATGGCTGTGCCATCAGTGTATGAATGTGTGTGAATGGTTAGCTTTCCTCTGATGGGCAGGTTGGGACCTTGTATGGTAGCCCCTGTACCCATTCAGCGTATGAATGTGTGTGAATGGGTGAATTGACTCGTAGTGTTAAAAGCACTTTGAGTAGTCGGATGACTAGAAAGGCGCTATACAAGTACAGTCCATTTACCATCCATTAATGTCTAGTCTTGCCAGCAGCTATGAGGCTGTAACACTCACACCAGAAACCAAAATTGAAGGATGGATTATAAATGGAAAGACAACTTTGCTATTTCCCTTACCACTGGTGGTACAAAAATGTAGTTTGGCCTGACGATGGTGAAGCTGAAAGGCAATGTTGTTAATTAGTTTACTACTAGTATATTAAGACCGTCAATGTGGCTAAATGTTAACAACTACTTGATGTTGAGCAATCTACCCAATACTTAAATACGCAATCTACCAAGACCCTTGGGAAAGACTGCCATATAAAATAAACACTTTTGCTTTTATATGTGGTGAGACAACAAGTTTGTTTTAAGTATACTCCAACCTTAAACATTGATACATTTGGACTGCTGTAGATGCTAACAACTCCTTGATGTTGACAGTACCTTACATTTAGCATGTAAAGTTAGCATTGATCTTTAAAAACTTGAAAAAAACGCAAAGGCACTCTCTAGAGCCAGTGTTTGTTTTGTCCATTCTGGGCTGACGGGCTCTGTAGATGGGGACCCGCTCCCTATGTAGATATAAAGGACTCAGGTAACGAAAACACAATGATTCTTATTTTCAGGTGATTATACACTAATTAAAACATACCTATGAATATTATATCTGATTTCTGCCAAGTCTGTTCTGTTAGATGCCACTAAATTCTACACACTGGACCTTTAAGAACAGCAATCCAACCCAATACTTATACCAAGACAAGTGGACTGACAAAATAACAGACTGACAAATGAACATTACCATTCTGCAATGCACTTTATAGAATACTGATTGTTTTCTCTTAAACAAACACATACAGAACATGTCTCAGAGTGAGTTTGAAACTTGAAGCCTCTTTCACTACAGCCTAATTCCTCTTGACCTTGAGGCAAAGAAGTGCTCCAGAAAAAAAAAAAAAGTGGAAATGCAAGTAGGTCTACACATGATGTGTACTGTTATTATCACTATTTTCTTGAAATAATGAAATAAGTAGAAAGCTCTCTCTGCATGTGCATACAGTACCTCCAGCAAGACTGCACAATTTTCTGACAGCCAATGTGTATAGAATCCGGCTGCATTGCAATCCGGCTTTGTCTCTGTACAACTAAACTTGACAAATTGACAAATTTTTTTGTTGTGTTTCTTGTTAGAGAGAAGCGAGGGAGGGAGACAGCCCATTAGTCTCCTCTTACTCTCTCTGATCATATATATGATGTTTTAATGCAGTCGAATTTACAGTATTGTTGTTCTCATTTACATATTTTTCTGTTCCTGTTGTCAGATAATGGAACAGGTATGAAATTTGATCATGACTCATAAATTATATGTTGACCACCAGTCATTACCAAGCAGCTGATTCATTATTGAAATTGATTGACTGCTTTATGACGAAAGCAGTGACTGAGCCGGAGCACACCTGGAATGCGATGCAGCCGGATGACGTGTACGTTCAACATAACACCTCACAGTGTAATGAAATTATATTAAAAATCTGGATCCACATGTGGTTATGGAAAAAAATTGATATCCTTGTGTTCATAATACTTATGATGTGATCTTTACAACCTTGTGTGCTTGCTGAACCTTGGCTTGTTCAGACCTGAAACACACAATCATAATCCAATGAAGTTTTCTTTTACAGTTTAATTTGAAATGGTTACTAAAACATTCTTAGCCTGCTCTGTCAGCTCCCCATGTGATTTCTCTGCTCATCCTTCTATAGCCATCATATCACACTTTTTTATTACCATGCACTGCTTGAAGCAGTGTTGTTTTTACAGTTATGTGGCCTTGTTTGAACACATATTTCCTTATCATCACTATCTCTCAATGCAGTAATTTACGTGCTTTTACTCTCCATGCAGTGGTTTGGAACCCTGGATGATAATGTTCTTTAGTTTCGTAACATACAATAGATTATAATCATTAATATAATCAGTCAGTTTGTATATAATGCTTTTTCACAAATATTTAGACTGTCATTCTCTTATTATCAGTATGTCTCTATCTCTCAGTTTGTCTCAGCCCTCCCAGATGTGGTATATGCTCCTCCCAGTGTGTGTGGACTAGGCGCTTATCAGATGGATGACTGACACACATGTCATACTGGTGTACACCGTGAGTGTGCCATGTTTCTTGGATGGCATATCATGGCCTTCTTGGGTGGCAAACCCTCCTACATAACAGCCAGCCATACTTGCCTCCAACAGAGCCAGTGGGCAGATTAGCAAAACAACTCAGTGAGTCCTGCTAGACAAAACAGTTGATGCACAATGTTAATGTGCAACTACAGCTGGTAGTTTGGACCAGTGGTTTCCAATCATGTGCCATCAAGCCCCACAGATCTGCAGGCTGTCATTCCAACCAAAATCCGATTTTACTGATGAACCCAAAACTTCAGCTATTAGTCATAGAAAAACAAAGTAGATGCTTGTGTTTTCCCCACCGGCCTACCACCTTGTAGAGCTCTCTTCAGTTCTAAATGAACATAATTGAAAGGTCATCTGGTGTGTCATTATAGCAATATAACTTCATGCTTGTACATCTGTCTCCAAATAAACAGAGACCTAATTTCCTAGCATGGACACATCCTCCCTGCACTAATATGACTGGAATGTCAACAGCCATTTTTGCATATAGTCTCATCATGTTCCTTCAAGTCTCTGCTCTGCTCTCCTCCCTCTTTACGTCTTTCCAAAGCCTTTTATCCCTCCGCTCACGCTGTGCCAATATTCTTACTGTATTCAGGTTTTAGGTTTTAGGCGGCACACCTTGAAAACAATCCAGGTATGAAATCTTCAATACAACAGGACCTCAGTTTGACAAATATTGTGACCCACAAATTCATATTTTTTTTATAGCTCAGTCATCAGGATTTATTAGTGGCAAGAGGCAAACAAGGAGAATTTTTGTTACACCACAGTGATTGGATGTAATTATTGGAATTTCCCAATCATCAAAAAAGTAAATAAACAAATTATATGTAATGTAAAAGGTTTTTCTTGTGTAACAGGTGTGGACCGTGACTTTAAAATTAACACCAAAACCACATACATGCTAAAATCTACATTTAAAAACTGATTTATTATTTATTATTTATTATATAAGAGCTTGTACCTGTACTATTTAAAACAGTATCTTCTGCAATGTTATGTACGCAGCTGTATAAAACAGTGTACTTTGAAATTACCGTGCAAAATTTTGCACGTAACTTTTGCATTGTTATTTATTGTGTATGTTAAAAATATTTTTAGCAGGTTGTACTCTACTACTGGAATGATATGATATGTTTTGTTGTGCACAAGAATAATATACTTAAGTTGAATTGAATTTAATAAAATAACAGAGTTTGGATAAAACTATGCAAACAAGAGTATTGCCCCTCTAACTGAACTTTGGCTGGCCTGGGCGGAGCTGCAGTCCAAACAAAAAAAGGGGCTCTTCCCCAAACTCATTAAATCAGGGTCTTGTATGTATATGGTGTACTTCCTGGTTACCCCAAATCCTGCAAAACCAGGGGAAAAGCAATGAGTATCAATATAGGATAGCGCCACCACCACAACCAGTTTCCCTCAGGTCTATGGAGCATTTTAGCCTGCAACATAACTTTGTTGGTGAAGTCTCATAGACCAGGTTTCCAGCAGCAGCAGGCAGCTGTTTTCAGTGAAAAGGCTCTAAAAACCCACTGTGCACTACCTGCCCAGCACCAAACAGCAGACAGACAAGGTTAGCACCTAGCTGGTGAACATAGTGGAGTAATAGCCACTTTTACCTTTTCTTTTGAACCAACCAGAGTAAAAATTACCACACCGTTACTTACATTGCTTGACAAAAAAAAATAAAAATAAAAATACTACAGCTAATGAGCAGGAGAGTCTTTTGGCTGTAGCTCAGTGAAATTTGGACACACCTGGAAGATTTTTGACAGGCAGTTAAAGGCTTGAGAGCTCCAAGGCACACATATCATTTCATCTGCTTTTAGAGAAAATGGATATGTTGCTTTGGTAACATGTTACTATTACTTTGACCCTGTCTCTATGCTAGTTTGTATGCACTGTCACTGTCTCTAATGAACTGCACAGCAATGCCAGTTTATTATTCCTTATTTTGTTGAATATATGGAAAATGTGGTAATTGTGTTGTATCAGGCATTGGGGTCCACAAACACCACCAGACATCAGTGTAGCTCCATACAGCAAGCTATGGCTGTGTTTTGATCCTTACAGTGATGTAACGACAACAGTGGCACTTGTAAACAACAGTGTTTGGCTGTTGTCAGTGCACCATGGTCAGATAGGGATAACTCTGCCAGTTCCTACTCATCATGATCTCTCCAAATATTTACTCATGCGTCACCTCAGGCACTTACTGGGAGGAGGGGAAAAACCAAAAGTGGCAAATTACAAAGCAGCAGCATGCCTTCTTTCTGTTGCAGTGGGCTGGGAAGGGTGGAGTGTGTGTTGCCTGTGTGCGTGTGTGTGCGTGCGTGTGTGTGTGTGTGTGTGTGTGTGGGCATGCCTTGATGTTGACTGAGAAAATGTCTGAATGTACACATGGAGCAGTTTGTGGTGGGTTTGTTCAGAGAGAAACAGTGAAAAAAACACACAATAGCCACATCTGAGTAAAATAATTTGTGATGAATTTTTAAATGATGATATGTTGTTATTGTGATTCCATCAGCATGTATTATATGAAAATATAAATAAAATGAGTGAATAAAAATGAACTGACAACAAATATTATTGACGCCATCCACTGACACTCCATCTACTGTAGATCACAGGATGCAAATACTGTCACACATAGCACGAGGCAGTAAATCACATTTTCCTTCCACATCTGCTCCAATGCTTAAAGGAAATTTTTTAATTATTTTTTATAATTTGTTTCATTTTTGTAAAACAAGCGCTATTGTATCTATCAGATTTTAGACATCTGTGAGATCACAAAAATGCCTTTGAAGATAAAACCCACTGCTGTAGCCTGCAACGGGTAAACAAGGCTAAGGGTCTACAGCCATGCTAGCGGCCCTGTGAGGCTATACTTGAGCTAAAAGCTAACATGCTTACAATGATAATGCTAGCAAGTTGATGTTTAGAAGGTATAATGTTTGCCATGTTAACTGTGTTGGTTTTGTGTTTTAGCATGGAATATGCTAATTAGCACTAAGCACAAAGTACAGCTGAGACCACAAATATGTGGTCATAAATCAATGAAAATTTGACCAGATGATGGATGAAATGATTGATGAAAAGTCAGATCAAAGTTATCACAATTCACTCATCTGGGGACCATGAATGTGTGCACCAAATTTCACTACCAGGTCTACCATCTACTATGATTCACAAATGTCAACCTCATGGTGGCGCTTGAGGTAAAGTCAGTGGATCACCAATGTCCATAAGATTCATCCTCTGGAGAACATTAAAGTCTCTACAAAATTTCATGGCAATCCATCCAATAGTTGTCGAGATATTTCAGTGTGGACCAAAGTGGACCTACCAACAGACTGACATTGCCATACCTGGATCCATGTCACTAGTGTGGCTAAAAATAACAATTAGATGTTACCTAAAATTGTTGTAGGTAGCCCTAAGTGACTGAATCACAGAATAACAGTGGTAAGGTCACAAATGGGGCTAAGAATGATTTGAATGCAGTAAAAATTTACACATATCTTTGTAAACCACTATCAAAAAGTCCAGTTATTCTGACAGTTTTCAGTAGACAGTATATTAGTCAGTCATACCAATCACCAAACCAACAGTAAGCTTAAGTTTGAATTGCAGTGTGTGTGTTTGTGTGTGTGTGTGCGTGTGTTTGTGTGCCTGGTCATGAAGTGTTGAGATTTCCATTATTATTTCTGGATTCATAGGTAAAGGACGCATGCATTAACCAGCTGTTTTCATGTGCACATTACTCACTGCACCCTGCAGATCTGTCACAGAACAACAATGGAGGCTGTACTAACCCAGAACCCTCCACTGCTTCTGACACACGTCTTTATAATAAAACTTTCTTAAAATTTTAGGTGAATGATGTTTGGACCTAGCAAACAGTGTTATCTTATTGTGTTATGATCCAGAAATCAGATCAGGAAGCAGATACATCTGGCAGCACTTTCTGTCCACATACATTTTATTAATTCATTATCTTCAAGAATTAATGTTCTTTAAACACTGAAAACTTTGTCTCAAGTGCAGAACCATAGAGTTGATAGTTTGCTTGGTGCTGAGCCAGCAGACATAAATGAAACAGGTTGTGTAACGTGAGCCCCCGAGCCCTTCTTTGTTTATCAAATTTCCATATTTTTGCATGATTTGCATAGTATTTGCATGCTGACCCTTGCTTGTCCTCTGCTGCATGGTACAGTTGTGCTGGGGAAAGCCCACTGTCTGTTACTCATTACACAACCAGGAAGCAACAACAGCAGCTGGCCAAGAGCCTCCAGCTACAGGGAGGGTAACCATACCAGGGAGGTTTCCAAGCAGGCAGCTGAACTGAAACGAACAGCTGAATTCACAGTAACTGAAATCTTCTCTGTGCTCCAGTACAGTTCAGTTCAGTCAGTACTGTACTGCACTTAACAAACCAGGGTAGTCAGAGACACCAGGTTATCAGAGAATGTGCTTACATTCACAAGTAACCTGGTTACTGTAAATTAGTCTTAATGATCTCTACTTTCATCCAGCTGCTCTGCTGTTAGACCGTTACTTTCCCTGTCTGAAGTCTCCATGCAGACTTGTAAAAAGCTTATTAGAAATCCTGGTTACCTGTATACATGGCAGAGAACTCAGCGTTCTGCAGGAGAAATCTAGCTGGCAAATCAGGTTTCTTAATCCCTTCCTTCACTTACAGAAACCAGGTTTCTCGTTTACATGACTTGTAAGAAATTAGTTTACTGGAGAAAGTGGCTTACTTATGTAAACATACATGTTTTTATCTAATCTAAAAGGGAGGAACCACAGAGAAAAGCCTTGATTTGTTTTGTAACCTAGGAAGTAACAGACAATATAAATGGTGCAAGAACTCACTAAAAACTCACTAAAATCAGTTCCATGTAACTGCGTCTGAAGCAGGACAGTATTTTATTTGTGTTTTCTAGCCTTTCTTTCATTCAAGCAGAGAACAGTTTAACTCAACAGACAGAGGTAGTTTGTGTTTCAGATAAATGTATTTCTAATCATTAACAAATTTCATCCATCCAGAACAGTGACTGCTACTCCTACTGTGTATGTCAAAGAGATTGACATAAGCATGTTATGCCACAAAGAATGTGGTCCCTTCTGTAACAGCTTCCAGGATATGACCAAATTGAGTCAAACGGCAAATTCCACACTTTACAGCAACAGCACCACATTAACCTGCTGACCCACACTGCAAGCAGATAAAAACAAAGGAGACAATGCAGACATACATGGTGTAACATATGCATCTCCTCGTGTGCACAGCCTGATAAGATAGCATTCATTTCTCTTGTGCTACGCTTGTTCTGTCTGTGTGGGAAAACTAAAAGGAATGTGCTATCACTTCCCATAGAGCAAAAGACAGGCAACTTGTTAGCTAGTTCATTCCTGCCCATACAGGCACATTAGAAGGCTTGGCCTACTAAACTTTAACTCCGGCATTTGGGAAAGGTTACATTTAAAAGCTGCTGGGGCAAACGGTTCAAGACCATTTCGGATGACAAACGCAGGCTGGATTTGCAAGGCTGTTTCTCTAAACAAAGACACTTTTAACACCATGATAAGGCACTCCTAAAAGTCTTTAAAGCTTGGGCAGCATAGGTCACTGTCAGTGGAGGAATGCCTTTAATACAGTTTTATTGTTTTTAGAAAATACAGACACTTGATACTCCACCCAAAATCTATCTTTTGAGTATGACGCACTCACTTCCTGTAGACTTGAAAGGTGGCTGTCAATATAGTAAAAGCACACTGTTTGCTAACATTAGCTAGCATCAGCTAGCACTGGTCATACCAGACCAAGTAAAGGCCAATTCATGTTTTTTTCGCGTCCACAGACAGCTGTGGACTTGCATGCAGATCACTGATGCACATGCTGTTCCGTTCATACTACAATTGGGGCTTCCACATGTGCGCACTAGTAAACAGGGTCGCAGTGTGACAACTTTCCAGAGTTGTTAAATCCAGTCTGCGAGTACTACAAACCACTGTGCAGTGTTTTTCTGATCAGCCTTTAAACGCAAAAATCTGTTACTCCAACCGGACTTGCTGGATCATATTTCATTGTCTCACCGGCACTTTAAAAAACATGCCCCCACCAACGCAGCCCCTTGTATAGTTGTACATAAGGCTGTTTCAGTCTGAATGCAGCTGAGGAGTTCCTGTATGTTGCATAACAATGAGAAAAAGTCAAAAAAAGAAAAACAGCTTAAACCTATGATATAATTTTCAGCTCTATATTTTTATTTTTGGACTCCACTATCATAGCTTTGCATGATCACAGTTTAAAAAACTCCTTATTTATCTTATACTGGCCTTTTATGCAGCCCCTCAGTTCAGCTTCTGTCTCTTAACAGGCCGTAGTAGCTCCTGTGTCTTTAAGGCCCCCCTCCCACTCTGTTCTGTTTGGCCGAGGGGCAGCCGTATCAGAGTCATGTTAAATTGCTGCCGATACAAACCCAACATTTCCTGTTTTACTGCTTCATATTAAAAGATTTTAAATGGCTAAATAACGGGAGACTTTTATTGTGAAGAATTTCCAGGAAGTGAAATGTGTTCCTCACTGAATTAGCGGAGCTTCATTAGTGGTGCTAACAGCTGGTTGAAATAACAACAAATGGACATATTTGGAGCTCTTTGTTCAGTGGATCAGTTAGAAATAATGCAGGGAGGAATAGTACAAGCTGAAAGAGCCACAGTGATGGTGATATTTGATGAAGAGCTGCAGACGACCAGCACACCACCAACAGGTAAACTACTTATTTTACTTTGCTGTGCTGTGTAAGGGAAAAACACTGAGCGTGCCAGGTCGACTCAAGTCATGGCTCAGCGTGACTACCCCCAAAACAACGGAAAAATGCCATAATGATAGTGGAGGGGAGCAGTGAACTCGTGCACTGTGTGTGGAGCAGGTGACCCTATAAGGTACAAGCCGATGTTGGCTTGGGCTAAAAGTAGAAAAAACCATTGGAAACCTAGCGTTCAGAACAGTCTGAGCTGGTGCTTTTTGCTCACAGGGATTACTTATACATACATTTACCTCATTATTTGAGACATTGGCCACTTTTAACATGAACATCCAACATTGTAACATTATGTATAGGACTGAAATAAGGAAAAGTGTAATAGGCCCCCTTTAATGAGAATAGGAATACAGTACATGCATACAGTAGATGAGACAGACATTCCTGTTTGCCTTTCTAGCACATGTGCAGTCCGTGCGGTCACACATTTTGGGCTGCATGCAGACGTCCGCAGAGGGGTCTGCAAGGACCCTTGTGGACATGGGCAGATGACGAAATTTACGTCATACAGACCCCCGTGGCCACGCAGATGAATGAATTGCCCATAAGGCTGGAACAGCAAAATTGCAGAGTGTACCAAATTGAGCAAGGGTGTGTGTGTTTGCTTATGAATTCAACTTTTCATTTGTCGGCACAAGACTATGTCTTCTTTCAAAAGGTACACAGTCCTCGCTTATTTCTGATAATAGTGTTGTATTGTCCACAAGCCCATACTAAATAGTTTTCATGATCTCTAATTTCTGTAGGAACGACTGTATCTAACTAAAGCAAATGAGCAATTTTTTTCCGACCTCCTTACCTCAAAGACAGGCAGCTTGTTAGCTAGTTCATTCCTGCCCATACAGGCACATTAGAAGGCTTGGCCTACTAAACTTTCTAAACTTTCCAACATCCCGAATGTGGGAAAGGTTACATTTAAAAGCTGCTGGGGCAAACATGGTGTCAGTCAAAACAGGTTCAGGACCATTTCGGATGACAAACGCAGGCTGGATTTGCAAGGCTGTTTCTCTAAACAAAGACACTTTTAACACCATGATAAGGCACTCCTAAAAGTCTTTAAAGCTTGGGCAGCATAGGTCACTGTCAGTGGAGGAATGCCTTTAATACAGTTTTATTGTTTTTAGAAAATACAGACACTTGATACTCCACCCAAAATCTATCTTTTGAGTATGACGCACTCACTTCCTGTAGACTTGAAAGGTGGCTGTCAGTAAAATGAAGTAAAGTAAAAGCACACTATTTCAACAATATCTATCTAAAGTTTGCTAACATTAGCTAGCATCAGCCAGCACTGGTCATTCCAGACCAAGTAAAGCTGTAGCAGCACAACCACAGAGTGTACCAAATTGAGCAAGAGTACGTTTGTTTGCTTATGAATTCAACTTTTCATTTGTAGGAGCAAGACTGTTATTTCTTTTTTCAAAAAAGTACATAGTCCCACTTTAAGGCTTATTTGTGGTGATAGTATAGTGTTGTATTGTCCACAAGCCCATACTAAATAGTTTTCATGGTCTCTAATTGCTGTAGGAACAGCTGTATCTAACTAAAGCAAATGAGCAAATACAATTCTCCACCCCCCTTACCCTAACCTTTTATCTTCCAAACACATGACATCATGCTAAATACGTTGCTTTCATTCCATTGCTTAAAAAATAGCTACATCCTAACAAGTTTATTGATCACAAGGAGGTTATTGTCTGTTAGGCTACACTGTTCAAAGCTGAGGAGAATATTCAGGAAAGAAATATGACAGTGTGAAGAAAATACCCACTTCAAACATCATGCTTACTTCAAATAAAATTACAGCTTTTTTCTATTGTAGATATTGAAAAAAAGCTCCAGACATACAGTATGTGTTTCAAGTGTAGTATGACCTGGCTCTAAATCTTCATTCTCTGCTGTGCTCAGTTGGCAAGTGTAGTTTGTGCAGATAATATGCTGATAATGTAAGAGTTAAATCTTTTACACCATGAAGAAATTCAAGTTTAATTGCAACTTACTATTGATTCATACTGGTATTATGTGTTTTGTGGACAAATTAAAGAGCATTTTTCATGTTTTTAAGGCAAATAACCTCTTAAATAATGCCAAAACTAGGTTTTCTCTTAAACAAATTTGATACAACTACTTACCATGACATCTAGACTTATCTTTGTAAGGCAGTTTACCAGGCTCACCTGAAAATGTGTAAAAAGATTAGATTCAAAATAATTACAGTATTCTACACATTTGAAAGACCACAGCCTTATAATTCTGAGCCTGATTGTCCAAGAAACCAGGACAGGTGAGGAGAAAACTGGGCACTGCAAGAATTTAAGTTGTTGTGAGGAGAATGTGTAGCAAACTGGGCAAGTGTGCGACTAGCATTAGCTTGCATTACCTTCTTCACTATGATATTTGCTAAAGTTAGTAGCAATGCTTATTATGTTTCAGCTTTTAAGCTAAGACAGATCTTCCTGTTCAAGCCAGTAGAAGTAGACGCTGCTGCCAATGTTTTAACTGAGGACAAATTTGTGTGAACTGTCAGGATGCACTAGCACATCAATCTTACAAAGTCCAGGCTGCTAAACCCATCCTAATATCACCTGCCAATGAAAACTGTACACAGCTGTATTTGTCTAAAAATCCTGTTTCTCCACCTGAGCCACTAACATGCCATTCCATTTCCTGTTGGAAAACGTGAAGACGCATTGTCCTGACAGGCTGGAGTTTTTAGAAAATAGTTAACCATGATGAAAACCCACTTTTAAAGACATCACTACAACCTACCAATGTTCAGTGCACAGACAACAGTGCACAGAATCCTACAGCCTCATAATCATCACTGGCCCCACTGTAAAATCCATATTAAAGGACAGGTTCACACTTTTTCAAGTCTGTCTTAAAACAACAGTCAGGAGCCCAAATGAACATCAAAATAGGTTTTTCTTGATGTAATCATTCCTCCTGTTCATACTGACCATTAGAAGATCCCTTCATAATGCACTTACAATGTAAGTGATGGGCTAATATGAAACTTCAGACATCCAAATGAGTCAAGTAGATATCTTTTTAACGTTACAGTCTTTTTAGTACCAAAGTTCCTCTTTTTGTTACTATACTTCCACCGCAGCTCAACAGGGAAACACTGTCCGAGGAAACACAAAGAGGGAATTTGATGCTAAAAATTAAGGAAAATGTGGCAGATATCTGCCTGACTCAGACTGCTGAAGCCTCATATAAGCTTCACATCAACTTTTAAATGCATTTTTGGACAAAATGACTTTTGTCATTTGGATTTTGGCTCCCATCACTTAAAGCCCAAATGCACTGAAAGCGTGTGATGCACACGTTTTGAAGTACACCTACTGTTTTAAATGGCCGAACATGCACCAAAAGCGTTATGAGATGTGTCAAACTGCCTTGATGTCCCTACTCTTGGACCTTGATTCAGTTTTGGAGTGTCAAATGAGGACCCAACAACCAAAGCTGTTTTTTCTGCAGCTGAAAAACAGATAGCGTGAGCGAGCTGAGAGCACCAGCGTGCGAGAAAGAGAGAGAGAGACACAGCGGTGGTCAAGCAAGGAGAGGGAGCAGTGGTAGAGTGAATGAGAGAAATAAAACATTTTCTGATTGTTTCATGGCTTTTATGTTCTAAAGCACAAATAAATAACCATCAAACACTCAACAGATGATTTACTGTGGAAACAGACGCTCTTAGTTTCATTTCCCTCCTCTGCTTTTCTCCTTTTTATTCATTCATTCATTACATCCAACTAATGCAGCAGGCTAAATACAAAGAACAACAGGACAAATCTGTGTTGGTTCTATGGTGTTGGCATTTAAAATTCGATGCCTGTAGTGCACCATAGGAGCATCAAATCAAATCAATCAAAATCAAATGATCGCTTTCAGTGTGTTTGGGCCTTTACATTGAAAGCACATTTGAAGGGGATCTTTTAATAGCCAGTATGAACAGGAGGAATGATTACAGCGAGAAAAACCTCTTTCACTGTTCATATGGACACCTGACAGTTGTTTTGAGACACACTTGATAAACCTATCCTTTACATGTACACAGCCCTGCTAGCAGCCCCACAAGGGTGTAATGTCCATCACACACCTGAAAAAAAAAATGCTGGGGGAAACCTAGATCCTATCGCTAGTGGGGTAACAAAGCAAATAAGTGGACCTTGAGTTTAGCTTGTTTTATATATTTCAGTCAACCTCAACTATGTAAGTAGTAATGTAAGCTTTTAGCATGCTTAAATGCTTAGCATAATAGCATTTAGCATTATAGCTTGTTAACATGCACACAAATAGCATTAGGGTAGCAAAAAGCCATACTTTTGTTTGCAGCTAGGCGTGTTACTGTCATTAGTGTGAAAGTAGAGATAGACACAGATAAAGGTTAAGCTCTGCTACAATTATCAGGAGTGTGTGTGTGTGTGTGTGTGTGTGTGTGTGTGTGTGTGTGTTAATGATAGGCTTGTAGAGAAGGGTTGGGTCTAGGTGTCAGTGTGAGGGGAGATTTTAGATATATGTTTGGATATAGAATAGGGTGCTGGAGTTGCTCAGTCCTAAATCATGAGAGATATCCGGTTTATGGGTATTTCTCCCTCACTCACTCGCTCTCACTGTCTCTCTCACTCAGACATCACAGAAGACAAGACAACTGAGACAATGGTGTAACTTTGATCCTTGCCTCTCTGTCTCCCACACCTGCACACACACACACGCAGAATTAGGAATTCTCTCATAATCAGGCCATTCAGATATTTTCTGAAATTTCTAAATGGCCCCTTACTCTCCTTAATTGTTGACACTTGCTGTCGTTAAATTAAACATTACGCACATTTTATGGAAATTTTCGGAATGTTCCAAAATTGTAGTTAAAGACATTGAGATAGGGTGACAAGATGATAATGGGTGAAATTTGGGACAGGGGAGTTGGGGGTGGGCGTGATCATGTGGCCACGGTGGGCATGGCCTTCAGTAAATTACATTCAGGGGCAATTCCTGCACAAATGAGACAAAAAGAAACCGTGTAATTCACAAAACACTCGCAAAGGGTGAAATAAACTCCAAACTGCGCTGCCAAGCAAATAGCATCTCAGTGCTCCTTTGCTATTTGCAGGTATGTAAATTAGATAATATACATACATTTGGCACAAAATTGGCCCCTTTCTATGCCTCATTGCAAAGACAGTCCAATTCACAAAAACCAGCACTAATAGCCACACGCAGTTAGAGTGAAATTATTGAGAGTTCAGAGTTGGTGGTAACTGAAGTGCATTCACTCACTCACTTACACACTCACTCACTCACTCACTTACTCACTCACTCACTCACTCACTCACACACGCACACTCTCTCTCTCTTTAAATCTTGAAGCTTGTGAGGCTTAAATCTCGTTTCAGCTGCTGTGTGATACAGCAGCCAGCTGTAGGCAACAACCATCAGTACTGATGTTTCTGCAAAATTCCAGATACATTTAGTGACACCTGAACAACATTATTGTATGATTCAGACATTAATCTAACATGTTTCAGACCTGCCTGAATCACATTAATAGCTGTATTTTGACATATGACATTTCAGTAAATTATGTTGCGTAGATGCGAAATACTAGAGAAGCAAAAGAAGCAAAATGCAACAAAGTTGTTTGTGATTGTGCAGAGCTCTGTGTGTCTGCTAATTAAAGACACACAATTTGAGGCTTTTGTGCTCTCTGCAGTTTACATTATGGACCAATCTGTGTGCTGAAATGTGGAGAAAAGCCTGAAACACTGGAAACTGCTCCGCTCACTCAATCAGACACAAAACAAGGGCAAATTGCACTCAGCTGCAAAACTTTTATGGGTGTGTTTGTGCCGTCATGTCATTAGCACACAATCTTTTGTGAATAGGACCTTGAGACGAGGCAGATAGCAGTTGCAAATGATGCACAGTTCACAGTGCTATCAGCAGCCGCAATCTATTTGTGAATTCGTCCCTGAGTGTCAATGAAAAGTAAAAGTCAAAACTCAATGTTATAATTTATTATTTTTGTTCATGAAGTCAACTGTCTGTCATTAGGAAAAAGAAACACAATGACTGTGTTGTATGTATCCCGAATTTTTCAGGACGTCTGGTCACCCTACATTGAGAATATCAGCTACAAGTGTACAGTATTATCCTAAAATACTAGGCACAGCATGATCAGCTTTGGTTCACATAATTCAGCTCAGTATATATATACATGCAGTCAAGAAATCCAGTTAGTAGGAAAAATCAGGGTATGGTGGGAAATCACAGATTCAGTTTAAACAAACTCCAATAACGTAAAATTAACCCTATTGTCAGACAAGAAACTTGATATTTGACAATTCTGCAAAACTACCAGATGACGTTCAGTTCAGTTTTTACAATAGCTGGCAACTATGAATAAGGTTAGGAAAATACTGTGGTTAGCATGTTGTTTAGGGTTAAAAAAATCTCCAATATTGCTATAGTTGTATGACAGTAAAACGCATTTACAAGCCCATTCACCGCCCCGATCTCCAAACCCTTATGTTCCACCTCACTACATATAACACACAGTACTTCCTGCATTGGCGCTGAACATTTGCATTGGATATAAACTGTCATATCCAATATGGACGCAATTATTAAAGCTACTGGGCTGTGTTAAATCCATGAAATGACTGACAGAACAGAGGAAGGATGGTTTTTGAAATCGACTAACTATTGTTACAACTGTGGGAACTGACTTTAGACCTCTCTATTTTAGTTTCAGTTATAAAAATGCATGCAGTTATAGAAACCCAGTTACAGAAGTTGCAGAAAGCTACTTGTGGACACACCAAGTGACCCAGACATTAGTGTATGTGTTTGTCCAGCTATGTAGGCTCAGTAGCCGTGCCTACCTGACCTCCCACCCTGAACTCCCCCAGCTCCTCTGTAAACCCACCTCACTCCAGCCTGTTCATTGCAGACAGCTTAGTGAGGAGAGCTGGATTTGCCCTGTTTGATATTTGATCTGATTGGTCAAGCCATCCAACCCCACACTCTGACCCCAGTCTCTCTCTCTCACTCTGCTGCTCTGTCTCTCCACCACTGAGTGATAAGTAAGCCTGCTGGAATTTAGGAGTCAAGTTTCAGCAGCATTTAGTCTGTCTGGCATGCTGGAGACACAGACACACAACACTCATCTTCCTCTCTCTTACCACTACTACAGCCAGCCGCAACACTGTAAAACTGTAATGTCCATAACTGACCAACACAATAGTGATCCAGCCTATAGCCTGATTACGTATTATATGTGGATACTTTGCCCAGACAAAAGGACAATTTTGCGTTTCCATACTTCCCAGTTTATGCAGTAAAAACTCATCAAGACTGTTGGAGACAGTGACATTATTTGTGGATTGTAAATCATTACAGGATTTGTCAGTTTATGTAAAGTCTTAACGACCTCCAGATTTTCAGTATGTCCAAAAATATGAACGTGCGTTAGTCAGGTAGATAGTCTTCAGGACCTTCCACGCTATTACCAAATTGTCAAGGCCTCAGTGTGCTTCAAACAAAGTGCTGGTTGGATTGTTGTACAATGTCTGAAACCACCTTTCCAACAGGAGAATTGGGGTAACAGTGGCCAAGTTTTTGCAACTTTCCAAAATGGACAATCTGGCAATCATGCCAACTTTACACAGCAGGTGTGTGGATGTGTCAAAGTAGCCAGAGTCTGAGATTCTCTGTTAGAAGCAGACTCAAATTTAATCTGAACCAGAAGCAAAATTTAACCACAACCTGAACCGGGCCGTTTTTGAGTGACATATCACTATCACATAACCTCAGCTGTCATCATTCAGCCGCCCACTAGTCACCACAGTTAGCAAGGTTGTTGGAATGTTGGAGCTCCGGTTGATAAAGTGAAATAGCTTGTTTAAAACTAGCTGATACAAAAAAGAAAGGTTGACAGTAAAAAACATGCATTTAAAGATGACTGGACTGAGAAATGCATGTTCATTTTGCCTGTGGGAAGTATGAGACCATTGTGCTTGATTTGCAAAAGTGGGGATGCAAAACACCACTACAACACCAGACATTTTAAACAAAACTATGCCCAAAACACAAAGGTAAGTTCCACAAAATTGAACCCGTTGAAGTCGTCATATCAAGACTCCAAAAGAATAATTGTAAAATCAAACATTTTCAACAATGAATGCAGTGAAGAGCTCATACCACAGCACACTCATTAATGAACACCCCACACCAATGTCTCCGCCTGGCCATCACACCTTTTCATGCTCAAGTGCTCAAGTTTAAGGACTTGGTTATGCAAGGAAGATGCCATTTCTCCCATTAATACAGAAATGTTTTTCATGTATAGAGTTCTGGAGTTTTTGTGCTGAAATATCATCATGTAATGCATCCTTACTGGACCTTTGATGCTGTTGAAAGTGGACCTCTAAGACTTGTGTTATCAGTACCCCCCTACAGCACACAATGCTTTTGTCACTTTTCATTTGTATAACTTACACAATACCATAAGTGCTGCTATTTGAAGGTAGGTATAAATTCTATTGCCTTTAGATGTGGTCTGATGACATGTCATATGATCTAACCTGCTTAACCTTTGAATGTTAAGGCAGGGAATGTTTTTTAAAAAAGTTATAATAGTCATCTTTCTGTCTCTGTGTGCCACCGGTAGTGTCCGTGCTGTAAGCCTCAGGTCAACACCTCCAGTGAACCGCAGTAGGGTGTAAACCAGGCAAACGCCTCTTTGAGACAGCAGCTTCATCATCCACTCCAGTGGCAGGAAGTGAAACAGGAAGGTCCTGTCATTTATGTAGGTCAACACAAAATCAACATTTAACAGCAGCACTGTTTGTAGGCTTCAGGTGGGCGAGGCATTAAACAGGCTGCTGTCAGTCAGGTGAAGGTTCACTGGATTCACTTGTTGTTTGGAGAGAAAACATTGAATTGAAAACTTAAAGAATTCTTTATTTATAATATTGGTTGTGCATTATTGTTGATTGACACATCCAATCCAAATTCACACACGACTCTCTTAATTATCTTCATTATAATGCTTATCATCATTACTGTAATCATCAATAATAACATTACAACAAACTAGACTAGATCTGCAGCAACAAGAACTTCAGCATCAATCCTGCACAGCTCCCCTGAGTTTCTTTGTCTTTCTGCAGCAGGCAGCGTGTGTTTGGACTGAGCCCAGCATTTCCACAGCAGCTCTGAAAGTCATTAAAACCTCCACAGACGCACAACTGGCTTTCATTTTGTCATTATGGCCCCCATGAAGGCCCTGATTGTTGGAGGGGAGCCTCAGCCAGTGAAACAGTGCCACGGAGGGGGAGGGAGAAAAGGATGACGGAGGGACCACACATGTCTTCATGGACAGGGGATCCCCCGCTAACCCGTGGACTTCACTGAGGCCTGTGGGAATCAGCTGTCTCTGTAAAGTCATGCTGGAGAGCACACGGTAAGATAGTTAGTGCAGTTTCTCTAAATGTGTTTTGAAAAAGGACCACTGAGAGTTGCTATGTTGGATCTCCTCCAAAGGATGTTCAGGTTATTATTTAAAGTGAATTTTTTGGGGATAGATTTATCTTAGCTAACATCACAGCAGGAAGGCCTTGGGTTTGAATTTCAACCCTTACTTACGCTACTTTCTGGTCAAAGTTTTTATGTCACCTCATGTCTCTGGGTGCTCCAGAGAGTCTATAACTCTGTGTTAAGGTCTCAGTGTGGACGCAGGCCGACCCCCATTTATGCCATCCAAAAGTGGGTATCAGACACTGTTAGGAAAAAAAAGCCAAAAAAGCCCTTTGTCTGAAGCATACTGAGGCCTTTAGTCTTTTGAAATAGTCCTAACCTGACCAGGGGGGGTTTCTTGCCTTCCACCGGATGCATGCTGGTATAGGCTCCATCCACATCCCCCAATCCCCTCACCCCACCACATCACCCTGAATAGGCATAAGAGACAAAAATGAATAAGTTTGGCTTCAACCTAGCTTTGAGGCTGCTGTTCATCCAGCCATCTTAAAGGTGATGGAATGTTTCTGTAGCGAGATTTGCCTCAGTAAATTGGCAAACCCTGATGGTAATCCAGAGACTGAACATGACTCATATGACAGGTTTGGACCACTTGTAAATCCATCATACCAAAGAAAAAATTCTATGTATGCGAAAATGATCAAAATTTTCACCTCAGCCACTCTTGAGCAAAGAACGGAGAAATGTCTGGCTGCTGAATCTCTTCTCAGTTTTGCTCAGCCACTGATTTGGACCAGAACAAACCAACTATAGGTTTGAAAACACCCTAACATGCATGTTGCCACCACTGGCAGCATATGTAGTAATATTTTGTTCAAAATATTTCCTTATATTCACTGCTAGTACTTGTGCTCATGAGACACATACTTCATCATCAGTTCCTGTTTGGCCCTCCCTGTATTTGCTGCTGCATGGCCCAGTTTAAATACACAGAGCATTAATGTTTCATCTAATTCAGTGTAATTACAGTAGTGAATGTTTGATCATGTGCTGATGAATTAATTGGGATCAGAAGTCTGTGATGTATGTAGATACTTTGACTCTGGTTACTGAATTTGACTACAAATTTCATCCTCAAACTCATTCACTCGACGACACACACGTACACACATGCACTGTCCTCCTCCATCCCCAGGCAATACATCCATATCAATTTAATGCAAGCTGACTTTCTAATTACGCTAATGGCCTGAGCATGTATTTTCCTTAAAGAGAGGATCCGTTTAAATGAGTTTTCACTTCCTGTCTCCATGTATGCATGTATGGAGACCATAGTTGTTCAATATTAAATCGATAAGACATGATGAAATAGTAATCAAATGTATAAATACTGACAAAATATCTAAAATATGAAAAAGTTAAGGAGAAAAAAGGGAGCAATAAATGTGATAGTGTATACAACAATGTTTGGGTAGATTATTTCACTATCAGAGTAGGTAATGCTGCTTATTCTGCTTTAAATGTCTCCAACATTCTGTTGTTCATTATATTAAATATTCTATTTCGATTTGATGGGATACGAGTTCATAACAGCTGTAACCACCACCCACAGATGTTAGTGATCCTTCCTCCTCCACATTCTGTCTGTGTGGTTGTGTTCTTTGAAGCCTGGTAACTTTAGCTACAGCATCAACCTGACTACCTCTTAAAGAACATCAGGACCTCTCTAGTCTTGTGTCAGGGCGTCTGAAGTTGGAGTGGAGGAGTATCCGTTTGACCACCACCTCCCTCTGCCTCACAGATAACAGTGTTATCAGGGGTGGAGGAGTCAGAAGAGATGGGGTTAGATGAGGGGAGAACGGGTGGGACACAATGTTGTGCCCCACCTCTATTAATGCTGTTATTGTTATTATTTAGTATCCAATGTGGCTTTGCTTTACAGTATGAATGACATTCTGAATTAAATTTGTCATATTTAGAATTTTGGAGAAATTATCTCCATGCCTGGTAATGTGTAGTGTTCAGAGAGGAGATGAACTAATCAGATCAATACTTTTATTGCGAATCCTGTCATTTAGAATTAAACAGCAAATCCCACTGCAGGCGCTGGGAAGAGCTGAGTAAAGGAAAACTTCAAACCAGGAGACAAAAGAAGGAAAACAAAGCAGAAGACAGAGAAAAGCAAGTAGAGAATACTTGAGTTCTGCTTCCATTCAAAACAGATCATCCCACTCTCACATGGCAACAGTTCTGGAGAAGCCTGTCCAACCCTCCTGTTGACATGACAAATCAAAACGCTCACAGCCAGAATCCCTTCAGCCAATTGAAAGGCACCTTTTCTCCTCTACCAACCAGCACATTTCCTGTGGCAACGTTTTCCACTCATTCACAAAAAAACACATGACTCTGACACCACTGCTGAAGTTTTTGTTGCATTGCAACTTAAAACAAAAGCTGCTGAAAATTTGTTGAACACTAAATGACATCATAACGGCCCCCATCTATATGGTAAAATACAGATCTTTTTAATGGAAGGAGCTTTAAAATACACTTTCTAACCTTAAACCATGATTCTTAAAAATGTATACTTTTAAACTCTCCTCTGGTGACTCAATTAAGATTGACAGACTCTGAGAAGTTTGGACAAAGCCTGACCACACACGCTGACCCTCCAGGTCACCCAGCAGCCCTCTGCACCGAGGCCTCTTTGATGTCTAATACCCCCTGACTACAGCAGGCAGGAAGAGCCCTGATGCCAATCTGATCCCTCCTGCACGGCAATTTTATCCCCCCCTCCACTGTTTCCTGAAGCTCAAGCCATCCAAAAGGCGATATGGTAGGTGCTTGATTTTCAGTCCCAAATTAAATTAAGGGCGGGCCGGGGGAAGACGTGTTTCCTTACTGCCTTAAAGCTTCTGGTTTGAGTGAAAGTGGCCATCCCCTTCTTTTTTTTCCCACAAGGTCTGTCTTTCATGTATACTGAAAAGATGTTTGCCAGAGATTCTTCATAGCAAAACTGGTGATTTTCTTCTTGAGAGCCATTAATGGTTCTACTTGGGTCTGTAATCTTCTCTATAGAGCAGCCATTGTTTGTTTCTATATTGATCTGTAGTAGGTCTTCAGAGGTTTCAGACAGGATGAAACTGCAATGGTGTGGTGGATAGCTGGTTTAAGAAACTATATTTTAAAATGGACTACACTCCCTGATTTAGTTGCAGTGTCCAAAAATTCCCCCAAATCCCCAAAGTTCCCAAACCTACTTAACTTCATGTATTCGCAATGGGTCAAATGACTACGTGTGTCACTCATAGTGACAAACCCACAGAGAATTATCTCCTGACTTTTCATTTCCCGTCAGTCCTATGATATGATATTATGTGGGGGGGTGATATTATGTGTATGTATAGTGATATTATGTATAATATAACTTTATAAATTGATAATATGTCAGTGCTGTGTTTTAAGAAAACACAATGAATGCAGCATTAAATCTGATGTAGCTATGTTACAGAGGAAAGACATCAAATCTCTGGAAATTTAAATCAGCACTAAAATTACATCTTCCACTCATGTGAGTAAGTAATCTGCATTACACACTATGTCCACACTAAACTGGCCAAAGTTGAAAACAACAAACTAACCGCTAGCAAACATTAACAGTTCCACAGGAGTCATTGTTGTGTCACCTACAGTGCCCTGTATGCCACTGGCAAAACACAATGTTTCAAATTTTGGGAGCCACATGGCAGGTAAGCACACAAGCAGCAATGATGTAATTGTGAAGACTCACGCTAATGGGTATAAAAGGTACGAAAGAGCTTCAAAAGATAAATCTGGTGATATTCTCTTATTGTCAACCATGAATTGATTCTACAAGTATTGAGTGTGTATCCACAGCCTGAGACTGTCCAAAAACTCATCAGTGAGCCACATACATGCAACATAAGTAACTGCTCATGCTCAATATGCAATGTTCAAATTTAAACCTCTGTTCCCAGATTCATTCAACCAAGAATACAGCAAATTAAAAACCTCTCATGAATCTGAACCCAAATCTCTGACTGGTTTGGATTGAAACAAAAGTTAACTTACTCTCTCTCTCTCTCTCTCTCTCATACACACACACACACACACACACACACAAACACACACACACACACACACACACACACACACACACAGTGTGCTGTGGATATTTACCTCTGATTGTTACATCGTTAAACCCTTCAGTGCTCCTCTCTCACTTTGGGCCTCATTCACAAACAGTGCATATGCACAAATCTGTGCTTAAACCGTGCATAAAAATGGTTTTAAGCACAAATCCAGGATTCATCAATATGTTCTTACCTGAATTTGTTCGTACTCTGCAAACAAATTTAGAACTGCCTTAGACCACACGTACACACAAATCATAAACATCCCATGGTCTTAAAAAATGATGTTGTCAATATTTATTCAATGTAAACAGTATATTAGAAATACAATTATTTAAAAAATGATTGGGGCCAAATATACTTAAAGTGTGAAATTGTACTAATTATAAAATTAATAGCTAAGACACAATCCATAAATCATTATCATAAATGTAATGAAATTATTAATATATTAAAATTGTCCAGTTCCCACTTATAGATGACAATAGCTTATATATCAGAATTTCCATATTGGAATGTGACAGCATCAGATTTGGCTGATATATGCAGCTGGTTAATCAGCAGCCTGTTCAGTGTCCTCACAGCCTGACAGTTCAGTAGCAGCACAGGGAGGGACGCTCTGCTTTCACTACATCACAGCCTGTTGTGGACAGAGAAGAAACACGATGTGCACCTGGTGCAGCAGCAGAGTTTTTTTTAGATCAATTCCACAGATCTACACATTTAGCAACTTTTTATTTTGTTACGGACATACTGCGTGGTAGTGGTGCAACAGGTATGCAGGCTGTGTACAGGATTCACAATCAGGCTCCAAACAGTTGTGCCAACGACATGTTTACAGCCAAATCTGCCTTTTCTGGCTTCTACTTCTGAAACTACTGTTAGCATTTCACCAGCAGTAAAGTTTTTCTACATTTGTACCATCACAGCCCTCTTTGCAATGAGTGACAGCTCTCTCCACTGCTGCACCGTTTCAACAGAGCTTTCCTTATATAGAGAAATTGGGGTGTGGTAGTATGCTAATTACTGATAGTGGGCACACGCCTGTCAATTTAGAATGATTCTGATTCACTAACATACACATGATGATAATAAAAAAATTGTCCGGTGCGCACGAATCTGACAGTAATTTTGCACGTGCACTTATTTTGTGCGCAAAGTAAGAACATTTCTACGCACATATTAGTAAATCTTTTTATTTCCTTCCCTTCCTTTCTTTCCCTCCCTCCCTCACTGTTTTGTCTGCTTATGCAATAAAAGCCTGCATCCCCCAACACATGAAAACACCACCAGCCTGCCATGGGAAGGAGTAGGTTCATGTGGGCGGAGGCTGAGGCAGTGGAGGAATCCGACTATATTAGAAAGACATACGCTCTTTCTCCCAGACAGACACACACACACACACACATGCTAACAGCATTCTGTGCAGGCCAGCACTTGACGACAGACAGATATGAGCGATAAAGCTCTCCTCTGAACAAAAACGGATGGGCTTGAAGCATACTTCCTCCCATGCTGCCCCTGTGCTGACACATAAAGCTGAGTTTACCACATGAATAAATCAAACAAGAGGACAGGGCAGAAAAACACATTTCAGTATGCCTACATTGTTTTAGAAAGCTTTACTAATTATCACAAACAAAAAGAAATTGGCACAATTTAGCCACATGTAGGCTAATTAAAGACAAACAAATTTGCTCTACAGTTGTGTGCAGTTTTTATACTTAATATTTTATACTTTATAAAAGGGCTTAGTGCAGTTGTTATACACAGGATATACTGGTTACATTTTTAAAAAAATAAATAAAGACATAAATAATCATGAAAAAACTGTAAACTATATAAACCTCTTCACTTTGCTGAGTAATAATCCAAGCTCATAATCGGTTAGCTGGCTAGATAAGTAGCCTCAGTAATTCTGTTAAGCTAAATAAAAGCAGAGGTTAGTTACTGTGTCTGTACTGTGTTCATTTACAGCAGCAGCTAGTTGGTTAATTCTGAATTACTTTAACATTGTTGTTGTTGTAGCTAACAGGAGCTAACTGGCTAAATGTGGTAGCAGTTGTTGAGTTTGCTAGCTCGTTAAAATGTAAGGAGGTGGTGATGGTGACATCACTGTCATGAAAAGTGACCGTATGAAAGAAATAGTGCCATTATCAAATAAAAACAGACTTTTGAAGAAGAGTATTTTGAAAGTCAAATTTTAATGATTTCTTAATTATTTTACAAATGTTTGGTTCTTTTATATACATTCAATACAATTTATTCATGTTATCATTTATAATAAAAATAAACACTTAAAAATGTCCTTATGTCTGCTTACAACTACACTACAAGTAAGTCAAGTAAATATGTCGATTTTTTAAATAATTTATTTATTCATTTTAACAAAAGTTACAAAGTTCTTCACATTACAAGCATTAAATATCAATCATGCATAATAGCAACAAAAAAATAGAATTTAAAAAATAGAAAAGAATGTATATAATGTATTTTAATACTGTATAAATGAAAGAATTAAAGTTTATATTATTGTGTCATTAATACAATTTACCCACCTTGCACACCACAAATACAGTATATCATATAAGCAAAATTGAATCATTTTCACAATCAGATTTTCAGACTTTCATGAAAAAATCAAAAATCACAGACAAAGCATGTACTGCATATTTGAAAAACAAATTAAATTTCCTTCTTTCTGAGACAAGGTTAAACAGGGCTAACACTCATTCTGTTTTACTTTCCTGAATATTTTTCTCCTGATTAACCAGAGGAAGAATATAATAATAATAATAATAAACTTTATTTATATAGCACTTTTCTTGACAATGTTACAAAGTGTTTTACAAAAGAAAATAAAACCACTGAACAGAGATGATTTCCTTCACCAAGCTTTCAAAGGAGAATTTTAGCCTCCCATGGAGATCTAATGCTATTTCTGAGACTTTTCCACCCTTAAAAAAACTACTAACAATAATGATAAATGTCCCAATAAAACTGCAGAAACACAATATTATTTTTAAGTTATTGTTGTTGTTTTTTTAAATTTTGGTTATCAGCAGCTTCCATCAGAAATGTGGATACAACCAGAAACACACCAGTGTGTTGCAGTGTGCAGCAAAGAAAGGCTTTACTTTATAAAGACTTTATAAAGATCAGGAAAGGTAATGATAAGAAAAGGAAAAATCAATGATGATGATGATTTTCTCTCTTCTCTTCCTTCACTGTTAGGAGTTGACTGTGACTCCTGTGACTGCTCCCCCTAGAGGCAGATACGGATTACAACAATAGACAATTTCAATACAACCTTAACTCTTTACAATGTATGATGCATTGACATGCAAAACTACAACAGTAGTCAACTGTACATCATTCAACATTTTGACTTTTGATGATGAGCACAGAGTCTAAAAGCAAGAAACCTGCAATAGTGATTCACTAATATATGACCAGCAAAGACCAATTCAAGTAAATCCACCAGTTTCGCTTTTCAATTCCTGTAAATGTAGTGCAGCACATCCAGCCAGATAGTTAGGCATTAAAGCTGATTATCTTTGTGTGCGGATGTAGATAGTGGAGGTGAAGCTGGACCTGAATAAAACCTCACTGTGTTTGATCTGCCGCCTGTTGGAATGTCACATGTCACAGGCTGCCGGCATTGATAAAGCCGTTTTACAGTCCGCCGCTGCAAGGAACCAAAGAGCTTGTCAAATGAGGGCAGCAGGAAAGCAATTCAACAGCTCATGTCAGAGAACTCACTCTTATTATGACCGAGGTGTGGGTTGAGAAATGATCCACCCACAGTGAATCTCACCGCGGCACTGTTTATGGTGTTTGGGATGCTCTTTATCTGTATACAATGTTGTTTGAAGGTTTAAACTTTAATAAACATGATAGTCATTCCGCCTTTAGACTTTAATAGTATGCTATAACATATGCAGGCCATGAAAACTTTTACATGTGCTGTTCTTAACAGCAGGCAGCTCATTCCTGGAAAAAAACAAAAAAACATTTTTAATGCAGGGAGGTGAAAGTAAGAAATGTTATATTGTTATATAGCCTATAAGGTTTGTTTTGTGTCAACTGAGGAAAAACTGACTGAACAAAGAAGAGAGCAACAAACACTTAACACCAGAGATAGAGACAAATAAAAAAGACCCTGACAAAGACCTTTGACATCTCACCAGTGTGACAAAAATAACAGTACATACAGTTTATTTTCAGTTATTATTGAGTTAAAGGAAAATATCCAATTTTTACACCACCAATACCTCTCAGTGTACATATGGCATGCAAGTGTTTTATTAGTATACATTTTTAAAAAAGTCTGTCTTTTAAGCTATTATATTCCATCCTCTTAACTCTCACAACATTAGATGAAAGTGCAAAAACTGAACAGATTTAATTGCAAACATGTCTGTTTTTTTTGTTTTGGTTTGTTTGGGGGGTTTTTTGCACAGTTTTAGTCAGTGGAATTACCTGCTAAAACAATCCTAATTTAACAATAAGGTACATGTGATGAACATTTACAAGGTAAAGGATTTTGCCTTTTGTTTTAACTTTATGATATTACTACATCTGATATTTATATGTCAATTTTCATCTCACAGTAGAAAAACATTATTGGAGGTCTTGTGTAGCATTTAATAGAAGTGATAGAAGTGATTCACTGTTTTCATGTTTCTGTTTCATTTGGCCGTATGTCCTTCAGTTTCAAAGGTACAGTTCTGGCTCCCGGTTGGTTTGGCAAGGATGACACTGTTGTGTTTGTTGTGTTTGTTTTTACAAAATCCACCAGAAAGTTAGCGATTTTTAGATAGATATTGTTGTGTAACACACAGTTGAATTCAGTTTGCTGATTTTATTACTCTTCCCTACTTGTGCTACTGTTACATTATACTGTAATTAGCCATTACCATTAGCCTACTTGTGTAACTGTTTTGCAAAAGTTATATACACTTGCTTTAAGAAAGATATTAGATGTTAAAGAGTCATTGATCAAAAATGATTTATCAGTGTGTCCATTTCTGAGCCTATATTCCATCTTAAAACCAACCAGACCTGTTCCTGTCCTCGTCCACCTCTTCCTCCTCCTCATTCATCTGTCAGTAGCCTATGTGTGGACAGACCCCTCATGTGTTTCATTCATCAGTGATTACTACAGTAGTGTGCTCAGGCTCATGTTGTTTCTACTCCAGTTAAAGAGATAATGGTGAACAACCCACACTCCCCTTAACCAAACACTCCAGCTCTGAAGAGATCCACCATTGTTCAACAAAGAGAGTCCTGCCTTGGCTCAGCATATCCAAAGTTACATTATCAACAAGCCAGACAAGGTAAATCATGGGAATCAGTTAATATTTCAATTAAAAAAAAAAGTTTTCCTTTCTTGACTCTTGGTAATGCACCACTGTCATTGGTGCAAAGGCTTCATATCTGGACTGTTGTATTGATAAGTGTAGCAGTTTTTAAAAGCATTTCCGTAATGAGTCAACAGCTCTATCTTTGTGGGTTTCCTCTGTTTGGACAAGGTCAGGTGACAGGCTCTGCCAGATATTTGTGAATGAACGAGCCCAAGCAGCCGAGGGCATCTGTGTGTGTATGTGTGTGTGTGTGTGTGTGTGTATATGTGTGTGTGGCTGTGCGGCTGTGCGTGTGGCTGTGCGTGCACACACGTGCATGTGCGTGGAGGGCCGTCCATTCATACATTCCTTCCTCCCACAGTAACCTGAGTCTGGGGGAGGGGAGGGAGGAGGTGTGGAGAGCAGGAGAACAGAGAGAGAGAGGGTGGAGTCTCATTGACTTCTTTTGCTGAGAAAGTTCCTTGCATTGTCCAGATATGAATAAAATACATCTACCCGGATGCATGACTCAACTGAACATTATGCCAAGTCAACGCAAAGAGAGAGAGCATGCAATTTTGAAGGCTTGAAAAAGGGGAAATGTGAAGTGAGGAAGCTTGATGCTCATGTGAGTGAATGAATGAAGGCAGGAACACAACATTCAGTAAACATATAAATACTACCACAGCTCTATATGAGACATCTGTATTCAGCTCACATATTTTTACAGATATCTATAAGAATAATTTCCACTGTATTTTTTATTTTGTATTTGAGAATGAAATGTGTTAGAATTGTAACTTTTCTGCACCTTTCCACCATATAAAAATTGTTTTCATATGATATTTACATCAGACAGGTTGGTCACTTTGTACTGAAATGTAGAATGAATCATGCTGCAGCAACCTTTATCTATACATTTATTCCAAGCGGTCATATACACAGTAGTACTAATACATCACAACAGTCTGTACTCAGCTTTCTTTAGAACCAGCCAGGGTCAGATTTCAGTCTGATATCAAGGACTATATAGTTCCCAAACTTAATTAAAGTATGTTCAAAGTAAGGGTCAATGCTCACCTCAAGTGTGCAGTCTTTTCTTTAACTGTTAACCCTCCACTGTTCTGCCCGCAGGTTGCTAGCACCAAAACCTTTACAGGATGCTCTTACTATGAAAGTGACATGAATATGAACATGTAATACATGCAAGTATCGAAAGGTTAGACTTTTTTGTTATTGTGTTTAAAACAGAATCACCTGTTGTAAAAATCATTCTGGTACACTGCCTGGCAGTGTAACAACTGAAACCTTAAAGCTGCACTAATCAATATTTTTATATCAAAAAAGAGTCACATGACTGTGGGTAATGTGAAAGGTCGGTCATAGCGTCGAACCCACACCCACACCACCTGCCCAGCACCAAACATCAGACAAAGTTAGCAACAAGCTAGTGAACATAGTGAAGCGTTTAGCACCTAAAGAACCAGATATTTCCTTCAGGAGTTGTTGGAGAGCAAAACTGAACTAAAAGGAGAGTGACTATTGGAGTTAGATCCAATCGCTACATTAACTGTATAAAGTGATTGTATGTTGATGTCAAGAATCAAGTAACTTAACACTAAATTAATATGAACTTTTTTGTAAATTGTACATTATATTATGAATTGTTTCAGGTCTCAGTCTGTACTGTCATTGTAACAGCACTTCTTTGCCTTCTTCCAGAGTAAATTGAATAATCACATCCTCTAAATGAAAAAAGACAATGAATGGTAACATTGCATTTGCTTCACTATTACATATCAAAGAGTTTAATTGCAGTTAAGTGTAAGTGAAATGCAAGCCTTTCCACCACTAGGAAGACAACCATTATCTGGTGTAGACAAGGTAAAACAGAGCTAACCTTATTATTATTATTAACATTATTGGTGATGGTATTTGCAGTAACTTCAGATTTACAGCAGCTGCAGTAGTAATCTTAGTTTTACTCAGAAAGACCTCCCTACTCTGATCATACAGTATAATTAGTTTTGAAGAAATTTTACTCTTGTTTGTGAGTTTGATTCTTGTTTCGAGTTTCCAGTTGGGTTTGTTTGTCATCTTATGTGTGTTTTATTTAATTGATTATTTTTAACTGTGCTACATTCTTTCTTTTTCTCAATTTGGACCAAGAATTTAAATCAGTAAAGACATTTTAAGCCATCTTGGTTTCTTTCCACAGTGAATAATAAGGCTGAAAGTTGGAATCCATGACCTGCTGAAGCTACTTTAATATTCAGAGTGATCCTGACTGGGCTCTTGAGAAAAAAAAAGAAGATCTTTTTCTTTCTATCACTGCTCCTTCTCTTGGGTTATGCTATAGAGACTGCTGGGGTGGCAGGACAACACAGAGCATAATGCTGGAACACACACACACACACACACACAGATATACCAGCACGACCCCAGTCTTTGGCTCCCCTCCCCTGTGTCTGGTTGCAGCCCTCCTCTATCCTGTGACCTACAGGCATTTAACCTTTGACCTGCAGGGCCAATATTAACTCTTGTGTGATTGTTCCAGGGCAGCCGACTTCCCCTGGCCGAGGCCCTGAGAACATTCCTGGGCTCTGTCGCTAGGAGAGCCTCGCTGTCATACTGCTGACCTCCTCTATGGCCAGGGTTACCCTTGATCTTCTATACACATACACACACACAGGAACTCACATGTACAAAAGGACTCATGCACGCACACACACACACACACACGTACACATATACACTCAGCAGCCCCTCTACTCCCCACTCCTAGCCAGGGGTTCGCGTGGGGGCTGCTGGTCTGTCTCGGAGCTGAAGGCCACCCAGTCCGCCTACTAGCTGACACTCTCCGTTTATTCTGGCTAACACACAACACCTGCATTCATACATTACTGTTGGTGTAGGTGGCTGCGAGGATGATTAAGATGTTCACTATCAATAAAAGACTGTCAGTAAGAAAGTGTGCAGTGATATGCAGCTTTGTCATTGATAACTCAAATATTTGCATATGCATATATTGTTAAAGGAACACTACATAATTTAACCATTTTCTTCTCTGATCAAATGTTCCTTCTTTCCTCACCATCTAAAATAGTCAATATGACAGTGGACTGTACTGACACCTATTATTCTACCCCCCCATCCTCTTAAAACCCCATTCCAAAATCTTAATTACATCATTAATAATGGGTGAATTAAGGGACAAATTGGTCAGTTAAGGGATTTGGTTTCATAGTGCACTACTTTCACAGTTAGTAAAATATAACAATGATATCCTACAGGTTGTACTAGCCTGGTAACGCTGCATGTAAAAAGATGTTTTTTTATCCCCGATTTCAGTCTCTCAGGCATTGCAGGGACAAACAAATTGCTCAGTGTTATAGATACATCACATGTATATATATGTGTATATCAGGACACCTCAAACATGGTTCCAGTCAACTAAACTAGTGAGCAAGGTATATTAAACTGCTTGTAATCATAACAACAATAATATAGTACACCATGGGTTCCATTGACAACAACTGAAACATGCTCAGTCTGCATGACAGTGTGCTGGAACACACATCTTTCCACACAGAATGACTGTGGCTTGCTGTGTCCTGCATAATATTGCAGAAGACATGGTCAGACCAGCACCACTGCCACAGGAAGTGCAAAAGGTGCAGTTTGTAAGACCTGAGAACATACAAGCAATTCATCAAACATAACATCAAAGCATATAAAGCATATTTTTTTTATTCACAACACACACAGATATATATTCTATGCTTTGCATCTCAACAGTGTCAAACATCAGTGTCGGAAGGTTTTATGACAGTAGAGGCCAGCAGAAGATATCTTCTTAAATCTTCTGATTTCATAGGGCAGTGTGCAAAGCTGCAGTTTGTGATGTGGATATTGTACAAAAGAGTCTAGCACATACTGTACACTGTTTCATATGCTCTGTGTGTGCACTCTTATGACACAAGCTGGATAAGATAAAAAGGTATCAATAAGATAGGTAAGATAAGATGAAAACAAAAGATATAGGCCTTTATTGATGAATAAAATGTAACGTTCTAGTTTGAATTAGTCAACTTTTTATAATTAGCAAATATCATCAATCATTTGGGGGGGAAAAGAAAGAAAAGTATTTTGTGCCATTTCTAAAGTCATGGGAAATGAAACATTACTATTATAAATGCACCTAATTAACCTTGCAGTATCTTTTATTGTGTTAAACTAATTTAACAAATGTCTGTAAATGCATGTACGCATTAAATAAAGTATTTCTGCAGCATGTGGCTGCACTGACTACATCAACTAACTGACTAAACCTTTTCTCAACATGGACTCAGCCCAAATCCTCCATGTAAGATACAGTTGTTTTTCCACAACTTATCTTTTAACTTATGACTGCTGAGTGAAGAGAAAATTGTGTGTGCTGTAATGCCTCTGACCCTTGCACTCCTTGTTGTTTAATTGCTTTTCATTTTGTCTAGAAAGTTGGGTCATTGTTTTGTTGCAGTCCTCTGGAATCTGGATAAGAGACCTGTGCAATCATTTGCATTATTGATCATTGTGTGTGTGTTGTGTCAGTATTATTTTCCTTTGGTTGTTAAATCAAAGATAAATCTTGATGTGTAAAAAATAAACACAACAGATTGTAACATTGTCACTGCAGGCATTCAGAAACTGTTATTCTGTTACTGTTGTCTGTCTGTCATGGATAACAATAGCACGCTAACTGATGAGGTCTTGATCAGCCATTAGTCAAATTGTCTTGTCAGGCTGCAGATGCAGTAGTAGATATTAATGATATGGGATCTGTGATCAATCATCATGCTTCCGCTGCACATGCAGGTTAAGGGAGGATAAAAGAGGACAAAGACTCATGATATCTGGATTTCAGTTTGAAAGTGAAAGGAGCACTTCAAAGCCACTTTACCACATCATATAATTTTACATAAGTTGCTTACAGTCCCCTTTATGTGCCTGCAGTAAACAAATAAAATGTCATGTGCTTGCTAGCTTTGTGTTGTACACTTTCATAGTGTGTGTGTTTGCAACACCGCTGACCACCACTGAAATATCTCACAACTATACTATACTATACTTAAGATGAGTTCAGACGGGAAAGCAAAGTGATTTTTCGCCGTGTGTCATTGACACAAATTTGATCACTGAACAGTTTGTGTTTATTCAATTAACCAACTGTAAATGTGTTAACTGTAGGGTAGCTAGCAACAGACGTACTGACAATGTGTATGGTTGTGTGTCAGTTTGTGAGTCAGCTCAGACTGAACTCACAACTTAACTGGAAACTCCAATTTTCCTCCAGTCTCTGTCCTTTTTCCTCTCATCTCTGTACATTTATGAAGCACATTCATAAAACTCTGGAACACATGAATTTTTCGCTCAAGTTGAAGTTTCAACCTATGGGAATGCATCCATTAGTGCTGTTCCATGCAGATGTGCATGTAATCACGTGTTTCAATTGGCTTTGTATGCAATTGCACCACCTCTAAAATCTGCCTCACATTCTGGCTGAACACAGTTAGACTTCCTGTACGTTAATTCAATATATTTTTGTCCTTGTGTTGCAAGATAAAGGTGTGGTATTGATCATGGCAAATCCAAGATGATTAACAGCAATGAATGACCAGACATAAGCAGGATTTAAAGTAATAGAAACATTTCTTGGACCCCTCCCTTGGATACCCTCCACAGGTATTCCATTGTAATCTGATGTCTGAACCACCTCAAATAGCTCCTTTCAATGCAAAGGAGCAGCATACTCCGATGTCCAAGCTTTTCACCCTTTCTATAGGGGTTAGCACAGACATCCTGAGCAGGAAACTCATTGTGGCCACTTATATCCATGCTCTTATTTCCTTGGTCACTACAATTCATGACCATAGATCAACTGGTAATCTCCATCTTACCCTCACTTCAGCACAACTTTTAAGCAAACATAGAGTACACTAGGTGTGTGTTTAATTATTAATAATTGTGTTGCTATGTCTACTAAGTAAAATTGCTCTCTTTTGCAATGACTAAATGATATTGAATAGTACAGATTTCCATGTATTTTTTGGAAATTGATTACATCTTGCAGACTTTCCACAGGCTGGTAAAACAGAAGTGTCTTAAACAAACATTTGTAATCCTTTTAGGTCTGTTATACATATATATCATGTAACATGAATTTCAGTTGAGGCACGTGGGATGTGTTTGCCTCCGTTGTTTTCCTCTGTTTGCTCTGCTGTCTCCAATCACCTGTTGGTTTTTCCCCCAACACACTGCAGATGTTGAATGCCTGTAAGGGAAGTTCACCACCTTCATACAACAGCAGCGATCCATTAATCACCTATCGCTGCTCGCTGACAGAGGAAGTTTGCTCAGGGCAGCGGTTGTGTCCTCATCTCATGTTTAATAAGAAGTTAGAGGCTGTGGAACATAACACCTGGCAATAAAGATGAGGCTCACAATATTCTGATGGCCCGTTGTTCAAACAAGAAACTAACACGAAAGTTGACCACATGAATAGAAAAGACAAATCTCATCTGTATGTGTGTGTGTGTGTGTGTGTGTGTGTGTGTGTGTGTGTGCAGATGCTACAATAGAGAGGGTTGCCAGTCATGTCAGTGGACAAAGGCAGCAGCAGGACAGATTCTGGAGGACAATGGACATGAGTCTGGTTAGCGTGGACACACACACACTGTCATGTCAGTACAATTAAAAGAGTTTGAAAGGGGCCATTATTTATGTGGTGACATCTGATGAGGGTCTGGTTTGGAAACATTTGGGTAAATGCTGTCTGGATGATATGTATGTATGCAGGAAATACATATGTAACATGTACTGTATATAGTACACTGTGCACTCTGTAGTCTCTGCAGAGTGCGCTATAATTGAACTTTTCTAAACTTTTTTAAACACACTATAATGTATTTATAAGCAGATATAAGGACATTTTAAGTGTTTATTAATTTACAGTATTTGTCTCAACAATGATAACTTTTTCTATGAAGGCATATTTTATATTATTACAACTGTTTTACTATATTGTCATTCATTATCTGTTTAGACAGCAGCCTCCTCTTGTGGGTGCCCACAGGAGGAGTTATAGTTGTTGATAAATTCATTAATAAACACTAACAGTAACAGTCAAAGGTTTGGACACACCTTTCCATCCCCTTGAATGAGAAAGTATGTCCAAACTTTTGACTGGTATTGTACATCTGCATATGACTACATAATAGTGTTATAAACCATTTATTCAATGCTTATATATTGCTTATACATGCTAGATAAGGGGGACTTAAAGTAAAGTGTTTCAATTCTGAATAAGCTTCATAAAGCCAGAATTTATCTTAGAGCTGTTGAGCTGGATTGCATTTGATGTATCTAGGTGCACTACTTGTAATAAACTACTAAATAAATGTTTAAAGCAGAGTAACCAGGGAAACCTGACCTGTCAGCAAACTGCCCGGCTGAGCAATGATGGCCACTGATAAACATTTTGCAATAATCATCAACAGCCAATAACATTTCCACACCTCCATGATGGAGTGTTGCTGATATCACTTTTCTTCATGAGTGATAGCTCTGCTTGAAGCCTCAGTATGTGTCTAACGAAGAAGGCACAGAGGCCCCCCATTCAAGTGAGAAAAGTTTTAGGCATTTTTTTCTTTAGACGTCACCGAATGACTCTTAAAAACTATAGCTCATTTGAAGCATCATGGAGGACATGTTGGTTCATTTTTCATGAAAAAAAGTTCAGGAATAAAATGTTGCAGCTGCATATGACTATACAGATGTAATCGGACCCTTTCACACATCAAAAATCAAAATTGTTAGTCAAATCTGAGCAGCAAATCAACTTTCTCAGAGTGTGTGTGCAGTGTTTGTATGCAAGCATGATGCTGATCCGCTGACCACATGGCCAATGACTCAGATGACCACAGTGTTTCTGGCTGGTTTCACACCCCTTTTCCCTCCAGCTAATTGAACTGAATCCCATTTGGTGTGTGTGACTGAGCAGCGTGAGGCTGAAGCATGACTCTCTCATAAAGACATGCACACTTACAATGTCCAGCCTGCCAGCCAACTGCCGAGCATGAACCTACTGCAGGTCTCATATCAAGGCATGAAAAGCTGTTACACACAGACACACCCAACCCAATAGTGTTGACAACAACTGAAATATTCAAAAGCTCTGACTATATCTAACTTGAACCATAAAAACAAGTCTGAACCTCAAATTTCAATATTCAAAAATTTTCAAAAAAGTCTTACACTGGGAGTCACACACATTTACACACACACACACACACACACACACACACACACACACACACACACACACACACACACACACCCATTTACCCCCTTGTTGCAGACAGACCAAAGTCTGCTTGATCAGTACCCCAATTAACCCTTTGACATTGTATGTGTGTCCTCAATCTGTCCATCAGGTGCTTTTAGAAGCATATGCTCAATGGTGTGAGTGTGTGAGTGAGTGTGTATGCGTGTGTCAGTGGGGGTACAACACTGAATGGGATGGGATATCTTGTGATTTTTAGGGAGGTTTTATGCTTGTTCATTGGTTTTCTACATGGTTAAATCCATGCTGCTGGCGTGAGGATGTAATTAAAAGACTGTGAAATAATGAACAGTCAGTGAGTCAAAACAGAAGGCTGAGGGGCAGCTGCAGCACGACCTGCAACCACATGCAAGTTCACCATATCAAAACAACACAGAATAGCCAGCAGGGTCATGAATAAGTGTTTTTTATTGACATCAGCCTCAGTTGTGCTTTGTATTTAGTGCTAATTACTAAATGTTAGCATGCTAACATGCTAAACCAAGATGGTGAATATGTTAAACATTATACCTGCTGCACATCAGAATGTAACGTCATAGAGAGCATGTTAGCATGCTGACAGTAGCATTTAGCTCAAAGCACCACATAAAGTACACCCTCACAAAGACACTAGTGTGTAGATTCTTAGACTTGTTTCCATGTTAACCCTTTAAACCCTAAGTTTCTTTTGCTAAGTTTTCACTCCCTTTATTTACAGGTCTTTAGCGGAATCACTACGTGCTATCCAGGCATGCCATAAAACAAATAAACATTATTTTTGATGAGAAATGATGTCGCCAATGTGGAAGTGAGTTAGCTTTGGGCTACACCTGAGATTTTTTTTCTGCCTCAACTTTTTCACATTTTGCCATATCTAACCCATGTAAAGTAATACTGCATTAGCTTCTAGCAGTTCTTGTTTGTACTCAAACAATGAATGTACAGACAACTATCAACTGTAAGTAATACAGTTACTTAATACTAGGGCCTGACTGATACTGAATTTTTGGGCCGATGCTGATACAGATATTAGGGAGTAAAAAAATTCGCTATATCAGCCAATAACATATACATAAACATGCATTTTTTGCAATGATCCCTCAAATGTGGTTATCAAATACTTGTGACAAAGATGTAATGGAGGCATGATATTTAACAGTTTAACATAAACTTTATTGTATAAAATGACATCAGTGCACTGAAATATATGTATGTATATGTTAAACTTGAATTAAGAAAAATGATCAAATACACATAAAATACTGCCTATAAAATAAATATATATGTATATATTGGTGCATATCAGACAACATATACAGTACACTGATACCAATGTATCTGTGAGGCCAATATTGGGTGATAATATCAGCTAACGGATATATCGGTCAGGCTCTACTTAATACTGAAGTCTAAATTTGAAGATTTTCAGGCAACATCCAAAGTTATAAAAGGCACCTTTTTAAAAGGCATTCTAGGCCTTCATTAGGGATTTACAGGTAATGAGAGGAAAGAGACCAAGATGGGGAACAACATGCAACAAACTGAGCCAGACTTGATCCAGGGATATTATGGTTCATGGTCTGTACCCTAGGCCAACAGGGTGCTCCATTTTTACATGTTTTCTAGATGGATTTATGTATGTTTATCCTCAATAGACTACTATCACCGGAAAAAATGAAGCTGTGCTGCTGCAGTAAGTGTATGATGTCTGTGCATTACAGTTTGATTGATTTATGATGCTAAGAAGGTTTGCTATGTTTGATGCTGTATGTGGGGATTGGGCGCTAAATGTTAAGTGTGATATGTAGTTGTGCATTAAGGCATAACATAGCTACACCATTGCTGATGTGAGCCTCCCCAATGAAATGAAAATCAGGGCTACAGAAATACCGTATGAAGATTCCAAGAAATATGATTGGTCAGTTTAGGCTGCTTGTGTTTTCTCCAATAAGTTTTCATTGTCTTTAATGATTTTTAATAGTGAACACAACCTGAAGCAAGCTTAACAAGGCTCAATAATCTTCTTTTCAAGAACACACATTAACATAATATCATTTCAAAGACAACTCCACTTCAAACCTTCTGCTTGTTGCAATTGTTGCTCTCTATCACAGAGAAAGTCTGCAATTGCACAATTATAGACTCTTATTCAGAAAGAGACTGGGTGAAACTTCCCATTGCTCTATATCACAAAGTGAATGAAAGGCTCAATCACTATTAATGTGGGAAGTATAATAAAAGTGCGACAGAGCCTGTTGAATGTATGATACAGCCATCCTGTGCTGTGGTGGTAACAGATATCTAAGGTGAGACTCCTGTTAACCACTTGTGTCAATTATACCTCCAGCTTTAACCTGCAGAGGCCTAACTGAATTCTGGGCACAGACAACCAATGAAGACATCATGTCCACTTTCCACGATATGATTACAGCTCACTTATGCCATGGACACTGTATATGACTTTCAAAGTTTTCAGATCGCTGTACTGTTCACACTCACAACTTTCTGTCTTGTAATCGGGAGTTTTGAAGTCATTGTGGTTTGCACACATACATACATGAATGATAGGCGACGGGGGGGGGGGGTCACACAAGATCTTTCACCAGGAGGAATCCCCAACGGGTCTGTCTGGTCTCCAAACTACGTTTTGTCATGAAAACACATTCCAGAAGTACACTGACTTGCAGCGAAAAACAAGGAAGAAATAGAAAAGAATACGGGTGAGAGAATGGATTGGGATATGTGGGCAGCAAGGATTGTCTGTTCTGCAGAGAGAGTTGGAGGTAAATAAATATTTTTGCAATGGAAATGTAGGTAGCTGATTCTGATAGAAAGTATATTATTGTGCCCCATTATAAGACTGGTTTCAGGGAGCTGCTGCAGATGACAGCAGAGGAGTTTGCTCTGCTGCCATCACCCCATGTCTACCTCACCCTGTGTCTTGCGCTCTGTAGCTCGTTGCATGGCTCCCTGACATGATCCGATATCTAGCCTGCTTGATATCTTTCAGGTGTCTGCGATGCATCGATCAGCTCTCGGATTACGTCTTTGAACAGTTCACACATAGCGATCAAGCACCGATTTGCGAGCACTGAGCCAACGCCGATTTGCCTCCAATCTGGGGATCTTTGTCGGCGATCTCCAATGTCGCCAAGTGGAAAATCGGAGCTACAATCCTGTAGTGTGAACTTGGCATTAGGGAGCCACCAACATGCAGTCACACCTAAAACACACAGCTTCAGTTTTAACGAGCAGCAGCGTTGGTACAGCTGTTAAGTATGTAATAGGAAGGGTTTGTATGTGTGCATGTGTGTGTGGATGTTACTAATGAGTTGAGAAGCAGGTCAGCTCTGCAAGAAGATAGAGGCCTCCTGGTGAGGAGTGGTTGCCACTTTGTGATGTCCACGCTTCAGGACACAAACACACACACACAGAAGTTGATCAAGTGTATGCAATGAGGTCAGGGAGGTGTGTGGGAAGAGGAGGATGGCGTGAGAACACAAGGCGACAAGGGGGGAAGAAGCCCTCTTACTTTTTTTCATGGATCCATATTGTTGTGCAGCGGTGACCACAGGCTGGACACATGCCTGCCATTTGGGCAACAGGTGGTCAGTCATGTTTTGCAGTGGTCAACAGACACAGCAGCGAATAAAGAACAGTGCCACCATGAAGAACAATTAAGGGATAAAAATTTGGGTTTGAACAAGCTGAACAAAAGACTCTCTGACTGCCCCAGATTTTTCTTTTGTTTGTTTGTTTTGCTTGTATTACTTAAAGCTATGAATATAAGGCAGAAATCTGAGTGGCTACCAGACTGGGGACCCCGGGCCCTAGGGCGTCCGACTCCATGGGCCTCCATGGCCAGGTTCACTGCATGTCTTTAAATTTTGATCATTTGATTAATTGCAGATTTGTGTAAAAATCTGCAACATGAGGGTTCAGTATCAACTAAGGCAGGTCCTGCATTATTAATCTGGTTGCTCTGATTTAAGGTGAGATGGCAAACAAGTTTATCTTCCAAATTTTGTCCTGTTGCTTTAGATAATATGCCTGCTTTATTACAACTTTGGTCATACTTTTGTAGTTTTGGCCATCATTCCCCATTGATTGTAATTGCTGAGATCTGGAAGCACAGTGACATTGCTACAGCAAAGTCCAAATGAGGTTACACAATCAGACAGATTGTAAACAAGCCAGATTATCTAAACCACTTAATTTGGAGGTAAAACTAAAAGTAAGAACACCAGAAATGTTGGTAATAATCCTCTATTACACAGAAAAACTGTGCACACACAACTAAGGCAAGTACAGCAGGTCAAAGTAGAACATGGAAGTTGGTCTTTCTACAGTCATAATTTTACTATTCGCCATTTTTTCTTTTCCAAATAGGTTTGACTAATAACCATATAAGGGTTTGTTTAAAACCTCTCTGATCTTCTGACTGTTCATATTTCTTGCTCCTTCAGACTTCTTTTAGTAGTTTGCCCTGCTCCCACATCTCAGTACAAATAGGAATGATGGCCAAAACTACAAAAATAATCTAATGAGGGGTGGATATCACTGAATGGTCATATTTTAATAAAAAAGCTTTGTTGGCCTCATATGGTTTAACCCCCACCATAATAGAAAATCACTAATGGATCGCTTCTGTTTCACATACTTACTGTAACAGGTGCTCCTCCAGGAAATGAAGCACAGTTTACTAACATGCATCAGCCACTAAATCAGATCATATCCTATTCAATTACAAATGCATGAAACTGCCAGCCTCTCAAAAGCCTGCTTGCCAGCCATCCTGTCTATCTGTCTGTCTGCTGAGGGGTCAAAGACCCCCTCTAGCTGAGGCTTTGACAACATGAAAAGGCAGCAAGCCACAGGCCACAGGGCTGATGGGCCACGATATTGTGTAGAGGGCAACTGTCCATTCTGGACTATTGTCTGGATGAGCGCTACTGTCTCTGAGACAAAAGAAGCACCTGCCTGATCACCCAAACACACACACACATTCACACACACACACACACACACACACACACACACACACACAGACTAGTCTGCCATGTGCCTGACACAAGGCCACTGTGTGTCCATAACCTCCCATTCTGTGAGGGAGGGGAGTGTAATGTGGGGCTGGACATGTAAGACACGCACAAGGATTGTATGTGTGTGTATTGAGGTTATGGATATTGGCGGGAGAGAGGTGGGGGAGCGTGTATGTGAGCTGTATGTGTGTGTGTGTGTGTGTGTGTGTGTGTGTGTGTGAGTTGGGGGTAGGAAGGCTCACTCTAGGGGTCAGTTTGGCGGGAATGTGAGGCTTGTTGGATTTACATCTGTTCAGCAGTGTGCCAGGCTGTGCGCCACACTACAGAAAACACACACACACACACACACACACACACACACACACACACACAAGGTCATCCAGCCATTTGTGACGAACAGAAAGGCATCATGTTGGCATGTGCCTGATTAACAACAGGTCAATCTGTCCATCTGTGTGTGTGTGTGTGTGTGTGTGTGTGTGTGTGTGTGTGTGTGCTCATGAGCAGCGGAAGCGACACTAAAACACTTGTTGCGCATCTGTCCTCCAAGGCATGTCCAATAGGCAGCTCCTATAGTCAAAGAGAGGCTCTGTTGATAGAACCCAGCCTTCTATTGACAGTCATCCAGAGAGACATAGGCAGACTCAGTAGCTGTCAGGCCTGAACATCCCTGTGGGTCTTGGTGAATAATTGTGTATTCATGTGCTGTCAGGATAATTGCATATACTGCTCTTCACTAGGGTGTTTCACTTGAATGTTCCCCTCATGTCAGGCGCTGAGGTTGAAGAAATCAGAACACAAGTTTGTTTAGTCGTGACGGGAAAATAAATCATATATGTCATTTATCAGACTCTGTTTGTTTAGAAAAATAACTTGTATTTGAACTTTAGGTTCAAACAAGTTTATGAATTAGATTTTATAATGTATTCAAAATGATCATGCAAAGTTAGACCAGCTGTTTTCAGCAAAAAAGCTGTGATAAACCCACTGCACACTACCTGGCCAGCAAAAAACGGCAGTCGAACACAGTTAGCAACATAATGTAGTGGAGTTTAGGGTTTAGGGCTTTGCTCAAGGGCACCTTACCAATGATAATGATGGAGGTGCAACTGCTGCTCTTTCACTTCCTCCACCCAAATCACTGGTATTGCCTGTACCTGTAACCACAGTGAGATGGTGAGGTTGGTGAGTATCTTCATAAGGAACTGACATTCATGAATGGTTTATTTGATCCAACCCAGTCCAGTTTGATAACCCCAACGCACAACGCAAAGACAACAATTTAAACAACATCCAACTACATGGTTTCAGCGATAGCGGTGTCCATAGCAACCACCACAGCAACGGTAGAAAGCCTGAAAAAATGTCACTGAACAAAGATTATGAAAATAAAATGCACATTTCTCACTAGAAATGTTATCAAAACACATTTAATGCTGAAACTATCTTAAAATATTCTACAGAGAATAAAAGGAATGGCAGCCATTTTTTTTGTTTGAGCAGACAGAAATTTGACAGTCGTGATGTGGATGCAGGCCAATAGTAAAGAATAGGCCAAAAAACATAGGCATCTCACAATTTTAGAGAGACTGGGTTGTTTAATCTTAACACTCTCGTGAGTCATGACAATTACTAGGGAAGACCTACCTAAGAATGTTGCAAACAGCAAATAAAAGCTTTCATGTTTATATAAAGGCCATTCAGAAGGTCTGAATTTGCAAAAACATAATGTGCAAACAAAGCAAGACAAGGTGACCAAGGTTACCAGGTGGAGACACATGGCTAGGTGATAACTGCAGTATCTCGGTTTGTCATGGAGGGCAAACAGCGACTGGTTAGTGATAAAGTGGCGGTGACTTTGAACAATCAACCAACTACTCCCACACAAGGGCTGTAACACTGTTGGCATGGACATCAAGACCAACGTCCGGTAGTAAAATGTAAACACAAGGTGAGTTAAAATGAGAGAGAAAATTATCAGTAGTGACAAAATGTTGCTGACACACTTTCAGAATTTGTTTTGCTTTTATTTTTTTCACTGGTCCTTTGTTGAAAAGAGCATGGGACTGAATAAGCCACTGAACAAAAATATAAAAAGACTTGTGGAAGCTAACAGTTTCTGCATACATCTGGTATTTTGATGTATTTAGCTAAGCTAAAAACATCTTACTGGACACACAAACATTAACAAACTCATGAATTCCATATCAGTCTTTTCCTCTGAATGAGGAAGCTTATTTCCCATAGTGCTGAAGTATTCCTATGAGATGTTGGACCGGTCGAATCAAATCCAGTACAAACAACTTTTGTATTTTGATTTGTATCCACTATTTTTCAGTGGGAATTATTGTACTTTTTATTTAACTTTTTTATCTAACAACTGCAGTAATTATGTTGCTTTGCAGATTAAGATATATTAAGATCTTACACGTCAGATGCTGCTGACATGCAGCGGTAAGCGTATTGTCTCATTTCCAGTTGGCAACTACAGTGTTACTAATAGCGTTTCTGCTGCTCTCAACTCCATTTTGCTATATTCTAAATTACTGTGGATAATTACATAGTTGTTAGTTAATTTAGCTCAGCAGTTAGCTTAGCAGCTAACTTAGCTTAGCAGTTAATGATGGCTTTCTCTCTCTTCTCTCTAGAAAGGCCCTCTGTAATGCCAGAGGCCTATTACTCCTCATTAATAGAGGAGAATAAAAACAGCCCTAGGTTCCTTTTCAGCATTTTGGCCAGGCTGACAAAGAGTCATAACTCTACTGATTCATGTATTCCTGTAGCTCTCAGTAGTAACAACTTCATGAGCTTCTTTAATGAAAAAATTATAACTATTGTGTTAAAGACAAAATCCATCACCTCCTGCCCTCAACAGGCACCAATTTATCTCCAAACACAGGAACCTGCTGTAAAACCTGATATATATAGACTTTTTTTCTCCAATCGACCTTCCTGAACTAACTTCAACCATTTCTTCATCTAAAACATCAACCTGTCTCTTAGACCCCATCCCGACTAGGCTGGTTAAGGAAGTCTTACCCTTAGTTAGCACTTCTTTACTAGATATGATCAATCTGTCTTTAGTAACAGGCTATGTACCACAGCCCTTTAAAGTAGCTGTAATTAAACCTCTTCTTAAAAAGGGGTTTTAGCCAATTATAGACCTATATCTAACCTTCCCTTTCTCTCTAAGATCCTTGAGAAAGCAGTTGTGTGACTTTCTACATAACAATTGTTTATTTGAGGATTTTCAGTCAGGATTTAGAGTGCATCATAGCACAGAGACAGCACTGGTGAAAGTTACAAATGACCACCTAATTGCATCGGACAAAGGACTTCTCTCTGTGCTTGTCTTGTTAGATCTTAGTGCTGCATTTGACACCACTGACCATCACATCCTATTACAGAGACTGGAACATTTAATTGGCATTAAAGGAACTGCATTAAGCTGGTTTAAATCCTATTTATCAGATCGATTTCAGTTTGTACATGTTAACGATGAATCCTCCATGCACGCAAAAGTTAGACATGGAGTTCCACAAGGTTCTGTGCTTGGACCAATACTATTCATGCTCCATAATTTTTCATTATTATGCAGATGATACCCAGTTATATTTATCATGTACATGTACTTCAAATTTCAAGGACTGCCTTTTTTCACCCACGTAACATAAGCAACCTAAGCAAAAATCAGGCACATCTTGTCTCAAAAAGATGCAGAAAAACTAGTCCATGTATTTGTTACTTCTAAGCCAGATTATTGCAATTCCTCATTATAAGGCTGCTCTAACAAGTCTCTAAAGACTCTCCAGCTGGTCCAGAATGCAGCTGCACGTCTACTGACAAAAACTAGAAAAAAAGATCATATTTCTCCCATTTTAGCTTCACTGCACTGGCTTCCTATAAAATCCAGAATAGAATATAAAAACCTTCTTGTCACCTACAAAGCTCTAAATGGTCAGGCATCATCATATCTTAAAGAGCTCATAGTACCCCATTACCCCACTAGAACACTGCACTCCCAGAATGCAGGCTTACTTATGGTTCCTAGTCTCCAAAAGTAGAATGGGAGGCAGAGCCTTCAGCTATCAGGCTCCTCTCCTGTGGAACCATCTTCCAGATTCAGTCCGGGGGGCAGACACCCTCTCTACGTTTAAGAGCAGGCTTAAAACTTTCCTTTTTGATAAAGCTTATAGTTAGGGCCGGCCAGGCTCGCCTTGGACCAGCCCCTAGCCATGCTGCTATAGGCCTAGACTGCCAGGGGACTTCCCATGATGCACTGAGCTCCTCTCTCCTCCTCCCCCTCTCCATCTATACGCATTCATGTACCATTAATGCATGTTACCAACTTGACTTCTTCCCCAGAGATTTTGTGCTTTCTTGTCTCGCAGGTTTCTATGGATCATGGTCGCGGACTGCCTGGCTATGGATCGCAGGCTTCCATGGACCCTGGCTGTGGACTGCCTGCTGACATGGACCAGCTTGACGCACACGCCTGCTGTGTGTCTCTCTCCCCTCTCCCCCTCCCTCTTTCTCTCTCAACCCAACCGGTCATAGTAGATGGCCGCCCACCTCGAGCCTGGTTCTGCTTGAGGATTCTTCCTGTTAAAGTGGAGTTTTTCCTGTCACCAAATACTTGCTCATGGAGAATGTTGGGTCTCTGTAAATTAAAGAGTACGATCTAGACCTGCTCTATGTGAAAAGTGCCCTGAGATAACTTCTGTTGTGATTTGGCGCTATATAAATAAAATTGATTTGACTTGACTTGACAACATGCAAAACAGGAATTAAGCTCAGAAAACATGACCTGTTCCTGTACTTTAAAAAGCTATTGTGTTTAGCACCACCCTGAGTGATGAAAGATTGTTTACTTACAAGTTACCACCATGTCAAAATACTCAATTTCAAGTAAAAGTCCTGCATTAGAACATATTTAAAACGTACTATAATGTAAGAAAAAGTACTCATTATTCAGAAAAAGAACAGTGCTTGTGAGTGTTATATTTTTATACTTTATATCATTGAATTGTTAATACCAATGCGTTAACGTGTAAGTAGCATTTTAATGTTGAGGTGGAGCTAATTTTATCTACTTTATATACTGTTGGTCATTATCATATTTTACATGATGATCATTCTGGTTGTTAAACTATCTCCAAAGTAGCTGTAACTCTAAGTGTCAGATTATCGTGATGAAGTAAAACGTATATTTCCCTCTTCAATGTAGTAGAAAAACAGTATAAAGTAGCATAAAATGGAAATACTCCAGTGAAGTACAAGTGCCTCACAACTGCACTTTAGTAAATGTTCTAAGTTGCTTTTCACCACTGCCTACACTACAACATTAAAACACAGTTTTAACATTTACATATAAATAATTCAACACTGAAATGCACCATTAGTACTTTTACTTTTGACACACATCTATTTTTTATTTTCACATTAGTAACTAATGTTACTTCAATTTTTTCAATTTTTTCAGCATTTTTCAATGCTGGTGTTGCTACTTAAACTTCTTGCCGCATAAGGACATTCAGGCATGTATGTATACTTGTGTGAACACATGTGCCTGGTGCTAGGTGGACATCTGTATTTGTGTGTGTATGCACGCATATATTAAGCGTCCTCCTACAAGCGTTGCACTACACTGAGGCATTTTGGAGGCTGAATGGAGGAGTGTAGAGGAACAGGGAGGGACAAGGTCGCTTTCAGAGGAGGGAGGAACTCAACACATAAATCCTCCAGCTTCTCTTTGATAAGGCTTCAATTCACCAGGGATCATGTACCATGCTAATAACTGCCTGCTTCAGCCTCCCAGCCAGCTCACATAACACACACACACCTCCAGTGCTAACACACAATTGAACACATAGAAACACATATAGATATAATATGTGTAATAAAAACTATTATTGTCTCTATGTAACACATACTAATACAAAAGATACAGATAAATACATATTTATGCTAACATACAAAAACAGAGTAACTACTGATTAAAACACATTTATACATACATTTACACATCTCATTTTTGCAGCTTTGGACACACCAACAACCACAAAAAAAATAAGATAAACTCACATTTACATTTAAGACTACTGCCAATATATACAGAGGCTATGTCTCTATAAATCTAACCATAGATATTCACACACACACACACACACACACACCGAAACACACACACACACTTACACTCCACACCCCCAGGCCAAAATCAGGCCAGTTCTGTCTTGAGATGTTCACGCAATTAAGTCAACCTAATGCGAGTGGACAGGCGCCTACTGCCATGGCTGCCAGACACAATATGCTATAATTACACATTCACTAAATGCAAACATCTGAAAATGTTGTCTTCTGTTAGACTCTGGAGCCTGAAAGAATAAAGGGGGACCAGGGTTACATGCCAGAATCTGAATTGGGCCTCGTGGTGTTCAACTTTAACACTAAATCTAGAGACTACAACTTATATGCATCATTTAAAAGAGTCCAACAATATTCCACTGTGGATAAGGAAGGAGAACTTTGTTTTTCCAGTTAAACTTGCTAACAGTTTAAGCATGTCTTTTAACACCTGCTTGTCAGTCTGACTGCTGCTTGAGTTTAATCTAAAGAGGATTCAGTTCTGTGAAATAAAATCTGTGAAACTATCCTTCATTACACATTCATCCATCCAATTTGCTAGAAATGGTCAAAAATTCAGTATATTTTCTATTTTTGTCAATAATGCCATAGAGCAAAACATGTCCATAAGCATTTAACTGAATATAAACCTTTACCAGTTTATTGTTTTATCATTGTGAAAGCAACAAAAACAAAACAACTGTTTTCAAAGTTTCTGCAGAAGAATGTGAAGATAAAAGCAGACTTGCCTAATTCATTAGAGGGTGTTGCTCTAAGCCTTGCATGCATTCAGGGATGTTAATGCCGGCTGCAGACAGATGTGATTCTAAATAGCACCACACTGTGAGCCTTCACTATAGCACACCATGACCCCCACGCTACACTTTGAAAAAAAAATGCACCAGAAAATGGTTGTTTAGGCATGAAGCATAGCAGAACCCTTTAAAGAACTCTGTAGAATGGGTAGGCTTGAGGGCAAAACTTGCCCTTCCAGGCTTTTCCAGTTCCGATACTTGTGTATGTGTGTCTGGGGTGCTAGCCTCACAGCAGGGAAGAGATTAAATACAGTCAGTAATCACTAATTCACTGCAGCCTTGTCTGCTGAGGTGGCAGATCCACACCTGACTCTCAGCTTCCAGCCAATGCTACAACCACCCTTTGCTGCAACATAACCCCACTGCCCAACTCAGGCCGGCAGCCTACTCCCCCCACCACACCCCCAGCATGGTCTGACCAGAGGGAATAACAGCAAGTGCTGACCACCCACCGATGGCCAAGCACTCCTTCTCCTCTGTGTGTTAGTCGGTCTCCTGGGCAGACAGCTTCCAGTGACACCGAAGTTTGGACACCATCCACTTTGTGTGACAAAACAGTCCCCTGCCTTCTGTCTGATGCGTTGGTCTGGACCATAGTAGTACAAAGAAATTGTAAACTTAGCACAAAAAGTAAGAAAATTTGTGTTTGGTAGATTTCTTTGTTGTAACAATGCTTCTTGGCAATAAATCTTATACTGTTGGAAAGCCTGTTTATTTCCCTTTTAAATGGTGCCACATTTGTAAGGAACATGCATTTGTGGGACGAGCAGCAGAGCTGAGTATGTGGGTTGTGCCCATGAAAAATTTGACAAATCTTCTCTGCCAATGCCAAACAGCTTATTCTGCAATTGACTCATTTGGTGTTTGGTGGATTGGATGATTGAAGTTTGAAGAAACAAGACATATTGGCAATTTAACAATTTATTCATTTAACAAACAGGAGCCTCAGTAGCGTGTGGAAGAACCATACACAGCCACAACAGCCTGGCACCTCCTCCTCATGCTGGTCACCAGCCTGGTCACATACTGCTGTGAGATGGCATCCCATTCTTCAACCAGCATTTGTCGCAAGTCAGCCAACGTGGTTGTGTTGGTCACTCTGGCACGAACATCACGTCCAAGCTGATCCCACAAGTGTTCAATGGGGTTGAGGTCAGGACTGCTGCCAGGCCATTCCATCCTCTCCACTCCCAAATTCTGGAGATAGTCTCTGATAAACCCTGCTCTGTGGGGGCGAGCGTTGTCATCTTGGAGGATAGAGTTCAGTCCCAGACTGTGGAGATATGGGATTGCCATTGGTTGCTGAATATCATTTTGATATCTCTCTGCATTGAGCATTGCATTGCTCCACCAAAAGATGTTACTCTATCAGTGCAGCAATCAGCATAGCGTTCTCTGTGTCTTCTCCACAATTTGACTCTATGATCCAACTGCCGTAGGCAGAATCTGGACTCATCGCTGAACATAATGTTCCTCCACATGTTCAGGTTCCAGTGCACATGTTGCCAACACCAGCGCAAACAGGCCTGACAGTGAAGGGCAGTCATGGCAGGCCTCCTGGCAGCCCTATGAGACTGGAGATTGGCTGCGTGCAGTCTGTTCCAGATTGTCTGGGCAGAGAGCCATTGGCCATATCATCCTGCAAACCTTGACTGCAAATCTGTAGAAGACAGCCTACGGTACCTAAGTGCTGACAGGATGAGGAAACAGTCTTCTTGGGGTGTTGTCTGCTTGGGATGCCCACTTCGCGGCCTATCTCTGACATCCCCCGTTGAATATATAGAATATGGAATTTGGCCTTCACTTTGGAGATGGTACTAGGGCTCACTCCAAATAATGCCGCAACTTGGTTTTGCGGAACACCAGCTTGAAGTTGCCCTATCACACAGGACCTATCCAGATCAGTCAAACGTGGCATGCCAATTCTTGGAGCAGACACCTACTGACCACTGTAGCAGGGCCCATGCTCACAGGTGCTGCAGCACCTGGGGGTACCAGAAGCTCAAAAAAAGTGTCAATAGCAACAGAAAAATAAGTTGTTTGGCAATGACAGAGAAGATTTGGAAAATTTTTCATGGGCGCAACCCACATACTCAGCTCTATGTGGCACAAATGTGGCACCATTTAAAAGAGAAATAAACAGGCTTTCCAACGGTATAAGATTTATTGCCAAGAAGCATGGTTACAACAAAGACATAATCTACCAATCACAAATTTCCTTATTTTTTGTGTTAATTTTATAATAACACAGCAACTGTGACATCACCCATAGTTTTCTGAAAGGACAGTTTAAAGATTGGATTTGGTTCTAAGGTTGGCTGCCATCTTGGCAGTTTCTGGAGCAAGTAAAATCCAGGTTTGGTCAAAGGGAAGGAAGCCCGGGTGGAGCAAAACAATCATATTTTGAAGCCTTAATATCTCCCTAATGAGTAAAATTAATCTTGTCTAATTTGTTGTTCCCTCAACAAGCCTCTAATATGAGCCTTCTGTATTTATTGGTTGTTTTGTCAGACTTCACATGTGGCTGCTGGATGTGTGTGTGTAAGGACTGTTGGGAGATGCCGTAGCTCTTTATAAACTAGGCAGTTGTGGAGAGTATTGATAGCTTATCAGTTCAGAGTGCATAAATTCACAGTAAAAAAATTGTGTACATGTTCTGTAAAGGCATGGTGTCAATGATCAGGGACTTCATCAGCCTGCGAAATAGCCCAGCAATTCCAGGACCAGTTCTTCATCCCTTGGGTTATTGGATTCATAGATGGTACCCACATCCCGGTTTTGGCTCCCAGTGATGGATACAGAGATTTTGTTAATCAAAAAGGATGGACATCATATGTCCTTCAGGAAGTTGTCAATGACCGATACCAGTAAGATTGTAAGACCATTCATGTCTTTTGGGCTGTTAGGTGTGTCCTTGTGAAGCTAGGCCTTACAAGGATTAATTGAAACCACAGTCTGTTCTGCTTTGCTATAATGTTTTTTGTGAATCCATGTGCTCTGTAAATGGAGATCCTGCTGCATCAGTTTGTTAACAAAAAAGTAATTAGCATGTCTTTTCTCCAAATATCAGCTGCATGGTCCAATGCCCTGAGACAGTCATTGTTTCAGGAAGTCCACCTCCTTCCAAAGGTAAGGCTGTAAGTTAGAAGACAGAGCACGGAATATTTTAATTCAATGTATCTATAAATGTTCTTATGTTGCAGGATAACAATCTATCAATGCACTAAAAAATTCTCCCCTCCATTTTCTTATTATGACCTGCAGGAAGTAAAGGACATCCAGGGGAAGCCAATGAACCAGTGGGGGTGCAGGCGAATTGTTGTTGTCCAGGGGGATTATGGATGAATCCTGTGTCAACACCCATGTCCTCGGACAACGCAACTTGTCTAAAACTTCATAGAACTGACACTGAGTCGGGTCACTGCCACTGGTTCCATTGTGTTTCTTGGATTTGTGTGGTTTCAACATTTTCCACCTACAGCGAATCTGCTCCATAGTCCTCCTGCAACCCCCTCCTCTGCCATGTGCCCAGACAACTTCTTAAAAATGTCACCATTTCAATGTTTCGTCACATCCAAATATTTAAGGTATGTGTTTTAAGGTGATTTTGGTCTTTGTGGCATGATCAGACACTTAAGCAGCTCACAGTCGCTGCTGTTTTATCAAGTTAAACCTGCAGTGCGGAACTTTTATATATAAATGAGCATCCGTTACATTCAAGCCCTTGCCAAACGAGTTCACAGAATGCTGATTAAGCCTATCACTGCTAGATAAATCTCTCTGTATTTCACAGTATACTGAATTTTTAAATCTTATGTCGGGTGCAACATTCCTCCTCCTCCTCCTGGCCATTCAGCCGTTAATCATGCAGCTCTTCTAGACTTTCCAAATGTTATAGGATCAAATGGATCAAATTCTGATAGTAAACCAGTCATTTCACGGGGGTTGTGTGACACTCAAAACAATTTATCCACTCTTTTACAGCCGCAACAGTAGGTTAGGCCAGTGGTGTACTGGCCATTGGGCATACTGGGGCAAATCCGGTTGGGCAGGTGGACTGTCAAACATCTGTTTATACCGGCCCTCTCTGTGTGCCCATCATTCAGGCTGCGCATGAGAGTGTGCTGCATGCCTGTGTCAGGCAATCACAGCTAAGCACCCACCTTTACTCTCACTGCCAGAAGGAGGAGACAAAAGTCCCACACTCCAGTTTTAAATATAAATGTTATAAATATAAATAAAACAATAATCCAGTGTAGTCTCGTCTAATATGTCCTAAAGAGGTCCACCTCTAAAAGGGGACTTCATTACAAGGGAAATGGGCTCGAGTGGTACTTTTGAAGTAGCCAGGTTATTATTTAACAAGCTAACATTTTGGGAATGCAGTACCTGACCAAATCACATCTTCCCAAATTGGGTCATTTCCCAACTACGTAATTGTGTCATGACTCACTGGGTACGGCCTTTCTCTGGAATATGGAGAAATCTGCATTAGGTGTCAGGGGTCTGAGTCACTACCCAGCATGCTGCATACATTGTGAATGCACCCTCATGCATTCCCTAACCACTGCTTCAAATGTCTATCCACATCCTCAAATCTGTCTTTTTCCCTCTTTTAACCAAATTTCCACTAGCACCACTGGCCCTTGTTAACATCCCAAACCAAACCTCTTCCTGATCCAGAATACCTCCAGTCTTTGCCATACTCATCCAGTCACAATTCATACATACTGTACATTTCTGTTACTGTCTGTTTGTTCAAAACAAACTTCACTTTAGTAGCAGACAAACAGAAAGTGAATTTATAAATGCTTGATCCAAAGCACAAAATTGCTATTGTCCTATAGATGTTTAACCGTGGTTGATATTGTTAACACATTTAGGATAAATTTGTGTTTAGTATCATAACTGATGCAACATTAAGCTTTTCCTGACACTTAAGAAGTGTTGAACGACTGAGACGGTGAATGAACTGTGCCACTCCATAAGCTGTATATGAGGGCAATAGGACCAACAAAGAATGTATTCCTCAGACAAGAGGGTTTCCACTGCCTGTTCTCCAATACAAGGTGAGCAAATGCTGCTCTATAAACCATGCAGAGCCCTCTCACTGGGAAGACTTTTAGCATTTTATGCCATTTCCCAAACCTCTCTACGTCAATTGGCCTGGGGAAGTGAGAATAGTGGTCATAGCAGGTCTATAGAAGGCCTACAGGGGTCCCGACTTTCAAGGTGGTCCCATTAAGGATCATTAGTTTTATAGTGCTCCTTAACAGGCTTGACTTCCTGAATGACCTAAACTGTTACTTTGATTCAAGTCTAACAAAACACAGGATAAACGTATTCAATGATGGTTCTCAGAAAGTTTGTTTGATTCACTTGATGATAATAATTCATACATGGTAAAGGGGTGTTTTTCTGCAAAAAAACATTTAAAAATGGTTCTTCACTGAACAATGGGTCTGTTGTTGTACACAACAACATTTCTGGTACCACAAACTAGTTTGCTAGAAGATATGTACACATAGACACACAAACACACACACAACATACACACAAGTCAGAGAAAGCGTCCACTGACACAATACCAGCCAGTGGCATCTGAGGAATCTTAACAGCGTTTTAACGACCTGGGGAGGCAACAAAGACATCAAGAAGCCACCGAAAGAGGTGTGTGTGTGTGTGTGAGAGAGAGAGAAAGGCTGTTAGTGAAGAAGAGTAGAGAATAATAAAGCCTTAGTTGTAAGCTATCTCACACTACTCATGGTCAATGATGAGGAATCTCTGAATAAAGATTTGCATTATTTCATTTCTTAATAAATCATTTGAATGAGACGTGCTTTCATTTGCCAGTTTTCAATGTATTTATTAGTTCTAACCCTGATGTCTGAACACTCTGTCTGAAAAGTAATGTAACCAAATAAATATGTATGTTTGCAGAAGGCTGTGGAGTAACAAATGCCACAAATCACCAAATAAGCATCTGATGCCATCATCATCATGTCAGCAGAAGAACTGGCTTTTTGTAATAATGACTTAAAGGTCCAGTGTGTAGAATTCAGTGGCATCTAGTAAGATGGGCTTGTAGTATGTTTTAATTAGTGTATAATTACCTGAAAATAAGAATTGTTATGTTTTTGTTAGCTTAGAACGAGCCCTTTATATCTACATCGGGAGCGAGTCCTCTTACATGGAGCCCGTCATGTTGCACTGCCATGTTTCTACAGGATCCCAGAACGGACAAACCAAACACTGGCACTAGAGAGGGCCTTTTGTGTTTTTTGCATGTTTCACAGCCACCGTAGGTTCTCTTACACGCTTGGAAGGGGAGGGTGAGTGGAGTGGTTGTCAGTTGGTTGTAATCTGCAACCTCACCACTAGATGCCACTAAATCCTACACACTGGTCCTTTAATACAAATACAGGTCATGAGAGCCATACAACCTCCAACCAATCCAGATAGACCGCTGACACGGTCACTGGTTCAGTCTGAATGGGGTATGAGAAGATTGAACGTCATGCAGGCACTGGGAGTATCATTAAGTTAGCTGTTGATGGTCAGTAAATATCTCCAAACTGTCGGCTGGCTGCTTGTTAAACCATAAGGTATCGTTTTCTTCTTCTAGGAGAACAAACACAGAAGTTGTAATGAGGGTGTGGAAGCTTTAAAGGGCACCTTTGACACAGTAACAAAAGTAAAGTAGTGATGTAACAGTTGATGTTTCTGTTGAGTATTTAGTAATGTGATCACTTTTTAAGGGGTAATGTGTAAATGATTTTTGAAGGAACTTGCCCAACACTGCTAGCTAGTAACTACCAACTGACTACTAGTCACACTCCAAAAGTCTTAGATTAAAGACAATTTTACATGACTATATGTTAGTCAGCCCAACTCTGTCAAAGAATGCCTTGAAACAACTCTGAAGCAAACACACACATCTTTTGTGGAAATACAAACGAAGCAACAACAGTTAGCATAGCTGACTTCTAACTATTGACTACTAATTGACCACGAGCAGCACTCCAGAAGTTTCAGTTTTGTTGCTTGTTGTTCTGACGAGTTAATTGAACTTAGTGCTTTCTGAATGTGCACATTGTACACCTGTATTACAGTAGTTATATGAAGGGATTTGTGTTTAAGGTTTTATATGAAATGCTGAACAGATCTGCAAGAAAGTGAATGAGAAAAACACTGGAGACCTGACAAACCACAAACAGAAAAAAGTGATCTGAAAATCTAAAGTGAAAGATGAGTGCCGATAAAAATAATGGTGGCATCAACACTGTTTTAAACTAACCTCCTCTCTCACTCTCTGTCTGTCCTCCGAGTCTTATCTATGGCCATTTGTAGCGGCCATTAGCATTGAAGGGCCTGGTAATCTCTAGCTGCAGGGAAGGAAATTCACTTTCAAAGAGCCAAGGCCATTCTCTGCTCCCTCTCATACCACCTCCCACTCTGTCGCCTCCTCCTCCTCAACCTCCTCCTCCTCCTCTCCTGGGCTCAGAGCCTTTATGTTGACATCTGTCCACCACATTCCAAACACATCTCCTCATCCATACCTGTTGGTCCACCACAGAAAATCTGATTCTTCCCTGCATTACAAAAACACATTCTTACGTGCTTGGTTGTAAATTAAATTACATAAATCATATGTTTATTGCTTTCCTTGTCCTTTACTTGTAAGTGTGTGTGTGTGGGGGGGGGGGGGGGGGGGGGGGATACTCCGAGAGCAGATTCTCCACACAGCTTAGGGGAACAGCTTAGGGGAACTGAACCACAGTGTCCTGCTTGACAGGTAGAAATATTAGCCATTGTAGTGGTATAGTGTGGTCTTGTTGTAACTTATTAAGTAATAACTACCATATCAATGTACCATACCGATGTAATACTTTCTGGAAGAACCTGTCACAAGTTGAAAATGTCAGAAAAATTTTCATGTGTTTGCGTTCAGTATGGAGCTGGAGCCAGGATGCAACTAGCTTAGCTTAGCATAAAGACTGGAAGCAGGGGAAACTGCTAGCCTGGTACAGTCCAAAATGAAAAAGTACCTACCAACACCTATAAAGCTCAGTAGTTAAAAGAGTTACACGCTGTGACTACTTGGCAAACAACAAATAATAACCAGTGGAGACATACTGGGACGATGGATTACCAGTTAAAGTAAAACCTCAAATTGTAATTATTTTTATATTTCTCTGTGTGTACACATTAAACCCAACTCCAGCTCCACACTTTTAGCACAGACATGAGATTGTTATTGATCTTCTCATCTCTCTCTGATGTGATTAACAGTATCTCCCAAAATGTCAAACTATTACATATTTTGTAATACAGCAAAATAGTTCAGCTCTGTGGAACAGCCCATGCAGATAGCCTCGTTAGGCCAGGCGCCCACTTGAGGACATGATGGAGACAGAGGCATATGAGAACTTTGACTTTGAATTTATTTTTGGATTTTATATGTAAGCAAATTTTGAAGTGAAATTGAAATTTGAAGTCCCTGTGAAGCATGTATATCCCTAAAATCCAGTCCAAGATCCATATATTCTGTGCAGGGTTAACACAAAATCTAAAACACACACACACAAAAAAAAAAAAGCTCAACAAGAGGGTTGATTGTGATGGAGGTTTCATTTTAGTGGTTAAATGCTTAATGCTTTTCTCTCTCTGTAACCCCTCCTCATAAAAATGTCACTCAACTCACAGAACAATATGCCTACATGTTGATTCACACCCTCTTCCTTGCACACAGGGGTGTGGACAATCAAATTTCACTTTTCCTCCTTGTAAAAGCAAAGGGACATAGAAGAACAATAGCTGTTTTATGTAGAGTAGTAGTAGAGTGCCAGAAACAAAGGAACAGAGGGATATTTTTCAGTTGTGGGGAAGGTAAATACAGAGGGTACCTGTATATGTCCCCAAAAAGTTATCATTGTGAACCGAAACAAGTATCAATAGAGAAGGTATTATAGATTAGTTTTTAAAATATTCTTAGGGGTCTGTTATCAGTGGAATGCTGTCATTAAGTAGTAGGCAATATAAATGTATACCTATTGCACATGCTTATCAATAAACATTAGTATTAGCAAATATTTGGTGAAATACATTTTTCCATTTTGGTTCCATTTTGTAATGTACACAGATAAACCTAGTGTAGTTTTACACAAGTCATGCACTAATGTACCTTTAACAATAGCAGTCATCAATATGCAAGCACACAATTATGTTTGCATTCTGTGTTTCACATAACAGTACAGTAAAACACACAGTATCTGTAGACATATGCCCTTTGAAGCTGTTCTAGGCTGACTGTTGCAGCCACAACTGTCACCAAAAGGAAAGGGAATATACAGTATGTGATTAACCATAAATGTGGGCAGCATGGAGGCTCAGAGGCTGGCACTATTGCCCTGGTGCACTCTGTATGGGTGGTTTGTGTGGGTTTCCGCCAGGTGCTCTGGTGTCCTTCCACAGTCTAAAGACATTCATCTCAGGTCAACTTGAAAGTTGTGAATGTGAGTGTAAATGGCAAGAAAAAGTCTAAAACAGAAGATGCAGTGCCCCAAATGACCACTAGATATCTCTAAAACAGTCTTCTGACAGCATGAAGTCATAAAAACAGTTCTAACCTCTCTTTCAAAATACAAATTTATTGTAACAATTGTTTTTATTAGCTTGGTAGCAATTTTCTTACATTAATGAGATATTGACAGAGGTATGTGTTGGGGTTTGCCTGTCACAGTCAGCTGATAGTTGCCACATGACATGCTTGACATGACATGGATTTTCTGGCTCCAGCTCTGCCCAGAAAGCAGGTATAAATGATGGATGAATGATGGATGTTGACCAAACCAACCATCAATAACTAAACCAAATGTCTTCTCCTATGTGTCGGTTGAGGAGACAGTGGAGAAGTTCAGTTAGTGAGTCCAATCACTCATTGGTGCCTACAACATTGGTCACTTTTGCTATGTCTCTTAGAACTGCCCACACACTGGAGTTTAGGTTGGGCAGACTGAGTGAATCTTTCATTTATTTCTCTTTTTAGGAATGTAAGAGCAGAAAAAGTAAACACAAAATCAACACAGAATGAAATTTGGAAGAATCAGGTTCATATTAGTTATTCATTCTTGAGATCTCCAGTTTGTCTCAAATTTGCCAGTCCTCTATCCCTTGCAGGCTTCTTGAACCATTTCTGACCAATAAGGATGCATATCCCATGCCACAGGACCCGCCTACACAGGAGGAGGACCAGCAGCACCACCACCAGAGTCCCAGAGAACATGGTTCGACCTGCAACATATAGAGATCAATACAGATATAAATCCTGATGCTTGTGCTTCAACACAGAGGTACCCATTACATCACTGCTTTTACATTGATTCCACATTGGATAGAGGTTTCAGTAAGCTTCAAGTGAACAAGGCTATATGATGTGTCCTCCAACTCAGTCTAAAGGTACAGCTGTTTCTTTGCCGTTCCAAATGGCAGCAATCGATGGCAGGGTGAAAACCCTGCCATCATAGTTTCCTCCTGGCTACATTTCACTGCCTTTCCAATCATCCTTCAAGAGCTGTTCGTCTTTTGTGAGTTTTGTCTTGTCTCTTTGCAATAAATCAGATGCATCAGCATAATTGACAAACTTTTGATTGTCAGATTTTTGGAAAGCTACAAAAAATCTGATTCCACTGTCAGAAAGTGGGTTTCAGATGCTGTTAGATAAGATCGGACAAGCAATTTGTTTGAAGCACACTGAGGCTTTTATCCTTCTATTTTGGCTGCACTCATGCTTTCAGACTTCCATATAGATGGACTAGAGACAGTTGTGCAATGGTATATATTACTTTGAACTTTGACCCAAAGTGTGCAGAAGAAAATGACTAAATATCTTTCTCAACAAGTACTGTTTTGTATCTGAAATCCTGCTCAAGAGTAAAACATTAAGAGAAAATCTACCATTACCCAAGGAATTGTACACAGTAGCTAAGAAAAACCATGTGGACACCGCCTGGGACTAGGCCCCTTAATTCTCATGAGGGGCAATCTAAGGCTATACAGCATACAATCATTACAATCATTCAGTTACAGTAACAGCAGAGAAAGTAACTCGTTACTTCCTCCCTTGCTTGTGTGTGTGTGTGTGTGTGTGTGCGTGCGTGCGTGCGTGCATGCGTGTGCGTGCGACTGTGTGTGTGTGTGTGTCCTCTTCAGTCTGATAACAATGATAGCTCTGTGGAGGGCCGCTCCACTACAACCCTTGATAGAGAGATACAGCAAGAGAGGGAGCAGGGTAGAGAGAGCATGGAAAAAAAGAGGTCTGATTTGTGGAGTGTGCCTCAAACCCTCCTGTGGGTGCCCCTTCTCCTCTGGGTGCCCCCCTCTCCTGTGGGTGCCCCCCTCTCCCCTCTCCTCTCTCTCTCTCTCTCTCCTCTCATTCCTTTCTTCTCAGCCACTCTGATGTAATCCAAAGGCCTCCGCAGGAGCAGCTGCACAGCGAACCAGCCTTCCCTCCTTCCCTCTCCCTTTCTCTAAATCTCTTTCTCTCTTTTCTTTGCACTTCCAGAGGCATGCAAGGCGAGGCGAGGCGAGGGAGAGGAGGGCGCTCAGACACAATTGGGGTCTTTTTCTGCCCTGAAAAAAAGGGGGCTATCGCCTCACATCTCCTTCTGTCGCCCCTCTACTGTACTATACTGCAGGCGAGCGGGTGGGTGTGTGGGTGCAGTGGCACAGTGTCTTGGTGTGCTGAAAGGGCAGCATAAAGAGACAACTGCACATAAATACTGGAGCCAGACAGCAAATTTAGCTGCAGACAAACAGTGGTGGCTTTAAACAACATGTGAGCAGGGACTTGTACTAGAGGCTAAACCCAACTAAAACTGAGTTTATCCACATTTACAGCAGTGAAAGTTACCTACACACATCCCAGGTTCAACTTATACAGCAAGGACATCAGTCAAACCCCAAACCACAGCCAGTCTACAAAACATTTCCATACTGACAATGTACTGGACAGTGATGCTGTTTAGGAAGTTGGTAGAATCCAGAAAATTTCAGGATTTTGGTTGATCCTTGCTCTCCCTTATTTTTGTAACAGGACTAAAAGTCTAGAGCTCTGCTAGCAGCCCCTAGAGGCTGCAACGTTAATTACACTCCACATTACTAAAGTGTGTGGAATTAATAGTAATACTAACAATTTAGTTATTCCGTGAGCATTACTAGTAGTAGGGTTGTAAATGTAAAGTTTGTCCTCATGGTGGTTCTGAATGGAGGAACAGTCATGAGGTCATTAAAACATATGGGTTTACTGCTCTTGGAACATGATTCTACTCATGGCAATCCGCCAACTAAATTAAATGTCCTGTGGGTGGTACTCATAAAGTGTGCAAAGCTGAAGGGGTTCATCTTCTGAGGAGAATGAATATGTTAAATAAATTTCAAGCCCATTGACCCATTAGGGTTTTAACTTTTCTTAACAGCAAATTTGTTTTCAAGGCACCTTTAACCTTGGACCAAAGTGTCAATCAATGATAAATACTGTCCTGATGGTGGTGCTAGAGAGAAGGTCAGAAGGTTGCTAAAATCATTAGAAATCATCCATAACAAGTTTCATTGCAGTCTGGCCAGTAGTTGTTGAGATACAGTATCAGAGTATGACGGACAGAGACAATGTCTGATTGACCGACATTTGCTTGGTTTATCTAGTTTTGTTTTTACTATTATTGCTCCCACTCTCATACACTATTCCAGTCATAAATATAAAACACCTCTTGGCGTACTCAGGGAGATATTATACTCAGGGAGAGCAGGCATTTTAAACATGAGCAGACTCAACCGGTGTTTGGGAAAAGAATTACAATATTTTCAATAAATAACAATATATTCTTTTTCATCATCAAGGCATCAGTGACTCTGGAAGATGGGAAAAATAAACATGATACTGACACATCAGCTGTTGACCTGTCAGTAATGTTAGGCAATACTACTCTGGTGAAAATATTTCAGAGGAGCCTATAGGATCTTTCCTAAGGAAGATCATATGGAAGATTACTCAAATGCTTCTCAAATATGTTTATAAGATATATATTCTAATAATTCAATCTCTTTAAAAATGTCATTTTGAAACAGTATGATCAAAAGGGTGTTTAATATCATCATAATAATTATTCAAAAGTATGTAGATTATAAGACGAGAAAGTTAATTAAAGATGTACTTCACCTTATGACGAGGTTATATTGAAGCCCACAAAAATCACAGCGGTGGGATCAACCTTATATCAACTCCAGCACAAATGTAGCTGAGGGTAAAACGTCTCTAACATCAGGCTGCTACTTTACACACTAGGGGGGTGGAGAGGGAGATCATGTCCTTGGTTTGACTTCTCTGATAAAGTGTGTGTCAACAGTCTGCTGTGCCTTTAACTTTCAATGTGCTGATACGGATACCCAACTAGCAGACTGTGAAAGTACCGGACATTTTTCACCAGAAGGCCAGAATTTTCAAAAAACTGGACCACTGAAAAAGGGAATTTCAGTACAGATACTGAAGCACGAATGACAGACAGCTCTTGCTCTGTACAGATTCCTGAATATTGACACAGTTTCACTTCAATGAATGTCCATTTCCCGAACTGATTGATATAACACAATAAAAATTTAAACTATAGTCATGTCATCAAAAATTTTATAGTCACAGTTCAGACAACCCCTTGTCCACAAGAAATGATGTGTTTGGTCTGTTTGGAATAAGTACTGACATAGTGCTGGCATAAAATGAACGAATGCATCCAAAGTGCTGATTAATTTGTGGGTTTGATACATATTGGGTCTGTACTGGTACATACTGACTCCAGGAAGTAGCCATATATGCACTATAAAGTCCGACAGTAACAAAAGCTCTCACTTTTTCCCACATAGCCTATTCTGTTTTATGTCACCAGACCAGCTGCCAGCAATAAAAAAATAAGTATTACAACTTAAACTGTATTAAAAGCTTACTTGAGTGCTGTGTGACAACGTTTAGCTGCTTTAAGCAGTACAGGTGGTGACTGACTGACACGTTTGTCCCTTGGAAATTATCATAGCTGTATGCGCTCACCTTGCTGCTGTGCTGAGACCATTTACTACTAAAAATCTGTAAACTAGACTCGACTGCTGCTGATACTGATAGCAGCTCGTACAGACTTGCTGGCCTCAACACATCCAGTACATACTGGTCCGTTGCCTGTACCTTATGCTGAAGAACACCGGTAGCCAAATGCCTTGTCATCTAATTAGTGACGCGCATGGGCTCGGGGGCTCACTAGATTCGTTCATGTACCAGTCAGATACAGTTTGTTAGCCTGTTAGCTTGTTAGCCTGTAGACAGTAGACTCTGCTTGTTAGCCTGTTAGCTTGTTAGCCTGTGGATACTTGGCTGCTTGCAGACTTTGGAGATTCTCTCTGCTGCAGTTTGGTTGATATGACTACCTTAGTGCCTGTTAATTGTTTTGCATTTTGATAGAAATGTCTGTATTTTCCTCCAGGTCATTTCTTCTTTTGTCATGATACAAATACTGTCTGTATTTTTCTGTATTTACGATAAAAATCATACACATGTAGTATCAACACAATTATCACTGTAAGTAAATAAAAAAACACATTGGTTTAATAAAATATCAGCTGTATTTAGCATACAGCCTAATATTTTGGGAGGATAATGAAGCATAAATGTATTTACTACCACTTGATATACACACATCTGATTAGAGTGTCCTGCATTATAGAGGCCTGAGAGGTGCACAACACCCAGTACCCTGAAAACTATACTCACAGGGCTGCCAACTCTCACGCATTGACCCTGAGACTCACCCAATTGACTCTTTTCACATGCTCTGATGCCACACGTCCATTTTCTCACGCAGTGAAACACAAATTCATAACTGATAATGTTGTGTTGTGAAAAGAGGACACTGACTGGATTATTTTACATGCACAAAATAATCCGGTTTTGGCCTTTATTCCAGAATAGACAATATTCCTACTAAGCCGTTTACATGGCTAATGAAAATGAATATACCACTAATATTCCTGTTTACATGCAGAGGGTTTTCAGGGTTTCCCTCTGCTCCAGTGGGAACGGGAATCATAAGATCTCCACTAGCAGTGAAGTAAACCAGCGAGGTGAAAAACATTAATGAGCTAAGATATTTACAGAATAAGTGATATTGATATGACTGATATTATAAATTTATAGTTACAGGCACATCCAGTACGTAGGTAGTCCCAGCCTGCCCTGAACAGCTCTCCACTCTCCTCTCATTCTTCTCCTCTGTCTGCCTTCCTGCTCCAGAATGTCATTTTGCCTGCACAGGGGTACGTTACACAACCATGCTCCCATCTCTATCCCAGCCCACCTCTATCCCAGCCTTGCAAACTGTTGGCTAGTTGGTTTGTTTACAATGCACAGAGCTGACTGTAAACAGGCAATAGGTCGTGTGTTGCAAACTGAGGTAAAAGCCCCATTTGAGACGCACATTCCGAATGTGCTGTATACATGTCCAAAGAATGCTCCTAAAACCCAAATAATATCAGCATATCCCACGTCTTAATCGGGAAAATGCTATATTCAGAATAAGGCCTAATTCGGAATATCCAAACAGAATATGCTATTTACATGACCCGTATCAAATTCGGAATATTGTCATATTCGGAATAATAGCGGAATATTAGTTTGCATGTAAACATAGTCATTGTCAGCGCACAGACAGAGAAGACAGAGCAGCACAGCACAAAAGCAGCACCATGCAACAGCCATCAGGGGGAAAGCAAGAAAAATGCACAAATCTATTGTGATTTATTCCCATGCATGCTCCCTCAGAGTAATCTCAGTCAGCGGCTCTTCTGGCAGCAGCACAGCGTCTCTCCCTCTCCTCTCGCACCATGTGCACGCAGGCAGGAGTGAGAGTGAGTTACTATGGTTATGTCGCTCTGAAACTTTCTTGCGATTCCCAGTAATAGATGTTTAGGTTAGTATGCCTATGCAAAATCATGAATCTAAGTACCCCAATCCTGAAATCTAGTAATATAACATAATTTTACATTTTACAGGGTTGCCAACACGCTCTAATCTCTCTCAAATCAATCTCTCAAATCTCATGCCAAATAAGAGACCCTGTTTCACCACAACTGGCTCAAATCAGTGCAACTCTGAGCTCAGCACACCAGGTTAGCTAAGGCTGTTTCTCAGGTGGAACAGGGTTGGATAGGATGAAAAACATTTCAAATATAAACTAGCCATTCTTCTAATAATCATTTCCTGTTCTGATCCACACGATTGTATGCTGTTCTTGATGCATTCTTGGTTTTCATAGACTAATCTAGACTAGTGCAAGTGGCTGTTTCATGAATCCAAGAGGTTAGGTGGTGTAGAAATGCAGGAAATTTGTTTTAAATTTGATTTTTTTTTCTGGGGGAGGACCCCCAGACCTCCCCACCAATTATGTATCTTTTCAAGTTTGCTCCCCCATTTTAAAACATAACCAGGCACCCATGCATAGACATGTTTACTTCTATTTGGATAGACCTGATAGACTAAAGTGGGGAGTGTCGGTTGATGGGAGCGACTTGGTGAGGAACATAGATCTATCCTATATTTTGAAATAAAGTGTATATCAAAACTGCCTACCCCCTACCCCCCCCTACAACTTTGTTGTTTGGTGCTGAGCAGGTAGTTTACAGTTGCATTTGCTGTGAACAGCTGTCTGATTGAAATGAAGTTGTTGAGAGTGAAGACTGAATCACAACAGTAAAGAACGTAAAACCAAAACACACAAATGATAGGCGTTAAAACGCTCTGAATGTATGTAGATCCAAGGGGAACTAAAGAGTTGGTGAAAATTCTCTGTGGGTTCAAAACTATAAATGTAGCTTTACAGTGCCTAATTTCTGGCATTAGCAACTCCAGTTAAAAAAGATGCTACAGCTTACAGCAATTCTTCAATGAGATGAATGGGCAGAAAGCAGCGCAAAGACTGCACTAATTTTCACCTGAATTCTATCAGATTTCTTCAAACAAAAAACAGATGTCATTAGAATTTGAAAGATGTTTGAACCACTTAAAATTGTATACATATGGGCTTTAAAATAAAAATCTGAAACAAAAAATAAAGTTTACCACTTTAAAATGGTTTGTTTAGAATTATCATGAAGGCAATTATATAAGTTTGACATAAGGTAGCTTTGTAAGTGTATATGTGAGTTTCAGTCTATTGATCCGACCTGTAACATTATCAGACAACACAGGACAGATAAGATTCCTGCATCTGCATTCCCTCCCTAATCTCAGTCCACAATCTGAGAAGCACAGTTTATCCCAACATCCCTCTGACCTGCCTGACCCCTGCTCCAACTGAAGGAAATCACCAGCAGCGGAAACCACTTACCTGTGTGTGTGTGTGTGTGTGTGTGTGTGTGTGTGTGTGTTTCCATGTTTCATTTAAAGGGGCCACTAGTGTTTATTTATGCCTGTCTAGGTGTCATGCTTCTAACTGAACATTGTACTTCCCAGTCACCAGGTTAGAGGGACCGCAGAGGTCACATATGGTGTGTCCTAGAGGCACATATGCAGTGTGTGTGTGTGTGTGCGTGTGTGTGGGTTAGGGTCAATCAGCCATGTGTTTGTTGATTCTTTCAGAGAAAGGTGAACCAGCTACTGCTTCTGGGAATTATCCATAGTGTTGACCATTTGAGGCTTGTTTTACCTCTGTGCTTTGTGGTTTAACTGCAGTTACCCATGTCAACTATTTATTCATTTTCCATCATCAAGGTTTCCTTTGAAGCAGCGCCAGGCATGACTCTAAAAATCCTACCCTAAAGGTGGTTACAGACCATGTTTATCAAACTGCTATAACTTTCTGACTTGAGTTAAAGTTTCTACAAACTATTTTTTTTTAAACAGAAGAAACCAAACTTTTAAAATGTAAAATGTTGACTAAACACAAGCAGCCATACTAGAAATTAGCCCAAAGAGTCTAAAATAAGCAAAATTTGAATCTAAATCTGCAACTTCCTGGTCAAATAATATGTAAACAAGATTACAAATCTGACATTTAAAGTTGACTTTCAGTACTTGCATGTTTTTGATGCTTGTGCTACAGACACTTTTCAGTCACTACTTATATATAAACTAAGATATTATTATATTTATAGCTAACTGAGATTTTAGTTAGGTTAGGATTGAGGTGAGCACACACCTTCCTAGTGTTTTGGAATGACTGAATGAATGAATATAGCATTGGTCATGATGTACAACACGTTTAAGCTGCCATCTCTAGACTTTGAGTATTTTTTGACATAATGATTATGCTATATCATTTATCTCACTCTCCTTAGACTGTTAAGTACAAGAGAAAAGATGGAATTCATTTTGTTGCAATCCCTTTTCACTTTTTGGTTTTCTTTTTGTTTCCATCCTGTAATTTCATTTGTATTTATATGACTGGAGGTTAATTTTATGTGTGGTAATTGCTGCTGGAAATATTGCGAGTAATAAATATAGTATTATTTTTAAAATTGAAATCACGTATGCTTTTCCTTGTCACTAAATTGCCAATAATGTTCATACAAAAGCTGTGTCTTAATTCTTTACACTTTACTTTAATGGTATGGAAAGTATAGTGTGTGCAATAATCAGATTTATCTAGTGAAAAGCTAATGTGCATACAACATGTCAAAAATGTGTTTTTCTTCTTGTTCCTTCAGTTGGACATTTGAGCTTCACTGTGCAGAATGATGGAAGTGCAGAGTTTGTTTTCACTTTCATCTGCTGAAGAGGGAATGTTTAACTGTTCTCTCCTTAATCTGGGTTTAAGGCATGTATCTACGAGCATGATTTGTGACATCACAACTAGTTTGGAGCCAAATTTATGAGTATGGCCTTCACAGTCTGCCCCAGGTGTTCAGAACCCAACTGAACACCTACAGGAGATTTTGGAGACAACATTAGACGGCGCTCTACACTACTACTACACTAGGCTGTTAGACAGCACTCTCCACTAAATGAGGAAATATCTTTCACTAGAATACTGTTTGTTCCTCCAGTAGCGGTTCCACACACTTGGAAAATCTATGGCTATGTTCACATTACATGCTGAAGTGGCCCAAATCCAATTTTTGCCTCCAAGTGACTCAAATCAGATTTTTTTCATGGAAGTGTGAACAAACCAAATCAGATTTTTTCATATCAGATCCAGGGCCTCTGGTTCATATCAAACTGAAAGGAAGTTACTGTAACTGAATGCTAGCACATCATGTCATCCATATTGTTTATGATTTGACTGTCACACAAATGATTGTTTTTATTCTTGTACATATGCACATTTCAGTTAAACTTCAGTTCAGTTCGACTCACAGTTCACCTGGAACATCTTAGGTCTCTTCTTAAGACTTTTAATGCAGAGGTTAAACATTTTAGATCTGCTTACTTTGCTACTCTAATTGAAAACAATCAGTCCAACCCAAGAATGTTGTTCAGCATTGTGAGCAGTGTCATTGATCCTCCCCCAGGCCAGATACTAGAAGCCACCACTGAGAAATGCAACAAATTTCTTTCTTTCTTTACCCAGAAGGTCTCAATTATTAGAAGGTGCATTTCTCCCCCTGATTCACCAATTACTGTTGAGAAGCCCTGTGCAGTTTCCCTCTGCTTATTCAATTCAATTTCTCCAACCACTCTGACTGATATGATAATGAAAATGAAACCCTCAACTTGTCCTTCAGATATTCTTCCTGTAAAATTTCTAAAAGATGTCTTTACTGATTTAGTTGTCTTTACAGTTTCCCCTTCTCTTCTGCAAATTTTAAACTGCTCTCTGTCGACAGCTTCTGTTGCTGAATTTTTTAAAATTGCTCTTGTTCAAACACTTTTAAAAAAGCTGTCTCTTGATCCTTCTGATCTTAACAATTTTAGGCCTATTTCTAAGCTCCCATTTTAGCTAAGGTTTTTAGAAAGGACTGTAGCAAATCAACTGCGTGCTTGAAAATTGGGTTGGTATCAGTGGCACTGCTCTGAAATGGTTCAGGTCCTACTTAAAAGACAGACGCTTCTGCATTGGTATCACTGATTCTAGGTCAGCTACAACAGGTTTTCACTGCGGGGTGCCCCAAGGCTTGGTGCTGGGTCCAGTCCTCTTTTCCATTTACATGCTCCCTCTAGGCTACATCATACGCAGTTTCAATTTTTATGCAGATGATACTCAGATCTATCTAAACTGTGACCCTGAAAAAAATTTCAGAACAATACCAACCTGCTAAATTGTCTGAATGACATTCACACATGGATGCAGGACAATTTCCTGCAGCTAAACGCTGATAAGACAGAGATATTAATCATAGGTCATGATAGTGCAAACAACCAAATTTCAAACAGCCTTGGTTCACTATCCCATTCAATAACTCAGCATTGCAGAAACCTTGGTGTCATTTTTGATCAAAACCTCACCCTAGATAAACATGATGATTCAATGGTTCAATCCTGTTTGTGAGCAAAATTCTCTGCTTCTGAAATGCTCCCGGTGGGGTATGATGCCATGCTGAGGACAGAACAAAACGGTGTTGCAGCTGGAATGCAACACAGCCATGCCTAGTGGAATCAAGGTGTTAGACAAAGACCACCAAGGCCACTGACATAATTACTTTTCACCAACAAATGCTGCTGACCTTACTTCCTGATATTGCCCACACTGGTCATGTGCTAAATTGCATCTCATCTAATTCCTGAGGACGTGCACAACCACCACTCTCAGGGAATGCAGGACACACAAGGTAGCCATGATACACAAGTGACTGCATAGTTAATAGCAAGTCTATCAGTGGCCTAAAGCTGTTCTGGAGGCTTGTGGTGGAATAATACATTACAAAGACACTTTGTTACTTTTTCCTTTTATCCGTCACCCATCTGTATCTTGATATTGTACAGTAATAGAGCTACCAGAGGTATGTCCTCCAGTGACTGATATATAGTTCTTATACTCTGAAGGCATGCAATATTTTAAATGATCTGCCTCCCAGCTTTTACCTGTTAATTGACTCTCCAGAGAGGACGAGTTAATAGAGTTTTTCTGTTCACTGTCCAGATGGAGCTAGAAAACCAGCAAGATGGGAGAAGAGAAAGGATGAGAAAAAGGAAGAGGAAGTAGCCAGACAATCAGCCTCATGGAGCGTGCAGACTGCTGTTTTGGCATGACCTGAAAGTAAGGAATGTGTGTTTGTGTGTGTGTGTGTGTGTGTGTGTGTGTGTGTGTGTGTGTGTGTGTGTGCGTGTGTGTGCGTGTGTGCGTCTGTGTGTGTGTGTGCGTGTGTGTGTGCGTGCGTGTGTGTGTGTGTGTGTGTGTGTGTGTGTGTGTGTGCGTGCGTGTGTGTGTGTGTGTGTGTGTTTGTGTGCATGCATGCGTGTGTCTGGGTTACCATCCAAAGCCTGAAGCTGACAGCCAAGCTACCAACCTCCACAGCCAGGATCAGTGCAGGGTGGCACACTCCACAGACAACATGGCACTGTAGCCTGGGAATGTGTGTGTGTGTGCAGCAGGGTGCAACACCCTGGGTGGCCTGGCCTGTTCAGCTGCCTGTTTGGCACCATGGGTGTCTGGGCATCAGCATTTCAACCAGGCAAACTCAATACAGAGGAGAAGCTTTTGACTTCTATCACTAAAAGCTTGTAGACATCAGCCAATTTAGGCTTATTGTCCATAACAACATGCAGGGTTAGACTGGTGCCCATGCTGTCCCTTTGGTCAGTGGCAGTACCCTGACCACCTATTATATGATGCAGCCTCTTTGATTACATAACTGATCAATACTATACCTCACAATAAAGAAATGTATTCAGGTGGTGATTTAAATTGAGAGTATGTTCTATTATGTTAAACTACAGGCCTTTATGTGTGGTCTACATATAAAAAATAAAATGTGATTGTAGCACTATCCCTTACCACTTACCATATTTCTGCATTAATTAAATTAGATAGACTTGTTTTCAACATGCCAGGATTTTTCCCCCTTTTTCTTAAACCACATCTAATTACATTTGCCCAAAATTCTATTCTTAGCTGGCTTGCTCCTACATACAGGAGTCACCTGACGTTAGTTTAGTTCAGAGTTGAAGGGTGTGTGAATCATGCAGCTGAGGGCGGGACTTCTGGAGTGATGTGTGCAGTCACTGAGGCTACGCTAATGCTAGCTGTTGGATAGTCAGTAAATCCTTCCAAACTGTATCTTGCCTGTTTGTTAAACCACAAACATTTCATTTTCTGTTTCTACATATGTTAAATAGAAATAGATAATAATATAATATATAATTTGAGTTGTTTAAACGTGTTACTTTAGCTGCTGAATAATGCGTAATAAGTAATTAATTACAATTTTTAAATAACTTGCCTAACAGTGCTGTACATACAGTAGTTGGCTGACAATGTTCCGGATACGGTATTGTCAACTCCTAATGATACTGTTGACATCTCTGCACAGTAGCTGCTTAAGCTAACGATTTTTCTTAACTTTACAGATTGACATGAGTAGCTGTCTAACTAGGTGTATATTCGGAACCTGTATGGTTATAAGCTTAAAACTGAGGATTTGATGTGCGTGAAAGGTTTGCTGATTATTCCAACAGTTCTGTTCACCAGCTGTCTTTCATTTTGCGTTATACTCAACCATTACACCTACCAAGCTACTTGCTAAGCTACCTGACAGATGAGTCTGCTTCTTGCCATGTTACAATCTAAATTTCTCATGTGGGACAATACTGAACTGAACTGAGCGCTGGCATTTTAAAGGTTTGCAGGCAATTCCAACAGCTCTTTTCGGCAGCTATCTGTCATTTACACTCAACAGCTACTAAGCTACTAGCCAGCTACCTGCTAGTGCGAGCTGCCTGTCTGAAATTGACATGAGAGAGACAAGTGGGAAAAAGTACATCTAACATAAGAAATGATAGTATGGTGGTTCTTCTTAAAAGCCTCTTTGTCCAAGCATGAATGTAGAGACATCGGCATGCAGAGGTTGTTGTTTTGTCAACTGACAGCATTAATATTAATTAGGCACAGCTAAGTGTGCTGGCAAAAGCCAGTAAAATCACTGGTGGCAGGCCAACTTTCACTTACTACAGTAACCTTTAATTAGTAAATTGAAATCAAAGTCAAAGTAAAAAAGTAAAATTGTGGCTTTTGTGATTTGAAAATTGCACTCCAATTACAATTTTGATATTAAAACAATAATTTAAAAAAAAAACTGAATACGATTTTGGGCATGAAATGGTCAAATGGCTACAAATTCCAAAATGTCAGAATCAGTGCCAACCTTTTAAATGTTTATAATAATAATGATATGAAAACTAATCAAAATTAAATTAAGATTGAAATGACATTTTAATATACTGCAGTGATTTTTTTCCCAGCTTCTAAGTCAGAGTTCGTTAAACATTCTTTTGCCCTTTTTGTCCCACAGATTATTTTTTAAATCCAACACCGTCTTCCGTCCTCTCAGACTTCCAGAAGGGAGAAGGGAGACAGGGCAGTGACAGGATGAGGAATGTCAACATTAGCCAATCGGCTGCAGACACAAGTCCTCAATATGTAAATCTTCCATTTGCTCGTAGAGCTCATGGTAAATTTCCACTCCTTATGGCAGGAGAACCATGCAGGAAACAGTTAGCTGTCAGGCCACTGTAGAGGAGCAGACATGCTTTGTTTCCAGTTATAAACCTTTCCCAAATGTTGCATGTTGCTACAGAGTGGTAAGAAAGAGTACAATGAAAAGACTAAGACATGTTTCTTCTTAAGTTTTATTGTAGGTGTGAAAAAATGAATTAGTATCATATGTGAAAAAGCACAAAAATGCTTGAAAATGGAAAATAGCCGGGAAATTGTGTGTGCGTGTGTGTGCGCGCGCGCATTTGTGTGTGAACGCACAAGGCAGGGTTGTGCAGGCAGATTTCATGGTTAGTTGATCACAGGCATCCGAGGCCTGACCCTCATGACAGCTGCAAGAGCCACTGCCCCCTAACACACACACATACACACATGCACACATACAGCCTACAGAATCTGTATGCCTTCTTTCCTCCTCTTGCTGTCCATCAACTCCTCCCTCTGTCTTTCTGTCTTGCTCCCACTTCCCTGCCATCTGAGTATTTCTTCCCTTTTTTACAGAATGGCTTCATCTCCTCTAAGCTCTTCTTCCAGTCTATCTTCTATCAGTCTATCAGTCTACCTTCTGTCTATACATCGACACACTGACCAGTTGATTATTGCAAGTCAAACCCGTTTTCCTTTTTTAAAAAGGCACAATTTAACACGTTACATAATTCTGAAACTATGTCATGTGATGTAGCAGCTGTCTATAGAAGAGCATTTGGATCATGAGGAAAAAATGGTTATGACAGAATTTGTAGTAGTCGTAGAAGATGTCATTTTAAGAATTTTAAGTCATGGTGAAATGGAATTTAGAGGGTTTCTATTGCAACTAACTTTGAAAGATACCCACATGTGTTTAAGTATATGTGGAAGTATAGCAACAAAAAGAGGGACTTTGGCACTAAGAAGACTGTAACATTGAAAGATTTGACTCATTTGGACGCTGAAGCTTCATATTAGCTTCAGATAAACTTTTAAATACATTTTTGCACAGAAGGAGGACTGTGGATTTTCTCCCCCATCACTTACATTGTAAGTGCATTATGAAGGGATCTTCTAATGGTCAGTATGAACAGGAGGAATGATTACAGCAAGAAAAACCTATTTCAATGTTCATTTGGGCTCCTGACTTTTGCTTTTGAAACAGACAGGAGAAACATGTACAGCAACCAAAAACAGTTTCAATGTGCCTATGGCCATTTGAGTACTATTTTAAAATAGACTTGAAAAAATGTGAATCTGTCCTTTAAAACTAAGGGAAAAGAGAAAGAAGATTATTGCACAGTGTGTACTGTATGTTAACTATTCTATTTCCCACAAACTAATTGCCACACTTTGGGGCCCCTGAGGGTCTGGGGCCCAATGGCGGGATTTGTCAGAAGGGTTAGGATGACATTAGAAACCCTTTAAGATGAAATACAAAGTGACAAATATAACAAACATAGTTTCTTTATTTATTTCTTTTTTTACTGTTAAACACTGAAAACCAACCTTATTGTTACAATAAGTAGATAGAAACCAGATCATTTAGAAATTCCACAGTGAGTTTTTCTTGTGCAGCTGGCATATTGATACATTTCTTTATAATTCTTTGGAATTACATACATACATGTGTGTTCCCACTTTGCTCTTACATTTCCCACATCCCAAGATTTCCATTTCACATCCCAAGATATGAAATGGATTTGTTAAATTTGGTAGGTTTGTAAGCTAGTAGCTATGATTTTAAAGGTAATTTTCAATCCGGTCTCCTAAAAAATATGTTCACATACTACTAATTTGTTTTGCCACTTATATTTTGATAGGAAAAGTGGTTCCTTTGTAGTATTATTTTGTAGTGTGAAAGTCATAGGAAGGTTGGCATTGGTGGGTGTGTGGTTAGGTTTTGGTAACAAAAGCATTTTTAGCTTAGGTAAAGATTGTGTTTTCGGTTAAATGTCAATACAGTAAACATGTAGTGTCTCATGCTTCAAGTCACTTTTGACTGTTTCAATATTTTACAGTAATCCCATGTTTCCCTAACCTTAACCTTAAAGTGCTGTGAATACCTAAACATAACCATGAAAAACATTCATGCTTCAATTGCTACGAGGGGATGTTGTAGGAACATCAGTGAAATACACTGTAAGTACAAACATTTTATAGATCGAAATTAGTAATTTTTGTAATTTCAGTGTTATTTTATACGTACACTTGTAGCAGAGTTGGAATACACTTCAATGCCTCAGTAACAGATGAAGGACAGACAGCTCTCCATGGAGATAATGCTCAGGTCACATGACTGGACAGGATTCTCTATAGGTATGAGATTTTAGCTTTAATGTAGACAGCATGAGAAAAAGATGGCTATAACCTGGGGAATGCTCCTCCTAACAATGTGACCTTTGAACTATAAAAGAGAGAGGTAAAATGCAGTCTAGCCTAGATGTTCGACACAAGGTATTTAGACGCTGTCCTGATTTCCAAATGTTGCTCTTGTAAATCATTTTACTAGACACTGAAGGGAGAGTACAGTTAACTGAGTGGGAGTCATTTTTCAGTTACTTGTCAGAACACAGTTTTAGTTTTTCTCTGGGTCTTGATTATTTTCCAGGCTACAAAAGTAGTCATTTTTGGTTTTTTGGTTTTAGGTTTGGTTTCGTCCAGCACTGCTCATTCCCATAGCCTTTGTTCTGCTATTCATCCTCATCATTAAAAGTTAAAGAGGCTGGCTGGCTGCCCTCCATTTATACCTCACTCTGAACTATAGATCAAGATCACAGAAGGGTCGTTAGCCTGGCCATCGGTATTGTTCCTCTTAGTCCACGTTTATCATGTCAGACACCTTGTATAGACTCCCCTCCTCAGCCCTCAGACCCACCAGCCCCCTCTTGTGACCCATGGACGCTGACCCCTGACCTCCGAGGGTCACCCAGGGCCTGAGCGCCAGCACAGACTGCCTACTGCCGGGCTAGCTCTGAGATAATGAGCTTGCCATAGCTTAGTTTAGCCACGCTGAGCTTGTGAAAACCATGATTAGGGCATATCTGCAACAGGCAACGGTTTTAAAAGTGCTGTCTTTGCCTCAGGGGGCTACAGTAATCCCATGTTTTAGCAGGATGAAGACTAATGTGGTTACAAACACATCATCCCTGTTAAATCTGCTGCAAGACTCTAACACCTCCCCCCCCTATCTGATGCCCTTGTACTCCTTGACCCCCCAGCTATGCCCTGAATATTGTAATAATAACCTACATTACTATTATATGAACGACCACAACAAGTTACTGTAAACATAGCCACTACAATATACTGTAATGATACTATCAAAACCATTCCAGCAACCAGTGAAGTCATGACCACCATAATAACACAACAGCACCTCTATCACTGCAGTAGATCCTATAACCATTTTAACCAACATACCCATGACAACCATAATAATAATAATAACCATTTCCATTACAATAAAGGCAGGTTTAGGTCAGATATGTGACTCTCAAGATTGAACACTGGGGAGATTTGGGTGTGCTTTTAAATAGACCAGAGATTTCTGGCACAACTTCATCTACATCCAAGGTTCCTGGAGAAGGAAACAAGTCTGAAGAGGTCAAAACTCCAGCAACACTTGCAGTATAAAGAAGGACTTTATTGTGAGACTAACATGTTTCGGCTTGTGGCTTTCATCAGGGTTAGCCATGTGTTTAAAAAAAAAACAAACATACAAATTAGTCTAAAAACTAATTAAAATGCTGCTTACAGATTAAAGCATCAGTAACATGGTATATATGATAATATAACACTCTGAAAGTAACCATTCTGTATAAAGAGTACTTTTACTTTGAATACTGCAGTTATTTCATGAAAATACTTTTATGTAAAACTTTGAATGCATGTCTTTAAGATGTTTTCATTTAGCATTGCTTCTTTTACATAAGTAGAGGAACTGACATCTTCACGCTGTCATCAAAAACAGTAGCCACAATTGTGACATGTTCATTGTTTTTTATGTTGATGTGGCTAGTTTGAGTTCAATTCCTTTTTCTTTGTCTATTTGGCCATGGTGACTAGCTACCACCACAACAATCCAGAAATGTCAAACACATCACTTCCTGTCTGATTTGTCTCGACAAAGGTCAAGTAAAGGAGTGCTTTAATCACCATACGGTTTAATGATGAATGAGAATTTATGTATATGAAACTGTCTCCAATGGAATAAAAATAGATTGAGGTTTTCCCACTTTTAAATGTATTTATATTTGAACATTATAATGATCAATAGGCCTTGCAGAAAAAAGAGAAAGATATGAGGCAAGTAGAGGAATGAAAGAAAGCAGAAATGTGGACGATAGATGCATGGCTGCATGGATGGATAGATGGATGGCAGGTAGCTTTAGCAGCATTCCAGCAGCCAAGACTGGCCTCATTGTCCTGTGTGTGTGGGAACCTCTGAACACTTCCTTTAAGAGCGATTAACAGGAAACCCAAGACGCTGGATTACTGACCCTTCTCATGTTCACCTCAACCTGCTGTAGATCAAGTCGTTCAAACCCCTTACCCATCCTCGCACGCGCACACACATACACGTACACACACACACACACACAACTGCAGGTTAGGTAGTAGCACTTTTGTGGTGAATAAAAACTTATGACTACTCAGTGATCCCTATGATGTATCACAACACCTAATACTTTCAGAAGACTAGTCTAGTCAGAAGATCTAGTCAGAAGACTAGACTATTTGTCATTTGCAAAATGCTTTTTGGTTATGCTTGGTGGTTATCATCTGTCATGAATCTGTCTGAATGATTGGCCACACAGTGTGTGGTGTGGATATTCATAGTTCCCAGAGCATGATTCCAAATGATTTTAGTAACACCCAATCCTTCACAAAGTATACCATCAACCATCATAAACATCTGTTTAACAGTTTGGTTTTTGGACAAGTATGCTAAAAACTAATGCCTAGATTTCTCCAGATTTCAATGAAATTTTTGTGGGCATGTATCATCATCAGAGGAATAATTCTGATCTTTTTACCGCTTCCCTACTGCCACAATCAGACCACAAATTTCCACATGTGCAAAAACAAACAAACAAACAAACAAACAAACAAAAAAACACTCAATATCACAGATTACACAGTAAATTTTCTACCAAAATTTTCTACCAAATTTCTTCTCCAAAGTGGAAACCTTTTAATTTTGATGCCATGATAGCCTTTCCTCTAGTGCCATGCTTAGGACAAAAATTTTAGCCACACAACTGGAAAGGCTTTAAGAAGAGGAAAATAATCAGAAATGACACTTGAGTGGGGTGCAATGAACATATACAACCTCTAGGGGGCATCATGTCTTCAGTTCCTTTAAAAGTGCTATCCTCTATCTGTCTATCCTGATACTACAATCATACACAGACATCACATCATAAAGGTTTGCATCAACCTGAGAGAGTGGGTAAACTAGGTTTTGGTGGATTTATTGTCCAGTACATCCCGTAGTGAAATTAGATGGGATGGCACTATAAATCAGATATTGTTAATTATATATATATATATATATATGAGCTCCAGTATGCTGTAATTGGCTTGTGCCTGTTGGTTACCATTCGGCGGGAGCTATTGTGAGTGATGACCAGCTGCTAGCAGAAATGCAAAGCATGGCCAGCCTGTGTATGTCTATTGGCTTCTAGTTCACTCAGCCAAAGTGAGAGTGTGTTTGTGTGGAGGTCTGTGCTACCATCTAGTGGTGAAAATGGCTCAACATACTTTGGTGATGACAACTGAAGACACAGCATTTAAAAACTTGAAATTGTTAATGTAAGCCTTAAAAAGCATGATCAGTGATCCAAATGTAAAGAAAAGGAATTGCCACATTACCAAAACATAAAACACAGGACTGGAACCTGACACCGTTACCAAAATGATTGATAGGTCTGTTAATACACAAACTATACAACAACAATGCAATAGTAGCCAGTTAAATCAACATACTGTTTTCTGGAGCTGTTAAAGGTCAGTTTACATCAGTTATTTTTGTAATAACAAAGGTCAATTTAGAAACATAATAGTTTTGTTCTACAAACCATTGAAACACATATATTTGAATATACCAATAATTTATATGTTCAAAATTACTGATTGAACCTTTAATGGTCATATTATTGACATAAATGTATGAATTGGGTGAACTCTGAATATATTCACAGACTTACTTAAAGATCCCCTCCAGATATTTTTTAAGACATATAAAAATACTTGTGTTCAGTTGACTAGTAAATCACTCTTAAAATGACATCCTCTGCTTCATTGAAAAATCTAGAATCTATGGATATACAAATATTTTTAGTTTCAAAAGTTTAACTGCTACAAGATGTCTCCTACTTCACTGTAAAGTCCTTTCTCAGTGTCTGTGCACTGGAGGCTTCAAGTTTCCACGTCACACTTGTATAAGTTGCACACTGGACCACAGCTGGCTCCAAACTAGTTGTGATGTCACAAATCATGCTCGTAAGATCACACCTTAAATTGAGATTTATGCTGAAACTTTCCACTTTCAGGAGATTGATTTGAGACAAGCCATCTAGTGTCAAACTAGCAAATACATGATTCTGAATAGTGAAGCTCAAACATCACAGTCAGGAAACAATAAGAAAAACATGTTTTTTAGTGGAGGGGGGCTCTCAGGTCAGGGTCAGGGAAGCTAGAAGAAGACAGAAGGACATTCTTGAATATCTGTTTAATCAAAATACACAATGGACTCTATGGAACACAATGAAATCATCAACCAATATGCAGTGTTGGAAAGTAACTAGGTACATTTACTCAAGTAGTGTGCTTAAGTACAATTTTGAGGTACTTGTACTTTACTTTTGATGCTACTTTATACTTCCACTCGACTACATTTCAGAGGGAAATATTGTACTTTCTACTCCACTACATTTATTTATTATTTATTAGTTATTTTTCAGATGAAGATTTGACACAATGGATAATATAACAAGCTTTTAAAATACAACACATTGCTGAAACCAGTGGTTTCCATCCTTTTTGGTTTTTGACATATTACAAAAAGCAGTGTGTAGTCGGGGTCACATTTCAGATGTCTATGAGTTGTTAACAGCTCCACCAAATAGTGAGTTTTTTCCCTCTAAACTTCTCACATGGTTTCATTTCAATAAATGTTCAAATGATCCAATATTTCAGCAAAAATCAAAGATTAGAGAAAAAGTCCAAAAAACTGAAAACAGATTTGTGTATCAGAACTTTGTTTTTTCTTCTTTCCTCTCCCATTAATCATCTCACGACCCCTCAGATTTATCTGCTGACCCTTTGGAGGGGCCCGACCCCTAGGTTGGGAGCCACTGGACTAAACTAGCTAACTGTATATAAAGTAGTTCAAACTAGCTCCACCTCCAGCAGCTACAACAGTAACATGCTGCTCACACACTGATGCTTCAATATTAATAATCTAATGATGTCATATATAATAATAAATCAGTCAGAGGGACCAAACCACTACTTTTACTGCAATACTTTAACTACATCAAGCTAATAATACTTATGTACTTTTACTTAAGTAGGATTTTTCATGGACTTGTACTTGTAATGGAGTATTTTTACATTTCTGTATTAGTACTTTTACTTAAGTAAAGGATCTGAGTACTTCTTCCACCACTGTCAATATGACAACTGAACCATCTCCATGATAACTGAGCAACTTCCATCTGCTAATGAAGGACTTGAGATACAGCTGAAAGCTCTAGAAGAAATCTAGTAAGTGGGATTCTGAGTTATTTTTTGTGTGTAATCTTAAGTTGTGGAATTGCGACAGTATGTGAAGTATGTCAATAACATGAACCAAAGTCAGTCAGCAATGGGTGCTCTCCAAGAATATGAGTGGTACATACTTTAGCTCTGCAGTGCACTGAAATCAAAATGACACAGAATGTTAAGAATGTGGTGGCCTCCAGCATCGTGTTTCATAACATTTGTGAGATATTTTATCTGGAGTAATGTATGTCAAGACACCAGCAGGTAAAGAGGTGAAGAGAAACCAAATGAGCAGTGTATACATCAAAAAGAGCCTTGAAAGCTGTAAGACCTATAACAAATGATGAGTTTAAGCATCTGGATGATCCAGCATATAAAAGTGACAGTTGCTACCTCCTCAGATGCTGTCTCACCTTTGCAAACACACAGAGTGGCACAGAAAGGAGCTACAATGATGTCCACTCCTCACTGCCTACCACACCCATCGACTCTGGACATAAAAAAACTAAATTAAACTAAACTTTAGCCCACGCTGCTTTTTCACCAACATGTTTCTTGTATGTCTAAGATAAAATGAAAGTTACAATATTGTAACTCTCGTTTCATAAGCACAGGTGGAGCCCTCTACTGGACTCTATTAGTAATACTCTCTTTCTATCGCACACACGCAATCACCCACTGAAATTTGCATGTATGTAGCTGGCCAATCAGGATGCGCCTACTGAGTATGTATGTCTCGCACACTATATAAGCAGAGTCTCACTGCCGCTCACTATCCGAAACCACTTAAGCAGATGGCGAAGGAGCAGCAGGATCCCTAGGTATAAGGCTCCGCCTGTGCTTATAGAACTAGGGTTACAATATCATAACCTTCGTTCTACCTCACACAGGCTCCACCCTCTACTGAACTCTATGGGTACAATAGATGGAGCCCGATAAATGTTCGCCCTGCCGTGACATGTCATCAGACTGCGCACCCAGCTGGAATATTTTCTCAAAATATTCCAGCTTGTCTCTGCCCTGCATCAGCGGCAGATTTCTGAAGGTCAGCGAAGTTGCAGAGACAGATGAGAGGTTGTCGTCATCATCCGTCAGAGAAGCGGTGGCAGCGGAGGACCAGATGAAGCAGTGAATTCATCTTCACCATGGAGATCTATCTTGAGTTCCAGTTCACTCTCATCGCAGTGGAGTGAGACGTCACATAGCCGAAAATGGTCCCACCGTTTCTGGCGTTGAACAGGAGGGAGTGCACGGCGGTGCACGCAGGGCAGTGGCTGCATTATGCCGCTCTCTGCGTGGTTCCGTCCAAGGCACTCGAAGCAGAAGTGATGCCCAGTGGAGACTGGGGCACGACAAGCAGGAACGAGCCTGTAGTGGCGACTCCATCCTTGGAGACATCAATGAGCTGATAAGCAATAAGAGGATAGTGAACAGCAGTGAGACACTGTTTATATAGTGTGCGAGACACACGAAATTGGTAGGTGCGTCCTGATTGGCTGACTACGTACATACAAATTTCAGTGGGCGATTACATGTGTGCAATAGGAAGAGAGTATTACCCACAGAGTCCAGTAGAGGGCGGAGCCTGTGAGATAGAACTGAGTTTTACAAGGTTCATCTGTGGTCTCAGCCATGTTGGTGTCTCCCTCTTCCTCAGAAATAAGACCATGCATGCATTTTTTCCCCCAAAAGTAGAGGCCAAAGCTTGGCCGAAGCCCCCACCAACACGTTTAGATGGTGTGATGTGTTTTTTGATTCCATCTTAAGGTCCAACCATTTTTTAAGGGCCACCAAACAATGTATTTTTCCTAGCCTCCGTCTCACCCACAATCACCTTGATTTCTGTTTCTGTGAAATTCTTTTTTTTTTTTTCTCAGATGTTGCCATAATTCTCCACAAATAATATTTGATAAAAAAGCTTTAGTTTGGGTAAATCAAATACAGAGAGGCCAGGTTGCAGTTCAAAAATATACAGAAAGAAAGCAGTAGAGTTCTGGAACAAAGTTCTATGGCCTGATGAAACAAAAATCAACCTCTATCAAGATTATGAAAAGAGGAAAATGTTCACGACCCAAAAGCATAGCAGGTCATCTGTTAAACATGGTGGTTCTGTTATGGCTCGGGCATGTATGGCTACCAGTGGAACTGGCACACTGGCATTTATTGATGATTTTACTGCTGAACAGGATGCAGAGGTGTACAGGAGCATTCTGCATGCTCACATTCAGCCAAATGCATTAAAACTCATTGGAGCACATTTCATTATTCAGCAGGACAATGATCCTGAACATATATGGCCAAAGCAACCAAAGAGCTTTTCAGGGTGAAGGGGTGGAATATACTCGAGTGGCACAGTCAGTGATGAAAGGCATGTCTGGATGAGATGGTACTTTGTATGTGAGTGGCATGTAAGGTGTAGTTGACTTTAACTAAGAAGTTGTGGAATCCACACAGGGATTTGTGGATGCTTCCTAGCAAGGAAGAGCCCTGAGAAAACAGGTCTTATTTACCCACAATCACTTGACCACCCACCCAACAGCAAGAACAGGTAAAGCATGGGTAGACATTAGTTCAATGTCCAATGAGCTACATAATTATCGACCAATTTCTAAAATATTATGTCTAGCTAAAGTGTTAGAGAAGCTGGTAAATGATCAGGTGAGAACATTCGTAGATCAACACTCCATTTTAAAAACCTATCAGTCAAAAGTCTTGTAATTGGTTTGAAAATTATCTCAGTGGTAGAACTCAAGCTGTTGTGGCTGATGGATATATGTCAAGCTTTATGAGCGTTAACAAAGGTGTGCCCCAGGGTTCTATTCTAGGACCACTTTTATTTACTATTTTCATCAATGAATTAGGTGAAAAAGTGACAAACACCACAATTCATTTGTACGCGGATGACACTATTATCTATATGTGGCGTGATGAGGGATGGGGAAGACTAGCGAGTGAAGAGTAACTAGAATGTTTTACGACAACGCCACCTAGGGAGTTTCACCCTAAGAGTAACCAACAAGGCAATGAGGTTTGTTTTGCCGACAAAGAGAGACAGGACGTGGTTCCAGTCAACAACATATATTTATTTACTATAACAATCAAATTATAAAACTATAAAAATTCTCACTCACACCATTAAAAGGGGACACAAGAAGGGTGAACCTTATCTGTTCTGAGGCTTACCAGTAGGGGGACGTGAGTCATAAAGGGGGTGTGAGGAATCCCAGGAAAACACAAAATCACCCCGATCATATGTGAGAAATCAAAGAACAAAAAGGGAGTGCACAGCACACACACTCAGGCCCCAGACTCCAGCTGGCTGTCAGCAGGCCGACACACACCCGCTCCCGAGCGCAGACCGACTAGCCTTTACAGCCACATGCAACAGTGGGAAAGAGCAGCGGCAGCGAAGCACCGCAGCAGAGCACCACACCAAATGGATGCCAAGCAGAGCAGATAGGGGCTGAGGCTTTGGTTGGCAATAGTGGCCAATCACATCCTTAAATAAAACAAAGCCACATGAGACAACATAAACAGGCTATAAAAGTGGAGGATTGAGACAGCAGAGCATGAGGCATATATACCATCTGCCAAAGGATACATTAATAGGGCGCAAACGATGTATCGCCACACACAGGGGTTCAGACAGAACAGGAGGATCAGCGTAGCACCGGAGTCTGAGATAATGAAAATTATATAGTGCCAACCAAACAACTCAGACCAAATGCAAACAGTACAGCCACCACACACTTACCTGCAACCGGTGAGATACAACCAAATGGGAACCTGCAGCCAGAAGTGGGCATGCCCCCAAAGCCAAAGAGTGAGAGGTAGAAAGATAGACACTTCTCCTCTTTAAGGAATGGCCTCCCTCTGTGATTGGGCCAGGGGAACCAATAGAACAGCCCCAATCACTCAAGCAGGGAAGATATCTATCCTGCTACATATACAATAGCGCCCTCTGCCGCTCAGGCTGTTCAAAACTTGCATATTGATTTCTGTGCTACAAAGCAAACATCGACTGATCTTAAATTACAGTTAAACTCAGATAAAACAAAATGAATGCTGTTTTCTAGAAAACCAACTAACAGTAACATGGAAGTAACTATTACTATGCTTAATGGAACACTGATTGAAAGAGTACCCTTTTATAAATATCTTGGTTTCTGGATAGATGACAAGCTATACTTCAAAAAACATATTGATGAAATGACTAAGTCTTTAAAAGCTAAACTGGCATTATTTTATAGAAATAAGGCATGTATTACCAAAAAATATAGAAAGCAAATTGTTAAGTCAACCTTTTTATCCGTTATGGACTATGGTGATGTAATTTAAATGCACTCTGCCACTTCTACTCTTAAACCTCTCAATGCAGTCTATTATTCCGCCCTTAGGTTTATAACTGGGGGTGACTTTGGAACTCATCGTTGTATTCTTTCTGAGAAAGTTGGTGGCAGTCGTTGGCAGTGAGAAGAGAATGGCACTTCATCCTATTTATATAAAAAAGCTCTCCTTGGCAAACTTTCTGGGTACCCCAATTTTTCAATTCAATTCAATTTTATTTATATAGCACTAAGTCATAACAAAAGTAATCTCAGGGCACTTTTCACATAGAGCAGGTCAAGACCATACTTTTTAATTTATCAGAGACCCAACAATTCCCCCATGAGCAAGCACTTGGCAACAGTGGCAAGGAAAAACTTCCCTTTAACGGGAAGAAACCTCAAGCAGAACTGGGCTGTAGGTGGACAGCCATCTGCCTTGATTGGTTGAGTTGAGAGAGAAAGGAGGGAGGGGAGAGGGGGGAGAGAGACACAGAGAAGCATAATAACAACAATAATAACAATAACAATCACAATGGGGGACCACAGGACCACGCCACCATCCTCGTATCATCCCCGCAGCCATGGCCCCCGACGTCCACAACCTGGATTCTGGATTTTCCTGTGAGACAAGAAAGCACAAAAACTCCAGGGAAGAAGCCAAGTTAGTAGCATGCATTAATGGTACATGAATGAGTACAGACGGAGAGGAGGAGGAGAAGAGAGGAGCTCAGTACATCATGGGAAGTCCCCCCGGCAGTCTAGGCCTATAGTAGCATAACTAAGGGTTGGTCCAAGGCGAGCCTGGCCGACCCTAACTATAAGCTTTATCAAAAAGGAACGTTTTAAGCCTGCTCTTAAATGTAGAGAGGGTGTCTGCCTCCTGGACCAAATCTGGAAGATGGTTTAGCTGACAAAGGGCAGTGTGAATGCATGTGTTTTAACTGAGCTTTAACTAATGTGCATATATTGCTTTTATTGCTTTAATATGTTTAATATTATGTGCTTTTATATATTGCTTTTATTGTTTCTTATCTTTTATATTGCTTATTGCTTATCTGTTCATATTTACTTTTGCAGATTATTTGTTGTTATATTTGTATTGTAATCAGGGCATCCATGAAAAAGAGAGCTTGCTCTCAATGGCCTACCCCTGTATAAATAAAGGTTTGAATGAATGAATGAACATTTGGTGGTTATCCACACCATGTCAGCTGAGAATGCACTACAAGCCTTTTTAAATGTGTGTGACATGTTTTATCAGTTTCTTAAAAAGCCAACTGTGGCTGCAGTGTACACAGGAGAATGCCTGAAAAGGCTACTGGACCAAAGGTAGTCCTGGCTACCATGTCAGTTATCTTTAACAGTTATGACGCTGTTGTGCAGTTCCTCGCGGCAAATGACAGCAGCGGCCTTCAATACAGGGAACTGAAAGTAGAGGCAGCAGGGCTCCTAAAAGAAATCAGTGACACCCACTTCAGGTTTACTGTGGTTATGGTCCACAGAGTCCTCACCCTCCTTGATCCTCCAAAGTGTTACAGGATAAAAAAAAACAGACCTCTACACTGGAGTGAAGGTTGTGAAAAGTGCATTGGATTGTATAGAGAAGCTCAGGAATGACTTGTAGTGGTGTGCAATACTGCATATTTTGGTATCGATCCGATACCAAGTAAATACGGGCCAGTATCGCCAATACCGATACCGATACTTTTCAATAAATAAGGTGAATACGTCATTGAATTGCTAAATCTCAATTTTCATGACCTTTTTTGTGATGTTTCCTTTTTTATTATTAAATAGTTAAAACCCAGGACTGAATTAGTACAAAGTTTATAATTAAATAGAAAATGCTTTATTATCAACTTTTTTTCAGAAAAATCTTAAATAAAAAGTGCACGCAACCAAGCTCCAACCAGTCTGGCCCTTCTCCTCTGACCTCACTCATCAATAAGGCATTTCCATCCACAGTACTGCCGCTCACTGGATGTTTTTTTTGTTTTTCGTACCATTCTGAGTAAACTTTAGAGACTGTTGTGCGTGAAAATTCTTTGCTTGATTGTGAGTGTATTTAATTTCAATTTGCCCCAAAACATAATGGACGTAATTTTTTAAAAACATATTAGGAGGGTTAAATACTGTATTGCCTGTATACACTGTAGTCCAGTGCTTAGTATATTTTGAAGAAACAGCAGAATTTTCATACATGCTAATGTTACGATATAATAACTAAAATGAGTATGTCTGTGCTCTTGTAGCAATCAGAAGGAATTTTATGCTAATGCTATTGTTTTTATGCTAACAATATTTGCGTGAGGGGAGCTTCTGTGCTTTTCACCCATGCTTCTGGCTGATGGTTCAGGAAACACACAGTTCATCTCTCACTACCTGTAGAAATAATTTTGTAGTCTGTGCTAGCATTATCACTGCTACTAGCTGCCCTTTTTCACTGGAGGTGGCATGATGTAAAAATAAAGTTTCATAAATATAAGGAGAGTCACAATTCACCTGAAAATGAAAATGTCCAATGTGAGCTATCTTGACATTGTGGCCCCGTGTGAGTACCGAGTGATTCCGCCCTTTAGTCACAAGTCCTGAAAACTGCAGCAGGTGTGCACAGCGCATAATTATTCACGTCACAGTTGACAGGACTGTCATAACTCAAAACAGCTAATATAGCCAGCTATCATCTATGTTACTTTTGATTAAAAATAACCTTTTTGTGCACGTCAGAATGAACCATTGCAAAGTAGAAATCACCCAGAGATGACATACTGCTGCAAAGACTGATAAATGTGTTAAAGATAAAATATTTTACATCTGAATCCAGATTTACCTCAAAATACGCATAATGGCATAGGTCTGGTTTCTGGATTGTTTGTTTTTGTGGTTGTGACTGCACCAGAAGTGCCACCTGCTACACATCCCTTTGTCCCTCATCTACTTCTGGTCAAAAAACTGCCCAAGTGTGAAAATGGTCTTTTGCTTATTGAGGCACTTCAGTTGAAGGGTGCTATTGGTAATGTTATTAGTTCCACTTTTGTTTCTGCTTGGGGCATGTGTGAGAAATGCCTTACACCTGTATGTTCTGAGCAAGGATGAATGGAGGAGAACTGGTTTTAAAAGAAATGCTTATGACTAAGAAAAATAAAAGTTGAATCACTCAATTTATTTCATTGTCAGCATAAGAAGGCTCTGCTGAAGTCCTGTAAATGTTAATTAATAACATGATGTTGACGAAATGAAAAAGGTGGAACTCAACTGCGAGGGCAGTGCAGCACCTGGACAGTTTACACCACGCACATGCTAGATTTTTGTTGTAATTCATCTTCAAAAAAGGCAGCAGTTGCAAGCATGTTTTGATTTAATGACTAAATAATTACCTTTGCGAGACAAACGTGAAGTATATTGTGAACTTGCTCAGACACTAACGTTAACAGAGCAGAGCAGCAATCAGCAGTAACAAACGAGACCGGCTGACCAACACACACTGCAGCATTAAACATCTTGAACCAACTCTGAGGTAATGAAAATAACTTGGTGCTCAGTCTGTTTCACCTCAAAAACCCTGCGCCCACTCAGTGTCCCCATAGCAAAGGCTTTCCCCGGACCTATCAGTGCAGCTGAGAAGCTTCTCTCCATTGCTAGAGATATAACACTAATAACACAGTGGAGCACTCTGCCTCCCCTCATTTTGTTATTCTCATACAGGCAGGAGACTGTAGGATACTTTCAAATTAATTAATTAATTAATTAATGCAGTTAACTTTTCAAAATATAAAAGGCTATGGACCATTTATCTTATCTGCCAGTTGTGTTTCTTATTGTATTTCAGTGCAATAAGGACACCAGTGAATGGTTTGGCACACAGTATACTGGAGAAAGAGACTGAAAATAGTGCCGCCTTTTCTATTCATTCAATCAAGAATCGGTTTTGAATCGAGAATCGATTCTGAATCCAATCCATGGTTCCTCTCCCTCTGCCAGTTTGTTCAACCCTCCCCTGCTAGATAGCTACACTCCCACACTAAATGTCTGACTCCATGTGCACAACACTGCAAACTTGACATGGCATTTGCAGTCTGGATAAAATACAATGGTATAATAAAATACTAGGGCTGAGCGAACCAAGCAGATAATAACATGTACCAGTACCTGGTGGCCACGTTTCAATGCACATGATTGTGTCTAGCCTTGGCAAAGCACAGCATGAGTGATGTAAATACAACAGGAAGATGAGGCAGTCTGTCCCTGGGGAAAAAAAAAATCTAAAAAAAAAAACACAAAGACTGGCCATAAAGTTACTTAGTGTGTCACTGCCAGTGGTGGGTAGAGTAATAAAAAACGTTACTCAAGTAAAAGTATAGTTACTTAATAATAATATTTACTCAAGTAGAAGTAAAAGTACTCAGAAAATAACTACTTAGAAAAAAAGTATCTCATGAAAAACTTAAGTAGTGAGTAACTTCATTAGATGCAATTTATTACACTGATGTACTGTACATCATTCAAACTATCTTTTCTTTTGTTTCTAATTGCTACATCTTTTGAAACCATATTACATGAATGTATTACAACACATCCTCAACAGGTAATAAAAAATGTTAAATGTACATATATTGTTGTGATAGTTCAGACTTTTTGAAATGAGGCTGTATGAGGTGCTTATCCATGGTAATATGCAGTAGATGGGGGTTGGCACACCCCTAGTTTGGAGAAGCAGGCAGGAATAGCCTACTGGCACGGAAGCTAAGCGATGTACTGTGCATAAGACAGCCCTTTCCTTTGGCACTACATTTTTTCAACTGTAGAACTTCCATTTTCCTACGCAAGCCATGCACTGTATTATGCCACAGATCAGCTGTTTGGGTCAGAAAGTGCAGTTGGAAGATCAGACAGCTGATCTTCAGCGTATTACAGTGTGATACAATCTAATTATCGATACAATCGCCGTTGTGCATGAGCTCAGCTAAATATGATTCGCTAAACGTATCAGTAAAAGTAGCAACAAGTGTAGCCCAATGTAACTGAGTAGAAGTACATATATTTTATCACAAATGTACCTGAGTAAGAGTAAAAAGTATTCTGCAAGACAACTACTCTTAGAACTGCTATTTATTAGAAAAATTACTCCAGTACATGTAACAGTAAATGTAACACCTTACTACCCATCTCTGGTCACTGCCAATATTTGCTTTTGTTGGTGTGGCACTGGGCATTTCCAATTCAGTAAAAACTGAGCAAATATTATAATGTATCTTCTAAATGTAGTTACTCAAAAGTAACACGTTTATTCATGCACAAGTAAGAATCCAAATTAATTTGAATGGAACCAAAATGTAATTGCAGCATCATATCGTCACCAATCATATCGTTACAAATGTAAATGTGTTTTTGTAACAGGTCACCGACCATGTAACTTGATATGTGTCAAATTATATGAGAGGGACTCAAAAAAATTGGGAAACATTATAAAGGGAATACTGTACAGACCCTTTCCAAAAAATTAGAATATCATGGAAAAGTTTATTAATTTCCATAATTCCATTAAAAAAGTTAAACTTTACCATTAAACTTTCATAGATTATAGATTCAGGGCCCACAATTTAAACGATTTCAAGTATTTATTTGTTTATTTTTACATATTTTGGGCTTCTAGCTCAAAAAACCCATGAAAACAGGAATTCAAAAAATTTGAGTACTGTGAAGAAATCACCATTTACTTCTCAGTTTTTGCAGAAAAAAAAGAAATTAGGATCACATCAAATCAATCAAAATATAGTACTTTCTAAAAAATATGTCAATGTTCAATACTTGGTTGGGAATCCCTTTGCCTTAATCACTGCCTCGATGTGCCGTGGCATCGAGGCAATCAGCCTGTAGCATTGCGTGGGAGTTATGGAAGCCCAGATTTCCTTGATGCTTGCTGTCAGCTCTTCTTTGTTTTTGAGTCTGGTGCCCCTCATTGTCCTCTTGATAATACCCCATAGATTCTCAATGGGATTTAGGTCTGGCGAGTCAGCTGGCCAGTCGAGCACTGTGATGGCATGGGCATTAAACCAGGTTTTGGTGCTTCTGGTGGTATAGGCAGGGGCCAGGTCCTGCTGGAAGATGAAATCTGCATCTCCATACAGATCCTCAGCAGAAGGAATCATGAAGTCCTCTAAAACATTCTGGTAGACTGTTGCGGTGACCTTGAATTTAAGAAAGCAGAGTTTAACAACACCTGCACCGGACATTGCACCCCAAATCATGACTGACTGTGGATATTTCACACTTGACCTCAAGCAGCTTGGGTTCTGTTCCTCACCCGTCTTCCTCCAAACCCTTGGACCTTGATTCCCGAATGAGTGCTTTGAGTTTAGTAGATGATTAGTGTGTGACACTCAGTTTAAAACATTCATGCCCTGCAAAATTTGGGCTGATTTTCTTCACAGTATTCTAATTTTTTGAATTTGAGTTTTTGTGGGTTTTATGAACTGGAAGCCCAAATTATGTAAAAATAAACAAATAAATACTTGAAATCATTTGAATTGTGGGCCCTGAATCTATAATCTAAGAAAGTTGAACCTTTTTAATGGAATTATGGAAATAAATGAACTTTTCAATATTCTAATTTTGGGGGTCTGTATGTTAAAGTGAATTCAACAAACAAACTGCATTAGAACACCTAGAAGAATCCTGGAACACAGTGAACAGTGCAGATTATGTTGTATAAAATTTTGGTCACACTTTATTTTACAGTACACTAATAAGACATAATAAGCCATACTTTGTATCAAATTAGACAAAAACTAGAAATAATATGTTCTTTATTAGACAGTAAACAAATACAGTTATATCCTAATTAGACACCATACATTTAAATTATGCTGTAATTACAAAACCTCATGTAATGCCATATTAGGGCCAAAATACACTATACTTAGACACTTATTATATCATATTTTTTTTATAACACATCCATGGAGTATAGACACACCCCATCTTGCGAGAATCATGTAGTTCACCACGAGAGTTGAAAACTGAGATACATGCTACTAGGACAGAAAAGGTGCAGAAATAGCGCTGTTGGGTAAGTTTGCTTTTATGTTGGTGTTAGTTCTATAACGCTCATGTTGATGAAGAGTTCAGTAATTTAGAGCCTCTGTTTTCCTCACAGAGTTCTGATGAGGACTGTCAGCAGGCAGCTGCAGCTATTTACATCCTAGAGTTAGCAGCATTAGCATTAGCATTAGCTTGCTTTAGCGCCTCAATGGAAACTGAAGTTTATCAGATAAATTAAGAGTTAAGAGCTCAAATTGTTAGATTATCTACAAGAAGGTGTACTTTTGATGATTATCCTTTTATGTGTTGTTTATCCAAATAAAATACTGTTGCACGTCGATATTGACTCAGTGTATTTCAGTAGTGATGCGTCTTGTATTAACTAAGACACTTAATGTTATATGTTAACATATGTCCTGGTCAGACAGGACGTTGGTTGGACCATTTTAGAAAGTAAAGCTGATTTGTGATTTTACTTTAGTTTACCATACAGTTCTTTTGTAATGTGTCGCACATTACCCTCTAAGAAAGTGTAATAAGAGTCTAACAGTGGGAAATAAAGTTGCAATGTTCTGGCAGCTTCCATAATGTTACTGGGGTTGGATTGTGACATGGCATTAAATGGTCTGATGTCTTAACTGGTATGGGAGTAGAGCGTTGAGGAAGCATGTATTATGTTATGTATTACCTACAAACTCCACAGGACTCAGGAGAACATCCAGGCTATGAGGGACATGTGAAGTAGCAACCAGATGTGACCAGATGTGGTTTGACTTTAGTTTACAGGACAGTTTTCTTCTAATGAGCAACAGATGACCCTGTAAGAAAGTGAAACTATGTTAAATAAAGACCAAATAAATGTATTGTCCTCTGAGCTCTCAGTGTTTTGTCTGACTATTATAAAGGCTATGCCCAACATAAAATGCCATTAAATTAATCTAATTATAGCCTGTGTTTTCTAATTACGCTAGCATAGGCCCATTTTGGCTAAATTAAATGTGGTGTCTAATTACAGCATTATTTGGTAGTAAGGGTAGAATAGCATCTAACTGTAGCATATTTTGGATCTGATATAGCATTGTATTTGACTTCTAATTAGACTGATCTTGTAAAATGCTGTCTAATAGTGTATGAGGATCTCCTATTTGGTTTATTATTAGAGTATAATTTGGTAGAATTAGTGTCTAAGTATAGTATATTTTAGGTCTAATACGGTATTATATGTAGTTTCTAATTACAGCATAATTTAGGTGTATGGTGTTTAATTAGGGTATAACTGTTAACTGTCTAATAAAGAACATATTTCTAGATTGTATCTAATTTGATACAAAGTATGTTTTATTACATCTTATTAGTGTACTGTACAATTAAGTGCAACCAAAATTTCTGTAAGTATTTCTGTCAATGTATACAAAGATAACCATTACAATATATCACACCAAGCTAAACACTAACTGAAAGGACAACACTGTAGCCTTCCTCCCCAATGCGTATACTGCTCATGTGCTAGGGTGTCTGTGAACTGTGTTTGCATATGTGGCTGTGTGTCCTTATACAGCTCTGTATAGCACTGATGAAATTATTACAATGGCCAGCATCCCATTTGTGTTCCCTCCAGCAGAGCTGGAGAGTATCTCATATGGTTAAAGACAAGTAAGCCGGATTAGCATATTTCAGGCAAATGGGGAACGGGCTTTGTCGAGTGGGCTTAGTGCTAAAGCCTCATCGACCAGCGCTCACAATGCCACTATACAGAGGAGGTTGCATCGGAAGTGAGAGATTGTAGACAATCTGTAGAGAAGTTGTGCTTTGATTGTCAGTTGGCTCTTGCTGGGGATTTACAAGGGTTTGCAAATCTTTAAAGATCAGATATGCACCTGTGTGAAGGTTCTGAGGAGGACATGTCATATAACAGGGTCAGTCAAAATAGTTGTGAAGTAGGAGGCACAAGTCCAATTAATTTTTCCTATTGACATTGTGCCTCATGCAAAAACATTGTACTCTCATCCCAGATCTCTTTCTTTTTTCTGTGAGGAATGTTCCAACTTGGATTCACTTACCCTCTCTTAACACTAGAACCACCAATTTTTCAATTGTACATTACTATGTTTTAATAAAATATTCAAGACCCCCAGTCTTTGACTTTTAATATTGTGCAAATAATGTTGTGCAGCACCCCCTATTGTTAAAAATATTAAAGATGAATCCAGATTAAAAACACAGGCATGTATACCTGTAACCGGTACCAGGTAAAATTGACCCCTATATGAAATGCATTTATTTTCGTACGGTTTATATTTAAACATTCCAGTTTGCTAGGCAACGGCATTTGTTAGTGTGCGTGATCTGACAACTACGTCAAGTCATAATTAAATTATAAAAAGAGCAGAGGAGACCTGCATGGTGAAGGCACAATGCACACAAACTAAAACCTTCGCCAAGTGCCTGAAGTGCAGGAGAAGCTGTCTGTGGAGAACGGAATCAAGGTGCTGAATGTCTCCTCAAAGTGTGTTTGAGGGACACATATAATCAGATTTGTTCAAACAAAGATGATTCAGCCTACTCACAAACTATTTTTGACTAGAAGTGGGTAAGACATACATGCAAACATACTGAATATAAATGTTTAAATGATGTATCTGGATGTATCTCAAACATATGGTCAAATGAAAAAATACCAATTTACCCTTTTAAAACAACTAGAAAGCACAGAGTGGATACCGCCAAAGCTGCAAAGTGCTTGTCAAACTGCAAACTGAGAACCATAACATCCGTGTTGGGTTTCACACTAAAGTCCTGTGTTAAACCATGAAGGCTGTGCAGGTTACAGGCCCACTGCCTCGTGTTTGCTGATCTGCTGGCAGCATCTGGAAAGGGACTACGGTGCAGTGGAGGACAGGGCAGCGCTGCTGTCTCGTAGAGCCTTTGGTGAGGAGGAGTAGTCCTCCCTCAGAGACTCCATCAGGGCTGAAGCACATGCTGGAGGAGATAAAAATATTTAGATCACATTCACTGATATAATATGAAATACATGCACTGACCCAAATAACAAATTAGATGAAATGACTGACTGAAATTGATAAATGGTTGATGAGGGCTGGCCTCCACAGCTTCAGGTCCTCCACTCCCTCTTCTTCATGCCTGCATCCAAAGCCTCCCTGGATCCGTTTCAGAATAGAAACAATATGTTGCAAAGAAAATGTTAGAAATAAAAAACAGCCAACTTAATCTAAACTACAAACATCAGGATACAATTTTTACCAACATGCCAGGTATTAAAGAAATGGTTTGATTCTTCAGGACACAACTCTATTCAAAAAAAAAAGTGGGATATTAAAGGAACTGAAGGTGTCTCCATGATTTTGACTGCTTCAGCTGGTGGTTTTACATATTAGTTACGCTGCCTAACAACAAAAACACAAAAATCAGACGTTACTTCTCAATTCAAGCCAGCATGCTGTCTGATTTGTCTTATTAGGAAGTTAAAAACATTAGAAACAAGGACTTACCAGAACAGTTCATGGAGCTGAATCTCTGATGATCTCCAGTCAGCGTGGAGCTGCTGCTGACAGCAGGGCTGATTACTGGAGGAACTGCACTAGCTATCAGCCTCACACGGTCCTGGCTTCGACATCCCATCCTGAACTTCATCATATCGCAAATAACATAACCCTCCTGTCTAAAATGAGCCCACACACAACTGTGTTCTTCCATCACAGAGATAGCAGCGAAGTCTATCTCTTCACCTGAATGAAAGCTGGGTGCTGCTTTTCCTGCTAGGGAAGTTTCAAGATTCAAGATTTATTGTCATTTTCTCATGTACTTGCATACCCTGTTGTTCCTCCCAGCCTATAGCAGTGCAACAACAACAGAAAGGATAAAGAAATATATATCTAAAAAACCCTTTAAAAGAACGATAAAAACATGTAAATCCCAAAGAGAAAAAAAAAAAAAAAAAGAGAACCAACAGTTAGCAGCACAGTGCATTAAAGTGCATTTGGAGAGAAAGTGCATGTCTCAGTTCGATTTTGACAGCTGATGCATGTCAACAAGTGGCTGCAACAACTTGCAGCCACACAATTTATTTAAAAGTTGGTAACCCTTGGGTACTCACACCTTAGTTTCTGTATAGTTTACATTTGTAGTTCATTTGGTCCTATCTATCTTTAGTTAAATTGTCTTAATTGGTTCTAATTTTCATTTCTTGAGTTACCAGTGCTGGGGGGGTGCTGTTGGTTGCCACTGCTGGAGAACATCTTGTGCTCCAGAAAGCAGAGCTGTTAAGTACAGGAAGTGGCCAACTGGACTCTACCAAATGCCTGCCACATCATGGGGGGGACTGTAGTTCTTATTTTAGTTATTCTGTTTGTTTCTTTAGAATTTGTTAGGGTGTGGTACTTTTGTTTTGGTTAATATTTAAATAAATGTGCGGTATTTGTGAGTTACCCCTTTTGTTTAAAAATGGTCTGATCAGCCATTATGTTCCCCATTGTGGTCAATTTGGTATGTTCAGTTTAAGTTGACATAGCACAAGTTGAGTTCTGTTTTGTTGTTTGTTGGTTCTTTTTTGGGCCCAGAACTTTATTAACACATCTTTTGTAAACATTTTTTCTGCTTTTGGGGAAATAAAACCCTCTTTTTTGAAAAAAAAACTGCCTGTGACTCCTCTTGCCTGCCAGCTTGGTCCCTTACAGGGGCACAGTTTGTTAAAGATCCTGACTGCTTGCGGGTAAAAGCTATTTAGCATTCTGTTGGATTTGGCACAGTTGCTCCTGTACCTCTTCCCAGACAGCAGGAGGGAAAACAGACTATGAGAAGGGTGGTGGGGATCCTTGATGATGCTGGAGGCAAACATAGCATTGATGGTAAATCTCAGCAGGAAGGGGAATGGAGCACTGTTAGATTTTTGATTTGGAGCAGGTTGGTTATTAGCAATAATTAATAATTATCACTAATAATTAATTATTAATAATTATCCTGCAGACAGAGCGGGATAATTATATTAATATTAATAAAAAATACATTATTAATATGAATTAATAACATGGGTCACCACCTGGAAACCAGGACCAAAAACCAAAGAATAAAGTAGTCTCATAAACAAGGTCCACTTGGAATGCTAATATCTGGGAATATCAACATCCACAAGTGAACAATGAAGGTTTGAGTTCGAGCTCTGACTCTCTCTCAATCTCTCTTTAAATATATAACAGTGTTTATTAAACAATAGCAAAGTTAACAAAGTTAGCAAATGCTTTGATCAATAAATCACTGTCCTAACATCTAATCCTAAGCAATAATACAGCTATGTACAATGAAAATACATGCAAGCGGGAGTGTGTGTGTTAGTGTGTGTGTGTGTATGAGTAAGAGAGTATGGGTATGTGTGTGTCTTTGTGTGTGGGCAAGATGGCGACAATGATCTGGGAAGATGATGTCGCGCGAGATTTGGGGTGACCGACATGATTTGGTGAGATGACGTCACACGATCTTAAGGACGGCGGACATGAGAACCAAATTGCGGATATGACCACGGTGTCGGTTAGAACAATAGCAAGAATGGGGAGACTTGCCTTTTTAAGTCTCCAGAGGGGATGGAGCCACTGTTGTGCTTTTTTAATGATGACCAAGGTGTTATTGGTTGAGGTCCGGTCGTCCACTAGGTGCACTCCTGGGAACTTGATGGTACTGACCCTCTCCACAGCGGCGCCTTCAATGGTCAGCAGTGTATGATGTTGCCTGCTGTCTCTCCTGAAGTCAATCACCATCTTCTTTGTTTTGTTTATGTTGAGGGAGATTGTGGGATCCGCACCAGGCCATTAGCTGCTCCACTTCCATCCTGTATGCAGATTCATCATTATTGCTGATGAGACCCACTACTGTTGTATCATCAGCAAAGTTGATGATGTTGTTAGTGTTGAATCTGGCAGTACAGTCATGTGTTAGCAGGGTGAACAGCAGGGGGCTCAGGACACAGCTCCGGGGTGAACCTGTGCTCACTTAAAAAAAATTTTGATGTGTGGCTGCCAACCCTGACTGTCTGCTGCCTCTGCATCAGGACGTTGAGGATCCAGGGGCAGGTGCCAGTGACCACATCCAGCAACCTCAGCTTCACCAGGTGTGGTATGATGGTATTAAATGCCAAGCTGAAATCGAGCAAGAAGATTCTGGCATAGATGTTCTTCCCTTCCAGATGTGACAGAGTGAGGAGGAGTGTGGTAGATATTGCATCTTCCATGGATTGGTTGGCTCTGTATGCAAACTGTAAGGTTTGCAGTGAGGCGGGCCTTGATGTGCTGCACGAAAAGCCACTCAAAGCACTATGGGGGTGAGGGCCACAGGGCGGAAGTCATTCATACAGGCTGGGTTTGACTTTTTGGGCGCGGGAATGATGGTGGCGCTTTTGAAGCAGATGGGCAGTACTGTTTGACTGAGCAAGATGTTGAAGTTGCAAAAACATCTTCCAGCTGTTCTGCACAGCCCTTAAGAACAAGACCAGGTATGTTGTCCGGCCCCGCGGATTTGCGTGGGTTAATGATGGTGAAGGCCCTCTTTTTCAGCTGTTGACAGCTGGAGTACCTGGTCACTGGGTGGTGGTGGGAGTATCTGTGCCTGGTTGTTGTTGGTTACCTCAAAACGTGCATAGAAGTCATTGAGTTTGTCTGGTAGGGAGGGGTCAGGGATGGCATGGCATGCCTGCAGGGGAGGGGGCTTGTAGTCAGTTATTGTTTTGAAACCTTGCCACAAGTGCTGTGTTTTTATTGTCAGTGAAGTGGCTGTTAAGTTTCTATCCATACAGCCTCTTCACCTCCTTGATACCCCTGGACATATTTTCCCTCACCAGTCTGTGTGTTGCAGTGTCTCCAGATCTCAACGCAACATTTCGGAATCTCAGCAGTTAACAGACCTCCCCACTCAACCAGGGTTTCTTGTTGGAGCACATCTTGATGGTTTTGAGAACAGTCACATCATCTATGCACTTGTTGATATATCCTATGAAAGACTCTGTATATTCCTGTAAGTCAGTGATGTTATCATATGTTGCTGCCACTTGATGTTCCATTGTGTGTTTTCAAAGCGGTAAAAAGTCTGTAAAAAGCATGGCATAGAGATTGGAAATGTTAGCTTTCATGGTAACTTCCAAAATGATAATACACGCTAAGCTTAGAAGTAGAAATGGTAAATGTGACTGTACTTGTATAGCGCCTTTCTAGTCATCCGACTACTCAAAGCGCTTTTAACACTACGAGTCAATTCACCCATTCACACACATTCATACGCTGAATGGGTACAGGCGCTACCATACAAGGTCCCAACCTGCCCATCAGAGGGAAGCTAACCATTCACACATACTCATACACTGATGGCACAGCCATCAGGAGCAATTTGGGGTTCAGTATCTTGCCCAAGGACACTTCGACATGCAGACTAGAGGAGTCGGGAATCGAACTGCCATGACTCATCAATGATGAAAAGCAGGGACTTCATTCAGTTATTATTTACATTCTCCATCACCTGCAAACTGTACCTCGTCCCTGTTATGCTTTTACACTGTCATGACAGCATATGTACATATTTCCCGGAGTGGGTTTTACAAGGACAAATTCTTGGAGGAGAAAAATTCTTTTCTACGATTTGCAACATGAACTTTAAAGTGGTTAGTCTAACATTTCCTATGTATATAGGTATGCATATGGTGTCTTGCTTATAGGTTATGTAAAAGTGGGGTTGTTATTATAATAAATCTTGGTCAAAAGTATCTTCACACTATTGTCTGTCGGTTTTATTAACACTTTAAAACACAACCTTATCTAATTGAAGTTTTATTTTCTGTAAATAGAATGCTTTGGCAACAATTACATTCACGAGTGATAACCCAAGTTCTTAGCTCTTATCACTGGGTCAATTTTAATTGGGTTACATCTAACTAAATTATAGATATGGTTGATCTGTTAAAGTTGTGTGCTTCTTGCATTAATAATAAGCAAAAGCATATTGGTGTGCTACTACCTGTAACTCAAGTTCTCTCATAAACAGCTGAGTAGGAAATCGTTATCCATGCCACTTCTGATTGCAATGTTAGTCAAGTAAATTAACAGCAGATTATTTAGTATAAATTCTTTAATAAGGCAGTCACAAGGAAAAACAAAAAACACACTACATAGTCCACTCCAAACACAAACCCAGAAACACAACAAACAGATGATGTTGTGGTACAGGTGCACTCTGGGCTTTTCACGTTTAACAAATCTTTTGGAGGGACATCAAGCAGGAATTCATTCTCATTCATTCTCTCCCATTCTCCTCTTCTGTCAGCTCTGGCAGGTAACCCAAGGGATTCTCAGCAGGCAAAAATGGACATGTGATGATCTGTACAAGAGAACATAAGATTATTTAAACTAACAAAACCATTTCCTTGTCTTCAATAATACGAGGGGACTCATTAATATGCAAATTATTATTAATCTTGAAAACTTACTATAACATTATTATTACAAACAAAATTGATGTAACTCCAGTTCTATGACTACGTGGGGAGCCATTTAATGGGCTTAGGTATTGGTTTACCCCTCTCAGCATCTGAGACTGATCTTTGCACTCACCACCCAATCAGAAGGTAGCAACCACACACCATTCTCCCACTATAAAACCCCAGCGCCTATGCTGCTTGTCTGTTGCAGACTGCAACACCCAGCTAGGGGGGTGTCGGCCTTCCTCAGGGAGAATCAGAGGGGGCACTGGACGTTTTCCTTGCTCGCAAACAGATCAGCCACAGGTCATCCAAATTGTCACCAGATCTCCAAACAAAATAAGTCAGTATGATAATCTGAGATTAGATCATTTATTAATATGGCTTTAGATGACAGAGATCTAATGTTTAAGAGTCCATATTTAATTCTCCTGTTTTGTTGCACTGTTACAGTGGTGATGTTAATTTTTATTGGATTTTTATGAATGAATCCTCTTCTGTTTACTTTAGATTTAATTGATTTAAGTGGTCAGGGGACAGACACAGTTTCTATGTTGTTTTGAGTGGGTAATTGCTCTAATGGAAGCGCAGAGAAGCGTGTAGGACTGCAGCTCTGCCTCCTGGTCTCAACTCTGGGCTGTCATGGTTTTGGTCTAATAAACTCAGCCATATTTCTAGAAAAGAGAGCTGCTCCATCCAAAGTGGGATGTTTGCCGTCTCTCCTAATCAGATCAGGTCTTCCCCAGAAAGTCGGCCAGTTGTCTATGAAGCCCACATCGTTTGCTGGACACCACCTCGACAGCCAGCAGTTGAATGATGACATGTGGCTATACATGTCATCACTGGTCAGATTTGGCAGGGGCCCAGAGAAAACTACGGAGTCCGACATAGTCTTTGCATATGTACACACCGATTTAGCATTAATTTTAGTGACCTCCGATTGGCGTAATCAAGAGTGATTCCCGCCATCATGGATAAAAATCTTACCATATTTACGCTTATCCTTAGCCAGCAGTTTTAAATTTGATTCTATGTTACCCGCTCTGGCCCCAGGAATGCATTTGACAATGAGAATTATTGGCAGCATTATCCTTCAGTGATAATGCTGCCAATAATTCAGCATTATTGGCGACCGGTGTCGCTAACTTCACATTTCTCACTATGGAGCTGCCAATAATCAGAGTTGGTTTGTCAGTGGGTGTGTCACTGAGTGGGGAGAACCTGTTTGAAATGTGAACTGGTTGGTGGTGAACTGTGGGCTTCTGCTTAGGACTATGCTTCCTTTGCACAGTCACCCAGCCGCCATGGCTTTCCCGGCTGCTCGGGAACTACCGGGGGAGTAGGAGCTATGCTAGGTCAGCCCACACCAGCTACAGGGGGGTGGCTAACTACATTGGCTAATGATTTGTTTTCCATGGTGCGGAGTCGCACTTCCAATTCACTGAGCCTCGCCTCCACCACTGCAAATAAACTACATTTATTACATGTACCATTATCGCTGAAGGAGGCAGAGGAATAGCTAAACATATGACACATCGATCAAGAGAGAGCAGAGTGAGAGGGAGAGCCATCACTAACTGCTTAGCTAAGTTAACTGCTAAGCTAAACAACAGAGTTAAAATAACTAACTACTATGGGTTTAACGAAAAAAGTCGCTAAAAGGAGGAGAGAGCTAGGAGTGCTTGTGCAGAACTAGTGTACGTTTAAATATACAGCGGGTATTTATCCACAGTGATGAAGAATAAAGCAAAATTTAACTGAGTTGAAGGCAGCAAAACGCTATCGGCAACCAGAAGTGACATAATACGCTTACCGTAGCACGTCCTGAGCTATTGAAGTTTAGAGGGGAAACAATTGAACTATTGTTCAATTGAACTATTGTTCAATTGTTTCATTAGCGGCTAAAAGCCTATCAGCCGCTAATGAGGAATGTGGGAGGTCTGCCTGTGATACGGAGGCTGAGGAAGAGTGGGCATCATGCACCGCCTTCCTCACCACACCTGGGGTTATCAGTGTTAACATCTGAAACAGCCTGTGTGTCAGAGTCTGGGTGTTCTGGACATTCATGACATTTTGATTTTCAAAGCAAATTTGTTTTTGCAGTCTGAAGTTGAAAATGTTGGCATAGCACAGCCAGCAGGTCATGGAAATTTTTTGTATGTGTTGTACTATATTATTTTGTAATATTGCATTGTATTGCCATACGATACTGTCTAGACAACATTTTTGATAAACTGTTCCTTCAAGCATGATTCAATACAATACAACACCACACAACTAAGCCTCAGAGTTGAGTCAGCACCTCTCTCTACAAAAGTTGAACACAATACGCTTCACAAAGGTAGGATTTACTGCAGGACGACTGCTCTAGCTGGTATTATATTTTACAAGTGTCCATGTTGCGTATGTCCATTTTTGTGTCCACATTGTACATTCATATACGCAGGAGTTCAAGCTTCAGCTCACACATATTCACTCACTCCCATGACTACAATTAGTGTTAATCTGTCACCCTCTCAGCATCCCTCCTTCCCAAACTAATTCAACCTGGACAGCCCACGCGTCAGCTAATCCAACTCCCTGGCATTTACATTTAGAATGCTTTCGATTTATCAAATCATCCCAACATTGTGGTAAATTCACTTTCCCTAAATCCCCTTTGGAGAGGAGATTAAAATGGTGGAGCAAGGCAGGTCAGGGGGAAAATAAAAGCAAATTGAAAGGTGCTCATTTGTCAGCTCGGCCGCTTTCATGGAAGCCTTATTGTGTCAAAATGTAATTAGCGCTCCTCAGAAAGCGTTTCCTAGCGGCTGTGGTGGTCTCTGTAATTCCAGGGGGCATTCACTGTGCCAGTGGGACACATAGGCCGTGTCAAAGCCTAATGCTTTTCTTTTGTACAGCCAATCTACTGTCCTCACAAACCTAATCATCTAGATATAATTATGGACATCCAATATTGAAAATGGTTCAGCGTGAATTCTCTTATTAGAGATGCAGGTGGCTTATGATCTGTTTCCTTTGCTGTCAGTTTCTCCTTTCACTTCTCACATTTCTCTTTTCTCTTCTCACTCACACTCACCATCTATACACACACATACATGCAGCTAAGTTGCAGGGTAATGGATGGACCAGGAGAAATTAGAGGTATCACTGTGGTGCTAAAGACCAGGTGATAAAAGAGCCATTCTAATTTAGCAAGCACAGTGAGGCCCTGTGGAGTGTAACAGCACTGTATTGAGGAAAAGCAGTTTGTGTGTGTGTGTGTGTGTGTGTGTTTGTGTGTGTGTGTGTGTGCATGTGCTGTATGTGTACCTACATTCCAGCATGCATCTCTCTAAAAGGGATCTTAGATTTAACCAGCCAGTCAGTCTGGTCCACCAACACATATCATAACCATGTCACGTCCCATATCCATATCTGAATGACACGGTAAATGATCACAATTGCTCTCTTTGTTTTTGTCTTTTCAGAGCTGGAGGTCAGAGGCTGGCTGTCCCTCCCCAGGGCCCCCTATTGGCTGGTGAAACCAAACCGGCAGCTGGTTTATTGGTTTATCAGTTTATTTGGATATCCATTAGCTGAAATCACAATTGGAACTATTCTTCCAGGAGTCCACAGCTGCTGACAGAACAAAAAAACTTTAGCACTGGCAGATGTGGGAAACAAATAGGTTACAGGAGGACACTTGGCAAAAAATCAAAATAACGTGCAAGTGCATCCATATTACATGATTGTGTAGTACTGTGAGGCCAGTGCACATGTACAGTGTATTCAGACCACTTCACTTTTTTCACTTTTTTTTATGTTGCAGCGTAACACTAAAATCATTTAAATTCATTTTTTCCCTCATCAATCTACACTCAATACCCCATAATGACAAAGTGAAGACTTAGAAATTTTTGCAAATTTATTAAAAAAGAAAAACTGAAATATCACATTGACATAAGTATTCAAACCCTTTACTCAGTACTTAGTTGAAGCATCTTTGGCAGCAAGTACGGCCTTGCGTCTTCTTGGGTATCACGTGACAAGCTTTGAACATCTGGATTTGAGGATTTTCTACCATTCTTCTCCGCAGATCCTCTCAGGCTGTCAGGTTGGATGGGTACCGTTGGTGGACAGCCATTTTCAGGTCTCTCCAGAGATGTTCAATTGGGTTCAAGTCAGGGCTCTGGTTGGGCTGCTCAAGGACATTCACAGAGTTGTCCCTAAGTCACTCCTGCATTGTCATGGCTGTGTGCTTAGGGTCATTGTCCTGGTGAACCTTCAGCCCAGTCTAAGGTCCTGAGCGCTATGGACCCAGTCTCACAGTCTGAGAGTCCATTAGGTGCTTTTTTGCAAACTCCAAGTGGGCTTTCCTGTGTCTTTCACTGATGAGAGGCTTCCGTCTGGCCACTCTGCCATAAAGCCCTTCTGGAAGTTTCTCCCATCTCCATACAGGTTCTCTGGAGCTCAGCCAGAGTGACCATCAGGTTCTTGGTCACTTCTCTTACCAAAGCCCTTCTCCCGTGATTGCTCAGTTTGGCCAGGCAGCCAGTTCTAGGAAGAGTACTGGTTGTTCCAAACTTCTTCCATTTAAGAATTATGGAGGCCAATGTGCTCTTGGGAAAATTAAATGCAGCAGAATTACCATTTTTTTGTAGCCTTCCTCAGATCTGTGCCTCAACACAATCCTGTCTCTGAGCTCTGCAGGCAGTTTCTTTGACCTCATGGCTTGGTTTTTGCTTTGTTATACATTGTCAGCTGTGAGACCTTATATAAACAGGTGTGTGCCTTTCCAAATCATGTCCAATTAATTGAAATGGAAGGCACCTGAGCTAAATTTCAAGTGTCAGCAAAGGGTCTGAATACTTATGTCAGTGTGATATTTCAGTTTTTCCTTTTTAATTAATTTGTGAAAAATTCTAAAATTGTTGTTTTTGCTTTGACATTATGGGGTATTGAGTGTACATTGATGAGGGGAAAATGTATTAAATGATTTTAGCATAAGGCTGCAACATAATGTGAAAAAAGTGAAGGGGTCTGGATACTTTCTGAATGCACTGTACATTTGCCTATAGTGTATATGTTTGTAATTATTATTCATAAAAAGAATATTGGATTTAAACACCCCGAAACAAACATGTTAGCATTCTGGCAGAAAGTAGACATCTGTAGCCAGATTTCCTTCCAAATATAGAGCACATTTTAACAGAATTTCCATCTACTACCATTGTGTTAATATTAGAAGTTGGTTTGTCAAGATTAAACAGATGGTGGCACTAAAGCTCTAATATGGTGCCGTCATATCATTTTAGAAGAAGAGGGCACAATAAGATGATATAATTAAAAGAGTGCCAGTCAAACCTCAAACAGTAAAGACAATATGGAAAACATGATGGAAATATGGTATTTCTGTATGTTTCATGTATTATTGAGGAGCATTACAGTCTCCTTATCGCTCCACACTGATCTAATGTTTTTATCTCTTTATTTTTGCAATATTTGGATATTTTTTCAAATTTTTGGCATTCCACTCAGGTTTTTTATGTGCAAATTGAAGATGCACACAAAAACAGGTGAATAGAAACCAACCTTGTGAGATCCCAAAATTCCTTTGAAGATGCAACTTTTTGTTGGATAATAAGTAAAAAAAAGAACACAGACATTTTGAATTTCCCCTTAAAGTTCGCTCTACAATGTATTATTTTTTCTTTAGTCTGGACCAAATGAACCAAACTATAGGTGTGAAAGCGACCTTCATCTCAAGCAAGAACAAAATATTAAAGTAAAATGTATTTTTTTAATTAACTGCAGGCTTCAAGGATCTTCCTAGTGATTTAACTGATTGGCTTGGGACGTAGTACCGTGTTGCCATGGTAACTGTTCTGTTCCAGGTAGTCTATGAGAAACCTCTCAACTCTTTACCTCAACTTGTAATTGTTGTGGTTTCTATTACATTGCCCTAAACTACAATGCATGTGTAGATAATCAAAAGAAACATAGGAAGATTTTTTAAAAATTCAAATTAAGCAGCCTGTTTCTAAGTAGCCATTTTCTAAAATTATCTAGGAAGTGATGGAGGATGATGTGGAGCCATCCTTCTTCTCAGCCTAAGTCTCTGTCCAATGTCACATCAGCATCAGGCCACACAGTGTCCTGCCCGGGTTCAGAGACCCCTCCTCTGGCATCATACCAACAAGATGTCCTGAATGCCATGAACAGTGGGGATGATGGAGATGGACATTTTCTGAGAGGGCTCTTGCATCATTCAGACAGCTGTTTCCACATAGAAGATTAAAAGTTACAATACGGCCTGTGAAAGGCACTACATCATGTGGAGATTTAAAGGAGGAATGCACACACTAATACAAGCATAATCCCCACCCCTTCTGGCAATATTATGTCTTTTCACATTTCAGTCTGTTAATACCTTGATTATTTGTAGTTCTAATAGAGGTCGCAATTTATAAAATCTTGTGTGAATCTTATGTGAATCAGTTTTCAAATGCATATCAGTCTGTTAAAAAGACCTTAATTAAATTGTGGGTGTTAATATAACTCTGTAATTTTATTGAAATACAAATCAATGTATCAACATTTTTAAGTGCTTTGTGATTTTTTTTTTTTTTCTCTAAATGTAATGCACACAATAACATATTGTTAATTTACATACTTTAATCATATTAGATATTAATTTGGGTCCTAGTCCTTCGTAGAAAATATACTTCCTGGCAGGAGGGTTGCACAACTGGACAGTCACAGCTCAGAGGCCTAAAATAAGTAAGGGATCAGATATCAAGTCATGACAGAGGTGACTAATGAAGCTTATAATTCTTCCTCCACAGATCCATCATTGAGATTAAGGACTGTGCTCTTTATTACAGTTTTATGTGACTCTGAAAAGAGCCTTTGTGGGTTTTTTTGTTTTTTTGTTTTTTTTTTTAGATTAGGGCTGGAGGGAGATTAGGGTGTAGGGCTCAATGGACGTCTGCCAAGCCACTGCACCAGCTGGAGAGAAAAAGTAGGTTGTTAAATTCTCCTTCATTGCCAGTGCCTCATTGGTGGCATTTGTGCTGCCTACACTGGCAATTTGGTGCACTGCTGTATGAGGCTCCACGGACAAGTGGATGTTTACTTTTCCCTTTGCTTGCCTAAGGTGATCAAATGTTAAAACATGAGGTCTGGGCCCACAACAGTATCTGTGAGGTACAGGTTTGTCGCCTGGCAGTTGAGGGTCTCCAATGACATAGGCAGCTAGTGTTCCACCATTTATTGATCTTTTCAAAAGGTTCTAACATGCCCTCAGCCCTGTCTAGAGAGCAAGGGATGCACCTGAAAACTGCCAACTTCCAGGGCATCCCCAGCTGTCTGTACTCCTCCAGGTTCCTGGAGTATGACAAGGAGCACCTTTCAATCTCTGGGCATGAATGTGACAGCTTTGTTTTTTTTTTATTAGATAGATAGATTTTATTAGATCTTTTTTTGACAAAACAACAGCACAGTACATGAACAACATTGCCAGACATCATGAAATCCACAACATCCAGATAACACACATTATATATTATGGATTATGGACAGCATGATTTGCATATACGTTTCCTCAATTGGTAGAGCATACAGCAGAAGGAAGCTAAATTACATTTTAAGCAGTGAGGATTAGGGTAAGAATCTACCAAACACTTTCCTTATTCCAATAAGTATGTTATCCATTTGTCCATCTTGCGATATATAAGTCATTTCTCAGTCTCAGTAGGAAAGTCAGTCTTTCCATCTCATGGATCTCTTTGATGATTTCAAGCCAATTATCTACTGTAAGCGGGTCGGTCTGTCACCATTTAAGAGTGATTGCTTTTTTTACTGCTACAGTCAATATTTTTAGGAGATATCTGTCTGTCTATTCCTTCTGGTATAGAATATGCTGCATGATTCTCAAATGATTCCCAAAATAGTTGTATCTTTGGGCAGTTCCAAAAAATGTTGTGGTTATTTGCCTTGTCATCCCCACAATTTCTCCAACATGTATGGTCTATCAGTATTATTTGTGTTTTCATTTTATGAGTAATGAAGAAACAAACAAGATTCTTACAACAGAATTCACGTCAACATAGGACAAGCAGTAGAGAAAATAGTTTCACACATGTTCTCCCATTATAGCCTTTTTTTTTATCATTTAATACTTAATACCCATCTCTCCATGATATAGTTTGTGTTTGATACCATTTGCAATTCCCTGGTAAAGTTTTAAAACTACTGATTTAGAACTATCAGTGTATGCCTGTACGGTTAAATGTATTATCTCATTAGGTTCCATAATTGCCTTGTTTTTCCCAATTTCTTTTAAGAAATATTGGCAAATGAAATGTGAAAAATCATGCTTTTCCAAATTGTATTATTCTCTTAGTGTCTGAAAGCTTTGTAATGTGTTCTTCTCCATTATATTACAATAAGCAGTAATACCTTTATTTGTCCAGTATGTAAATCTAGGATCCATAGGATTTGGTTTAAATTCTGTATCATATGCAACCCATCCAAGCTTTATTTTTAACCTGGGTCCACAAATTTAATTGCTTTATAATGTCAAACCAGGTGTGTAAGGTAAATGAGATGAACGGATTCAAGTGGTTTTGAGTTATTGCTAATTTGTGATCTCCAATCATTGCTTGTACTGGGATAACCTTGCATTCTCTCTCCATCTCCTTCCATTTTGCCTCATATCCACTCTCAAATCAAAGAACTATAGTTTTTAGTTGGGCAGAATAGTAATAATCCCTAAGATTAGGGAGAGACATACCACCTCCCTCTTACTGATGATTAACGTACTATATTTAATCCTTGGTTTCCTTCCATTCCAAATAAATCGTGAAATTTGTTTGTCCCATTCATTAAATTGACTGGTTGGGACTTTGGAACTGAAATTTTAATATATATAATATATAATAAAATTCAGTAGGGGTGTTGACCATCTACTAAGTGTACTCCCAGGTATTTGATTCCTTTTCAAGACCAGTCATTTGCTTAAGATCAGGCGATGGATTGTAATTAAATGTTAATATTTGCATTTTTTTGTATATTGAGCTTATATCCTGAGTATGTGCCAAATGTGTCAAGGAGATCTAGAAGGATATGAAGACAGACATCTGGATTACAAATATACAGTAAAATGTCATCAGCATAGAACGCAATTTTGTGTTCCCTGTTATTGACCAGAATTCCCTGTATAATACAGTCTTATTGCTTGTGCCAAAGGCTCTGTGTAGAGTGCAAAAATGGACCTGGACAAAACCGGTTTTGTCACTGTCAATTAGTTTAGGGATAAAGAAGTCTAGTGTCCTGGATGTGATAGATGCGTGCAGTTTGTAATCCTGATTTAAAACTGAAATTGGTCTATATGAGTTACATGACATTTTATTCTTGCAGTCTTTTGGGATGACAGAAATGACAGCTTCACTCCATGTGAAAGGTGAGGCTGTTGTCACAGGTGGCCCCACATTGTTGGTCCCCAAGCTTACGCTCAGCTGGATTTCCTTCTGGGAAAATGGCTGGCCTTAGAGGAATTCCTCCAGGGCTAACTCAAGCTGAAAGCTCTTCCATGAAGCATCAAAGTTGCTGTTGAAAAATCCCCCAAGAGTGTTGTTGATATGGCTCAAGACCTGCCTGCTGGTGGTCAGCAGTTGGATGGAACCATGGAGACCAACTCCCTGGGGGTTGTCAACAAAGGGGAACACCATGGGGTGCTGTGAGAGGAGCTTCTCCATCTCTGGAACGCTGAAGGATTTGGCTGTGTCTAGACCTGGCGGGCATCAGAATAGGCCGTTTGCTCCACCCAGCATCCTAGCTGGAAGACCATCTTGCTTGCCAGGTCTTCCATGTGGTCCAGGTAAGAGACAGCCCTTGTTAACATTGCTTTCTTAAATTTGGGGTGGGACCGACCCCATGTGATGGCACCACTGACAGGATGCCTGAAGGGTGTGTACAAAGTTCAGCTCACACAGGCGAGGTGCATAGGTGACCTGAGATGAAATGCTTGCAGTCCAAGTTTAAGTGGTAATTGACTGTCTCATGTATGGACAAGAAGTCTAAGGCCTAATAATTCAAGCAGGCCAGAGTATGGATTGAGACACAGGAGACAGGCTAGATCCGACAGGCTGGGAAGATCATTTCACATCTCTAGAAGATGAACAAGGTCTTGATGAGAAGCATCTATAAAACCTGTTTGGAAAATAAGATAATAAAATCCCGCTGATATGTTACTCTCAAAAGGATTATTATTTTGTTGCTGGAAAGCTTTGCTTCATCTGAATGGAGATGATGTCATTAACACATTTACAATGTAATCTTATGCAACACAACAGCCCTGCCAAAGATCCTATCTTTGTGAAGTTTATCATGTTTTTGAAGAAACTGTCAGTAAGGTGATCAATGATCATTTTTGAGGCTGTAGGCTGTAGTGGTGTCATGTCCACCCCTGCAGTTCATGTCTTTCTCCATTTCAGTGGCATTTTCTTTCTCTCTAAGCTTGTCACAGTGGAGTTTTTACTTCAGATTATGTTGTTGCCTGTATGTCTGCTCTAAGCAGGCTGAGTATAAGCTAGGCTTGGTCAATGTCATGTGCAAGAACAAGTGCAAATGAGTCACATGTCCACAGCCTACAGGAGGATTGCACTGACAGGGCACAGAAGGAAAGCCAAGGATGGGAACAAATGTGAGTGTCACAGTTGGTCTGACCTCACCAGACATTCATCAGTTTAGTTAAGACAAAAAAATATCCATCTTTACAAATAGCTCACAAATACTCTGCCCAGTTTTGTGTCTGTGCAGGTTTCCTAATGATGTCTTTCAGATCAAGATGCTGTGGTGGGAAACCAAGTCTGTGTCCAGTTACATTTTTATACTTGCATGCTGGGTGCACATCTGTTACTAAATACGTGTGTGTGTGCCTCAGCTCACTATGCCATCCCCCATGTTATCCCCTCTGACCTTGTTTAACCTGGAATCCAATCAGATTTGTGCAAGGACTGGAGGGGCTGTCAGATGTGTCAGTTCAGCTTGCCACAGACTTCACTGCCAGATGTTCATGATGGCATCCGCCCTTACAGTGCTTAAACCATCTCTCGGTTTCTTTCTCATCCTGTCTCTGTCTCCCTGTGTATGCCACTCTCCACTGTGTTCATCAGTCTTTTTTCCCAAATGTCTTTGAATGTACTTGAATGTTTTGGTGTGATGTCTATTTCCTTGAATTTCCTGTTAGGTTTTTAGTTTCTGTAGGTGACACTCGTGGTAGCTTTAGTTGCTCATGCCAACTCAGCACTTCATCTTCTTTCTATCATGGGCCATATTCATGAAGTGTTAATCCATACTGGAGTTCTCCTAAATGGCACTAAAAGTTCTTAGCTAAGAGTTTAACTGTGATTTAACATGTTGGTGGATGTGAGTCACCCTGCAGGAGCAGCAACTGTCCCCACCGAGTCTCCTGCTGGGACATGATGCTCCTCAAACAGCATCCTTGGGCCGGCAGCAGGATACAACAATAAGGCATTTTTTGGATGACAGAATCTAAAGAGAGTGTTTCTGGTTTAATGTAGCCTGGAGCCCCACAGATCATCAAGCTCTTCAGTGTTAAACATTTGAATTAAACAGCTGAATTTTCCCAATGGTCTAGTAGTGGTAAACTCCACTGTTGTTGGATTGCTTCTGTTAGTTGGGGGGTTAATCAAGAGTTGCTCTAATCCCTTCAAGACAATGTCACATTTGAAACTATATACTTAAAAAAAAGATATAGTCCAGTCTTCATGCTAGGCTAAGGTAATCTGCTGCTGAATGTATATTTACCATACGGACACAAGTGTGGTATTGATCTTCTCAAAAGGAATGATTTCTTTAACAGGCAGACTGCTAATAGCAGATACTTTTACTATTTATGATTTGGTCTTAGTGTCCTCTCAACCACACTTAACTTGTCATAGATTTAGGAGATTGTTTTAATATTAAAATGTTTCATAAATCACCTTAAAAACACAATCTAAGGTGTCTTAAAATTAGGTGTGATACAGCCACTGGTTCCAGGAGTTTCTTTTGAATCACCCAGTTAGGAGCTTGTCTCCCAGTGCCAGCAACATCAGAGACCCAAACATGGAAGTTCATCCTTGGGAATAACAATATAATCTCAATTTACTAGTTTTTTTAAAGCTGTCATTTCATAGTTGTCATGGCATTCCACTGACATTGTGTTATTTTGTTTTATATATTGTTAGATATTACATCAAAACCGAAGAAAAACTGTTCAAGAATGCAACTGAAACTGTAAAAGTCTTTATGAGCTCTGTGCAGGTATGAATGCAGACAGAGGTGGATAATGTTGCCTACAAAACACTCACACGTGACACACAGTCAGTGGGCAATACCAGAAATTCACCTAGTATTGCAGTCCATCCTGAGGCCTTGCCAATTGTTCCTGTTTGTAGCCCGAAATACCAGGTAAGGTGAGGTGAAAATCCTCTTCAGGTCACAGTTATTGACTGATATTTTGCAGGACGCACCGTAGCTTATGTAAAATCCAGGCTGGTCCCATCCTCTTTTCCTCATTCCGCCTCAGTGAGATGAGATTAATTCAGCAGTGACTATGCAGCCTGTGCCTCAGTCTGACATGATGTTTGCTCTCTGGCTGCAAAATAATCAGACAGCCGGATCAGAAAAAGTGGAAATCGAGTTTTAGTGTAATGCTCTGGGCAGCTGCCTGCCTGCTGAGATCTCTATCTATCTTATTAATTCATGTTTCGGTGACTTGTCATCATATCTCTATATCTCTCAATCTCCAAGCTAGGATCTTGAATGGCACTCTCCCAGGCTATACAAGAGAATATTCCCGCCTCTGTCTTAATCTTCTGCCAGTCTGGGATATGTATTAAAATACACCCTGTAGACCATCTGTTTCTGTACATTATACAGGAGTTTTTCCAGATTTCTATGAAGTCATGTTTGTGCTAAGATTGCTTGACTTCAGGCTGCTGTGAAGAAATCAGACCATACTGTATATTCTATATTATCCAGTTGAAGGTTGAGCTTTAAATCAAGCTTACATGATGCTCTCTAAACTGGAAATCTCCTGATTTGGTACAACTGGTTTACGTTGTGTGAGCTCATTTGCTTTCTTGTTAGCCACTTTTGTGTTGCATTCATCAGGATGGCTTGGATGGTTGCTTCAAAACTCTCATCTGTGTTCATGTGCACATAACAAGGGGTGGTGATACAGTAGGGAAAGGCAGACTGGCCATCTGGGGTAACGAGTTTTTGTGGTGGGCAGCAATGCAGTTGGGTTGATGCAATGAAAAAGAAAAAAAAAACACTCACACATGTACAGACAACTGTGCTGTGAATGGCCCAGTTGAGGGAGCTGCCTGGCCCAATGTTGTAGAGTGAGGGTTGCCTGTCCGTCTCCCTTACGTCTGTCTTGCAGTTCCTCCTCACCTGGCTGGGTCCAATGGCTCCACCTGGCCCTTTTTCCATTTCTGTGAAAGCATCTATTATTATCAGGTTTAACCTTTACACAGCAAGCAGTTTCAAATTCTCCAGCTAGCTGCTAGCAGCTGTTGATTCGGCTCATCCGCATCCCAGCATGCAAAGCGCATCTGGCTACAGGAGCTGCTCAGTTCAAACCTGCAGAGTACTTGATGTCAGCTGGGAGAGGCCACATAAAAACTACTGAATCCCACTGAATTACTCCATGCAACTCACCTCAAAATCTTGACCAACTGGAGAACATGCCCAACAAAGGGCTAGCTTTTATAAAGATGAACTTCCAATTCAGATTTCCATGATAGGTAGCTGAGCTGGAGGGAACCACTTCAGATGAGATACAGTAGACAATAACATCCACTGGTACTGTATCTCGACTGGAACAGAAACATGGCATTTTCCTATGTCCAATACTGAATTTTCACTGTTCCTTTACCAACAGGGACATTGTGGCAGCAGGTGATATACAGTATTCAGGGAACACAGATACATGCTGTCGTGGGGGAGTGCAGTCATTAAAGTAAAATACAGCCACAAAACATGGGTTACCAAACTAAATCCACTGCAAACATGCATTCAGTATGCTTTTAAAACAAAAAATGTCAGCAAAACAATTCAAAACTTGCACATACCTGATACATGTGATAGTTGCATTTTTATTACTTTTGATTTTACATGGAAAGGAAGAAAGCAACTCAGAAATACAAATGGTCCACAAAGACCTCTTGGACATAAAGTATCTGCTAAATCCTCCATACAATAACATGTTGTGATCAGATTCCTTTGGTGCTATTGCACAGAAAGGACAGTAGTGAGTAAGTTGTAAGATCTAAGTTTCAAAGGCTTCATAACATCTGCATTATACTGAACATGCACCACTCTGCAAGTGACTTTGTCAGTATTCTCCTTTGTTGTTTGGATTTGTTTTGAAAAAACATATATTTTTAAAGCACATAAAATCTAATCTAACAGTGTTTCTACAGTAACTAAAGGGATAAGCCAACATACTGGAAAATAATAAATATAGTCTTAGATGCAAAATACAACTTGCATCTTTACACAGGCTGTGATCAAATATTGCTTGGGTGATTTATTTTTGGATTTAGTATAATCCACAGTGTAAAATGTCTGACTTGTGGCAGTTTCGGAAAGGTGCACTGAGGTAGGTGAACTAGCTTACTGAACCACAACTCCAGCCATAATGCTATTGGCATGCCAACATTGTGAATTAGTTAGCTTAGCACTTTTTCACTAAGGCAAATATTCAACAATTTCACAAAACTGAGTTGAAAAAAAGAGTGATTGTGGGTTCTGTGATTGTATCATTGGTTAAATTATGGGTAAGCTGTATAAGAGATTAATAATGTTTTTAATATACAATATACAACATAGTAAAGTGAAATCTCATACCTGGATATCTTCAGTGTCAAGAGACTTGTTGATGTGCTGCTTCACCAAAGAAAGCTCCTTACTTTGCATTAACCTGCATGGGCTATCACTTCTAAATCATATCCACAACAATGTCCTGAATTTTTGACATTTTGAACTCTTGAACTTTTATTTGTGTGTAATTAACTAGATAAATAGAGACGTAGTGGACCACATTTCTCTTTGAGTGAAGCAATAAGTTGTTGTTGCTCTTCCACAGGTGGCATGTATGCATACTGAAGTGATAAAGGCCAAAAACAGCGGTTTGACCCATGAATGGATCAACGTGTGTCATTCAATCTTCCTTCATGATGATGTTGACAGACTGACAGCTATGACAGAATAATAATTGAAGTAGGAAAAGTTTCAACTTAGTTGTAATAAACTGAAATGACATTTAGCTTTGATGGTCATCAGACATCAGTCATTGCATGTTGAACTGAGCCTACTGAACTCTGTCAATCTCAATCAACTCATCTGAGAGGAGAGGACAATTTATTGAAATATAAGCTTTCTGTCAATGGAAACTGCCCAAATGGTACAAAAAGTAGCCCAAATTATCAAAACTATTTTTGGCCAATTAAATGAAAAGTAGCCCAAACCACCCAATCTAGCAACACTGTGTGCCACTCATATTCAACCCAGAATGACGCTGCATTCAGTAGATCTATGTCATCTGTAAATCTCCTGTATATAAGGGGTATAAATGATACAATGAAACACACTATGCCCAAAAAAGCTCATCAGTTGGCCAATACTCCCTCAGGTATCGTGGTTAACTTTTTCTGTTCATTTTTTATTTTTCATTGTATTTTCCTAAATTATGTTTATGTTTGTTTATTATGCTTAGTTTTTTTTTTTGTTTTTTTGTTTTTCCCCCTTTTTTGTTATTTGTTTGTTTGTTTTTCTCCTTGTTTAGGGGAGGTCTGTTGCATAAACCTGTGGCTTCCTGTCTTATTTGCATCTTATGTGTGCAAATAAAATAAAATAAAAAATAAATAAAAGATGTTTCTCAGTGTCGCTTTGTTTGCTCACTCAAAATTCAGTAATTGTGTCTATGACAAGTCAGTCACTGTGGAAACCATCAGTTTTTGATGGGAGGGTTGCTGGTTCAATTCCTGGATTGCCAGGGTAAGGAAAGTGTCCCTGTCTTTGCCACCACCACCAACATACCATCGAGTAACCCACAACTTGGTGCCTTTAATCCCCAGACTTGATCAACAGATTTTGAATTGCATTTGCTAGCTTCCATGTCTCAATGAAACTTCCCCGATTAAATAAATATTCTATATCAGGCAGCAGCTATACAGACAATGCTTGTTAGTGGTGATTTGTTATTGAGGGCCTGTTTGTAGCTTCAGGGTTAACAACACCACAATCCCAAAAGTTACTGATAGTTAAAGAAGATACAGCAGCTTGGAGGAGTAGGAATCAAAGGGTCTGTAACCTTTCTAATGACAGCTGTCCGGAAGATCGATGTTTAACCTGATTTGATTATTATATATATAGTATGCCAAAAGTTATGTGCTTTCTTGAGAAATGTTTTTTCTTTGTTAAAATACGTTACGTTCTGTTTGGGTTATCCCCTTTTCATAAATGTTACTGAAACTCTGTTAAATAACATTTATCTTATGTGCAAAATGTCCCTTTTGTCCTGAAGGGGTGGTCGAAGAAAGGGTTTTTCCTCTGGGGAGCATGAAAGGGCTCATTAAATTTTCTGGCATTTTAGTTTTCTTTTGTGCAAGTGGACTCTTTGACCTAGCTGTGGCATTGAAGGTCAGAGGTCCACAAATATTAGAATTCATGAATATCCACAGCAAATGTTATGCAAATCAGAACATTAATTTTTGAGAGAGGGTCAGGGGTCATGACACCCTGGTCAGCACTTGACAAGTGACAAAACCATACTTAAATCCCGCCTCTTGTGGAGTGGACGTGAAGCTAGTGCTGACTGTGAGTAGTCCTCTGAGGATTAATGTCAGTAATGTCCTGAATTGTCCTATTCTGAATAACCCTCTACAGTGGAAGAAAGCCATTTACATGTGACACCTTTGAAATCTACCTTTTATTACAAAAACAATAAACCTTCATCTCAGTTGCTGTTGGCAAGATACCAATAAATCATTTTTTTGTCTCATAGAAATGAAATGTCTCACTTTGATCACCATATATTTAATAAAAATAAACATTATTGGAGGTGATTAACAACAATGGTAAGGTGTGCCTTATCTTAATCAAAATATATCAGCTTATTATTTGTTGTTTACATGATGGAACACAGCTATGAGAACAAAAGTCAGTGTGTGTGTGTGTGTGTGTTTGTGTGTGTGTGTGTGTGTGTGTGTGTTGGGGGGAGGGGGTGGACAGAACATACATTAGACTAACACACTGTCTGTATAATGAAGTTGTCTGGCATGGCTACAGAGAAGTATGTAAATGACTGACAGGTCATGCTGAACAAATCGCCCCCTTCCAAAAATATAATAACAAAACATGGAGATCACATGTCATCAACAAATGAAACCGACTACGTTCAGATCAACAGCAGGACTCACATTTCAGTGATTTGTGTTGTCAGAATTCACAGTGGAAATGCTGCAACAGAAATATGGTAGTGGAATATTTGAAGAGGGCCATGCGTGAAGCAGGTGCTATGCAAAGTAGAGGCAGCACTTCATGTGGCCACGCTGTATAGGCTGTGTGTGGATCAGTAGTGATGCTCCCATCATTCACGATATGCACATTTCTCTTCTCCACACTCTGCTCTGTCCACAGTCATGTAGCTTACATCATGTTTCAAGTGTGAGGAGCGTCCTTCTCCTCTGTTTTATTTAGTCTCTTCTCTCCGTCCCTTGTCCTCTGACGTCTCTGTCCTTGTTGCGTTGCTTTCACTCCCTGAAGTGATGTGTTGCAACGGCATACATCTATTTAATGTGAGCCTTTTTCCCTTGGTGGGCACTGACTGCTGCTTGATTTTGTTTGGTATAGAAAGTGAGAACGTTGCAGGTCGACATAATTTTGGTTGAAGTCTCTTCAGTGGGCCAACAGGAAGGGGAGGAGCCTATGCAGGAACAGGAGAGTGATGCAGAGGAGGGGGTCCATGGTGCTCATTATGCTGCATCCTGAGTGAGAGACACAGGAGGAAGTGGCAGAAAGAAGAAAATTAGGACAGTATTATATGAGTCACACTTGTTTAGAGGGTACCTGCTAACTTATAATTGCCATATTCATTTAGATATGATGGTATTATCAATCAAAAATTAGGGCTTGACAGTAACTAAGGGGGGCAGGGCAAGTTTCACAAAGCCAGCCCAAGAGATTTACCACCAGTGTATTTTTCATTTTTTATATTATGGGTGTTTTTTTATTTACTTGGGCAAGTAAAAATTGTTTTGGGCAGGTTGTGATCATTCGTGCTACTTTTTGTACCATTTCCTCGGCAAAAAGTCAACATTCTCACCAGTTGATCTATGTAGAAGACATGGAAATAAAGGAGCAGCATTGTTTGTGTGTTGCGTGTGTTGCGTGGTAGAGTTAGTTAGCCCTAAGCTAGTATTTCAGTACAATTATAAGAAAAGAATGTATGATTAGACTAATAAGATAAATATTCTTGGACAAGCAACACAGCTTAGATTTATGTTCTAATGGTAGAATGTTTACACAGTATGTTTCAAATTAAAGAGGTAAGGCTTTGAGGATGAGGACTAAACAATGAGTCTGGAAAATGTAACACTATCTCAGCATGAGTTTGACTGAAGCAGCTGGAGTGTAAACTTTCCCAAATCCAACACTGTTGCAGACACAGCTGCCAACGTTACCCTAAATTGATATAGTAGCATCCATTTCTGGAAAGGTGCTTTTTCTAACGTAACTTGTAGCTCCACAAAGTAATGTAGTTAGCTGCTGCTGGGCTTTGGATGTAATGCTGCCAGCCATGCTAACATAGCTTAGGTCAGAGCAGATAAACACACTGGTAAAACCATTACTTACACTTTTGCTCTGGTGTTTTTGGTTTTGGTTTTTGTGAGTACCCCATGCACACTGAGAAATTTTTGAGAAATTTTTGAGAAATTTTTGAGAAATCTTTGAGAAATTTTTGAGAAATCCTGTGCCTGTGCCTAGTTACGGTTGCTAAGCCATGACTGGACAATTGTTCGGGGTTGAGATTTAGTGAATGGTCAATTGGTTGGTTATATCTCATGATAGAGGCATTGCTGGCCCAAAATAAATTAAAACACATTGGGCCTCATTCACAGTGCATATGCACAAATCTGTGCTTAAACCGTGCGTAAGAACATTTTAAGCACAAATCCAGGATTCATCAATATGTTCTTATTTGTTTGTTCTTTGTTTGTACTCTGCGAACAAATTTAGAACTGCCTTAGACCACACGTACACACAAATCATAAACGTCCCATGGTCTTAAAAAATGATGTTGTCAATATTTATTCAATGTAAACAGTATATTAGAAATACAATTATTTAAAAAATGATTGGGACCAAATATACTAAAAGTGTGAAATTGTACTAATTATAAAATTAATAGCTAAGACGCAATCCATAAATCATCATCATAAATGTAATGAAATTATTAATATATTAAAATTGTCCAGTTCCCACTTTTAGATGACAATAGCTTATATATCAGAATTTCCATATTGGAATGTGACAGCATCAGATTTGGCTGATATATGCAGCTGGTTAATCAGCAGCCTGTTCAGTGTCCTCACAGCCTGACAGTTCAGTAGCAGCACAGGGAGGGCCACTCTGCTTTCACTACATCACAGCCTGTTGTGGACAGAGAAGAAACACGATGTGCACCTGGTGCAGCAGCAGAGTTTTATTTAGATCAATTCCACAGATCTACACATTTAGCAACTTTTTATTTTGTTATGGACATACTGCGTGGTAGTGGTGCAACAGGTATGCAGGCTGTGTACAGGATTCACAATCAGGCTCCAAACAGTTGTGCCAACGACATGTTTACAGCCAAATCTGCCTTTTCTGGCTTCTACTTCTGAAACTACTGTTAGCATTTCACCAGCAGTAAAGTTTTTCTACATTTGTACCATCACAGCCCTCTTTGCAATGAGTGACAGCTCTCTCCACTGCTGCACTGCTACAACAGAGCTTTCCTTATATAGAGAAATGGGGGCGTGGTAGAATGCTAATTACTGACAGCTTGCACGCGCGTCAATTCAGAATAATTCTGATTCGCTAACATACACGCAGTGGTAAGAACAAAATTGGCCGGTGTGCACGTGTCATGAATCTGACAGTAATTTTGTGTGTGTGTGCTTATATTGTGTGCAAAGTAGGAACATTTCTACGCACATATTAGTGAATGGGGCCCAATGTAACTGATTTCCCACCTATGCAGATAAGGTGACCTACAATGCAAAATGCAATATAGAGTGTGTTCTATTTATATTTAAGTGCTACATGTTGCAGCTTCCCCATAAGCGACCGGCCCAAATAGATTTGACCAACCCCCCAAAAATGTGAAATTTCATCCTGTCCCTTTTTTGTTGCAAGGCAGACATAGCTACAGTCCTGTATTGTTATTTGTAAGGTGTTTTGTCTGTTAACAAAGCATCAAATTTAGTTCTTGCAATTGTAGGATGTACTTTCAGTGAATGACCCAGAATGTCAGCTCAGGAGTTAAGACCAGACTTCATGTAAACCTGGACATCTCCACTCACAGCTGGCCACCCCAGCTCACCTGGAAGTCTGTTTAGGTAACCCTCAACTCCCCCGTATACAGTATCTGTCAAAATCTCTCTTTCTTTTGTCTGTGCCTTGCTTCCTCCTTCTTTTCTCACAACCCAGTGGACACAGAGGAGGTGTAGGGCTCGCTCCAGAGAAACTCAAGTTCCATTCCTCCTCCTGGTTCAACCAGCTCAACAGCCAAACCATTTCACACACATCCAATAAATCATTTAGTGTGCGCTCTTACAACTTAAGTACTAAAGTTACAAAGTCAGAAAAATATCTGACAAAGAGAGGCAGATTTTCTGTCTCCACTGTCCCTCTTCTCCTATGTAAAATATAATATATTCCTGTAGTCCACATAGCTACACCCCACCCTATTACAACCTGCATAGAAATGGAATTAGATTTGTTACATAAATTAAATTAGCAAAGTATGTCAAGACTACTGTGAGCAAAATACATTTCATAGAACTGCATTAACAAAAAAATCAGGGAGTAAACACAACACAACATAAAATCCTTTTAGTATGGATGAAATGGGCAGTGTGTGTTGACTACAGTATATTCAGTGCCAGGCAGTGAATACATCACCTGCTAAGGAACACATACTGGGTAAGCACAGAATTATATTGTCAGGCCAGCTTGATGGAATCTAACCACAATGAAAAACAACACAATTCTTCAATAAGCCTTACGTAATGATGAGATATTCCTTTAAATTTAATAAGGAGAGGAATTACTGAAAGACAGAGCAACAAGTTTAACTCAGTGCTGGCGTTACGAATGTATTTTATTCAACCTGGGAAAAAAACTACTAAACAGTTCAACATTGTATGTTTTCAAGCATCGGTTAACAAAACAGGACAACAGCATGACTAACGATAAATGTTAAAGTCTTGTCTTAATTTTATCTAAGAGCAACATTAGCTGTATTGGAAACTCATGGCTCATTTCTGTTTCTGTGCTCCGGTGCTGAGTGCAGCGAAGTCAGGTGGACTCATTTTGAACCAGACTGTGCTGTAGCCTTACGTAATGATGAGATATTCCTTTAAATTTCCTCCCTGATGTAAATTGGATTTAGTAAAAGTCACATGGAAATCATTTTAGCCACTATAATGAGATGAAGACTAAAACCTGACACTGTAGAAAGTGACCACTGAAGTTATTTCAGGCATTTATAAAGATGAAACTTAAAAGCTAAATGATTCTCAAATCCAGAATAATGGTCTTGCATTCTAGTCCTTCAATTCCTGAATGTGTTAAAAGGAAATTTAATCGTGACTGATAAATGAAAGGAATACTCTAGCTTGTTAACATGCATGATAGCCAGAGTGCTGATCAGAATGCACGCACTCTGTCACTGAGGTTGTGCAGGGAGAACGCCTGCTGATTACCAGGGATCACTCCACCCAATCAACAGACTGACACATCTGACACAATCAGTATTATCTAACAGACTTGTGTGTTACCCTGTATAACCCTCCTGGCTTCTCTCTGTGGAGTACATATTTTTGGGTCTGACAGCACATAAAGGCAACTCCATCTGTTATTATGGCCACACTTTAAGTTACTGACTGTTTGGGATGTACAGTGGTAATGACTGAAACAAATGGGAGCTTTTATATAATACTGGGTTTATTTGAATGATTTATGCTCATAAATACTGGTGACAGTTCAAGATATAACACAGTGTTTCCCATTAATTACCTCGACCCTAACCTGCCACAGTCAGGTTTGTCTGAAGGTGAGTTGTTTTTGTGAAATGATTCAGGTGTGTTTTCACTCAGCTGCCAACACCGGAGCCCCGCTGTGGCTGCATGCAGGTTAAATACGGGTAGCTTTAGCTACTAGCAGCCACTACTACCTATAGACATAAGCTAACCATCGCGACTCCAAGTTAACACAAAGCTGCAACTTCAGTATGTCATATTTCACCGATAAGGAGAGGAATTACTGAAAGATAGAGCAACAAGTTTAACTCAGTGCTGGCGTTACAAGTGTATTTCATTCAACCTGTGAAAAAAACTACTAAACAGTTCAATATTGTATGTTTTCAAGTGTCGGTTTGCAAAACAGGACAACAGCATGACTAACGATAAACGTTAAAGTCTTGTCTTAATTTTATCTAAGAGAAACGTTAGGTGTATTGGAAACTCATGGCTCATGGCTGTGAACTGACAGCCTGGAAGTCTCAGTAAATGCAATTAAACAGCCCTTTTTTTAAATTTGAGCTCAACTGATATCTCTGAGCACAGTGGCACAAAACATTAAACCTGCATTAACTGATGTTTTGTCCTCCTGTGAAACAAGCAGAAACAAGTAATGAACACAACGCAATGTCAGAAAATAGATATAGTTGATTATAATTAATGTGATGTCTTCAAATGTCACGTTTTGTCCGAATCCAAATATATTCAGTTTAATATCATGTATGACACAAAAAGCTTAAAATCATCATGAGAAGCTCCAACCAGCAAATTTTGTCATTTGTCCTTAAAAAAATGATTATTTGGTTATCAAAATAGTTACTGATTAATTTTCTGTCAGTCGACTAATTGATTAATCCTAATTTTTTTGTCCACGGTTTCAGCAGAAACAAGTAGTGAACACAACACAGTGTCAAAAAATGGTTATAATACTTGGTTATAATTTCTTAGAGCACATGGCGATGTCTTCAAATGTCATATTTTGTCCGATCAACAGTTCAAAATCCAGATATATTCAGTTTACTATCATGTATGACACAAATAAAGCTTAAAATCCTCATATTTGAGAAGCTGCAACAAATACATTTTTGGCATTTTTCCTTAAAATACTATTAGTAAAGTATTATTTGTTTATCAGAATAGTTGCCGATTGTTTTTCTGTCAATCGACTAATCAATTAATCATTGCAGCTCTAGTACTAGTTTTGCTGCGCTAATGAGCTCAGGATTTATCAGGAGGAAGGCTGCTTCACAATTTCACTGTATGAACCTGGACTGTGTGTGTGTGTAACAGCTGACCTTTTGGATGTGTAGAACAACACAGAACATCAATCCTGATCCTGTCGGTTCCTGAAGTTATGCTGCTGTGCCTTGTGTGTAAATGTGCACAGCGTCTCTCAATGTGGAGACGCAGCTGCGAGGAGATCGCTGCATATAACTTTGTATTTGTTTATATATATATATATATATATATATATATACAGAAGGGGCTGAAACCGAAGGGGCACACAATGCTTTGTATAGCTATTTGTTTATCCTGCTATCAGACAAGTTGAACACAGGTTTAGATGGAGGGTACACAGACCCCCGGTCCTCCCACCGGTTAAAAACAACAACGAATTTGGTCGTTGCAAACGGAAATGATATATGTGTTTATCTGCATATAGAGTAGGGAAATGAGATCCGATCACAAGTGGTCACTCATGACGCATGTTAATGCCAGGTGTGAACAGGACCTAAGATCCAGCAGCTTCCAGACTGCTCAAAACATCAGTCTGAGCCTGAACTGAGCCTGAATAACTAAGAACTAAACAAAAACACTACTTAAACAGGCTAAAATGTATTCTGCTTCAGGTTTTGCTAACATAAAGCTAATGCTAATTATACTACATGCCTTTAATATTAATAGTGTGTCTACCACAAGCATATTAGTACAGTGCCTTGGATAAAATACTCAAACCATTTTTTAAATTAGTTCATTTTTCACAAAATGTCTTTTCTTTCACAGTTTTTTTAAATCTTAATATTATTATAATGCTTTGTGATGCCGTTAGATCTGGTCAGTATATTTAATAGTAGTCATGGGTGCAGGTTATTACTGTACGCCTTCTGTCCTGGAGGTCTAAAAGCATTTCTCCAGTTAGTTAGTTTATTTACTGCAATATCACAATACAATTATAGAAAATAACTTTACACAATCAAATAAAAACATAAGGTCCAAACAATATTCCACATACAATAAAAATCTGTTGACACATTATATGGGAACTTATTATACTTTCAGATTTTCCATTATTTACTGTATATACTGTTATGATGTCTGTTATGATTCATGCTAAACATGATCAAAGTTCCAAAATGTGAGGTTATGCCCATAAACGGCTGTCCCTTCCGTAGCCTTTGTTGCTAAGGTTTTTCCATTTGTTGTTTGTGTTGTCCACTCTCATATTTCGGATCGGATTCCAGCTCAACGTTGACATTTCGAGTAAAGAACAAGAAAAAGTAGTGAAATTCTACTACTATAGTTTGTTTCATGGTTAGTTGACATAGCCTCCAGAGCTGAGAGAGGCCTCCAGAACACAGCGGGCTCCTCAGGAGCTAAAATGGCCTGTTTCAGACAGAGGCTGAACTGAGGGGCTGCATAAAGGGTCAATATGAGATAAATAAGGAGTGTGCTTTAAATCATGCAAAGATATTCCAGTAGAGCCCCAGATTAAAAATATAGACCTGGAAATGTGCATAATATGTCCCCTTTAATAAAAGAAAATTACCCAACAACAGCCATGTTCTAATGTTTGAGTCTCTTCTCTGTGCCCATAAAACAATGAACTGAGATCATTCTGGTTATGGCTAAAGTTTACTTGGATCTGTCTTTAACTCGGTATGCCGATCCCACACATCCACAGGTGTTGTTCAGGTGCTGTACAACTAAATGTAATTTTCAGATGATCTTCAATATAGAGTCTACTGTCAGTATACCGCAGATAGACAGTTCCCTCAGGTTTAGTTTACAATATGTTTTATGTTTGCTTCATCTCTTCTCAGCCAGTATTGATATAATCCATCACTTCCATCACTTGTACAAGGTGAGAGCTCTGGACATGATTCTTATGTCTGGTCAATCTGAGTACACAACCCAACGGATCATCATGCAAACACGTGTAAAGCTAACGCTGCTCTAGAGATGTCTGCCATGGTAACTTGACATCAGTCAACGGGACGACGCCTGTCCTAAACATGTCATAACAAGCTTCATTACTGTATCAAACACAAATGAACTGTTTGTGTTAACATTACATAAAACTGTCATATCTGGGTTACTCTGGCACTGAAAATTAAATTTTTAGCTTCAAGCTTCAAAGAGTTAAATTCATATTCATGGCAGTATCCACAGTATAGTCATGATCGTGTGTCAGCTTTATATAAATCCTTTCAAATAGCATTACCCATCAACTTGCAGCCAAGTGAAGCCAGCAGACCAGTGTGGAAAATTCTTTGGTCTACTTACAAAAATCTGACGAACCAGAATAAATGAGCGTAGAAACATAATGCAGATGCTTCCATGCGAATGGTTGGAAAAGTATCAAAATGATGTGAATCAAACGTTGTGACCTTCACAGTCATCAGATTTCATCTAGAGGTTCCCAAAACAGACCCACAGAAGCAGACTTGTGGAAGAGCACAGCCAGATCCAACCAGAATAGACCTGAAGAGAATTACACCTGACCCAGAATGCAGTCGAGCTGAACAGACTGTTGTAGAGAGAAAACAGCAACACTGAGAGCAACATGATGCACTATCAATCAACAAGCAGCTACGGTGGAAAAGAGCAGCAACATAATAATGATGTCCTCCAAATGAAAAGGTCATAGAAAGAAATTCCAAAAATAAATTGTTTGTATGCTTCAAAGACTAATCTTGCAGATATAACTGACAGACCTGTTTTCATTTCCTGCACCAACAATAAAACATTCTGTAGCCAGCTGGACTGTAGATAAACAGAAGATAAAATTAGCTTCTGTCTATCTACAGTCCAATTTTAACCAATTTCATGTCCAATCAAATTCAAGAGTAATTGTCACTTAATAGCATACATTTGATTTCTTTTTTCTCCCACCACTCCTGCTGCATTTTCCAGACCGTGGTCAGGAACCTGGCTTGGTTCTTGAGGAGTTATTCACATTTATTTACTGACAAACTGTAGCTTAAACTAAATTCACTGCTACATTCACAGTTTTACTGCCAATTTTACTCTGCGCCAATCAGCAGCACCTGCCTGCCACCTTCACTCTCTCTCAACCACACACACACTACACACACACTATGCACACACACTAAGTAAAACAAGACCCTACCCAGACCCTACCAGACTGAGTAGAATTGGCTCGGGTCTCGGGTTGGGTCTCAGTTGCTCAGAGCTGTTTTCTGAAGGCTCGTAGTGGAACAGTTTGAACAAACAGTTTTCAAAAAATTCACCTTAGTAATTCAGGACTGTTGATTCTAGATGTCACCGCTAAAAAAATGATATCAACACTATACTTCAGAGTTCCCCTTATTCAAAGTACAGCAACACTGTAGCTTCCTATAGAAAACTGTTTCATAAAGCATCTGCCTGGTGTAAATTTTGCAGTGAGGCACTGCCGAGCACTGCTAATCTATTCAACCAGCAACACATTATCCCCACCAGTAACAAACCACAAACCTCGGATGCTGGAACTCTTTTAGCCTTACCAGACACTTGGCGACACCTCGTAGACTAAGGCCTTAATGACGTCTGCTCTAAGATTCATTTGCATGGATTTACATTGTTCCAGCTATGGCCAAAATCCAATTTCTGAGAAATGATAAAGACAATCCAAAGTGGAAGTGTTCCTCAAAACTACTTACACAGCTACTCAGTCACCCACTAATTCCTCAACGCCACACTCACTCAGCCTCCCTACTACATCACCACTACCACTATCACTGCTGCTGAAATGTGGTGTCAGACTCAGCGCTGTTAAGGCTGCATAATCTAACACATAAGACAAATGTGGAAGATATTTCAATTGCATTATCTGATTTTTTATTCAGTACACAAGCTGTTCAGAATCAGTGTTCTAAAGATTAGTTTAACAGTTAATGTACCTTCCAGGTTGACAGCACCTTTTGTAAAAACTAGTGAACGATGAAAAATGTTGATCACTGTTTTCCACAGCCCAAGGTGATGTCCTCAAATTTCTTGTGTTTTCCTGACCAACAGTCAACCAGAAAATATTCATATTTGAGAAGGTGATTTTTTTCCTAAATACTGACTCAAAACAATAAATCAATTATAAAATTATTAAAACATTATAAAATAGTTGGTGACAAATTTTCTGTTGATCGACTTAATATATTGACAAGTTGTTGTAGCCCTAATCTGCAATAAACTAATATGAACTGATATATTTATCTATGTAGATCTAGTGGAGGTAAAATTATACCTTTAGTGTTAAAATGACTTAAAATGACACCACAGATGCATTAAAATATCCCAATGACATAAAAAATAAAAATAATAAACTAAAATCAATTAATCATTTTGAACTGCAGTTCTGCAGATCCTCTAACTAAAAAGCAAGGAATCTCTGCCTGTCTGTCTGTTTGTCCTTCACATATCTTGAGAACCATTCATCCGATCTACTTCGCACTCAGCAGGTGCAACATTATTTTCTGATGTTTCACAGCAGTTATATTCTAAAACACAAATAAACAACCATCAAACACTCAACAGATGATTTACTGTGGAGACAGACGCTCTTAGTTTGTGTTTCCTTTTCCTCTTCAGCATTTCTCCTTTTCATTCATTCATTACATCCAACTAATGCAGCAGTAAGTACAAAGAACAACAGGGCACATTTGTGTCGTTTTTTCCTTTTGTGTGAATGCTGTGTTTCAAGCACGGCAGCTGAGAGAGTCTACTAGATTACTACTACCTCCTACAATGTAAACCATTCAGTGAAAGGAACATTTACTTTAACGAGTTCAACTCTGTAATTTCAGATTTGACCTAGACACACATGCATTCACACCCACACACATACATACATACATAGGATATACTGTATTAGAGTAGAGTTCGAGAGAGTGCCAAGAGTGTGCAAAGCAGTAATCAGAGCAAAGGGTGGCTATTTTGAAGAAACTAGAATATAAAACATGTTTTCAGTTATTTCACCTTTTTTTGTTAAGTACATAACTCCACATGTGTTCATTCATAGTTTTGATGCCTTCAGTGAGAATCTACAATGTAAATAGTCATGAAAATAAAGAAAACACATTGAATGAGAAGGTGTGTCCAAACTTTTGGCCTGTACTGTACATATATATATATACTTTCATTCATTCATTCATTCATTCACACTTTATTTTAGGATGCGCATTTTTTATTCATGTATTTTATTTTTAAGTGCAGCCCTTATTTTACTTGAAATGAGAAAAGATTCACTATTACAGTACTTAACATCTGTGTATAATAGAATGTTAGTTTCTTTCATGTTGTTGGTGTATATACTCACTCACTTGGCGGGTGTATGGTTTGGGCCCCAAGGAAGTACAGTGTCGAATTTGGACACGCAATACATTTAATAATAATAAACTTTGATAAACCAGCAATCAGTGAGCCGCTCCGCTCTGTGCAGGGGCAGGGCAGAGCTTCAGGGCTCTGTCGACTGACTCCAGCATGTCAGGGAGAGACCAGAGACGAGGCGTGACACGAGTCAGAGAAAAGAGAAAAGTAGACGGTGAAAACAGAGCTTTTAATCAAGAATGGACATCTTAGCCCATGTCTAGACAGAAAGCGTAGCATTAGCAGCACATTTAGCAGATCAGCAGCAGCAGCAAGTGACTACATAGGAGATATTCAGGTACATGGTTGAGCGTAGGTCACCCACATTTTGGAAGCACTCAGATTACTAGCAATGACTAGTTACGCACGTAAAATGAAGGACATACTTTCTACAGGCAGATCAAAACAAGTTTGTCTCTTGTGCTCCAAGACCATGGCGATTGTGAAGCACCGCTACAGACAAAGCACAAATCTTTTGAGCAAACATAGTGTGAGCAGCACGTCCAGGAGATCATCAACAGCAGCAGCAGCAGCGAGTGAGCTGTTGTGTCTACACAGGAGGTGTTCAGGTACATTGTTAAGTGTAGGTCACCTGCATTTGGAAGCGCTCAGAGCTCAATACACCATGACTGTAGTTACATGTGTAAAATGAAGGACATACTTTCCACGGGCAGTTCAAAACCAATTTGTCTCATATGCGCTGAGACCGTGGTGATTGTGAAGCGCCACAGACAAAGCACAGATACCCACTCAAAGACACAGAAACTACGCACAGAACATCGGGATGACTGAAAAGCCTAATATGATCGATCCACTTTATTTTAGGATGCAGATTATTTTATTTTTAAATGAAAAAAGAACATTTATTTACTATTAGAGTACTTTTTATTTTTAACATCTGTGTATAACAGAATGTTTTTTTCATGTTGTTGGTGTATCTAGGCTAGGCCTACTCATTCACACTTCACAACTGTATTCAATCAACTGTATTAATTTTTCTAAGCAATGAAATAGCGTCCGGAGGCCAATCAATCGGCCTGTTCCGAACAGGCGCATTTTGAACGGGCACTGCACAAGTAGTAATTATGTAGCGTCAGCATCCCTGGAGCTATTAAAGAAAACCGGGTAAAATTTTGCAGAATAGACAGGAGTTTCTGCTTTACTGACAGCAATGTCATCTGGCACGAGGACAGACCTACAGGCAGATGGTCTTTCTCTTTCTCTCTCTCTCTGTCTCTCACACACACACACACACACATTCTGGTTACTTAGCAGTTCTTATTGCACAGACTGGAGAAACGGTAAGATGAGGGCTTCAGCAGCTTCTTATTAGACGACTCTGTAAACAGACCAAACCGTCATTACATTAATCCAGACATACTGAAAAGGTAAAACCTTTGACATTTAAATGAAAAACATCCTCTCTCAAGACCCACATATAAACACACAGACCTGGGCACAGACACACTCAAATAAAGCCCAAGCAGATAAGGGATTTGAGCAGCTGTTAAATTCAGCAGAGAGACGCAGAGGTCCACTGTCAGTGGAGAGTGTCAGTCAGTGTCAGTATCTGATTCTGTCTCTGTTACATCTTTCTGTCCTTTACCAAAGCCTGAAAGCTGCTGGAACCGGTACACAATATCAAAGGCTTTACCTATAATTCCTCTTTGTTTGCATGTTGAGATTCTGTCGTATCTATGGAGAAAACATCCACCCAACATGATTTCCGTTGCCTATGAAAAGTTTATACATAAGCATTTGCTCTCGGCAATGTTGGCATTTGTCATTCTGAAACAGTTAGGCATAGTTAATAACCTTGTACCCTCCTTTTGTAGAGCTTTTCTGGTGGGGAATTTTATTATTTCCATTGTTAAATGGAGCCAAAGTTCAATAAAGAAGATTGCTTCATTCGTCATTCTTTTTCCTTTAATTCCTTCCTCTAACTCATGCCTCTTGGCTCCTATCCATTCATATATTTTCCCACTGCTCTCTATTATCCTGCCAGTTTAAAATTTGAGGCAGCACTCTCCTGATTTGTACCATCCATTAAATAAGCCTAAAAGTACCACTGTTGCTCTGATACCCACATGGGAGTCAGTCATTATTAATGTGCAATTTATTAACTCAGCTTTAATACACGTCCTCTAGCTCCTGATACTGTCAACACACAGACACCATCACCACCACCAGCAGCATCTAGACTCCATCCCTTATCAAGGTGATGATGCCTAAGCTGGTGGGTTATGTTGCTGAAAGATTATGGGATGGATAATCATGCATTAGCACTACATGGAGTCTATGCCAAAACTCTGATCTATGCTTTATCAGCAAAGCTTTTTATACATTACTCTCTACTAATTGCACTGCCCAAATGTAGACAATGACTAATCACATACTATATATTTGCAGTGCAGTAATCACATGAAAGTGATATTTACTGTAATCATGCCAAGTTGTGCCACAAGACAGGTTCGGCACCATGGAGAGCAACATATGATGCAGGGAGGAGAGTGTTCCAAATACTAAATACAACCATATATTTATTAACTGTATTTCTGATTATACTGTATGTTAACAATAGGAGGTTAATATAAAGTGTTGTCCATTATGTGACAAACTGGAAAGAGGAGTCACTCATGACTCACTACCTCAAAAGTGAACAATATTAACACAAAAATTAACTAATAAATAACCAACTATTACTGCTAAATAACCTAAATCATAACTAAACCAAACATTGTTTTGTCACATATGTAAAACTTCTAGGGTTACTGTACAACTCAATTATTTTCTTTTTTTTTAAATGTGTCAATTGTTTTTACAATTACATGTAATTTATTTCATTTAAAAAATGTCAGAAAAATGAAAACTGCCCATCACAAGTTTATAGAGCCCACTATGATGTCTTTAAGTAACATTTTGCCCATCCAGCAGTCCAATACCCAAAAATATTGCATTTATTTAGAAAAGCACCAGATCCTCATATTTCAAGGAGCAGGAAACAGCAAATGTTCAGCATACTTAATACCAAAACAATTAATTGATTATCAAAATAGCCGATTAACATTCAGTTGATCAACTAATCACTTTATCTCTTTAATAGCGTATTTGTTTTGAATCATTAATTTAGACAACAGAAAGTTGGAGACAGATGATTGAAGGTCATACCATCATATGATTCCACTGAAAATCAATAATCAAATCAATATTATTATATAACGTATAATAATATATAAGATGTAATAAATCAACTCATTGACACATACATTATGGATGTAGCTACTATTCCATTCACAAACTCTGCATCTGGACTCTTCTCTCTCAACTGTCACCAGCCAATTTAACCACATCCAAAACATACGTCAGTGGAAGTGGCTCCAACATTCATCAGCAAGAGAAGAACTACCATCAGGTACATCTTCAGGTTGGGAATACTGTACTCTGTGAAACAAACTGATTTACTGTATGGGTTTGAAGTCAGTAATTATAGCTGTGCAAACACAGTGCCCATCCCCAGACCACGGGGTGATGGAGATAACAGGTTTTTCTGTCTGTCTCTCTACTTTTCCTTCCATGGTCAAGACTGAAGGAATCCTTAACTAGGAAGGATTTCAAGTTTCTTCACAGCCCATTTCCCCTCTATTTATCACTAAAGAAGCATCTGACTTTCCACCCAAACTGCATGCAGCCTAAAATCCTTTTGATGCTTTTGATGGCTGAAGTTACTCTCAGCAGGACCAGGCTTTCCAAAAGAGAGACATCCATAACAGAAAAATGTAGTCTCAGCATTGCAGCCACATTTCCTATGTTTGGGTGCAACTCATACAGAAATACAAATCCTAATCCTTCAAACAAATTCAAACTCACCAGTTGTTTATAACACAAATTAGAGTTTTATCACACTGACATGGCTCTTAGTGCAACATGCAAGTAAAGATATGGAATTAGTGACCACTGCTGCATATCTGTGGTATATCTGCCATCTGATGCTGATAATCAGAGAGACGGAAGAGTTATGGGGTGTTCAGATCGTCCTCAACCAGAGTTTACCAAACTATTTGTGACCTTTCACTTACATACATAAAAAATAATACAAAAATGGCAAACAACATGGTTAATAGTGATTCATCCATTTAGACAATCTCTCATTATCTATAATCTATCAAAGACACAATTATGAGTAGGGTTAGCACATTAACAATGCAAAGATTCCCATAGCATTTCTATTTTTGTTAGTTTAGTTTCATTCTGTCATAAAACAACACATAATACACACCAGCATTTTTATTAAATATTATTATTGCAGTAACTGGCCAACTATGTAGCTGGGATCAATAAATATAAATGTCATGATTATATTTGAACATATATATTATATATATGGGCTTAATTGTTTAGTTTTTTTGTTTTTTTTTACAGAAAAGTAGCCAAGTTTACCTAAAGTTGACTTTCCTCTGACTGGCTAGAAAAAATAATCCGTAGAAGACCTTGACAGCATCATTTTATCTGATTCTATTCATGTAGACACAGGATGAATTTGTGATAATGCTTAGTACAAACATATTGTTTTTTAAATTATGTATGATGTGAGCAAATACAGGCATGGAGTTTAAATAGCAATTGCAATATTGGTCAGGAAAATCAATATTAGCAATCATTTTCCTCACATTCCTTTACACCCCGCTGTGGCTTCTTCATTGTTTGAGCTCATGTGACATTTGATTGATGGTCATCTGAACACAAACACCTTGTAAATACAACCTGGTCATGCGATAGTTTCCCAACTGTACAAACTGACAAGGAGTGAATGTTGCATGAAGCACAGGACTATGATACAGGGAGAGAGGGGAGGGGCAGGCTTATCAGTTACTAGGCGAGGCCACCAAACCACAGATGAAAAATGAAAATATGAGAGGCAATTTGAGACACCTGACAGCTTATCTCTCCCCTCCCCCTGCCAGCCGCCACCATCCTCCCCTCCCATATTAATTGTTTCTGCCACTCAGTCAGATGACATTGCAGAAAAGTGACAGATGCCTGCATTTTTGAGCTCTCCCCTCCTCCCTCCCCGCTCACAACATTGGTTCTTATTACTGTGGATAAGGCAGCAGAGCCGAGAGAGAGCATGAGGTAATCTTTCAATTCTGCCACGCTTTTTAACCTTCATCTGTTGTCAAATACTTGGAGCAGATCAACTTGGAGGAAACAGGAAAAAATTGCCTAAGATGGATTCCTCCGGGTTCTTCTGTCAATAGAAAAGTGTCAGTGAGCCACTTAAACTGTATTTGATTTAGTGTGTAACAGACACCAGCAGCCTGTCTGGCTGACAGTCCACTCAAGGACTCACATGTGAAAATATCAGCCCACACCACAACAATATTAATCAGGAGTACTTTCAGATTTGAACATGCACTGGCTGTATGCTCTTGGAGGAAAATCGATTATATTGACTTTTTTTATCAATCAAGAATAACCAGCAAAAAGTTTCTTAGGTGCAAATTTGACATCAGACATCTAGATAATCATTACATTTTTTAATTATAGATTACAGTAATCTCACAACTGCTGTATCATTGTTAATTTTGTATGAGCTTGTTCATGCTTTTCATGGAAGCTCTATGATGTTTACAGTGAAACATTCAAACCCCAGACTTGCATATTTTTTTTATGGCAGCACCATTCCATCAAATGAAAACACTCTACATGTTGAATGCATCATTGCAGACACACTTCCCCAAAATTCAGCCTGACATATTTGTTGGTCAGAAACTCTGGCATCTCCACAAGAATTTAAAATAAATGGCTAATACCTGTTAAATAATACCGAGGAATATTAAGATAAAATTGTGACAAAGACAGAAAACTACAAAAACAGACAGAAGAATACAAAATAGATGGAGATGCAAACATTAAATACACATACACACAAACAAGAAAAGAGAAAACAAGGTGAATTTGTTCTGTTTTACTGAAGGGTCAGTGACGTACTTCACAAAAGGACTGTTTGATTCCAGCTGCATTTCAGGAAAAGAGAAGATTCATAAGCTAAATGTAGTTGAGCAAAGAGGACATCACAGGATCACAGAAAAGAACTGTTCTCTGATCAGCCACTGTGCCACAGCTGGATGTAAAATTACTTCACTGACACCGGGTCATTTTTCCTAAATGTATTGACTCATTTCTGGAAGAATCTGAAAATGTCACCATCATTAATGATACTATTTTTACAGTTTCACGTGTGTCTTCTCTAATCAAACAGAATGTAACTGTATGTCAGTGTATTTGCATTAGAAAGTCACTTAGTCAGTAAGTCCTGTCTATACATCTGAATCTGTTAAAAGATCTACTGCAGAGTCATTTGTAAAGGTCAAGGATAATGCCAGTGAGGTCACATGACAGATGTTAGTGATGGCATTACACTGTAGACAGTGAATAATGCTAGTATTTTAAAAATAAAGTCACAGATCTGTGCATTTAATAAATGTGTTGCATTTATTCTAACAATGTTTTACTTCTCTTGTACCGGGGCAAGGTTCATGAGGCATTTCCTTGAGATACAGTCATCATACTGTTCAGTTCTCTCCAGTGATATAGTGGTGTCTTGGTAGGTGTGTATATTGTGCCGCCCACCCCAAACCCAACTCCCACTGGCCCACCTCAACTTAAGTATTATAGCGCACTAAAAAATCCAATTCCATCAGATGTAAAGTCCTGCATTCAAAATTTGACTCAGGTATCAGTAGAGAGTATTAACAGCTAACAGTTTGATTATTATACAGTTATAGTATTATATTACTAGATTATCATTTCTGATGCATGAACATGTAAGCAGCTTATTGTTGCAGCTGGTCAGCTTGAGCTTTTACCTGCTTTACTGTAAGGTAGTTTAATATGTAACAATGTATCATATTTATAAGATGCTCATATGTTTTATATGTAAAATATTTATCTGCAAAGCAACTAGTAACTATAGCTGTAACTAGTAGATATTTCCCTCTGAATTATAGCGGAGTAGAAAAGAAAAGTAGCAGAAAATGCAAAATTTCTTCTGTGAGTATCTTCAAATTGTACTTAAGCACAGTACTTCAGTATATGTGCTTAGTTATTTTCCACAACTGGCATTTTCACAGAGCAAATCACAGAGGGTGGACCAGCTTGCTTGTTAGGAGAGCTTGGAATCTCAGCACCTGTTGAGGTGACAGTGGTCTGAGTGGAATTGATCAACAACACTTTCAAAACCCTGCAGTGCTGCAGCTGCCAGTGTAGCGCTGTTAACGTTACATCAAGTCATCATCTCCTTCTGTGGATCCTTCATCCTCCAGCTTGTGACTGTCATTAGTGTCATTGTTGTCATGCAGTTTTTTTTTCTTTTTGACAAAGTTTAATAATGTGCCTTGGTGTGTTCACTTCATCTCACAGGTTATGGAACAAAAGCAAGGGAAGGGACTTTTGTTCCTTGGGTTTATCCTGAAGACAGCACTCCGCCGTCAATATACTACCTGAGATGAGGCAATGCTTTAAAAGGCTAAAGTCAGGGAACAAAAGTCTCCAGTGCGCAGTCAACTCCATAGATTATATCAAAGACTGTAACATGACTGGCTGCAGCCTTAACTCTGCAAGAGGGACAGTGATACAGTACATATATGTGGCTATTTTTAGGGAGGTATACAGTAAATCCCCCTGCCCAGAGGTGGGTATATGCCGTGTACCTGCATATATACACACACTACTACACCTCTGGTTCTCTCCTTGACATTAATTTTTGCTTTTTAAACTGGAAAACAGCACAATACAAAATACAATGTTTATTTTTCTTGAATTTTGAAGTGTGGCTTTGTGGGGGGTGGAATTGTTTTTATTGCATGTAAAAGAAGATCTCCTGGACTTTCAGCCAAAATCACTTCCTGAATAATTTAGAAACAAAAAATAGGCAAATAGTTCATTTTATATTGGTTTAAAAATCTGTGCATGAAGTTTGGAAGTTTGGAGACCCTGCAAGTCACATCATTATCTTAACATTGTACACTGATTGGTTTGACACCTATCTCTTAGGCGTAGATTCTTGTGAAAACTGAGCTTGCAAGATCTAGCCTCTGCACAGCTACATTTATGCACTGGTAATAAGAAAATTCATTGAGTTCTTTGTCAACAAAATTAAGTTTGGGGCAAATACAATGTGGACAACGTGTAATTTCATTGAGGATGTAGTCTGAAATAAGCATTGTGCTGACTGTGCTTGCGAACATATTAGTGGAGCCGAAGCTCTGTTAGTTCTCTCGTCAACTAAAATGGCTGGATGGAAAACAGTGTCAAATATTTTATGATTACAATGTAGCTTTTTAATCCCGTTAACATGTTGATGGCAATTATGTGAGAGATATATTGGATGATCCTTTGTTAGCTGCCTCATGAAATGGATTAAAGTGAATGTGTACAGAGAGGATCGGCACTAGGGTTGTGTTATTAATTGAGCTAAAATTGAAACCGTGATTTGAACATGCAGAAGCTAAACTGTAGAAGCTTTAATATGCTTCAGTGAACTCATCAAATCAGAAGGCAACGACTGGAGGGCAAGCAGTGAGAGCGGAGAGTAAGCAAGGCAATTAAAAATGTTACAGCTGGACCACTGGCTTCTTATTTAGAAATGAAAAGACCGACCTGTAGCTTCAATACAAACGATAACGTTCTTGTGATATGGACAGATTCATTTATTTCTTGTGATCTATATACTACAAGCTGACATTTATCGTTTATTTTTCATTTAATTGCTGGCCAGCTGTGTGTTGATCTGCAGAAAAGTGAAAAATCTAACCTTGGATACTCTCACACAGTTATATGTTTTTAGTTGTTGATGTTAAGTGCATTCCACACATTGTGCATCTAAGCATCCTGCCAACCCAACCTCAACCTGGTTGTCTATTTCTGTTGCATTTAGTGAAGCGTAATCTGAGCAGGCAGCTGTTTAAATCACACAAAAATCCTGTTGTATATGTGTTTTGAACTTATTAACCATATAAATAAATCAATAAATACAAACACTGTCGATTTTTCCCTGTGGAGCTGTTCGTTCCTCATATTTATATTCTGAATGGGAATGTGCAAGTTCAAGTTGACGAGTATAATGACATGAATGAGACTTGCTCTGAAATACTGGAGAGAATACAGCTAAATGGAAGCACTGGAGATAGGGTTAAAATTAGGTAGCAAGTAAACCCACAGACACTGGAGTGTTTGCAGGTTAGCTAGCTAGCTAGTAATAGGATAACAAAGGCATTCGAATTCAACTCTTGTTAATTTCACTAAAGATTAAATGTATGTACATTATGTGCATCGAGTGGGTTTTAGACCACACTTACAGCATTCAATAAATAAATATTTAACACCTTCCCAAACAGAGCTTAAGACTATTTAATACTTTTTAAGGCATTTTATTAGTAAATGTGATTTTTTTAAGGACCTGTGGCCAGCCTGTTTTACCCTTTTTATTTAAAACACCATACATCTTTTAGCTTCACTGTGTAGGACACATTGCAGCCTTTTCTTTAATTTCATGGGATAAAACAACCCTTCTTTAATTTCAAATTGAGGAGGTGAGTGAATTCTATAGAGACAAGAGGATCAAACTGACCTCTATGCCAAGTGGGGGTCTGACAACATGACAAAGTTAAACACTGTGACAAAATGGAGACTGAACAGACCTCCCGAAGGGCATTTCTGACCAATAACTAACTTATGGCCTGAACTAAAAGCATAAATGACCTTTGGGGACATTTGAACCAGGAGAAAGGACCAAACATGGACAGAAACCTCTTTCCTTATCTCCCCAGACCAGAGTCATAAACTCTAGCTCACATTCCTGGAGGACATTCACTGAGTCTCTAGAATCTGAGCCAAATCTGAATTTGTGTGAATTAAATGTCTAATCATTATGTACGTTATATCACGTTGTTTGTGTGATAATCTATTGAAGATATTCTATTGAGATATTAATTTTTGATTTTATTATATTTTACATGTGACAATACTGCCCTCTATTTGTAATGTTAGAACTTCAAATTTAATTTTTTTAGTGTTAAGAGTTAATGAATGTTTACATAGTAAATATGCAATTGTATTTTAAAATCAGTGTTTAACTTTTTTTTATCTATTAACCTTATAGACATCATATAAGTAATTGTATTGAAAGAATGAAGTTTCTGAAGTAATAGAAATGTAAAATATAATGTGTGAAGAATTTCAGGTTGAATGTTTTCTTTTATTATGAACAGATATCTTTGAAAATGTTTATATTATGAAGTAAGAGTTATGTTGAGTTTATATTTGAAAGTATGTTTCTGAAAGATTATTTAGTCACTACAGATGTTTATGCTTATAGTCACATAATTGTTGCTTTAAACTTTTGTTTCACTTCTAGATGTGTAGATAGTTTGAGAAGGTTGAATCAATGAAGGTTGAATGTCTACACATAAACATACTAAAGTGTTAGTGTTTGGTATGTTGAAAGGAAGGATTGACTTATTATGAAATTAATTTATAATGCTGGACTGTTTTTTCTGAATTATTTTACAATATATACAATGTGACCTGTAGTATTCAGACATAGTGACTCTAAAGTGTGAATTTGCATTTAAAACTCAAAACTTAATTCCCCAGTGTAAGAAAAATAATTTACATCTCAAGTCAAAGTCAGACACACCTTAAAAGTCCCCAAAACAAAGAAAATGAATATTCATTAGCAATTTGGTGCGAAAACATTTAAAACACACGCAAAACTCCGCCTGTCTTGTTCAAACTTATAAAAACAACCTCAGAAGAATCTCTCTTTGAGCTGGTCTCCAGAAACCCAGGAGCTAAGACACAATTCTTAAGACGTCTCTTTTCTTCATTTTTTGACCAAGCATGCATGTATTTTAATCTTTTATTGAAACACGCTCAGTTGTTTTTATTTGTAACATTAGGTCTTGTGTCTCCATGAAAAGTATTTGCTCTTGAAGGAGCGTTAACTCACACGGAGTTTATCTGCCACTGAATAAAGATAGTGTGTAACAGTAAGACATAACATGACTTTGTAAACAAGGGTTGATGTCGAATAACGTTAAAATTCAAAAGATAATTTCTTTACAATATGTTAGCCTTGAGTCACACTTCGAGCCAGTATTTCTAACAATTTTCTTTACATATTTTATTATTCTTTTTCTTTATTATCTTATGCTTTATCATGTATCTTCAAGACATTTAGCTATTAATAAATGTCTTCATTTATCCTAAGAAGTTGTTGTTGTTTCTGTGGGAGAGTAGAGGTCACTGTTTTGAAAAGAACTTACGGTTATGAGACTGATTAATTGATCAAATTGAGAATTGAATTCAGGGTTTAATCTTTCCACATTAAATAACATTAATGTGGAAAGATTAAACATTAAATAATTCCCCTAAAGGAGGTGGTGCCCAAACTAGGTTTTATATTAATTAAAGTAGATTAATTCCTACAACTGAGTTATAGTATGCTGCTGCATGGCTTGTGGAGAATTTAGTGTCTTTCTTCTCAAATGGATTTTCCCTTTAATGATTGTTAAATGTTGGCACTAATTAGCAGATCTAGATATAAAATACCAAAACAAATGGTCAAAACTGGATTACAGCACACCATACATAGTCAACCTGTAATTTTAAAATTGTATCCACTGTATTTTCTTAGCCTTAGATCATTTGTCCAAAAACAATTTTGGTAGAGTATGATATCATCACTGTTCCTGCTTTGAAATTGTGACAATAGGAGGCATTAAGCGATAAGGCTTGACAGTCCAGTAATGGAAGTTGAGCTTCTGACTCTGGTTTTATGTGCTGCGTCAGTAATCATCCAGAACACAACCAACAGATGTAGGTTACATAAATGAACAGTCACATGGCTTTACACCTTCTTTGTTAATCATTTGTTTTTGGGTTTACTGAAAACCGATGGGCTTATTGAAAAGTACAGAGATACAGCAGGATGAAATCTTGCCAAAGTTGGCTAAGCTGTGTCCAGTAATAGACTCCCGGATGTTTATGTTGGCAGGTCTGGATTTACTGCAGTTTATCACTGAATATGTGCATTTGGCCTTATCACGGGTTTGTCTGCTTGTAGCCAGTCTGCAGGGCGGGCCAGTTTTTCCTGCAGGACATTTAACCTGACGCAAAAACCATCTGATAACTGACCATTTCCATGGTCATTTTGGCCAATTCAGATACAGTATTTTTCATTTCACTGCACCACCACATGTCTGGTTTCCACCAGAGGGGATTCCTCATTATAACTGCCATGCATGGAGCAGATGCAGCTGTCTAAAAAAACACTGTGTTATGAGTACCTGTCCTGATTAAACTAAACACTGCACTGTTTACAAGTGTCTGTAATCACTGAAGAAGATGAACACAGATTACTGAAGCTCAACTGTCGAAAACATTTCATATTTATTTTGGCAGAACATTTCTCAAACAAATCAAAATCAGTGTTGTTTATTTTTTCTCTACCATGTGGATGCTTGAAAGTTTCCCTGTGTGATGCTGACTGTCACACACAGAGGCCTCAATTGAAAATTTGAATTTTTGGAAATATTAAAAGAGGAGAATGTGCTCTTTCAGTCATCATGAATGTTTTTAGACATGTGGAGAAAGTTAGTTCATCCATTTAGAGCTAGTTAGTAATACAAATCACTCGTGGCTTACTATGGTTAAAATAGACAAAATACACATTTTTGCACTTATGTAATGTAATGAATCATCCAATTATTAAATTGCTGTGATGCAGTATATCAGTCAGATTTCAATAGCATACCTAGTATGATAACATACTGTATATTTAAATGATGACTCTGATAATTTTGCTGATACTACTTTTCAGACACACTCACAGACAGTGTCAGTCTGTGCAGACATCTCTAATAAAAAGCTGCACACAAGTGTAGCAGCAGCAGCATCAGTGTTGAAGTCCTCACCCTTGTCCCTCAGAGAAGCCTTTGAATGAGTGATCAAAGCTGTGCGAACAGTGGCTTGATACTCTTCTGAAATTACACAGCAGACTTGAGCACACACACAGCAGACATCAGACCTTTTCAAAGATATCAATTCTCAATACCTCCAACACCGTAGACTAACCCGTTATTTAACAACATACTGTAATGCCAGCACATGGAAGTATAGAGACACCTTATATCAACACATGGTATTCGCGTGTCTTAGTACGGCACACAGCATCTGTCATACAGTCCACAGGGCTGACTGAATGCTCTCTGCATCAGCAGCAGGGCTAACAAGACTCCACTAGACTTCGATGAGTTTTAATTATTCAGAAGTACGCTTCATCAAAGACCACCCCCCCCCCCTTGCTCCCATCCCTCCCCATCTGCCAACCTGCTGGCAGAGGTAGTAATAAATAGGTGTTACACATTCATATACAAGTCAACAAAAATGCTCCCCTGATTTACAGAGATTTGAGAACTGTGACAGAGGTTTGGCAGGAGCCAATGAATAGATGATGAGCTGGGTGATCACATTTGTTTCCAAGCATGCAACCATGACAGGACACATACGGTATGTATGAATGCAGAAATATTCATGCTCTCACACGCAGGGTCGCCACCAAATTAGGTTGTTTTTTTTTTTGAAGGAAAATGCTATCTCACCTAATGCATTTTTTGAGAAGTGATAATATAACCAGTTCTCATAAGCTGTACATGAGCTTACTGAGTTACAGTGTACACTGCAGATTACAGAAGATTAAAGTTTACAGTAGGAAAAATATGGACATAAATGAATGCACTTAATAATGCATTTAGCTTTACTTTATCCTAAATACTATCTCTACTACTACTAGCTCACTGTCTGCACTTCAGCAAATTATAAGTAATTCCTGCATAACTGCAGAAACAGGAGCTTATTATTTTAAATGAGTGGTTTCCAGCATGCCACGGAAGAAGACTCCAGACTTCTGGAATATGTAAAGCACATGGAAAGATCGCAAGAGGAGCAGCAGTTGTGCACACACAAAAATCTAGCAGTGGCAGGTGCAATTGATCAAAACACCCCAGAGTGCATCTTGGAATTAAATATCTTCCACAACAACAAAAAGATAAAGGGTCCTTGTCAAAGAGAAACAACAGCACATTTGCTCTGATTTGAGTTACTAAGACAGATGAACCTTGAGACAGATACAGATCAGCACACCAGACTCATACAGTATGTGCAGTATGTGAAAATCTCAGGTGGTTACTCCCTTCCATCACCACTAGGGGTCACTGTGGCTCTGTTCCACTTCCATCCCCCCTCCAACATTCACTCACCAGCTCCGTGCTGCTGCCGGAGGATGGCTGCATTCCCTGGCAGCGGTGAGGCTGAGGACTTGGCCACCGAGGTGGTGGTGGACGAGATGGACGGGAGGAGACCAGGCTGGGCCTGCTGAGGCACCCGATGCTTCCCCTGCCCTAACCTTTGACCTCCTGCCAGGCCATGGCCTGGCTCCGAGGTCGCCCTCCCAGCTCCACCCCCTCCTAGAGCTGTGTTGGTATTCCTCAGAGGCCAGCGGTTCTGGATGTGCGACACAGCCTCCTCGGCCACCATGCCGTCACCTGCCGTGACGTGCAGCGCCGCATGGACCGTAAATTCCTGAGTCTCGTCGGCCCACAGGTCAGATACACGGCACTCATACACCCCCTCGTCTTCCTTCTTCACCTTGGACAGGCTGAGGCGGTGGGAGATAGCGTTGCCCTGGACACGCACAGTCTGGAGTGAAGACAGGGAAAAAGATGGAAACAGTTTTAGTATGAATTAATCAGCATAAAGAGGGTAGTTTCATGTTTTATGACTGGAGGTGGAGGCAGAGGCACCATCAAAAACGCACCAACTCGTGACCCTGTATTAGCTGCTCAGCAGACCGACACATTAGTTCTTAAAGAGCCTCAATTATCCCTAATAAGGGTACATTTTAACAGCAAGAATTTAACATATTATCAAAGCTAAACCTGCCACAGCATTTTTAACACTGACACCATTTTAGAGGTCTGAAAACATTACAAGACAAAACATGTCTGAAGAAATTGGGACAGTGGAAGAAATTCTTCCTGGCAGAATTTTTTAAAAAATGTGTCCACATCTGCAAAAGAAGAATTTCTTGAAGTCTAGTTTTGTGAGTAATGATTAAAAGCTTATTTCCCATCAAAGCACCATAGCAAAGACTAATCTAGTCAACCAAGCAGTTAGTTATTCAAGTAATCGACTACTGCTGAGAGTGTCAGATATATTAGAGCCATTAGAGTTGAGTCAGACATTTGGCATTTAATGGTGTCATGCCATCATGAATAGACAAAGAACATGATTCAGCCTGAAGAGCGGGCCATCTCCATCAGTGGGAGAAATATTACGTTCCACTTTTTAATCATAATGCACACCCCCATGTCAGGTAGCTATTTTCTTTCTTTAATGGAGTAAGGCACGCTTTCATGCCAGCCTTCTGTCAGGTATTTGGGGAATAAAATTATACTAAATTAATACACTTCAATCTGTGCAGACAGGAAAGTGGAGACTTACACTTATTTTTGTGGCTTCCCTTGGAACAACCTGGAACAAGAGAGACTTGTGAATAGCATGTATACAATTTTATTTGTTAATAAACTGTTATATGTTAGTGCAAGATTGATTGGCAACAATAACACAACATTTTTCTTTCATTTGGCGGAGAAAGCAAACTGCATGTAGAGAGCTGGTTGCGTACATTTCTCAAAGACGCCATTGATAACTCCTCTCTCTCTCTCTCTCTCTCTCGTTGCCTTTCCCTCTGTTCTCTTTCCCCCCACTGCATGTTTTAATGTGCTTAAACCGCAGAGGAAATGCCGCAGATGTGATTGTCCCTGACTCCTCAGACAACTGAAAAAGACTCAGACTGATTTGTCATGCTGAAGGGAAAAGTAATTCCCACTGCGTCCTGCCATAATATCCTATCATGGCGGTTTTAGGCAGCGGACCTGAGAGGAATGTAATGCTGTTGATAACCAACAAGTGCCCTTTCTGCAGTCGTAGTGACATCCCCCCTTGTCCTGAGCAACACACATGCTGTGTTGCTTATGTCTGATCATAAAGACAAAACAAATGCTGCAGCAGAGGTCAGACATATGGATTTATAACTGTGTGATGTGTGGATTTATAGTTTTGAAGACAAACACTGGTGATTATTACTTTTAAAAAACTGAAAAATACAGAAGAGCAAAGCTACTGTCTGCATCAGGCTATCAAAGATATTTGCAGCTTGTGGATTTACAAATATAGGCCAGTGCAGATGTACTGGATATTGAGTGCGTGATTGTTGATTGCTGGCAGATTTACATGGTAGAGGTGCATATTATGCATATTATCAGATTTTTTTTTAGCTGATAACAAATAAAATATGCTGGGATTAAGGTGTACAGGTACGGCATTTGTCCAAATGTGTGCAGGTCATGTAGGGCAGATGTAGTACGCAGACTGTAGCAAACAACAAACACACACTTCCTTGGTTATGTATAGTAAAATAATGGCGTTTACGTTGCCAGTTACCTTAGCTCTGTTGGCCGGGGAGCTAATCTGCAGCTCTTGAGGCAGCTCTTTGGCCACATCCTCCTTCAGGTACCACCACTGGATCTCCAAAGACATGGGTGCCGAGCTGACAGCCTTGAAGGCACAGGGCATCTCCACATCCTCTCCCTCCCCCACACTTACATCTTTAGGGACTTCAGTAAATGCAGCTTTGGTATATATGAGAGGAGACGGGTAGAGATAGAAGCAAGACACCAGAAGAAAAGATTAATGAGTAAGATGCCAATGTGAAACTGTTGTTCTACACCCTCCATAAGCCTAAAACATCGTAGAGATTGGCCTGTCACTTCAGCCATGCATGTGTGCAATCAACACAGACTTCTTCTATTTTAAGCTCATCCCCTGTAGTCCCCATTAACCATGATTTATAGTTTTATTAGAGGACCTGTGACCTACAATCTGCCTTGGGTTTTATTTGATCAAATAATACAAAGCAGTTCTCCATCCTTATCATGAGGCTGTGATCTGGGCACATTTGGACAGCTGGGTCATTCTGTGTGTGTGTGTGTTTGAACGGTTTACTGTTTCACACAATTATCCAACTATTCCTCTATTTCAGAGGGGCATGTTGTACAGTAGAAATGCTTAGATTCAACACTAGCAGGAGACGTTTAATCCTGCAGACAGGTGGCATTTATTTTAAATATAGCTTTTTAAAAAAGGTCCATTTCCGACGTCAAAATATTTAGCTTATTCCCCACTTTGCCTCCTCTCTGCGTCTCTGGGGGTTCACTTACCGTTTGTACAAATCATAAAGGTTGAATTGAGAATGAAGTAATAAAGGAGGCTGTAGAGTCCCGTTTTTTCCATGTCACAGTGCGGCTCGTCACACTCAGCACGGGCATTAGACGGTCATTTGACCTGGATGTGTAGCGTCCTGTTAACTGCCTAGTCAAATAACTCCAAATATGGGCATAGAAGAACCCGAATCCAGAGGCAACCCCTGCATCAACCAGGCAACATGTACAATCCGGAGGTGAGCTCCAGCATAATTAAAACCAAATTTCAGCGCAGAAACAAGAAGAATTGTAATAATTCTATGGTAAATGAGTCAAATAAGTGGTTTAATCCCTCAGTGAAAGCGGAGGCTCCTTTATTTCCCGTTGAACGTCGTCTGTAAGTAGAAACCGAACTTCCCGGTCAGCGGCAGAAACCTGCTCCTCATCATCACCCAGCTCCCCTGGCGAAGGAACGCTCTCCCGGGCTCTGCTCCAAGACCCATCACATAACCGGTCCTCTGTGTGTGTGTGCGTGTGTGTGTGTGTGTGCGTGTGTGTGTGTGTGTGTGCGCGTGTGTGTGTGTGTGTGTGTGAGCGCTGCAACAGCAACAGCCGGAGAGGAGACAGAGAGGACAACTTCTCTGTGATACTGACAAACAGGAATTATCGTCCTGAAGAGCCAGAGGTTTGTCCGTGGTTCCCTCTCCTCTCTTCGGCCTGGCTGCTGTCACCGACCTGGATCCTTCCCGCGGCTTAGTGTGCGTCGCGAGCAGCAGAGGTCCCTGGCGCGCGCTCTCTCTCTCTCTCTCTCTCTCTCTCTCTCTCTCTCTCTCTCTCTCTCTCTCTCTCTCTCTCTCTCCAGTGTGCCAATGTCTTGTCTTCTTCTGACTGCCACTGGCTTCCTTTATGAAAACACACACACACTCACTGAGAGAGTACTGTAGCCTATCTATCAGAGGTAGTCAGAGCTGCGGTTTTAAATTAAGGGCATCAAGATAATCTATACAGCCTCAGACAGACAGTTCCGGAGGCTTAATTCAGATTAAATCCTCCATCTGAATAAAACGCTGCTCTATGAAAACCATTTAGTGTGGTACAGAGTGGAGAAGTGGGCCGTTTTGATGACGTGTTTCCCCAGACAATGTCATGTGACTGGCCAAAGAGCATTCCCAACACCTGCATTGGACATGAATGTCAGTGGCCGCATAATCTGTAGCCTACAAACAATAAGCAATTGTTCAGCAATGTTTTTTTTTAAAATGGAAATGGAAAAAAAATCAAGGATCCACATTAGGGATGCACCGATCCAACTTTTTCTTCCTCTTATAGGCTACCATTCCATCTGCAACTCTGGGTGCTCTCTTTCTCTCCGTTTTATTATTTTTTTTAAAAGGTAGCGTAGACCAGGAATTGCTTTGAAAACGAAAAAACTGAGTTGACAGCCCACCATGACTCAGTAACTGACAGTGAAAACACTGGATTTTATTATGACATTGATTGATTGAAGCTGCATTCAATGTAGAGTGGTCAAATCATGGCTGATACCCGATTTGCTCAATAAGGTCAGTATCTATGATATTTTTGTAAAGTTCACAGTGCTCTGAGATGTATAACAGGTTGTGAGTCATCACTAACTTGTGCAGGAATTCAGGTTGACTGTAAGTGAGAAGATACCTGCATTCTTTCACATGTATGTATAAAGGCCCTCTAATTAAAACAGCCTTCTGCATCTCTTCTGCAGTATAGACAATTTGAAACTGAACCACCTAATTTCTTTAGCTGATTTCCAGGTTGTAAATGAATAATTCCTTCATTATTATTGTAATGATTAGATCTGAATGTGTGCAGATCTTTATTCCATATTGTTGTAGGCTATCTATTTCTGGTATTAAATGTCCTTCTTTTATGTATTGTAACATTTGTATATGTATGTAATTTGTTTAATTTTATCTTAAGTTTATTTAGCATTTTGTACACTTAAGGGGTGTTCAAACTACTAGCAACAAAGCTACAAAACAGCCAAGCATGGCCAGCTACATTGTCGCCAAGTTTCTGTTGAAGTGTTGCTCAAGCGCTCGTTGACGTGGTTATGTTGTCATGGGCTTGTGTACCATATTCATTTACAATTATCTTTAATAGCTGGTAAACATTATTTAGTATTATTAAATAACACACTACCACAGGTAGCCATTGTGCATTTAAAAATGTACATTACATACCTGGTACTCCCGCAATAGCTGCCACCCTCTGCCAAGCTGCATTTTTTTGTTGGTGTCACAGTAAATGAAAAGGGTTAAATAGCACAGGGAACTGGCTAATGGCAAGAATCAGTTTTTCTTCCATTTTTTAGACTGAATGGAACAGGAATTGTGGGGGGAGAGAAGGGGAGTGGAAATGGTGAAACAAAAACATATGATTGGTTGACACTTCACCGTGTCATTGGAGCTCTGTAAAAAATTGGGACCAGCTCAACTTTGATTTGTAGCGTGTCATGCTCGTCATGCTCGTCACACAGCGACAAGTGTCAGGCGTCAGCTTGAAGCTTCATGTCGCTGGCTTCCATTGCTTGTTTCTTTGTAGTAGTCTGTCAGTAGTCTGAACACACAGTTAGGCTACTGTACTTTTACTGTCATGTGTACACTGCTTTCATTTCACCATGTTGTATAAATAAAGGCTGAATGAAAGAATAAAGTCAGCAGTAAAAACCAAAACGTTGGGTAATTTATGAGAAAATCACTTTTACCTACCCACAGATTAAATTATGAGAAGATCAAATTTATCCAACATTACATTTATAAGAAAGAAGGATTTAAATTCAGTAAAAAAAATCACTGTTACATGTCCTAAATGTGTAGGAAGTCTATGCATGTACAGTTTTTTATTCAAGGTTAGACTTTCTTGATAAAATTGGATGTAAGTTTATGTGAAGACTACATTCAACTGATTTGTACCTTTTATTTTAGGAGAGGAGGCCTGTATAATACAGACCAGCAAGGTAAACATATAGCATATATGATGGATTTACAAGATTTTGCGGTGTGTTAAGATTCTTTCTCATATGAGAGAGAATGAATGTATAACTTCAGTTCCCCTTCAGAAATACTACATTTTAAGTTTCTGACTTGAACCTCAGCTAAATTCTGGGAGATAAAAAAACAACTCAGGAATGTAGCTTTTTTGTGCAGTATTACTTACTTACTTACTTGTTAAAGAAAGAAAGTAAAGTCATGTCATCCTATACAAGGATAAAAGACTGTGTACAATACAGCTTTAAGGGATAAGTCAACAACTTAAAATGCTTTGCCTTAAAGTGAAATTTGAGCTTTACAGGGTTCAGCAATTCAGAGAAACTATAGCTGCTGTGCTGTATGTTGTGCAGTGTGCTGTTTTTGTGCTCCTTGCAATGATTTTCCAAGTGTGTGGAACTGGGGGGATGAGCAGCATTCTTCCAAAAGATGTTCCCTCTTTTTTTATAATGCTGGTGGAGAGCATTAACACTTCACTCCAAAATCTCTCATAGGTTCAGATGGTTTGAGATCTGGTGACTGTGGAGGCTGTAGCATATGATTAACATCATTTTCATCTTCTTCAAACTATTCAGTCAGTCAGTCCTTGGGTTTTGTATGGAAGCATCTGCATTTGTTATGTCTCTCCACTCATTTATTCTATTTTTTCCTTTAATTTGTGGCATTTGTACCACTAAGAGGATGTTCTGTGTTTTTTTTTTTCACTACATAGATAACCATCTACACAGCAGAACTTAACAAGAAACCATCTATCTTCTGTTTATGCTTTAATGCAGGGGTTCCCAAACTTTTCAGCCCCCAACCCCTAAAATAACGGTGCCAGAGACTCGAGACCCCCATCATCCCCAGAGGTGGTTGAAGTATACAAATGTTGCATGCACATGCACTAATAGGCCTATCCAAACATGGGCATAACAACAACAAAAGAATACAACAGCCTAACAACCTTAGTATTATTTTATATAGTAATTTAATAAAGGCTAGTAACGTTAAACTCACCTAATGGGTGGGCACTATGCTTGGAGCACAGCAAGTCCATTCTGGGTTTAATTTTGGAGACAGCTACTCAGAGATCATCCTCCAGTCGGAGATCATCCTCCAGTCGGAGATCATCCTCCACTCAGAGATCATCCTCCACTCGGAGATCATCCTCCACGTTTAGTCGCGATCTGTATTTATTTTTAATATACGTCAGTGCCAAGAAAGTAGGTAGAGGCAAATGGCGTCATTACATCCATTGCAGCCTTGGATAGCTATGGGTATTCCCTCTTGACTGAAATCCAGAACGCAGCCAGCGTCTTGAAATTAAATGCTGTCTTTAAGGTTTGATCGCTTGACAGTTCAACCAATGCATCCTCCAAGTCAGATGTCAGGTGATTTGCGATCATTATAGTGAATGGTGATCCTATCTAGTCATATTGTTCGGGAGCTGTTTCCTCAGGGAAATACTTGTTAAAGTGTTCCAGGAGGGCTTGAAAGTGGTTAGTGAGAGACTTCTTCACTGTGTTAACACTCAGTTCATTTTCATCCATGAATTCGTCCAGCTCAGGAAACATATCAGTCCTGCCCATTTCAACTCACAAAGTGCAATGTTCGACTTTCCATGTGAATGTGTGGATTTTATCATTCAGCGACATGATGCTTGTGTTTTCACTTTGCAATGACATATTAAGTCCATTCAGTTTGTCAGATATGCAAGATGCTAGCCTTGTTAACCAGTCAGGGTCAGTCAGCTCAGTCAGAAATAAGCACACCATATCCTGCAGCTCATACAGGCAGCTGAGAACATTCCCTTGCGAAAGTCACCTGACTTCTGAATGGAACAGCAGGCCCTCATACCCTGATCCCAGTTCGTTGCGGGAAGTGGCAAACAGCCTGGTGTTGAGTGGATGTGATTTTATGTAGTTGACCATTTTTATCGCAATCTCAAGAACACTTTTAAGCTCTAGGTCAAGTGTTTTGCTTGCAAGAGCTTCTCTGTGTATAGTACAGTGCGTGAAATTTACGTGAGGCGCCACTTGTGAGACTCTTGCTGTCTTTCCTTTCTTTTTCCCCAGCATTGCTCCAGCGCCGTCTGTACACACACCGATGCACTCATCCCAAGACAGTCCCCCTTCTTTTAGTTTGCTGTCAAGTTTTGTGAAAATGTCTTTGCCTGTGCAAAACGGTATATCCTCTTTAAGTTTTTCGTCAAAACTGTATCTGACGAATACAAGCAACTGAGCAGGGTTTGATACATATGTGGGTTCATCTAACTGCAAAGCATATTTCCCTTTCTCTGTCAACCAGCTGACACTTTATGTCCTGGGCTAGGTTGGTGATGCGCTGGGCAATGGTCCCATTAGACAGCAGTATTGACTCTAGCTCATGGGCCAGTTTATCCCCTTGCATAGCCCAATTTATAGCTATAGCAGCGGGTTTTATTAGGGTTTCCCCGATTGTGTGCAGCTTTTTTGCCTGTGCAATTAAATATGCCACCTCATATGATGCCTTTTGAGCTTTGGCAGGAATTGTGTTTGTTTAGTTAGGACTTTCTTACGGCCTTGCAACTCTTGCTCCTTTTGGCAGAAAAAATCTACTGGTTTAGCAGCGAGGGAGGGGTGCTTGGTTTTCAAGTGTCATAGCATTTTTACAGGCTTTTGGCTTTCATGTGCAAGCACCTCAGTGCACACTACACATTGGGGATGTTGTACTTTGTTGACGATGCATGTGAATCCATACTGGATATATTACTCTCAAAACTTTTGACACTTGGAGGAAGGCTGGTCCGACTGCTGATGGATGTCCTCCTTATCCACACGGCAGTCTCCTGCCGTACCAGAGGTCAATGGCCTTTTTGACAGTGGTGCTTCTCCACTCTCCTCTGCTGGCCTCTCTGCTTTGTCTTCAGTTGGTATTAACCAACATTTCATTTTGACAAAAATAATATCCTAGGCTTAAAGCCTAGCCTATTGATTTGAGCTAGTTTGCAAAAAAAAATTACCTACGTGCACACGTCACAATGTTTCTGGTTGCGCTGTAAATTGACCTGCAAATGATGCTGTCGCTAATCTGTCTACAAGAAAGCAAAAATGAAAGAAGAAAACACAATATCCATACCAGATAATCTGACTTTGAATACCTGCACTTAAAAAGCAAATATTTTATGTGCATGCGCACATGTGTGTGTATGTGCATATGTGTATGTGTGTGTGTGTGTGTGTGTGTGTGTGTGTGTGTGTTTGTGTCTGCATCTTTGGGCAGAAACTCTTAGATTTCTCTCTCTCTCTTTCTTTCTCTCTCTCTCTCTCACACACACACACACACACACACACACACAGGGACAAACCACCACTGCTCTCTGTCTTGAATCCAGATGTTCTCTATTGAAAGTCTGTGTGTGCACATGTGAGTGTGTACTTGTCTTTCTATCTTTGTGAGGCTGTGAGTGAGTTGTGAGTTTAAAACCATCACTGTGAGGACATGTCTGCATTGTGAGGACCGATTTTGGCTGCTTTTGAGGATTTTGGCCAGTCCTCACTGAGAGTTAAGACTTGTTTTAGGGTTAGAATTAGGTTTAGGTTAGGGTTATGGTTGGGGTTAGGCATTTAGTTGTGATGGTTGAAGTTAGGGTTAGGGGCTAAGGAATGTATTATGTCCTCACAACTATAAAAAAGACAAACCTAGATGTGTGAGACAGTATTTGTGCATACAGGCTTCACATTTCATTTCACAAAACAGAAAATGTATTAAAGTTATACTTCACCTAAAGTCTTTTCAGTATTAAACTTACCTGTTACCTGTTGGTTGGACAACAGCAGCTGTGGCCAGTTTGGATTAGTTGGTTACCATTACTCAAACAGTGATGTTTTCATATTGGATAAAAGAGGTAAAAATATTCACAGCTGGGTACATGGGGCAAAAAAAGCTACAAGCGGCACTTAAAAACTATTGGTAAGGTTAAATAATATTCTAATGAATTAAACCCATTGGGAAATACTGCTGTAGCTGTATTGTAAGTTATTGCTCCCGTTGCTATTTACTCGACTGGTTAGAGCTTCGTGTATTGGTTCTCATAGCACTTTCAAATCAACTGCAACAATTTATTTCAGTTGCATATTTTTACATTTGGGGAACAAACTGCATTTCTAAGTAGGGGTGTGCGATATGACAATATTAGAAAGTCAACGATAAAAATGTCTCCACGATCTGCCTTTACAGAGAGATCGTTAGTATCATGCTACAGTGAACATTGTATCAGTTCAGCTCAGTTTGGTTTCCCTCTGTAATATCCATTTTAAACAAGGCCAAACAGACTGTCACTACTGTTTAATGCAGCTTTGCACACCTGCTCTTATTTATTTATGGAATTGTTTGTGTTTTAATGTAATTTTATGTCTTTATGTCCTTCATGGGAAGAAGCAGACCTAGGGCAAATTTCTACTATTATGTGATAAAGTTTTTTGAATCTTGAAACTTGTTCTGTAACTTGCAAAATAGTCTTAAAAACCAACATGAAAAAGAATTTGAGGGGGATAGTGTAAAAGGGAGGAGGGTAGAGTCATGGGTGTATGGAGGAAAATATGTATTCTGTATGTATGTCTCTATGTAACAGCAGAACATAAAAAGTTCCCATATCTGTCCATCTCCTGGAACCGATACCATCCAATAAAAACTTGGTCCAAAAAACTGCAGGGGTATAACATATTTGTCAATATGTATTATATCTAACATTTTAATGGGGACTTCACACCACTCCATCATACAAAGACACACAAAAACACACACATTCCACAGAACTCTTGTATTACTCCAATAAGAAGCAGGCAACCATGCCACCTCTGGCAAGAGTGTTCAGCACCATGGACAGTGCCACACACCCACAACCATCAAACTCATATAAAGCTGTGTCCCAATGCCATACGACATTCTAATAGTATACAGTACATACTAATCTCGATACTATACTGTTTTTACAGTTAGTATACATGCTATCAACATACTTCATTGTTTTATACTAACAGCAAATTATACAATACTCGTGCCTTTTGGAAGTCAGTTATACTCCTCCATTCCCTTTGTGTGTTGCATTTTAGGAAATACACTAAATGCTAAATACAGAGCTTCTGGTAGAACCTGTGAACACTGAAGAGGGTAATAGCACAACAGGGAAGCAGCAAGGGAGGTTGATAATCAAAAGATTGATTTTGGGTGGAGTATCACTTTAAATCAACTAGAAAATCTCACCAATCCCCCTTCTACAACACACACACACACACACACAATACAATTTACAATATAGCCAGTGTCACAGTGTCACAGGTATAATCAAGGATAATACCAATGTGAGTTTTCCCTGTCACTGTTATTGTCCAACTCTGCAGTAAATCTCAACAGCCTGTTTTTAATGGATTTTTGATACCAGTGGGGCTTCATGACTTCTGTTAGTAGCAGCTTGTATTAAACTGGAAAATACATCTGAAGATTAAGAATTTTGATGGGCATTAATGGCAACAGGAAAAATATTACAATTGTATTATCCCTTAAGTGCAGCAAGACCCTATTCCCCTGCCATCCATATCGTATTATGCAGGCCCTTTGGTAGACTCAACCTTCTTATCTCCACACTGAAGACAGCACAGACTGTACATGGCACAGGAGCTGTTAATGATAATAACAATAACAATAATAATAATAATAATAATAATAATAATAATAATAATAATAATAATAATAATAATAATAACTTAATTTGTATAGCATCTTTCATACAAAAAATGCAGCTCTTACAGTGCTTTGCAACAAAAGAAATTACATGCACCAAGTGCTTCATCAAGAAAGACAAAACTTGCCAAACTCAATACTAAAAACATCACATTTAAAGTCTGATCTATGCTTGTCAATGACATGAATACATGTCTCCATGGCAACAGGACATGCCTCAGTTCTAGACCTTTACATACAATAAAGGTAATTCGGAAATCGTCAAACTTCTTGATGTGCGTCTCACAGTGAACACTTTTCTGATCAATACAGTGTTTATAATAAAAAGAAATAAACATTTACAAATGGACACACAAATTAAACACTTACTTCTACTGCTTCACCTCAAAAGCTGGAAGATTTTTATTGAAGAATTAGCTACATGAAAATGTATTTTTAGGAACATATGTGTGTTTATGTGTCTGTGTATGACAATTCATGGCAAACCATCCAATAGTTTTTAAGACCTTTCATTCCAGTCTAAAGCAATGGACAAACCAACCAAAATTGCAGGGCATGTCTTCTAAATATTAATAAGAAATAATGAAAATAAATACTAATGGTTGCCAGTTCATTAGAAAATATGACAGCATGCTTTTTTCAGAGTTCAGAACCAGTTTTGTTGAGGACTAAAATGGGCACTTTGCCCTAATTTTCTCAGAGAGAAACTGTACTTCTGGAATGACTCATAGCTACTTTGAACATTCTCAATAAAATATTTATCTTGGTGTCTTAACAGTCATATCATGTTTGCCTATTAAGGTAGTTTTTTTGTCTAACTGGTATTTCAATTTCAAATATTTTACTTCATTTAACCTCCTTTCTCTATGTAGTGGATGGGGATAGGGAAAACTCAAAAAGAAAATGTTTTACTTGAAATTACAAATATGAATAACTAGAATGGACTTTCTCCACTTGTGTAGTACATTCATGTCATTAAATTTCTATAGAGTGACCTTGCTCTGTCAGTGCAGACATCAGTACATTCACTCAGTGAGCAAAAAGGTGGTCGCTCTCCTCCCTGTGGCAAATCGGACTTCAATCTTAATCACCTCTATTGAAAGAGACTAAGCAGAAAAGCACACGTTCTTTAGTTAAAAAAAGTCATTTCGTATAAGAGGAAGCAAAATCTCTGTACATTTATCTCTGTAGTCACTGATAGAAATGTCATTTGCATTTCTCCTCACATCTTTCTCTCTGCCTGCCTTGGCTGATCTCAATGTGCTTTTTTTTCATTTTGTATTCCAGCTGTCTCTTCAGCAGAGCCAATTTATTTGCTTCGGACAACACAGTATGTTGACAGAATCTTTCTCTCAGTTGCACATTTCTTCTGGATCTGAAAAGTGTAAAGAATAAAGGACAAATTGTTTCTGTTCAACATGCACAGCATCTTCAAACACAAAAATGTAGACCACCAATTTCACACAAATGGGTTCACACAGTTCAACAGCTCTTCTAGCCACAAGGTTTTCTCAGCTCTTTGTTACGCAGCACTTTTCCTCATTGCAAAGCTACATACAGTTTATTGTTAGAGGGAAAGCATCCTGCATGAAATTAATTGTTCAGTATATCATTTTCGTTACAGTAACTGGAATTTATTTGATCTTGTGCAGCTCAGCAGACATTTCAGTGTTCTCTGCAAATATGTGAAAAAAGACAAACAAGACAACAGTCTACAGCGATGCTAGCAGCTCTTTGAGGCTGGACTGAGGCACAGTGGTGCTTTCAGCAAAATGCTAGCATCAGCATGCTCATAATGGCAATGCTAACATGCTGATATTTGGCAGGTAAGGTTTACCTTGTTCACCATCTTAGTTTAATGTGTTAGCAAGCTGTTAGTGTTTAACTTACTTAAAAAAAATACTTGTTACTCAATGAAAAACAGCAACAAAGTTAAATTACTCGTTACATTTCTTTCATGACTCAGCCCAACTTCCCTGCCTTTAAACAACTCTAAAGGCTCCACACCAACATGTCATTTACACTGTATTTCTCATGTGCAGAAAAAGAATACAAAAGACTGTGGTTAAAGATCTGGTGTTATGGCCTTTTTTTATGGCCTTTTTATAAATACTCAGTATATTTTGAACATATCTGTGACATTTTATTCACCAAAAGTTGATTAGATCTCTCTCCTTCCAGCCCAGATTCCCCTCTGTCCTCCAGCATACTATTTCCAAAGGTATTTACATAAAATCTGCATTATTAATGACCACCCACTCCGACTGGCTGGAGGTGTGGCCCCTACCTTCACCCCCAGCCAATCGGAATACTGACTAATGAATAATGCAAGTTCCCTTATGCTGCATCTTTACCTACCGTAATGGCTGCAGCTGGAGATGTAAGACAGTGCTGCTGCTGCCCAGTTGAGACTTCAACAGGATTTTTCAGAATGGTAAGATGGTGTCTAAGTTTCCTCACAAAGTGAGGCACAGATTTCTATTATATAGATATATAGGTAGATACATTATATAGATATTATATTCCTTTAGCTCAGTAACAGAAAGAAACGATGTATGTATGGTTATTTTAAAACTATCCAAAGATTGAAGATAAAAAAGTAGAACATCCTGTGGAGTACTGAATCTTGTTAAGCAGACAGTTGGCTATAAAATGTGTGAAACACACACACAACCACTTGCCAATAACGGACAGAAGATTGTCTCCAAAAATGAATTTCAGCCATTCCTGACGTAAATTTCCATCCTCTGGGAGGCTATAAATACTTTGGCTGAACAACCAGCAACACTTCCAGTGTCCTGCTTTGTTTGTCATCTGGCTGCGATGCAAACTCCGACTACAGAAGTTATGTACGCACTCAGCATAGCGCTAGGCGGCGATGGTGTGAGAGAGATTTAAATAGTGATTATCATTTGATGTATTTCTTGTGTATATTATACATGTTATAAATGTTTTCAAATTAAGGGGTCAATGTTTGTTCTCAATTCAATGTAATGAAATTTAATGTCATTGTGACACTGTGGTATAAGAAATGAATTGAACTCTTGAACTTGTTTCTATCTCAGCGTTGTTTGCTGACCTTTGGGGTTAGCTAGAGATATCTTTGCCTTAAGCCTACTGTTTTAGAAACTGTGTAGATCATGAGGAACATAGACAAACTAAATTTGAAGGATGTCCTTGTTTGAAGTTATTGACTGACCATTAGGTCTCTGTGAGATCATCCTATGACCATAATTGTTTGTAAGAAGGTGTAACAGTTTGTGGAAGTGTCCATTTAGGGACCGGACTGTTTTTAACGATGCTTCTGTAGAGGTATAAAGCTGTCTGGTTTGTATTCGCAATCTTTAGAGAAAGGGCCAGTGGAACAACAGGCTTTCTCTCCAAAAATACAAGATAATTGTATTTTTGTTTTGTATTTTTGTATTTGGACATTTGTATAATTGTAACTGATTGTGTAATGGATTGTATTGTGTCTACAGCTCCTTCAACAAGTAACAATGTTTAATTGTTTTTTTTCTTGTGTGACATAGCAACGAGTATCACCTCGCAAATTTCAAAATTTCAAATAACTTAAAAAGACAGAGTAGATAGAATTGAGTAATTTTATAGCAGAGGCCAGCCCTCCATCACCCTAATCCATCCAAACACTCATTTTTCAGGTTTTCAACAATTCCAGCCCTTTAAAGAGCAGGGAGCCTACAGTTTAAAGATATTTCCTGATCATCACCAGTTAGTGTAGCCCCTGTGACTGCACAGAGCTCTCAATGTCACTTCCAACAAATGTTGGAATGTAGTCCTACGTACCAAATATACATATATAATGTTACCAGTGGTAGCCAATGTAAATAAGATATTGGAGTTAACCGGAGGCATATTTCCCCTCTTTTGGTAGAGGCTGGCTGCCTCTCCACACCTCCAGTCCCTATGCCAAGCATGCTAGCATGTCCCTGTTTAGTTTGCTGACTGAATGCAAACGCAAAAAATGTATAACTCCTCCTCAACAAGTACAATCCACAAATGTAAAGTAACAGAGTATTTCCAGAAATTGTAATCCTTTACATTTTTTTCAGTAATGCGTAGTGTAATCACATCACTGCAACAGCCCAACACTGCCCATCACTGTTAGCATGTGTTAATTAACACTAAACACAAAGTACAGTACTGAAGCTGATGGCAATGTCAGTTTTTGGTGTTTGGTCATAAATCAAAGTATTAGACAAACTGAGATTTGGAACTGATGATGGTGCCAGCTGAAAAGTCAGGGGGTCACCAATGTTTTTCAAATAATCCTGAGGGGGGCATGAATGTCTGTATCAAATTTAATGGCAATCCACCCAATAGTTAAGACATTTAAATCTAAACCAAAAAATGTCAACCTGCTGATGGTGCTAGATAAAATTCAGGGAATCATCAAAGTCGTTAGGATTTATCTTCTGGGAACCTTAAATACCTCTACCACATTTAATGGCAATCCATATAATAGAAACAATAGTTAGGACCATGAATGTCTTGAAAAATTTCCATCCATTCAATTTTTTTTTTTTGATATTTTAGTCTTGTTGTGGACTGACTGATAGATCTGACCATCCCTACAGCATGGCTAAAAAACACCACACTGGACACTCAAAACTCACACTCACACACACTTGAGTTATGATACTGAAGGTTTAGAAAAAACATAATTACATTGCTCTCAACAGGTCTTTGATTTGTGTCCACAGTGCTCGGCAGAGAAGTTTCTGACAATTTTATTAGAGACAATTAAAATGCAATCCAAAGATATGAACAGTGGTTTGCCACATTAAGTTTCATGATTGAATCAATGTGTTGTGACATTAGTTGTAACTGAGAGTTTATGAGAACCACATTTGTTCAGGGGGAAGATAAACTCACTGGCTGGTAGACTGACACTGACATTAAATAGGGGTTGTTGTAACACATATTCATACCAGAATGTACTAGACAGTGTGTGTGCTCATATTCATGATGTCTGCCCCACAGCCATGATGATGATGTTTTCAGTAATCTAAAGTAGAGTCTATGTGTATGTGGACATGGTGGAGACTCTGGCTGTCCCCTTCATGCACATACTCACTGCAGTTGAACAAAGGCACTGCTGAGCAGACGGAGAAACACAAAATGACAGAAAAGCGAATCTGCTCTTTCTGCTTGTTTAGGGAAAAAAAACAGCTTGAGGAAAGCTGGTGCAGAGGCCTCACAGAAGCCAAAATCATCCTACAGAGAACCTGAATGTCATGGCGACAGCTGCTCCATCTCCCACTTCTCCATCCTTTGCCTCAAGTCACTTGTGATGTAATTTGAGTCAGTGTCAGTTGGTGATGAAGACTGTGGTGTAGAGTTAGAAAGAAGTGAGGTTACCAGATTAGATGGGTGTGTGTGCTTTTTAGTCCAGTTGAATCGGACTATGTTTCGTTTTCCCCCTTGGTGTGATTTGTTTGGGCAGATCTAAACACAGTGATTGTACTACTTAAGGAATTTATGTTCATAGAAATGCAAGAACAATGACAAAAATGCAACAAGCTAATATGTTGGCTGATTTATGAGCTGCACTCTTGGAATGCAAACAGTTAAACTGAAAACAGTTTTAGTGACGGTGAAAGCACAGAAAATAAAGGGGCTGCATGTTCCTCACGTTGCCTGCGTTCCTCAGACGTGATAAATGTGTTAACCAAAAACTATTAAAAGTGAAATCAAAGCATTATTGGGTAAGTGAGATCCCACAGCAGTGGCTGCTTCTTTATTTGTGCCATCTCCCGTGATCAGTCTATAGAAATACTGTAGAAGCATTTGTGGTCATTTTATTAATTGTATTATTATCATTATTCCATTGAGTCCCTACTGACATTTAATGCACAGAAATGCTATTTGCTTTAGCAGTGTTATTGCTCATTATGATTAAAGGTGTGCTTGTTGGATGGTCTCAAAATCCCAGTCACAGCAAGCTTGAACTGGACACAGATTAATTCAATAATGTGAATATGCTGGCCAAAAATGATGTTAAGCACCCTAACTCTGACTGTGGATAGCTGGGCCTTGGATGCGACCAGACACAAGGCTTCTCTAAGCTCTTGGCTGCCAGAGCCAAGACGAAACAGAGTGTCAGAGAAGAAGAGAGGAAACTAACCTCTGCATTTGTTGTCTGCACCCTGTGATTACTAGCATTGTTCTCAAAGAGAACAAACAAAACCAGTAGGCTGCTTCATATTAGTGAGTACCACTCTGTTTGGCCTCTAGAATCTTCATCTTCAAGTATGACTTGAATTTGAAAAGCAAATAAACTCTGAGAATAAAAAAGTGCAAAATAGAATCTTTTGAAGGGTTTTCAAGTTGTTCCCGTATGAAAACATTTCTCCACTTTTCTCTTTAAGTGCAGGCAGGCTAAAATCTGATTGGTGGTTGTATGCTTTTTCCTTCAAAGCCTCTAATTCCCCATGTACTCAACAGGATTGCCATGGGTCATCACAAGGTGCTGTTAGTAGACCCCTGATGGCTGACCATGGGAGTTATAGATTTTACATAGACAAATGTGGCAGCTCCGACACTATTATTTTGTGCTGGAGAAATTGCGTACTCCAAATTTTACAATTACAGTATTTGGAATTAAATTGGGGCACACTGTGTCAGGTTGAGCAAGTGTACAGGCAAACTTAAGAACATTCAGGCTGTGTCTGAAATTACTCCCAATATATCATTTAGTGCATTATATTTACTGTCTGCCATTTGATTTAAAGTCCCCCTCCACTCAAAAATATGTTTTTCTTTTTGTTCCTAAAGTTGGATGTTTGAGCTTCATTGTGCAGAATGATGTATGTGCAGAGTTTGACATTAGAAGGCTAATGTGACGTTTATCTGCTCAAAGTGGAAAGTTTCTCTGTGCTCATTGAAAATCAGATTTTTAGAGGTGGGGGCTTACAAGCATAATTTGTGACATCACAACTAGTTGGAAACCAATCCTGGTCCAATATTCAATCAAGTGTCATGTGGAGACTTGGGGCTTAACTTGAACTTTACAGTGAAGTAGGAGACATCTTGTGTCCAGCAGTTAAATTTTTGAAAAGAAATATATTTGCTTATTCATATATAATGGATTTAAGTAGATGCCATTTTAAGGATTTTGACTTCATAATTATATCAGGATTGAGACACAAATATAACTCCAAAATGGCATGGAGTCTTCTGCTCACTGCTGATGCCATCAATGATGCTGATGCAATCAATCAAGGTAGAGACTGTAATAATCATAATTCTCTCTCATAGATCCATAGTTATAATCATAACTTCTGTTCTGTGTTCTCTTTCATGCACAAAATACTGTGTACTATTCATATGAAACCCTCCTTTTATGTTGCAGATAAGTTTGACTCATTTCAGCTTTTGAGTTGAATAAAAAGAGTTAACCTTTCTTTTACTCTGTGAAATGACTTCTCATGACATGAACCAAGGCATTTTGAACTGCAGACTTTCTACTGAATTTGCTCCCTGCTGTTCTGCCTGGAACACTACTACCTAAATGCCATTTAATTGTATTGCATTGTATGACTACTGCAAACATTACATTTCATGTGATATTTAATTTTTAATAGTAATGTTAAGACAATTGCTCTGGACAAAATGGACATCTGCAGGGCAGCTGAGAATTCTCAAACCTATGGCACCAGTGTTAAATTGCTACTTTACTTTTTTATTCTGATTTTATATTTTTATTTGACTGCTGTAATGTTTAGCACTTTGTGTTGTACAAATAAAATAAACCAGCAGTCTGATGACAGTATATTGAAGTGAAACACTTGAAGTTGGTAACACAAATTGTGTTACCAACTCCCCAACTTTCCTATATCCTTTAACCCATGTCATCTATCCCTACATCTCAAAAGCTGTTACCCTATGCTAATTAGCTTGTTGACATGTACCAGTAACGTTAGCTTAGCCATGTTCTCCGGCAAAAATGTCAGAATGCACCAGCAGCAGATATCACAGATATGTAGTTAGGTAATAAGGTAAGGTATAGACTTTTGTTTATACCTTACCTTGTTGGTGTAGTGTTGTTACTGCTGTGTGAGCCTGACAGATGACAGACAGCATGAAGCAGAAGCAGCACACCATGTGTCCATGCTATGGTGCAGGTGAGGACATCAGCAAGCAAAAGATCAGAGAGAAAGACAGCTGCAGATGGACTGAGCTTGTATACAAGATGACATTACCCAGCCCCGCCCACACTCTCAGTCTCTACTACATCCACACACAGGCAGCAGCAAGGGTTGGGCATGGTTGGGAATTAAATTAATTACATTTCCTGATGATTATAGATTTTTTCTTCTGTCAGAAAGATATGGGGCCAGTCAAAAAACATTCCCAGCTGAAGCCCTTGAAGCCCGATGTTGACGACGCAGATGATCCTGCTTCTGGTGTTCTTGAATTTATTTGAGATAGGCTGTACACTGGGAATGGAAATATTGTCGAGTATAATCTGTGTGGTGGGTCAAAATCAGGTCAAATTCCCACCCAAGTTGGTGCATAAAACCCCAGTCAGACATAATGACCCATACCTGTCTGTAAATTTTGTCGATCCACCAGATGCAGGTGTAGTTTGATAATATGAATATGTGTGTGAAGAAGATGTATTGTTGAAAATACATACAATACTTAGGGAGCTGTTTTGTCAGTATGTTATGCACAGGGCAGTGGCAGATACAGAACATGGCTAATGACTGGGCCTGGATGGGCATGTATAAAAATGATATGGGTGGGAAAACTGGTGGACCTGTAGTGAATTTTAGTATGCCTAGTACTCATTTCAGAATCCCACAGGCATATCAATGAGCCAGTTAGATGAATGGCCATCTATACATAAAAGATTAAATAACACAATAATAACAAATCCAACACAACATAACCCTCTTTATGAAGGTAGCTGCCTACAAATGCAAATTGAACAACAAATATGTTACAATTCAGAACTTCCTCACAGAATCCACAATCATAACATGCCACAGAATAAAAAAAAACTGGCTTACCTGCGGCTACTATGCCTACACAAGGCGGAGTGTTCTGGGTTTTGAGCTGAAAAGGATGATTATGTCATCGTAATCCGACGTGTCAATTAGTTCTCTTTAAAAGACAAAAGCGTCAAGTTGTTCAGGTGTCCAGTCAATATGGATGATTTCAGGCGCATCTGGATTTGGTTTGTTGCGGAGAAAGGACTCTCACAACCATCCTTCTGCAACTTCTTGTTAGGCACGGCCTGGTGGGAAAATGCTTCATCCTCTAGAGTTTTTTTTTTTAAAGCAGTTCAAGGATAGCTGTTTAGCCATAGTTTCTGACTTCTAGTTGCCAGCTACACGAAACCGCCTTCTGATAGCGCGTGCACAATGTAGTAGTAGACATCAGTCACGTAAAGAGGAGGTTTTCATGAATCTGATAGGGTGGGCAAGCTGTCAATCTGGGTGCACCTGCACACATCAAGGGATTGGTCCCCTAGATCTGCCTCTGGCACAGTGTGTTTCGGAGAGACGTACTCAACAATGAGCTCACTGGGCAGAGAGCACCATTGTTTATTCTGAGCTACAGTAGACATAGAAGATGTTTCAGAGAACAATGCTGTTGATGATCTAGGCAGTGAAGTTTCCTCTTAAGAGCATTCAGATGAGAAGTGTTCCACAGCCTCCTCTACATGAATGAATGCAGCATGTATTCACAAGACAGGGGGCTCAAAATGCACCCCTTGCTGTATTCCCTGTCCACCTACCCTCACCACCTGGGGTCTGCCCTTTGGGAAGTCAAGGATCCACACAGAGGTGTTTAATCCCAGATCCTTGAGATTTGTGACGAGCCTGGAAGCAACTACATGTTGAACGCTGAACTGTAGTCAATGAATAGCAATCTCACATAGTTCTCTTTCTTGTCCAGGTGAGATAGGATGGTGTGGAGGATGTGTGCTATGGCATCTTCCGTTGATTGGTTGCGACGATAGGCAAAGTCACTACCCAGTGTGCTGGTTAGTGAGGAGCAAATCCATGACCAGCTGTTCAAAACATTTCATCACTACAGAGATGAGTGCCACTGGGCGGTAGTCATTCAGGCAGGCTGGTCTTGTTCTCTTGGGCACAGGAATGATGGTGGACTCCTTGAAGCACGTGGGTATGACAGACAGAGTCAGGGGGAGGTTGAATTGTCAATACCAGCGCTAGTTGGTCAGCACATACTTTGAGGACCCATCCACTGATACTGTCTGGTCCTGCTGCTTTCTTGGTGTTCACATGCTTGAAAGCCCTCCTAACGTCATGCTCAGGAAGGTTAATAGGTGTGAAAAGTGTACCCACCCATCCATTAAGCTCTGCTTCTGCTGTTTTTGCTTGCTGACTGCCAATGGTCTCAAAGCGAGCATAAAAGTTGTTTAGCTCACTTGCTGGAGACACATCAGTGCTTGACAAGGGGGGGTGGTGGGGTGGGCTTGTAATCTGTCGTAGTTCTTAGACCTTGCCACATGCATATGGAGATGCCCTCCTGGAGTTGTAGTTCCATTTTCTTCCTGTAGTCCCTTTTTGCCTCCTTTACTGCTCTTCTTCCATTGTAGGCAGCTGCTTTATAATTGTTCATGTTTCCAGACTTCAGCCCTAAGTTGTAGGCTGCAGTGCATGTGTTTATGGCATCCCAGATGGTTCTTGGTAATTCATGGTTTCTGGTTGTGGAATGATTTAACTGTAGTTTTGGGTACAGTTGTTTCTGTTGTTTCACAAATTACATCCACCACTATTTATGTCATCTGTGATGACTGACCTTTTACTGACTTCTCGTGTCACTGGGGGCATGCGTCGTACTTTGTTTACATACTTTGACCTCAGCAAGATGGCCACATTGGTCCCTCCCTGAAAGCAGGTAGTGATTTTGCTTTGTATCTGTTTTTGAATGGCGTGTAGCAGTGATCCAGAGTGTTTATTCCCCTTGTGGTGCAATCAATATGTTGATGGAAGTCAGGCATAACCTTCTTAAGTTTGGTCTGATTTAAGTCTCCAGCTACAATAAGCGCAGCATCAGGATTACTGATCTGTGAGCAGTTTAAGTCTTTGCAAAAAGCAAACAGGGCAGTCTCTATATTCGCCTGTGGTGGGATGTATACTGCTGTGATAATGACTGATGTAAATTCCCTCGGTAGAAAGTGCGGTCTGCATTTGATTGACAATAACTTCAGATCAGGTGAGCAGGAACAGGATAGCACTTTAATATTCCCACTGTCACACCAGTCTTTTTGCACCATAAAGCTTTTCTTGTCAGAGTTCTCTGTCTTGTCAGATCAATATACAGAAATAGAGTCATCTGGTTGAATGGTGCTGTCTGGTATTCCAGGATTTAGCCAAGTTTCGTGAAACAAAGGACATCTCAGTTCCTGATATCATGTTGGAAACTGAGGCGAACACGGAGATTGTCCAGTTTATTACCCAACGTCTGTACATTGGATAGCAGCATGCTTAGTAGAGAAGATCTGTGAGGCCATGAATGCAGCCAGTGTTTAATGCCTCCAAGTTTTCCCCGGTGCTTGCTCCAATGTTGAGATGGAAGCGATGATCTTGGGTGTTTATCCTCTCCACATTTTCCTCGATATTTACGTTGTTTACTCTGATTTTTACATTTGAAAACCTTGTCCAGCCAAGTAGCAGAGACAGCAGGAGAAGAGTTTCCAAAGTGGTGACTTGACCATTTCTCTATCCTGAGTGACTCGTAGTCATATGTTATCATTGTCCAATATTGTCCAATATTATTCACAAAAAGTTCACAAAAGTGCACAAATTTAGCAGAGCTGACGGAGAGGCGACTGGAAAAGCCTACGCCCTCTAACTTAACATGTTAGGAAATATTTACAGAAACTGTAATCTAACAGTTAAATAAAAGAGGTGGACCAACTGACTGACGTTGCTATCCCTAGAGCCACATCACTGGCTAGGGACTTCAGATGGTGTTCCTCAGTATTTCTAAAATCCTGGCTACGGCCCTGCAAGATATGGAAATCTAAAGATAGTTGCATTCAATGGTCACTATCACATTAGCAAAACTGAGGCAGACTGTCATACGTAATCAGAATTACTCCTGGGCCTTTAAGGCTTGTCAGCACTCAAATCTATTGCATTAGCAAGTGGTAGACAGAGAAAAACAACCTCAAGTCCATTCCAGATCAAGCTGCATAACCTAGACCAGCATCAAGTCAGCCACTACAAACAGGAGACATGTCAGGTAGGAAGGAGCATGTTATTGTTGAGTATTCGGTGAATTTAATAATACTTAATTTACACATTCACTCATTTTGAGGCTTATTTATGAAATGTCAGCCAGTGATGATTACTTGGTACATTTGAGTATACATTTATTTGTGTAAAATTACATTTAGTATTTAGTAAGTATTTGTAGTTACAAAATTAAAGTCTGTCTTTCCCTTTGGAGGCATAGACATCAGTTTGGCAGGGATGTGGGTTTTACATAATTAGCTCAGAATGGCTTTATTAATAATGTAAATGAGCTCAAGACATTGCGCAAAAACAAATGCACATGGCAGCGGTTGCTATGTGACAGCTGAATGATGATGTTTGTTTTATGGTGTGGTTATGAATAACAACTGTGTGGCTCCAAAGATGATCTTCTCTGTTTGAATGTTTTGATTACACAATGGAAAGGGGAGGAAGGGGAGTTAAGGGAAAGGGATGTTGTATTTGTAGTTGTGGCTGTCATTCCTATTAGTAGTAAGAATATCATTATTACCGAGTTCGTTTCTGGGATCTGGGAACAAGGCAATATCACTAAAAAGAAGTTTAAAAGACAAGTAGACAATCAGACAGGCTGTAAAAAAACCCTTAAGGTTAGACAATCTCATTTGAAAGAGAAAATGCAGGTGAAACAAAATGTCCATTGTAACTATCCATTACAATTTAAACACCATCTTCCAATTTGATCTACCACATAGTGCACAGTTTTCCTGTGCAATGAGGGATTATTAGAAATATTTCAGGTGTGCTCATTCAGTTTTAGCTCCAGTTGAATAGGTCAGGAAAATACGGCTACAGTGTTGATATGGCTAACTGATAATCTGGCTTGGTTGTAAATTGTCTGATTTTGTGGCTGCCTATGTTTCTTGCCCTGCTGGACTTCCTTGTAGCAATGTTGCAGTGTTCGCCTGAGGTCTGTATCACAAAGGGTGCTAACACACCTAACCTATTTGGTTTGATAAAACAAACTCTGGTGTTTAGTGCGGTTTGGGCCGCTGTGAAAGCTGCCAGTCAAACTCTGGTGCAAATTGGGTCATTTTCAAACCTATAATTTGTTTCCTCTGGTCCGATGGTCAATGGATGAGTTGTTAACTTGGTGTGTTTTCCCTTTGGTTTCTTTTCACACAGAGAAAAATCCAAGTGGACCAAAATGCATCACTACTAGCCATGTGAGAACGTTCACTCCACTTATTGGTCAGATGTGTGTGGGGCGGGAGCGAGAACACAAAGACAGGAAGAAGGTCCTGAAGAAGCTCCTCTGGCCAAATGCAGCATTCTTGTTGTACTAGTCCAGGTTAGACCTCAATTCATTCTCCAGCTAGCTGCTAGCAACTGATGACTGGATCTACATCTCAGTATGCAACGCACACCTGGCTAAGGGAGCTTAGCTAAAACTTGCAGAGTACGCCTTGTAGGCAGGTCGGATTGAGGTTGGATCACGTTTCCACCAAGCAGACTCTAGTGCAGTTCATTTGCAGTCCAAAGCAAACAGACAAACCACAGGATTTTTATTCAAAAGCTAAACTACTATTACTGTAAATCTATCTGCTGATTGTTAACTGTTCAGGAAGTGATATTATAATCAAAATAAGCAACCTGTGTAAGCATATATTTATGCAAATCAAATCAGCAATTGCCTCTTTTTGTCCTTTATGTTTGTCATCATAGCATGCAGTTGATTTGGAGTGTAATAATACCAACAATGTTCATAATCACTTATTTCTTCATGAGCTCTTTGTGACACCAGAGAACATAAATATACATATCATTAATGTGCTGCATGTCAGTCACTGGAATTTGATTTCTCCATGTGTGTCCATGTGGCAATGATGATGCAGGATGACATCACCAAAAACTGTCCAATCAATGAGTTACCTGTCAGTCCAGGCGAATTCATGTTTACTCTGGGTTTGTTTGTAAAAAGCCAGCTTGAACATGAACTGGACCAGAACTAAAAGGCAACAATGTCTCATTTTTTCCTTAGTCTGGTCCAAATGATCTGAACTACAGGTGTGAAAGTGCCCTCAGTCTGCCTCTCAGTAGTCTACCAGACTTCACTGTACCTTACATTGGTCATCCTGGTTGAGGTACCCTATGGAGTTTTTAACCACCAGTAGTACTGTGGAGCTACAAGTGGTCTCCATTTTATCTCTATTGTGCACACGCAAGATGTGTGCATGGGAACATGCGGGCGGTGCAATTCACACCCTGCGGTCAGTATTTTCAGCATGTTCAGTAGTCTGTATCGTGAGTATAAAAAATAAATGATCGAAGTTGTAATAAACTGGTTTTAGTATTAGTGCTGATCATTTTCTGAAAGACTGCTGAAAAATAGCTTTATTATTAAAATAATTCTGATGCTGTTTGCCTTAGTTGGATAGTCAAAAGTGTAGAATGAAAGGACATTTGAGAAAAGAGAGCACCTCAGGCTGCTGGTCAATCACAACAACCCATATCTCTTTCTGTCAGCAGGCACTGACATCATAGCTGCGCTATTTTAAACCGGGCTCAGACTACAGGAGTTTTAAAATCCTAACCGATTTTGAAATCGGATTGCATCACACACATAATGAGAAACCTTACAGATGTTCTTCTCTCTAATCTCAAACATGCACACACTACAAGATTTGAAAGTAATGGCGCCTCACACACTACAGGATATTATTAAAGCTGGAGTGTGGGACTTTTGTCTTCTCCTTCTGGCAGTAACAGTAAAGGCATGCAGCACACTCTCATACGCACCCCGAATGACAGGCACACAGAGAGGGATATGTTTTGACAGTCCACCGGCACTTCTGTCTCCTTGTAGACTTATCTCTCTCATTGGCTATGGTGGTCCCACTCGGAAAGTAGTAACGTAATCATCCAGATTTTAACTCCTAAATGTCAAACATGTTTGAAATTATCGAGGCGGCCCTGATGAGTCTGCGAGCAGTTCTGGAGGTTTAAGATTGGATCTGTAAACCCCTCACATTACCAGATAATCTGGGCCGAACATTGGTACCGACCAAGGTCCCAGACATGATTTCTCCTCCAATTGTCAGGAGGGGTGAATCAGAGATAAATCGGCCCAAAACTCCTGTAGTCTCAGCCCGGCTTTAGATGTCTGACATGCTGTTAGTTTATAACCCAGCAGATCTCTCCGGTCACAAGATGGAAATCTCCATGTGCTCCATGTGACTAGAGCACTTTCAAAGTCTGGTGACATGGCATTCAATATTTATGCACCTAAAGAATATAACAGTTTGCCTGCTGAAATTAGACTTGCTCCAACACTGTGTTCTTTCATAACCAAACTAAAGACCTTCCTTTTGCCTGGAGCATTTTCTTAAATGAACACACCATATTTGTACAGTATGTTTGTTTGTATGTGTGTATGTATATGTGTTTTTATGTGTATGTATGCATGGATGTTTCTGTTTATTTGCACATTTTTGCTGTTTTATTTTTTGTTGTTGATGTTTTTATGTAAAGCACTTTGAACTTCTTTTCTATGCGATGGTGCAATACAAATAAATTTGAATTGAATTGAATTGAATATCTGGAGATATTTGAGAAGATAATCAGCAGTTTTTAGCACTTTGTCATGTCAACCTGACATGAATTCCACTGAGTTCTCCCTACTTTGGCACAGTGTGAAAATGGACACTGAGATAGTCTCCGTAGATCATAATCATCACATCTGTGTCACTGTTGTCCTGTCAGTGGTGTTTTTCTTTGGTAATGCGAGATCCACTCGGCCGACGTGAAAGGTTTGAGTTACCCTGAAAAGGATGAGGTTGACAGTTAAATCATGAAGGCAGCAGTGCTCTCTATCAGAATTGAAAGTGTGCTCTCAGACAACGGAGGCACTCTGTTGCACTGTAATCTGAGGCTAAATGGTAATCTAAAGATCCACCTCTTAAGCACAAGCATGAGCATGAGTATTGACAGACATCTTATAGTGCATTGGCTGCTCTGCTGGCAAATGTAATTGAAGACAGGTGATACTGCTGTCCTGAGATTTGCTGAGTGTTTGCTCTTGGAGCTCTCCATCAGTGCTCTGCAGTCTCATGTGATCCCTGCATACCTGATTTACATGGATACTCTGCAGGAAAACGCCTGGACAGCACAAAAATAAAGGAAGCAAGGAAAGAAGACAGACATGAAGCCATCTCTCTGCCTATGGTCAAGCTAAACCATGCATCATGTCCAGGACTCTACACTTGGTGACCAGAAAACAGAAATGCCCTTATGATGTAATTCAATGCAATGAATACAACTTTATATAGTTTCCTATTTAGAGGAGTAAATAATAATAAAAACACTTAACAATATAATGCAATCCAATGCAACACTACAACCTGCAGCGTGTTAGAGTTAAAGCAAATAAAATTTTATTTCACTTACAGGATTGTTGTATTGCATTAAAATGTACTAGGGTTTATAGGGCAACATATTTGAAATAATTGAAAGAAGCACTCTTTAAAGTTAGAATTCTCAAAATTTTTGTTTCCACAAATTCAATTTTCAATTCAATTTTATTTATATAGCGCCAAATCACAACAAAAGTTATCTCAGGGCACTTTACACATAGAGCAGGTTGAGACCGTACTCATTTACAGAGACCCAACAATTCCCCCCATGAGCAAGCACTTGGCGACAGCGGCAAGGAAAAACTCCCCTTTAACGGGAAGAAACCTCAAGCAGAACCGGGCTCTAGGTGGGCGGCCATCTGCCTTGACCGGTTGGGTTTACAGAGACAGAAGGAGGGAGGGGGACGGGGGAAGGGGAGAGGGGGTGGGGTGGGGAGAGACACAGAGAAGTATAATAACAACAAAAACAATAACCATAACAGCAGTAATGTAAGTAGAGCTATGACTTTATAATAGCAATAGCAATAATATCAGTAGCAGAAATAGAAATAGAAGCAGGACATCCACAGGACTACGCCACAGTCCCCACAGCCGCGGCCCACAGTTCAGGCGCTGGATCTTCCTGTGAGACGAGAGAGCACAGAGACTCCGGGGAAGAAGTCAAGTTAGTAACATGCATTAATGGTACATGAAGCATTGAAATGGAGAGGAGGAGGAGGAGGAGGAGAGAAGAGAGAGGAGCTCAGTGCATCATGGGAAGTCCCCCGGCAGTCTAGTCCTATAGCAGCATAACTGGGGGCCGGTCCAAGGCGAGCCTGGCCGGCCCTAACTATAAGCTTTATCAAAAAGGAAAGTTTTAAGCCTACTCTTAAACGTAGAGAGGGTGTCTGCCCCCCGGACTGAATCTGGAAGATGGTTCCACAGGAGAGGAGCCTGATAGCTGAAGGCTCTGCCTCCCATTCTACTTTTAGTTATTCTAGGAACCACAAGTAAGCCTGCATTTTAGGAGCGCAGTGCTCTAGTGGGGTAATAAGGTACTATGAGCTCTTTAAGATATAGAGGCGCCTGACCATTAAGAGCTTTATAAGTAAGGAGAAGTATTTTAAATTCTATTCTGGATTTTACCGGAAGTCAATGTAGCGAAGCTAAAATAGGAGAAATATGATCTCTTTTCCTAGTTTTTGTTAGTACACGTGCAGCTGCATTCTGGACCAGCTGGAGAGTCTTTAGAGACTTGTTAGGGCAGCCTGACAATAAAGAATTACAATAATCCAACCTAGAAGTAACAAACACATGGACTAGTTTTTCTGCATCTTTTTGAGGCAGGATGTGCCTGATTTTTGCTATATTACGTAGGTGAAAAAAAGCAGTCCTTGAAATTTGTTTTATATGATGGCTGAAGGACATATCCTGGTCGAAGATAACTCCCAGATTCCTTACGGTGGAGCTGGAGGCCAAGATAATGCCATCCAGAGTAGCTATGTCACTAGATAATGTGTTTCTAAGGTGTTGAGGGCCAAACACAATAACTTCAGTTTTGTCTGAGTTCAGTAGCAGAAAATTGGCAGTCATCCAGGTCTTTATGTCCTTAAGGCACACTTGCAGTTTAGTTAACTGATTTAATTCATCTGGCTTCATTGATAAATATAATTGGGTATCATCAGCGTAACAATGAAAATTTATGGAGTGTTTCCGAATAATATTACCTAAAGGAATCATATATAAGGTGAACAGTATTGGTCCAAGCACAGACGTATCAAATCCCATTTTTGATTCTGTTTATCCCCAGCATGTATTTCAACAAAAGACCACCACTTTATACTGTATGGTAGTTTATATTATGAGTGGAAAACTCCTCTCCTGTGCAGGATTCAGATTGCGTACCCACTACAAGGGATTCGAAAGAAACAACAAGTGCTCCAAATTAAATGACGAAATGCATAGTTTGTAACTATCCTTCAGAACAACACAGTGCCTAAAACTGTCAAAACTGTTACAAATCAGTTACAAAAATTGAAATTGAAAAATTTAAATAGTTTAATTGAGAACAATGAAAGAGAGCTGAGATGTTGAATGATGGGTGGGTTGGAGAACCGGAGGAAGGGATTTGGGATGGAGGGATGAAGGGATGGAGGGAGGAAGGGGTGAGGGTTGAGGAATGTGGGATGGAGGGTTGAGGGGATGAGGATCGAGGGATGAGGGTATGAAGGGATGGGGGAGGGTCAACGATGGATGTATGGTAGTTTGTCAACGAGACAACGACAGCTAATGGTGGGAAGGTAGGAGGGAACTGGGGGGGTCGAGACTCTGAGTGGGGGAGCTGTCTCATCGGTCTCTGGTGTGCAGAGATGGTGGTGTAACCAGGGATGCATAGCGACTCTGCCTGATTTGGTGGTGAAGAGTGGGTCTTGTGGAGAAGTGTGGTGGGCTAGTGTCTAGTTTATGTAGGTTTGAATGGGTTCAGATACAAAGCTGGTCAGTTTGCTTTGCTTGAGGTTAAATCTGAGAGTGTCTGGGAGTAGTGTCTTTGTTTCATAAGAATGAATGGAAATATCGGACATCGCTGCATGTTGAGATGGGGTCAAGTTGAGGGAAGAAGTGGTGAACTCTGAGCAGCACAGAAGCTGGAGAACGCCTGTAGAAATGTAGATTCTAAGACTTTGTCAATGTAGGGAGACAGGTAGCCTGCGCAGAGAGTTCCAATGTAGTGGCCAGGAGGTCTGAAGTGAGGAGCAAATGTTTCAGCTTAAGACATGGTTTGGCCTTTGGATAACATGCTGAAGTGTGAGGCAAGGCTGGATGCGGTGCCCCTGAGGACAGTTTTATGGAGAAATTAATTCCGTTGAGGTAGACCAGTATGGTGGACAATTTAATCTTGAGAATGGAATGGGTGAACATGATGAAGCAAGAGAGAGTCAGGACATCAAATGAAGTGAGTGAAAGACCGTGGGAGGCATGGAAGGCTGAAAATGGAGGAACTGGCATCAGATGGGAATCTGAGTCTGGTGCAGAGGATTTCTTGTTTATTATCATCGACGACAATGTAGTTGTATGAACGAGGATGACTGTAAGACCTCTCATGCCCCCAAAGAAGGGCTGCAATGATGATGACTGGGTGGAAGCCGTAAGTGAACCAAGAATTGGAAAGCAGATGAACTAGCAGTTGGGACGGTCTGTCGGCACATAATTTAGGGCATTTAATGTTTATGGCTGTTTGACATATTGTCATGATCGTAAATCATGAATTAATCGTACAAAAAAATGGATGATCCGGCGGTCTGCATGGTTCTTCAGGGTGCTTATAGTAATTGGTGCTTTAGGATATGGCTGGAGTGGTGGTGGAACTGGAGGCTGTGTAGAGCAGGAAAAGTCTTGCTTTGTAGGCTGTGGAGGGGATGTTTTTCCCCCGTGAGGGCATGTTGGAGGTGGGCAGCTATCCAGTCGGAGATTCCCTTGAGTCTTAGGGATTTTTTGAGCCGGGGCTGGGGCCACTCCCTATCCTGAGGGAGTGGCCTGAGTACTGCAGAAGGCTTAGACCATGCTTTTTGGGTCATGTGGAGTTCAGCCTGTCCCTCTGCCAGGGCTGAAGAAGTTAGGACTGTTGTAGTAGCCGGTGTGGTGATGTCATTGGTGTGCGGCGTGCATCAGGGTGGCGTTAGACAGTGAACCCAGAAGAGCGGGAGGAGTCTGGCCAGAGGGGTGATGAAAGTAGAGTCTTCATAGAGTTTCAGAGGAACCAGACATTATTCTCCCTAAGAACACACTGGAGGTGAGCAAGCGTCTGGTTGGAGATGTTAATCGCAGGAAAAAGAGCTGTGCCTGAGTCAGCTATTGGATCAGCACCGGATCCCAGTGTGGCATCCGGAGGAGCAGCTTTCTTCCAAGGAGCAGTGATGAAAACGGCCTCTGTGTGGATGTGGAGGTGAAGGAGGTAACTCATTGGTACTGCTGGATCAAGAGTCATGAACAGTATTTTGAATATGGTTCACAGAACATGGGTGGGAGGTAAGTGTTTGCAATGCAAGTCTGTCACAGGTCATGCAAACTGTGACAAAAGGGGAGAGGAACGGATAAGGTGTGTCTTAATACTCTATTGTGCGGAAATGGGATGTGTACGAGGCGCGGTCTTTGATCCTGAACTTTGTTTATAAATCTATAAACTTCATTTAGTGGGTTTAAGTACAGAAACAACTCGGTTAGGTTAAGGGGAAATAATGTATGCAAATAATGAATGTAATGTGTATGACAGCATTCAATCATTAGGTCTTTAGTCTTCTTTTTTAAACATTGTGGGACAATAACTCCTGTTTGTTTGGCTGCACTGTAAAGATGCACCAGTTGTTCTGTCGTAGCTCTGACAAAGTGGCTGCTCTAGACATATTTGCTGGCCTGAACACACTTGCAGTTATCACCAGTAACCACAGCTATTGCTAAATACTGAGGACTTAAATCTTACAAATAATAATCTTATGGGGCTTTCACACCAAAAACGCAAGTTTAACATTGTGCAGAGCACAGATTTATAGTCAGATGTGTCATCTATAGAGGCAGGAGCTGTGAGAACTGTTCCTAGATGGTGCAACCAAAATAAGTGATGAGTGACTTAATGATAAAAAAATAGGGATTTTAAAAAGATTAAAAAGATAAATTACTGTTACATACTGTATTTACATGATGTAATGTATCCAGGTTATTTTCATATATGGCTAAAGATGTCTAAAGTGCATTTATTCCCCTTTTCATATACACTTAAAAACACCTATACCCATATATGTACATATTAATAATGTACCAAGCTAAACGGTGTCCATGTAAAATATTTATATTCACCTTAACATGAAATCTACATAGCCCATGCAGTAGAAGTCAGTAGTATTGCTGAAATAGTGGTAAGGATAATAACCAAGACAGTTAGATAAGGTAAGTGGCTCTGAGGAGACAGACATTTGGAGATGTGTCAAATTATTTATCCGTGATCTCTGGAATAACTTAGGGAATCTTTCTACAATACCAAAATAAATGAAGGCATACTGCACCCTTATAGAATATGTGCATAAATTTAAAATCCAGTTCCTGCGTATTAACTGAGGTGCGTTTTGGGAATATCATTTCACAAATTTAATTGCAGTAAGTTTAATAATTCAGTTCAATAATATTGATCTCACACTAATTTGACTGCAACAAGCAATGAGTTTCAGACAGTGTCATATATCATATTTGTGAGACTATCCTTTTGACTGTCAGCGACTAATTCAATTTGGTGATCTTAAAGCATTTTTTTTCATTTAAAACTTCAAAATGTAGACATCTGAGTTTGGTATGTCGAATTAAATCTTAATCTGTAAATAAACAAATCTAATTGTTTAGTGTAAATTAATGTGAGATTGGTAGAGGTCTCAACAGTCTTGTTCAACATGCATTGCACAAACAATATCTACCCGAATATCTAGTTTCCCACTCAAGGGCAGGCAGGGGGACACTAAATCCATGAAAGGTACTGATCCTATCATTAACCACCTATAGTCTAATATCTAAACATAACACTTCAATTTAAACCATATCAACATAAAGCAGTAATATCACGGGTCTACCATAGACGGTCACAATGGCAACAGCCAAACAGCGGCCTGCTACACAAGGGCTACAGATTTTGAACAACAATCTACTGCAGTTTGTAGGCTAGCTAGGTAATTAGCTGCTGAGGTGCAGCACATTAAACAGCATATAAACATACCTATAAATGTCACTTAGATGCTGATCTGGTCCTTACTCCTCAATACCACTGCTAACAACACACTGTCTGTCCATTACTTCAGGCTACAGAGCAAGTTTGCTAAGTTTGTCTCTCATTGCCCTGCCGGGGCTCAACCTGCCAACTGCTGTCAATTAAACCCTGACACGCCCCTCCAGGCGGCTGAGAACAAAATGAGCTTTTCTGATATTTCCCATGGATGTATTAGGAAAACTGGGAATGGTATACTCAGCCTTGCTGCCAATTTCCACTGGCAGTATTGCACCCATTTATAAAAGAGACGTCTGTAAAACTGTTGACAGAACACTGTGAACTGCAAATAAGGTCAGTCATTATTATTAACTTGAAGGTTTTATATCTGTAAAACTTTTCTTGAGCCTAGATTTTAAAATCTGTGATGTCATCCCAATGTAAAGTCTTTGGGCTGAGCAGGAACTGGCAGGTTGCACAAAGCGGAAGCAAACCTCTTTTTGGGGCCATGCATCAGGTGAGCAATTTTCATTTGATTGAATAGGTGCCATTTTTTAGTCTGGTATCCAGTTCTTAGAATACATCCATGATATTTCCTCATTTCTTCATTTTAATAATAAAAATGACAAATTCTTTCTTAAAACATGTTATAATTATTTTTGACTGCAAGAATAAATATTCACACTGGCATCTTTTTCCTTTCTACACCTGTTCAGTAGTTAAAGTTGCAATACACGACATTGATGACATTCAGCCACTATAGCACCAACATCTCAGACAAAAACAAACGTGTCATTTACTCAATAAGAAAAAAAGCTGATAACTCACAAAACTCAGACCAAACTGTCAAACTAGTCAGTGCTGATCCAATATTGATCAAGATTCTGTTAGTGCATTGCCTCTTTCTGGCCTCACATGCTTTCAGAAACATATTTTAGTGTACTGTTTAGCTGTAATTTGAGAAAGTTTGTGACACAGCCGCAATCTTGGAAACAGATACGGAGGACAGAGGGACTCACATGCACTAACATGCACACTCACATGCACTAACATGCACGCACAGCTGGCGCAGCTACCAAGACAAAGAACAGAGAAGCTCAAATAACAACACACACAGAGGGAGTGTGACTACATTCACTGGTGAGGACGCCATTACTGTGATATCTCTATATAGCAAATAGTTGTTTTCTGACAACTAATACAGCTAAATATAATTTATTGCAACTTTAAGTAGATACTGTAGAATGTCTGCCAAACACCATGCAGGTCAGTGGTTTATTCTGTCTGTTTAAACATAAATGCATTTCCTCTCTCATGAATTAATAGGTTGTCATAGAGAAGGATCTATTAACTCTGATTGCATTTTACTGAGATGTGCAATTTACACCTACTGTACGAACAAGCTGGACCAAACATGAGAAATCACAGCTACATTTTATCTTCTGCTTCTTTCTTTTTGTACAACCTTGGTTTGTGGCTAATATGTGAGGATCTGGAAATGACAGGTACTGAACAATTTTGCTGACATTTTTATTCTTTATTTTTGAACTGTCTAGTCTTCTGTTTCAGTCATACTGTCCTATAGTGCCTGCAAGGCTGCATGCTGCTATAAGTTTGTTTTGTGACTGATGACTGAAAGTGATTATTGAGGTAATTAAATACATTATTTATTGATGTTATTTTGTGGTAAAGCTACTATATAATCAAGCCTCTAATTTCTTTGCAGATTGACGATTTTAGTTGTTCAGTAATGCTTTTTGTTCATGTCAGTAAGGGCCAAAATGATTAGTTGAACAACAGAACATTAATTGTCAACCAATCAATTAATCAATTTATCAATTAGGTACGTTTTTAAAGGCAAAAAATGCTTAAACTTCTCTGTTTCCAGTGTCTCAGATGTGAAGTCTTTTATGACAGTAAACTCTTGGGTTTTGGACAGTTAGTTGCACAAACAAGAAAAGGTTATCTTGGGCTATAGGAAATTGTGCTGGACATTTTCCATTATTTTTGTACATTTTGTAGAACACATCAGTGAAAGTAATCGATTATGAACACTGAAAATTATAGGATAATTGTCAATTCAGGGCGAGTAGCTAGAATTTGAAATGTATCAAAATTGAGCCGCAGACACATGACTCACCACGTTCTATATCGGAATGGTTGTGTAACCATTCACACGAACAAACAGGAGAGCTTCTGTATGAATGCAGCAAAAACAAACAGACCTGACACAGAGCAAGTGTTTCCTCCATTCACATTATTCATTCTTCTTACATCTTAAGGAAAAGAATAGGTAAGTATGTTTTTTGCAAGGGATGTGAGATCTCCTCCACTAAAGAATCATTGCCTTTTCATGTGATTTCACTTTAGATAATAATGTGTTAGATCTTCAAAGCCTCAGCACTCATCTGCAGCCCCATACCTAGCCTTGCAACTTCCTCTGAGGCAAATGTATTATTAACATGACAAAAGCACTGTGGCCTCTCACTGCCCTGCCATTCATTAGCATTTATATAGATGCTGGACGCCATGGCAGACTGCTGTACAGCTTAATTCAGAGCAGCATGGAAAGAACTGACAAGGGGAAGGAGAACAGCATGAAACAAAATATTGATGGATGGCAGAGGAAGTGCAGAAGCCGGTATTTGTCTGATGGGGATGTCATGCTGTCCCTAGAAGTATTGTTTTGTCCCTGATATAACAACTGATGAGCGCACAGCTTCTCTGCTTTGTGTCATAGAGGCAAATCAGATGAGACAGGCCCTGTCTAATGTATAAGCTAACAGTGGTATTACCCTTACACATCCTCAATAATGTAAGGGATTCATGCCAGAGGTGGTGGTGTTTGGGTTTAAGAGGAAGAGATTTGAGTTGAAACTTCTGCTGAGGATCTACAATTAAAGCAACGGGACCTGTTTTCCCAACAGCAAAACAGATGCTGCATACATCTGGACAGGTTTTGTTTAAGGAATGAGACAAACAGGAGTCCTGCAACTCTGGCAATTCTGTGTCAGAATTAAACACACAAATAAGTTAAAAGGTAAGTCTGGTTATAGTCTGTATTTTTCTTATTGTCACCAAAACTCAGGAAAAAAACAAAACCATCAATTAACTGATTTTAAGTACTGTCTATGTATCCAAGCCTGATATCTTATTTCTCTGTGCCATAGAGCTTTGTTGTTGTTCCAAAACACGTCAGTCAGCCACACAATTGTACTGGGTGACATGTTCCTTCATTACCATGAACACACACACTGTAGTTTCTTTTAAACTCAATCCACACACACCATTCTGCTGCCCGAAATACACACTAGAGCACCACGTTTCAATTATTTCTGCAGCTGAAAATAGTCCCCACAAATGCACCATTTCCTCCTGTTCAAGTAACGTTTGTTGAAAAGTACAGTGTCCTGATGTTTCAGGAAATGACTGAGCCTTTTTAAAAATGAAAAAATATATATACATGAATAGTTTTTAAAGATTTATGTCGTCAGTAGAAACAAATGGGTTTGGAGCTGAGTGCCACAGGCAGGGTAGGGAAGGCAGAAATTATTGATAGACTAACACATTGCTGGTTTTGGTCTTTTCATGGGATTTGTTGATAATAAGAACAGTTAACAGCCATGCTGGGGGCTGTACTTAGGCGGCTGCTTTCAGCTAAATGCTAACGTCAGAATGCTAACATGCTCACAACCAGGGTGTGATTTGCTGGCGGGGATGGTGGGGATTTCCTCCCCTCTGGTCTATATATCCCTGCCTCTGTCCAGTGGGGACAAAAATGTAGACCATATAAAATATCTAAAATAAAAATAGGCTATTTAAAAAAAAATCTAAGTAAATGGCTGCAACGTGAGAACAGTCTATAGTGCAAACAACAATAAAATCATAAATGGACTTTCACTGTCAGCATTTGTGTGACAATAGAGATGACACGGCGTCTAGGCTACGTGATGACGCAGTAAATGGAACAGAGATTGCCTCCATTTTTTTTACAGTCTATGGTTGCCTCCTTCCCCGCTCGGACATTTGCAGAGATGTGGGTAAAAGAGGGGTGACACGCCGCGGATGACACTGACTTGCAACAATGACATTAAGTGTGTTGGCATGTCTGGCTGAGTGGCGCTATCCACAGTACTGAATGGAGTGTGTTGGTGGATTTTTAATTCTTGCATGTTAAATTAGCATTTAATCTTTTGTTTAGTTGTATATGATCACATCTCTCATGTGTCTGCATGAGGAAAGGACAAGGCATGAACTTAACATCACATCGCTGAGAGTGAAAAAAAAATGCTTCTGATTTATTTTCATGAACAAAAACTTTTCAAAAACAACCCCCCCCCCACCCCTCGAGATCCGAGTTGAAGTTTCTATTGGAGATGTACAATTAAAACAAGACGATCTATTTTCCCAACAGCAAAACAGATGCTGCATAAATCTGGCCAGGGTTAGTTGATGATGAGACAAACAGAAGCACACACATATATAGGACACAAGTAGGAAATCAGAATACCATCAGTGAGTCTTAATTCCATGCTACATACTTAATGTATGTATTTTGTACTATATAATAATTATCAAACACTTTTTGCAGTTAGTATACAAGAAAATCTCAACTTTACCATTTTTTGCTAGCAGGAAATTATTCAAAACGTACACTGACATCAGTCAAACTGCAACGTGTTGTTTTTCTATTTCTATTTAGTTTTCCTAGATATTGTTAGACCTGCTATACCTCCACACCACAATTAATTTTCATTTTTTGTAGCTGTGAGCACCACTCTCATTTCTGTGGAGCAATAGTGAATATCAAAAGCACACTCCAGATGAAGTGTTTTGTGTGTACCGGCTGTTTTGAATGTACTTGCTTTCTTTAGTTGGATACACTTTCATCCTGAAATTGACCATTTATGTATTTAGATTTCCTGAAAAAGGCTCTTCTCAGGGTCTCCAGTAGCTGAGTGGTTAAGACACACACCACTTAATCACAATGTCTCGTGATTCGATTCGATGATTCGTTTCTGGCTGGGGACTTTTGTTGCATGTCATTCCACTCTCTCCCTTCCTGCATTTCTTGTCTATATCTCTACCCTCACAATCAAATAAAGGCAAAATGCCAAAAAATATGTTTAAAGAAAAAGCTGATAGTCACACAGCTGATGGGGGACCCACTACTATATAGTGCCCTCAAAGATTCTCACAATGTAACAAAAAACCATGTGTCCATGGTGTGTACATTTCTTCCTGCAAAACAATCCCCTAATGCAATTACTGCTGTGTGACTATATGCCTATCAGTGATGCAAAATGAAGTTGATTCAGTGTCCAAAATCTCAATTTACTATGGAGTAAACTATTGAGTATGTATGTATTATATTGGGAGTAGTAAATGAGTAAACAAACGACACTGAAGAATGGCTGCGCTTTGTGTTCTGCATTCTTGCAGATTAATAGCTGTGCATGTCTTCAAGGATTAAAACTGTGTCCACAAGAGACAATAAAACCCATGAACTGTAGGGGTAGTATGTGAGGATGTGAAGTGGTCAGCAGCAGACTCTGAACAAAACACAATGGCGGAAGGTTTTGAAGAGAAACTACAACATCTACAACTGTTGCATTTCTGATGTCTTTATTTATGCTGTGAAAGATCTGAAGTTCTCAACAAAGATATTCTAGTGTTGTTTTAATCCTCCAGATATGCTGGCAAGTATGTGAACACTGCTTGTCTACACATATGCACTGGTAAAAAGCAATTATATCATGAGGGTTAAGCACAAAGCAAACACGTGTCCTCTGTCAAATAGCATCTGTTGAAAATTAATTAAATTTTTGTTAAAAAGGTTTATTCTTTCAAGATACTGTCCACTACAGTAGTAGTGTCCTGCAGGTGTAGGGGAGGTGTTGGAGTAAGCTTCCAGTGGAGGGCAGGGCACTGTTAACTGACTGCTTTGACTAACATTAATAATGCACCACTGCTTCTTCATGGACAAATCTAACACTTTTGCTGCCTCTGTGTCAGATTAGTTTTCTCCTTCCTTCCAGCCCACTACATTGTCACCAGGCTGGATTCAACGATTCATCTGTGCCATAATTACCGGGCAGCACCATTCAGCGCTATATCTAGGCAGGTGACCGCTCCTCGGATGGACATCATTTCTGCCTCTTGCTGGAACCTTGTTTCCCTGCTGTCTGGCGTGTGCACAGTGTGGTGTACCGGCATATTGGGGGACCCACTGTATTTTTACAGTCTTCCCATGCTGCACATTCATAGCGTGCATCATTGGTGTTATATTTGTCCCTGCTCTCTTGCTTTGCAGTGTTAGCCCGCTCGTCTCCTGTCGGCAGACCCAGAGTGATGTTGCCTCACTTCAAGCCCTTGTTTTGTCAAGATAGGCTGACTTAATTCTATTTTGCTAACTTTAGGCCACTTTTATCTGGCCTCCAGCTAAACGTAACTTTTTCTTTTTGCTCTCTGATCTGCTGTGATAGTGATTGAGTTTTTTTGCTTGTATTTGTAGATTGCTTTTTTTATTTTAGTTGACCATTGTGGTGGCACTTATATTTGTTGTGTGCCCCCCTGCTAATTCGTATTTGAAAGACCTTCTTGTCATTTAAAAAAAATATATTATTAATAAAATGTATATCTATTTCTTTGGCATTACGTCTCGGCCCAGTGTATTTCAAGCCTGTGTGACCTTTCTTTTTATGGGTAATTTCCTTGGGGTGAGATTCTGCGTAGTTGACACTATTAAAAACTCCCCCTGCTCTTGCCACATTCTTGGCGTAGTTGGCAGGATTAAAAACTGTATGCGTGGACAGATGAGATACAGGTGTGTATTTGTGCCCACCACCTGTCAGCTGCTGACCAGGCCTCCTTTATTTTTGATCATTTGGAGGGAGAGGCAAGGGAGGAGATCAAGTATTGTACCAGTATAGCGCAAGGGGACCCCGTCCAGATTCTAGCTATCTTAAAAGGATTATATGGTTGTGCCCAGTCGTATGTAACCCTGCAGCAAGCCTTTTCCTCTAGGAAGCAGCAGGAAGGGGAGACGCTGCAGGAGCTTTCCTTAGCCCTAATGGCCCTCATGGAACAGGTGAGGCACTGTGCACCTGATGGTCTGGATAATGCAGGAGTTCTACTCTGTGATCAGTTCATAGAGCATGTTCTTGACAGTTCCCTTTGCAGCCCACTGCTACTCTGTTGTAAGTATGTGGAGAAGCCATTAGGGTGGGAAAGAGGGGGTTTCCAGGGGGTGCTAGGGAACATATTTACTCTTTTCCCTCTGCATATGGCCAACAGTATGGGGTGCAGGGCAATCCCCACCTGGCCCCTCTTGTCACTTCACATGGGTCAGAATTAGATGAGTTAAAGGAATTCTTGAAGTGTCAGTAGGAACAGCTCAACTGGCTCACCCAGACGGGTACTTGCAGACTTGGCCTCCTTGCAACGATCCTTTGATTTGTCGAAGCAGCCAGGGCACTTTGCTAGGGAGTGTGATGGGGAACAGGTTCCCACTCACATCTGTACTGGTTCTGCCACTGGTCTATTCTCTAATGTGGCTATGCCTTCCCACTCCTCACACCAGCTGGAAAACTGAAGCCCACTGAGCTGCTGAGCCACAGCTCAGATGGGAAGTCTATGGACTCACAGGTAGATGCTACAGCTAGGTTAATGTCGTCCTGCCCAGACATTGACGTCCTGATGGGTGGAGTCACTGTTGCATGCTTGGTGGACACTGGGTCAATGGTGTCCACAGTCACCGAGAACTTCTTTTTAGAGCAGTTTGTGCCTTGGGGCCACAATCACCTCCAGTCCTGTCATTGGCTTCGGGCAGCTAACGTTCTTGCAATCCTGTACATCTGCTATCTGGAGCTGGATGTGGCACTGTGTGGTAAGGTGGTAATAATATAGCAGTGTGTGTTTTCATTGTTTTTTCTTTTCTTTTCTTTGTTTTACTTGTATTCGTAGAACGTTGCTGTCACCCTAAACATCCCGCTGGACCCTGTTGAAAAATCTGGCAGTTTAATAAAGCATTGCTAGTTGCCACAAATATAATGTACAAATAGTAAATAATTTTAGCAAAGTATTTTGCTAATCATGACCCTTCTGGTAAATTCAGCATTCAATTGAGACGCAAAATAGTTCTTAATTAAATCATCACTGAAACTCATGCCAATGTATTTTATGATTGCTTGTGCTGTCTTTACATTAATGTGATGGTATTTAATTCCAACTTGAGCATATTTACGTCCTGAAGTGCATGTTTGCATACTACTATAATATTGATTGAGAATCGCATATGAGACCAAGATTACACACTAAATAGTAATAATAGCAAATTGCAATAGTAAAAAGCAATTTATTATTTTGGCTGGTAAAAAATCAGTCTGGCCAGTAAATTTTCTCACCAAGTCAAAAAGATAATTTTGGACCCTGAGTGTGAGACTACAAAGAACACCATACAACAAATATTAACAATTTTGTACATACTGTAAATTACCAGCCAACTACTCAAACATAGTACTCAAATGTGTCACCACAATTGAAACATACACATGTAATCTCACCATTGCTTATCTGTAAATTAGAAATGGTAAAATAGATTTTAGCTTACATGACTCTATATGCTAACTGCTACAATGGCATATATTCATTAAAACATGAAATAATGAGCCTAACTCAAAAAAAATATTTTTTACAAATTAGGTGGATGTCTAAACATTAAGTAACCTACAGACAATGCTCTCAAAGGCATGCATTATAATGGATGTCCTCCAATACTGATGAGAAGATCAAAGCTGGTCAATGATATGCTTACATTACATAGACTGTTTATACCTGCTAAACCATGGGTTGATGGTTTGCTCCATTATCCAGATGGAGTTGCAAGACATATGCTAAACTCAACTCTTATACATGTTTTCATGTAATAATAACTGTTGCTAATACTTGATAGACAAAACTTGGAATCAGTTCCAATGCCACAACATGCTATCTTACAGAGACTGTCCTCCCAAGAAAAACTGCATCAGTGGTTTCAGCAAATGCCCCAACAATGACCAAGACCTCCAACAGCTGTGGGAATGATTGCTCTTGTCTATCAAAGGCAAAAAAAGGAAATAGTGTGAAAAACCAAACCAAACCAAACCTTAACCACAGCTGTGTAAGATCAGAAAATGGCTTTGGAAGGCACTTGCAAATGTTGTTGTGTATGACAGGACAACAATTCTGTCACACAACCATCCAGCACCCCGACCTCCAGAACCTTACTCTCTTCCTCACTGCATAAATAACACACTACTTCCTGTATCGGCACTGAATGTCTGCAGTTGCATAAATCGTGAGCTATGGAATCATGCAATATGAACCTAATTTCTTGGAATACTGGACTGCTTTGGCAACATCAAATACCTTTTTCTAAAAAGGTGAAAAACCATCCCACATCTATCATGGAAGCTACAGATCATGTAGCTACACTACAGTCATGGTTATTAAAGCTTTTTACATAGTGAATCAATGCAAGATGATATTTTGCTGCAGACAGCGTGGACAGGATATGATGTTGATGTGGTTATAGTGGCTCTACAGACTCCTGTGAAAACCTACCTTACATACAGCTTTACTGCACCGTGCTACTCTGCTTATGTGACTGGCTGCATGCACAGCTGCTGAAGCCTTTGACTGGTTCCACATTCAAATGCTCATCAGTCTGCCTGGTTTCCTAAAATTTCATAAGAATTTTGTTCAGGTCAGCAGCTGCTTTCTTGTGTTGGATCCATGTTGACTATTCTCCCATTTTTTTTGCATTCTGTCTACATTTGTGAAGTTATATTAATGAATAACCAAGTCGCAACACCAGCAATTACTTCTTATCCATCAGAATGATGGATGGCATTTGGCATTATTTATTCAAGGCTTTTAAAATTAACATTCTCAGATAACGCAACCCCTGCATAAAAATAGGCACCTGCCTTCAAAAACATGCACTGGTCAAACCCTAATTAGTAGTTCAGCCCAGAGGCGGTTGTACCAGCACATAATTGAGCAGAGACAGATATATGTGGAAGGTTAATTGAATGAAAGTGCACCTGTGATTTTCATGGCTCAAACCTCCAGAGCAATGGAAATATTGCAGATAGATGAGATGTTGATAACAGTAATGCAGATAAAGCAGCAAAAACACTTGCTTTCTATGGAACCTTTCATCCTGATGCTCACGGCACTGTTTCAACAGTAGGGAGCTGGGTCTCATATAGAGAGGGATTCACTGCAGAAGCCCTTCAATAGCTGATCAACATAGCTGCATGACATTTTGGCTTTTCAGTGTCAATTACAGACAGATGCACACACAAACACATGCAAATCCACTCCACTGTGGAAAGCGCCACACTTCTTGTATCCACATTGCTCAACATGAATTAATCATACATGGCCACACAAGGAAGAAAATCGCAGTACATATTGCAGAATTTATTGCCAAATGGACTGTATTTCATTTCAAGCCTCATTAGTCAATAAAGGCCACAAAGCCAGTGCCTAGATCACCTTTGCCATTAGTGTTGTTCTGATCTAACACTGACTGATTAGGTGCTGGTACCCTGCTCCTTGCTCTGACATAGCTTCCAAGCATGCAAGATCAGTATCACTTGAGTGCATACCCTGGATGACACACTGCAGATGGATTGTGACCTGACAGGGCTATGACTCAGGAGAACAAGGGGAGGTGTTTTTGGACAAGGTTTATTTATTGGATTGCTATATATTATCAAGATATCCAACAAGTTCTCCAAATTAAACAACCACATAGGTCGTTTGTGCCTGCACTCCAGAACGACCCATTGGAGCATAATATGCCAACAAAATAGGAATGTAATATGCCGCTTTCCAAAACTGTTACAAATCACTGTTACAAAATAATTATGTTTTATGATGTGACAACACTGTGGTTAAGGTCTGGTTAGGTTGAGGCACAAAAACCACTTGGTTAGGGTTAGGGAATGATGATGCTTTGCATTAAAATGTTCAGTTTTTGCTATCTAACTATCTAGCCATACACCCGACGTGCCTCCTCCTAATAAGGAAGTCACCTTATATAGATGTCATTCATCATCATTACTACGGCCACTAGATGGCATCTGTCACTCAAACGTAACTATAGGTTGTTTTTAGCGACTGAATTTACAACCTATAGGGTTGTTTTTCTTGGGAGGACAGGCTGAAATATCGGAGTTCACATAGAGCAACACAGTCCGTCTAGCTACAATAAGAGAGCAAAAGACAGGAGGAATTGAAGATTGATGAAAAATCACAAATGCCACAATTTCAAAGAGAGAGGCCAAGAATATCAAACAGCTTTGAAGACATTTTGGGAAATACTGATGAGAAGATCAATATCAATTTCGTCTGTGTACTCTGTTCAGAGATGTGTCTTGGATGTGTAAAGCTTAGTTCAGCATAAGGACTGGAGGCAAGGGAAACCTGTTAGCTTAGCTCTGTCAAAAGTGAAAGAAATATGCCATCAAACACCACTAACATATTTAGAAGTCATATTTAAAGCTGCATTAGCTAATTCCCTCACATTACACATTGCTAGTATAAAAACACAGCTTGATGCAGCTTTAAAACTGCAGAGCACCGAAACTGGCAAAAGGACATAAAAGTCAATTAGTATACTGTAAGTTAGACATCTAAAATAAAGCTGTATACCTTTCCCTTAATTTTTAATCAGTTGGTAAATAAGGGAAAAAAATTAGATTTGTTTCCTTTAATTCCGGTCAGTTGAAAAACTGTATACCACTACTACTACTGCTACTGTACCAACGGCAGGCGACCGTAACAGCAGCTAAACAGCTAAACATAGCTAAAGCATTAAGTTGGCAAAACAGAGCCAAGATAAGTAGAATAGTAAAGTTTCAATTTATTTTACCAGTTAATTGGAGATTATGCAAAAAGTACAAAGCTACAAAGTACAGTCCATTGCAGTGACTCCAGTAGCATTTTAAAAGTCCTGTCCTCAGGTTTGTCATACGTTACTGTGAACAAAACCCCAAATAAACAAAAAACTGATGGTGATGTTCACGTTTGACGTCAAAACAAACATATTCCCAAAATGCTGGACTATTCCTTTAAAAACCTAAAATAGAATCCTTTCAACAAGCAGTGATTAATAATAGAAATGGTGTAGACATAAATGGGTTCAAATACCTTTTTGGTTTCTTTCAGGTCATAAAGTGAGCTGTTTATACACTATGGCAGCAACACAGCTTCAATGCCCAACTGCTGCTCTCCTCTCCTCCCTGAATCTCTGCAGCCATCAGCACTGCCGTGAGACCACACATCTCCAGCTCATATAACAATGCTCTGGCTCCTCCTGCCACCTGCACAGCATTGATTAAAAAAAACTCTAGATCAAGACAGCAGTGCCCCTACCTCAACCCAAGCTGCCCCTCGACCACAGTTACAAAACACCGGCTGACTAACTGCTGCAGTTACTGATAACGATGTCACCTGGGTCCATCCCATCAATATAAGAGGAAAAGCTGTTACGCTGTTAGACATTTACTAGGAGAGTGTCAGGAGGAAATAAGTTCCCGCTGTGTTACACAGATTGATAAGCATCCATGATGGGGTGAACATGAGGTTCCTGGTGAATAGAGAGAAAAGTCAGCGATATCACAGGTTTGTCTGAATAGTTTCCACTTACTTAAGGTTATAATCCTCAAGATGAATTCAGTCCTCATTAAACCACATGATGTGATGAACCCTTGCAGCCCAAGATTTGTTTGGGACCTGAATTTTTACAACATACTTGCAGTTACCACCAGTGACCACAGGAGTCACTGGTGGTAACGTCTTGAGAATCATAACTTTAAAGCTGCACTAATCAATATTTTTATACAAACAATGGATTTAATGACTGTCCAATGAAGAAGGTATTGTTTGTAGTGATGCACCCACTGAGAATTTTTACCTGACTGGGCTGTAAAAAATAATGGACGGAGCGGTTTTGAAGCTCATTGTGGGTGGCTCCAGCTGTTCCTATCTTGGCAGTGCCTGAAAAATGGGCAAAGAGGTGGAGCATGGGTGGAGCTGAGGCAGGCTGAATGAAGCCTTGTTGCTGAAACTCACCCACCTAGCTCGAAGCGGGCTCAAAGCTACCAAGCTAGCTACGACTAACAAGCTAGGATAAGAAGCTAGGCTAACCCTGTGGTCTTGGTTGCTCTCAGTTGGTGCCAGCTTACATTACTTGAGGTAAGTTGAGTTAACCTGAAACTATAGGCTACAACAAAACTTGAAATAATGATTTATGTTATTGAGATTATACTACACAAGCTTAAAAATGCTTCAATGTTTTTTTTAAATATATAAATGTGGTAATTTGCAACACTAGATTTTGTTGATACTTGCAGAAATTTGGCCAGTGTTACCATGAATCAGCGTAACGTTTACTTAATATATATCTAATGAACGAATTTGAAACAAATCAATTAAGCTGAATTTAGATTTTCAACTAACTTTAGTTACGAGTCATTTGATTATACTTTTAATAAGTTAAGATAAGCTAAGTCACATGTGATGGTAGCTATTTAGTGTTCTTACCATAAATATTTTATTGATACTGGCTTGTATAGCCATAATTATTATTGCCACTTTTTTAACCTATTAAGGAATTATACCAAACAAGAAAAAATCTGCAGTTCAATTCTCAGTGGTTCATAACGGCTTACATTGAAGATTATAATTCCCCACACTGCTATTGCAAACAGTGCGGATATTTATGGTTTTTACACCAGTAGAAGTCTGCAGGGGACTGAAACTTATGTGTACTGCTATCAACAGTGTTGTGCGTGATTATTTTCTTGAATATGACTGTTGAGAAAGGCAGGCACTTTTATATTAGTTACAAGACATTTATTTCTTTCAGTACATCGGTCCTTGTTGAGGTCATGGCCACCTGTGATGCCTCTACCACGCCTTCTACACACAGCATAAACTGTAAGTACCGGTCTTGGCTAATTGATTTTTAGACAGCTACTATACAGCTAAAAATGTATTTAAAGACTGACATTTATATTTTGAGGAGTTGCTTCCTTGTTCCATTTTATCATACAGATGTGACATAATAGTATTGTCAAAATAAAAAAACTGATCCACCCTTTATAGTTAACTTTATATTTTTTCACTACCTGAAGCAAGTGTGGATCATTGGTGACAGCTATGTCCGGCATGGTGCCCAGAGAGCCTCAGAGACCATGGCAAGCAACCTCAGCCTGCTGGACGTCCGTGTCTCTTGGTTTGACTGGGGTGGACTGCAGTGGAAAGGCCTTCTCCTCTTCTTTTCCCACTCCTTTGTGAGGAAGAGCAGCACCAGATGTCCCCATCATTTACTGTGGTGGCAACGACAAGGGGGAGGATCAGCAGTGTCAAGCTGGTCAACATGATAAAGGAGGACCTGCACCAGCTTCACCTCCAGCACCCTGGCATGAAGATCATGTTTTCTTCGCTGACCCAAAGGTGCCGGTGAAAGGCTGGTGCCAATCCAGCGAAGATTGATAAGGCCAGGAAATTTATCAACAGTGTTATGGCTACATTTGTTCGTAGCTTAAATGGTTGATTGAGCACCTTCACATTAGACATGAGAGTCCTGGGCTATTTTTGAAAGATGGAGTTCATTTCACACCTAGGGGAAATGATATATTTTTAACTACATTAGCAACTTTCCTTAAAAGCCACCTCCAAATGCAGTGAACAACTTATAGTTGGCAGTGTCACTGCTTCTGAATTTGGCCTTTAGGACCCATTTTGTTAGGCCTAAAAATAGCCCTGACTGTCGTAGCTAATGTTGAGTTTATTTTTTATATATTGATTATGGTTGGTAAAAAAAAAAAAAAAACAAACAAAAAAAACAAACATCTGTAGCTCTGTAGCTCTCTGGGCCCATGCTCTGCATAACTGTTACTACTTGCACAGGCCCAGTCTGTTGATTTTATTTGAGTTTTAAGTGTGTTTACTTTTACATTTTATAGTATTAAATATTGTCCATCTTTTTGTGTTTTATGTCCTTTTATTTAAAAAATTCTATGAGTTAATCTATGATAACCTCTGGTTCAAATTTCAATAAATTCTATTTACATTTGCACTCCTTTTCTCTTTAATACTGACTGAAAATGTTAGATTTCACATTCAAATCTGACTGTCAATTGAAAGGACAAGCTAATCATACAATACAGATAAAACATTAAGCATTAATGTGCAACTCTTTTCCCAAGGGATAGAAGTCTACTTTAAGTAGAAAGTGAAAATACTCCCACACAACATTTCAGTCTTCTGTCCTTTCTCAAGACATTGTCCTGAAATGTCTTGAGAAAGGTCAGAAGACCGAAACATTGACTGATAATTATTTCTGTGTGTGCGGGAGTATTTTCACTTTCTACTTGAAGATAACTAAGGACCCTTACACCCAGCAGCAGAGCCTGAGAAGGTTTTGGAGAGTGCCTTTTGTCTGCTGCTCTGATAGAAGAATGTGACACATCCAAACAAACCAGTGGGTCAGGTGCTATATAAAAGGGCTCGAAGTACAAAAAGAAAGAATTACCTGCACACTGAAGAGTTTTGAACCCCCTAGAAGGTATCATTTATTTGTAATGTTGCAAACTCTAAGAAGGTCTTCCTCAGGCAAATACCCAGGCATAGGTATTGTGAGCCTTATATAGTGATGCAAAAAGAAACATAATCAGCTGACTGAATGCACCTGTGGTAAATATGTGCATTCTGTCAGCCGATTGTGTTTCCTTTTTTTTTGGCCTCACTATATAAAGGCTCACAATACCTATGCAATACCCACAAGACCTTCTCAGTGGTCGCAACATCGCAAATAAGTGATACCTCCTAGGGGGCTTCAAAATTATTCAGTGTGCAGATAATTCTTTGTTTTTCACATCAGAAGTATAGTTTCTCAGTGAATGTTCTGCATTTGTCTTAAAGAAATGTCCAAACAAAACCAGCACATAACATTTTGGTAAATGTTAACATATACATACCATCTTACAAGTTGTATTATATGACTTAAGTACACTTGAAATAAATGAAAAGATGTGTAACAGTTGTAACAGTAATTATAATGATAAAACCTATGGATAAGGACCCAGTGTCATAATTTGGCAAAATCTTAATGTCTCGTGAAACAAGCGATGCCTTCAACCTTTTTACCATGGAGTACATATCACATTGGCCTCGGCGTCGTAACTTTCCTCAAGCATCTTACATGAGAGAAAGATGACAGGTTAAAAACACTGGTAGAAAACATTCAGTATGGCCTGTCTTGGTTAAAAGCCCACTCACCACGACAAGGTGCAGGCCAGGAGTGGGAACATATAACATGGAACAAACATACAAGAAACTAAAAAGCATACAAGAGCACAAGACATGACAGGAGAAAAAAAAGATATAATACTACAGATACACCACTGGAGAACCTATATAAAATGGTGAAAACTGAGGGTGGGCAATAGGGGCAAAATTAAATATCACAGTATCTTTGAATGCCACAAAATCGATAGTTACAATACTGAAGGGGGTAACTCTTATTGCATTTGTAAGAAAATGACATTCTAAATTTTCGATAAACACTCATTAGTAATGTGAATATGATGGCCAGGCAGATAGAGGTAAAGAATATAACAGAACAGTCTGATAAATTAAAAAAATTGCATCCCTTCACTGTAATGAATCCTTTCAAACTAGGGAAAGAATTATGCCATATCATATTACTTAATCCAAAATCAGAGACAATATCTACTGTCCCACCACAATATTGGTATAACAGTAATTTTGCCCAGCCCTAATGAAAACAGCAATTAGACCAAAAATACATCTTAGAAACAATTTGAATTAAAATTGGATTCATTTTTTGTTCAATTCAGATTATCTATAACATAACCTACAATACTAAATTACTATGTAACACACTTCAATAACTTAAATATCTAACCATGGATATTAACTTTTTGGTGCTTGCACCTGAAGTAAATGAGAGAATCAGAAAAATACTAACTCTTTTTTAATGCTTCTTATTGTATAGATTTTTTGTGTGCTCTTTTTAAATATGCAGTGAACTGTTTCTTAACTTGGACACATAATTCCAGAAACTATCTACATAAACATTCACCAGGGAGGTTGCATATGTATTTCACATGATACATGGTTAAGAAATCAATATCACCTTAGACCACATTTATGCAGACTCTAAGAGATATTGAACAGTCATTCATATGCTTAGTCTTTCTTTGACACAGGCAAGCCCATACAAAATATGACATTAAGCAGTGATATCTGTGTGGTTTAAGGTAGGATCCATATGTAAAGGCTCTCTGTACAACTTACAGTATTCAATATACAGTATTTCCTGGACAGTTGAGCCTCATTCATGCAGACTCCAAATGAAAATCATCCTGGTGATTGGTGGGGTTCTCTGTATACAAGTGCTTATTCAGTATATACTTAGGCCCCATTTATGCAGGCTCTAAGTTAATATTCAACAATTGATTATATCTCAGATAGATACATCTGACCTTGGAGTTAATTTGAGACAAATTGCTTTACAGCAGACATTGAAAGTTACTTTGGCCCCTTTCATGCAGGCTCAAAGTAACATTTACAATGTTGTCCAAAGAGACTTAGGCTCGGTACTTGCCATTTTCCATGTTTTAAGTCTGTAAACTACAAAGAAGGTGTTGGCCACATTCTGACATACACGTAGAAAAACATACTGTACACAATCATATATATGTACACACAAACACAGATATTAAACACACAAACCTACTGACAAAACAATATACACAAGTATATTAACAGGTATAAATTCCAACCACATACACACGCACACAGAGAGACAGAAATGACCAACTGCCTTTTCCTTAATCTCCATAAAAATTGATTAATTTCATTTGTTTTTTGCGGACTACCTTGCCTTCTTTTATTTGATCTGTCTCCCACCTTGCAATATGATTTAATATAATTTGGCATTATCACGCAGAAGCCATCTTCACCAGAACATGGACATGGTTAGCTTCAACACATATGTCAAACATGTGGCTGTGAAGCTGTGGGAATACATTCTTCTCAGAACAATCAGAAAGAACCTGGGTGACAGTGGCTGCTGTTGTTCCTCTTCCCCGCGGAGCATTTCCCTCATTGGTTTTTAGAAGCCACTGGAAGTATCTTTCTGTAGCTTGGCAAACTGCGGTGATGCCTGGTGATGGATTCTGTAGGCCACCTCTGTCCTTTAAAGTCAGGAATCAATGCACCGAGTCATCTAAGGTCAGTGCTTGTGAGCAAGGCATGCAAGTAACCTTCTGTTTCATCTTTGTTACAGTGAAGCCTGTGATGTAAGAGATTGCTGCTTCCTTGTAGTCAGACAGATTGTCAGCATCTGGAAGGTCAGAGATGGTGTCAACCTCAGGCACCAGTATTTCCACAGGCTCCACATCCACCCTGCGTGTGATGTTCACAGTCACAGGTGTTGAGTCAAGGATGGTTGTGTTGTCACAAAGGAGGCAGTTTCCTGTGCCCTTTTTCACCTGGTGCCTTACAAGGAGGCGCTTGAATGCCCCTCAGAACTGCCTTACAGGTTGTTGTTGTAACCTCCACATACTCTTTGCCAAGAAGAACACCTCCAAGTGGTCCTGACTGGGTTTGTAGGTCAGAAGGTATCAGCAGGGGGCAGCTGGCTGCTCTACCAGGTCTTCATAGATGCCCATCACACTTCTGCAACAAGCAATGAAACCATAGATGGCTGTCTTTTTCTGTGTGGAATGCACATGTACAAGTCTGTTGTCTCTTCCTTTCACTTTGAGCCCACGGAGAAGTGACTCTGTTTCTTCTAAAATACCCTTGGCACAGTGTTTAGTTGCTGGCTTGATGCTGCTTTGTGTCCTTTTCCAAGTGGGTTGTTGCTGTTTATGATGTCAAAGGCTGCATCATTTGTGCGCAGGACCTGAACTGTGGCTGCACATCCACTGAACTGGGGATACTTCAGCTCCTGCTCCCAATAGTCAAGGGCATCAGCCACACTGCTGCTGAAGAGCTGGGCTGCAAGACTGACCTTCAGTTTCTGATTTTGCCACTGAATGTACGCCATTTTTAGTTGTTGCCCAGATGACAGCCTTCCTTCCCCTGAGGCTTGTGGAGCTCCTCAATGTACTGCCACCTTATCTGCTGGCCACCTTCTCTTACCAGAACCTCAACTGTTGAGTACACATTCCAGAGAGGCGTGAGCATGTGACACTGATCCAAGAGCACATGGACTTTCTGTGTGTGATCCTCAGGATGGAGAAAATAAGATCTTATGTCCATGATGTCCGGGTTGGCACTGAGCTCCCTGATCATTGCAAAGTTTTGGAAGGGTCCATCACACGTCAAGGAGGCAACCCTAACACCGATTGCATGAAGCCTAACAAGGGTCTCTCGGATGATGTTTGCTCTCTCTGCTTCTGTCATGCTGTTGATAATGAAGTAAGCAATGGGGATCTTCCAAGACTCATTGATTGCAACAACCATGAGGACCAATGCTTGTGTGGCCACAACATTTTCCATTACACCAGCAGCAATGTCAACATAGCCATGGATTTGGTCCCCATCAAACTCAGTTTGCTTATGAATGTACATTTAATCCATCATCAATGTGCAAACTGTGACCTCTCCTGCTTTCTTCTTCTCAGCAACATGACCTTTTAAAGCTGTGAATGAAGCAACAGTAAATCCAGGATTTGCAGAGATGCTAGTGTACCATTTTCGTATGGTCTAAGGATGAGGCAAAGCCAAGTGAAACTTCTTTTTAGTCATAGGCCTTTGGAGAGTAGAAGTGCAGTGTAGTTGCAAATTCCTTCAAGTTTTCGGAAAACACTGACTTTTTCTTCTTTTGGATTCTCTGAAAGATCTCTCAGAGAACATCATCGAGATCATCAAGAAGAGAGGCACATTTAGTTGAAATTTCTTCTGAAGCATTGTTATTACACCTTTCAAGGAAAAAACTCTTGACTTCAGTCTCCTTATCTGCTGGCTTTGCAACCTCAGCTTTTGCAAGCTGTACATAGCTTTTCCTGTACTGCAGAAGCTTTCCTTTTAAGCGTTCTTGGAGACTCCAAAACAATGTAGCAGTGATCACTCAGAGAGCAGCTAGGCAGCTGCCTTGACATGGTGTAAGAGTGACCTGATGCTGAGTCTGCCTGTTTTCCACTCCACACTTTTGAACACTGCTACCCAAACCAACATCGTCACACACATTTACTGTCAGAGTAATGTCATCATGCATGACATCTTGAGCAACCAACGCCTGTTCAGGTGTGTCTTCCATCATCATGACATTGCTCTGATCGGCAGGAAGACTGTTGGCACTACTCCCATTGTCTACATCTGCAACCTCCTCAGTGCCATTTACAACAGAAATAGGGCTGTCACTTACCTCCTCATTAATACTTACCAAGCTTTTTCCTCTTGGCTGTTCTTCTTTGCCCTTGGAGAAAGAGAAATGGTAGGCACAGCGGTATCCTTCAGGCATGTCTTTCCCTAATCAAAATTACAAAAAAAAAAAACATAAAAAATATGACATTATTGCAAAGTAAGTGGCTGTGATTCATAAAATAGTTTTGTGTATTTAAGTTCTGTAGATATTCAACTTTGTATTTGAATGTGGTTTTAAATTTAACAGTATACTATACTACTATATCATTTTTCCTATAAGTTTTTCACAGTATGTGGGAAAAAATGTAGCAATTCTCTCTCTCTGATAAAGGGCCTTTGCATTAAAGGCACTGAAATGTGAAAGTTGGCAAAAAAGTGTTGTCATGTTGCTTGATTGGTAAAATCTTAATTTAGCCTTTTGCATCAGGGGAACAGTAAACTTCACCGGTGTGTCAGTAATTTCACCTTTACAGTGATTAGATTACTTACTACTTGATTAGGGTACAGAGCAAGCTGTGCCATAATCAAGTATTTAGTAATGTATGTGTGTAATTTAGTATGTATGTAATGCATTGTAATGTATATTATATGTATTATAGTCAATGCTTCAACAGTTTAAACCAATAAATTGCTTGATTCCTTGTAAGGTATGAAAAAAAGGTCTCTGTACCCTGGAGTCAGTGCTGATGTGATGACTCTCAAAATGTTTACTCCACAGACGAGAAGTCTTGTTAGGAGTCGAATTCTGTCCTCTCATGCTTAGTATCCACTGGTCCACCCTGTCTAGATCACCTAGAGCAAAACTTGACACAGACAAATAGATATGTAAAGTGACATACAAACAATACAACTTAAATTACCTCATTGTTGAACAGGTCATAATCATAATAATCATAATCATAACCATATTCTGTCTGTTGCATTGACTACTCTTGTGTAGTTACGGGTCTATGTCCTGGGCTATCAAATTTTACGTTACCGTATAGCCTCTATAACCAACTCCAGCTCAACTAATAACATATTGCAACATCTAAGTTAACGTTATTTCTGGAACCATGCTGAAATGTGACATATTACATAATATTTACACACACCTTATTGTAATTTCACACAGTTTGCCACTTTTAATGTATCTTTTTTAATACCTTTTTTAATTTTAAGTTATTTTAAGTATTAACACTCTAAATTCTAACACTTCTCTATTACGTTTTGACTTCAATGCATGCCGGTTTAGCAACTGTGGTGTCTTGCTCGAAGGCTAACCCAAGGCTAACTCATTAGCTGGCTACTAGTTAATAAGTTAATGAGTTAAGATAAGATATCAAGCCAGGTATGATGAGCGCAGACACCGATACCTGCTAATTAGTGCTAACATATAAATAAAATAATCCTAGAATTTTACCCACCAAAAAAACTGGAGACCAGACTTCTTGGACGGTTTGTTAGTACAATTAACTGCACAGTAAGCCATATTATTTGCCCGATATTTGCATGAAATATTCTCCAAAAGGCACCAACACCACAAACACGGCTGAGAGGTCAGGTGCAGTGACTCAAGTTAGTTGAGGTGACGCCTAGCAGACAGCTAGAGGCTAGCTATCCACCTGTGACGGCACCCACCAGTCACTCAAAGCGGCCACGCCCTTTATTATGCATAACTTTAAGCCTTAATAAAATTTAAATGGGTGAATTATATAAAAATCCCCCTCCCCTGTACAGTTGTGATGAAAGGGGACATTAGCTATAGAGACCAAAACTATGTTTTGTACCAGGCTTTAAACATGTTTATTTCTGCCTTAAAGTTGGGCATTTTAACATCGGGGGTCTATGGGGAATGACTCGCTCTTGGAGCCAGCCTCAAGTGGCCATTCAAGGAACTGCAGTTTTTGGCACTTCTGCATTGGCTTCATTTTTCAGCCCTGGAGGTTGCCACTTGATTCCACCTCAGCTCTATAGAGCTTTTTAGTGTCTTTCAGCTCATTGTTTTGGTTTTTTACGGACATTTGGTTCCCTCTCTCTGCTGTCATCAGCATCATTTTCAGCTGAAGCGAGCAACTTTTTTCAGTAAGAAAGCTCTCTGTATGGTACCTGTCCAGCACCACACAGCAAACAGACAAAGTTAGCGACTAGCTGGTGAACATGGCAGAGCATGTAGCAGCTAAGGGGGCAGATGTTTCCCCCAGGAGGTGGTAGAGACCAGAAAAGAGGTAAAAAGAAGAGTACATATTGGCTCTTCAGATGGACAAACATGACTTCAAATGAATGCCAGTGTTGCTTCGCATCTGCTGGATGTGGATGTGACTTTCCCTTTTGTCTCGCTGTACTTTTATGAAGCAGATTCATAAAGCCCTGGGATAAGCACAAATTTGTTACTTAACCCTTTAAGGTCTGCACCAAGAAAAAAGCAATGGCAAATTTTTTTCTTTGCATTTTTTACTCACTTAGGATAACAATAACAACAATCAATTGTTTTTCCAAAATCAGACCCCACAGTTTTTTAGATATAGGCCTCTACCAAACGGTTGAGAAGTCTGTTCATAGTAAAAGTATCATATACCTTTAGGCATACAAAAAACATTGAGAACAATAAACAAATGACGTGCTAATTTTCTTCAAGAAATGAATAGAATTTGCCCATGTCCTTAATGGCAACAGTACAAATGTTTTTTGGTGGTTGTGCAACAGCACAAATGGCTTTTGACCAGTGGTGCAACTGTACTAATGATTTTGGTCAGGGGTGCAACAGCACTTCTCTTCTTTTGTTGTTGGCCATTGGATGCATTCTATTTCTGATGGTATGCTGTGAAGCATCCCTGCTTTGCATTCAAACACAGGAATACATTGCATTTCTGGCATTTCCATCTTGATACTCCCTTGGAGAGAGGTTGCACTGCCCCCGCTTGACAGAGTGAAGTGGCAAATGTCCACAGTTGTCATATCGCACATCTGGTTGTGGCTGTGAGGGTCTTGGGGTGTTTGATTTTTTTCTGAGATGACGTGTGGTGGAGAGGACGATGATGGTCGGCCAACTTTGGATGGTGGCTTGTTGACTTGTGCCAAAGTGCGGGCGACTGCCAGACGGAACCTTTTGAGAGGCAGCGGTGTTTCGTTCAGGAGGCCGCAGTCCCTCTTGTAGACGAGCCAGGCATTTGAAATGCACAGGTCAATAATGTATCCAAACAGGGGAAAGTACCATCGCCTTGATTTGACTGGGGTCTTATACATGTGTACCAGCATGTCAGAGAGATCAATGCCTCCCATATGCTGATTGTAGGCAGGGATGAGTGATGGGCACGGGATGGCGATCTTTGTGTTGGCCTCTTTGCTCCACCATTTGACAGAAGAAAGAGGTGCGATCCCACAGGCATTGCTAAGCAGGTTCACACATTTGTTGTCAAACCATTTCACTGCAATCAGCTTTTCAGCAGACCGGTAGTCAAAAGCTCCACGTCCTCCCTTCATCAGCTCTTTGTCCATCTTCAAGGTTGCTCCACCCATGTGGTTTGGTCGGACAGTGCCAATGCACCTGACACCCAGGTTTTCATGCAGGTTCTGGACCAAGTCTACTGGTGAAGTAGTTGTCACAGAAGACGACTGAAAGTTGTGGCAGTGTTATAGTAGTATAGTAACATAGTTTTGCATAACGTTGTCACCAGTTTGGCCCCTAGAGGCAGCGCCTCCTCCTGCTCAGTTAGGGCAATGTTGAAGAACGTGGACGCCCCCTGATAGAGCAGCAGGTCATGAATGATGCCAGATGAACTGGCCCTGCAGAACAACTTAAAGCCCCACTTGTCTGGCTTGTTGGCAATATACTGGCGGAGAGAGCCAGCCCTTGTGCCTTTATATGCCACCATGACCTCATCCACACTGTGCTGGTAAGTGGATGGGATCAGAAGACACTGCTCACAAAGCATCTCAAAAAGGGGGCGAATTTTGTAGAACCGGTCTGGACTGCCATTGCACTGCTGATTATCATTGAAGTGAATGAACCGGCGTAACAGCTTGAATCTCCTCCTTGGCATCATATCAGCTATCACACTGAACCGTGACTCATGGTGCCAGTAGTCATCCATGGCTGGGAAGCTGAAAACACCCATGAAGAGTAGCATAGACAGGAACTTTTCAATCTCTTCAGGGCTGGTCCTGATTGGATCCACCAGCTCCTGGGCAGAGTAGAGATTGGTGTGCTGAGAGATATGTTCAATCATCTCATCAGTGAAGAGTGTTTTAAAATACTGAAAGGGTGTCTTTACAGCATCTGGGGGGTTAAAACTTGAGCCTGGAACCTGGAATGCCTCAATGTCTTCATACCGCCACAGTCTTCTTGTGCCTTGCTTTGCACCTGGCGGTGATTTAGGGTTAGGTTTGTCCCTTAGCTCTGCCAAAGAAACAGTTTTGAGGGAGTTTTTCCCCTTTCTCCTCTTTTTGGACGGTGGTTTAGAGGATGAGCTTGTTGAGGCAACATCCTTCTCATCCATAGAATCGGAAGAAGTGTCCCCGCTCTCATCTGCTGGTGTGGGCAGATAATCTGGATCATCCGTAGGCTCATCATCACTCAGATCTGCATCTGAATCCTGAGGATTTTCTGGCACAAGGGCCAGAAAAGTGCGTGGTCGTGCGCCGTAGAATGTTTTGGTGTCCATCTATCATGTGTAAAACAGAAAGAAAACAATTTGTATTACAAACCATGTGCTATTACAGTAATACACAAACATGTCTATTTGTTACTATGAAGTTAATAGTAAAACCAGTATTAGTATTAATTCTACTAATTCTTGATATTTACCATATACACAGTACACATAAAATGTGTCAGACATGGTGAAAAATCATATTGATAAAATATTTTTTATCAGATATGTAATTGAATAAATATATTCACTAAATTATATTTGTGACAGTGAATCTTCATATGTTCTTTATTTTTAAAAAATGTGTTAATTTATTGTCTTAGCATCACTACCTTTATCGCTACAATTGAACTGTTAGCATATCATAGTATGTTTTTAGACAGTAAAAAATTATACTTATAAAATTATTCAAACATGCATATGATGGAATATCATTAAATTAATCATTTTAATAATAATGAAGGATCAGAAGTTTTAGCTAATTTTACTGACATTAGTTAGCATCTCTACCTCTACCTACCATAAAATTACATTTCAACCATTTGGTAGAGCACATTTTTAAAAAATTATTTGACCCTTATAAGACTTATTTTTGTTGCATTAAGTTACATAATTCTGTTCAATAACACCTCTGAAATGATAATATGTCAAAAAAATGTTCTTACCTTTGAAAATTCCGCCAAAATGTGTCCTCATGTGATGATGCAATTTTCGCAGTCTCACTTCCTGTTTGAAGGAATGCTGAAAAAGCATACTGCTCAAAGACGCAGTGCCATCTAGAGGATTTTTTTAGCTTAGCGCAACTAAACCAAGTGGCAGCGACGGCTTATTCAGGTTGAGTTAAGTTCAATGCATTATTCAATGAGATATAGTGACTCAAAGTGTGGTCAACATGTTCAACTCACATAGACGCACATTCACCTGCATTTGTGCCACCTAGAGTGAATTTGTGTCCTCTCCTGACTTTCCTTTGACCTTGTATGCAATCACATCTAAAATTTGCTTTGCATTGTGTCTGATCACATCTTTAGACAGTGCTCTACATCACCATCATCAAAACACCAAATGAGGAAATATCTTTAGAAAGAATTCCACACAGGTGGAAAATCTATGACAACAAGCTCTAAAGCTGCTCTGGAGGCTTGTGGTAGAGCAACAGTTTACTAAGACACAGGTGCTTTATTATTAGTTATCTGTATCTGTATGAAAGGCAGTTTTGAAGATGTGCTCACAGAAGTCTGTCTATATTCCTCTTATAGCGACCATCATTCTTACTAGCTGCCTATTTATAGAATTGTTGTGCTAACACACCTTGGAAGCAACATCTCATTCGCCAGGTACTACGTATTGTGACAGAAAGCAACTACATGACTTTAGTGTGATGAAATAATGCCATAACTAGTAATTACACTAACATAACAGTAATTACACACTGCATGTGTGACAAAATAATCTCAACTCAAAGGTCCACTTATTAGCCCTTTCAGAGCTTTCTCATGATCTTAATCAGCAAGACTGGCTAATTGGCAGTACTATGTTTATGGTATAAACCACAGCCTGACAACATGTGCTGGCAAGAGGCTTGATTGCCAGTGGTGTCAAATGTTGTCAGTGTGGTGATTTAATCCATTTTGTTGACTAGTCATCAGATGTCTGACAAGGAAACAGCAGCTGGCAGGAGCCTACTTGCTTGTGTCTGGCAGTCTGTTGTGGATTCCTCCTGTGGAGCCAGTTTTCCTGCAAATACATTTCCTTATCAGACACTGAGGAATCAGATCAAAGAAATGTAAGCTTCAGGGAGGCTTGCTTTCAGCCCAACAAGTTACCCACTATGTAAGAGGCGGTAAGCTTACAGGGAGGCAGCAATGTGAGGACCTGACAATGCTGTCTGACATGCCTAGGCTGATTATAGCAAGCATGTCTAACTCCACAGGAAGGCCTGATGTTTTGTGACTGAGGTCAGACACAGCTCACAGAAACAATACAAGCAAAAGTCTGTCTGTCTGTCTGAATGACAACAATGGTGAAAAGAATAATAACTGCAACACAACATCAAAGAAAAGGCAACTTTAGTTCAATTTATTGTTTTGTACTTCATGTTTTGTCTCTGTACACCCTCATCATTTTATCAGACTGACATTTTATGTGTTGAATATTAACAGAAAATTATTATGGGTTTTGCTGAGCATGGGAGCTAATTCTTGACTTTGGGAACAGTGTGTGAAACAAAATAATCTAAACTCAAAGGTCTTTTAACCACATCTCACAGTCACAAATGGAGCTTTCTTATATGAAATATTTATGGTGGACAACGTTGATCCCAGTTGGACCTTTGTCAGGTCAAATAATTGTAAAATATTTACCACACCTATGTATACACATAAATACTGTATAAATATGGCATAGCCTCTTCTTGATAGCTTTCCATACTATTGATCATAACATAACTGATGTTGGTTAACTGATGTTAACAGAAAAATACAGCACATATGTGGAGATCTTCAGGTGTAATAGTTTTGGTTTTAGTTTAAGTTTTCAGTTTTTTATTTTGTCTAAATTTACGAAAAAAGTTTATATCTTGTATTCCTGGTTTAGACCTCTTGGTGTCACAGTCTGAAGTATAAGGATGTAAAGCACTTATTTAAGGAAGAAGGGAATTCATGCCCCCTCCTCTTCTTGGGGTTCTAAAAGCTGAAAGTTGTATGTTAAGGGTACAGCATAGCTATGGAGCATATATGCAGTTAGCCGCTTTAGCTAAACTATAGCCTACACCATTGCTGACATACACTTCATCAAAAATGCAACTACATACACATCAGAGCTACAGCAGCTACGAAGACACTACGCAGAAGGTATAAAGATACCAGGATGGCAAGGACTGTGATTGTTTAGTTTGGGCTGCATGTGTTTTCTTCTAAATGTTTGTAAAAGCCAGCAGAAATGGTCAAGAGTAAAGACAACATGAAGCAAGTTTTTAAAAAGGCTCAATTATCTTCTCCTTTTCAGAAATATATTAATAATATATTCAGTATATACAGTAGTGTGCAAAAGTTTTAGGCACTAAAAGTAAAGTGAGGTAGCTTTCAAATATAATGCCATGAATAGTTTTTATATATCAATCAACTTCATACAAAGTTCAGTAAAGAGAAGAAACCTAAATTAAATCAATATTTGCTGTGAGCAGCTTTGCCTTTAAAACAGCAGCAGTTCTCAGTACACCTGCACACAGTTTTTCAGGTACTTGGCAGGTCGGTTGTTCCTGCATCTTGGAGAAGTTGCCACAGTCTTAGCTGCTTCTGTCTCTTCATGTATACCCAGATTGACTCCATGATGTTGAGATCAGGGTTTTGTGGGGGCCAAACCATCTGTTGCAGGACTCCTTTTTCTGCTTGTCGCTGAAGTTAATTCTTTATGACTCTGGCTGTATGTTTGGGGTTGTTATCATGCTGCAGAATAAATTTGGGACCTATCAGTAGTCTCCGTGAGGGTATTGCATTATGGATGAGAATCTAAACATCTAAAGTTCCTCAGACTTTTGCTCAGTACTGTGTATAATATATATATGCACAATAGCAAGGCTATTGGAAAACAGCACTGATGCACATGCACATGACTCCAAGCCATAATTTTATTTGAATACTGTACATGATATCTTGATCCCAGTCAAACCTCCCAACACATAAAAAAGTACATACTGAGCCTTGTATGTCTTCTTGGAACTACACATCTTGTCACATATTTTTATGAAACTACAGTAATTATACTGTAGACAACTATAGAATCACAATGTTGTAATACCTTAAACTGAGAAAAACAAGCCACATCACCATTTCCTCCAGCTGTGGTGCCACACTGTAAAAATTAGCTCAGGGCCACCTAGTAGCTGAAAGTTTAAGAGACATACAACATGCAAGATGTAATTGTAACATTCCTGCTTCAATTCTAGCCTTTCATACCTATCTCTCTCTCCCCATGTCTCCTGACTTTCTCTATACTACCAGCTGTCAAATGAAGGTGAAAACAAACAAAGAGCTCACAGGTGTGCTGACTGGACTCACATGACACGACCCTCTGAGACTCAGTTAGCCTGTTGCTACATCCAGCAGCATTCAAATTCATGCTCTTGTTCACTATGTTCTCTCTTATTACTGTCTGTTGGTACAAAGAAGCCGGATATGCAGTTTGTTTTTGAGTGAAAATGATTCTCTTCAAAATGTGCCACATTATCAATGGATGTTTGCTATTCAGGCAGACAGCCTCTGCAAATCCATCTTGGAAAAAGCTCAATCTTTCTCTCTCTCTCATACACACACACACACACACACACACACACACACACACGCACACACTCACACACACACACACACACACACACACACATACAGAGCAAAGTGTTCAGAGAAGTGTGTCACAGAAAAGAGAGGGAATGAAGTAGAGATAAAGTAGAGATGGAAAAAGCACATGAATAGATTTGGGTGTTTGGAACAGAATAGACGGGTGTTTCAAAGAGGAGGCTGAATTCAAAACATCACCAGCCATAAAACATCAAAGTGACAAAACAGTACTGTTTATACCCATACATACGATGAGGGATTTTAGAATTGTAGAAGCTCTTGGCATTTTTAGAGAGTAAATATTTGAGAGTATTATAATTACATAACCCAAGGTAACCCAGAAACCTAACCCACATACCCCATGTACTCTCCCAACATTAATCCATTATGTTTTTTAATGTGAGGGCAATAAGTAAATCACTCATTTGTTTACGACACTGGGCGGAGTACTTGATATTTTTCTGTTTTTAGCTGATGCTTAAAAGAGCACTTTATTATTTTCCACACACATTCTTCTTCTCATCAAAAAGAGGCAACATGACACTGTTTTTTGGTCTGCATTGTTATTCCTCATGCATTGCCCTGGTCATCTGGCAGCATGTGTTATTGTTTGGGTTTCAGTAGTAGAGGTGAGTCATGTGGTGGGTTGGTTGTGCTGGGACAGGGAAGGCAAATTTCAGCTGGCAGCATTTCTTTAGTACTAAAATAATCCCAGTTATCTAACTTTAAGACTTGCTTTATAACTCACAATATCTGCATCTTAAATCAAGTCTGTACAAACAAAGTTGATGTAGAAAGGTGAAAGTATGGGCCAGTTAGCAGATATGGTGAAGTTTTAAGTTTTAATCTATGGGTGTGCTTCTACAGTATATCAGTCTGAAGGTGCTTAGCACCATCAAGAACTCCCATAAAACCAGGCCAAGGCAGACTGTTCAGCTGCTGAAAGTGCAAAAGTTATTTTGTTCTTACAGGAAATATGGTATTTGACCTTAAAGTTGTTTTTTTCAGTATTGTAACAGTTTTAATTTCATTCATGCCAAAGACATTATGAATTACTTGACAAACATTGTGTTCATGTGGAAACAGGTCATCTACAATTCTTATCTAGAAGATGAATAAATGTGGTTATCATATGCATGTACTGGCTTGATTTATCAAAACAAGACCTCTACATGTGCTGAGTCATCAGAGAACAAGAGCTGGTCTGGAGCTCAGGGAAGGTCTGCGTCAGGTTTGGGAACATACAGATAAAAAATTAAAAAATGACAATCAACTGGAACATATTTACTAGCTCATCTATACTCCACACCTGACTCTACACTTCTCCTCAGCTCTGATGAGCTTCTTAGCATCTTTCAGGTCATTGTTTGGTTTTACAGCCCACAGTTTTAATATTAGGTTCTTACCACTCTCATCAGATATAAGAGGCAGCTGTTAAAAAAGCTCTGTTAAAACAACTGTACTCTACCTTCTTAGTACCAAATGACTGGCAGACAAAGTTAGCGACTAGCTGGTTGTGACGGCCCCTGTTTACCATACCTCAATTGTGTTGATGCTCGTGTTGTGATGGGTTATTGTTATATTCTTGTGTCCCTGAAGGTATCTGGGAGAATGTGGGTGTGGCAGCCGGCTGAATTCACAGCACCTGGGCCTAATGCTCCCATGGGATAAAAGGCCAACTCCCAGCGTTGTTTGAGCTCTCTCTCACCTTGACTTATCCCAGCCAGCAGTTGCAGGCTTTTGTTTTTTGTTTGATTCTAGTTTTGTTTTTGCTTCACACCTTACACTTCATGGCTCATGCATTCACACCTACATTACTGATGTTACTGACTGACACACTCCATATTTGTAATTATTTCTTTAACTGTTTACTATTATAATAAATATCTTTAATCTATTGCCATCCATTGTTGTCCATTCCCACATTTGTCATGGCCTAGGAGTCAGTTTATGACATATTGGGGGCTCGTCCGGCCGTTTTTCCAGTTTGTGCCGCGCCTTGTAGGTGCTTTTTGTGCTGCAGACTTTAGAATTTGCCGTGCGTATGTGTAAAGTTTGGAGCACTCACGGTCTTTGTTCTTTTGTTTACCTGTGCAGGTAAGCTAATGGCTGCTCGTGTACGACTGTGTGTGGATTTGAGGGAAAGGACAATACATTTCGGATAGCTTTGCAGGGTGTTGAGCAGTTTGTGCATCGCTTTAATTTTGTAAAACCTTTTTGCTGGGTTGTTTCTTACCTGGATTTGCAGAGAGTCTAGTTTGTTTGCTTGTTGTTTATGCTGGTAGCAGCTGGTCCAGATGACAGTGTGTTGCCCTGTGCATACTTTTGCGTGAAATGGTGCAGAGTTTTCCCTTGTAGGCTGTAGCAACATTCTCCTTTGAGTTTGTTGAGCTGGATTTGGGATAGTGTTGTGGCGAACATGGTTGAAGCTTTGCTTGGGAGCATGTCCATGGATTTGGGAGGGTTGCTAGTTTGCTAGTCGCTAGTACCCACCATAAGTAGCCACATGAAGACTAGGGGGGGAGCTTAGTTAGCTGAACTGGTGTTTAGATAGCGTGGAAACTGGGTTGAGGTTTATTCTTCTCTGTGCGCACGGGTAAACGCTGGGGCTGGTTGTGTGCGCCAAGTTTGATTTGCTCAGTTTCTCATCTTTGTAAATACTAGAAATGTCTGAAATTGAGGAATTTCATTGCTGGTCAGAGTTACTGGATTCGTTTACAAAGGAGCAGTTGCTCATAATTGCTGAGCATTTTTCAGTGGTGGTTGTAGGTGACAAACGCCTTAAAGAAAATATTAAAGTGGCTATAAAAATAAAATTAGCTGAAGAGGGACTTATGCCTGGAGATAAGGAAGAATCTCCAAGTCCCGCTGCTTTATCTTTTCAGACACATGGATTAACTTTCGAATAACAAAAGATTTTGGTTTTGCAAATGGAACATGAAAAAATGAAACAGATAAAAAATCTCTTCTGGAGATAAAAAAGCAAATTGAAGTAGAGAGAATCCGCCAGGAGTCTGAGAGCGCAAAATTGGATTTGGAGCAACATCATTTGTCTTTGGTTAGAGATGGCATGTTGTCTGGTGAGGATCAGGGCAGACAGGTGCCCAGCTCTTCTGTGTATCCCTTTGATGTTAGTAACTTGCGCTTGCTGTCTCAGTTTAATGAAAGAGATCCAGATCCTTTTTTCTGTTATTTGAGCGCGTGGCTAAAGCGAGAAATTGGCCTGATCCAGACTGCACCCTCATGCTGCAGTGTGTCCTCTCAGGGAAAGCGCAAGTGGCTTATTCATCTTTGAGTCTTGTGGATAGCTCTAGCTATTCTAAAATAAAATCTGCGGTGCTGAAGGCATATGAGCTTGTGCCGGAGGAATATTGCCAGCGCTTTAGGTCCTGGGAGAGAAAAAATGGTCAAACATACATGGAGTTTGTCAGAGACCTGTCAACTCACTTTAAGCGATGGTTGACTGTGTTTGATGTCATTATGTTTGAGGATTTGTGTGATTTGATGATTTTGGAACAGCTTAAAAATTCTCTGCCAGAGCACATTGCGAAATACCTCACAGAACAAAAAGTCACTACTGCTGCTGATGCGGCCGTGTCAGCTGATGAGTGTGTTGCTTCATAAGCAGTTTCAGAGAGCGCTCTATGTGCCGTTATGTTTATGGTGGATGAGGAAATAGTTCTGATACTATTCCGTTTAAGTTGCATCGTTCAAGGAGAGTTGGGGTGAAGTCTGACTTTAAGGCAGGTGGTAACTCTGACAGTGGTGACCTTTGTAACTACTGTCATGAGAAAGGACATTGGAAGGCAGATTGTCCTGTGCTAAAGGCTAAAACTAGAGGGATGAGAGCTATTGTGAAGCCTGCTGCATTCGCTGCCCCTGTTAAAAGCTGTTGTGTTTTGGAGGTGCCTGCCTCTCATCCTTGTGAACCGGGTGTTTTGGTAGCTTACGCTCCTTTCATTCGTGATGGGTTCGTGTCACTTGTAGGAAGTTATGTGAGAGTCCTAATAAAAATCCTGAGGGATACAGGCGCTTATGATTCCTACATTGTTGACTCTGTTTTGCCTCTGTCTGGAGAGATTGACACCGGGGGCTGCGTTCTCAGTCGTGGGATGGGGTTGAAGATTCTCCCTGTTCCCTTGCATAAAATGGTTCTAAACTGTGAGCTGGTTAATGGTGAGGTAGCTGTGGGCATACGGCCGACCTCGCCTATCGAGGGTGTACACTTTTGGGCAACAGCTTGGCTGGTGGCCGAGTTTGGACTGACACTCCTTCCTTGCCTGTGGTTACATCTTGTCCATCTGATTTGGTGTCTGGGAGCTCCAGTTGCAGTCCAGATGTCTTGCCATCATGCATTATTACGTGCGCTATGAGCAAGTCAGACCCTGCCGTGTCACCTGAAAGTAACAGTGGTGTGGTGTTGGGCGTCCCTTTGCTGTCGGAGCTTCCTGTGTTGCTGTTACACAGCGAGGTAGTGCAGGAGCAACATAGTGATTCCTCTTTGAAAGAAATATTTGAGCATGTTTTGCATACTTCTGAGATAAGTAGTGCTGCAAACGGATACTTCTTGCATAATGACATACTGTTCAGGAAGTGGGTCCCTGTTGGTGAAAATTGCGTGAAGGCTGATGTTTTCCAGATGGTGGTGCCAGTTAAGTTCCGCCCTCTTGTCTTGAAAGTGGCACATGACAAGTGTGGACACTTTGGTGTGAGGAAAACATACCTTAACATCCTTAAACATTTCTTTTGGCCGCGTGTCAAGCAGGATGTGTCCGCATATATTAAAACCTGTCATGTGTGTCAGCTTACAGGAAAGCCAAATCAGTGTGTCAAGCCCACACCGTTGTAGCCTATCCCAGTTGTAAGTGACCTATTTACACACCTCATTGTGGATTGTGTGGGTCCGTTACCATTGTCCAAGTCTGGCTGTAAATATCTACTCACAATGTCAGACGACCAGATATCTGTCTGCGTATCCCTTGAGGTCGATTACAACTAAGCCTCTGGTTAAGGCGTTGTCGCAGTTCATTTCAATATTTGGTATTCCTAAGGTGGTCCAGAGTGACCAGGGATCGAATTTTTCATCTAAAAAGTTTGGGCAGGTGTTAAAGTTGTTGCGCATTACACAGAACCAATCATCAGATTACCATGCACAAAGCCAGGGTCCCTTGGAGCGGTTCCACCAGACTCTTAAGTCTCTCTTCCGTGCGTACTGTACTGAATTAGATAGAGACTGGGAGGAGGGGCTTCCATGGCTGTTGTTGTCTGCAAGGGACATAGTGGAGCATTTAGCAGCTAAAGAGCCAGATATTTCCCTCAATAGTTGGCGGAGGCCATTGTTTGTCATATAAACATTATGAGGCGATAATATGTCAATATGGTATTTACAGCTTGTTGCCAAAAAAAGAAGAGTGGCCGAAAGAAGTCAATCAATGCAGGTTTAAGGTATATCTTAGCTATTAAAGTAGTTTACATATTAGCTAGTACGTACTTTACTCATTTCTAAATCAGAAATGTAGGGCCATCAAATCAAAAGCAATTAACTATGATAATATAGATATATGATGATGATAATAATAATAATAATAAATATAATATAAAGAGAAAGTGACTGTAGCATCACAAACAGGTGTAGGGGCAAAAATATGTTCTTTGTATTATTTATATATGCATATATAGAGAAATACAATATGTGTGTGCAGTGGTATTACGACATCTAGAATTTAAATTTGCACTTGTAAATAATTGGGACACCACCTTCAATTGATGGAAAATAAATAAACCAAATTAATCAGTCTTATAATCGGAAGTTGTCAACTCTTGATACAGGGACCTCTGTCTTTTGCTTTAAAGAATACCCAAAGACTACGACTTAGCGATAAATGAGGATATTTATTTATAGCTAAATGTCTATCAATAACTGAATAAATGAGGCATTAATAATGAGAACATAACGAAAGATCAGAATCAAACGAAATAAATATTAATAAAATACATCTTTTAAATGGTAAAATAAAACTGATCACTTAGTTTTGCGATAGTGAAATGGAGTATGTGATTCAGAGTCACCAGAGAACAGCAGAATGCTAGAGTAATAATCAAAACGTCTCTAAGAGGATTATTTCTATTCGACATCAACTCTTATCACAGGAAGATGTGAAGTTTGCCAACTAATTTGATCACACAATATAAAAAAATGCAATCTTACACAAGCCATAACTATATACTTTAGTATTACAGAGACCTAACTATCTATGGTCACTAGATGGCAGTGTGGCCACACAACAAACAATGCATTAAAACTGAATTTAAATAAATCATTCATTTAATATCATACAGATATGGGAGTTGTATTTTCATTAAAACATTTGCTGAGTAATATTAGCTGTATCACTGGATAGTTGGACAGCTAATTCACATTACTTCAGACTTAGGCTCAGCAAAGTAGAGTGTGAAGTCACTTCAGGAATGCATCCACAATTTATAACAGGGGTCTGGCAGATGTCTTATTTCAGGCTACTCAGGGTGTGTGTGAGAGAGAGAAGGTATGTGTGTTTGTGTTGTGTGTGTGTGTGTGTGTGTGTGTGTGTGTGTGTGTGTGTGTGTGTGTAAGGCAGAGAGAGAGGGAGAAGGTTGTTATTTGTTTAATTGTAGTGACCTTTCTTTGTTCTAAAGTGAAATGTATTTCAGTCTCTTGAATGAAACTCCAGTCTCTGTTCCATGGGGAGGAAGGATCCTCTTGACTTGTGTCCTTTCATGTGGTACACAGCTAAAATGACCCCAAAAGGTCATTAAGTGCCTCCTTGTCCTGCTGTTAATTTTGTTATTTTGTCAAAGCGTCGGCCTCTCAGGGGTTGAGAGCACCCGTGCCTTGGCTGGCCAGTGCCAGTCATAACACATCCACTGTAATAGATGAAGGGCCAGTTCTGAAGATCTGAAGGTCTGTGAAAAACACCCATCTCCATCTCTTGGTGGAATTCAAAAAGGGGAGTTGTCCTTACTACATGTGTTTCAGAGTTAGTAGTATTTTTAGTAGTTTGGGATGAGTGTGAAAATATCCAATTACGGTATCCTAACAGACATTTATTAGGTAATTTAGGCTAAGGTTATTGGCATAATTATTATCATCATTATTTTTGTGAGATGTCATTTAAAATCTTCCTACTTTAGGTCATTGTTAAATAGCATTTTAATCAAGTATCAGATCAGATGTATTAATCAGATCCTATTACAACAGGAAACTCTTCAATGTATTAGCCAGCTAACAATAGTTTGTTAGTCAGTTCAGTTAGCTAAGTAACAGTTAAACCTTGTAGTCAGCAGGTAAATATTTAGCATTTATCAGTCTGTAAGAATTAGTTCACGTGGTAAAACCTGTTTTAATTTAGCAATCTGTGAATCTCCACTTAGCAAACATGCATTATAACTTTGAATCAGTGAACAGCTAGTGCAGATGGCTACAACAATCTATCCATCCTCTTGTTTTTGTTCCTGGAACAAACACACTGTCTCCTTCTCTGTTTTTCTGCTGCTGTATGGACCAGGTACAGCGCTATATAATCTTAATACTTTATTATTTGTTGTAAGTTTTAGTGCAGACAAAGCTCATATTGTCTTTGGTTTGGATTTCACTGCCAGGATTACCTCTGGTGTCGGCTGCTTCACGTCCACCTTCTGTTGCCACAGTGTGTGGTGGCTGGAATTTGTACTTTGATTTCAAAAATGGTACATTTCACAGCCTTACATGGTGTTTTAAATGAATCTTGTTTAACTCAGTCCAGGACTCCAGGAAGTAACTAGTCCAATAAAATGTGAGAGCCACTTTTTAAAACCTAGATTAACTATTCTAGATTAAGGCATACTCTGGTATTAAACAATGTGTACTGAAATGACACAGCATCTGCATTCTGTCTCTACCTCTTCATACATCCTGTTTTTTCTCATCCTGCTCTGACAAATCCCTTACTCTCACATACAGTCTCTCTCTCTCTGGGTCTCCATGTAGTTAGCAGAGAGATGGACTGAGAGAAGGAGAGAGTAAATGGTAAATGGGATGCATTTATATAGCGCCTTTCTAGTCTTTCAGCAACTCAAAGCACTTTACACCACATGCCAACATTCACCTATTCACACACACTCACACACGGATGGCACAGCCTTCGGGAGCAATTTGGGGTTCAGTATCTTGCACAAGGACACTTCGACAGGCGGATTGGAGGAGCCGGGGATCGAACCGCCAATCTTCCGATTAGTGGATGACCTGCTCTACCGGAGGCACAGCCGCCCCCAATTCACATCTTTATTTCTGTATTTTTTAAGTGTTGTGGCACCTGCGTCCACAGTCTCAAAAAACGTGTTTCCTGCAAATAAAAAAAAAAATTCTGACTTTAGCAAAGCAAAGAGCAGGAAACTAGTGTTAACTTACAACCCTTTCTTTGTTTAGTTCCAGAGCTTAAATGATTCAGTTCTTAGCCTCATTACATTTAATAGACAGATCAGTGTCCATGAGTTAACCCCCCTTTGGTAGTTAAAAAAAAAAATGTTCTCCATTTAAAACAAATATTCCATTTTTTATATATATCAGTCTTTATAAAAAAAAGCAAGGAGAACCCTCTACTTCTGACCCCTAGAGCCGAGCCCAGATCCCCCAAAAACCCGCCATCCCAGCAAAATATCAACACAATCTCAGGAACAGGAGTGGGAAACACTGGAATGACATGTAGAGGGGGAAAAAAGTGACGTGTAGTTAACCACATTTTAAATTATGTGGATAAATTCAATTGTGTTAGAACATTCGTCATCATAACCAATATAATCAGTGACAGTGCATCTACAGTTACGTATTCTCAGTGATACAACCATCAAGCGCTGCAACGAAACTGGCACACATGAGGACCGACCCAGGAAAGGAAGACCAAGAGTCACCTCTGCTTCTGAGGACAAGTTCATCAGAGTCACCAGCCTCAGAAATCGCAAGATAACAGCAGCTCAGATCAGAGACCAGATGAATGCCACACAGAGTTCTAGCAGCAGAACCATCTCTAGAACAACTGTTAAGAGGAGACTGCGTCAATCAGGCCTTCATGGTCAAATAGCTGCTAGGAAACCACTGCTAAGGAGAGGCAACAAGCAGAAGAGATTTGTTTGGGCCAAGAAACACAAGGAACAGCGACATGCCATCCCATCCGGTTTGTGTTTAGTTGGACGATTAATTATTTTTCAACAGGACAATGACCCCAAACACACCTCCAGGCTGTGTAAGGGCTAAGGAGAGTGATGGAGTGCTGCGGCAGATGACCTGGCCTCCACAGTCACCGGACCTGAACCTAATCGAGATGGTTTGGGGTGAGCTGGACCACAGAGTGAAGGCAAAGGGGCCAACAAGTGCTAAACACCTCTGGGAACTCCTTCAAAACTGTTGGAAAACCATTTCAGGTGACTACCTCTTGAAGCTCATCGAGAGAATGCCAAGAGTGTGCAAAGCAGTAATCAGAGCAAAGGGTGTCTATTTTGAAGAAACTAGAATATAAAACATGTTTTCAGTTATTTCACCTTTTTTTGTTAAGTACATAACTCCACATGTGTTCATTCATAGTTTTGATGCCTTCAGTGAGAATCTACAATGTAAATAGTCGTGAAAATAAAGAAAACACATTGAATGAGAAGGTGTGTCCAAACTTTTGGCCTGTACTGTATATATATATAAACTTAAAAATTTGTGTTTGGTAGATTATTTCTTTGTTGTAACAATGCTTCCTGGCAATAAATCTGGTTGGAAAGCCTGTTTATTTCCCTTTTAAATGGGAAATCTTCTTGCCAATGCCAGACAGCTTATTTTGTTGTTGCTATTGACACTTGTTTTGAGCTTCTGGTACCTCCAGGTGCTGCCAATCAGGTGCCTGATTGGCACCTGATTGGCTGTGTGATTGACCACTGCAGTGTGACATCGGGTTGTGTTTCTCCAAAAGTTGACACTGGATCAACTTTCTTGGTGCAGGCCAGTGCTGTGCTGCTGTGGCCAAAACCCCTGCAGCCTCAACACACTACCCCCATTCAAATGAATGGGAGGAGTGGCATTTTCACCGCACTCCCTGATTTGGTCTGAATACGGCCTTACAGCTATATGGAGGTTGTTATGCTAACAGTGAACTGTTCTGAATGAGCTCAAAATGGATGTTCACTGTATAGCAACTGTTTAGCTAAGTATCTTAAAATAAGTTGAATTCTTGTAGACTTGAGGCTAACACCAGCCTGCCCCACCTCTCTACCAGCACTACCTGCAGCAGTGAGTCTGACCAGCAGCAGCAGAGGGAGGAGGACAGAGGAGAGGATGAATGATGCCACAGACATGTTAACCAGTTTATTGTTAAAGACCTGCGGCCTTTCTAAACAGTGAAATCTGAGGGCTTCAACCATTAATCTGTTCAACAGTATACAAGCAGTGAAAAAGCATTCTGACCTGCTTAAATAACTATTGTCCCGTTGCACTGACCCCAATCGTGATGAAGTGTTTTGAGAGGATAGTCATGACCCACATCCAGAAGACCATCCTACCACCTTGGACCCTCTAGAGTTTGCGGATCGCCAGAACCGGTCCACTGACGACGCAGTCAAGACCGCCATCCACACAGACCTCACACAGCCCTCACACAAGGACACATATGTTAGAATGCTATTCATCAACTACAGCTCAGCATTCAACACGGTCATCCCACACAAACTCTCTGAAAAGCTCCTCACCCTCGGACTGACACCCTCTCTTTGTAACTGGTTACTGAACTTTCTAACAGACAGACCCCAGTCAGTCAGAGTAGGCAATCACACATCAGGCACAAAAACTGTAAGCACGGGGACCCACCAGGGCTGTTAGCTGAGTCCTCTGCTGTACACACTCTTCACGTACGACTGTGTGGCCTCCCAGAAAAACATCATCATCATCAAATTTGCTGATGACACTACAGTCATTGATCTGATCACTGGTGGGGCTTACAGAAGAGAGGTGGCAGACCTGGTGGCCTGGTATCATGACAATAATCTCTCCCTAAATGCAGACAAGACCAAGGAGATGATTATTGATCCAAGGAGGAAGAGGGAGCTGCACACATCACAATATATAGGTGAGACAGAGGTAGAGAGGGTGAAAACCTTTAAATTCCTTGGCACCTACATCAGCGAGGATCTCACCTGGTCTCACAACACACAGCAAATCATCAGGAAATCCCAGCAGCGACTGTACTTTCTAAGAACGCTGAGGAAATTTGGCATGCCATCCAAAATTCTCAGCAACGTCTACAGCTGTACAGTCGAGAGTGTCCTTACCAGTTCCATCACAGTCTGGTATGGAAACTGCACTGGCCAGGACAGGAAGGCTCTCCAGCGTGTGATCAAAACTGTACAGTCCATTTCAGGAGCAGCTTTCCCTTCATTTCAGGACATTTACAACACCAGGGTCATCAGGAGGGCATGCAACATCATCAGGGACAGTACACACCCCCAACACAGCCTCTTCACACTTCTGCCATCAGGCAGACGCTACAGGAGTGTGAAATCCAGAACAACAAGACTGGCAAACAGCTTCTATCCACAGGCCATCAGGCATGTGAATAACTCCCTCATACACTGCTCCCCTCCTATCACTCCAACTGAACATTGAACATTGAACACTACATACACTGATACTTTTGACTGCTGCTGTCACTTCACTGTCATCTGTATTTTCAATAATGCATGGTGCATCTTATGACCAATACCCACACTATTATTCGCAATATTTGCAACAATGCATAGTGCACTTTATGACAACTTTCTACCCTGCTATTTGCAATATTTGCAGTTATGTAGTATATTTTATGACCTGTTGCACAGTCAAGTCAGGATCACTGCTGTGCTGTGCAATACTGCACTTTACACAATGTGCACTGTGTATTGTACTGTGCAATACTGTAACTTATATGTAACTTATATACTTTATGATTTTGATTTTTATCATTTAAAATTTAATTTTAATTTTTTTTTTCCATGAAGGGTGGACTAGCAAAGTAAGAATTTCATCATATGGTGTAACCACCTGTGTCTACTGTGCACATGATAATATAATATTAAACTTCTATAATAATAAACTTCTTGAATCTTGAATCTTGAGTATGAAAGGTTATTCTAAGGGTCTTGTCAATAAAGAGATATGGTCTGATGTTAATTACTCTACATATTAAAAAGATTAACTGGTTGTTACAAACAAGTTCACAGTAAAAAAATATATTCTTTATTGTAGGGATGATGAATGCTGTAAACCATGGTGCTGTATTAGAAAACAAACTTGTCAGTCTAAATACATATGTTAATTGTCATCTTCACATTTTTGCAGTTATATTATTTTGCAATTATCAGTAATTATTGTATTGTATCAGCCACAACAAACACATAATTATCTTGCTTTGAACCTTAGTAACTTAATAAATTATCATTATTGTTATCAGCCCTGTAACTGCATATCAGTGCATCTCTAGAAAATAGTGTACATTTTCTGTATTTGGGCATTTCAGTCTTTTACATTTATTACAACTACAGCTATCTGGGCCCTTCTGGTGTCAAAAGGTCACGGTAAATTAACATGCACATGACTATGGACGTAAGGAACAATTCTATGGTAGTTTTGAATTATTCCACTGCCAATGTGTGCAAATACAGGTCCTGGCATTGTGGGTTGTGCACGCACAGCACCGCTGCTAGAAAAAAAGTCGGAGGCCTAATTTTAAGGATGGTAGTGTGCAGGGTTTTGAGAACAGGGGTGACACAGACATGTCTCATGATGAGGTGTAGGAGCATAGTATATAAGTTAGGTAAAGACAAAGTTTGTACTCAGTATGTGCTGTATGTTGGGTTCACTATGCTGTGTGTTTACTACACAAGTGTGTGTGGCTGGAGTAATGCATTGATAGTGTTGATTTTTTTAAATTGAAAAGCTCAGAATAAAAGTTATAAATCCAATGTTATCAATTCATAATTGTCTCTTTGAAGTGATGCTAAAGATGAGTTTGCATACTCAAAACTTTTTCTCAGTTTACTTGCCATTGGCAGATGAGCCAAAAAGTTAATTTTGGACCCAGCATTTGGATGGATTGCCATAAAGTTTGGTACACACATTCATGATCACCTCAAGATGAATTGTAATAACTTTGATGATCCTGGTTTTTCATCTTGCACCATCAACATCAAAATTTCAGTTTGTCCAGTATTTTGATTTATGACCAAATACCTGCAAAACTAATGACATTCCCATCAGCCTCAGCTGTACTTTGTGTTTAGTGCCAATTAGCTAGTGTTTGCATGCTAATACGCTAAACTAAGATGGTGACCATGGTAATTATTATCCTTGCTAAATATTAGCATGTTAGTTTTGTCATTTGGAGCATGTTAGCATACTGACGTTAGTATTTAGCTCAAAGCACCCCTGTGCTTAAGTACAGCCTCACAGAGCTGCACAGCTGTAGACTCTTAGGGCCAAATCCACAAATGTATTGTGTGACTTTTGCGACCATTAAACCTGTGCCAATGAGTCAAAAAGATAGCGTGTAATTCACAAAGCGCCCGCAAAGGATGAAATTCACCGCAAACTGCACTGCCAAGTAAATAGCATCATGGTGCGCCTGTACCATTTTCATGTATATAAATTAGGTAATATTCATTTGGCGCAAAATTGGCCCCTTTCTATGCAAATAAGCCTTGTTGTAAAAACAATCTAATTCACAAAGACCAGCACTAATTGCCGCACACAATTAAGGTGGAGTTATTGGCATCTTCAGATAGTTGGTATTAACTGCGTGCACACTCACTCCTCACTCATTCTCTCTCTGTCTCTTTCTCTCTCTCTCTTCAAATCTTCAAGCTTGTGAGGCATTAAATGCTATTAAATTGATATTGAATGATATCAAGGGCGAAATCTTCAGTCATACATTGGGGGGAGGTCAAGTGGGTATGGGGTGGTAGGCTTATCTCAGACTTTCAGCTACTTAAAAATAAAAATGTCCTGACAGCACTGATGGAGCTCAGGATTCATCAATAAGGGACTTTATGGGTGTGTTTGCCATCATGTCATTAGCACAAAATCTTTTGTGAATAGGACCTTAAAATGGGGCAGGTTGTGGACGCAAATGCTTTGCAATTCATGATGCTATTAGCGGGCGCAATCCATTCTTTGTGGATTTGGCCCTTAGTCTTTTTGGCTTTCGTATTGCCATCATACTGATTTTTTTCCCAGTAATTTATCTTACTTGTTTCCTCACAGTTCCACGGCTTCATCCCTCCCCTCCTTTGCCAACAGCTTTCATTCACCGGCTATCCAACAGAATTTACAAGTATAGACTGATTGGTTCTGCCCTCTATTTAGCACCTGTATCGTTGCACTCAGTATGTACTGTATATGATTATCATCAGGGTTTTGTGAAATTATTGACTTCTGTTCTGATATCTTACTTGACTGAATACCTCATTCTAGTGTATCTTCCTTGTCCTTGTACCAGAAGTTCAGCACTTTCTATCCAAGCAGCAACACAGTATTTTCCATCTTAGGATTCCAGCTGGAACAAAGATACAGTAGGTTTGGCATTTAACTTACAACAACATATGGTGTAGACAGCCAGCTGTCAGCAGGCTCACTGTATGTTTTCCTTGCAAACCTTGGTTTCATGAGAGCACTGTCAAAAGGCATTAGTTTGAAGTAGCATATCGTCTGGTCAAATCTCCTCTTATTTTTCTGCTAGGTTTATATGCTTATAACTTCTTTTTCAGTGTTTATCCTTTTCACATCTGTAACAATACGACTTTCAGATACAACCTCTGGAAGACAGACATCCCATACAGACACAGGAGATAAACAATTGTGTTTATGTTTGGCCTGTGGAAAGTGTCTTTAACCAAGTCATATATCTTACATTTGGTACAAGATGTGAATGAATCTTTAACTTGTCTTACCCTTTCATGAGCAAAGGACGAGCAGGATTTCTTGTTTGTCTTTACTGCTACGTCTTCGAGCATTCAGTCTAGCTGGGGAGTTTCGGGTTCAGACATTGTGCATCTTGCTTCTCTACAACTGTCAAGGCATTAAGACAAGTTGTGTCAGCTCTCAGAACACACATCTCTTTTCTCAGCTGTTCCATTTAAGGATTAACATTACTCTTGTGAGTACAGACAGAAACACAAGTAGCTTTGGATGCCAGCATGCTGTTGGCATCACTTCTACTTTGAAGCATATCCCTTTCCTTGCTAAGGTCACTCTGTGACTGATGGTAGGTGTATCCTGCATGTGTCATACAGATACAAAGGGCAACCATGCCCTTGGGCAGTGTAACTGTCACAACAGCCAATTCATTTCAGACAACTTCATATATATCACCCTGAGGCAACCAGTGATCACATTGCTTTCATAATGCACCTAGAAGAATTCTATTTTAAATTAAATGTGTGCCAGAGAAGTACTTGAAGAAAGACCCCCCCCCCCCCCTATTGTGGGTAAACCTGGTTCAGTAAGATAGCATTAATTTACTCCATAGAGAAGGTTAGGTGACTCACAGTTGGAGCACTATCACGCCTGGATGGGCATGGAACTCTCCTGGTTGAATCATTGGAACAAAAGAACTGCATTGAATATTGAGTTATTTAATTTAAAAATGTCAAGGACACAAGTCTGTATACATAAAAATGTAACGTGTGTAGTTTACTACAACTCCGAAGGTGCAACAAATAACCAGTCACAGAGCCTAAAAGTCAGTTACATGCTCCGTGAGTAAAAGCTAAAGATTACGCTGTTGAGGGCTAAAGGATAATCCCTCTCTATTTTGCGTAACATTAAACAATGCAAACAAACTTGCGTGTCTGTAACCGGTTCTGTGACTCACAGAGATACCAATGAGATGGGGCCTCTTAATGGGAGGTTTCCTAGTACTGGTTGTTGCTGCAATGGTACCACAGCTAAGGGGGATTCCCACATTTTGAGACAGTGTGAGTTAGCCCTTGGGGGCCCCCTCATGCTGGGGGCCCTAAGCTAGTGCTTAGTTCGCTTATGCATCGGGCCAGCTCTGGCCCAGACATTAAAAGCTCTACCATGTTTACTCACATTAAACGTGGTAGAGCTTTAATGTACTGTATATGCAAGGTTGCAACAATTTGTAATAATAACTGGTACAGTACAATCTTGCAATTTACTGCAAAGTCTTTTTTTTCAGTAGTTTGCTTTATGTATACTGTCATTCTTTTAGTAACACAATAATATGCATAGGAAAAAATATGATAATACAGTGGAATAAACCCACATGGAAGAAACAGTCCTTTGAAAGTCGGTGGCAGTGGTGGCCTAAGGATAGAGAAGGGAGCTTGTGACTGGAAGGTTGTCAGTTCAGTCCCCAGACTGGAAGGATAAACCTGGGTGGGGAAAGCGGCGCTTGGCCCTCTCTCATTACCACCGTTGATGTGTCCTTGAGCAAGGCCCTTAATCCTGACTGTTGGACAACTTCCAGGTGTGATTGAGTGTAACTATGAGAATGTGATCAGGGTGTTCCTGCAAAAGAGAGGCTTCCTCTCAGTGAAACCTCCCTGAATAAGTAAAGGTTAAGAAAAAGTTGACTATTAAGTGTATAAATATGCTTTTATAATATAACTATCTAGTATGTATAATAGCCCCAATTGAGATGGATAGATGCTCTAAAACACTAATTTGCTAACAATATATCAATTTTAGTTCAATTATATATTGAAGTATCACACAAAAAAAGCAGGCATACTATAACTGCTACAATGAAATGCACAATATGTATCTTTGAATATGAGTATGGGTGAAATACACAGTCAGAACTAAAGATGCAGCATTTATTCTGTTTTATAGTACATATTGCCATGCTGCAGGTGGGAGGTGACTGTGTGCTACTGTGAAGTACTGTCTGTTTATAGTGGCTCTGGATGGTAGGTTTCTGATCTTTGACCCAGTTAAGCCCAGCCATGCTGCTGATCCACCGGATAAAGCATGCTCACCGGGGACAGCTTAACATTGACCTACACGCATGCTATTAATGTTGATAGGTGAGACTGAGGCATGCCATCTGACTCACTGCCAGCACAGCCTCACAACCATGCAGGTCAGGTTGGGGTTGGGGGCTGGCCTTCAAGGAAAATAGCCGAGGCCAGTGGATTACATTCTTTTCACTGCTAAATCCTCTCTGCACATTAAAGCATGGGGAAGTTCTGGATTTTAAGCACACACACACACGTAAGGATACATGCACAGACACACAATCGAGTATGTTTTAATTTTAATCATCTTGTTTTAATTTGTCATGACATTTTTGTATCCTTTATTTCCTGTAAATCACATGGCAGTGAACCTATTAGTTGAAAGCATTTTCTGAATGTAACTTAACAGTGACTATCAGTGAGGTAAATGTAACACAGTACTATCTTAGAGGAAATACGAGGAGAAGAGGTGGAAGAATAGAAAGCATCGAGAGATTTTTCAGTTGAGTGTTGACATGTTGAGAACACTGCTCTCAGAGACGGAGGTTGGCAATCCTCTTTGTGTCATCAGGAAGTAGCCTTTCTCAATCTGGCTATAGGGAACAAATTATAGTCGCAGGAACAGCTTCAGCTACCATCAGCAAGGTCAGTCACAGAGCAAACAACATTTAGAAAGCACTTACATACCTCTGCCAAGGCCACATTTTTATCTAAAATCATTATTTTAATAATAGAGAAAAGTGTTTATTTATTATAAGATTTATTTTTATCTGCATCTGTTTCTGGATCTGTGTCAAAATGCACATATTAGACAATCATGGCTGATGATGGTAGAGTTGAAATGCCATCTATAGAAATTCCATCACATTTTTCAGGATGTGTACTAGCTAGCATAATTTTTCTATCACACTGGATGCACACTGGAAGATAAAGAAGAAAGGGGGTTTCCCATCAGTCTGTTTGTGGGTTCACATCCATGTTCACAAATTTGTTTGGTCCAAGTTTTGGAGAGAGAGGAAACAGTAACAAAACTTTATTTGGTCTGTGTTTTGTTGTTATGTACTAAATCAAAAGGTAGGTACAAATTTGATACATTCTGTCTCAGACACATGTGATGTATTTATCAAACAGACACACCAGGCTGGAGTCACAGCTTGCATGTTATTTCCGCCAGTGCATCTCTCTCTTTGATTGCATATGCATTAAAGGAGGATTCCACAAATAATAAAAGACAAGGTCACACAGTTTGCAATGGTCAGTGTTGCAGAGAAAATTCTTCGCTTCTGAATAGCAGGCGTAAATACAGCACCTATGGGATTTACAAGAGCCACAAGGAAGGTTGTGGCTGGAAAAGAAATAAGACTTTACTTTACCTATTCTACCGAAATCTCAATGACAGCGGACAAAGAGTTGTCACACCATAAAATATCCAGAGAGCTGCACTGTATCAGTTATCTAAAGATAAATAAACTAAGAAAAAATATAGACCTATTACTAAGAAAAAATAAAATTAGAGCAGTAATTATTCATTAACACATGATTATTTTGTGCCAAACAGGTTGAGTTGTTTGCCTGTGCTCACTACCTAACTAACTTAACATTAACTTTAAATGGTTGCGTTGTAAAATGACTACATGATGCAACAGTATTGTTCAGTATTTTCTTTAGGAATTAGTTTAACGTATTTGACTGCACAGTTACATGACTTGTACTGTGGTCTTCTGTATTTAAAGGACAGGTTTGTTTTTTTTTCCAAGCCTGACATGCCCTTTTGTACATGGAAATAGGTCTTGTTCGCTGTAACAATTCCTACTCTCCATACTGACCCTGAAGCTATTCTCTTGGAACGTGATTATACTGTAAGAGATGGGGGCCAAAATCAAAAATATATTCCAAAATTCAGCTGATGATAATATGATGCTTCCGTAGTCTAGGTTAGCTAAATCGAGTCGATATATCACCAAGTAACAGTCTGTTTAGTACGAAATAAGTCTGTTGACTTTGACTGCTCAAGATGTTCTCCGAGAAAACTTTTAGGTTATTTTTGTTTCTTTACAGATTTGATAGCTGGAGTATTTTTGCAGTCTGCGTTTTTGGGCAGTTATATTTTGGTAACAACCCGCTCTGACTCTTTGAGTGTTTTGGGGTTGATCTTCAACTATTCTCATCACCCAGACCTTGACTTGCTCCTGTCTCTGTGCCTGACATGAAATACAGTTTGCATCTGTCCTTATCTGGTGTGTTGTGAAAAATACATTCTAGAGATTTCCTTTGAGAGATCCTGAAAGGAGCAAGTTGTCAGAAGCAAAGTATTTTATTTGTCAAATGCACAGTGTAACACAGGGTCATTCTGAGCAGTGCAATTCTTGAGATGTGGCAAGCAACAACTACGTAGGCTTAAAAAAAATCTATCTTCAAAAATTTAGGTTTTGGACCTCAATTTTAAGTGCCACCATCTGGCACTGAAATTGGGCTCATATTGGGGAGCACATGCACATCATTTCCAGTTATTGGGGGCAAGTTTCATGGTTTTCGTTCATTCCATCTCATGGCAATTTGAGTCCTTCAGTGTTCTAACCCCTTTGGGGTTTGAATATTGTAAGTATAAAGTGTAGGAGTGCCAATGAATATGTACATTAAATTGTGGTGATGTACATTGAATGTACATAAGAAGTGACCAGAGCATACATTGAGGTGATCATGTGATCAATTTGATCACTGAGATTAATGTTGCTGGTTGAGAAGCCTGATGGCCTGGGGGTAGTCGGGTAGTCTGTGCCTGGATGCTCCGTTAATGTCTACCAGACGGCAGCAATGTGAACAGTCCATAGCCTGGGTGGCTGTGGCCCTTTGTGATTTTCTGTGTTTTCCTAAAGCCTAGTGTGTGGTATATACTTTGCACGGAGGGGAGGTGGCAGCCAATGATGCGCTCTGCTGTTTTTGCCACCCTCTGGAGGACCTTGCGATCAGCATTCTTGAGTCTCCTCAGGAAGTATTTGGGCAGTTTTTACTTAGTCCGATTGCTTGGATCAGGTGATCACCTGGTCCTCAGTCATCACTGAGGAACCAACTTCAAGTTCCTTGGTGAGCACACAGAGGAACTTGAACTCTTTCCACTTCAGCGTGACTACTAACCCACCCACCCCACCCCCCCACTGCTGCTTCCGGAATTCCACGATCATCTCCTTAGTCTTGCAGATGTTGAGCGAGCGGTTGTTGTCCTGGCACCATGTTGCCAAACACCTGACCTCCTCTCTGTAGGCAGTCTCATCATTGTTGGAGATGAGACCCAGGGTGGTGGTGTCATCTGCCAACTTAACAATGACGTTGGAGCTGCGCATGGCCACACAGTCATGTATGAACAGGGCATAGGGGACTGAGTGTGCAGCCTTCAGGATCTCCGGTGCTCAGGGTCAATGCAGAGGAGGTGAGGTTACTAATTCTCACCACCTGGGGTCTGTCCATCAGGAAGTCCAGGATTCAAGCTTAGCGGGCACAATTACGTTGAATGCTGAGCTGTAGTCAGTAAACAGCATCCTCACGTATGTGTTTCCCTTATCCAGGTGGGAGAGGGTGGTGTGCACTGTCAGGGCGATAGCGTCATCTGTAAATCTGTTGGGGCATGCGAATTGAAGGGGGTCCAAGGTGTCAGGAAGGATGTAGCAGATGTGGGTTCTGTCTAGCTGCTGTGGGGACTACAGACTGGTTCAGGGAGAGGTTGAATATAGAGGTGAATACCTTGAATACCTTGGTGAATGCCAACTGTTCGACTAAGGACACAGCCCGGAATGCCGTCTGGCCCTGGTGACTTCTGAGGGTTTACTCTTTTAAAACCTATCCTCATGTCAGCAGTAGTTAGGGACAGAGTCCAGTCGTCCTGGTCCTCAGCTAGCCTTACAGTAGGGATGGTGTTGCTCACCTCAAACAATGTGTAGAAGTTGTTGAGCTCATTGGGAAGAGAGTCGGTGGGCTGGGCATCACTGCTATTTCTCCCTTTGTAGTCTGTGATGGAACGCAGTCCACACCACATGCGTCTGGGGACAGAGCTGTGGTAGTTAGACTCTAACTTGTCCCTGTAGGCTCTTTTGGCATCTCTGATAGCTTTCTGTAGGTCATATCATATCAAGGCCTCCAGGTACCCAGAGCTATAAGCAGAGGACTGTGCTTTGTTTGGTTGGAGATGAGACAGCTGCAACACGGAACATCTGCCAGTTTGTGACTTCAAAACAGTTCTAGAGAGTGGCAATGTATTCCTCACTCCATCGTTGAATTGCCCAAAGAACTGTTTTTTCTTGTTTTAGACATTGTCTATAGGTTGTGAGGAGAAGAATGGAGGTGTGATCCAAGGTGTGATCCAGGGGTTTATAGCTGTCCCATAGCTGAAAATAACAATGGTCAAGTGTCTGGTCACCATGGGTAGGAAAGTTAATGTACTGGTAAAATTTAGACAAAACTTTCCTCATATTAGCCCTATTGAAGTCGCCAACAACAATAGAGGCTGCTTCAGGGTGAGTGCTCTCTAGTCTTTAGTCTAGTCTCTAGACTCTCTAGTCATAAAGGTCCTCTAGCGTGCGTGTTTTATCCGCCTGCGGGGTATGTGGACTGCTGTGATTATAGTGGAGCTGAATTTCTGAGGGGGGTAGAAGGGACAGACTTTTATAGTTAAGAGTTCCAAGTCTGGTGAGCAGTATGTTGTAAGTACTGCTACATCTGAACCCCAGCGAGAGTTAACCATAATGCAGACCCCACTGCCTCTGTGTTTACCTGACTCCACTGTAGGGTTCAGCCAGGTCTCAGTAAATGCCAGCATGTAGCAGTTTGCAATATCCTGCTGGAAGTTAATCCGTGCGTGAAGTTCATCCATTTTATTGTCCAGGGATTGAACATTTGCCAGTAAAATGCTCAGGAAAGGCAGATTACAGTATCTCATCCAAGATCTGCATAGGATGCTGGTACGTTTGCCTCTTTTCCTTCTCCTCCGTCAGCGAGTTGGTGAACACAACAGCAGCAGGACGATGGAATCGCAGCACGTAAATTGGGAAAAAGTCTGTGTCTAGTGACAAACGAATTTCCAAAAGTGCCTGTCGATCATACTGTATGAGCGACAGTGCAATATGCACAAAAATAAAAACAGTATAGTTTTGAGTAATAGCTGTCAAAATGGACACGTGTGTTCGCGAGGCTCAGTAGAAGAGGGGCTGTGAGAAATGGCACCAGTTGAGTTGACAACAGTTGACGAGGCAGTAAGTGCAAATAAATACATAGTATGTGCTTCACTCTGCAAAATGTGAGTAAAAAGCCTGTTTTGGCAACAAATCTACACACAACTTGTAGAATGTGTCCCCTTTTCTCTGTCACCCACAGTATATATAGAATTTTGTAACAGCTCTTCTTCTACAGCATGATTGGATTGTTCATTGCTTGGCCAGAAAATATCACTTATATACAGTATATATCACTTATATGACTCAGCCTCATAGATTGTACATTTTTGTTTCACATCCTGCTCATTCATGAGTGAAATTACAGCAGTCGCTGAAGAAAACAGGCAGGTTGGAAGACAATGACTATGATGACTTCTCTCATCTCATTGTCTTGTTTCTTTTTGCTAAGGTATGAATGCAGAGAAATGTGACATTTTGTCAAATGTAACTGTTCAGAGGGTCAAGCATCCAAGAATACATTTAGATTTAGAAGGACAAGGGTAACAGTTTGGTAAATTGTAAATAATTGGATGATCATAAATTCTATGATGGTCATCCAATGGTATGGTATCTATGGTACAAAGGTACCTTGTTATTGAGAGTAATGCTGACATCAATCAAAGGACCCTCTCCAGGTTGTGTGACAGCTTCAGTGTTCATCAGAGACCATTTGCTCAATCAATGGACACAGATTAGTCAAAAAAGCTGAGCCAGTCAGCATGGCTGAAAGACTAAACTATGAGAGTGTGACAAATAACAGATGATTATTCCAGCACTGGAAAAACTTCAGTGGCAGACACAGCTGCTGTGGTATAGCAAGCTAGATGAAGTACATGTCACTAGAGTTCATGCCTGGTGACAGATAGAAAAAACACATTGAAACACATTGATTGATGACGTTTTTACAGTGATACTCTTGTTTTTCCACTGCCATCATGTTTAGAATTACCATCCTCCATAATTTTCTGCACCTTGTAAATTATACTGTAGACAGTTTATAATACTGTCTACCTGAGATGCGCACATCTGCTAAATCAAAACACTAACCAATAACAAGAGTCACTACACATCCACCTCAAACAGGAAGTAAAGGAATATTAGCAGCATTTTTCAGTTAGCTGTGTATTTAGCTCGGTGTTAGCTGTTCCAGAAGAAGAACCAAGTTCCTTGCTTTTAAATAACATACCCAATACAACCCTATCGCCTACAAAATACATTGTATAATACTAATTTGCTTTGCCAAATATGTTATAGGGGGAATGTGAAGAGAAATGTGCATTGTGTTGCCAATGTGTGCGTGCATGCCTGTGTCCTCATGCTTATGAACAAGATACATAAAGATTTCCTCTTGTTGTTGATAAAATTGAAATCCTGAAAGTATTATGTTTCCTATCCAGGCTGGATTACCAACCAGGCAAAATGTGCAAATGCCCAGGGTCCCCAAGAGCCCAAGGTTTACTCCATATCATTTGGATCTACATAATTTTATTAATCTAAGATTTGTTAGAAATTTGCACCACTAAAGCACAATATCAATTATGACAGATCCTCTATCCTTCATTTTGTGACCCTGGTCTTGAAGCTGGGACTCTGTGTCAAATTGTTTTGATTGAGCTTATTTGTTATAAAATTGTGTTTTATTAAATTGCACAGATAAAACTGAGGACAAGGCAGTATTATTCCATCATAGGAGTACAATTATTTTCATTATCAATAGGTCTGACAATTATTTCTTTTAATCAATTGAATGTTCAGAAATAGTGAAAAATGCAGATCATTATTCCCTGATTATTCCCATCAAAAACACTAATGGTAAATGGACTGACATATAGCACCTTTCTACCTTAATGGACAAAGTACTTTACAATTTTGCCTCTCACTCTCCCATTCACACACACATTCACCCCCACCCCCCACACTCCCCAGCAACATAGATGTAGAGTTTAGCATCTTGTAAAAAAATAGCAAATATTCACATTTCAGAAGCTGCTACCAGTGAATTTTGGGAATTTTGTGTTAAAAAAATTACTTAAGGTTCAGTGTGTAGAATTTAGTGGCATCTAGTGGAAGAGAAGAAATAGAATATAATATACATAAGTATGTTTTAGTTAGTGTATAGTTACCTGAAAATAAGAATCATGTTTTCGTTAGCTTAGAATGAGCCCTTTCTATTTACATAGGAAGTGGGTCCTCTTCTACGGAGGCAGACATGTTGCACCGCCATGTTTCTACAGTAGCCCAGAATGGACAAACCAAACACTGGCTCTAAAAAGGGCTTTTTTATGTTTTTCGCAACCACCATAGGCTCTACTACACACTTGGAAGGGGAGAGGGAAGGAGAGGGGTATTCAGTTGGTTGCAATCTGCAATCTCACCGCTGGATGCCACTAAGTCCTTTAAACGATTAATCAATTATCAAAATTGTTGCCAAAATATTTTCTGTCAACTGACTAATCAACTAATCATTTCAGGTCTAGTGTACTACTTTGTATTGTGGGGGTCAATAAGGGCCCTACAGTAAACCTTTACCCCAGAGCCTCATGTTTCCTACAAATGTATATGCTAATGCAAATTAACTGTATATAATGTTGCATTTTATCAGACAGGATTTATTGATAATCTTAAGCCTGCATCTGAAAATATCCTGGTCTTTGGCAATTGAAACTCTTGGGAGGTAGAATTTTATCTACCCACTGGTAAAGACACCATGCTACTGTCAGACTTGCACAATGTAGTGATGTGATTAGAGAGATTGACTGCATTACTGTAAGGTGTGTGTTGTGATGCCGGCGTTTCACTTATCATATACTGTATATAAGAGCACTGTAGGCCACAGGTCATGATTGACTTTGTAATAGTTTCATCAGACCTTGGACATTACTTCTCTGTCCAAGGTTCTGTTATGGACATTTGGGTAAAGACAGACCTGGAGTGACTCCAACTCATACACCTCAAGCTGCTCAAGAACACACCACGTCAATAATTTACATTTTGGGTTACAAGTTCAGATTCAAATCAGATGGCAACGCCGGGCACAGAAATTGATGTTTCATTGTCATGTAAATAGGCTGTAGCTCTGCCTTCATTACCGCAATGTTCAGTCATTCACTCTGTGAGGGGCGTGAGCCTGGAAAGAGCACATAAAGCCTTAAAATCAGGTTTAATGAGACAGAACTTCTGACGAAATGCTATTTTTACAATCCCACTGGATGTGGTTTCCAGATGGGGTGGTGCTTACTGAGCAGATAAGTGAAAGGAGAAGGGGAACAATAACAAATCCACTTGCGGAGTGACAATTCAACAATCTGACAATAGTTTGCCCACCCAAAACTCTGAATGTCCCCCCAATCACAGCGTTCTAGAACCAGGACAAAAAAATCCTAGATGGATATGAGATTGTCAGAACTTTCTCACACCTGTGTAACACAATATTTCTATTTGCTCCAATGTACAGAGTGCAAACCCTAACCCTAACCCTAATGATCACTTAATGTAACATTCCTGTTTGCCTACCCAACAAGTTTTGGCCAAATGTCTTTTTGTATTTCTATGTGCCTTGATGTCACACTAACAGGAGTAGGAATCAGTCTTAAAATGTCATCGAACATGTACCAAATACTGTCCTCACGGGCTGGCCAGAAAAATCTATTCTGGCCAACACGGTATATGCACTTCACTTGGGCATATCCTTCATCTTTTGCCACAATAATTCCTGGGTAGAGCTCCTTGTCATACCACTCTCCAATAATGTCATCACTATTCCAGTTGATCTCCTGGAAGTTCTTCTGTCAGGTGCTCCTCTCACTGGGTTGGTTGAGGTCTGACTGGGTTGCTTGAGGTTGCTTGAGGTTCCTCAGCTTGGATCATTTGAGGGCCCTTTGACAGTGGAGGGAAGATGAAGTGGTGAGTGCTGAAACATGTGCAGGACAGGTTCTTCAATGTGACACACAGACAGTTGATGTCCCTGGTGATCAAGTGGCCTTCTCTGTTGGTGACCACCTGGTGTATTCACATTGTCCCTGGGGCCAATGGGATGTTTGCTGGCATGTTATGATATGCATCCACAATTTTCTCGGTTTCCACATAAAAGAGCTTCACTGTGGTGCCAGTTGTCAGTAGGGCTCGGTAGAGTGCGGCGGCATCAGGGATGTCACACCCTTGACTAACAAGCTGATCTGCCAGTTTTTTTAACACTCCCCTAAACCATCAGGAGCTCCTTTGCTTTCGCTTTCGCTTCGAAGAAATTCCAGGTGCCACTCTCAAAGCCTCTCTTGCTCAATTCAGTACTGAACAGGAAGAAATTACCCTTCTGCCTGTATTGAGTACAAGGGCCATCGCTGAAGAAGTGGACCACAGACACAGATGGATGATGGGCTTGTATGTAGTCCAGTACTGGCTCAGGATGTTGCCAGATTGCCGGGGGACCGTTATGCTTGGATTGTGAGATGGTGCAGAAGCAGAGAGGGCTTACATCTTCATTTAACAGACCTGTGTGCATTGTTGCCTGTTGGTGTGAGGCACCGAAATGCACAGCCTGGATCTCTGTACTCGTGCACTGTACTTGCACGAGTAGTTTTCCGAGAAGTTCCCATATATAATGCATTCGTGTGAGGACAGACTTCTCTTGAGTTCTCTAGAGAATGAGAACTGCTGCTTGATATTGAACACATGCTTCTTGAACTTATGCAGCAGACAAGTGAAATGCTCAATGAGCTCCTCTAAAGAGCTTTCAATTTGTTGTTTTTTTTTTTGCTGTCACTTTGAATGGCACAGCCTCATTTTCTTGTTGCATGGTCTTCTCTTTCTCCTCCATTACCCACTGTGTGTATTTAACACGCATTGAAGTAGCATGAACAGTAGCCAGTGGGAAGCTTTTCAGTTTGCATGTGGGACACTCTCCATAAATGCACTCTTTACTGTTGGTGCTGCAAGAGACCTATTCTGTTAGCCTCTCAAGGTTTGAGTTGGCAACTTTGCTCCCTCCTCTTGGGCCTTTAATCTGAAAACCATGGCAACACACATTTTGATACCAATTTGACAGCTTGATAACATTTGTATTTGATGTCTGGAGCTGCTCCAGTCTGAGCATGGCTTCCTTTTTTGTGCTGTTTTTATGTGATTCTATCACTTTTTCATTTTCACAGACAGTTGTGTGGTGACTCATCCTGCATTAATACAGTTTGAAATAAAAGCCCCAATAATTGCTCTTGGGTAGAGTTGAATTTCGACCTTGTAAAATGTTTCAGAATATAGTTAGCATATTAGTCAGCATCTCATCATCTACTTCATTTTCTCTGTTCTTCTCCAAGCTTGCTGATATCTCCATCTTAGACAAGTTCCAGCACTGAACTGCACCACTGAATTTGTCTTGTCTTGAATTTGTCCCTCTGTCTGCTGTCTATTATCTCTAGACATGAGTCGCTTTGCTTATTAAACTCAAAAGAGACTAGACTGTTTTTCTCTGTTCCTCAGTCTGTCATAGTGGAGAAGAAGAGTGAACATTTTTGTATGCTTTGTTTGGTCTTGGAGTTGTCTAATTATCTTAATTTCTAATTTAGTGACAGATGAAGGTTTTTACTTGCAGGGTCTGCAGTAGTAGGGATGGAAAGCACTTTTGTATGTTTTTTGCTTTAAAATTTTTTTTTTGTATGTGTATGTATTTGTTGCATTTCTCTCAATGTTTGTGTTTTCACTTTTGCATGTGGTTTACAGTTTGTAGCATTTTCAGAGTTGGAGCGCATTTCTTTAATGTGTTTTGTCCTTAGGGGCCAGCATAAGAAAGAGTTCTGGAAATTTCACTCAAATAAAATCGCTTGTGTAAAAATGTTGTTGATGATGTTAGAAAAAAGTAAAAAAGTAGATCAATTAAAATGTAGATTTTACAAGGGTGACAGAGGGTAAAGAGAAAAGGTGATATGATGATGTTATATAAAAGAACTGTTAAATTAAGGTACACCTTTGGGCTACAAAATAAAGTGCATTAACATGTCCTAGGTAAAAACTGCAATGACTGATTTTTAAAAATACTCATAAATACTACTAAATAGAAGTACACACACAAATTTTTAACCATACATTAATGGGAGTAAATGTAATCTGTTACTTCCAGCCCTGTGCACTTGGTTCCACTGAGCTGCCTGCCCTGTGTTCTGCTGTATCAGTCATCACAAAATACCACTAAGAGAAATCTGAGCAGGGGCAAAGTGTCAAAGATAAAGACTACTCCTCCCTGGGAGGAGTTTGATTTTCTTTCAGCTCCCTTTATAACAAAATATAAAAATAAACAATACATAGATGTAAACAGGTCAACTTTGAGCATACTTTGTAAAAGAAAACTCACCAAATATATTTGAACTCAAGGAGCAGGTGAACCTCATGTATGAGTCACAAAGCAGGGCCGGAGAGAACGTCAATTAACTTGACAAATGACTTTAGCACATTGAAGTCGATAAAATAGCCATTAGCCATGAGTGCAGGTTTCAAGAGAAGGAGAAGGAACAGAAGTGGAAGATTAAAGTTGACATTGTTATAATTTGGTTCAGCAAATTCAGAGAGATGAACTTAACATCAAGCATCAAGTATCAAAGTGTAATAGCAAACAATCTAAATAGAGATTGAAGAGCATTTCCCAGGGCAGCGTACTTAATTCAAACAGTAAGGAGTAAACAAACTGAATTCATTTGCAAGATTTATGTTTAGACAAACTTGGCTTTACATTATTGTCTTTTGAAAGAACACACTCTGCCCACCAGGATGCTGGACACATAAAAGATTTTATTACAGTCTGACACACAGTGTGAGGATTCTGCTCTTTTTGAAATATGTAATGTACATTGTTTAATTATGTACAATAAAAGGATAAACTTAATTTCCTCAACACTTTGAGTAAAAGGTAGAGTAAAAGATTGTATGATTTATTAAGCTATGCAAATTTGATATTTGATTCACACTTGAGTAACTTACTCAGACTTGAGAATATTAGAGGATATTACAGTCCTTTCTGTGATTCCTTAATTGACTTTGACATGTAAAATCAATGGCCAGCTGTTTTAAGACAAAGATTATAGACACTACAAATGGTGAGCATGAAAATTAATTTTTCCCCTTCAACTGTCTCCTAGAAATTACGTTGATATACAACTGAATTGGTGGAATTATGTTTTCTTTTAACATAGTGAGAAAATGTTAATTACTGTATTTGGCAAGTTGTAAAAATATTGATACTTAACATATGAGTGAAATGTTTAGGGACAACCTATTATGTTATAATGGTAGTAAATACAGCATTATTTAACTTTTTATGGTTATGTTGAGGCACTGGCAGCACCTGATTAAGGTGGGAAAGATGGTCTTGGTTTAATTCAGAAAAAGTCTGAAGCGACTTTAAGCACAAGACACAATGTTTCACAGAAACCACAAACTTTCACTCATCTAACCAAAAGGATGCGAATCCCGGGCTCTGGTGCCACAATCCTGCATTTTGTATGCCCACCATCCATCCTGACCTCCCCTCACCAACTTCATTGTGGTACATAAGTGTAGTGCTTAATTATTTTGATAAAAGTTGCCTATGAACATATTCCAGGCAGCTATTACATTTTTCAACGCCACTTAACTGGCAAAACAATTTAGTAATATATAAATGTAACTTCTACAAGACAGGGTTGTCCACTTTGAAACAGTAGTTTGTATTATTAATGTTTTCGGTTGTTTTCTCTCTCTCTCTCTCTCTCTCTCTCTCTCTCTCTCTCTCTCTCTGTGTGTGTGTGTGTGTGAAAGAAAAGGAGAGAGAGTGAGAGGTTTTGGAGTGTGGTCTTCAGTGAAAGCCTGTTTGTAAAGCACTGCCTATGGCCTGTTCAGAGTTACTTGATAATGTTTTTGGTTGCTGTGTGTGCATGTGTGTGTGTGTGTGTTAAGTTCAAATGCCTTGTTTTATTGCTACCCATATAGCATGAATGTGGCTCAGTCAACAATAAATCGTCTTCTGATTAGGATAAACCTGCATTCCATGTGTGAACTGTCCATAGCTGAATATGGTACTATGCTGCTTTGACATACAGCATGTTGGTTATTCAAGTTTGCTGTCTGCAAACAGTTGTTTGCTGTAGTTGTAACTACACTTATTTGTGTAGTTGCAGTTTTCTGGCACAATGAGGGATTTTACTTTTGGTTTTGCCACCAAATAAGGGTTAGCTTATCTGGCTAAAATGTCACCTTGATCTATATTCTTCTATTCATTCATGTTTGTTGGACCTTCGGACACGGTAACATCTTAGAGATGTTACAGTGTTCACAGATCTATTATAGCTGATGGCCAGATATGTGAAAATATAGTAACAAAACAGAATTATCCTTTCAATACAGCAGACATTTCTGCAAATTTCATATTTCATTTATTTGTTTTAAATAATTCATGTGATATACTGAGTCACAAAGATTAGAACAAATAAAAAACACAACTGTATAGATGTGAGGTAACACACAGAAACATCAGGCAGCATACAGTATGAGACATAATATAGACACTTGGGAAAGCTGTGGCAATCTTTAACAAATGGCTTCCCATGAAGTTACTTGAGATGCCTGATTTGCTGAACTGCTCCAGCTGTGACTCTGTGACACCGAGGACTCCTTGAACACTTGTTATGAAGTGTTTGAGAAAAAAAAACACACCCATATAAATTTTAATGACTGCCATTTACATACCGCAATGAATGCTCCATTCAATGCAGTATTTAGTAGGCAAATCCCAAGTCATTTTGTTGGTTGCATGTTTTTTTTCTTTTTCATTTTCAATAACAATACAGCAGTGCACATTTACATTTACAATACCACATGGCATTTCATCTGTTAAAACAAGCTATGAGGCTCTGGTGCGGGAGCTCCAATGAGGGTTTGAGCAAACAGAGGTGATGAGCCGTTGATGATCTGTGGAGATGTTTTACTAGCACTTTTTCTCTACAAGCAAATCCTTCCTATTTTGTGCTACAATGAGAAAATATTGTGTTTATTGTTGCCATAAATTATGTTATCAATCAAGTCTCACCACATAACTCAAAGGAAAACATGTATCCAATTATACAGCAAAACAATTATGAACAGTGATAAATGTTGAAAATGTAACTGCATTAAGCTGGTCTGTACATGAATGCAACAGACAGATTTTGAGCTCTTTGACATTTTGAAACCAGCCTATGCACCATGTTTAGAGACTCTGTGTTATCTGCTCCTGAGAAATGTTCATCAGCATGTTGTAATTTGTCAGGTCCTGGTTAACAGTGCCAATAAAGTCAAATTCAAAACAGAGCCAGCAGACTGGAAGCAATGCATTTCACATCATGTTCATATTGTCGAGCACCAAAGTCGAGTGTACTCCCAGAAGTATCACACTTCACTAGCTGGGGCATTTTTTAAATTGTGCCCTGGTTGATTCAAATAAATAGAAAGCTTCCACAATATCTCTGCCATATTTGCTGTAGACCTCATCATCACCGTCTTTGTCTAAAGCTCCCCATCAGTGGTTCCAAGTAACAGTCATGAGTGATTTGTAATAAAGAGGCACATTTAGTGGTTGATAGTGCTGGCTCAGTTATTGACATATCCTTTCAACTAAGTGAAGATCCAAACATATGGGTAGCTGAGTCTAAATGGAAACTTTTGTTTGAGTCCAGACCAGGCTCCGATTAACCTCTCCCATCATCTGTGCATTGTACATTAGCTGGCAATTTGTTTTCTAAATTTAATTTAGCTATGTTTTTTAGGCATACACACAATCTAAGCACAGTATAAACTTAAATTATGCAGGCTTTAGAACTAGATGTAAACTCATGGCCTCTGTATAAGATGAGGCCTCAAAATGAGGGTTAGGGTTAAGGTGTCACCTTTAAAGCCTGTATTATTTTATTTTATATTGTGCTCTAGTTGTACAGTGTTACCAAACAACTTCATTCATTTCATTAAGTTACTGCAAAGTAACTGCCATACAATGAAGATGGGGCCTCTGCTCTGGGTCTTGGGTCCTGGGACATTTGCCTGCTTTACCCAGACTTGGTCCCGACCAGAGTCCACCCTCCCCCATAACACCACTTTCTGACTTGTTTACCTATATTCTTATCCACATAACTCTTTCTTCAGCAAAATATTTGTTTAAAAAATGGTTTAAGACAGTCTTAATCTTTTTTTTCCAGTGATAATGCCCGCAGGAAATTGATAATTGATAACAATGTACAGTCAAGCAGTTTAAAGGGAGCATAAAATTTAGGGATCCACTGATTCAACTTTTTCTCTCCTGATAGAGTCCAATACTGGCTGTAAACACCACAGAAAAATGTGTTATTAACCACCCAGCCAAATCTGAAGGATTAAAAAAATTGCCAAGTATATAAAATTAGGTTTCAAAAGTATTCTGAGCTCTGAAACACTGGGGACGTGTCTGCTGAAGGAGCTGAAACCAAGGCCCAACTGAACAGCCTCTGAACCTCTGAACTTAACAACGCTCATGCCGAACTCCCTTAAACAATATACAATTTAAAATAGGCCTTGTTTGTAGGTGTAAGACAAGCACCATGGATGATATTTCAAAAATAAAGTAACACTAGGAGCGAATTGTTTTATTCGTAGGTAAATGTGGATTTACTTCAGGAAAAAATTAACTTGAATGACTAGTTAGTAGCGATCCATCACCAATCATCGTTATGTTAAATTGTCATTTTTTTCAATGACATTCGGTGTCAACAGTACTCACTTTGCTGAAAAGCGCCGGCAAGGGGCTGGATGTATCAGCCGTAGGAGTATGTCTGTAGTGACGGTGAAGGCACCATAGTAGTGTCCACAATGCAGCCCGAGGCAGTGAGGGTGAGACTGGACAGAGTGCCCCACACAGTGCGTCTCCTGCAGCAGTACTGCACCAGCAGCGGGACATAGATATATCCTCTGGGTAGACCAGAGCTTTAACACCGACTCTACCCATCAACAGACGCTTTAGCTGGGTTTGAAATAACTCCTCGAACACTACCGTTGACAAAAAATGGCCCCATCCATTCACTAGTAACAGCTAATACCATGTCTATCAACCTGGCTCCACCAGCTGGGAGAAAAACAAACGGGGGAAGAGAGGAGGGCTAAGGGCTAAACTAAGGCTAACTTCTTATCGGCTATCTCTACCCAGCATTTTCCTCACCAATGTATGTAAAGCTTGGTGCACGGACAATGCCATTATCAGGAGGCACTGCTCTGCTAACCTAAAATATATCATAGTTAACTGTAGACCTTTCTGTCTACCTAGAGAGTTTACATCTACTGTTGTGACTGCCGCATACATCCCCCTGGATGTTAATTCTAAGCTTGCAATGAAAGAATTGCATGCTGCCATTAGCAAACAACAGACTAAACACTTATGCTAAGGCGCTGTAGTTCTTATATAGTGTTAGGTGGGAGGTCATGCTAGTAAACCCTCTACATCATTGTGCCACTATTTCAGGCCCGCCCAAAAAATCCTGAATCCTGAACACATCCTGAAATAGTGAGAAATAGTTTAATGGTTAATGCCACAATTCAGTACTACATAGTTCACAGTCTTTTCACATGTTTTCAACAATTACTTTCTAACATGTATATTGTGTTTCAAAAGAAATCTCTGATTTTCCTTTACATGGACTTTAAGTGATCGTTTGGCTGCATTTAGCTCAGTATCATTTATCAACACATCTCTACCTCCACCTGCTCAGCTTTCTCCCCCGGTGGATTGTATGTATTTTGTGCGTCTTTGATTTGTCGTATTTTACTTCATCTCCTTTTTCGTTTCATATGTTTATTGCCTCCTAATGTATTAATATTCAGATAAATGCTAAAGACACAGGCAGTGTGGGTCTGGAGGGCTTTCCCTGATGCAGTCCAGGAGCTGCTAATGAGCTGCTGTCTTAGTAAATCAGATGTTGAACACACGCAGATTGCAGTCATGAACTGACAACTGCAGTGCACATTTGCACAACTATTATTTTCTTAGTACATCTGGCCCAGAATTATGTAATGACACTGACAATGAAACTGTATTTAATGTGGATTGGTCATGACTAACGCTGATAGACTGCCAACTTGTACAGGATGTACCCTTTCTTGTGGCCAATGCATTCTGGGATAGGCTCCAGGATAAGTTGGGTGGTTCAATGGATGGATGGACTAATATATAAAATGTGTCTTAATCAGAGTTGAGACGTAGTTGAAGTGCAAGGAAAAGTGCTGTAAAACTACTGCACCTTCAGTTAGACATCACTGCAATGTTTTATGTTTATTAGTGATGATATGATTACACAAACCTTGGTATGAATTATGCTTTAGGAGACCACCCTCTGGTGTCACTATCAGTTGCTGTCAGAGGATGGCTTTGGAATCAGTGTGGATATCAGTGAATAAAAGATGCCTCACTTGAGCCAACATGTCCTAAAACTGCAGCTCTCTGTTCTCTGTTCTGTTCTGGCCTTATCTATCTCTCCCTGTCATTTATCAGCAGCAGCAATCAGCTGCATCCTCCTGTTCCGGCTGATATATCGGACAGTGATCATCTGGAGAGCTACTTAGCGTATTTAAAGGCCTGTTTAAAAGTCTATTGTCACTAATGGGGTCCAGCAATAAACTGAGTGTAAAATTAACAGCTTTGCTTGTATTGGTCTCGTTTTTTTCCTCCCCATTCACATTTTAATTGAAAATGTGAGAGAATGTGGTGGAATACTTGTCTGTCACAAGAAAGGATTTAGTGATGTGGTCATGGTCTGATTGCTATCAGTTAGTCTCACTTCTACTTAAGTCAGGGATCCTAATGAATGCAGGTTCATGATAAAGATGATTGAAGAATCATATCATTAAGAAACAAATACCATCAAACCTATGAATCAGTAGCAAAAGTGTCCAAATGTTCTCCCTTGGTGGGAAGTTGGCCTATGTTTACGCATGACATATATTTAGATTACATATAGGTCACTAACTGCAATATGCTTGACACAGAGCAAGCGATGAATATAAAATTTGGGCAAAACCTACTATCTCAGTCCACCAGGGACATGACAGGTGATAGATGCAGCTCTGAAGCAGATCATACTGCATGTCTTGATGCTGCTGGTGGTCATCCTGGCAACAGCTTAGTCAAGTCAAGTCAAGTCAATTTTATTTATATAGCGCAAAATCACAACAGAAGTTACCTCACTTTTCACATAGAGCAGGTCTAGACCACACTCTTTAATTTACAGAGACCCAACATTCTCCATGAGCAAGTACTTGGCAACAGCAGCAAAGAAAAACTCCCCTTTAACGAGAAGAAACCTTCAGCAGAATTGGGCTCTAGGTGGGCAGCCATCTGCCTTGACCAGTTGGGTTGAGAGAGAAAGAGGGAGGGGGAGAGTCGAAAGAGAGATACAGAGAAGCACAACAGCAGCAGCAGTGGGCATCAAGATGGACAACTGGTCCGTAGCTGAAGGTCACCTGCAAAACGAGAAAGCACAAAAGATGCCAAGTAACATGCATTAATGGTACATGAATCCGTACAGATGGAGAGGAAGGAGGAGAGAGGAGCTCAGTGTATCATGGGAAGTCCCCCGGCAGTCTAGGCCTATAGCAGCATAACTAAGGGCTGGTCCAAGGCGAGCCTGGGCCGGCCCTGAATATAACCTTCATCAAAAAGGCAAGTTTTAAGCCTACTCTTAAATGTAGAGAGGGTGTCTGCCCTCTGGACCCAAACTGGAAGATGGTTCCACAGGAGAGGAACCTGATAGCTGAAGGCTCTGCCTCCCATTCTACTTTTGGAGACTTTAGGAACCAGAAGTAAGCCTACATTCTGGAAGCGCAGGGTTCTCAAGATATGATGGTGCCTGACCATTAAGGGTTTGTAAGTGAGTAGAAGGATTTTAAATTCTATTCTGGATTTTACAGGTAGCCAGTGCAGAGAAGCTAAAATGGGAGAAATATTATCTCTTTTTCTAGTTTTTGTCAGTACACATGCAACTGCATTCTGGACCAGAGACCTCTTTAGAGACTTATTGGGGCAGCCTGATAATTGCAATAATCCAGCCTAGAAGTAACAAATGCGTGGACTAGTTTTTCTGCATCTTTTTGTAATGTTACGTAGTTGAAAAAAGGCAGTCCTTGAAATTTGTTTCATGCGAGAGGAAATATCCTGATCAAAGATATCTCCCAGATTCCTTACAGTGGTGCTTGAGGCCAGGGTAATGCCATCTAGAGTAGCTGTAATGTGTTTCTAAGGTGTTTAGGGCCAAGCACAATAACTTCAGTTTTGTCTGAGTTTAGTTCCAGAAAATTGCAGGTCATCTAGGTATTTATTTACACTGCAATCAGAAAGTATTCCCCTTCCTACTCCCCCATCACTTTTTCACATTTTGTTGTGTTGCAGCCTTATGCTAAAATCATTTTTCCCTCATCAATCTGCAATATGACAATAATGACAAAGCAAAAACAAAATTTTAGAATTTTTTGCAAATTAATTAGAAAGGAAAAACTGAAACATCACATTGACAAGTATTCAGACCCTTTGCTGTGACACTTGAAATTTAGCTCAGGTGCCTGTTTCTCTTGATCATCTTTGAGATGTTTCTACACCTTGATTGGAGTCCACCTGTGGTAAAGTCAATTGATTGGGCATAATTTGGAAAGGAACAGACCCGTCCTCTATAAGGTCTCACAGCTGACAATGCATATCAGAGCAAACACCAAGCCATGAGTTCGAAGTATTATTATGTTAAGATGCATGTTGTGTGGAGAGTGATCAATACTAAAATGATCATTCACCATTGTACTTTGAGAAGCAAGAGGTTTGACAGACATCATTGACTTGTATTATCATGCAGTGTGTTTACATGCCTCTTTTGTCTGAGGCCTGGTAGATGTGTGGTAGGACTGCTTTGTTTGTGCAGATAAGGGAGATTTGGAGAGAAAGTTTGGTTGCATTTTAATAGGAATCTAATTGGTTTTCTTGCATATAGAGTTGTGGTGCAGCTGTTTCCTAATTGATCCAGTTTAATGAATGTTCTGTAGCCCCATGCTGAAGAGGTGACAGAGGTAATTTACTGCCATTAAAATCCCTTGATTTCTCACCCCCTGGGCTGAGGACCAGGCAAGGGTAAGGTCCCTTTATGTGACTATCAGTCTGTTTTTTCTTCTCATGACGGTGACTTGGGGTGTACAAATCTGATTGCTCATGAAATTCCTCTTCTAGATGACACACCAGTCCGGCAGCAGTACATGCACATCCCACCCTCAGAATATGATACTGTCAAGGCGCACATTCAGCAGCTCAGCCCATTAGGCTGTGTGTTGATTATCGGCTCCTAAATCGAGGAGTCCCTTGACGTTCTGTCTGGTGCCCGCTGGTTTTTGACTTTGGATTTAGCAAGCAGGTATAACCAAGTTCCAGTTGCTGAACCTGATAAAATGAAGACAGCCTTTTATACCCCCTTTCAGGCTGTTTGAATTTAACAAGATGCCTTTCAGCTTGTGTGATGCACCAGCACTTTTCAAAGGTTAATAGAGAGAATGTTCAGGTCACAGAATCACCAGTCATTACTGCTATATTTGGATGATGTCATTGTCTTCTCTGCTACAGTGGATGAGCATGTCCATCATCTGGGAGCTGTGTTGGAAACCTTGCATGTGCAGAACTTAAAGGCTAAACTAGAGAAGTGCTGCTTGAATTTCCCCACAGTAAGTACCCTGCCTAATTTATTTTCTACTTTCTACTTCAGGTTGTAGTCAGTTGGTTTGGCTATCTTGCTGTTTTAGCTATTTATTAGTATTGTAAAAAAAAAAGGTCTTTGTCATAGATTTATGATTGTCTGTTCCTTTTTTCTTCAGGCCCTTGACTACAGCCATCATCCCATTTTAATAATAAATAGTAAGTTTTGAACTGAATGCATGCCTCTGGCTCTTCTCCTGTAAAAGAATTTGGATCAAATGGATTATCTAATTCATACAAATCATTTTATACATCCAGTCACCTCTAAAACTATAAATATGATGTTGTCACGTTGCTCCCTTTTAGCCCTGAAGAAGGCACACTGTAGTCGCAACGTCAGCTCATGGAATAAAGTCTACCTTGCTTAATTGTCATTCTATAGGTTCTTATACTTGTTCTCTACTTAAAGACAGCCCATATTACATTTAAATCAATGTTTAGGTTCAAATCCATGCATTGTCGCTACACTGGTAGTGACTCAACAACGTGCAGTTATCTCTTTGGTTTGTCAGAAAATCCTCCATCAAATGGTCAGATGATAACTTTATTCAACCTGATTATTGTGTTATAGTGTGTGTGTGTGTGTGTGTGTGTGTTTTGGCAGTGTGTTCAACAGGAGGAGTTAAGGGTGACAACCCTGATGCCATCCATCTTTATACCTCATGGTTGCTACCAGCATTTGGTATGACTTTCCCTGCCCAGCTCTTTTGTCAACATGTCATCAATCCTCTGTCTGTGTGTGTGTGTGTGTGTGTGTGTGTGTGTGTGTGTGTGTGTGCGTGTAGTTGTCAGTCACACCATAGGCTACCTCTGTAATTGCATCAATTTGGGGCACAGCAACAACAACACCAACTCAAACAATCTTTAACTCTGTTTTACAACGCATAATTAGTCACATCAGTCTCTAACTCAATTTTTACACAAACCTGCAGAGACCAATGACACATCCTGATGCACATGACTCCCAAAATTCATTACTTTCGGAATGTACCATTTGCATTTTTCATTATTTTACAGGAAAAACAGAAACATGATTTTTAAAGAAACACAACCTGCTGTGTGCTTTAAGTTCCCCATTGTTCCGCACAGCGAGGACAAAGGAGCAGTAAAATGGCATCAGAGAGAAACATGTTTTTCATATTAATCATACTGATAATTACTATTCAAGATCTGATCTGACACGTTAATATAAGAGCTATAACATTCACACTAAAAAGTTTTAGAACTCCCCAATTTTTCCAATTTGTAATTGAAATTTAAAGCAGTTAAAAGTCCACCTTAAATGATACAAAGGTAAGCGGTAAACTGCCAGAGGTAAAAAGCATCAAAGCTGAAAAATTATGTAAAATTTCAATAATAAATTTTCAAGACCAACTCACAGCTTTTCTCAGCAATGGAAGTAAATGAAGCCTTGAAAGTTGATGCAAACAATTCCTACAGGTGTCCTAACTTTAGTTAATTACTTCCAAATCCTCTGTCTGTATAAAAGCATGGAGGAGGTCTCTTTTGCTGGATCCAGAGTTGGTGACTTGCACAGAGTGACTGGCACTCTGGACCAAAACGGCTACCACAGCATCCTGCAGAGCCATGCAGTACCCTCTGGTCTACATCTAGTTGAATAGTGGTTTATCCTACAGCATGATAATGATCCAAAACATACCTCCAGACTGTCAGAACTACCTTAGAAGAAAATAACAAGGCTTCAAATCATGGAACCAGCACAGTCATTGAGCTGGTTTGGGATGAACTGGACAGAAGGGTGAGAGCAAAGCAACCTGCAAGTGCAACACATTTGTGGGAACTTCTGCAACAGAGTTGGGAAGAACTTTCCCAACAATATTTGATTTCCATTGTAGAAAGAACGCGTGTTTGGCTGTTATCTCCAAAAGGTGGCTATTTTGATGAGTTAAAAATTCTGATTCAGTTTTGTTAAACAAAATTTCCAATAGAGAGAGACAATAAACTAGTAAATTTCAATAAAAAAATGAAAAATTGAGGTGTTCTGAAACTTTTGAGTGGTAGTGTACTTGTAATCACGTAGATGCAGTGGCAGCAGCTGGCGTAGGCAATGAGGGGAAACGCTCAGGGCTGCAGGCAGGTCACAGGCTGAAGAAATAAATCAATGTTTACATGAGGAAAAAAATGCAGTGAGACTGCAGAGGCAGTAGTGTCCTCCATGTTTTCAATAGATTATATTTACCTGCCTCTCCACCTGTTCTGACTAACTCGTTGGCAAGGGCATAATCACTGACCTCTCCAAAATTTTTCCACAGCACAGTGTAAATACCTTAATTATTTAATTCTTCCAACACAGCATCTAGATTGACCTCTGTGCTTTTTCACACCCTGGTGAGCTGTCCCAAAAGTTTAAATCATTTGGAATATAGTGGCTGGCTTTTTTTTCTTTAGCCAATCCCCTTATCCAATCCCTGTTTGGGAATGTAAGTGAACAACTGCTTTTCTCACTGACTGATACAATTGATACAATTGTGCTGGTAATGATAGAAATCACATTATTGCTACAGTGGACATTATTTTCATTTCTTTTTAGCCATTGCATTGGCAAAGCAGCATGGGTAATGTTTTATGATGAAGGGAATGCATTCAACATTTTTATTAGGCCTCAAGGATACACACATTATGTTTTGGTGAGAAACAGTGAAAGTAAACATGCTGTATGCTTACATGAAAACTCCACAGTGTACTTTTAACCAAAACCAGATGATTGGAGGCAGGATGAACAGCGTTTTTTATGGCCTCCATCGAGCCCCACCACCTCCATTTTGCGCGGCACAAGAGTGTAACACTTAGAGTGGAGTGCTAAAAATGTTGCCAGTTCTGTAAAATAGGTTCGCTCCAGTATATGTACGTATATGGAGAACCATTTAGTAGTATATAAAACAACTCCTGAGAGACAGACTTGGTGTTTGCACCCACTGGACAGAATTTGCAATTCAATTATATCACGCTCCTTTTCAGCAGTCCAATGTGAACAGACAGACATGATACACAGTCCATTAGATTCAGAGTGACCTATCTCCGATGTCCCAATCACGGATAAATGTCCATAAATCCATTTTGAAGTTAATTTCAACACACTCTTCATAACTGCAGGTCTTTCCTTATAATCAAGTTTTCTTCAGTATCAAAGTGATCCAGTGGTAGTTGTCTGTACATACATGATCACAGTGTAAACATGGAGTGCTAATAGTTCATTTGGTAGGACTTTTCATTGTGACAATTTGCCTAAACGCAAACAAATATGGGCTAAAGAAACAAGGCTTAGGTGTAGCCCACAGCTAACTCACTGAATCCATAGCAAAGTTACAAAGTTTTTGACACTAACAGCCAATCTACATAGAAAATGTTTTAGAAGCATTTTTTACATCCATCACTTGGGGAACAGATACGCTTCCATTTTATCAGATGTATTAATCCACACTGAGACACCCCTGTGGTTTTTTACACTCCAAGTCTATTTTTTTCTCCTCTGTTGCATTTAGTGAAGCATAATCTCCACAGACAGCTGTTAAAATCACACAAATTTCCTGCTGTATATGTGTTTTGAACTTATTAACAGTATCTATATTGACTGATGAAGGCTCCCAGTGTGGCTATGAGCTGGTTTCACTATAGGCAGATTCCCCTTGCTTGCTACGGTGGGTGGGGAAATAAAATCAATAAATCAGTAAATACAATACAATACAATACAATCCCCCAGAGCCTACATGAAAACTATTTTGGTTCAGTAAATTTCTGCTGTTAGCCTGGTGAGTTTGGCCAGGCTCTGTCCTTGGAGAGACAGAGATGCTGAATACAGGTTGGAGTCAGTGTGGATTGAACAGATAGAATGCTTCAATATCGCATAAGCGTTGCTCATGTCTTTCTGTGTTGATTCCCAGTAAGGCTCAGAATCCTGTCAACATGGATTTATATCCATTGAACACTGACACTCCTCTCTATCCATTCATATACAGATATTTGCCCTGTGTTGAAAATATGTGGACAAAAAACTCAAACTACTGATAATTGCACAAAACATTTTTTTTCTTTTTAATAAAAAACGTATAAAATATGTATAGTCCATCTCACATGCAAATTGCGGGCATTTCTGAGTAGCCCAATAAAAATAACAATATTCTGTATGTGACATGTCTGGGAAAGATTATATTGTAACTCTGCTTAAAGTCTAAATAAAGGGATTGAAAATTGAGCAAAAGGATCCAAAGGGTTAATACTAAAAACATCTGTTTGGTGAAGTATTCCTTTAAACTGGGATTTTGGGTATTATTCATAGATTACATGATGCCCTCACACAGTGGTGGTGCTGTATAAATAAGGCTTTAAGTCAGGAAGGCATTGCATCATGAGAGCAGCTTGCCCCTTTGTGTGACATATTTTCAGCTGATAGGACACTGTGGCAGACCATAATGTAATGCAGAAAGGGAGGACTGGAGTGTCCAACAGTCTGGACTGATGCAATAGCACCGCTTGTTACAGAGAGAAACAGAGCTGTGAAGATGTGTGATGTGAGTTAGGAGGGAATTATTCAACAATGTGTGATTCTAGTCGTGGTTAAAATTTTCATGTTTGTCTACTACTTGATGGAGTAAAAATACACTTATTCAAGAATGGAAAGCTGTTAGGTTTTGATATAGTAGACATACAACCATATTATTTTGTCATTAATGGCTAAATAAGCAAACTGTGTTTTATGATACTGCAAAGAAGCTGAAGTATTTTTAAAGTATTTTTCTTCCCGTTCTTCCCTTCGAGTTGGAGAAATGTTTGTATCTGTGTGTCAGCATCTGTTTACAGAAAAGTGGCTAATAAACTGTGCTGGACAAAAGGACTGATAACACTGAACCATATAAGTTTTTCTTTTGCAGCACAGAATAAGCCAATTCAACTCTATTCACACAAACAATCCTGCCTAACTTCCTCCAATCACACATTATGTTATTCCGAGTCCTTTCCTGTTTTCCGCCAGACATTTGGATTTTCTCAACAAAGCAGAACAAAAATATTGAGATGGAGCTATTGCATCAGTTGGAAGCTGTTTATTGAGGCTGTGCCAAACCCAGTGAGCAGCAGAGCCAGTCAAGACTGCTGCAGCAGCCATTTCCGAGGGCTGAGATTGCCAGAGTGAATAATAAAAATTAGCTCTCAGAATGGCCGCCGAAAAGAGATGGCTTCTTTTCTCAACACTGGCCCGATCTCCACTGTCATGAAAAACTTCTTCAGCTCTATAATGCCTCGATGGCAATTCAATTCTTTCTGGTTTATTGGCAATATTTCAATAATGCGGCTCTGTTTTATTAAACTATGAGGAAGGGCCAGGCCAGGAGTCTTCCCATAACACAGTGACACCTAAGTGAGATTAAGACATAACCTTGAACTCATAAAATGTGCATTGTATGGTCACACAAAAGTAAAAATCACTCCTGTGTCTACTTAAGAGGGACAGATTTCTCATTTCCTTACAGTTTGTTTGATATTATGTCAAAATGAATAATACTGACTGTAGGAATGTAATCTAATAAAATCTCAAAACAAGCCAGCATACAAAGCTTTTTTTGTTTTTTTTTGTTTGTTTTTTTTGTTAATAAAGCCGATCAAAAACTGATCCTTTCATTTCTTTACTCTACTGTACACCTCAGCCTGGCTGTTGTCAGGGTTGTGTGCGTGTACTCAGCCAAAGATCATTCTTTGACAGAAGATACTTCACTCTGTAACACTCCTGTTCACTTGAGAGAGGACTGAGTTTTTTCTATAGTTCCAACAACTCCAACAGGGTGATAGGTCTTCTCTCTAGAAAAATGCATCATGTCAATTTCAGGAGTCACATTCTTTAATAGTTTTGAACCAGGACCTTCAGTATTTGGAAATTTGTGTCAGGAGGGTGCATCTGTTATATCAATGTCCCAGATACAATTAAATCAGCATTGCATATCTTCTGTTGCTATGTATATATGTATCAGATCAGATCACATTGCTATTTTTGTCAGGTTTGAAATTAAATGGCAAATATCAATATTCAAAAGGCAATAATTAACTACAACTAAAATCCCTGAATGCAAATAACACAACACATAATACAAATAACATACATTACGTTAAGTGCAAATATTAAACTTAGTACAAAAAAGAGGATATTACTTAAATAAATAATTGCGCTATAATATAAGCATCAACAGAGATACTCAAACACACTTCACGTTTTTAATTTGCTGATTCGAGGGCCCCCTGCAGCTTCTGGGTCCTAAAGCAGCTGCTTAGTTCACTTGTGCCTCAGACTGGTTATCCTGTGAGGAACTATAAATTGTGGGAAGTATGACGTTCTATTTCACAGCTGCTTCACCCTCTAACAGACTCAACAGGGTTGCCCGCTCACCCCCACAGAGCAGCAAGATGAAATTTGCATGATTTGCATGGACTTGTCTGGCCAAACAGGACAGGCACATAAACTTTACCTTATGTTACCCTAACTCTGACTCTCTGATCATTTATGTTGTGAGTCAGTATAGCATATCATGCACTACAGCTCTCATCACTGATGTATCTGTCTGTCTGACTGTAGGAGTATAAAATAGTGCTGTAATCACAGGTCATAAATACTACCTGTTAAGCAAAGAAAACAGTCATTCCTAGGCTCCTGCAATGAGATCCTCCACCGAGTTACTTTTTTATTTATGCAGTCATCTTACAGTATAAACATAACAACATGTCAATGCCAACAATTGAGGCCTGTATTACAAAACCAGATAAAGGACATATCCAACTATCTATGGGCTTTAAGTCTGGTTTTCACAAAGCTGGCTCACTTTTAACCTAGGAAATGACTGCTGCTAACTTGCTTCGCAACAGGTTCACTTCAGAAGATCGGATCACAACATGTCAACAGCCTAACCAACCAGCATGTTGGGACAAGGCCATGAGACTTTCCCAATAGTGGCTCTGTGGAGATGCACTTAGGCAAAGTGGAGCTTTGAGTCCAATATTAACGTATTTAGACATAAACTAAAGTATTGGATAAATTATATTTTTGTCCTGAGGATGGTACTAGAGAAAATGTCAGGGGATTACCAAAGTTAATACAATTCATCCCATGGTGATCATGAATATCTGCTCCAAATTTTATTGCAATCCCCCATAGTTGCCAAGATATTTCACTCAAAACCAAAAGTCAGTTGATCACCAAAGTCCTCTGACAACCATGGATGCCTGTACCAAATTTTGCTCCAATCCATTCAGCAGACGATGATACATTTCACTGGATACGTGATAAATTTTACTTGCTAGTAGATGAAAGTCAGGGGACCACCAAAGTGATGCATCATCTGTGGGTTATGGACATCTGTTCAGAATTTGATGGCAATACATCGAACAGTTTTTGAGACATTTCAAGTCTGGACCAAATTGGACCAATAATGCTATCCCTAGAGCCCTAATTTCCCAACTGTATTAACTGTTTCTTCTTATCTCATATTAAACACTTGACCAGTTAATACTGCATGTGATTGGCTAGTTATTCCAAAAAGTTATTCCAGGAGTGGAAAGCTCAAGGGTAACTGGCTTGGGGATACCTGCTATTGAGGAACACCAATATTAAACCAATGTTTGGATGTGAAACCAGGCAACCCAAAGTGAGCCAATTTAAGTTAAACATCCTTTGTGACTCAGGCCTCTATATTCTGTGATTAGCTAAAAGTAAGCTTTCACAGTAGAGAGCAGAGAAGCTGGTATACATATTTCTTTTACATGGATGTACTGAATTTAGTCTGTAAATATAGATTATCATAAAGTACAAGTTCTGTTTGCAGCTTTAACAGTACAAAACTGTACTGTTTTTTCTTGGGAGCATTTTTGAGGTAAAGGTCAAAGATTGGCATGTATCACAAAGTCCAGGCTTATGCCCGAAGTTAAAATGCTGTCTTGTGCCTTGTGTTCTGCTTTGTTTACTTATGATTTTGTTGCATCAGTTTATGTTGATTGATGAGTGTTTAGATCTAGGCTGGATGAGTCTCTTGACACCCTTGACAAATTCAAGAAAAGGGTTGTCAGACATACAAATTTACTGCAAAAGTTTGCTTCAGTATTCTGTGTTGTGATCTATAGGTACAGTATGTGACATGCATTTACCTGAAGAAATATTTCAAACCCACTGTAAATGGCTTGCTGACAGCTTTGTGCATAGCTTGATATTTTTGCCTTTTCAAGCTTCAGCTCAAGCAGTTCACCTGCTGTGTCAGTGAAAACAGCTCTGTTTGTCTGACTTGGACACCAGCAGACGCTAGCCTGTTGGCATCTTATTGAGTTGTTCACCTCCCACATCCCCCACCTTCCAACATATCGATGAGTGTTGCTCAATCAGTGTCCAATTCATTGGCCCAGAAAAGGCCAATGGGTCTTCATGATGAGACAAGGGAGATAGGGAAAGTAAATACATCAACAGGTCCATTCAGTGGTGGAAAGAGCAGCAGCATTTCACAGCTGCATAAAGTAAGAGTCAGGCACTCTTTTTTGGTACCATGTTTGTCCAGGAAGATGAGATTTTAAGGGAGGGAAAAATGTATTTATTTATTATTTATTATTATTTAATTTGGCATGAATATGTTACGCTTTCACATGAATCCTTTCAATTAATTCATCCAATACCTCAAAGGTGTGCCCTTGACATGTATATTTAATAAGTGGGACAGCTATGTGGGTATCCATGGAGACATTCAGCCAGTCATAACAAACAGTGACACCAGTAATGATGAATAGCATCCTTAATAACTGTGGCTAAAATATTCATATCTCGATTGAGGAAAAATGAGCTGCAGCATTGATTCCAAACATAATCCCTTTACAGATGTGGCATATTAATCATAATCCATAGTGATTTATTACTGTTGGGAGATGTACCAGAAGATATTTTTTCCTAAGGGAGAGGAAAAGCACATTACTTCCATGTTGATTTGGTCACTGTTCTGTAATTGCAATAATACTTAGGGGACAAAGAAAAGACTAGAAATGAATGTGAAATTATAGAGAAACTGCAGTGTTCATGTGTTTGAATGTAAAACTTGAAAGTTGCCTAAATTGTGATCATGCTTCAGGTTGATACAGACCTATTGATTCAGTCATCTCAGATTTTGTTGTTTTCTCTGCAACAATTTTGTGTCAAAATTCCATTACGCCTTCTTTTCTCCTTGTATAAGTACATACATGAGCTGTGTGTGTATCTCAACAGTTTTTATTATCCCACCAATATAATTAACATATATATTCAGTCATACAAAGAATTTATTGCGTGACCCAAACAATTACTGTCAAAATAAACTTAGCACAAAAAGTAAGGAAATTTGTGTTTGGTAGATTATTTATTAGTTGTAACAATGCTTCTTGGCAATAAATCTTATAGCCTATTTATTTCCCTTTTAAATGGTGCCACATTTGTAAGGAACATGCATTTGTGGGTGAGCAGCAGTACTGAGTATGTGGGTTGTGCCCATGAAAAATTTGCCAAACAGCTTATTTTGCTGTTGCTATTGACACTTGTTTTGAGCTTCTGGTTAAGTACATTTCCATGATAATACTTACTTAACATTTTCAATGTAGTACTTTTACAGTGTGGTATTAGTACTTTTACTTAAGTAAAGGATGTGAATACTTCCTCCATCACTGGTGCTAACATGCAAACCAAGTTTTTACACATACTAACATTAAAAAAGTTTCAACTATAATAAAGTGTTTGTTCTACTGTTATACTGTGAAACCATGATATTTTCTCAAATGGTTATCATACTGTGAAAATACCATTGCAGCCCTACTTGGCACATACGTCACTCTGCATGATGAAGCTTAAACATCCAAGTAAAGGAATAAGAAGAAAAACACATTTCTGGGTGAAGGGGACTTATGCTGCTATATATGAGATTTTGAACACTACTGTAATATAGCAGCAAACAACTATTTGCTATGTAAAGATATAGTGGAGTAATGGCACTCCCTCTGTGTGTGTTGTAATAGGAGCTTCTCTTTTCTTTGTTTTGGTAGCTGGGCCAGCCATGTGTGCATGTTAGTGCATGTGAGTCCCTTCCTGTGAAACTGAAATGATAGCTAACTAGCTGTTACCGATATTATGAATTTGTTGTGCAAATGTTGCAATCACTAGTTGGCTTACTGTAGCATATCACAGCCATTCAATTGATTGTACAATGCTAGTGTGGGCTAATGGTTGTGGCTGAATTTTTTTTGTTGGCTTTTGTTGGTGTACACAACCTTTCTGGTGGTAAATGAACATGCATTACTTTTCATTACTAATTTCGCAAGCCTTGTCGTAGCCTCTAGTTATGATATCCTATTCTTTGTCCACTCCAAGCTCATCTTGGCCGATTGCATGTTTTGACCCACGCTGCGGCAGGCTGCGGCAGGCTGCGGCCCACATTGTAGTGCTGTCAGGGTAGCACACGTTACGGTAACCATAACAGGGCTACCTACTGCTTACCATGCTTTTGACCTTGCCTTGCAAATATAGTAACCAAAAAGCATCTTTTAGCTAACTGTATAATGATAGAGCCTTATAGTCATTGTGGCCAAATTTGTCACCTCTTTGATTCAGATATGAAGAAGTGATTGGGCTAAAGATGAAACCCAGTGCCCCTTTTCAAGCAAACTGGTAATGATGTTTGATGGTGTTGATGATGGCATCGACACCATCAAAGACTACTCGCTTGGGAGTTATGCCTCCTGAATTGTCAAACATTAATGAGGTTTCAGCTTCTGATCGATAAGGGTTCCTATGTGTAAGTTTGCTTTTTTCTTGCCAGTCATGTGAGCTTTTTTAGATGACATGCTTGATTTTATGTTTTTATTGTAAAGGCTTATGTTTTATGATCCCTTTTTGAATTAAACCTTCATCTCTGTGTTGCAGGATTGAATTGGCCTCTGAGTCTGAAAGTATCTCAGAAGAAATAGCTGAGGAGAGAGGTGACAGTTCTGACAGTTCTGACCCCCCAATTCGTATATGGTAGTGATTTCACTAAGTTGAAGTACACTGTGTGTGTGTGTGTGTGGGTGTGTGTGTGTGTGTGTATGTGTGCGCGTGCATGCATGCGTGTGTGTGTGTGTGTGTATTTATTTTTACACACACATCTCACTTATATTGTCTGTCTGATCCTACAGATTGGCAGCTGCTATGAACACAAGGCCAAAGATCAACATTCTGCCCATCATTGCAGCCAGTGAGACAATCCATGAATTCCCTGAGAACCTTGGACCACCCGGTGAAGAGATGCCTCACTTGGATGATTTGCCATTTCCTACAGAGACTCACAGGGTCCTGATTGAAGAAGACATCACTGGTTCCCATGCATCCATCATTTATGAAGAGAACATGTGTCAGCTGGCTACATTGGTTCACCTTCCAGTGAAACAGTGTCCCCACATAATACCAACTGGACTGCTGTGCCAAAGCCTCCCCCCATTTGAGTGTATCATTCAACATAGGTGTACTGCCTTTGTTGTTGAATGTGTAATTCTCATGACCTAATAGTCTTAAAAAAAAACAAAAAAAAATTGTGAAACACAAGGCTCTCCTGAATAAACTTGAGAACAAGTGGTGGCTGAAGGATGTGCACAAATACTTGACCTTAAGGTAATTTTGTTTTTATACATGTGCAACACCCTAACAATGACAAATGAATACATTCAAAATATGTGTTTGTCCTCATACATCTACTGCTGACATTGAGGCATTTCAGAGCCACATTCTCCTGTATGCCAGTAAACGCCTTGCATTCCTACCATCATTCTACGAAGCCAGAGTTCTGCTTGCTGCATTACAATTAAATTCCAAAAAACACATTTTGATTGGAATGCTGTATGTTTGTTTGGAACTGTTTTTATATCTGTATTTGCTGTTAGGTGTGACATAAAAATGTATCAATTACATGGCTTGCAAGTAAATCTCCTTCATATATAGCAGCTAAAACTATTGGAATCTTGTGTTTCAGATTTAAAAGGCTGTACAAAAAAATGCCAGATGGTATCTGGCATTGGACTCCCAACACATATGAGTACATCAGGGAACTGCAGGCTAGGATTGGCAGAGAGAGACTGTTGTCAGGTGTGGGGATGCCCAATACGGACCCAGTGCCCAGACGAACCCCGAAGGCTTGGCCCACTCCCCCCATCCTCCCTGCCACCTACTGAAAAACTTGCTCATAACATGTTGCACATATTGTGTAATTGGAGAGTATTAATTTACAAAGAGATTAGATGATCGAAATGAATACTGTTGAACGAAATGATAAATGATTGTTTTTCATTGTCTGATTTTGAAGATGCAAGTCAACCGAAGGACTGACAACTGGAGAGCTGATGTACAAGCCCTCTGCCTCCTTTCCTCATCACATCCTCATCTGCAGCTTCTGGCTACTAGTAAGGCAGCTGTACTGTGGAGCACAGGCTGACTTCAAAAGAAAGCCAGCGGTATCATGAAAAACCCAACCCACCCTGGACACTGTCTGTTTGCCCCCCTCCCCTTCTGGAAGAAGATATAGGACAATCAAAAGCAGAACAAACAAACTAAAAAAACAGCTTCTATCCAAGAGTTGTAACCTCTGTTTACTCCCCACTGCTAAAGACTGTAAAGGACAGATTGCTGTGAGCAATAACCTCCCGAACCACCCACCCACACCTGCACACACACATTATGCACTACACACCTTACAGACTTACCAAAGACTATTATATTGCATTAATTTATTACCACACCATATGCTGCTATTTTATCAGTACTGTACTGTTTAGGTCACTTTGTCTCATTTTTATCTTTTGCCTCTGTATATATTTTGCTTTTATCTTTATATTTGCTTTTATCTATTGAACTTTACTGTTTTTTATGCTGCAAACTGCGGAAGAGCTGCTCAACAGATTTTGGTTGTTCTAAGCACAATTACAATGAAAATCTAATCTAATCTATTGATGTCCACAACTGCTCTAATTTCTATTAGAATTGATATATGTAATGTAACTTGTACAGTACATATTGCTCCTTTCTAGTCTACGTGGTTACAACAAGAACAAGAAACCTTGCGCTCTGTAACTTACAACAGCTGATTGTGTGTTAGCTGTCACTACAGCCAAGGAATAAATAGCTGTCTAGATAGAAAATCAAGTGGAGCCACAATTATTTGTCACTTTCAGATGAAGAAAAGGTGTTTTTATAGCAAAACTGTATATTAACTGTTCCATGTTTTCATACTTTCTATATATATTGGCTATCTGCAATACTAGACATGATTTATATTGTGTTTATATTCTTCATTGTCCATTTGGCCAGTATTTTCCCTTATGACAGTGTTGTTGACAGTGTTGTATGAAAGTATGAGCAAACACTAAACTGATTTGGCCTACTTTATGTAGTGTAAACTGATCTACTTTTTCACAACTACGCAGAAAACTCATTCTATATGTGGTATTTCACAATATATCTAGAGTATTTGTAAAGGTAATTGATTTTTTCTGAAAATAGAATTTATTGACTTCTGAAGCAAAGAAAATAATACATACATTTTAATAAATAATAAATAATTTAAAAAAAAAGGGGGGGGGGGGGGGGGGCTTCACCAAATGGCAGAATTGTTAGAGGCTTTTGGTGCCCTGATGAGCCATGAATTGTGTGTGTGTGTGTGTGTGTGTGTGTGTGTGTGTGTGTGTATGTGTATGTGGGAAATGAAGGTCTGCCACAGATCTCAGAAAGGCATGCTAGTGCTTGGAATGTCCAGGGCTCCTCTGCTTCTACCACCTTGTCCCTTCTCCCTCACCCATGAGATGGCTGCCGCTGGCCTCGGCAGCAGGATCAAAATCTGACTGTAAAGAAACAGCAGTCATTCAAGGGGGTTCCAAATTTGTGACAACGAAAAAATACTACTTTCTTGGAATGACTACATCTACATTTACATATTTGTATTAAAAAACACCCACACGCCTTTAAGTAAGTATTAATTTCTACCCAAACCTTAAGCAGCTTAACCAACCCAAACCATGCTCTTTACCTTACCCCCCTAAGTTGTCTTTTAACCCCATAGCAATGTCCGATCAGAAAACACTTTTGCAACAGTGATCTGTAATGGTTTTGGAAGGCCCAAAGAAATTATGTAGCCCTAGTGATTGAGGAGTCAGATCAGAAAAGGCTTATATGTATGTGTTGTTCTGAAGGGCAGTTACTTTGGAGACAAGAACTTAGATATTGGATAAATCTGAAAAACAGCTTCCCTTGCCATATCGTTAAGGTTAGGAAAAGCACATGCTTATGGCAAGTGAACTATGCTTAAGATACGGTTAAGATAAGGCAACTAAAACACTTCGGAAAGGTTTAAAATGAGAGATCCTTAATTTCAGGTCTGTGATGGAACATGAACTCTGTGCTCCTGTATGAAAAGCATGATGCCATTATACACCAACTGATGTCCACGCTCATACTTTCCTCCCCGCAACATAAAGGGCACACTACTTCCTTCTGTGGCCCTGAATATTAGCACAAGATGTAAATTGTGAGATGTATAATTATTCAATGAATATAATTCCTACAGATATTTAAAAGTATGTGGCTGTGAAGGTGTTATGTTCTATTTGTCATACTGTAGTATTACATAGTTTTGCTATGTCCATGCATGTAGATGTGTGGGTGTATTGTGTGTGTGTATGTGTGTGTGTGTGTGTGTGCGTATGTAGAGGTTGTACATGTATGAATACCTATAGGTTTATGTGCATATTTCTGGGTTAACTTACATATATATCAACAGCTGTTTGACTTTTTCACATTTAGTGACCAAATTTTATTGTAAAAATGTACATGTAGTTGACATGACAGAGTGGAAAAACAAATGGATTGGGATCAGTCCTTATATGCAGAATACAATCACATGTCCATGATGTTCCAAATGACAAACTGTAAAGGTCTTTGCACAGTCCGTTTTTTTCGTCCAAAATTGTTGCACGTTTAAAAATAAATACGACCTCACGTTGTGTCAATCACGTTTACATACCAACTCTGAAAGTTTCGTCCGTCTGACTCTGAAACTCTGAAAGTTTTCGGAGCAGGTCCAATTTTCTGCCTTTAGAGAATTGTTTGACCACTCAGAGCCACCGTACATGCAAACATTGTCATCCAAAATGGCATCTGATAAAATCATCCACTTTGTCACAAAGCACTTTATGATTAAAAAAAAGCAATGAATATAGAGATGCAGAATTTAAAGATAGATTGTGGCAGGTAATAGCAGAACAGCTTGGAATTGGGGTACTAATCACAAAACAAAGGATGTACGAAAGATGAGACAGTAGTGATTGTGCTCTAGACAGCTAAGCTAATTTGCCTTGTTTTGTATTACGTTAGTTGAAGCAGTGAAGAAAAGGTGGTGTAACCTGAAGGACACATACGTCCGCAAAAAGAGAGGTACAGGGTAGAAGTGGACAGGGAGCCAGCAAGAAAAGGAAGTGGAAATATATGGAAGCAATGTCCTTCCTGAAATCTTCCACAACAAAGAGAAGGTAACGTGAGCCTATTCAGAAATATACAACAGCAATGATGATGCTTACAGCAGAGTGCAATTTAATGGCCGCACAGTATAATTTCATAAGTCAGACTATTTTCAACAGGTCAGATAGATAATATTGAGCTGGGTGATGAAGACGAGGAGGAGGATGAAATAGAGGATGATGACAGTACACGACAGAGAGGAAGGACAGCTCAGCCCCTTCAGGTAGCCGCTGTGCTAAACCTAAGACGAGGGCAGAAAGTGGAGACAGTTTAGCAAGGTACCTGCAGTGGAGAGAAGCAAGGGATGAAGTGAGAGAGAAGGATCGAGAGGCAGAGCGACAGCAGCGTCAGGCTTGGCAGGAGCAGCAAACAGATGAGTTGTCCACCTTTCTCTCCAGCTTGGCCCCCAGCATGAGGAGACCCACCCCAGAGAAACTATCTTGTGTAAAGATAAAGATGCAGCAGCTGGTTCATGAAGCTGCCTTTAGTGTGGGGGTCCTTCTATCAGCAGTTTTCCCAGGACCCGACCTACCATAATTTTTAAATTCCGAGCGTAATAGTTGTCCAAGGGGAAATGCACACACTGTAAATAAGTATTTCATTTATCTTGTTATGATGTTACAACGTTGTTATGTCGCCAAATTTCAAATCAATTGTTATTACTAATTTATTATTTATCAGCACAGTATTTTTTCTGCATTGGTTCAGGTTCTGCTCTTCTGAACAGCAGATTCTTTTGTATTTATGAATGCAGAACAAAGAACTCCCGCACACTCTCCTGTGCTTGTAATTAGAGGAGATTTATTGGGAACGTTTCGGTATGCATTTTTTTCATATTTTGAAATAACCTATTTTGAAATAACCTGCGTACCGAAGCGTTGTTCCCAATAAATCTCCTCTAATTACAAGCACAGGAGAGTGTGCGGGAGTTCTTTGTTCTACGATTGTCGACCCACAGGGACCAGCCGGCCAGGATAACAGTTTTGACGATGCTGACGATACAAAATATAACAGCCAATGTATTATATATGTAATATATATGTAACAGCCAATATATTTAACTATTGAACCTATGAACAACATTCAAACAAATTTAACCCTGTAATGCCTGACCCCAGAAATAATGGACAGAAAATTCTGATTTCTTGAATCTGGAACCTTTATTTGGCCCTTTCACAAAATTTGAAAAAAAAATTACAAAAAATTATTTGCATATAGGTTTTTCCATTTGTATCGTAAATGATACATTAGGCATTACATGCAGTTCTGGTGATACAGCAAAAACATCAGCCTCTTTAGGCCTCTTTCTTCTTTTATCTTTTATTATGAACAATGGTAAGCATGAAAACAGCAGTTAAGGCTGTAAAGAACTTTGGCCTGTTATTTTTTCAAACTGCTACCTTTTCCAGTAACTTTTTCTTGTATTATGAACAGTAGTAGGCATGAAAACAGCAGTTCAGGCAATATAACAAGAACATCGGCCTCTTAATTTTTTTCAAACTGCTACCTTTTCCAGTAACTTTCTTTTATTGTGACAAGTGGTAATCATGAAAACATCAGTTAAGGTAAGAACATCAGCCTCTTAATTTTTTAAGTTTAACTGTTTTCGGTGAACTTTTCTTTTATTATGCCATGTGGTAATCATGGAAACAGTTCCTGTCCTTGTTCAGGCAGAGATGGACGTTGCATTTTCCACAGCGCACATGGGAAAAGTGTCCTGTGCAGTGCTTGCACCTTTGTCGCTTTTCCCAGGATGGGAAGTGGTTGACCATATCCCTCCTCACATCTGGAGGCACACTGGTCGATCGCCACCTCCTCTGTGGTGGTGGTGATGGTGATGGTGATTGTGCTTGGGGGGAGTGTGATGGAGGGGATACTGGTGGAGAAGAGAGTGGTCTGCCAACCCTGACTTTTGCTTTTCCTGCGCTTACCAGGGAAAAGCCAACTGATGCCTGAAATCTTCTCAGGGGCATGATGTTTTTCTCTAGGTGCAGTGCCTTCAGGTCTCGTCGGTACAGGGACCAAGCATTGATGAGTGCCACTGTGACACTATGCCACCAGATATACAAGTACCATCTTCTGGCTTTGAAGCTGTATTTGTACAGGGCAGACAGCATATCCAAAAGATCCACACCCCCCATGAATCTGTTATAGGTTTCCACGATGGATGGTCTGGGAACCATGACATATTTTTTGGTCTTCCGATCCCAGCGTTTCACATGGTCTTGGGGAGTGATGCCAACAAAAGAGGACACCAGGTTGACGGGTTTGTTGTCACACCACCTTACAACTATCACGTTGTTTTGGTTGACTCTGTAATCCATGGACCCTCTTCCCTGTTTCCTCAGGTCTTTTTCATCCTTCATGCTGCAGTTGGGTACCCTGTTCATCCTGATGGTGCCAATGTAGTATATCCCTCTCTGCCGCAGGAGTTCTAACAGTGGGAGTGATGTAAAATAGTTGTCTGCGAATACTTTGTGGTTCTTCCCTGCAGGAAGGGTTGATGTCAATTTGAGAACAACATCTCCACTCACACCAACCTCAGACCTTTCCTTGTCTGGATCTGTTGCCCCTTGACAAACTTCAAAGTCATACAGGAAACCACTCTGTCCTGCACGTCCCCACATTTTGAATCCCCATTTGTGGGGTTTTGATGGCATGTAGACTTTCAGATGAGATTTTCCCTTAAATGGAATCATTATCTCATCAACTGCATGATGTTCTTCGGGAGGGATATGAAGGCATTGTTCTCGTAGCTTTTCGAGCCATGGCTTCAGTTTCCACAATTTATCCTTCTTTGCATCTTCAGACACACTGAGGTTGTCTTGAAAGTGCAGCAGTGTCAGCAATTTCTCAAATCGATCACGTGACATCACATCGGCAACTTTGGGGTACTTTGTTTCCATTTCCCAATAGGCTCTTACATTGGGCATCTGAACCAAACCCATGAACATGTACATGCCAAGAACCTGCTCAATTTCTTGGACATTTGTGTTGACTGATTTCCCTTCCTTCTGCACACTGAAAAGGTTTGTTTGATCTGCAACCAGCTGTATCATGTCATCAGTGACAAACTGTTTGAAATACATGTAAGGTGTAAACTCACACCTTTCTTCGATGCCTTCATCAGCACTCTCAATAAATGGAACATCTGGAGGGTCAAACTCTGCCTTTCTCCACCTGTATTCCTTTGTTTTCACTTTTTTCTTTGCAGATTTATTTGTTCTTTTGGCCTGTGTTACTGTTGGACCTCCTTCTTCTGTGCTAATCTGGCCATCACGGTTATCAAAGTCAGCAGCTGTATGTGCCTTTCTCTTCTTCTCTTTTCTTTTCACTTTGCTTCTACCACACTGTTTTGTTGCCTGTGACATTGTAAGACCTTCCTCTTCCTCTTCAAGCCCATCATCAAGAGTTTTATCATCCTCATTGCTACTACCAGTACTAGAGTTCTCTTCGTCATAGTCTGCATTAGGGGTCCAATCCTTATCCAACACTTCATCATCTGCAGACATCAACTCCTCTATGTCGCTTGAATTGCCATCAAGGAAGCTTAGGACATCTTCAACACTGTACCGTTTAGCCATCTAAAGTAAGAAATATAGGTTTATCAATTTTCGAGTACAATTATTTGTTGTAAATATACCCTTTCAATCTGTAATTTGTGTAATTGATTGATAAAAACATTTTTATGATACACAAACATCAATATAATGCATATTGCACCAAGAAAAGAAAGATAATGACAATTGAGGGATTTACTACCAAATTCCACTTTTTACCTGTAGTATCAAATTTGAACACGAATTTTATACAGAATTTTACTACATGCTAAAATGCAAAAAATTATGTAATTATAACTTGCTTCAACAGATTAAGTGTTCATGTTAGAATATTACTAAAAATTTCAAAGAAAATGTCACTGGAAAATCATAAAAATCGCAATTTTCTTTACCTTGATCCAGTGAGTTGAGAACTATCTGAAGGTGGCCATCTTGGATTGTCCCATGTACTGTGTTTGAATTGTTGTAGTGATACAGGTATCCACCAGGGGGTGGAAGACAAGTATCAGATTGGATACAAGAGGGTTTTGAGTGAAGTTTTTACCATAAGGTGACGCAATAGGTCTCAGAAATGCTTGTATCAAATTTGATGCATTTGGCATTATAGGGTTCTGGTCCAAATATCTTCCATCTTCTATCTTCATCTTCTATCTTCCATCTTCATCTTCTATCTTCCATCTTCATCTTCTTCTTGCTGTATGTCTAACCTATGAGTCTGCGGCGCACACGGTCGTACTGCCATGGTTGGCCAGCAGGTGAGACAAAATATTCCTTAAATGTGTCTTGAATGTGCAGAACCTCTGCAGATGCCTGGTTGCCCCTTGGCCTCCGGATCTCCTGTAGACACATGCTGCCGTCAGCATCGTCAAAACTGTTATCCTGGCCGGCTGGTCCCTGTACTTCATGGCGCAGGTAGTTGCATAATATGCAGGTTGCTTTGACAGTGCTGTCTGCCAGGTCAGGGTTCACCTCAATTGGCCTTTTATAAACCCTGAAACACTGGGTCAGAATGCCGAATGCATTTTCTGATATGCAACGTGCTCTTGACAGGCAGAGGTTGAAGATGAGCTTGTCCTCTTCAAGGCGCTTTCCATGGTAGGGTCGGAGGAGGTATGGCTTCATGGGGAAGGCCTCATCAGCCACAATAACGTGATTGACCTTCCCCAATTCAGGTGCAGATGGGAGCTCCAATGGGGGTGGAACATTCAGTGTTCCATGCTGGGGCCGTCCTAGCGCAGAATCTGTGAATATGCCTCCGTCGCTATTCCCACCATAGCTTCCCGCATCTATGGAAAGGAAACGGTAATCTGCATCCACTAAGGCGAGGAGGACAGTGGAAAGACGCCTTTATAATTAAAAAAAAAGGGAACTCGTGTTTGCAGGGGCCTCAATTCTGACATGCTTCCCATCCAGAGCTCCAAGGCAATTAGGGAAGTCCCATCTCTCACTGAACCTCCTTGCCGTGTTCTTCCAGATCTCCTCTGTTGGAGCTGGCATGTATTGGGTCTTTGAGTTGCAGCCAGATTTGGTCACAGGTCTCCCTCACATCTTCCCCACGGTGCTGATGCCCAACCTGAAACTGCTGACAATGGTGGTAAATGAGTCCCCAGTGCTGAGATATCTAAAATCATACAAATAGCAAATTAATTTATGAACGAACAGACGTGTGTGTGTGTGTTTGCAATGAGGTTAATAAATTGATTGAACAATTTAAAGCACCTACCTTTGGTAGGGACATTTTTTTAGGCTGCAGCAGCTCACCTGTCTGTATGTTTCTGTGCTGCTCAGGCTGCTGCTGACAGGATTTTCATAATTAAATGATGCCTGACAGTCACAAACAGATCAGTTGGAAAAGCTGTGGCTAATTTAGCTTATAAATAATATCCATGTCTTAATGACACATATGTATGTGTGTGCGTCCCTACCTTAGACATACTAGCAGCCACTGTTCAGGATCAATTGGATCGCGGAAATTTGTGGTCTTCTTTTTAATGTGTGGTTCCAGTATTGCTAGCAGTATATCAAACTGGACCACCGACATCCTGAAATAGACCTGGAAACAATTGGGATAATTCCGCAGCTCCTTTATCAGCAGGTGAAACTCTCCTTGCTCTTGAGTCTTCTCAGGATTGGATGAATCCAATATTTTCTTTTTCTTTTTCTTTCAAGAAGTGAGAGAACCACAAAATCATCTTCACTGCTTGACAACTCCATTTTGCCTCATTTTGCTTATTTTCGCAACTAATAGAATAATAAAATGCATCAAACTCAGTGTGCATGGTTTCTGTGTGTAACGATTTTTATCGGATGACGGATTAAAAAAACGCATACGAAATAACGGACTTGGTGTGCAAAGGCCTTTGGAGTGAAAAAGCATAGTGTATATACATGTCATTTTTACTTTTTTAGAAATATAAAATAGCACAAACATTAGTTACTACCATGCAAAGAATTGTCCTAATTGTGTGTTTATACCTGCTGCACCATATTGTTAATCATTGAAACATTATTCTTGAGTTGCCTTCTAATTAAACTGAACCACCAACATTAACATTTCAAAATATTTCTGAGTAATAGTAATACATTTAATCAGAATGTTTCATTCTCTCATGTTTGCTATTGTTTAGGATGACACAGAATCACCACAAGCAAACCCCAGGCAGCTTTTCTTTTAAATTTAATAGCTGAGATTAAACTAAATTAATCATATTGTATGACTCAGTTTTGGGCTTCCCAATTATTCACTTCAGCTTCAATTAACTCCCATCTCCTCTTTTGAACACACACACACACACACACACACACACACACACACACACACACACACACACACACACACACACACCAAAACATAATGTCTAAGCACTTGTGTTTGACTCCTCTTGTTTTAGTTGTCCTTTGGCATATGTGTCAGAATGCATTAGTCACTCCCCTGCCAACAGTGCAACAACTGCGGTAAAGCAGCGGTTGGTCCACTCCTGGGAAAGACTTAGCGCGCTGTCAGTGGCTATCACACCACAGTCACCAACAGTTTACTGCTGACAAACTGACAGAGCGCCACAAAGCCTGTGTTGCTGCACCGCTGCTCTGCCATAGGCATTTGTAACTGTAAAGCATTCAAAAATCATTCCCCAGCCCTCTGTTTACAGTCACACTAACTTACTAAACTGATTGGTGAAGGCTCACTGAATATTTGAACACAACAAAAACAAATAGCTTTGGAAATGTGTTCCCCTCACACTTTTCCAACATCAGGTAAGGGGAGGCTGTGTCTGACCGTAACTTTCTGAAACTGATGATCCCACATTCACACCCACTTCACACTGTGATTGACCAGCTGTGTCGAGGTGAGAAAGGAATGAGTCTTTTAACTTCTCCTCTAGCTCTGTTTTTTCATTCTTGACACAACTATTTCTGTCACTTTTCATTTGAACAACCAAGTGCAACACTATGAATGTCTTCCAGGAGAGACTATCTGAAAATTGTGCACCTCGCATATATATTGTGCCTTCCTCCTCTTTATGACGGTCAATTTCTGACCATGTTGAGCGAACTATCAAGGGAAAAAATCTATGTCAGGTGGATGTCACAAAAACACAACTTACTCTATAGATAGTCAAGCTAGCATTATGGCTAGTGAGCTAATCTGCTAGCATGTTTGCTGATGGCTGACCACTATTGGCTGTGAGAGCTATTACAGTCTTATCTTACTTTGATTATGTTTTGTGTTTTTATTGGAAATGTTACAATAGATACATTTCTATAAGAATTAATAATTGGCTTTTTTTGTTTTGGTTTTTGCACTGTAGTAGTATTGAGCTGTGTATTCTTCATTATCTGAAGAATACAGGATGTCTCCAGTCAGACATTCCAAACAAAGGAGGTGGGACTGGGCCACAGACCCCACATTAAAGAGTTTGAAGACAAATTCAGTTATAGCAGAACTGTAATACAGACGTAAAGTAATTTATATTAAAAGGGATTTTGAACATGTATTTTTGCATTAAAAGTTATGTTTAAGTGAACATTTATGAAGGGTATAATGGTGGGAGGTTGGCTTTATGGAAAACACCTTCTATGTGAACTGGCCACGGCCTCTCTCCCTCCGGTTTGCCAGCCCTCACCCACCATTCAATGGGTGCTGGAGATGGGAGACCATCATGTCCTCACACAGACAGCTGCTCTGATGACTTCCGCCTGTCCTGTGCATGAGCATGAATGCCCCCTGTTGCTGATTGGCTGGAAGAGTGGTGTATGGCTTGCTCCAAGCCACTGTGTTTACAAGCTCATTTACAGAGCCAGTGCTGTGTATGAACACCAGATTTTATTTCAGTGCACACATTTGAACAGACAGCTAAGGGATCATGAGGAGATATTCGCTGAATTTGACAAAAAGTGCATTGGATTAGAATTGCTGACTCTACCTTTAATATCAATGGATACCACAGTATACAGTCAGGTCTGGCCTTACTGTATGCCCCTGTGTTCTGCATAACTATAATGTAGGTATAGAAAGAACAGTGTGCACAGACACAGAACACTCTCTCACAGTGATGCCATGAGGATGTTATTGAGTGTGCCAAGGTTTGATAGTGCCAGCAGGACAGTGTTCATCAGCATAAATGTACCCGTATGTCAGGCAGTGATGAGGAACCATATGTATAAATGTAGGTGCAGACTGGGAAAACAGTGTAGCTGATGGACTGGAAAATCCAACTAAAAGCAGCACACACATTTCTGAGATGTGGCAACATTGATGCAGGAATTTGTATATTTTAGAATGGGTGATGCTTCTGAGTTTTATTTTATGTGATATGGCGTGGCGTAATTTTTTCACTAGGTGGGGCTATGGCCCAAGGTAGCTCTGTGTATTTTGGCCGTGAGCATGCGCCATGCAGTGTAGCAGTGAGCCAACTGCTGGTGGTTAGCGGCTATGCTGGTGGTTTCTAAAGTTTAAAAAGTATCTTTTGGTAGCCACTTAGCAACTGCTTTCATTTTACAATTATCACCACAGTATCACAGTGATCCATGTACGTTTGGCCTGCCTTCAGGGGGTAAATGTTATGTAATAAGAAAACAAAAATTGGGTGGAAACTTACCCAATCTGGCAACATTTCTTGGGCGTAAAATTTTCCGTCCCAGATCCAGTTATTTTCGGCATGCGGTGTCAACCAATCAGGGACCACCAGGAAAAGCCGAACATATTACACACATACTGCCATTGGGCGGATAAAAGTATGCCCTTCAGCACACAGACAAAGACTGTAGGCAGCACTTTATCATTAGTCATTGCACGCTTCTGTAATTATGTATGATTTATGTGAGAGTAACTACTGAAATTTATGCACACACACACAACACCACAATAACAAAAATGATTTTCCATTAAAATATGTATTTCACAATTTGAATTGCAGGAGGGGTGGTGCCCCAGCACCCTTAATGGACCACACGCCCCTGCATGTATGTATGCATGTATGTGTATGTCTGTATGTATGTTTTTTTGATGGTATCACTTTATAACCATGGCTGTTTTTGTTTTTATTGTTTTATTCTTAAGTCTTGTCTTCTAGTCTTGTCCACTTTGACGAACGAGTAAACTCAATCCAAATGTTATTTACTCTCTCTAAGGGCACAAGGTTGTATCATTTATTTCACTCCAGGATCATTTTGAGGAGACAGCAATCACTCATGACGTACAGCATCTCAACTGTCAAATATGTAGAATTCCACATTAAAATGTATAGAAATAATTAACAGTAACAGTTTAAAAGAAAAACACCTAACACTGGGATCAGGTGGTCACAGAATATGACTGATAGTAATAACAGATAGCAATAACATGACTTAACAATAACAATAAAATATTAAAATGTGTTCATTGAAAGAACAGAATGCATGAAGAGCAATAAAAACAGTTATACAGTAAATGTTTTAAATAAAATTTGTTGCCGAATTAGTCTGTGAAAGACCACAAGTACAATAAGTCTGATGATATTTACAAGATCAAGCTGATATTATAAGACTAAGAATGGGAACCGCCACACTGCAGCTGTATAGAACTACAGTAACTTTTTTCTTGCATAAACCAAGATGCACTTGAAATGGAAAATAGGAAAGAAGAAAAGCATTTAGCTTATTAGGAAAATATAAACAAAGCTGCAAGAGTGTTTTTATGATTAATTGATATGATTCAGGTTTCATAAACATGTAATATTCTTATTTTATGAATAAATAGTACTAATGTTATAGAGCCGTGGTTAGTGCTGTTATTCCTGTTTCCATAATTTGACTAGTATATAGTATTTAGGTCATGCCATATTATCAGTATTACAGTATTGTTTTCACAGAAATCCGACTTTTCCTTTTACTGTCTCATGAGATCAGCTGACCAACCAATAAACAGTTTCTGTTCGGTGGGGTGTTGTTATCTGGTAAAAAAAACTTAGGTAGACCTGTGCTCAAAACTCCTCTGGAAGTCTCCTCTGCTCTGAGACACATTTAAGGGATTGGAACATCTTCAGTGATGGTGGACCTTGATCAATATCCGGGTCACGGGCCAGAGGATGGAGGGGCAAGGATGTGGAATTAGCAGAATGAACAACAGCTATAGCAGCTCTGTGAGGCCTTAATGGTCATTGTAAAGAAAACCAAATGCTAAAGCTTGATAAAATTGAAAATAAGTTTTTGATCACTCATGGTTAAGTAAATGTAGTAACTGGCTGATTGGTGGTATCAGAATAAAGTTCTGTGGCAACCATTATTAGAAGGGTTTATCATATTGTGAGCATGAAAGTGTTAGGATATGTGCATGGCGGTACTACTGTCACCACTGAAACCACTGATGATGTGCCAGCAATAGTTTCATCATAAATTTAAATTAATCTTTTTATGTACCTCTGAACAGATCCTCCAGCAAAATATCTTGATATGTGCACTTCGTTTTAATAAATAGACAGTCCATTCCATTGATTAGCATATGTTATGCTGAAAAAAATTATAATCTGACAGATTAGAGAAACATTTTATTTGAAGACATTAGTACATAGAAATGGATGTTTTCTTTTCAGTACTTTCATGGAGCTTGAAAAATGTAGCAGCAAAAAGAGGCTGAGTTCAGAATGGTAGCAACAAGTGATAACTAGTCTGTTTGTGGAGGAGATGAAACTTATCAGGGAACAGTGGTTGGTTGATAGAGGAGACTAGCTGCCTCTAACTCAGCTGGATATTCTAAATCCAAAAAAGCAAAACAACTGGCAGCCTTCAAAGACCCACTGTCTCTGATTATAAAAATCCATTCAAAGACAGAAACTGGCTTCTTGTCTGGGCTTTAATAGGCTTGTCAGATCTGAATCTCATTGGAACAAATTCACAGTGTGATACTGTCCCACAAAATGCATAACCAACATGTTTGTTTTGAGAGCCTTCTTAACTATGGCTGAAGGGTATTTTTCTTCACTCCCTGTTCAGTAGAGTGATTGGAGTGGCACGACCTGTTGAGGGAAAGACGTTGATAAGAAGGTTGATTAAGGATGTTTTAATTATGTAGGCATTTTTAGTGCATGTTAATGATAAAATGCATTTTTTACACATTAGCATTGCTGCTGGCTTGCCTCATGTTGCATCATGACATTTTCATCACTTCTAAAAAACCCTTCAAAGACTAATTAGCCTGTAACTCAGAATGTATAGTAGGATACTGGGATGTGACTATGTTCTAGTAGAGTAACAACTAAACAGATTTTTGTGTGTGGAATACTACCGGCTGCATTAAAATTATGTATTTACTTTTCAAATGATTTATTTTTCATTAGAAGTTTATTTAGAAAAAACAAACTAAACCAATTCAAAAATACATAATTTTGTTTGAGAATCAGGAAAGGTACTTATTTTTCATCTATTACAATCAATGACATACAAAACTAAAAATAAATAGATTAAGAATCAGAAATCAACCTATGACACTATAAATATGAGGTTAAAGTCTTTTTAGCATCAAATTCCCTCTTTGTGTTTCCTCGGACAGTGTTTCCTGTTGAGCTGCGGTGGAAGTATAGTAACAAAAACAGGGACTTTGGCACTAAAAAGACTGTAACATTGAAAGATATCTACTTGATTTGACTCATTTGGGCATCTGAAGCTTCATATAAGCAGATAAATTATTATTATTATATTATTCAGATAAACCTTTAAATACATTTTTGCACAGAAGGAGGACTTACATTTTAACATTTCATTGTAAGCACATTATGAAGGGATCTTCTGATGGTCAGTATGAACAGGAGGAATGATTACAGCAAGAAAAAAACCTATTTCAATGTTCATTTGGGCTCCTGACTGTTTTAAGACAGACTTCAACAATATAATTTAACCAAAGCAACTGTGTCATATTCCACGAAGGCTGGTCTGTATTTCAGTACATGTATCCATTTAGGACTAAACTGTTATTTTTATATTTGATTTACAGTGGCTACACTGTAAGTATACATTTTACATTAGGTCTTAATATTTCTAGATTTTCACCTGTGTTTACTTTTTTTTACATTTTCATACTTACATACATTTCTCAACTTGACTAGATTTGTTTTTTCTTTCATGTCATGCACACTATGCCCATCCCACATGTGCTTATAAAATAATAGTGAAACTAAACAAAATACAGAAAAATGTAGCATTCAAGGAGTTATTTCAATCCCAGCTGAAGCGTCCATTGACAGGTAAAGTCAGTGTTAAAACTCTGGTGCACTCAGAGGATATATCTATGCCTCACTGCTTGTGCAGCACTGCTGTGGGAGCTGTGCCTGTGTGGCTGCCCTCTCTGCCTCTCTGTCCATCTCACCCTCACTGTCTTGGGCTGTGTTGTGAACAATACTCTGGTGCCTTCACCAGATATACTCCTGAGGCTATGGTTCCAGCCTTCGCCAGCCTTGAAAATAACAACAATTTAACATAACAATGATTGGTGTTGGATTGCTTGTTAACTACTCATTTAAATTACATTTTTACTGAAGTAAATCCACATTTACCTACAAAATATGTCCTGAATTAAACAGTGGCTCATAGCATCACTTTATTTTTGAAATATCATCCATGTTGCTTGTCTTACACCTACAAACAAGGCCTATTTTAAATTGTATATTTTTTAAGGGGGTTCAGCGTGAGTGTTGTTAAGTTCAGAGGCTCAGAGACTGTTCAGTTGGGGGTGCGGTTTCAGTGCCTTCAGCGTTTCAGAGCCTTTCAGAGCTCAGAATACTGCTTGTTTTTCCATGATTTTGAAACATAATTTTATATACTTGGTGATTTTTTTAATCAGTCAAATTTGGCGGGGGGGTTAATAACACATTTTTCTGTGGTGTGAAAAACTCAGAACACATATTTATTATTGCTTTACACAGACTTTAACCTTACCAGAGATAGTATTGTATTCAGACACTCTAGATTAGAACTCAAAATAAATTCAATAAGCATCATTAAAAACTCAACAGGTAATTACCCTCTTTGCAATTCTATAAAATATTGCATGGCTTCAAGATCGTCCTCATGTGGAATGTTTGTGTATAAACTTTCCATGTCAGAAGTTACCAAAAATGAACCCTTTTTTATTATTTTATTATTCTCAATTCTGACAATAATTTTAAGACATCGCCAGTGTCTCCTACATAAAACGGTAAAGTTCTTAGAATAACTTTAATTAATAATTAATTTAAATTTAATTAGTGATCAACAAACTTACTCAATGGTTCAGATAAAGAATTGTTTCCTGCAAGAATGGGTCTTCCTGGTGAATTCACTAGTCTCTTATGGATCTTAGGAAGTAAATAGAATGCAGGAGTGACAGGATGCTCTACTCTTAAAAACTCATATTGAGCCTTTGTAATCCACTTCATCTCTAAGGCTCTATTTAAAATTCTATCTCTGTCAATGGTGAACTGTTCACACGGATTATTAGATAGTAACTTATAAAAAGCATCATTACTCAATTGTCTTTCAGCCTCTGCAACATAATCAGTAGTATTCAACACCACTATGCCACCTCCCTTATCTGCCTTTTTAATAACAATATTAGGATTAGATTGTAATTCTGTAAGAGCTTTTTTTCTCCAAAAAGCTAACATTAGAGGACTTGGATAAAGGATTACATTTAATTACAGAGGAAATATCATTTTCCACTAATTTACTAAAAGTGGTTAAAGTAGAATTAGGGGCACCTGGTGGTGAGAATGTGGATTGTGTTTGATGTTTGATTGGAGTTATGAAAAAAAGTGTCTTAAATGGAGCTGTCTAAAAAATTTATAACAGTCTACCTTTAATTTAAAAGCACTGATGACGGTTCTGCTTGAGGTTTCTGTGGTTTTGCTTGAGGTTTGTTCCCATTAAAGGGGAGTTTTTCCTTGCTTCCTTCCTTGTCGCCAAGTGCTTGCTCATGGGGGGAATTGTTGGGTCTCTGTAAATAAATGAGTACGGTCTTGACCTGCTCTATGTGTAAAGTGCCCTGAGATAACATTTGTTGTGATTTGGCGCTATATAAATAAAATTGAATTGAATTGAATTGTTAGTCGGTACAAAGGACAGTCCTCGATTCAACATTCTTTGTTGTTCGGTAGTCAGTTCATGATCAGATAAATTAATTACCGTTTGTTCTGGCTGTGTAGTTTCCATCTGGAGGGGCTTCAGCTTCCTCTTCCCCCTCCTCGTACATTTCTTTTTTCTGGAGCCTGTTTTGGATGCCCTCTGTCCCTGCTTCTGATTCCTAAAAAATCTATTGAGGATTCACTTGTTTGTCTTTGATCACAGAATAGGATAGACACTATTTTATTAGGGGATTATATTAAAAAACAAAAGGAGAGAACTACACGTTTCATCCGTTGCTTTATCAGATTCACTCTGTGCTTGATTGCTGTTAGGTGTGTCTTTAAACAGTCAGGTGCTGATCAACAGAGGATCCAACAGGTTTACACACAGCATTTTGTAATACAAATGCACAAAAAAAAGTAAACAGGCAACAGCGACTATGATTACACCTTACAAAATCAGATGTAAATATACATTTCCATATGCAATTAATATCAGAGTACAAAATGCACAATAAAGCTATCCCATCTCTAATACTACAGAGGATGAGTAAATCCATGCATACCTTTACATACCATATATCCTAGAGTCCAAAATACATGAATTTCCTCATAATAAGCTACATATCAACATTTACTCATCCTCATTACAGGAATAGCAGGATTTATTTCTAAAATAAAAACCTAGCTTGAGCTTCAGTTTCTTTACTAAGTTTTCAATGTGAAGTTTAAAAGTTAAACAATCACCAATTAAAAAAACCTATACTACTAACATATTTTATCATTTCAGAGAGGTCATTTTCAAATCAGCCAACGGCCTGCTCAGACAACCCAATATTGAGCGGCCGTTGCTTCAGTATAAGGTGGTCAACTAAAGGCCTCGAAGACCTTTGAAAGATCGATAAAAAGAGTGGCACAGGTTTTTTGTGATCCAGTGACTCAATTATATTGTTAACTTTTAAGGTACTGTGTTGTTTCCTGAAGCCAGAATGGTACAATGAAAGGATATTATTAGCACTCAGGAACACCTTCAATACCAATCCTTCAAGGACCTTTGATAAGATGGTTAAGTTGGAAATAGGCCTATAGTGATGTAGCCCCCCCCCCCTTTCTTAACAGAGGGCAAATTTCCACATTTTTGGGATGAAATTTTGAGTGACAGTGAGGTTAAAGATGCTTGATAAGGGTTCAGCAATAAAATCAGCTGCAAGTTTTTAAAAGTATGGGATTATCTGGACCTGCAGGTTTTTTGGTGTCCAGCTCTGTGAACGTCATCAACAGAGAAAGGAACAACATAAAAGGGCTGAAGTAGGCAAGGTTTTTAAAGGCGAGGACTGGTTAAACAGGGAACCAGAGGCAGTGGAGTACTCAGAAGTTATAGTGTTCTGCCAAATAATAGTCCATACATAACCCCCCATTAAACCAACAATTGCCATTTTTACACTTCAGTTTTTTAACTAGTAGACAGATTTTTTTACCTTTAGACAGAGCCAGGCTAGCTGTTTACCCTGTTTCCAGTCTTTGTGTTAAGCTAAGGCAACCAGCTGCTGCCTCCAGCTTCATATTTAAAGGGCAGATGTGAGTACTGAGTTTTTTATCAAATACTTGGGAAGAAAGCTGTGAGTCATGAGCAGGAAAGACATGTTTACTAGTTTTTTTAGGCCTGAGTTTTGACCACTGTCACATACAGAAGGTTGAATATTAAATGTCTTGTTTTTGGCCTTCATCTCCAACAATTGTTAAGGTTCTTCATGTGATTCTGTTCTCTTGTGTAGTTTGTTGGGGTATTACTATTGCCATCATTCCACTTGAGAAAATAAATTGAAGATGCACAACTGTTTGGTGGAGAATATTGTTATCTGCTCAACCATGCTTGTATGATAATGATATTGGTCTGTTTTGTTCCTTCTGCCTGCATTTATTACAGGGTGTACTCACCTATGACCCCCTTCAACGGCTGGCAAACTCATTTACAGGAGAAGCTGATTTTCTCTCTTATTTAGCTGGGCGAGTCTACAAATTGTCTTTGCACAAGATGAATATAGTGATAAATATCAAAGTTGTCCCACTGAATAGAAAATGTAATAATTACAAATAATAGAGGATAATAAAAATAAAAATAACATATGTGAGGGTGTGCTTTTTTAAATCAAATGTCACTGCTGAAACAAATAAAATAGTAGGTTGTAAAAGTGTTTGTAACAATAACTGTAGTTAGTTCATTGTATTTTTCACCCATTTCATGTCAGTGTGGACACATTAACTGAAGCATCACACTGAACTTGTGAGAGAAACCTCATTAACACATGGGAGTGGTGAATGCTGAATATTTAAAGAATCGGGGACAATTTATGAAAGGGGCTAGTATTTCATGGTTATTTAGACCTGCTCTTTGTATTCTTTCACACTCAGTGTCTCCTGAGCATGATTCCTGTCTGAGCTGCTCAAAGACAAGAAGAAAACAAGTGCAGTAATAGGGGCAGATAAGAGACCAGAAACAATGTAAAATGCTAAACCACCCACTCTTGCTTTCCATTTGTGACACTGAGGTGGAACATTTTTGTTAGTGTTTTAGAAGGATAGAATGAAAATACACTGATGTCCATTATGAATTCAGTGCTGTAAACCGTCTGTTTACTTCCATTTTCTATTCCTTTAATTGCTTCAAGTGGAGGAGAAAGACACACACATTACTGGAGTAGTGTTAATTTTATCAGCTTTTTTTTAGTCTTAGTCTTAGTCCTATGTCACATTTCCTTGTTAGTTTTTCTTATGTTTAGTCGACCTCATCCTGTTTTTTTAGTCAAGTTTTAGTTGACTAAAAGTCTGTGAAAAGTCTGTGAAAACCGAACTATTTAAGTATAGTTTTAGTCAATGAAAACTGTTGACATTTTAGTCTTTCTTAGCCAAGAGATTATATTGAACATTTCAGTCAGTCTGGTCTAGCCAAAACCAATATTTTTTGTCATTTTAGTCAAACTCATTTCACATAAGATTTTATCTTATCATTATGTAATGAAAACACAGGTTGAATGATTAAGAATGCAGCTTTGTAGAAAGTGTCTGGTCTGATGGCATCAATTTAAGGAATACATCCAGACATGGAACATGTTCTGATTTGCATATTTATTTTAAACCAACACGTTTCAACAGCTGGAGCCCAATACACTGAGAACTGTACAGACAATAAAACATTTTACAATTTACAATTTCATTTAGCAGACGCTTTTATCCAAAGCAACGCACATCTGTGACATAATACAACACAAGCCGGGATCTAGTCAGGAGAGAACAGCATGAGTAAGTGCCATAAAGCTAAGTTTGAATCCGATAGGACGTAGGTGCCAACAGACAGTGCACATAGGCAATGCATAGAGTGCATAGAAAGTATAGAAGCAGATTTTTTCTTTCTTCAGTCAATAGAGTGCAGAGGTGTTCGCGAAAGAGCTGGGTCTTTAGTCTTTTCTTAAAGATTGATAGGGACTCTGCGGATCGAACAGAGTTTGGTAATTCATTCCATCACCCGGGAACTACAGAAGAGAAGAGTCTGGCTAACGACTTAGGGCCTTGTTGTGGTGGTGGTACCAGGCGCCTTTCATTGGCCGAGCATAGTGAGCAGGAGTGAGTGTAGACCTGAATGAGGGAGTTCAGGTAGGCGGGAGCTGTTTTAGTTGCTGTTTTGAGCAATTGAGGCCACGTGAACCTTAAAGTTGGTTTGTCATCAATCATAACACCCAAGTCTCGGGCCGACTTTGTGGGCATGAGTTGGGTCGATTCGAACTGGATGGAAATGTCTTGTTGTATAGAGGGACTGGCTGGGATGACAAGAAGCTCTGTTTTAGAGAGGTTAAGTTGAAGGTGGCGTTCTTTCATCCATGCTGATATATCGGCAAGGCATAGCACATGGTGAGTGAAGCAGGCTATGTGAGTAGATAGTAGGAAAGGATTAACCAGTCGCTGTCCTCACTCAGTGACGCACAAGGGCTGATGCTTCTGCTGACACTACAGCACAGCTTGTGTGTTTAAGTACCAGGAAGTATCACGGCTGAACCCGCCCCTTTCAGATTTTCACACTAAGGCAACAATAGAGGGTGTGACCCGCATCAGCTGACCCACCTATTGAAAATCAGAGAGTAAAACCAGGAAGTGCTCTGCTTAACAAAGCCTGACAACAGCCTAACAACAGCTTCAATCCAAATCAAATTCAAAAACAAAGTTTCAAAAACACTTACCAACCAATTGCTATCTCCTATGTTCGAGATCAGACCTTGTTCTGTTTTTGAAACCAATTGTATGGTTGCCCAAAGTATATGACACTATATACATGTAAACATGACCTGAAGTCTATTCTATTTTATGCATGTAACTACAGTCATTGCCACCCAATGATTTCTTATTGTCACTGACAGAATGGACTTTGACTAATAACATTTTCATTTTTCAGGACAAAGTATTTAAACAGACAAAAGGGTATGCTATGGGGGCTTCCTAGAGTCCGTCTTATGTGGCTCTATACCTGGGCAAATAGGAAGAAGACTTTATGTTAAACCATTAAAGAAATAGTTTTCTTAAGTGTATTATCTGGTGGGGATAGTACATTGATAATGTCTGTTTTGGTGGGGGTCAGAGACAGAGCTACAAGCTTTCCATGTTTTTTTGAACAGTATTAACCCTAACATCAAGCTGTCTCTAGATTACAAGGAGAGCAAGGGGAGCATACATTTTTTAGATCTTACGATCTTTAAAGACAATCAAGGGACTTTGCATACATCTACATTAGGAAACCAACAGGCAGAAATACCATGCTACATGCCAGGCGCTTTCATCCCAAATGACTCAAAGAGAATGTACGTAATGGCTAATTCCAGCGAGTGTGGAGAATTTGTGACCAGGAAAAGGAGTTTGAGGCCAAATCAAAGGAATTGGTGTCATGCTTTCAGATATGCAGCACCCTACAGAAAGCATACACTAGAGCCAAATGCCTGGACAGACAAATTTTACTACAAAAAGATTATAAATAAGTATTGGGGTATTGTAGAGAGTGATAGTATAATCAGTCAGATCTTCCCTGAACCACCATTAATCAGTTTTAGGGGATGCCCTATTTTAAAAGATAAACTGGTACACAGTCAGATTCAACCAAATACCCAACAAACATGGTTGGATCCAAAACCCAAGGGGTCCTACAAGTGTAACCATTTTAACCACTGCACAAATATAATATAGACCAAGACATTTACGGATTTTACATCTCAGAAGGAGTTCACCATTAATCATTTCATTAACTGTAAAACCTCGTTTGTTATTTACAGGCTAGAATGTGTTTTTACATTGGAAGAACAAAAAGACGTCTACAGGACGGGCTAGCAGAACACAGATATGCCAACTAGAAATATACAACTAGAAAAGGGCCAGGTGTTTCATGAGATCTGTTTGACTCCCTGACGAAGGCTTGATGCTGAAACGCATCAGAGTTTTGTTTTTAAAGTCTAATATGACCATGCCTTGACAATAAAGGCATTTTTATTGTTTTTTAAGAGAGTGCCCTGGAGTTTTCTTCTTCTTCTGAGTCTTTCTTCTTTGTGTTTTGTTCTGTTTTAATTCAAGTGTCCCAGTAAACCATAACAGTGTGACAGTGAATTGGTGGAAACATTCATTTTATTACTTACGCCTTTACCAAATAGATTCAGTTTTAAAAAAAAAAGTATAATCAGCTTTTGTATGCTGAAACATACAAAAAAGCACCACTTTCCACCACAGCAATGCCTTTAACTTTGATTCTGAACCCTATTACTTTAATATATAAAAGTTGTGATATTTCAACAAAATTGTCAAGTAACTGCTTGTACTTTTCTCAGAACAATTTACCACACTAGTCCAGATTATACATAAGGAAATTCAGCACAGCTTCTTGGTGAGGAAGCTGAAAGCTGTGAGGCTGTGGGTTAGTGTTCGGGTTCACCTGGCAGTCACACTTGATCCCAGATATGAGGGATTTTATTTAGGGCTTGAATTGAGCTCTGAGTCTTTGCCATCCCGCCTCGAAGCAAAAGGGAAAACTTACAGACATGACATGCAGCCTTTACTTGAAAATTAAAGGTTTCTTTAAAAAACAGGAATAAGATATGCTGTTTGAATTTATCGCTTTTTTTATCAGTCAAGGTTGGAAGCTTGAAGGAAACATAAAAAAGTTTCTAAATCACATACATCTAAACATACATTCAGAAAGCAAGCAAAAAAAGAAAATCATTACAGACTGTGTAGACAAAGTGCATTGATTGTATCCATTGTAATAATCCCTGTTTCATTAATGAGAATGGGCTCATTGCAGCGGCACAGATGGTATAGATAGAAACAGAACAAATAACATGTATAAAAGATAATAAAAATGAATGCAACAAAATATTAAAAATCACATTGTCCTTATCAACATTAGAATTGGATCTTGAAGGCATTGGTAGAAATGTATTATTTATCAACTTTACAGATAAAACAAATTTAAAGAGAAGTGTTGCAGTGTATAGGTAATCTGTCATCTTTGGAACAATTTGCAGATATCTTCCAAACAAACAACCATCCATCTTTTGTAATATCAGGGGGAGAAAGTTGCATTACAGTGAAAATCAAAGCTACTGAAGCGAGACTTAAGTTGTGGTGAGATTCTGTTAGGCCATGCAATATGTGAGTCCAGTCAAGTGAAATTCAAGTAGAAGGAGGGCTTTGACCTTGTCTTGAGAATGATATAGAATTATAGAATAAATTTGCAGCTGTGAAAAGTAGAAAACTCCAGCATATTAGTGACCCCAAAGTGAACTGTATACATTCTGAAAGTCCTAGAAAACCATCAGTCACAAGATCGCATGGGATATAAATAGTTGCCATTGATTTTAATGTTTAAAAGTGTGTGTTTCTTTCCTTGTATTGTCCAATCACACAACATAAAACATTTAAAAAAAACTAAAGTTGTAAACACCAGTGTTTAAGGCTATATATCAAGCCATGTGAACCATTTAACTCCCTTTTGTTTTTCCCCCGTCTGTTGTTGTGTATTTGTTCTATAAAGGATTGCAGGTGACATAACACACCATCTGGCAGCAATACAGGAAGTCCTCGGCACTTTGGGAACAGCTTATCTTTTAATTCAATGCTCACACATAAAGTACAGGCGTTACAGACATCAGACAAAAGCAGACAATTAAAAAAAGAAAAAAGTTAAATAATTCAGCAAATACAACATAGACAGTAATAAAAAGCTATAATAACCAGTGTGGGTGAGGAGCTTTTTTATATGTAATGTATATGTATGAATTAACTGAAATCTGCCTGTCTTAAATGTTAATTTATATCACTATGACCCCCGGTTTGACAGAGCCCATACCCAAAAATAGGCCATATTTTAGGAGGTGCCCATCTCCAAAATGGGCTAGAGTGGTAGAAAGATTATCAATGCAAAAAATGGCTCTTAGCTGGTAAATCTATACCCTGTCAAGTTTTCTACAGATAATATCCAGTATCTCAACTGAAAATACAACTACATCTCTGAAAAACTGCTCTAGCTCTTTAGCTCCAGGCTGAGAGACTGAGTAGACTCAGAAAACCATGCGTGTTTTATATAAAATGGGAATAATGGAACAATATGTGAAGTGTATCAAAGGTTTGGTCAAGGTCTGGGGCTTTTCTCACCAAGTTGGTTAAGGAGCTACAGTAGTTTTGGACTTAAAGGTACACTTTCAGAATTTGGTATGTGCAACACTAACTCATCTGCAAACTATATTGAGTTAAGACATTAAGGGACTGTTCAATAAAAAATATTCGGTGGTGACATATGGGGGAGTGTATTGCAATTTATCCTTTTGTTGAAGGGAGGGTACTGCTTCCTGCTTTCTTACAGTGCAGACACTCTGCAGCTTGCTCTTGCCTCTACTTGCATTCTGATATTCTTATTTTTCTTCTGTGAGAAACTATGGCGGCCCCTGGATACTTAAAAATCTAAAAAAATCACTGGGACTGTATTTTTTGTAGATAGTGTAGGCTGTTGCTATATTTCAACATTTTTATGACCTCCTCAGTACTACATGAGTGTGGCCTACCAACATCACAAGCCTATACTGCAGTGACTAGAAATGTGGGACTTAGCTAAAGCTAATTAGCAGCAAAATGCGACCCTTCTCCATAGACAACTACCACAAACTTTTACAGAAAATTGCAGTGCTGGAAGCCAAAATTCATCGGTAAAAGGTGGACGTGGAAGTG